>OZ012735.1:15678185-16965685 GCA_963859935.3 Lathyrus sativus
GAGTTACAGAGCTCAAGTTATGGTTTTGACAAATTACAGGTCAGCAGAGGTATGTGAATCTGGGTCCTTGAAAGTCACCCAACTTGCAGACAACTTTTGCCCTAGTAGGATGATTCCTATGGTTTCTTGGTCAACATGAATGTTGAAGAGGATCTTCTTAGCTTTAATTTGAGTGGTAGAAGTCCTTGATTGGATTTGTGGAACTCAACTTATGGTTTGAACAAGACAGGGGTATTTTGGTCATTTGTCAGTTATAGGTCATTTTATCCAATGCCTAAAACTCCTATTTCCAAGCCTCAAATGGAAAAACTCAAAACATGAAAGTTGCTCAAAATGTGATTTTAAGTCTAGAAAGAAGGTCACAAATTGTTGGAAAAGCTCATAGCATGAGATTACATGATTGGTCAAAAATGAACTAAAAATGGCTTATAAACTTGAAAAGTTGAAATTGAAAAGTGATTTGGAAGATCCACAAATCCAAAATAGGTCATCCAATATATCATTTTGATTGGAAAAACCATTTTGAGAACATTGGTTTAGCTAGAATTTTGATTTGGAGCTTTAAAATGGGTGATGCTTTGAAAAGTTGTTACTTGAAAAAGAAGGCAATGTTGGAAAACTTAACACAAGGCAAAACCAAGACTTATAATTGTGCACTCCTTCTCAATATCTCATAAAAAGACATTTTGAGACCAAATTGCAAGGCATGAAGCATGAGATATGAGATTTCCAACTTGTCATCACATGAGAATTTCAAGAAACTTCCACCACATTCTAGATGAATCTAGACACATCCAATGATCATTATAAGAAGGATGATCTTCATAGTGTTCAAGGTTGGTGAAACTTGGTGAATTGAGTAGAGAAGAGAGAGATTCGAGCTAGGGTTTCAAGGTGCTCCATCATTGCATTTCAGTTTCAAAGTCATTGTTACAAGCTTTCTTCTTCAAGATCCTTGCAAACAGAAAGCATATCTCCATTGGAGGATCATTGTGAGTGAATTGCAAGCTTGGAATCGTGCCCTAGCATCACATACCATCATCACTTGACAGGTTCCTTTTCTTCTCTCTTCCACCTTAATTATGCATAGATGTATCATGTTTTAGGTTTAGAATGGCTAGGCTAGGGTAGATGACTAAATACTGAGAGTTGCAGCCTGTTCCGTGAAGTTCCATAGCAGGACCAAGAATCTTTGATTCTCAAGAAGTGTTTGAATTTGGAGTTTAAATCATCAAGAATCGGTTTAGCACGGTTAGGTTCACATATAGAACATCTGTAGATCATTAGAGTTAGGGTTAATGAAGGTTGATCTCAGGTGATTGTGGTTTGGATCGTGACATTGCAAGCCTCTGTTAGAATAACCTAGGTAGAATTAAGAAAAACTACTCGTGCCATTTTATTCCTCTCATTGAGTAGCACAACTTTCGTTTTGGAATCATGTTGTTTCGTGGCCTGAGTAGAGAGAGCAGAGAAGGAGAAGTTCGTGCATGGATGAGGGGTTTGCTGGTTAGGGTTTGGTCCAAGGTTGAAGAAGGGTTCGTGGCCGTTAGATGGAAGTCAATGGATTGACTGGGGGGAACGATCGTGTGGCCACGATTCAAATAGAAAAACGGGGGGAAGACTCAAACCTCAAAACGCCCCGTTTCACTTAAAGTGAAATCCTGGGCCTAAATCTGATTGCTATTCCCAACCCCCCAAAAGCCCAATCTCCCAATGCGCGCGTAAATCCCTTGCTAACTTCACCTCCCTCCAGTTTTTTATTTTTGTTGGTTTCTGAGTTTAGAAATGGGCTTAACCCACTTGGCTATGCGCACCCCACCCTCTGAGCCCACTTAGAGAAATCAACTAAGCGCATTCATTAATACACCTCCTAGTCCATTTAACTCCTTTTCTTGTATTTTGAATTTCTTCTATATTTTTCTGTTTTTTAATAAATCATAGTAAATAGGAAAATGATTTTTTTTAATTGATTCTTTTTACAATAGTTCATTAATGATGTGTAGAAAAATATAAAAATAAAAATGGGATTTTATTTTTTAGTTTAGTATTTTTAATAGATTTTTCTTTTAAGTAGCTTTTATAATGTTTAGTTTTGTATCATGATTTTGTAGGAATTGTTTTAGGACCTTCCCTTAGGGTTTTTAATCCATTCTTTTTTGTGCAATTAGATGATGAATCATAGTTCCCCATAGGATTTTTTCTAGAATTTTAGAATTAAATTTTGATTAGTTTAATTAGGGTAGATGTAGGGTATCCTGATTAGGGTTTAGATTGTGTTTAGGTGATGAATTCCTTTCTTTGATTGAGTTTTGTCTTGATTTTTAGGTAGAGGCCTATGTAGATGTTAAGAGTAGATGTTGTAGACCCTTGTGAATAATTGTTAGATTTTTCCCCATTAGTTTAGCATTTTTAGGCATTTTCTGAAGTTGCCTATTGATTTTGTCTGCCCTGTGGTTATCTGTTCATCTCTGGGGTTTGTTGAGGGGAATTTGTTGAGGGGCTTGTGTTGCCTTGAAGACCTTGATGGAGAGCATCATGAAGAGAAGATTGTAGATCAAGACTCAGAGACCCAGAGCTTGGCTTGTTCCCTGTCTGTGAGGTTTGAGATCCTGAAGTTTGAAGGAAGTTCATGGTACTTTCCTGAGGAAGGCACTGTGAATAACCTTCATTCTTTATTCTCACCTCTTTCTCAAGTATCCAATGATGTTGGAGCCAACTTGTGAGTTTAATTTCTCCTGAGGAGGAATGTAAACTGATCACATGTTGTTGAGCCACATGGGATACAACTCCTAAGTGGAAGCCTCCTAGTACTTTCCTGAGGAAGGTCCTATGGGTCTATTCACTTAGTTCCATTAGTTTATCTAGGATTTCTCAAGTATCCAATGATGTTGGAGCCAACTTGTGAGTTTAATTTCTCCTGAGGAGGAATGTAAACTGATCACAGTTGTTGAGCCACATAGGATACAACTCCTAAGTGGAAGCCTCCTAGTACTTTCCTGAGGAAGGTCCTATGGGTCTATTCACTTAGTTCCACTAGTTCAGATAGGATTTCCTAAATATCCAGTGATGTTGGAGCCCGCTTGTGAGTTTAATTTCTCCTGAGGAGGAATATAAACTGATCACAGTGTTTGAGCCACATAGGGTATGACTCCTGAGTATACACCTCCTAGTGCTTTCCTGAGGAAGACACTATGAGTCTGCTTGCTTAGCTCCCTTTCTTTGGTAAGCTTGTTCAGAAGCTTGAAGACTGGGATTGTTTCTCTTGTTTAGGGTCTTGCTTTAGGGCTTTGCTTAGATCAGGATTCTGTGATTAGGGTCAGGATTAGAGAATAGATGATTCTTTCTCAAGTTTGTGTTTTGTTTGCCTGATGGCACTTCATTTCTCTTATCTGTTTTTGCTTGATAGCATGTTGTTTATTTTCAGTATGATTACTGTTATTTCATGACTGGCTTGAGGTCGAGATGAGCTTGTGGAGGCTGAAGCCCCACACACACATTTCCTCCCTCACTTGCATTGCATGCATTTTTCTGTTAAAGCTGATGTTTCTGTCTGTTTTGGTGTAGCATTGACATGATCCCTTAGGACTCTCATTTCCTCTGATGAGGACTTGATGATAGACTTTTAGGTTGAAACCTATGCATGACAACTTCTAGGAGTTCCCTGTTCAAACCTCAACCATAGGATGAATCCATGGCATGATAACAGTAGGACTTGATAGTCTCCCTCCTAGTTGAGCCATTTTTCTCGTAGTTTCCCGAACTACGTTTGCTCTGATCTTTCATACCAGATGAAAGTACGTAGGCATAGGATGCGATATCCTAGCGAGCAACCTTTCCCCCATCACCCGTAGTTAGCCGAACTACGTTGACTCTGATTTCTCATTCTCTGATGAGAATACGTAGGCATAAAGTGCGACGCTTTGCCGAGTCATTTTTCTTTTCTTTTTTCAGCCAGCCTTGATAGGTAGATAGATTATAACCAACCCGTCCAAGTAAACAAACAAGCGAGGATCCCGTCGAGTACGACGGACGTGAGGGGTGCTAATACCTTCCCCTTGCGTAACCGACTCCCGAACCCAGACAATGGTTGCGACGACCTTGTCTTACCCTTATTCGTCAGGTTTTTTCCGATCGTTTCCTTTCCCGCTCTGAGGGATAAATAACGAAAGGTGGCGACTCTTCTGTTGTGCCGGCACCTTATTTTCGCGCAAGCGACAGACATAAACCCTAGTAAGAGAATTTTGTCATGAAGTTTTTCAAAAAGAATCAGCTATGTGGGAAATAATCCTATTGAGTTTCAATTCTACTATTGCCACTCAAGTATCTCATCTTCTTGCTGTTGAGACGGAAACGATTGGATTGAGCTTTATCTGTTTGAGCTTGAGTAAGCAGTACAACTGGTTGCAGTTTCATGAGTGATCCAAACGAGACATAGTCATACGCTTTAATCCCTAACTTTTGCCTGGATTGCCCTTTCAGGTTTTCAATCCACCGGGATACCCTTTTTTGCCCAAGCCGCCTTTTCAGGTTTTCGACTTGCCGGGTGTACATCTTTTTATATATATATCCCTAATTTTTGCCCAAACCCTTTTGGTTTGCCGGGATGCCCTTATTTTTGCCTAGGCCTGTCAACCTAGCGGGTCTCTTTTTATGCGTAGTATTTTTTAACTATGTCTGCGTTTACAGGTTGTGGGAAGTCTTCACCATCCATTGTAGTCAGTATCATGGCACCTCCTGAGAACACTGTCTTGACTACAAATGGTCCCTCATATGTTGGAGTCCACTTGCCCCTAGGATCACCCTGTGGTAATATGATACGCTTGATTACCAAGTCACCAGCCTGATATACCTTTGGCTTAACCTTCTTGTTAAAAGCTTTGATCATCCGTTTCTGGTACATCTGGCCATGACAAACTGCTGCTAACCTTTTCTCATCAATCAAATTTATCTGGTCAAGTCGAGTCTGAATCCACTCATCTTCATCCAAGTCTGCATCCTTCATAATTCTCAAGGAGGGGATCTGAACTTCAATAGGCAGAACTGCTTCCATACCATAGACTAAGGAGAATGGGGTTGCCCCTGTTGAAGTACGTATTGTAGTACGATAACCATGCAGAGCAAATGGTAACATCTCGTGCCAATCCTTGTAAGTAACAGTCATCTTCTGTACAATCTTCTTAATGTTCTTATTAGCAGCTTCAACTGCCCCATTCATCTTTGGACGATACGGAGAAGAGTTGTGATGCTTAATCTTGAACTGCGTACAGAGATCAGTAATCACAGTGTTGTTCAGATTAGAGCCATTGTCAGTGATAATCCTTTCAGGGATACCATACCTACATATGAGATTATTCTTAATGAACCGAGCCACAACATTCTTAGTCACAGATGCAAATGAAGCTGCCTCTACCCACTTCGTGAAGTAATCAATAGAAACCAGGATGAAACGATGCCCATTAGAAGCAGTAGGCTTGATCTCACCAATCATATCAATGCCCCACATGGCAAAGGGCCAAGGAGCAGTCAACACATTCAATGGAGATGGAGGTACATGTACTTTATCAGCATAGATTTGACATTTGTGACATGTTCTGGAGTGTTGATAACAATCAGCTTCCATGGTAGACCAATAGTAACCTGCTCTCAAAATCTTCTTTGTCATGGTATGACCACTAGAATGAGTGCCAAAGGTCCCATCATGCATCTCTTCCATAATTTCTGTAGCTTCCTTCTTATCCACACAACGAAGCATAGTTGAATCATGATTACGCTTATACAGAATGCCATTACTCAGAAAGAACTTAGCAGAAAACCTTCTCAGGAACTTCCTATCTTTGACAGATGCCCCTTCAGGGAACTCCTGAGCTTCAAGATAGTTTTTCACTTCATAGAACCAAGGCTTCTCCTCTGCCCCTTCAGTGTCAATCTCATTGCAGTATGCAGGCTTCTCAAATCTATCAATGGTAATCTTGGGAGCTTCATCATCCCAGCTGATCTCAAACATAGATGCCATGGTGGCCAATGCGTCTGCCAACTGATTCTCTCTTCGTGGAATATGTCCAAAAGTAATCTCTTTGAAATGTGGGATCAAAGACAACACATGTTCTCTGTAAGGAATGAGATTATCATGCTTTGTATCCCAATCTCCTTTAATCTGACTTACTACCAGAGCTGAATCTCCATACACCTCAAGGAACTGAATCTTCATATCAATAGCAACTTGCATACCCATGATACATGCCTCATACTCAGCCATGTTATTGGTACAATAGAAACAAAGTCTGGCAGTAATCGGGGTATGACAACCTTCAGGGGAACTAATCACAACACCAACACCATTACCATGTGCATTGGAGGCACCATCAAAAACCATAGTCCATCGGGATCCTTGTTCAGGTCCGTCATATTGTCCAGGTTCTTTGGTAACAGACATAATGTCTTCATCAGGGAACTCAAAATTCATTGACTGGTAATCACCTACTGCTTGATGAGCCAAATGATCAGCAACAACACTCCCCTTAATGGCCTTCTGAGTAGTATACTGTATATCATATTCCGTCAAGATCATTTGCCATCTTGCAATTCTTCCGGAGAGAGCAGGTTTCTCAAATATGTACTTGATTGGATCCATCTTCGAAATCAACAAGGTAGTATGGGTCAACATATACTGTCTTAGTCGGCGAGCAGCCCATGCCAAAGCGCAGCAAGTTTTCTCGAGCAGTGAGTATCTTGTTTCACAGTCGGTAAACTTTTTGCTAAGGTAGTATATTGCCTGCTCTTTTCGACCAGACTCGTCATGTTGCCCCAATACACACCCCATTGAGTTGTCTAATACTGTTAAATACATAATCAAGGGTCTTCCATCAACTGGTGGCATTAAAATTGGAGGTTCTAGCAAATATCTCTTGATTTCATCAAAGGCAGTCTGGCACTCATCATTCCATTCCATCACCTGATCTTTCTTCAACAACTTGAAGATTGGCTCACAGATGGTAGTTAATTGGGAAATAAATCTTGCAATGTAGTTCAATCGTCCCAAGAAACCTCTAACCTCTTTCTCAGTACGGGGAGCTGGCATCTCTCGTATAGCTTTCACTTTTGCAGGATCCACTTCAATACCTTTTCCACTGACAATGAAACCCAGGAGCTTTCCAGATCTAACTCCAAAAGTACACTTGTTTGGATTTAATCTCAACCTGTATTTCTTCAACCTCTCAAACAACTTGTGCAGATGATCAAAATGTTGTTCTTCATTCTGAGACCTAGCTATCATATCATCCACATATACCTCTATCTCATGATGAATCATATCATGAAACAAAGCCACCATAGCACGCTGATATGTTGCCCCTGCATTCTTCAAACCAAATGGCATTACCTTATAGCAAAAGGTGCCCCACTGTGTCACAAATGTAGTCTTCTCCATATCTTCAGGTGCCATCTTGATTTGATTGTAACCAGAGAAACCATCCATAAAAGAGAATACCTTATGCTGAGCAGTGTTGTCTACCAGAATATCAATATGAGGAAGTGGAAAGTCATCTTTAGGGCTAGCCTTGTTCAGATCTCTGTAGTCTACACACATACGTACCTTACCATCTTTCTTAGGAACCGGTACCACATTTGCAACCCACTGAGGATAAGAAGTTACGGCCAAGAACCCTGCATTGAACTGTTTCATTACCTCTGCTTTGATCTTTTCTGACATTTCAGGACGCATACGACGAACCTTCTGCTTCTTTGGACGACAATCTTCTTTCACTGGCAAACGGTGAACCACAATGTCTGTATCCAACCCTGGCATATCTTCATAAGACCAAGCAAAGATCTCCACATAGTCACGTAGCATTTGAATCAACCTGCTCTTGACACTGTCCTCTAAATCAGCCCCTATCTTGACCTCTTTTCTGTTTTCTTCAGTTCCCAGATTCACAACTTCGACTGGCTCTTCATGTGGCTGTATAGCTTTCTCTTCTTGTTGTAACAACCTAGCAAGCTCTACAGGTATTTCACAATCGTCCTCGTTTCCGTCTTCAGTTTGATAGATCGGATTCTCGAAATTGTAATTGGCAATAGTATAACTGTTATCAACTGGATCCAGAGTGGATGAGGGTCTGCATTTTAGTGACGTGGGTGTGTGTAAGAACACATAGCTGATAAAGCAAAAATAAAAGAAAAAGAAAGACAAGGAACACAATATTTACGAAAACGAAACGTCCACTGATTTTGTTGAATGAAGTATGCAAATGAAATGACAACCCGTAACAAGCACACCATTGTGCCCCGGGTTAGGCACATGGCTTGAAAGTTTTAATTGTTCCAGAAATTATAAATTTAAAAGCATAACACAGTAATAGTATTTACTCCTGACTAAAGGAGATAGGGATAACATCTTCAGCTGTCCAATTATTGAGTCCAGCACCCACAGTAGGAAAAATCCATGCCTCCAAGTTGTAGTCTTCATCTTGATCTCCCACAGCATTGATAACCCCTTGATTGGTGGTACGAACAGCACGAGCACGACGAACAGCCTTCTGGGACTCTTCTTCCACCACAGCTTTTGCATCATTGAGGGAGGCCATTGCCATTGTTGGAGGGTTTCTGATGACCACAGGAACCTTCTTCACAGCAGGAGGAGTCGCACAATCCTTAACAGCCCAGGGAACCACTTCAAATGACTGACATGGAGTTTCAATGTATTCACCTTCTACTTCCAGATACTTGAAAGTGTTTACATGGCTGACAAAGTATTCTTCCTCTCCAAAGACAGTAACAACTTTTCCATTCACCGGATATCTCAACTTTTGATGTAATGTGGAGGTCACAGCACCTGCCCCATGGATCCAGGGACGACCAAGCAGACATGAGTACGAAGGACGAATATCCATCACATAGAATGTAGCAGTAAACACCTGAGAGCCAACCTTGATTGGAAGATCAATTTCCCCATGCACTACTCTTCTAGAACCATCAAAAGCCTTTACCACAATATTACTGGGCTTCAATACCGTATCTTCAGGACTCAGCTTGTTCAGGACTCCCTTAGGCAACACATTCAGAGAGGAACCATTGTCTATCAGCACATGAGACAGGGTAGTGCCCCTGCATTCAATTGAAATATGCAAGGCCCTGTTATGATCCCTCTTGGCCGGGGTCAAGTCAGCATCAGAAAATCCTAACCCGTTGTCATAGGTCAGGTGCGCAACACAATTCTCAAACTGGTCCACAGAAATTGCACTGGGTACATGAGCCATCTTTAGAAACTTGATCAATGACTTGGCATGAGCCTCATAACATAATAACAGGGAGAGCATAGAAATCTTTGAGGGAGTATGCCCCAGCTGATCAACAATATCATAATCACTCTTGCGAATGATTTTCAATACTTCTTCCATCTGCTTAGAGAGGTCATCAGCAGCTGGCACATCAGTAGATACAGGCTCAATAACAGGACCCTTGCCCCGAGCATCAGTGGTGGAAGTAACAGCAGGAGTAACTGCACTCTTAGAAGTAACTGGAGGAGAGAAGACTCTTCCACTACGAGTGATCTTGCTAGATCCAGCAATATTATCAATGTCAACAGGCATATCAGGTAAAGGCTCCTGCTTGACACCATGGATGTAAACATCAGACCCATAGTGCCAAGGCACAGCTTTGTCAGATGTATAAGAAATAGGACCAGGAGTGGTAATGATCAGAGGAGCTACTCTGGCTTCAGCGACAACTTTCACAGGACCTTCAGCAGTAATCTTGATTGGGCCCTGATGAGTGATTTTAATGGGACCCTTTGAAGTGATTCTTAGTGGTACTTTGTCAACCATGTCGACCTCTTCAATCTTCTTACCCTGAGTCAGATGATCCACCATACTTTCTACAGATGCTGGTCTTCTTTCAAACACTATAGTATATTTATCCATGAGACGTTGAATCCCATCTCTCAAAATGAAGCAACTATCCGGCTTATAGGTACAATATAGACAATCTTCATGACAACCTGGAAAGATCCCAGCTTGTACTAACCTCTTTTTGATAACAGACAATGGTGTGCTCAACTCCATAACTGAATAGACATGCAGATCTTCATCAATATCTTCATCAATGGCGTTGACAGTCTTCTCGTGATTTGGCATTGGAGCTGTAATCACATTTGGAGTACCTGGTGGATCAAACTCAATTTCTCCAGCATCAATCATATCCTGAATTTTGTTCTTCAAGACCCAGCAGTTATTAGTATCATGTCCTGGACAGTTTGAATGATATGCACATCGTGCATTGGGATTGTACTTGGGAGAGGTAACATTGGGATTCTGAGGAGCCTCCCTCAGGGTAATAAGTTCAGCCTTCAACAAGTGTTGCAATGCCTGAGCCATTGACATGTTGATCTTCGTGAACTGTCTTCTAGCCCTCTGTTGGTTGCCTTGAGGCTGCTCTGTTGTTGCAGGAGTTGGATTTGAAATATGAACTGCACTAACAGACTGATGCCTTCTGTTACGATCAGGCTGACCATACACAGCATTAGATTCTTTCTTCCCAGTGGGAGGCTTCTTTGCAGCACCTGATGAAGAAGTGCCCACTTGGATCTTACCACTCTTGATACCATTCTCTACTCGCTCTCCTGTCATGATCAACTCAGTGAAGCCAGATGATGAGCTTCCAATGAGATGACTGTAAAATGGACCATTCAGCGTACACATGAACATATCAACCAACTCCCTATCAGTCAAAGGGGGTTGAACTCTTCCAGCTAAGTCTCTCCACTTCTGAGCATACTCCTTAAAGCTTTCTTTGGCACCCATAGACATGCTTTGAAGCTGCATGCGAGTGGGGGCTAAGTCAGCATTGTATTGATACTGCTTGTAGAAAGCTTCAGCAAGGTCATTCCAATCTCTGATGTTGACACTCTCCAACTGATAATACCACTCTAGCTGAGCTCCAGATAAACTCTCTTGAAAGAAATGGATCCACAACTTCTTATCAGCAGTGTGGGGTTGCATTCTTCTGACATAAGACCTCAGATGCAATTTGGGACAAGAGACCCCATCATAGACAACAAATGTAGGAACTTTGAACCCAATAGGTATGACCACCCCAGATATCAAGCTCAAATCCTCAAAATCCAGCCCAGATGATTTCTGTAATTCCATAGCATCCATTCTATCCACCAGCATCTTGAATTTGTCTTCGTTAGGCTCATGGTAGTAGTTAGCCTCAGAATCAGAGTCCCCCATAGTGTTGTGGAGACTGCCTCTCTCCTGCTCAGATTCTTCAGATTCATAGTCTTCAACATGTTCCTTGGTCTTGACAGGACCTTTGAACCTTCTTCCCATGTTGAGCAACCCAGCAGACCTTCTAGCCTTCTTAGTCTTCTTGGCCAGCAGTGTCTTCAATTCATCCTGCCCCTTGGATAGGTTCAGGATCAGCTCTTGGAACTGTGCATTCTGTGCCTGGAGATCCTTAACTGATTGTTCAAGAGCCATTGCTGAAATAAACAGCGAGAAGACGAGAAACCTGTGCACAATTATAAACCTGTGATGCAATGATATGGGAATGCATATGCAATGTTTTCAAGGACCGCAGGATTTAAATTTGCTTAAACAAACAAGAAAGTAACTTTTTATTAGTAATAACTTGTTTTGCCTTTTAGGCTTACAAAAAAAATGAAAACGAAATAAGTACAAAAGATGGGGTTTTAAGTCTCCCATGGACGTTTCCTCTTTGTGTTGAGGTATGAGTTGAGGTTTCGTTCCTCATGAAGTAGCTTTGTTAGCTCTAGGATCCTTGCTTGGCTTGCTTTGTAATGAGCCTCGAAAGTATCCCTTTGCTCTTTCAGTTGGACCCATGATCTCTGCAAGTCTTCCATATCAGTAGGCATGTCTGGGTGAAGGATGGTATAAGCTGTGTCTCCTTCAGCAACAGGTTCCATGGTAACTGGTAGGACGGCAGGATATGGCATCATGAGTGTCTGAGCACGAGATCGTACCCATCTGAGATAAGCCTCCATAGGAATAGTGTACTTAGGCTCCAGTGTCTTGCTGTCAATCCTGTTTACCTTTCCCCAAGCTCGGATGAATCTCTGACGGTAACCCTGAAGATCGTTGTCGTAATCAAACACAATGCCCTGAATCAACATGTCATGTGGACCATCGCTCCGGGCGTAACCAAACTGTCGTAAAGCTAGAGATGGGTTGTAGGTGATGCCTCCTCTTATGCCTAGAAGTGGCACATTAGGAAACTCCCCACAACGGTCAATGATGGTGACATTCTCCATAGATCTGGAGCACCAATGGATGTCTGAGTGAGAAAGTGACATGATCCTCTTGGACCATCTGAACCCTTGCTCATTCTTCATTACTGAGCGAGGAAGGTGAGAAATAAACCACCTAGAAAGTAAAGGTATGCAGCACATCAAAGTTCCTCTTGCCCTTGTAGTACGGGTGTGAAGAGAATGTAGGATGTCTCCAAGTAAGGTAGGCACTGGATTGTGACTCAGGAATATGTTGATGGCATGAACGTCTATGAACTGATCAGGATTGGGGAACGACACTAAGCCATAAATCAATAAGGCTAAGATCTCCTCAAAAGCATCGTAGCTCATAGCCTTCAAGAACATTTGAGCTTTATCCACTAATACCTTGGCAAGAATACCTTTAACTCCACTTCTCGTCTCTAGAACAATGTCAGACTTCTTCAGATGTAGAGCTGCAGCAATAACTTCTGGTTTAAGCTCCTTCTCTAAGCCTGTGGATGGCTTCTGATCAAGAACAGGTATACCCAGAAGTTTAGAGAACTCCTCCATGGTTGGAACCAGCTGATAATCAGGAAATGTAAAGCAATGGTGCTTAGGGTCAAAGAACTGAAACAGCACACTCATCATGTCTTCACTGAACCCTGAAGTAACTAGATCCAATAAGTGACCATGTCTCTTGTTGAACTGGGAATGATCAGGCACTAGGGAAACCAACTCCTTGAGCTTAGCAGGTATCCCTACAAAGTTGATCCTGATGGTGTTTCTACGAGCAGAAGCCATGACCTGCAACAAAGAACAAAGATAAATCCTTTGGTCCTTGAAATGGTTAGGGAAAATGATATGCTTATGATGCATGATGATGTCATGATGTCATGCTCAATCACAAACATGTGGCACACACAAACAAGTCACACCATAGCCCTAGGTTTAAAGGCTTGCATGAGGTTCAAAGGCAAGTACCCTCCCCTGAAGTTAGATGGTTCATCCTGTCCTACAAAAGTAACCAGGTTCTAAGGGATCTCAATATCATTGATCCTTCACAAGGGTGGTTGTTCAGAAGGCAACTTACTTGCCAACCAAAACCCTCCAAGTTTAAGATCTCAATGAGCGTAGTATCGAGTGTCAACCAACTTCAGTCTGCACCAAAGCCGGTTACCTCACTACTTTCTAAAGGCCAAGATGAGTTAACTAGGGTTCTAAAAGTCAGTTAGTGCATTGACAACATATGGCAGCCTTAATATTATCCTCAACTTGACTTAAGGAATATAAGCACCAACCAAGAAGTCGCACTAACTATGGCCACCAGATCAACCGTATCGATATACGTCGTACAGTTTCCTTGGTCTATTGCCATTTACCTAAGGTACACTAGGTCCGGGTTAGGACCTTTCACACATGAGAGCACCCCAACAAGTAATATAAAACAAACAAGGCAAACAATTTAAAGTGATCTTTAATTCCTAAGGGTACCCCTCTTAAATAGATCCCCAGCAGAGTCGCCAGTTCTGTAACACGGTGGGAGAACTGACTTTAAACAATGTTGTGGATAGCAAGAGTCGCCACCGACTTTTATTTTATCCATAAGGAAAGGTTATAAAAGAACAGGAAAGACCTTAGAGAATATTTTGGGTCCGGGGGGTAGGTTACGAAAAGGGAAGGTGTTAGCACCCTTTTCATCCATGGTTATCCATGGGCTCTTAGGTACTTAAGCTCACTTTTGAATTGTTTTGAAAGTGTAGTGTGTGAATAGCAAAAAATTTCAGAATAGTTTAATAATAATCCGTGTATGGATGTGAAAAAAACTTGTTTGAAAAT
Source organism: Lathyrus sativus (assembly GCA_963859935.3). Taxonomy (NCBI): domain Eukaryota; kingdom Viridiplantae; phylum Streptophyta; class Magnoliopsida; order Fabales; family Fabaceae; genus Lathyrus; species Lathyrus sativus. The sequence goes on from OZ012735.1 coordinate 15,692,248, forward strand.
TTTGTTGGAAATTTGTTTAAGTGTGAAAAAGTTTTGAAGTGAGCAAGTATCTAGGAGTAGCCTACCCTAATGTTTAAAGGTCTTTCTTATTCTTCATTCTTTCCTTTAGTAAGACTATCCCTACTATAATGGAGTAGGTAGTCCTTACTTTGGATGTTAAGGGACATGTGAGGGACAATTTGACTTTGAAGGCCATTGTGGGATGTAATAAGCACATATAAGGGACCATCATCATTTTTCGAAAGGGACTCGATTCGTAAAGGCAACCATAAGGGACTTTGATGATTTTTCTATTTGAGGGACTTGCTTTATACACCCTACTTAACCAATATTCATAGGCAACTTGAGGGATCATTCTTAGGAAGTGAGACGGCGATTAAAATCGACTTACGTGTGTGACGTGTTTATTTTAATTATCTTTTTTTTCTATTCTGTTTGTTTTGTTTTGATGTGCAGGTGAATCGGAGACTTTGCGGAGATGCTCAAAGGACATCAAGAAGGACACTTAGAAATTTTAGGGCTTAGGACTTTTTAGGATATACACCTCTTTTGTAACTTGTAATAAAAAATAGCATTATGAAATAATTCAATAATACATTTTTTTATCCAAATTATTTCCCTTTTGTAAATCGTGATGAAATATTATGAATAAAATTCAACTTTCTATCCAAATTCTCTTTACAAATTGTAATAATAATAAAATATTATGAATGAACTTCACATATTTATTAAAATCATCTTCCATTTCTTCTCCATGATTTAATTCACAAACATCTCAACATACGATTCATCAGTCGAATATCCTTGAATTAATCCGATCCAATCTTAATACTTTTGACATGAATAAGCTCCAATAATCAGTAGAAGTTTTCACTGTTGTCCCTCTAAAGATGAACTGGAAGATAGAAGAATGATCTCTTGTTAAACCCTGTTCCACAGATCAGACTTTCCAAACCAAATTGATATCAAACCCACGTAAATAAACGCCTCAGAACTTAATAACAACCCGTCTTCAAGGAATTAGCTGAATTTGCGTAAAATGACCAAAATACCCCTGGAACCAAATCCAACCTCTCTTTGATTTTGGCAAAAAAAATCATGAAGTTTGACTTTGGTTTGACCACAGTTGACCTCAGTTTGACTTTTTAACTGCATTGACTGCTTTTGACTTATCTGATCATCTGACTGAGCAAACTTTTGAGAAAAGTCTTGAAACTTGACATGGGGGTTCTTATACACATATAAGATGTTATGAAGCTCACTTGAAGTCTTGGAAGTCCATTTAGCCTGATTAAAGTCAAAACCCTAGTTTTGGATGCACTGCTTAGGAGGTGCATTGTCTGGGGGAATTGTCAACTCTTCTGACCAATTGTGAACTTTGTGAACCTTGTGAACCTTCAAGAAGCAACCTATGGACTTCATGAACCTCATGAAAGGTCTTGTAGATGTTGAGAAGTTTGTGAACCTTGTGAACCTTCAAGAAGCACAAAGTCTTGTATTGTGAGGGCAAATTTTGGGGTGCAACAGAGGGCACTAGGGACAACTGCTTCAACCAATTCTTCAACAATCTAGCCATTTGCATGACTAAATAAAGGAAAAAGATGAGGGCAACACGACAACATTTCCAGGACTCCCGCCTACCGCGCATGAGTTTGGCGGGGTAGTGAAGTACGAGTAATAACTCTGTGTTATCACATCAACTTTGTAATTCTTGTTCTGAATTCGAAATTGTAATAATCCGGGGACTCTCGTAACTTTACGAGTTTGAATGTAATTGAATTTAAAAGCCACCTCCGTGTGTATGACTTAACTCTGGAATAATAATAACTTGGATTATCTCTTGTTGTCTGATAGCATCTTATAAATTTACAGTTCGGTGATCATGATAATTTAGTAAGCAGCACTTGAATTGAGATGATAAGCAAGGACCCATGAACTCTTGAATTGCCCCGTGATTTCTCTTTGAAAGCCTCTAAATCCCCTGGTAGTTAAGTGAATATCACGAAGTCATAGGTCCTATGGTCTAGGATACGGATTTTATGACAACTTGAATACGTAGCAAGCGAATTATGCACCGGCCACAACAAGCTCAAGGCCTTGTAATAGCATTTGGCGTTAGTCTTGGATAACAACACACAAAAATAAAATGGAGAGGGACACGTGCTTAATATGCTGCCTTTAATACTTGCAGCTTACCCTCTAACAACCATGGACAAAGTCTAATGACCTTGAATTTAAACAGCTCGACCTTAAGCGGCGATAAATTTAAACTCATGGATTGTACTTGAATGACTCTTTCACACCTCTGTTTTTATCGTGGAATGCCAATATGCTCTGGAACTCGAATTCGTGATTTGGTCAAATAAATGATGCCTAAAGTGGTTTGAACTACTCTTGTATCTGAAAACTCTCGAGTTGTGTACCCCTGGAGGAATTCTAACGTAACTTAAGGTTTTAATGAGTTAACCTGTCTTGATAATATATTACCCAGACCTTATTCATGATTTTATCCATACTTGACATATTAAATTATCAGCCAAAATCGAACTCTTTCTCAAAAATGAAGACTCAGCCTTATGAAATGATGATGTAACCTGGCATGAGAGTTATGTCTTAAAGGAATCTTGAGGATAAAGCCATAACCTGCGATGCTACCTCCCATGAACCAAAGCAAAACCTCAAATATCCATGCCTAGTACCAATGACCAAAACAACCTGAACCTCTGGGGCAAGCAAAGAAAATCCTGATAAGCCTTTGAGGAGACGACCAGTAGAATAGTCCCAGGATCTTTATGATCCAACGGTCACCTTGAAGTATTGGACTGTAAGGGTTTACACTTGAAGTTACCACACCTGCACAAACTGGTTAGTCATAATAAACACGCACACAAAGATATAGAGATAAAATGCGAAAGGAGGTGGGATCTTTAAGGTCAAAAATTAGGGTGTGACAAGGGTTACCCAACTTAGAAGGACAGGTTGTCTTTACCGTCATTATTCAACTCTTTTTTTTGGTGCCACAAGTCATTCTCAAAATCAATATTTACAATTCTTTCAATCATGTCGGACTATCAAAATGAACTAATCGGGGCATACTTTTCAAACCCAAGTACTATGGCACAAATCTACACGTTGGACTCGTTTCCTTACTCCGGGGAACCTAGGGTGTTCAAATTATACCTCAATTTCCAAACTTTCCAAGTTCCTTAGTTCAAACTCCTCTTCCCTTGAACTCTAAATACTTTCTTGACTACCTTACACACATACCATTCATAATAAAAAAATTGTACGGTCTTCGTAGGGGCGAATTCGACGTGATTTTTACCGAACTTAACAATAAAAAGGAAATAAAAAGGTATTTAAATTGACAATTCAAAATAGTAAAACCTCCCCCAAACTTAAACTAAACATTGTCTCAATGTTCAAGAACACGAGAAGAAGAGGTGTACTCATAGAGATCCTCACAGAGGGGTCGACAGGTAATGCAGCACCCCTTTGTTGCTTCCACGTTTTCCCTTGCAAACTCTCGTTTATTCCTGCAAAAACAATAACCAAAAGAAAGAAAAACATCAATTCTTAAAATCCATGGGTTACCTCCCATGCAGCGCTTCGTTTAACATCGCCTGGCTCGATGGTCGACTCCCCATTGTTATGGGGGGTACTTTAGCCTCCAAACTCTATTGCTTGACTTCTTTGCAACAGAATATTGGTCAGGTTCAGAGATGAGAGCAACTTGAAATGGTTTTGATCGTTCTCCTTTCTTAGTTGCGTTGATCTTCCCAAATGACGGTTTAACATCTTTCTCCTTACCTTTCTTTCTAACCTCTAGAGCTTTTAACTTGATTTCCTCCTCAAAAGATTTCAACGTGATCGTACCTGTTTCCACATCAATGTTGCACCAACTAGTAAGCAAGAACGGTCGGCCAAGTATGATCGAAGTCTCTTCATCCTCTGGTATATCCATGATTTGAAAATCAACTGGGAAAGTGAAGTTATCGATTGTCACCAGTACATCCTCTGCTAGCCCATATGCCACCTTAGTTGTGTGGTCGGCAAACTTCAAGCTTGTTCCCGTATCATTCACTTTTCCAATATCTAACTTTTTGAAAATCGATAATGGCATGAGACTCACACTAGCACCTGAATCAATTAAGAATTTCTTAAAAGTTTGATCTTTTATAGTACAAGGGATTACAACTGGTCCAGGATCCTTCTTCTTGATGGGGATTCTCTTTTCTTGTGATATTTCCTTACATTGCTCAGTTGTGATTTTCGGTTCTTCACCTATTGATCTATTTTTACCTATAACCTCTTTCATGAATTTCTTGTACAAAGGCATTTGCTCGAGTTCTTCAAAGAACGACATGTTGATTTCCAATTTGTTGAACATTGCATTGAACCTTCCAAAGTCTTTCTCTTTCTGATCCTTCTTTGTAACTCTTTGAGGGAACGGTAGTTTGATTTTCGGTTCAACCTCCTCTTTCTTTTTCTCCCCAGTTGGTTTTTCAGATATTACAGCTTCTTCTGGTTCTTTCACTTTTTCTCTTACCTCAAGTTCCACCTCTATGCATTCATCCTCCTTTGTTTCCTCGTCATATATCATTTTCTGATTTCTTGTTGTGACAACATTAATACTCTCTTGATTTTTTGGATTCGGTATTGTCGCACTCGGGAGGGTTCCTTGAGTGTGTGTTGAGAGGTGTTGGGCTATCTGCCCCATTTGCGACTCAAGATTTTTTATGGCAGCTGTGTTATTCCTTTGAACATTGTGTGTCTCTTCTTGGAATTGCATACTTTAAGAGGAAAAGTTAGGATGGTTCTTCCATCCTGGATTATATGTCTGAGAATATGGATTGTTCTGCCTCAAATATTTTATCTCTTCGATTTGTTGAGCAGTAGCAAGACAATGCGCAGTAAAATGGGGACCATTACACACCTCACAACTCACAGCTTGGACAGGTTGAACCTGAGCTACAGTTTCAGTACTCACATTTATTCCCTTAAGCCTTCTTTCCACTTCAGCTTTGATTTGCTCTTCCATGTTCACAACTTGATCCGCTAGCTTCAAATCAATCTTACCCTCTAGTTAGTTCACAGTGCGATCATACAACTCAAGATGCTCATTGGAGGCAATTGCTTTTATGATCCTCTTGATACCAGTGGCTGTTGTGAAATTAGTTAAGCCACCGGCAGCAGTGTCTATAAGCTGTTTTGTCTTGAGTCGTAAGCCATTCACAAAGTTCTGCATCTGCTCAGTGACATCCATGTTATGAGTAGGATATGCCGTCAGACACCTCTTAAACCTCTTATATGCATCTCCTAGAGATTCCCCTTCTTTTTGTTTGAAATTGACAATGTCGTATCTTTTTCGAATAAACACTGAAGCAGGGAAATACTCGTTAAGGAATGTAGTTTCCATCTCTTGCCATGTGGTGATACTCCCAGCTGGAAGTGAATAGAACCATTCTTCCATATCATCAGTCAGTGTGAACGGAAACAATACAAGTCTCTTGGCCTCTTCGAAATGTCCTTCTATCTTCAAAGATGTGGTAGTCGTTAGGAATCTCTATAGATGCTTGTTTGCATCTTCATTGATTCTTCCAGAGAAAGGCTTGCTCTCCAACTGGAGAATGGTGGAAGGATGTAGCTGAAAGTGTGCCACATTCACCAGTTGATTTACGATGGTCATTCGGTTTGGTTGAGCATTGGCCCCTCCGTAGTCTCCAAGAATTCTCTCCGCTGGTGGGGGATCCTCCATAGCTTCAGTGTCTCTCTTTGATTCCGAACTTGAATCTGAATGAACAAAAACCCTTTCTTCTTCTGAAGCCAATAGTCAAGCTTGTCTATGTCTTTCGTGTAGAGTCCTTTTAATTTCTGCATCCAAAGAAAAATTAGCTGAGGGATCTCCTCGCATGAAAATGTTAGACGCATATTAGTAGTAACAAAATAATAATAATAAAAATAGAAAGAAAAACTGAAAATAAAATTTTGGTCGCAGAGCAACAAAATTTCAGTTGACTTATAATCAAACTTATATTCTGGTAGTCCCCAGCAACGGCACCAAAAACTTGACCGGTAAAATAGCAAGTGTACTATTTTTACTGATGTAGTTTTAAGGGGAAATTCCCCAAATATCGATCTCGTGGACTGCGTATGAATACAAGTTCACTAATAATGCAATTGAACAAAAAGTCAAAGGCGGTTGGTTTGTTGTTTGCAAAATGTAAAAGCCAAAAGGCAAAAGCAGTAAAATAAAGGTTTTAGACAGTTATGAGAAGCATGCTAGGGTAGGGTGTATGAAAAGCCTTGTAATAACCTTAATCCTTAGTTCTCAGAAATCACTGCTCAATTCAATCGTTACCGGTTTTAAAGATTAATTGACTCTAATTCCTCAGCAGAAAACCCTTTGGTATTCTCCCTATGCCCCAATTCCTTGGCGGTATAGGAACAATACCAAGCAATAATTTTTATCTAAAACATTACAGTTACTATAGGGTATCCTCATTCCTAGGCAATATCTACTATAGTATTATCGTATAAACGCGTTAACAATCATTTTCGCTACGCGAAAAATGACACAGAGTCGCCACCGGATTTTATTTATCCCAAGGAGGGAAAGGGAAATAGCGATAAACCTTTGGGAAAGGAGCATGGTCATCGCAACCAAGTCTTAGGGTTCGGGAGTCGGTTATGCAAGGGGAAGGTATTAGCACCCTCCTCGCATCCATCGTACTCGATGGGAACCTCCTAGGTTGTTTAGCGTGAATGGGTGTTTTATTCTAAAAGTTTGCTTGTTTAAAGAAAGAGGGGTTGGTGTTTATTAGAGTGCTCGCCAAGGATTGGGGCCCTTGTGCCTATGTATATTCACTTGTATGAAGTGAAGAACTAGAGCATTCGTAGTTCATGGGACTATGGTGGAAAACGGGATGTTGGGTGAACGATACTATTGTGCGCATTCTAGCAGTTAGGTGTATTGCGGCTCGCTCTTGGAGTCTTATGCGTTACCTGTTTGCGGTAGAACGGACATAACATGTCCTTGGGTTAAAGGGTATGGATGATTAAAGATGGGAAAGAAAGATAATTGTGCTCGCTAGGATCATCACAATCTTATGCCTATGTATTCTCAACATGTGTGAGAAATCAGAGCAGCCGTAGTTCGGCCACTTAAGAAATAATTGTGTATTGGTTGATTTTATACCTTGAAAAAGGGTTTTCGGATTGACGCCCTAAGGCAAAAGAAGTTTGATGAGTTGATATTGTTTTTAGGTTTTTTCTTAGGGAGAAATTTATTCTTGACTAGGATTATACAAAAGACTTTGGATAGAGATGAATGTCTCGAATAACAAAGGCGAGCGCCTTGTATTCAAAACATTCGGAACGAGTGTAGGAGGATTCCATTCTCATTCCTTCTCCACCACTTTAAAGTTCATGGTGCATAATTCTAATCGTATATTTTATTGTGTTTTGGATTTTTATGAGAAAAGAGAACCACTTGACGTTGGATCAAGGTTTATTGTTTGTAAAGATGTTTGACGTGATACGGACAAGGTCAATGGCGATGCGCAAGGCAATCGACTTACAAGGTTAAAAATGGCTCGATAAAATCGAGCGTTTGTTTTTGAAAATGGTTTTTGGAATCAAAAGTCAACAAGGACAAAAGCAATATTCACACTAAAATCATACAAACATATGGGATTAGTCGGCTAAAAAAAATCGAGACATGCAAAAAAAACGGCACGAAGTGCCACCAAGGAGTTCGTCGTGCGAACTCCTTAAAAAAAAATTTTAAGGTAAAGACAGCAAAAAAATAAACAAACTGATCAGTTCGCGCCGCGAACTGAGAAAAGTGAACATTCTGTTTTTGCATGTTCGCGCCGCGAACTGAGAAAGTTTTCAATTTGTTTTTTTCATGTTCGCGCCGCGACCTGAAGCGAAAAATGCAATATTTGCTGTTTTTTTGCTGTCTTTTGTGGTCTTCTTTCATTTCTATTGGTTCTTAAAAATGGTTTCTTGGTCCCCTTAGAACCTTACATGATATACTCAGTACAACAACACATAAAAGAGGAAGCAAAATGAATATAAAAGCAAAAAGTAAAGAGAGAAAGGTTTGATGAAATGGATACCCCAGAGCTTTCTATCCTTCTTGCAAGTCCTCCACTGATTTTTGTTGGATGTGCTCTCCACTCTTCACTCCATGTTGTGAAGATTCTCCTTCTCAATGGTCCTCTTGTGCTTCTATGTCATTCTCTTTTTTTTGGTTTTTCTTCCTTTCTATATTTCTGGTTTTTAGGGTTTCTCTTGCTCTCTCTATTTTCTGGTTTTTGCAATGTGTGTGGATGTGTGATGAATGTGTAAAGAGTGAATGACCCCCTTCTGTTTACAACCTCTTCCCTTCTTATCTCTCCTCTCTAGGGTTTTCCCTTCTCCCCAAACATCAGATTTTTTCATGGGGTAATGTCTCCTACCACCTTTTCTCATGTCACTCTCTCTCTTTCCATTTCCATGTATATGGCTATGCTGCATTTTTCTGCACTACTTTCCCATGCTGTCTTTTTCTACAGCCCTCTACATTGCCCCCAATCCTTTCACCTCTTTGTTGGCTTATGCTTAGACTACCCTCTTGGTCAATGTTAACCTTTGGATAGAATTTTGAAATTCTGATTTTTAGATGCATTATCATATGCTATTCCTTTGGTCTTGTGACATGTATATTTTGTGACATGAGGCAACTTGTTACTTCTTGCATGGGGCTGTTTTGGATTACCTTCATATTGCCCATGAATAAGCATGCATAATCTTGATCTTGAAACATTCCAATGTTGAGTTAGCTCTTAAATATTTCCTTTGGATGTTTGCAAGCATAATGTTGGTCATGTAAACTTGTTGGGGAATGAAAGGTACCATAGCATGAAATTAATTAGAAGCTTGGATGAAGATTAGAAGTAGATTAATTTATAAACATTACTTAAAGTTGGAAATTTTGTAACACATGACATCCTTGTAATGTCATAAAATTTCTCTTTGTAACATTCTTAAATTCATAAATCTTGAACTTTGAATGATGGATTCCCTTATGTCATTATATGAAGTCTTGAATTATGCATTTGTGATCTTGACTCATGCTTTGCAAATTTGAACTCCACTTGACCAAGAATTTGAAACAAAATTGGATGAAGCAAACTTGAATTTGGCCTTGCATTTCATGTTCATTATGAATATTTATCTTGAATATCCTAATATTTTTCAAGTAACTTCTTCTTGAAGTAATCCACATGAATAGACTTTCCAACTTAGATCAAACCTTAGGTGATGAACCTTTTTTCTCCCATGCAGTCCAAGATAGACGAGTTATCTTATTTGAAATGGAAAATAACACATCGACCCAATCTATACCCACATGCTCGATATGCAATAGAACGATGTATGATATGGTGAATGTAGGGTATAAAGGCTAAAGGAGAAAATGAGGGTGTGACAGCTGCCCCTATTTAATCCTCTTGGACCTGAATGTCTGGAGGGTAAAGGTGCTCAAACATTCATGGTAGAAGAGAATTAAATACTAGAATACCCGGGATTTTCAACTGGAGAGGTGTCGGGTGAAAGTAGACAGTCAATGAGATGGCTTGAAAAAGGTGTCTTGTTATTGAAGAAGGGGTAAGATGATATGCTTGAGATGCAATGCAGAATGAACATGAGTGCTTTGCCAGCCGGAAGAGGAGGACTTCTGTAGAATTCCAAGAGGATAAGTTATACTACAAACAAGTTATCTAAAACTCCTTCTACAAAAAGTCAAAGAGCTGTCTCATAATAGGGAATCAAAAATTGGCTAGGAGATATTCCTTCTACAAAAGATAGAGAGGACTCGAAAATAAATGACTGTGAGATACTCCTTCTACGAAAGGTAGAGAGGACTCTAAAATAAATGATCGCGAGATATTCCTTCTACGATAGATAGAGAGGACTCTAAAAATAACTGATTATGAGATATTCCTTCTACGAAAGGTAGAGAGGACTCTAAAAAAACTGATTATGAGATATTCCTTCTACGAAAGGTAGAGAGGACTCCAAAAATAACTGCGATGAGATATTCCTTCTACGAAAGGTAGAGAGGACTCGGAAAATAAGGGATTATGAGATATTCCTTCTACGAAAGGTAGAGAGGACTCTAAAAATAAATGTAATGAGATATTCCTTCTACGAAAGGTAGAGAGGACTCAGAAAATAAACGGTTTTCCTCTTACAAAAGGCAAGGAGGACTCCTGAACAATAGGTTAGAAGAAAAATATTCCTTCTACAAAAGGTAGAGAGGACTCCAGAACAAAAGGTTAGGAGAAATATTCCTTCTACAAAAGGTAGAGAGGACTCCAAAATAAAAGGTTTGGAGAAATAGTAACTCCTTCTACATCAAATAGCGGAGACTCCCTCGGGAGAATATGATTGTATTTCCTTCTATCACGGTAGAAAGGACTCCATAACAAAAGGTTAGGAGAAAATTTTCCTTTTACAAAAGGTAAATAGGACTCCAGAACAAAAGGTTTGGAGATAATTCCTTCTACAAAAAGGTAGATAGGAAACTCCCTCAGGAGAGGACGATCATACTTTCTTCTGCAAAAGGCATAACAGACCCCTGAACAAAAGGTTAGGAGAAAAATTCCTTCTGCAAAAGGCATAACAGACCCCTGAACAAAAGGTTAGGAGAAAAATTCCTTCCACAAAAGGTAGAGAGGATACTTACAAAAGGTAAGCTAACAAGAACCTGTACAAAAGGCACGGTGGGTCTTACTAAAGGTAAGTTAAATCTATTGCGAAAGGCAAGGTGAAGATATTTTGTAAAAGATACACAAAAAGACTCACAAACGGTAAGTTGAACGCAATAACCATCCTCTTGCAAAAGGTAGAGGAAACTTGGAAAGGGTATCAGAATATCATTTGACCTCACAAGCACAATGGGGGAGATGATATTCTTTAAGTAAGGCGACCATTCAGTTCTTGGCCACATAGGCATCAAGCATCCAAATTGATCGAAGATACCCAACACAAAGCTTTGTCGCATGTAAAAGACAGCGAGAAAACGCTTACGAAAGGGAAGCGAAAGGATAAGATTTCATGCAAAAGGCCATGAAATCCCTTACAAACGGTAAGGTGACTCATATGCAAAAGGCAGAAAGGAGATACTTCGTGGAAAAGACACGGAAAGGCTTACAAAAGGTAAGGGAAGGGTAATAACCATTCTCTTGCAAGGGTAGAGGGAACTTGAAAAGGGTATCAAAACATCATTTGACCTCACAGGCACAACGGCGAAGATGACATTCTTTAAGTAAGGCGACCATTCAGTTCTTGGCCACATAGGCATCAAGCATCCAAATTGATCGAAGATACCCAACACAAAGCTTTGTCGCATGTAAAAGACAGCGAGAAAACGCTTACGAAAGGGAAGCGAAAGGATAAGATTTCATGCAAAAGGCCATGAAATCCCTTACAAACGGTAAGGCGACTCCTATGTGAAAGGCATAGAGGAGATACTTCGTGGAAAAGACACGGAAAGGCTTACAAAAGGTAAGGGAAGGGTAATAACCATCCTCTTGCAAAGGCAGAGGGAACTTGAAAAGGGTATCAAAACATCATTTGACCTCACAGGCACAACAGCGGAGATGACATTCTTTAAGTATGACGACCATTTAGTTCTTGGCCACATAGGCATCAAGCATCTAAATTGATCGAAGATACCCAACACAAAGTTTTGTCTCATGTAAAAGACAGCGAGAAAACGCTTACGAAAGGGAAGCGAAAGGATAAGATTTCATACGAAAGGCCATGAAATCCCTTACGAATGGTAAGGTGAGAAGATATCTCAAAATGGACTTACAAAAGGTAAGTGAAGGATAATAACCATCCTCTTGCAAAGGCAGAGGGACTTCGAAAAGGGTATCATAACATCATTTGACCTCACAGGCACAACGGTGGAGATGACATTCTTTAAGTATGGCGACCATTCAGTTCTTGGCCACATAGGCATCAAGCATCCAAATTGATCGAAGATACCCAACACAAAATTTTGTCGCATGTAAAAGACAGCGAGAAAACGCTTACAAAAGGGAAGCGAAAGGATAAGATTTCATACGAAAGGCCATGAAATCCCTTACGAATGGTAATGCGACTCCTATGCGAAAGGAAGAAAAGAGATACTTCGTGGAAAAGACACGGAAAGGCTTACAAAAGGTAAGTGAAGGGTAATAACCATCCTCTTGCAAAGGCAGGGGGACTTTGAAAAGGGTATCAGAACATCATTTGACCTCACAAGCACAACGGCGGAGATGATATTCTTTAAGTATGGTGACCATTCAGTTCTTGGCCACATAGGCATCAAGCATCCAAATTGATCGAAGATACCTAACACAAAGTTTTGTCGCGCGTAAAAGACAGCGAGAAAACGCTTACGAAAGGGAAGCGAAAGGATAAGATTTCATGCGAAAGGCCATGAAATCCCTTACGAAAGGTAATGTGAGAAGATATCTCAAAATGGACTTACGAAAGGTAAGTGAAGGGATAACACTCTTAAAGGATCCTACTATGATGTCCACAGGAAATTTGTATCTTTGAGAACGACCGGCTAAGCACGTATGTAAAAATGCAGGATGTATGCAAAAATGTCGGGGATGCAAGGACATGGTGATTACAGGTGAGGGTCGTGCTAAGTATGGTTGGGCTCTGAAGGTGAATTACCAGACGAGAATTGGTGGCAAAAGGGTTAAGTTGTTAGGCCAGAAACTGACTCCTTATTTTATTGTCAAATGGGAACTATTTTTACGGTTTGCCAGACAATAACTGGACTTTGAAATGAAAATTTACTACCAAACGGGAACCGGAGTCTGAAAGTTGGCTAAAGAAAAGAGTGATTTGGTCGGGTGGGCTAATAGCATGATTCCCCAACACTCGTCTTGAACTCGAAAGAGCTTGCTTGATAAGCTTAAAGGCATGGAAAGAGCTTGCCCCAATTTTAGTTCAGCTTGCCCCAGTCTGAGGGTCTTTGGAGAATTTCCCTTTGAAATACGGAGAGGAATTGCCCCAGTTTTTAGTTCAACTTACCCCAGTCTGAAAGGGTATCTGGAGAATTTCTCCTTAAAAGAGAGATTGGAGGTAGCTCGTCATGAGATGACCTCGAGATGGCTTGCCTCAGAATCTTACGTGATGAAGAGGTTAGTACTTGATTAACCGACTCTTGGAGTGATGGGCCTCGACGTACTCTTGAAGTAGCTTGCCCCTAGAATGAGCGTTAAAGCGATTCGACCTGCGCTGATTGAGCATTGGAAGGACTTTTCTTTTAATCAAAGAACCTTCGAATGACCTGCCCCTAGTTGGTAGAGTCTTGTGATGATTCTCTTCTGATCAACCAATTTTTGCATGACTCGTCCCCTAATTAAATGATGCTTGGGGGCTTGCTTTAGACTAGCCTATTTTACCATCATTGGATGCCAACGCCCCTGATCCACAGGACCACAAGGTGCTTTTGGTTCCGGTCAATTTTGATGAACGGTCAAATCCTCTTTGATTACTCTTTGTTAGCCTTTCCTTGATGTCAAGTGCCGACTTGCAATTCAAATTGTTTATTCACAAATGGTAATTTTAATGCGATTCTCATGCAAATTTGAAAGATCATTTTATTAGGAATGATGTGGAAGTGTGTGACGAATGGACCATTAATCCAAACGTAGTGTTGATTTATTGGTGTGTGAAAAATATAGCAAGAATATGACATCAATACTGAAGATTAGCAAATATGCGGGGAGTCAGCTTACGCAACCTTACTGTAACATGCTTTCAGAATAAACCCTGCTTCAATTAGGTCTTTCGAGGGTTATAACGTGGTCTAGTTCACGGTTATAGAAACAAAGGATATAAGTCTCAAAGTATTATTTGTCCCCACCCTTTCTTCGTGATGATCTCCAGTCCTATGTTCAGCTAATTCCACACGTGCTTATCTTGGCAGTGTAAGCTTGACGATTCAAGGTTTGTTCGACGTGGCAGTCACCTTATTTGGTTTTGATGGATGTCAGTGACCCTTTATGATTTGAGTAGCCACTGAATCTTATTTTGTTTTTGTTGAGGGTTTGAGGACCTCTTTTGATTTTATTTTTGATCTTTAACTTTTGCCTAAGTTGCCTCTTTGGGTGTTCAACTTAGCGGGCTTTTCTTTTAACATATATATATATATATATATATATATATATATATATATATATATATATATATATATATATATATATATATATATATATATATATATATATATATATATATATATATATATATATATATATATATATATATATATATATATATATATATATATATATATATATATATATATATATATATATATATATATATATATATATATATATATATATATATATATATATATATATATATATATATATATATATATATATATATATATATATTGAAAGGCTTGTGATTGCCAAGTCGTTGGTCGTCGAAGAACAAATTCCATAACAAGGATTTCATCTTGCGATCGAACGTGCAATCAGATTAACTGAACACTACCCATGCCCCAGGTTTATCATAAGGGTTTAAATCCGAAGGAAACTCCTACTTCTAGGCTCAAAGTGGTTGACTAGGGACTAACTCCTTATATCTCCGGTGTTTAGGGGATTTGAAACAATGCATGTACATCATCAGCAGGATTTTATCCGAAAGCATACAACTGCAATTATGGGTATTTCGTTTTCGTCATCCTCCCTCCATTTTTTGCTAAAACAAAGGTTTGATAAAATAAGTGGAAGAGAGGTGGATGAAACCTTTTTATATATAATTTTTTTCATTTTTGTTGTTGTTGTAAGTGAAGAAAAGATGAACGAATGCGACATGATTAATTCGAAAAAGCATGATTACTTCATTATTATTACCATTCAAAACAAAGCAATGTTTAAAAACAAGTAGCAAATGACGGGAAATAAATTACAAAATTCTTAGAAAAGACAAGATACAAAAATTGCCGGCATTGGGTATTGGGCTTTTTCTTTCTTGACTCGTAGTCAGGCTAGCCTTCTTGCTCATTGGGACCACTATGATAACCTTTTCCATGCCCACTTTCAAAATTTTCTTCCATGCCAGAAACTGGTGAACCTGCCCGACCAGATGAAGGGTTGACGTTAATTTGAAGGCCTTGAGGCGTAAATGAAATCAATCTGGACTCAATCAACCCTTGTACTTGGTACTTCAAACTTTTACAATCCTCAATCATGTGTCCAGGCGCTCTAGAGTGGAATACACACCTGGCATTTGCATCATAGCCTAGAGGAGGAGGTGTTGGAGGAGGACCAAGTTCTCTTAGCTAGACCAAAGAGTTACTGAGCAATAAAGGGAGGAGTCGACTGTACGACATAGAAATTGGGTCAAAGTGTTTCTCTAGCCTCCTTGGTCTGTTCGGGCCTCGTTGGGAAGGGCTTCGATGCTGATTTGGATATGGATTCTTACTTTGCGGTTGATTCCTTGGACTTGACTGAGGATTAAGTAATGGTCGTTGATAAGTACGCTTCATAGGTCCAAGTGGTGGGTCATGCTCACGAGGCATCTCTTGACTTGAGGGGGACTTAAGTACTTCCATAGGATCAAGCATTTTTGCGGCAACAACGGGTGCGGGGTTACTTTCCTTCCTCATCGGTGTTTGCAGGATCTCCATAATCAAGTTCACCTGAGTTTTCAGTTGCTTGACCTCCTCTTTTAACAATTCTTGACCTTTCTGAAGCTCTCCCATAGTAATCTGAGACATGTTGCCAGTTCTGAGTGGGTGTCAGAAAATCAGCCAGTTAGTTAGAAACAAAAGGTGGTATGAGGTTCTCGGGAAATGATATGCAGAAGGGAGATGCAATGCACATGAAATGGATTGAATGCACTGGGATGCAATATACTTAATCTGATTTTAGCGCACGGGATCAAAGGTACGGATCAAGGATAAAAGTTAATTGATCGTAACACAAGGTTCTCACCAGGTGTGGTCTAAGGTTTTAATAGGGATCCCAAAGTCATGGATTCATATGATTGTTCATCATACACGACATGAATATGTCGGAGGATGACTCCATCACATGAATCTCTTTTGGGTGAGGTCCTCGTATCGACCCATACGAGAAGAACTTCTCGAGGACCCATACTACGAGACACATCGACATTGGGTTCTAGACAAGGATTTCAGAGTCATGGACTTCCTTGACTGTTTGTTACGTATGTCAGTCATTGCCACGCAACAAACCCATCAAGAAAGTCTCTTCTAAACGAGGTCTTCGTATCGATCCATACGAGAAGAGCTTCTCGAGGACCCACACTACGTGACCATCAACCTTAGTTGGCCAATGGTTTAAGGTTCTAAAAGGCCCTTAAAGTAATGGATTCTTGAGAAAACGTTGATCAAACACGCCAAGAGCTTGACGGTTCTCATCATTCTCAAAAGAATCTACTCCAAGCGAGGTTCTCGTATCGACTATCACGAGATGAGCATCTCGGAAGCCCATACTACTCAACCTCTCCTATCTCAATTTTAACATTCTAGACTCGGGTATAGAGTCTTTCCCTCAAGGTTTGCCGCCAATATACCCAATCCACACCAAACCGAATGAAACCAAATACGGTGAGATACAATTGAATAAAGGAAAGCGATGAACAAGCAAAAAGGAAAGAACCCAAACACCCAAAAACAACCTAGGTTAGGCTTGACTCGCTTAGGGAAGAGTCCCCAGCAGAGTCGCCAGTTGTCGCTACGCGAAAAATGACACAGAGTCGCCACCAGATTTTATTTATCCCAAGGAGGGAAAGGGAAATAGCGATAACACCTTTGGGAAAGGAGCATGGTCATCGCAACCAAGTCTTAGGATTCGAGAGTCGGTTATGCGAGGGGAAGGTATTAGCACCCCCTCGCATCCATCGTACTCGATGGGAACCTCCTAGGTTGTTTAGCGTGAATGGGTGTTTTATTCTAAAAGTTTGCTTGTTTAAAGAAAGAGGGGTTGGTGTTTATTAGAGTGCTCGCTAAGGATTGGGGCCCTTGTGCCTACGTATATTCACTTGTATGAAGTGAAGAATCAGAGCATTCGTAGTTCATGGGACTACGGTGGAAAACGGGATGTTGGGTGGACGATGTTATCATGCGCATTCTAGCAGTTAGGTGTATTGCGGCTCGCTCTTGGAGTCTTATGCGTTACCTGTTTGTGGTAGAACGAACATAACATGTCCTTGGGTTAAAGGGTATGGATGATTAAAGATGGGAAAGAAAGAAAATTGTGCTTGCTAGGATCATCGCAATCCTATGCCTATGTATTCTCAACATGTGTGAGAAATCAGAGCAGCCGTAGTTCGGCCACTTAAGAAATAATTGTGTATTGGTTGATTTTATACCTTGAAAAAGGGTTTTCGGATTGACGCCCTAAGGCAAAAGAAGTTTGATGAGTTGATATTGTTTTTAGGTTTTTTCTTAGGGAGAAATTTATTCTTGACTAGGATTATACAAAAGACTTTGGATAGAGATGAATGTCTCGAATAACCAAGTCGAGCACCTTGTATTCAAAACATTTGGAACGAGTGTAGGAGGATTCCATTCTCATTCCTTCTCCACCACTTTAAAGTTCATGGTGCATAATTCTAATCGTATATTTTATTGTGTTTTGGATTTTTATGAGAAAAGAGAACCACTTGACGTTGGATCAAGGTTTATTGTTTGTAAAGATGTTTGACGTGATACGGACAAGGTCAATGGCGATGCACAAGGCAATCGACTTACAAGGTTAAAAATGGCTCGATAAAATCGAGAGTTTGTTTTTGAAAATGGTTTTTGGAATAAAAAGTCAACAAGGACAAAAGCAATATTCACACTAAAATCATACAAACATATAGGGTTAGTCGGCTAAAAAAAAATCGAGACATGAAAAAAAAACGGCACGAAGTGCCACCAAGGAGTTCGTCGTGCGAACTCCGTAAAAAAAATTTTTTAAGGTAAAAACAGCAAAAAAATAAACAAACTGATCAGTTCGCGCCGCAAACTGAGAAAAGTGAACATTCTATTTTTGCATGTTCGCGCCGCGAACTGAGAAAGTTTTCAATCTGTTTTTTGCATGTTCGCGCCGTGAACTGAGAAAGTTTTCAATCTGTTTTTTGCATGTTCGCGCCGCGACCTGAAGCGAAAAATGCAATATTTGCTATTTTTTGCTGTCTTTTGTGGTCTTCTTTCCTTTCTATTGGTTCTTAAAAACGGTTTCTTGGTCCCCTTAGAACCTTACATGATATACTCAGTACAACAACACATAAAAGAGGAAGCAAAATGAATATAAAAGCAAAAAGTAAAGAGAGAAAGGTTTGATGAAATGGATACCCCAGAGCTTTCTATCCTTCTTGCAAGTCCTCCACTGATTTTTGTTGGATGAGCTCTCCACTCTTCACTCCATGTTGTGAAGGTTCTCCTTCTCAATGGTCCTCTTGTGCTTCTATGTCATTCTCTTTTTTCTGGTTTTTCTTCCTTTCTATATTTCTGGTTTTTAGGGTTTCTCTTGCTCTCTCTATTTTCTGGTTTTTGCAATGTGTGTGGATGTGTGATGAATGTGTAAAGAGTGAATGACCCCCTTCTGTTTATAGCCCCTTCCCTTCTTATCTCTCCCCTCTAGGGTTTTCCCTTCTCCCCAAACATCAGATTTTTTCATGGGGTAATGTCTCCTACCACCTTTTCTCATGTCACTCTCTCTCTCTCTTCCCATTTCCATGTATATGGCTATGCTGCATTTTTCTGCACTACTTTCCCATGCTGTCTTTTTCTACAGCCCTCTACATTGCCCCCAATCCTTTCACCTCTTTGTTGGCTTATGCTTAGACTACCCTCTTGGTCAATGTTAACCTTTGGATAGAATTTTGAAATTCTGATTTTTAGATGCATTATCATATGTTATTCCCTTGGTCTTGTGACATGTATATTTTGTGACATGAGGCAACTTGTTACTTCTTGCATGGGGCTGTTTTGGATTACCTTCATATTGCCCATGAATAAGCATGCATAATCTTGATCTTGAAACATTCCAATGTTGAGTTAGCTCTTAAATATTTGCTTTGGATGTTTGCAAGCATAATGTTGGTCATGTAAACTTGTTGGGGAATGAAAGGTACCATAGCATGAAATTAATTAGAAGCTTGGATGAAGATTAGAAGTAGATTAATTTATAAACATTACTTAAAGTTGGAAATTTTGTAACATATGACATCCTTGTAATGTCATAAAATTTCTCTTTGTAACATTCTTAAATTCATAAATCTTGAACTTTGAATGATGGATTCCCTTATGTCATTATATGAAGTCTTGAATTATGCATTTGTGATCTTGACTCATGCTTTGCAAATTTGAACTCCACTTGACCAAGAATTTGAAACAAAATTGGATGAAGCAAACTTGAATTTGGCCTTGCATTTCATGTTCATTATGAATATTTATCTTGAATATCCTAATATTTTTCAAGTAACTTCTTCTTGAAGTAATCCACATGAATAGACTTTCCAACTTAGATCAAACCTTAGGTGATGAACCTTTTTTCTCCCATGCAGTCCAAGATAGACGAGTTATCTTATTTGAAATGGAAAATAACACATCGACCCAATCCGTACCCACATGCTCAATATGCAATAGAACGATGTATGATATGGCGAATGTAGGGTATAAAGGCTAAAGGCGAAATGAGGGTGTGACAATCGTTTTTTCAAACCTATGGTTAACCGTAAATCAGATCCTTATTTGTCAAATAAGAAAAGCCATAAGAAAATTATACAATAACAACGATGATTAGAAAGCAGTGAAATCCATTATTCAAAGGAAACAAGGTTATTACAGAGTCAATTCAGGGACACCCCCTAGCATTGGAGGGTTTAGCTACTCATAATAATACAGATAAAATCAACAATAAGACTAAGCATTACATGATAATTGGTTGCCTTGATCTTCAATTGCTTCTGCTCATGAGGACCTTCAGTTTCCCAAATCCTTGATCGCTCCAATCTTTCTCGTGAAATTCTTTTTTGTCAAAAAAGTCCCTCTCTCCATTCACGATGCGTCTAATATACCAAAACTCAAATTACAATGCGAGATGCCTAAACTGCCCTCCGAGATAGCACAGTCAGCATAAAACACAAAATACAAACATTTTTCTTTCAGTAGCCTTGACACGGGCCGTGTCATGGGACACGGGCACCCGTGTCAGGCTGTTGACTTGTGGATGACAATTTTCATCATCAGGGGTCCTGGCACGGGTAGTGTCACAGAACACAGGCACCCGCGTTAGGCTCCTGGTTCTTGGGTTGGCAATTTTTATCTTCAGGGGTCTTGACACGGGCAGTGTCCAAGACACGGGCACCCACGTCAGGCTCCTGGTCTACCTCAAAACTATTCTGAATTCTTGCCATTTTTCCCGGTTTTCGCTCTGCTTCTCCTTTATTGTTTACCTGAACCTAGAAACAGTGAAAATACCAAATCGACGCGTAAAATGTAATAAAAATAAATAAAATGAGATAAGACATAACAATTGATTAACTAAAACAAACGGTAAAATAACGTGTAAAAACCACCGATCAGACGCATAAAGAATCATACACATGGTTGTACGGAAAGAAAGAAAAATTCGATGAAGTTTATGAGTCTCTTGTTCTTTGCCTTAGCAAACCGACACCAAAGGCAAAATGGATATGCTTTCTTGAAATAGGTCACCTAATAGGATGTGCGAATGATAGAGTGTGTGTTGATCTGAAATGATACAGTTTTTTGGAAACCTTTTCCCCACTGTGCACCACTGTCGCTACTGCGAAAATCGGCGCCGGCTGACAGAAGAGTCGCCACCGTGCATTATTTATCCCTCAGAGCGGGAAAGGAAACGCTCGAAGTAAACCTCGCAAAAAACGGGGAAAAGGTATGGTCATCGCAACCAAAACCTGGGTTCGGGAGTCGGTTACGCAAGGGGAAGGTATTAGCACCCCTCACGTCCGTCGTACTCGACGGGATCCACGCTTGCTTGGGTTGTCTACTGGATGCAAAACAATCTATCTACGGCTGCTAAGTCTAAACGGAAGGGAATTGACTCGATAGAGCGTCGCACTCTACGCCTACGTATTCTCGAAAGAGAAAGTCAGAGTCAACGTAGTTCGGGACTACAGGGAAAATTGGCTCGCCAAGACCTCGCGTCTTGTGCCTACGTACTTCCACTGCATGGAAGATCAGAGCTTTACGTAGTTCAGACTAACTACGGCTAAACAAACATTCTCACACAGCAGTGAGAAAAACAACTGGCTTCACAGGGTCGGGAACCTATGGGCAAAACTACGGCTTGGTCTCAGATGCACTCGGGCAAGAGAGAAAAAGGGTACTCAATTAATCGTCAGCGGGAAAGGTCTCGATCGCACAGCCGCGAGAGAACAGAAGATTAGTCGTTAGTGTGCTCGCTAGGATATCGCATCCTATGCCTACATATCCTCGTCTGGTACAAGGAATCAGAGCAGCTGTAGTTCGGCTACTATCGGGACCACAACTCAAATCTCGTTTTATTAATCTCTGAAAAAATGATTACAATGATGGAATACTGAAAATAAATCTCCTAGGAAATGCTATCCTATTCTATCCTAAAAAATCGAATGAAAAATGGCCCCCTAACAAATGGGCTTCTAAACTATCCTAAAATCGTAAAATAATTTCTATGAAAATATCCTAAAAGAAAATGTACTTAAAAAAATATTAAACCTATACTAATATTTTTTATTCTTTTCCAATCATTTTCTCCTCTCTTCTTTCAAAATATTTTTCACATTTTTCTATTTATTTTTCACATATTTTTTCAATATTTTCTTTTTCTCCTTTCCTATTTTTCTCATAATATTTTTCTCTCTATTTTCTTTTCTCTTTTTTCTCTTTTTCTTTCCATATTTTTTTATTTTCAAATATTTCTTTTATTCTAAAAAGAAACTAAACAACTAAAAAATAAGAAGAAAAATATAAAAGGGGGGGGTTACAACTATTACAAGGGGTTTAAAAATAAAAACTGCAAATGAAATTGGGCCCAGCCCAATCAGTAACACAAAACGGAGGAGGGGTGCATGTGGTGAGATGGGAGTGTATAGCCAGCAGCAGCATGGGAAATTCGTTGGGCTTAAGCCCAGAATACACGAAACGGGGTGGTGAGACGGAAATGGGGGTGTACGAATCCCAATGGGCTTGAGGCCCAATCCATGGCCACGTGTCACTCAGGCCATCCAAACCCTAGATGCCTCTCTTCCCCCAGTTCATTGTTCTCTGAACCTGAAACCCTAAAGCTTCCTCTCCTCTACTCACGGCGCCGCCACCGTCGTCTTCCACCCTCCCCATCTCCAAGACCTCTTTCTCTCCCATCTATCTCCATCTCTCTCTCAAACCTTAACTTCTTCGTAGATTTATCTTACCACAAGCTCTCTTGCTACAATAATCTCCATTTGTTCATGCTGTGAATTTTAATCACCTTAGCGTTATCAGCGCAATCAAGACTTATTGGATGAATCTGGAGATGCGAACTCCTTGAAAATCCTAAGCTTTGTTGATGGCGCCTGAAGGAACTCGTCCCACGTTCTTGAAGCTGAAACTCAAGGAACTGGAGAATCGTGAGGTTACTGGCCAGATGAAGATCCTTGGAGGTCGAGGGATCTGGAAGAAATCTAGATCTACAACGATGGGGGATCTCTGATGGTGTTGTGGTTTGATGATCGGAGACGATACGAAGAACGACGAGGAGTTCTTGAAGTTTCCTGAAAATTCCCAGAAACTAACAATGAATGAGTGAACACGACGAACTCGAGTTCTTGG
Source organism: Lathyrus sativus (assembly GCA_963859935.3). Classification (NCBI taxonomy): domain Eukaryota; kingdom Viridiplantae; phylum Streptophyta; class Magnoliopsida; order Fabales; family Fabaceae; genus Lathyrus; species Lathyrus sativus. The sequence continues at coordinate 15,715,112 of OZ012735.1, forward strand.
AGGTTGCTGGAAAAAAGTCTTGACGGTCGTGGACGAAGATTGATTCGGATGATGATCGGCGAACGACGATTGATGTTGAAAGTTTTCCGCGGAAGTTTGTTGGAGAAGGTTTCTGGAAACGTTTCAACGAACTGATGAATGTTCGTGAGTGCATGGTTGAATCTGGAGACGGTTGTGAATCGCAAGATGAAGGTGATGATGATCACTGATGGAATTGGAAGATGAACAGAGAAGATAATTGATTATTTCTGGTGTTTTTTGCAGTTTTCCAGTGACATTGATGGTGGCCGGAGAAGGAGGTTGAAGGTTGAGTTTCTGAGTTTTTCTGGGTTTTCTGGGTGGAGGATGATGAAAGTCAGGGGAAGAAGATGAAGGTTGGTTGAGGTTTGATCAAAGAAGATGGGGATCGATCGGATTCTGGGTTGTTTCTGGGTGTTTGTGGGTTTCCGGTGAGGGGGCGCGGTGGCCGCCGGCCATGCAGGCCGGCCGGTGTGGTGAACGGTGAGGGACTCAGGCGAGGGCAGGTGGGGAGGTGGTGTGGAGACACGTGTGGAGGTAGTGGGGTGGCGCTCCTGCATGCAGGACGCGTGGTGTGGGTGGTGTGGTTGCACGCATGTGCACCACGTGGCAGAGAGAGAGGAGAATGGAGCTGTGAGGTGGCGTGGATGTGAAGAAAAACGTGGGGCCAGCCTCTGCGCCACACGTGGCGTGCTGAGGTTATATAGCACTGCAATGTTCTGGCACGTTCTGGAAGGTTCTGGGAGTTACTGGTAGTTGCTGGAAAGAACTTGGACTGTTTCTGGACAATTGGGCTGCGAATTGGACAAAAAAACTGACTCCATTCTGGACAAAAACCACTCCTTGGGCCTGCTAATTGGGCCTACACGAAAATGAATTAAAAACTCTAAAAACTGTAAATGAAATGGATTAGCCTAATTACACTAACCAGACCTAATTAACTATTAAAACTCAATTAATCCTAAAAATTCTAATTAACTCCTAACTAATAAAATCCTAATAAAACCTATATTAAATTCTAAAAAAAGACTATATTATTTACAAATGATTTAAAATCTATAAAAGAAAATAAAAGAAAAATCTATATTATTTATCTAAACTCTATTTACTAATAAAAAGAAAATCTATATTATCTTATATCTAAAATTAAAAACATTTAATTTTCTATTAACAAAACTCATTTATTTAATAAGAAAAAAAACTATATTAAAAGTTTAAAAAAAGCTATTAACTATTTAAAAAACCATTAATATCCTAGAAAATTCTATATATGATTTAAAATCTATTTAAACCCTAAAAATGGCCAATAAAATCCAGAAAAATCACCATAATTCCCGAGGGACAAAAAACACTGCGAGAGCGCAACAAAATAGCCGGTAAAGAATAAACGGGCACCGAAATATCCCAAAAATCGATTCTATCTATCTAAACTGATAAAAGACACCTGAAACACGAGACGAGAGCTGTGATCCCTGATAAAATCAAACAAAAATGAAACAATGCCCTGTATGCAATATGCAGATGCGAATGCGATTATGCGTCGAAACATCGAGCCAGATACGAGACCCGGTTGGTCAAATTTTGGGGTGCAACAGCTGCCCCTATTCAAGCGACTTCGACCTGAATGGGTGAAGAGCGCTCAGCCTTCAAACATTCAAGGTAGATGACGGTTGAATACCGGTAAACCCGAAAATTTGCCAACTGCTCAACTTGTCGAACACTGGAATACTAGCTGCACACTGCCCGCCGTAGAATTTCAACACTAAAGATATATGAAACCCTAGCCCCTGGCCACTCTGCAGGAGGTATCTTCGACTTCAGTCACACGTTGATTCATCAACAAGGAAATCTGAACTCACAGGAACCTTCTGATACCACCCTCAGGCGCTTGCGAAATCCATCTTCAGATTAGACATCACTGTTGGAGCAGACATATCACGCTGCTAAGGACTTCAAGAATCATCTTGAACCAATAAATTCGTCGGGCACCTTCAAGAATCATCCTGAACCGATAACCATTCTGGAGACTTTGTTCTGCTAGGCATTCCAGGAATCTTCCTGGGCAACTCTTGCTGAGGACGCTACCGGGGAGCTCAAGCATCATACTAGGCGAACAACTCGGGAAGTTGTACTGAGGTCTTAAGAATTATCTTAAGTAAACGGCTCTGCTGAGGGATTCAAGAATCGTCTTGAACTGAAGACTTCGCTGGGGAGACGAGAAGCTTAACCACACAACTCTGCAGGTGAACAAATTCGAAATCCAATAGGTAACCATCTTGGTCCATGTTTCGACATGCGTATGCTTGAAATGATGCAATGTCCTATATGACATGTAAATGTTATGCGTTCTGTTTGAAAATGCGATGCCCAGACGGTATGGAAATACTATATGTTTGATAGATGCAATGACTATATATGCAAATGCTAATGCAAGCTCTAGCTGCCAGAGAACACCAGGTCTGAAAACCGCTTGGCAAAATAAATGCCGAAGGTAACGTCAACTCTACTGGGGATGAACTGAAGTCACAGGATCGTCTCAGCAAAATAAATGCAAGAAACGAGAAATCAATTCCGCTGGGGATAACTGTTCTGCTGGAGAAATGGAAAGGCAACCCTGCTTGACGACTTCACTGGGGAGAGAAAACAACTCTGCTCGGGGATGCTCTCTTCAAACCATTGGCAACTGATTGTACTCTGCGGGGATTGACCCGAGCTGGGATTGATTACGCGCAGCACACTGCTGGAAATGCCCCTACTATCACGGATGTCGATCTTAATCTGCTGAGGATACTCCTGATCCTACTCTGATACGGGGTAAAATACGATCTCGACTCTTCCGGGGATAATAAGCAACTTTCATTTGCTGAAGAGTGGCAATTCTGATTTAACAACATCCACAAGGAATTCAAACATTACCCGGAGCGCTGGCATCCGTCGAGCTTCGTATCGGGGAACATGACAACATGCGGGTCATTGGGAAATACTGTGTCAGATACCTTTAGGTTTTTTGCTTTTTCTGGTTTAAGATAAACACGGATTATGTACACAGTGGAAGATATAGGAAATACTAGACGAGAACTAGCATTCAAAGGTATACTACCAGACGAGAACTGACAGGAAAACAGATTATCGGACGAGAATTGATTTTGTGTTTTCGCACATCAGACGGGAATGACTAGATAACAGACTGCGGTATAGACAACCAGGCGAGAACTGGCTGAAAGCTGACGTACACCAGATGAGAACTGGCATAACACATAGGTTAAAACACACGATGACCAGGCGAGAACTGGTTACGCGACGACATGTACCAGACGAGAACTGATACAACACTCGAAGAAACAGTGACCAAACGAGAATTGGTTACAATAAACTGCACCAGACGGGAACTGCTGCTTACAATAAACTGCACCAGGACGGGAACTGATGCTTACGGAAGGGTGGGCCAGACGAGAACTGGTTACCGATTTGCCAGGCGAGAACTGGACTTTGGAAACGACTGGTTACTGACACGCAACAAGTGTAAACTGCAGGATAATGATCCCACGACAACAAGACCTTCCTTGAAATGCTGATGTTTTTGATAAGGGTAATGACATGATTCCCCGATACTCAACTCCGGCTGGGGATAAACAGGCTGTCTTGAACAACTTGCCCCAATACACTCAGCTGGGGATAAAAAGACTGGCTTGCAAAACTTGCCCCAGTACAATCAACTTGCCCTAATCTATCTCTTGGGAATACTTGCTCTGACCAGCTTGCTACGAGAAGACTTCGAGAATATTTGCCCCGGCATCTGCATGACAAAAGAATTCAATCTCCAATTAAACACTTGTCAACCCAGTGGGTTTCAACACTCTCTGCGATGACTTGCCCCTGAATGAGCGTCCTAGCGACTTAACCTGATCTGATTATCCACTGGAAGTCTCTGCTTTCAAATCTCAGCGCTCTGAACGATTGCCCCTAATTGGCTCTCGAGAAGACTCACTTCTGATCAACTGCTTCTCAAACAAACTGCCCCTGATCCACTGAAGCTCCGGGACTTGTCCTCAGACTAACTGATTCTGATCTTACTGAAAAATAATGCCCCAGATTTATTGGGCTTCACAACATACACCATTCTGGTTCAGACTGCTGAATTACTCAGTCCTGCTTGATTATTCCTGCTGGAACTTCTTTCATGCCAACTACTAACCTGCAATTAGAATCGTCTTTCTACGAATGGTAATCTTAATGCAATGGTTATGCAGATTTTGAAAAAAATTTGAGCTGTCAGTCATTTACATGCATATGATTGTGAGTGACGAGTGAAACAAAGTTCAAACGTAGTGCTTACGTGGTCAGTGAAAAATGCAACAAGGATGTGACTAGCAAGTCAAGAAGGAGTCAGGTTACTCGACCTTATCGTAATGCGCTTCAGAATAACCCTACCTCAATTAGGTCTTTTAAGGGTTGTATCGTGGTCGGGTTCACGGTTCGTGAAACAAAGGATATTTGGCTCAAATTTTGATTTGTACCCACCCCTTCTACGTGATGATCTCTGATCCTAAGGTTCATTTAACCTGGCACAAGCGCTCGCCTCTTCGAGAGGTATGTTGAATGGTAAGAACCTACAGTTAAGGAATTCACAAGCTTTTCTTCTAGAGTGACAGTTACTCCTTCTTCGCTTTCGGTGTCTGTGTACACGACTTTGTGATTTGCTGGGGGAAATTTTCTTTTTAATCCCTCTTTTCCATTCTTTTGATTCCCTAACTTTTGCCTGGACTGACTCCTTTTGAGTTCTTTTCGATTCTTTCGATTTCTTTTGAAGTCCAGCGGGATGCCCTGATTTTTGCCTAAGTATCAGCTTTCTCAGCTTTTCTTTCTTTTTACTTAGCGGGCTTTCTTTCTTTCTTTCTTTTGGAACAAAGTCGTGTGACACTGGTTGCCTTGATTGCTCCAAAAGGATTGTAACTGTCTCACTCCTGATTGGTGAGGTTTGACCTCTTGAAACGTGTACACTGATTGGTCCTCGAAAGACAACACTGCTCTGTAAGACTTGAATGCTCGGTCAAGCTAACTGACAACTACCCTGCCCCGGGTTAAGATGTAAGGGTAAAAAGTCCGAAAAAACTCCTACTTCCTGGCTCGAAGTGGTTAACAAGGGACTAACTCCTTATATCTCCAGTGTTTGGGGAATTTGAAACAATGCCTTGTACGTCATCGGTACGGTCTTATCTGAAAGCATACGATCATCGGTTATGAGTTTAGTTTCATCATCCTCCCTCCTAACTCTGCTAGTCACAGTGATAAAGTGGAGTGAATAAATGCAAGTGTCAGTGCAAATGCAGTAAATGAGCGACAGCGACATGATTAATTCAGAAAAATGCATAGTCACTTTATTATTATCACCATTCGAAACATACAACGTTTAAAGCAGGTAGTAACTAACAGAAAAAGAAACTACAAATGCAAATGATGTATAGTCTGAGAACTGCCAATGCTGAGGCGCCCGCCTGTCTGAATCACTGGCTTTTGCTGGGGAATACTTCCCGAGTCTACGAGCTCAAACAGCTGAGGGGTTGGGATGAACAAACAGAAATCCTTCTCGAAAGGAAATGCGATCCTGGTCAATCAACTGCTGTACCTTCGCCTGAAATGCTTTATAATCTTCAGTCGAATGCCCCGGAGAGCCACCATGATAACCACACTGAACGTGGGGATTATACCCAGGAGGGTAAGGTTCTGGGACTGGCTTAAGAGCTTTAGGTTCCACCAAAGACTTCTGGATCAAAGACGGTAGCAGCTGGCTATACGGCATCGGCACTGGGTGAAAAGGAGCTTTCCTTCGTTCCAAGTTGTTGCGAGGCCGGTTCTGATTCTGACGCTGATTCTGGTAACCTCGGCCACGAGTTCGCTGCTTTTCAATGGAAGCGACATAAGATTCCTGATATGGTGCCCCAGGCACGGCTGTCTGTCCAGAATAACGAGACACAGAAGATACTGACCGCTGAGAGGACGGAGAACCAACAGATTTCACCGATTCGACTTGAGGATATCCAACATCTGTCAGGACCGTGTTGATCATAGCTTCATCTTCAGATTGAGAGCTACAGAGAGATTCAGTTTCACTGGCCTGACTTTTTGAAACATTCGGGATTCTTCCAGTCTTTACACCATACTCGATGTGCTCTCCCGTCCTTACCAACTCAGAGAAATTTGGTGCGGTTCCAAGCATTCTTTCGAAGTACGGGCTCTGCAAGGAGTCTACGAACATGCCTTTCAGCTCTTGGTCTAGGAGCGGTGGTTGCACTCTACCAACAAATTCTCTCCATCTCTGAACATACTTTCTGAAAGATTCGTTGTTCCCTTGAGACAATTCCTACAGCTGCATGCGAATAGGAGCTTCATCAAGATTATAGTCGTACTGCCTCAGAAAGGCATTGGCTAAGTCCAACCATGATCGGATCTGATCACGCTCTAACTGCATATACCAACTCAGAGGTGCCCTAGTCAGACTATCTTGAAAGCAATGAATCATCAGCTTGTCGTTGTGCACAAATGAAGTCATTCTTCGGCAGAACATCACCAAATGTTGCCTCGGGCAACTATCTCCTTTGTACCTTACAAACCTCGGCATTCTGAACTTCGGAGGTAACACTAGGCCAGGAACCAGACACATATCTGCAGCACTAGGAGTAACAGCGTCTTTACCTTTCAAGGCTTTGAATCTCTCCTCTAATGCACGAAACCTTTCAGTGTACACGGGAGCTAATGGGTCTTCATTCTTTGCTGTCGGGACCTCTCTTCGGGGCTTTGGCACAGGGAAGGCAAAACCCTGGTAGTCTGAGACATCAACAGAAGGAGAACGTTCACCTCGGGCAACAAACTGCTCACGCAGACCTTGGTCTTCAACAGATGGCTGCACAGGCTGAGCTGCAGTAAGGTTGTTTACTTGCGGAAAGTCTTCGTCGCGCGGAGATCCATACAGAGGATTGGACGTCACGGTGAAACCTGACAAGGTATCAACAAACTGGAAGCCGCTCTCTGACATAGCTACCAACAACTGTCAGCTGACTCCACTGCTTGACTCTGATCAAATCTGCTTTAAATCTGCTTCAACTCCTTGGTCGTCTTCAATATTCACCTTCAGAACCAAAATAATGGCTGGATAAGATCTCTGACTGGCTGGCGAATAGCATGCAATATGATGCGAAGATGCCTATGCAAATGCAATGCAATGCAATAAATACGGGATCACAGCTCCCACACAATCTAAATACTGCTGCACTGCTGACGGAGACGTTCTCTGAAGAGAAGACCAGAATAACGGGTAGGTTGGAATTCAAGTTTCCTGCACAAAAAAAAAAACCCACTCACAGGTGTGGACCTATATCTGATAAGGTACGGCATCCTATGCGGTCGTCAGCGTCACAGACTTTCATGAGGAATGATAAGATTCCCAGAAGGAGTGGCATCGTCATCTCATGAAGAGGCCTCACTTAGCTAACTTCCAAATGATCGGTTCCCAGAGTCGACAATCCTCACGTCTGGACTCCCCTCAGATCCTCAGGACCGGAAAGGAGCACCTCTGCGAGAACCTCGTCCGAGCGCAGATTTTCGTAGGGAACTGGTGCCTGCTCAGCAGACAGGTTCGTCTACTACTTCTCCGCAACTATATCTAGGTGTGTACTCATACTCAAGCCCAGGTCCGGCTTATCTCAATCATAGAACACCCGTAACACCCCAACAGCAACAGATAATATCGATAAATAAGCCCCAATAGCCAAGCAAACAAGCGCTAGGATTGACTCTCTCTTAGGGGACGTTGGATCCCACATGCATAAGGACTATCGCAGTCCTTAGCAGCCAGGGGACGTTGGATCCCCAGCAGAGTCGCCAGCTGTCGCTACTGCGAAAATCGGCGCCGGCTGACAGAAGAGTCGCCACCGTGCGTTATTTATCCCTCAGAGCGGGAAAGGAAACGCTCGAAGTAAACCTCGCAAAAAACGGGGAAAAGGTATGGTCATCGCAACCAAAACCTGGGTTCGGGAGTCGGTTACGCAAGGGAAAGGTATTAGCACCCCTCACGTCCGTCGTACTCGACGGGATCCACGCTTGCTTGGGTTGTCTACTGGATGCAAAACAATCTATCTACGGCTGCTAAGTCTAAACGGAAGGGAATTGACTCGATAGAGCGTCGCACTCTACGCCTACGTATTCTTGAAAGAGAAAGTCAGAGTCAACGTAGTTCGGGACTACAGGGAAAATTGGCTCGCCAAGACCTCGCGTCTTGTGCCTACGTACTTCCACTGCATGGAAGATCAGAGCTTTACGTATTTCAGACTAACTACGGCTAAACAAACATTCTCACACAGCAGTGAGAAAAACAACTGGCTTCACAGGGTCGGGAACCTATGGGCAAAACTACGGCTTGGTCTCAGATGCACTCGGGCAAGAGAGAAAAAGGGTACTCAATTAATCGTCAGCGGGAAAGGTCTCGATCGCACAGCCGCGAGAGAACAGAAGATTAGTCGTTAGTGTGCTCGCTAGGATATCGCATCCTATGCCTACATATCCTCGTCTGGTACAAGGAATCAGAGCAGCTGTAGTTCGGCTACTATCGGGACCACAACTCAAATCTCGTTTTATTAATCTCTGAAAAAATGATTACAATGATGGAATACTGAAAATAAATCTCCTAGGAAATGCTATCCTATTCTATCCTAAAAAATCGAATGAAAAATGGCCCCCTAACAAATGGGCTTCTAAACTATCCTAAAATCGTAAAATAATTTCTATGAAAATATCCTAAAAGAAAATGTACTTAAAAAAATATTAAACCTATACTAATATTTTTTATTCTTTTCCAATCATTTTCTCCTCTCTTCTTTCAAAGTATTTTTCACATTTTTCTATTTATTTTTCACATATTTTTTCAATATTTTCTTTTTCTCCTTTCCTATTTTTCTCATAATATTTTTCTCTCTATTTTCTTTTCTCTTTTTTCTCTTTTTCTTTCCATATTTTTTTATTTTCAAATATTTCTTTTATTCTAAAAAGAAACTAAACAACTAAAAAATAAGAAGAAAAATATAAAAAGGGGGGGGGGGGGGTTACAACTATTACAAGGGGTTTAAAAATAAAAACTGCAAATGAAATTGGGCCCAGCCCAATCAGTAACACAAAACGGAGGAGGGGTGCATGTGGTGAGATGGGAGTGTATAGCCAGCAGCAGCATGGGAAATTCGTTGGGCTTAAGCCCAGAATACACGAAACGGGGTGGTGAGACGGAAATGGGGGTGTACGAATCCCAATGGGCTTGAGGCCCAATCCATGGCCACGTGTCACTCAGGCCATCCAAACCCTAGATGCCTCTCTTCCCCCAGTTCATTGTTCTCTGAACCTGAAACCCTAAAGCTTCCTCTCCTCTACTCACGACGCCGCCACCGTCGTCTTCCACCCTCCCCATCTCCAAGACCTCTTTCTCTCCCATCTATCTCCATCTCTCTCTCAAACCTTAACTTCTTCGTAGATTTATCTTACCACAAGCTCTCTTGCTACAATAATCTCCATTTGTTCATGCTGTGAATTTTAATCACCTTAGCGTTATCAGCGCAATCAAGACTTATTGGATGAATCTGGAGATGCGAACTCCTTGAAGATCCTAAGCTTTGTTGATGGCGCCTGAAGGAACTCGTCCCACGTTCTTGAAGCTGAAACTCAAGGAACTGGAGAATCGTGAGGTTACCGGCCAGATGAAGATCCTTGGAGGTCGAGGGATCTGGAAGAAATCTAGATCTACAACGATGGGGGATCTCTGATGGTGTTGTGGTTTGATGATCGGAGACGATACGAAGAACGACGAGGAGTTCTTGAAGTTTCCTGAAAATTCCCAGAAACTAACAATGAATGAGTGAACACGACGAACTCGAGTTCTTGGAGGTTGCTGGAAAAAAGTCTTGACGGTCGTGGACGAAGATTGATTCGGATGATGATCGGCGAACGACGATTGATGTTGAAAGTTTTCCGCGGAAGTTTGTTGGAGAAGGTTTCTGGAAACGTTTCAACGAACTGATGAATGTTCGTGAGTGCGTGGTTGAATCTGGAGACGGTTGTGAATCGCAAGATGAAGGTGATGATGATCACTGATGGAATTGGAAGATGAACAGAGAAGATAATTGATTATTTCTGGTGTTTTTTGCAGTTTTCCAGTGACATTGATGGTGGCCGGAGAAGGAGGTTGAAGGTTGAGTTTCTGAGTTTTTCTGGGTTTTCTGGGTGGAGGATGATGAAAGTCAGGGGAAGAAGATGAAGGTTGGTTGAGGTTTGATCAAAGAAGATGGGGATCGATCGGATTCTGGGTTGTTTCTGGGTGTTTGTGGGTTTCCGGTGAGGGGGCGCGGTGGCCGCCGGCCATGCAGGCCGGCCGGTGTGGTGAACGGTGAGGGACTCAGGCGAGGGCAGGTGGGGAGGTGGTGTGGAGACACGTGTGGAGGTAGTGGGGTGGCGCTCCTGCATGCAGGACGCATGGTGTGGGTGGTGTGGTTGCACGCATGTGCACCACGTGGCAGAGAGAGAGGAGAATGGAGTTGTGAGGTGGCGTGGATGTGAAGAAAAACGTGGGGCCAGCCTCTGCGCCACACGTGGCGTGCTGAGGTTATATAGCACTGCAATGTTCTGGCACGTTCTGGAAGGTTCTGGGAGTTACTGGTAGTTGCTGTAAAGAACTTGGACTGTTTCTGGACAATTGGGCTGCGAATTGGACAAAAAAACTGACTCCATTCTGGACAAAAACCACTCCTTGGGCCTGCTAATTGGGCCTACACGAAAATGAATTAAAAACTCTAAAAACTGTAAATGAAATGGATTAGCCTAATTACACTAACCAGACCTAATTAACTATTAAAACTCAATTAATCCTAAAAATTCTAATTAACTCCTAACTAATAAAATCCTAATAAAACCTATATTAAATTCTAAAAAAAGACTATATTATTTACAAATGATTTAAAATCTATAAAAGAAAATAAAAGAAAAATCTATATTATTTATCTAAACTCTATTTACTAATAAAAAGAAAATCTATATTATCTTATATCTAAAATTAAAAACATTTAATTTTCTATTAACAAAACTCATTTATTTAATAAGAAAAAAAACTATATTAAAAGATTAAAAAAAGCTATTAACTATTTAAAAAACCATTAATATCCTAGAAAATTCTATATATGATTTAAAATCTATTTAAACCATAAAAATGGCCAATAAAATCCAGAAAAATCACCATAATTCCCGAGGGACAAAAAACACTGCGAGAGCGCAACAAAATAGCCGGTAAAGAATAAACGGGCACCGAAATATCCCAAAAATCGATTCTATCTATCTAAACTGATAAAAGACACCTGAAACACGAGACGAGAGCTGTGATCCCTGATAAAATCAAACAAAAATGAAACAATGCCCTGTATGCAATATGCAGATGCGAATGCGATTATGCGTCGAAACATCGAGCCAGATACGAGACCCGGTTGGTCAAATTTTGGGGTGCAACAACCACCCCACCTCAAAATCCAAATGATCGTATTATGTGTATTATGTGGCTTTCAAAATCACGAAATTTTTTTCAAGTTTACTTGAAACCGGGATGTCTTATACCACTTACATCATTGGAGTGGACGGATCATTCAGCAACAAAAGTCGAGACTTGGATGGATCATTTTATGAAAAGGATGCAAGAGTTTGAGAAATTGATCAACATTGAAAGAGAATCAAATGCACAAAAGTCAAAGGGGTTATCGCCCATAGATTTAGGCAACGACAAATGTTCCGATTTTTTTTTTAATTTCTTGTTTAGCCGGACAAATAAGTGTATGTAATTGTGTCTCAATATTAATAAAGTGTAATATATTCAACATTTGTTCATATTGTGTCTTAATACATTTTTTATCTTCTCCATAACAACATTTGTTATTTTGTAAAAAAAAGATTTTGTTTCAAAGGTTCTGTTTTCAAACCTGTTAAGAAGAGGTTCTGGAGATGCATCTTCGGAACAAGATAATAGGGCGCAGAACCAGAGATATATCTCTGAAATCTACATGCCAGTTTTTGAATGGTTAATATCAGTCTACAGCTTCTATAAATTAAGGTGCTATTGTGTTATATTTCACACAAACTGAAAATGTATCAAATGTCACAAATAAACATCAACTGGTATGTCACAAATGTCTCCTTCTCCAGTGTAACCCTCTTGGAAATAACAAGTCTTTTAAAAGCCTCGACGGGGTTCTCTTGTTTAGCACCAACTGTTGAAGCATTCAGGGTTGAGGCAGTTACTTCACTAAAGTTTTCTTAGGATTGAGACATAGACCCTTGAGTAAGGGGGGAGTGAGTGTGTTCTTGAAAGCCATCATGACCTGGAGACCCTGCAAGTTGTTATACATGGTTGGTTACATTAACATTTGGAGTCCCAACATGAGGACCCCCTCGTGTTCATTATGGAGGACTGGTTCTTATAAGAGCTTCTGACATTAGATTCTAAGCCCGGTTGGTTAGGGGAGTGGGTGCAGTTGTATCTTAACCTTGCCTACCAGCAGGAGACTCAGTGGTTGGACTTTCAACTGTCTCCAAAATTGGCTTCATCATCCAACCACCAACTGGCCTTTCTTAGTCGATTACCCCATCATTCCCAATGTTACTATGCAGATTGTTAGACGAGGTGGTCGACGAAGTTGTTGTGTAATTGATGCTTGAATCCTCAGGATGATTGTTGGGTTTATTTAGTTGGGGTTGAGGGCTTTTAGGGATAATGTCGACCGACTGCCAAAAGACAATTTAAAATTAGTATGGTCCAACATTAAAAATAAAAGAGTAAAGAGGAAATGTTACCTGTTCATTATCTAGATGGGTATTCGAAGGTGTTGTTTCAGTTTCTTAAATGGGTTGCTGGGAGATGTTGCCACTCTTTTTCTTTTTATTCAGAGGTGGAAATTCATTCTCTTCAGTACCATCATCTTCAATTGTCACAGCCTCATGCCTTACCCTCTTTTTCTTCTCGACAGAAGCTTCACCATGGGTTGTGCTCGCCTCTGGAGGTACAAAACTAGCCTCAACAATGTGGCTACCTGCATTAATTGGTTGTGGTGGAAGAATGATAGGAGTTTGCTAGCCATCACTGATATCAGACTCGCTCTCTTTCTGGGGAGACTAACATGATTTGACAATATAAGAAAAGCTAAAAGTAAGTCGAGATAGATGGTAGAGTAGAAGATACAAACCATAGTCTCTACATCAGAGGAATTATCGGCGCCATTACCCAGATCTCTTCTCCTTGATGGCCTTGCAACAGTAGAGGCATTTGTTGTTTTTCTATCCTAAGAAGGCAAGCTTGGATCAATAACGTCGATGAAAAGAAAAAAAGTACTAAGAGGGTTAGTCATTTTACCCTTGAAGTTCTTATAATACTGGTGCCTTGGGAACCAGTAGTCGAAACCCTTGGATTACTAGAAATCCCTACAAAAAAGCAGGCACAAATGCGTTAGTCTAAAGATCTAAGGTAAAAACAAGTCATTTCAGAACCAGTCGACAAGAGTTACCTCTTTCTATCAAGAAGGAAAAGTGTCAACCATACGTTGCGCCATAAGGGTGTGGCCTGGCGCATTCTGGTAATGGATGGCCCACCAATCCTCAAATTCTTAAGTGTAATGGTAGTATAGTTGAAAGCATGAAGGAAAACTTGTCTTCTTCTGTAAAACTTATGGCAGCTCTTATGCCACTTCTCGATATCATTATCAGTAGAGATGAAGAAGACTTTGCCTTTAAGAATGAAGCACTTGGGAAGCAGTTGACTCAGACTAAACTGCCTGGCCACTAGGTTTAGTTGGTAAGTATTATAGTGAGAATCAGATATCAAGCTATTAATTAACTAGAATCACAAATTATAAAGTTCACCACCGAGCTTTAATTTATCCAAAGGAAAGGGTAAAGACCAAAGAAAACCCTAAGTGTGCAATGTAATAACAAAGCTAAGAGAATCTAAGGTTCAAGGCTTGGTTATACTTAGGGAAGGTGCTAGCATCTGAAGTATATGCAGTACTCTATAGAAACCTCTTGTAAGTATTTGTGTTATGCTATAGCTTTCTTACTAAGGAAAGGTGTTAAGGTAAAGACCTAGGGTATATACACTAAGCATGCTCGCCAAGACATTGCATCTCGTGCCTATGTATCCTGACTAGGATAGAATCAGAGCATTCGTAGTTCACCTAACTAGGGATGAGGAACTCTTGATAACGATCAAGATTCTAAGGGGGAAGTAAGTGTTCATAACCATAACACTTACACAGAGTGTGGCGACTCTAAACCTAAGGCTAGATCAAACAGGGAAAGTAAGTGTTCATCACCATGACACTTACATAGAGTACATCGACTCCAATCCTAAAGCTAAAATAAAGGGTAAGGTAAACTAGTCTCGATCACACGATGGTGTGAGATAAGGGAGTTAGTTGTTAGTGGGTTAGTGAGCTCGACAAGATATCGCATTTTGTGCCTATGTATCCTGACTAGGAATGAGGAATCAGAGCCTATGTAGTTCGGCTAATTAGGATTAAGGAACTCTTGATAGCGGTCAAGGTTCTAAGGGGAAGTAAGTGTTCATAACCATGACACTTACATGAAGTACAACGACTCCAAACCTAAACTAGGTTACAGCAGGCAATAATCTCACAAGGTCTAGGGGAAAGATGGACAAGGCTATCCAACATGACATGGCAGTCAACTATGGGATCCTTTCCTTTGGAATCTACAGGGAAAATGATAACCTAATATCGTCATGCAAGGATTAAAAACATAAATCTATCCTACTTTGATCTTAATTGAAAATTAATTCAAACTAGGGGATCCTAAGGGAACAGGAAACAAATAGTCGAGATACATACAAGCACCTAGATGAATCAATAAGACGGGATCAAGATCAAACAAATGAGTCAAGGCTCTAAGCTAAGGAAACAAACCACAAGTCAATAAATTAGTAGTAAGACCGACAAAGAAATTAACAAAATAAAACCTAGAAAAAGTTAAACTACAAATCAAAAGAATAGTTAAAAGAACTAGTTGAAGAAAATATTTTGAGTTTTTGTTTTAACAAATAAATTAAATAGGAAGATATATTCCTAAAATAAAAATAAAAATTTAATTGAAACCAAATATTAAAAATAAAAGTAACTAATTAATATAAGCAAAGATAATTAGCAAAAATTATTAACAAAAGTCATTAACAAAATAATTATCAAAACTATTTAGCAAAATATTTAATAAAACAATTAACAAAGTATTTTTTTTATTAATATTTTAATTGTAAATAAGTAAAGCAAAAATCCAAGTAAAACCATAACTAAATATTAGATTAAATTAAATAAGAAGAAAATGTTCCTAAATCACTAAAAATAGTATTAATTAGCATAAAACAATAATAATAAAAATAAATAAATAATAATAATAAAAAAACAAAAACAAAATTTATGGAATCATCATGGGCCTCACGGCTCATTCATCCATCTAAATGGCTAGCAAAAACAAGTTAACCCAACCAAAACCTAAGTTCAAAACAGCAGATAATTTAGGAAAAGAAACACGCCTTCTCTGAACAACAGATTTCCAAATTTTCTTCTCCAAAGGTAAACACGTGAAAGCCTTCACACAGATTCTACAATCGACCCTCGCTCCCGTTTCGCAAGCAACTAACCCTTCTCCACCCTTCTTTTCTCCCATATTCCCTCCATCTCGTACTCGTCGCAAAAATCGAACAAGGCAATCACGAGAAACATAAACGACAACAGCGACGAACGGAGAACAAGATATGAGAACTGACTCACCTTACACCTTCCCTTTCTACTCTTTTATTCTTCACAAAATTCATATTTGATGTGAATTGGGTTTGTTTCAATTTGTGGTCGTTGAAGGAAAAGGGGGAACCGAGGGAGTTGTGGTTTTAGGTCGAAAATGGTGGAAGAAGATTAACAATTGATGGTGCCGGTGGTGTATTTTCTGTAGACAGAGGGATTTGCAGGGAGTAACTCGGAGTTGGATTTGTGTTTGGTGGAGGAGGCTGAAGGTGATGATGTTAAATGGTGGTTTTCAATTTGGATTTTGTGAGTTTTTGTTGTTGTTCTGATTTTTTATAAAGGTAGTGAAGGTTGTTGAAGGAACAAGGTACTTATTGTTGCAATAACAGCATGGAAGATGAAGGTTAGAAATGGAACGAGAATAGAGGTGTTGAGGGAGAGTGAGGTTCAAAACGGATGGAGACGGATTGGTGAAGAAGTCAGGAGGAAAATATTGTTTGTTGTTTATTGATTTTCTTGTAGATAATGTTTCGGGATTCCTTGTTCTGATGTTTTTTTCTTATGGTCCCTCCTTCTCTTATTTCTTTAAATCAAACTTGCTCATGAAGCTTTTATGGCACAAATGTTTTTGTTGTTGGTGAGTCACTTTCTGTACAGGTTATGCTAGTTGTGCCATAATGTTGTTGTTGTCGCTTGCGCCGTAGGGAGTGCCAGAATTTTTGACTGTAATGTTATGCAGGAGGCACAATTTGTAACTTTGATGCAAGTTCTGTGTTGATGCAGGTTGGGTTTGTTTGGAAGTGTAAATGTGTTTGTTGTGATGCAGAATTGTAGCGGGCAGTGTACGTTTTTCGTAGGATGGTAGCAATTAGGTTGGTGCAGCATATGGTTTTTGTGAAGCAGGTTTTTGATGCAGGATATGTAGCAGGAAATTTGGAGTGTTTTGGCTTGTGCAGTACTGGTAGCAGAATGCTTGTTTTGGGGCAAAGTTGTGAAAGTGCCTTTTTGCTTTTTTGCAATTTTCTTCTAGTGGTACGATTGTGTAGGATCATGGCTTGTAATGAAGGGTTGATTTTCTTTTGGTCAAAGGTTTTGAAATTCTTGTGAGGACTTGGTCAATGAATGAACTTTTTGATTTGAAAAAAGAAAAAAATTAATTAAAATAATTAAGTTAATTAAAAGAAATAAATAAAGATTTAAACTATAATTAAATTAAAAACTAGGTGAATAATTAAATTACTAAATGAAAATTTTCTAATAAAGATTAAATAGAATAAGGATTATCTTAACTATAATTTAAAAAAAAAAAAAAAGAGAAATAAAAAATAAAATAACTAAAATCAACAAAAAAATGTAATTATCTAAATAAATTAATTAATTAAATAAAAGACTAAAAAAAATAAATTAATCTTAAATTAATTAAATAAGCAATACAAAATGATAAGTAAAGAAATATAATCCAAGTATCTAGACAAATTAACTTAATTAACAAAACTAGAAAATAGATAAACAAATATAGATAAATGACAAAAAATATTATAAAAGTTAAGAAAATAAAATTAATTCTAAATTAATAAATTACAAAAATAAAATAAAAAACGCATAAAAAAAGTCGGGTACCGAAGCTCCCGAAAAAGAAAAATGACTACACCAAAATCATCAGCGCGAAATAAACCACTCAGAAACATATAGCGTTTCGTCCGATTTCGAAATAAAACCTATCCATTGAAATGATTTAAACTGTCTAAAATGCGACCGATTTGGTTGTAATTCCAATAAGTTCATTCCGACTGATAAATTAGGTACCACACAAGATAATTGACCTAGAATGATATGCAACATATCAAAGAATCTAAGGGTAAAATTTGGGGTATGACAATTGTCTCTATTTAAATAACTTCATCGGATGACAATCCTCATGAAATCATAGTGAAATGTATTTAAATACAGATAACCGAAAATTTTTCCCTTAGATGCAATGACATGCTATGTTATAAACAAAAGAAAAAAAACTATGCAATGAACTCTAGCATGATGAAAATTATGGAATGCAAAATGCAGACAGACACGAAAGCAAACAGAGAGAAAGTAAACACAATGAATAACCACTCACTGGGGAAAGACAACAACATTGGGGAAGCTGAAATAAACTAGGGAAATATAAAGTGATTAATCAACTGGTTCAAACATGGTCGAATGACACTTTAGAAAGAAAAGATCCTCATTGGAGGTAGAACCAAGAGATGGTCTTCACTGGGGAATATCTAGAGCAGTTGATCAACAAGTTCAAGCAATGACTGGATGACACTTTGAAAAGAATAGCCAGGAATAAGACACAATCCTTAAAGCTTTAGGATTGGACCAAGAAAAAGGTAAAAGTAACATCCCCATTGGAAGTAGAACCAAAAGATGGGCTCCAATGGAGGTATCTAGAATGGTTGATCATCAAGTTCAAGCGTGGCTGTATGACATTCTAGAAAAAAAATAATCCTTAATAAAGGTTTAATTGGAAAGACAATCTCCACTAGGGAAAGAAAAGTTTCACAAATGAGTAGTATCGTCAAAGAGTTGATGGAAAGATACATAAACTTGAGAGTCTTCATTAAAGGGTTGATGGAACAAAACAACAAAAACATGTCCGAAGGTACACAACCTGAGCTGAGAATACATCGTCAAAGGATTGACGGAGAACAACAAAACATATCCGAAGGTGCACAACATGAGCTCATAATACATCGTCAAAAAGGGTTGACGGAAAAACTACAAAACATGTTCGAAGGTACACAACCTAAGCTCGGGATACACCGTTAAAAGGGTTGACGAAAAGAAACCAAAACATATCCGAAGGTACACAACCTGAGCTCGGAATACATCGTCAAAACGGGTTGACGACAAAAAATCAAAACATATCTGAAGGTACACAACCTGAGCTCGGAATACATCGTCAAAAAGGGTTGACGACAAAATAACAAAACATATCCGAAGGTACACAACCTAAGCTTGGAATACATCATCAAAAAGGCTTGATGAAAAAAGACCAAAACATATCTGAAGGTACACAACCTGAGCTCAGAATACATCGTCAAAGAGGGTTGATGGTAAGAAACCAAAACATATCTGAAGATACACAATCTGAGCTCATAATAAATTGTCAAAAAGGGTTGACGGCAACAAACCAAAACATATCCGAAGGTACACAACCTGAGCTCGAAATATTTCATCAAAAAGGGTTGACAGAAAGAAAAAAAAACATATTCGAAGGTACACAAACTGAGCTCGGAATACATCATTAAAAAGGGTTGACGGAAAGAAACAATTCACCAAACATTATCATCGTCAAAGGATTGGCAGAATAAATACTTATCCGAAGGAACACATTGTCAATGGATTGACAGAAAGAATAACTTGATCTCGGAATACATCGTCAAAAAGGGTTGGCGGAAAGAAAACCTCAAATAGGAATCTCATCAAAGGTGTTGATGGAAAAGAATGCATTTGAAAGTCGTCATCAAAAGGGTTGATGACAAATGACTGATCGAGGATAACACCAATTGTAACCACAAAAGGTTAAATAACACCAAGAACGGATAAGCTTTTCAGGAGAGATTGTCATTTATCACCATATAAAACAAGCTTCTCAAAGAGATTGCCACTTGTTGTATACAAAAAGTTTAAGAAAACACCAAGGTCGGATAAGCCTCTCAGGAGAGATTGCCACTTATCATTGTAAAAAGTTGAAGGAAACACCAAAAACAGATAAGATTCTCAGGAGAAATTGTCACTTATCGTTACAAAAATATTAATGAAAAAACAAGCTTCTCAAGGAGATTACCACCTATTGTCTGGGTATAAATTCCAAAGTGATGTTATAACAACCCTGTTGGAGAAAGGATTTTGTCTTCAATGAGGATCTTTAATAATTCTTCTTGCGAGACACAGTGTAAAATAAATGCACACTCAAACTAGGCTCGGCAACCCAAACAGGTTTAAAAGCAACACTTGTTAGGGACCAAAGTTCAATCTAGGAAAGCTAGAAAGAAATGGTTAAACAAGACTCTATCCATTGAGGAATGAACTCAAATGGGAATTTATCTTCTCCAAACGTGGAAAAAATAACTGAACCAACCATCATCCATGAGGATCAAACTCTATGGGGAATTCAGGAAGGATGGGCATTTTATGCCTCAAGGTAGCGACCCTATTGGAAAGAAAAGACAAACCATGTCACTTGGAGAATAAACTCCAGAGTGAACGAAATAGGTAAACACCAGAATGGTAGAAAAAATGCTCAAATGCCATGCATATGTATGAACGTATGTATGCCATGTTTATGCTTATGCTGACAAAACAGATAAAGGGAAAAAATCGGAGATGAAATAAACATCTCAACAAGGATACCCAGCCAATCTCACCATATTGGAACATCATTAGGGATGAATATGCAAAATCAACAGTCCTAAGGTTACAACCTTCTATGGGGGGAAAGAGTATTCCACTTGGAGACATAACGTCATGACTTCACTTGAGGGATTTCCATCATGACCCTGATTTCTTTGTTGGAAGAGAAGGATCCATAGGGAATTGCCAAGAACAACTGAAGTAACAACTTACTAGGGAGCTGGAAAAAGATGTCACAAGAACAAAGTAGTTTTGCACTCTAGCTTGTATAATGATTATCACAATAAGAAACGACTCTTGCAATAAATGATCTTCAGATCTCCTCTACCCCAGATTACATGGTCTATGGGAAAGAATTACCAAGAGGATTTTACAAAAGAATTAGCGTACAAGATGCTTCAATATCTTCAACTTCTTGGAGAGATTCACAAATCTCGATGTAACTGCCTAAGTTTAACTACATTTGCACAACAAAGTCCTTGAACTTGTCTTTCAGACTGTGGGAGTAACAACTAGGAAACAAACTTGCCCTTGTTAGCTGGTTGATCTATGAAGGAGTTGCCTCAAACTAACTGATATTCGAGAAATTCGTCTAATCTTGACCTAATTGCTCCTGATTAACTGGCTTTCGAGAAGTTTGCCAATTCTCGATATGATTGCCCCAAATTATCTGAATCTTGGAGTGGCTTGCCTTTAAAGGAGTTGGGAAACAACTTGCTATAATATGACCTTAAGACGGCTTTCCCCAATATTCTGAACTTTGAAGAGCTCTGCCTTTGATTCCTCAACTCTTGGGATGCTTGATTAACAAATCCTTCAAATTTTTTGCCCCAGGCTGATTTTCCTTTACCAAGTCAAATTCCTTAGATGACTGCATTTGTTGGGATTCCTTTGATATTGGATTGTCTTGCAAACAGTATTATTCATTAAAAATTAGCAATTCCAATGCAACATTCATGCAAGCTTTTGAAATTAAAATTTATTGGTAAAACAACACAATGGAGTGATTCAAAGATAAAGAACAAAGTGGATTTTGTCATTTACAGAATGACTGGTGAAGTGATCAACAAAAAGCAAAGATCATTAGGAGTCAGGTTATCCAACCTTGTTGTAGTATGCTTTCAAAACAATCTTACCTCAATTAGGTCTTTTAAGCGTTGTAACGTGGCTTGGTTCACGGCTAACAAAACAAAAGATAAAGGCTCAAAGTTTGTTTGTCCTCACCCAATCTTCATAATAAACTTCAATCCTATGCTCAGTTAACTTAGGCTATACATTCAGGTTCTTATAGGCTAGGAATTGAACTAATGTCAACCGATGATGGTTCAGACACCAAATGCAGTCACTACTCCCTTACAACATTCAGTTGCGTTCTTGCTATTGAGGACTTTCAGAGTGAAATCTTTAAGGAATTACTCTTTTTATTATCCCTAACTTTTGCCTAAACTTTTTCTTTTGAATTGTTACAGTCAACGAGAATCCCATTTTTTGCCTAAGTCTCCTTCATAGGTTTTGACTTAGCGGATTTTTTTTTCCTTTTTGAGAAAGAAGGTAACTACCTGGTTTAATGGTTATGGTGAAACATCATTGGCCTTTAAGCTTGGAAAACATCTTCGACACTTGCTTTTGTGTGCGAAGAAAAACCTGTGAGCACAACCTTTATATGAAAGGTGTTCTGTATGTATCTACCACCAAGTTAACTGAGAACTACCAACCCCAAGGTTTGAGATTACGAGTTTTTTGTAAGGAAATAAACCTCATACTTCTAGGCTCGGAAGGGTTAGCGAGGGATTATCTTCCTTATTTCTCCAGCATTTGAGGATTGAAACAATGCCTTACATCATCAGCAAAGTTTAATTGAAAGCATACCAACATCAGTTATGGGTATAATGTTTTCGTCATCCTCCCTAATTTTTGCTTAAACAACAGTTTGATAAAGATAAGTGGATGAAAAAAAACCTTTTTGTTTTTGTTTTTAATAATGAAAGGAAAGATAAAGAGTGAATATGAATTGATTTAATCAAAAGATGCATAAACATTTCATTAATCTTGCCAATTTAAAAAACAACAACTTACAAGCAAAAACAAATTCAACATGTAAAGGAAATACAACAAAAAATTCTAAAACAACCAAAAAATTGCCAGCTTTGGAGAACTGGGCTTTCCTTTCTTGATTTACCAACTGAGATAACCATCTTCAGAGTTGATTGTCGAGATCAGACTGAGAATAATATTCACCTCTATTCTCAACAATTTCTTCCATAACCGGAACTGATGAACCTACTTGACCAAGTGAAGGATTGTTGATTTGAATGCCTTAAGGCGTGAATGATAACATCTTGAAGTCAAACAGAGTTTGGACCTTGCTCCTGAGCACCTTGCAGTCTTCATTTAAATTCCCTTGAGCCCCAGAATGGTAGCAACATCAGGCGTTAGCATCAAAGCCTAGTGGATATGGAGGAATTACTAGATTTATCTCCTTTGGCGCTATTAACCCATCTTTGGTTAAATCTGGCAATATTTGACCGTATGACATTGGTAATAAAGTGAAATGCCTTTCTGGCTTCCTTGACCTTTGTCGGTCGTGACGACGTGGCTGACAGTGTTAGGACTGTTAATACTGAGAAGGTCTTCGATTTGGGGAAAAATAATTCCCCTGTGGGTAGAATGGTGTTTGACGCAAAGACCTAAAAGACTGCTGACTCTGATCAATTGAGACGCATAAGCACTGAGGTTGAGGTATCGGAGATTCCCATATGGAATTACTTTCTTTCTCCCAGTCTTCTTAAGAACTGACAATTGATTCACTTTCACCACCTGGGTTGTTCGAGGTGCCTTGGATTTTTCCGCTCTTGAGACTGCTCTCAATGCACTCTCCAGCTATTACCAATTCAGAAAATTTTGATGTCATAATGCTAAACAGCTTCTCTTGGTACGGGCCTTGCAAAGTATCCACAAACCAGTCAACTGATTCCTTATCCAAGAGTAGTGGTTAGACGCGAGCAGCTATTTCACTCCACCTTTAAGCATACCCTCTGAAGGATTCATTGTCTTCTTGAGATAAGTCTAGCAAATGCAGGCGACTGGGAGTCAAGATTGTAGCTATATTGCTTCATAAAGACACTAGTTAGGTCTGACCATGATTGAATGTTACTGCTCTCTAGATAAATGTACCAATTTAGTGATGCCCCACTCAGACTGTCTTGGAAACAATGGATCATGAGCTTATCATTGCAGACATGTGAGGTCATTCTTCTGTAAAACATCACCAAATGCTGCCTTGGACAGTTATCCCCTTTGTATTTATCAAAATTCGGTATATTGAACTTTAGAGGCATTACAAGGTCGGGTACCAAACACATGTTCAAAGCATTCAGATCAACAACGTCACGACCCTTAATAGCTTCAAGCTTTTCTTCCAACACACGACATTTCTCCATAATATCAATGTATCGTGGGTCCTTAGTTTTCATCACAGGGACTACCTCTTGAGAATATGGCACCGGAAATACAAAATTATAATAGTCTGTATCATCAAGAGAAGAGGAATGTCCATCTCGGACAATGGTATGTTCTTATATGACCTGACTCCCACATGAGTCTACACAGGCTGATCTTGAGCAACATTGTTCACAGAAGTCCTCTGAACATTGTCATATCTCTTTGGCAAGGCTGTCATGGTTCCATAAGTCAGTTCAACTGGTTTTTCATCAATTCGAAATCCGCTCTTGTCACGAATTGTTATGCTCTCCTAAGTTCATGATCCTTCAAAAGCTATTTCAAGTCCAAAGCTTGTATCGAGAAGTCAACTGGGTTAGTACAGACAGAGGATGGATGAGATTCGATGCTGAGAAATGCAAATGAAATGCAAATGTGACGACATGTGCATGCAATGCAAATGCAAACCAAATGGTTTCAAGGAATTCAACAGCAAGTTACAAACATTTTTTGGAAAAACTGAAAAGTTTCATCAAAATCCATGATCTCTACTGATTTTTTTTGCAAAGGAATGAACAAATGAACTCCTTGAAACCAAAGGGATATGAATGCGTGAATGGATGAATGTATGCACAAACACACGTATACAGGTATTCACATATATACAGATGTGCAAACAATGGCCTAGGTTTGAAGATCACGATCATGGAGCCATGGTCTACCCATCCCAATAAAGTGTGTACTTGGGTTCTTGTATCTACAAAATAGGTTTCTAAGAAGTTCCCAGAGTCAACAACCCATCTTTCGGATATTATCAATTTCTCAACTACTCAGTAGTCGATAATATAATCAAGAAAGTCTCGTCTGAGTGTAGTATTGTGTATCAACTTTTTTGGGACTACTCCCTCATAGTCATCGCACTACGTCCTAACAAGGCCAAAGTGGGGTGAAAAGGTAACTAAAGGTTCTCAGTGTCACGGGCTCCTAGGTCGAAAGTAGTAATGTTTTCACGAATATCCGTTCAACAAAACTACTCCCAAGAGGGCCTTCACTGAGCGATGGTTTCTCAAGTTAGCTTGACCGGTAATCATCTCCCTACAAGCCTTCTCGAATATACCACCATCTTATCACAGGTGCACTCAAGTCCGGGTATAAGACTTATCCTCACCACTCAAGGTAACAACCATGCATATAGAAAACCCAAGCACAAACAGATATATGCATATATTTACAAATATACAGATATACAAGCAAGCAAACATATAACAAACACAAATACAAATAAGGTGGGCTTAACCCTCTTAGGGAACAATCCCCAGTGAAGTTGTCATTTCTGTTGCGGTGAGAACCGGATATCAAGCTATTAATTAACTTAAATCACAAATCATAAAGTTCACCACGAGCTTTGATTTATCCAAAGGAAAGGGTAAAGATCAAAGAAAACCCTAAGTGTGCTATGTAATAACAAAGTTAAGAGAATCTAAGGTTCGGGAGTTGGTTATACCTAGGGAAGGTGCTAGCATCCTAAGTATCTGTAGTACTATACATGAACCTCTTGTAAGTATTTGTGTTATGCTATAGTTTTCTTACTAAGGAAGGGTGCTAAGGTAAAGACCTATGGTATATATACTACGTATGCTCGCCAAGACATCGCATATCGTGCCTCCATATCCTGACTAGGATGGAATCAGAGTATTCATAGTTCACCTAACTAGGGATGACGAACTCTTGATAACGATCAAGGTTCCAAGGGGGAGAGTAAGTGTTCATAACCATGACACTTACACAGAGTACGGCGACTCTAAACCTAAGGCTAGATCAAACAGAGAAAATAAGTGTTCATCACCATGACACTTACATGGAGTACGGCGACTCAAATCCTAAGGCTATGATAAAGGGTAAGGTAAAGTATGCTTGATCGCACGACGACCTGAGATAAGGGAGTTAGTTGTTAGTTGTTAGTTGCTAGTGGGTTAATGAGCTCGACAAGATATCGTATCTTGTGCCTACGTATCCTGACTATGAATGAGGAATCAGAGCCTCTGTAGTTCAGCTAACTAGGGTTGAGGAACTCTTGATAATGATCAAGGTTCCAAGGGAAAGTAAGTGTTCATAACCATGACAGTTACATGGAGTGCGACGACTCCAAACCTAAACTAGGTTACAGCAGGCAAGACTCTCACAAGGTCTTGGGGGAAAGATGGACAACGCTATCCAACATGACATGGTAGTCAACTATGAGATCCTTTCCTTTGGAATCTACAGGAAAAATGCTAACTTAATATTGTCATGCAAGGATTAAGAACCTAAATCTATCCTACTTCATCTTAATCAAAAATTAAGTCGAACTAGGGGATCCTAAGGGAACATGCAACAAATAATCGAGATGCATACAAGCACCTAGATGAATCAATAAGACGGGATCAAGATCAGACAAATGAGCCAAGGCTCTAAGCTAAGGAAACAAACCACAAGTCAATAAATTAGTAGTAAGCCCGATAAAGAAATTAACAAAATAAAACCTAAAAAATGTTAAACTACAAAATCAAAAGATTAGTTAAAAGAACTAATTGAAAATAATATTTTGAGTTTTTGTTTTAACAAATAAATTAAATAGGAAGATATATTCCTAAAATAATTAAAAAAAAAGTTAATTAAAACCAAATATTAAAAATAAAAGTAACTAATTAATATAAGCAAATATAATTAACAAAAATTATTAACAAAAGTCATTAACAAAATAATTATAAAAATATTTAAAAAAATATTTAATCAAACAATTAACAAAGTATTTTTTTAATATTTTAATTGTAAATAAGTAAAGCAAAAATCCAAGTAAAACCATAACTAAATATTAGATTAAATTAAATAAGAAGAAAATGTTCCTAAATTACTAAAAAATAGTATTAATTAGCATAAAACAATAATAAAAAAATAAACAATAATAAATTAAAAATTAAAAATTTATGGAATCATCATGGGCCTCACGTCCCATTCATTCATCTCAATGGCTAAAAAAACAAGTTAACCCAGCCAAAACCTAAGTTCAAAACGGCTGATAATTTTGGAAAAGAAACACGCCTTCTCTGAACAATTGATTTCCATATTTTCTTCTCTAAACACAAACACGTGAATCCTTTCACACAGATCTTACAATTGACCCTCGCTCCCGTTTCGCAAGCGACCAACCCTTCTCCACCATTCTTTTCTCCCATGTTCCCTCCATCTCGTACTCGTCGCAAAAATCAAACAAGGCAATCACGAGAAATAGAAATGACAACGGCGATGAACGGAGAACAATATATGAGACCTGACTCACCTTACATGTAACACCCCAAATTTAATCGGAATATTTTAATTTATTTATTTAATTGAGAATATTCATTTTCGGTGATTTTCGGTAGTTGGTGGATTATTGGAAAAGTGTGCAATTTGTGAGTTATTTATTTAATTCATAGTACATAATATTAATATATTAGTATTATTATGAATTAAAATAAATAATAGTGAAAGAAGGGTAATTGAGACAATTGAGAGGAGTAAGTGAGGGTATAATGGAGAAAGCCCAATTATTTGGCCCAAGTCTAGGTTTAACAAAAGAGAGTTCTGAAGGGTTTTTAGAATTTTTTTGTGTTAACCGTGAAGAATTGAGGCCATAGAGCTCTGAAGAGGAAATTGGAGGCGGAAGCGTTGAAAGATTCCCCGACAGATTCGTGAAGGCTTTGAATCAACGTTTAAGGTATGGGGAGTATAGCTTTTCATGATTTCCTAGGTGTAGATTTCGATGTGATTATGGTTGATTTAAGGGTTTTATGGAGAATTATGAGAAAAAGGGATTTTATCCTTCGTGGCCTAAATCTATTATTGAGATTTTGACCGTGGGGATTTATTTGGGTTAAGGAAGATTAGAAGGATATGAGAAAAAGGGATTTTGGCCTTCGTGGCCTAAATCTAGTTTTGGAAACTCTGATGTTGTAGTGTAATGGTAAGTATTCCTGATAGTTAGAGCATATTATGAGAAAGGGAAACCTTAGGCCTTCGTGACCAAAATCTTGAATGGCTATATGTCCGACCCCGAAGGAATAGGAATATTTGAATGTGAGTAACTCAGATGCCTTAGGGTGTAATTGAAGGAAAAATTGTAATTTAAGGCTGAATATGTTCCAGGATTGGCCTAATGAACCATAGGTTTTGTGCCTTTATTGTCGTAGGACCTTAGGGATGATTTAGGGATGTTTTGGGGGCATTAGATAAGTGAATCACAGAGCCTTTCTGGTAGAAATTAGTTCTGGTGTGTAGCAGAATTTGTTGTCATCGCACAGTTCGCCTAGAGAAGAAAGCTTCGCCTAATGAACAATGTTGTTCCCAAACTCGCCTAGAGAAGAATGTTTCGCCTAGAGAAGAAACTCTCCCCAGACTCGCCTAGCGAACATGCCAACGAACATAGCAGAGTTCCACGAATGTTGATTGTGTGTAGCGATGCCTTGATGTTTGATTCTGTGATTTCTGTGATGAATTAACATGAGTATGATTGTGAGTTTTATGTGATGTATACATGATGACATGATGATTTATATGACTTAATATGATGATATTACCATGGTTTTGATGAATTATATGATAACATGAGATATGATGATTTATGTGATGATGATGAATGATGATGCATCATATGTTGTTATTATGAGGATTATTATTGACGTGTGCATCGTGCATTCATGTGCATCCGGACTTCGGTTCAGGACCTCGATTACTTCGGCTTCAATCCCATTGTGTGGATGTGAAGTATTTTGATGTGCTCCGATTCTCTAGCAAAATCGATCCTATTGAAGAGGATCTATGGAGGGTTGATGGCCCAGTGTCTATCACGCTGTGATGATTGGTACCAAATAGGGTTTAGGGTTTAGGGTTTAGGGTTTAGGGTTTTTGTATAAATTATGATGTTGTGGCCTTCGAGACCAAATGAAGGATATGAATGTGTTGAATATGAATATGACACCGTGATATGTTGATTTTTATACATTGGTTATTATGAACTGTTTTACTCACCCTGCCTGTTTGAATGTTACCTCCACATGGGTAACATGCAGATGACCAAGTTTAGCTGTGGACGCCGTCGAGGAGTATTTTTGATGTTTTGAATTTTTAGCCTTCTGGTTAGCTTAGAGGGTCTTGCTCTGATATATAACATCAGGTTGGGCTCTTTTGAGTTAAACTATATACCGTTGAGTTATTTTGCTCATTTTTCCCTTATGAGGAAACCTTGATTTATGCCTTTGAGTTCTGCTGCTTTGTGTGAATTGATTATTTTGAGAAAACCTGTTGTTTACGGAGCCTTGACCGATTTTGTTGATTTAGGAAATGTACGCCATTTTGATGGCTTTTATGAAATTTAATAATTTTACTCTGATATCTGTGTAATTTTGCCATGATAAATGTGGGGTAGAAAAGGGTGTTACATTAGTGGTATCAGAGCAGATCGGTCCGTCCGGCCAGGTTTTTATGTTGTTAGTCCCCTGTCAGTCGATAGTGTGAGAACACTATTGATAAGTTGTTTTCTTCTAACCCTGTTGGTGGTTCCAGATGGTTGGAAGGAATGATCCTGCTATTGCTGATGCGCTAGAATCACTTGCCCAAGTGATGGCTCAGAATGGTGGACCTCCAGATGAGTTCCGTGCTTTGGGGAAGTTTCAGAGGAACAATCTACCGACTTTTGTGGGCACTCATGATCCTGAAGGTGCGCAGAAGTAGCTGAAAGTGATTGAGAATATTTTCCAAGTTATTGCATGCACTGATGCTCAGCAGGTGCAGTTTGGTATGCATATGCTAGCAGAGGAAGCTGAGGACTGGTGGGATAACACTCGTCAAAGATTGGAAGATGCTGGAATTGCAACAACTTGGGTTGTGTTCAAGGAAGAATATTTTAGGAAGTATTTTCCTGAAGATGTTCGGGGAAAGAAAGAGGTGGAATTCCTTGAGCTGAGACAAGGGAATATGACTGTGGTTGAGTATGCAACAAGGTTTGAGTCTTTGGTAAAGTTTTGTCCGTATTACAACCGTGCTGATGCAGAGATGTCAAAGTGTCTCAAGTTTTAGAATGGTTTCAGACCAGAGATCAAGAAGGGAATTGGGTACCAGCAGATTCGTCGGTTTACGGAACTAGTGAAAAAGAGCAGGATTTATGACGAGGATAGCCGAGCTCGATCTACTCACTACAAGCAGTTGAGTGAGAAGAAAGAGAAAGGCCAGTATAGAGGGAAGTCGTATGTGACTTCTGGTGATAAAGGGAAGCAGAAGGCTTCAGATGGGAAAAAGTCAAGTGGGGGAGTGACTACTGCTCCAGGTAAGTGTTATAAGTGTGGTGAGCAAGGTCGTCATGCTGAGAATTATAAAGCGCTGAGGTGTCACCGTTGTGGCAAGAGGGTCATAGAGTTGCTGATTGTAAAGACGAAGCTCCGACTTGCTTCAACTGTGGAGAGAAGGGTCATATCAGTACCCAGTGCCAGCAGCCGAAGAAGACTGCTACTGCTGCTCAGACAAGTGGCAGAGTATTTGCTTTGAGTGGTGCGGAAGAGTCCAAGACAGATAACTTGATCAGAGGTACTTGTTTTATTAATGATGTTGAATTGATTGCTATAGTTGATACCGGTGCTACTCATTCGTTTATTTCGCTTGAATGTGCTAAGAAGTTGAATTTGAAATTGTCTGCTATGATTGGGAGTATGGTCATAGATACCCCGGCTAATGGTTCTGTGGCTACTGTGTTAGTCTGTTTGAGCTGTCTTTTGACCATTTATGATAAGAATTTTGTGATAGACTTGGTATGTCTACCTTTGCATCAGATTGATGTTATTCTTGGTATGAACTGGTTGGAGTACAACTATGTTCATATTTATTGCTACAGCAAGACTGTGAGGTTTCTTGAGTTTGGTGATGGTGGAGAGCTGATGTTTGTATCTGCCAAGCAAGTAGAAGAACTCTTGGAAGATGAGGCTCAGATGTTTTCATTGTTTGCATCGCTTCAAGTGGATGATGAAGCGGTGGGCGTGGGACTGCCAATTGTTCGGGAGGTATTTCCAGACGACATGAGTGACTTACCTCCTGAACGTGAGGTAGAGTTTACTATTGATGTGATATCGGGCACTAGTCCTGTATCGATGGCTCCTTATCGTATTCCTACATCTGAATTAGGAGAATTGAAGAAACAGTTGGAAGA
Source organism: Lathyrus sativus (assembly GCA_963859935.3). Classification (NCBI taxonomy): domain Eukaryota; kingdom Viridiplantae; phylum Streptophyta; class Magnoliopsida; order Fabales; family Fabaceae; genus Lathyrus; species Lathyrus sativus. The sequence goes on from OZ012735.1 coordinate 15,746,000, forward strand.
TTTGCTTGAGAAGAAGTTTATTCGACCGAGTGTTTCTCCGTGGGGTGCTCCTGTGTTGTTGGTGAAGAAGAAAGATGGTAGTATGAGATTGTGTGTGGAGTATCAGCAGTTGAATAAGGTGACGATTAAGAATAAGTATCCATTTCCGAGGATTGATGATTTGATGGATCAATTGGTGGGTGCTTGTGTGTTTAGCAAGATTGATTTGAGGTCTAGTTATCATCAGATTCGCATTAAGCCTGATGATATTCCGAAGACAGCTTTCAGGACGAGGTATGGACATTATGAGTATATTGTGATGTCGTTTGGTGTGTCTAATGCACCTGGTGTATTCATGGAGTATATGAATAGGATTTTTCATCCTTATTTGGATCAGTTTGTGGTAGTGTTCATTGATGATATCTTGATATATTCTAAGTCTGAGGAAGAGCATGCGCAACTCTAAGAGTGGTATTGTAGGTTTTGAAAGAAAAGAAGCTTTATGCATGCTAAGTTGTCCAAGTGTGAGTTTTTGTTGAAGGAAGTGAGTTTCCTTGGCCATGTGATTTATAGTGGTGGAATTGCGGTGGATCCGTCGAAAACTGATGATGCGTTGCAGTGGGAGACTCCAAAGTCTGCTACTGAGATTTGAAGTTTCCTTGGATTGGCTGGTTATTATCGCAGGTTTATAGAAGGCATTTCTAAATTGGCACTGCCTTTGACTCAGTTGACTCGAAAGAGGTAAGCTTATGTGTGGGATGTTGCTTGTGAAAAGATTTTTGTAGAACTCAAGAAGAAGTTGACGACTGCTCTAGTGTTGATTTTGCCAAATCCGAGTGAATCTTTTGTTGTGTATTATGATGCGTCGAAGATGGGTCTTGGAGGTGTACTGTTGCAGAATGGTCAGGTGGTTGCTTATGCTTCCAGACAATTGAAGATTCATGAAAGGAATTATCCTACGCATGACTTAGAGTTGGTCGTTGTGGTGTTTGTGTTAAAGATTTGGCGACATTATCTTTTTGGGTTCAGATTCAAAGTATTTAGTGATCACAAGAGTCTGAAGTCTTTGTTTGATCAGAAGGAGTTGAATATGAGGCAGATAAGATGGCTTGAACTTCTGAAGGACTATGATTTTGAATTGAGTTACCATCCTAGTAAGGCTAATGTTGTGGCTGATGCGTTGAGCATGAAGTCCTTGCATATGTCGATGCTTATGGTTCGAGAGTTAGAACTGATTGAGTAATTCAGAGATATGAGTTTGGTTTTCAAAGAGACCCCTAACAGTGTGAAGTTGGAAATGTTGAAGTTGACTAGTGGTATTCTCTAAGAGATCAGAGAAGGTCAAAAATCTGATTTGAGTTTTGTGGATCGTCTCATGTTAATTAATCAAGGTAACGAAGGTGATTTTTGGATCGATAAGAATGGTGTGATGAGGTTCCGAGATAGAATTTGTGTTCTCGATGTGCCAGAAATCAAGAAGAGCATTCTTGAAGAAGGTCACAGAAGCGGGTTGAGTATTCATCCTGGTGCCACAAAGATGTATCAAGACTTAAAGAAGTTGTTTTGGTGGCCGAGTATGAAGAAGGAAATTGCAGAATTTGTTTATGCTTGTTTGACTTGTCAGAAGTCAAAGATTGAACATCAGAGACTGTCGGGTCTGATGCAACCGTTGTGTATTCCAAAATGGAAATGGGATAGCATTTCTATGGATTTTGTGACAAGTTTGCCGAAGACTTTGAAGGGATATGATTCGATTTGGGTGATTGTCGATATATTGACCAAATCGGCTCATTTTATACCGATGAGGATCAATTATTCATTGCAGAAGCTTGCCGAGTTGTATATTGGTAAGATTGTGAAGTTGCATAGTGTTCCGTCGAGTATTGTGTCTGATAAAGATCCAAGATTTACATCGAGGTTTTGGGAGAGTTTGCAGACAACTTTGGGTACTAAGTTGAGGTTGAGTTCTGCCTATCATCCGCAGACGAATGGACAGACAAAAAAAACTACCCAATCTTTGGAGGATTTGCTGGGAACTTGTATGATGGATCAAGGTGGATTGTGGGATAGTCATTTGTCGTTCGTTGAGTTTACCTACAATAACAATTACCATTCTAGTATCGGTATGGCACCGTATAAGGCTTTATATGGTAGGAGGTGTAGGACTCCGTTGTGTTGGTATGAGTCAGGCGAGAGTGATGTACTCGGACCTGAGATCGTGCAGGAGACGACTGAAAAGATCAAAAGGATCCAAGAAAAGATAAAAGTGTCGCAGAGTCGTCAAAAGAGTTACCATGATAAGAGGAGGAAAGCACTTGAATTCCAAGAGGGAGATCATGTGTTTTTGAGAGTTACGCCGGTAATTGGTGTTGGCCGAACTTTGAAGTCTCGAAAGCTCACATCGCGCTTTGTTGGTCCATATCAGATTTCGCAGAGGGTGGGGGAAGTAGCATATCAGATTGCTTTACCGACGTCGCTTGCGAATTTACATGATGTGTTTCATGTATCCCAAATGAGGAAGTACATTCCAGATCCGTCGCATGTGATTCAGATGGATGATGTACAAGTGAGATATGATTTGACTGTTGAGGCATGGCCTGTTCGGATTGACGAACGAGAAGTGAAGCAACTGCGAGGTAAAGAGATTGCCTTGGTGAAGGTACTATGGGGAGGACCAGCTGGAAAAAGTTGGACTTGGGAACGTGAGGATCAGATGAAGGAGTCATATCCGACTCTGTTTTCTTGAGGTAATTTTCGAGGAAGAAAATTCTTTTAAGTGGGGGAGAGTTGTAACACCCCAAATTTAATCGGAATATTTTAATTAATTTATTTATTTGAGCATATTCATTTTCGGTGATTTTCGGTAGTTGGTGGATTATTGGAAAAGTGTGCAATTTGTGGGTTATTTATTTAATTGATAGTACATAATATTAATTTATTAGTATTATTATGAATTAAAATAAATAATAGTGAAAGAAGGGTAATTGGGACAATTGAGAGGAGTAAGTGAGGGTATAATGGAGAAAGCCCAATTATTTGGCCCAGGTCTAGGTTTAACAAAAAGAGAGTTCTGAAGGGTTTTTAGGATTTTTTTGTGTTAACCGTGAAGAATTGAGGTCAGAGAGCTCTGAAGAGGAAATTGGAGGCGGAAGCGTTGAAAGATTCCCCGACAGATTCGTGAAGGCTTTGAATCAACGTTTAAGGTATGGAAAGTATAGCTTTTCATGATTTCCTAGGTGTAGATTTCGATGTGATTATGGTTGATTTAAGGGTTTTATGGAGAATTATGAGAAAAATGGATTTTGGCCTTCGTGGCCTAAATCTATTATTGAGATTTTGACCGTGAGGATTTATTTGGGTTAAGGAAGATTAGAAGGATATGAGAAAAAGGGATTTTGGCCTTCGTGGCCTAAATCTAGTATTGGGAACTCTGATGTTTTGGTGTAGTGGTAAGTATTCCTGATAGTTAGAGCATAATATGAGAAAGGGAAACCTTAGGCCTTCATGGCCAAAACCTTGAATGGATATATGTCTGACCCCGAAGGAATAGGAATATTTAAATGTGAGTAACTCAGATGCCTTAGGGTGTAATTGAAGGAAAAATTATAATTTAGGGATGAATATGTTCCGGGATTGGCCTAATGAACCGTAGGTTTTGTGCATTTATCGCCGTAGGACCTTAGGGATGATTTATGGATGTTTTGGGGGCATTGGGTAAGTTAATCGCAGAGCCTTTCGGGTAGAAATCAGTTCTGGTGTGTAGCAGAATTTGCTGTCATCGCACAGTTTGCTTAGCGAACAATGTTGTTCCCAGACTCGCCTAGAGAAGAATGCTTCGCCTAGCGAAGAAACTCGCCCCAGACTCGCCTAGAGAACATGCCAGCGAACATAGTAGAGTTTCGCGAATGTTGATCGTGTGCAGCGATGCCTTGATGTTTGATTTTGTGATTTCTGTGATGAATTAACATGAGTATGACTGTGAGTTTTATATGATGTATACATGATGACATGATGATTTATATGACTTAATATGATGATATTACCATGATTTTGATGAATTATGTGATAACATGAGATATGATGATTTATGTGATGATGATGAATATGATGAATGATGATGCACCATATGCTATTATTATGAGGATTATTATTGACGTGTGCATCATGCATTCATGTGCATCCGGACTTCGGTTCAGGACCTAGATTACTTTGGCTTCAATCCCATTGTGTGGATGTGAAATGTTTTGATGTGCTCCGGTTCTCTAGCAGAATCGATCCTATTGAAGGGGATCTATGGAGGGTTGATGGCCCAGTGTCCATCGCACTGTGATGATTGGTACCACATGCATTAAGTCTATGTTGCATTTTCATTTATGAGCCTTTTTGTATAAATTATGATGTTGTGGCCTTCGAGGCCAAATGAAGGATATGAATGTGTTGAATATGAATATGACACTATGATATGTTGATTTTTATACATTGGTTATTATGAACTGTTTTACTCACCCTGCCTGTTTGAATGATACCTCCACGTGGGTAACATGCAGATGACCAAGTTTAGCCGTGGACGCTGTCGAGGAGTATTTTTGAAGTTTTGAGTTTTTAGCCTTCTGGTTAGCTTAGAGGGTCTTGCTTTGATATGTAACATCGGGTTGGGTTCTTTTGAGTTAAACTATATACTGTTGAGTTATTTTGCTCATTTTTCCTTTATGAGGAAACCTTGATTTCTGCCTTTGAGTTTCGCTGCTTTGTGTGAATTGATTATTTTGAGAAAGCTCGTTGTTTACGGAGCCTTGACCGATTTTGTTGATTTAGGAAATGTACGCCCTTTTGATGGCTTTTATGAAATTTAATAATTTTACTCGGATATCTATGTAATTTCGCCATGATAATTGTGGGGTAGAAAAGGATGTTATATTACACCTTCCCTTTCTACTCTTTTGTTCTTCTCGAAATTCCTCATTGATGTGAATTGGGTTTGTTTCAATTTGTGGTCGTTGAAGAAAAAAGGGGAACCGAAGGAGTTGTGGTTTTGGGTCGAAAATGGTGGAAGAAGATTGATTATAAATTTATGGTGGTGGCGGTGTATTTTCTGTAGACTGAGGGATTTGTAAGGAGTAACTCGAAGTTGGATTTGTGTTTGGTGGAGGAAGTTAAAGGTGATGATGTTAAATGGTGGTTTTCAATTTGGATTTTGTGAGTTTTTTTTTGTTGTTCTGATTTTTTAGAAAGGTAGTGAAGGTTGTCGAAGGAACAAGGTAATTTTTGTTGCAATAACGACATGGAAAATGAAGGTTAGGAATGGAACGGGAATAGGGGTGTTGAGGGAGAGTGAGGTTTAAAACGGAGGGAGACTGATTGGTGAAGAATTCGGGAGGAAAATAATGCATGTTGTTTATTGATTTTCTTGTAGATAATGTTCCAGGATTCCTTGCCCTGATGTTTTTTTCTTATGGTCCCTCCTTCTCTTATTGTTATAAATAAAACTTGCTCATGAAGTCTTTATGGCACAAATATTTTTGTTGTTGGTGAGTCACTTTCAGTACAGGTTATGCTAGTTATGACATAGTGTTGTTGTTGTCGCTTGCATCGTAGGGAGTGCCAAAATTTTGGATTGTAATGTTACACAGGAGGCACAGTCTATAACTTCACTGCAAGTTCTATGTTGATGCAGGTTAGGTTTGTTTGGAAGTATAGTTGTGGTTGTTATGATGCAGAATTGTAGCGGGCTGTGTATGGTTTTTGCAGGATGGTAGAAATTAGGTTGGTGTAGCATATGGTTTTTGTGAAGTAGGTTTTTGATGTAGGGTGTGTAGTAGGAAATTTGGAGTATTTTGGCTTGTGTAGTACGGGTAGCAGAAGGCTTGTTTTGGGGCAAAGTTGTGAAAATGCCTTTTTTGCTCTTTTGCAATTTATTTTCTAATGATACGATTGTGTAGGATCTTGGCTTGTAGTGAAGGGTTTGTTTTCTTTTGGATCAAAGGTTTTAAAATTGGTGTGAGGACTTGGTCAATAAACGAACTTTTATTTGAAAAAAAAAGCAAATTAATTAAAATAATTAAATTAATTAAAAGAAATAAATAAAAATTTAAACTCTAATTAAATTAAAAACTAGGTAAATAATTAATTGACTAAATGAAAATTTTTCTAATAAAGAATAATTACAATAAGGATTATCTCAACTATAATTTTTTAAAAAGAGAAATAAAATATAAAATAACTAAAATCAACTAAAATTTTAATTATCTAAACAAATTAATTAATTAAATAAAAGACTATACAAAATTAAATTAATCTTAAATTAATTAAATAAGCAATACAAAATGATAAGGAAAGAAATATAATTCAAATATCTAGATAAATTAACTTAATTAACAAAACTAGGAAATAGATAAATAACAAAAAAATAAAATAAAAGTTAACAAAATAAAATTAATTCTAAATTAATAAATTACAATAATGAAATAAAAAACGAATAAAAAAGTCGGGTACCGAAGTTCTCGAAAAAGAAAAACGGCTGCACCAAAATCATCAGTCCGGAATAAACCACTCGGAAACATACAACGCTTCGTCCGATTTCGAAATAAATCTTATCCGTTGAAATGGTTTAAACTGTCTAAAATGTGACCGATTCGAATGTAATTCCAATAAGTTCATTTCAGCTGATAAATTAGGTACCACGCAAGATGATGACCTAAAATGATATGCAACAGATCAAAGAATTTGAGGGTAAAATTTGGGGTATGACAGTAAGGAGTCGTCCTCAAGCCTGTCTTAGCAGAAGTAAGCCCCGACCAAAGAGCAGTGAGGTTAAAGCAGACAACTATAAGGTGTCATGTATGTCGTTTTCCTTTTGTCGGGATGGTTGGGAAAGAGTTTCCTAAACCAGTCAAGACCACATTGTCGACTGGAAAATGGTGCCATAGTCAAAGTTAAGGTCTTGCATCTATAAAAGAGTTAGAAATAATTTTCAAAGATCTCCAAAGAGACAACCTTCCCATCATCAGGAGTAAGCTTAGCTAGGCTAAGACCTTCGACTCATACTTCTGGGTTAGAAGGAACTCTAGTTTTAAAAGAGGGTTCGAAGGTGGTATAAAGCCACATTTGTAAGGACCAGATAGGGACACCTATCTGAAGGTTGTCGGTGTTTTCCATCTCCTTCAGACATTCATATATCAACCCCAATATTTTATAGAGGCCAAAGAGAATCAACCTACTCGGGCAAATTTTCCTCCCTTCATGGAGAAAGGAACGAACTTCTTTTCTACTTGAACAAATTGAGCGTAAAAGATATACTTGGATAGCCAGTAAGTCAGGAAAGAGATATGTTCCTGATCAATCACTCGATTTGTTAAACTTCAATGATCCTCAATGAAGGTGAAAGTAGAATTTGTTTTTGTTCTTCTTGAAGGCCAACTATGGCAGCAATGTCTAAAAGGGTGGAGTTATCATCCCACAAGGTAAATGGAACGCATTAGTTGACGTGTCCCAGAAGCACATGGAAGAGATGAGCATGTGAGAGTTATAGGAGGACCCACTCTTGACAGCTGGATTAGGTCAAAAAATTCCTAAATCCCTCCAAAAATGTTTCTTCTTCTCTTCAACCCTGTCAATAATTTGATATATTTAGCATCCTCAATTGGAGGAAAAGATTGAAAAACTCGGGTCTTGAAGAAATTAAAGTTGAATTGTTTGTCAACGAACACTAAAGGTTCGTAATTAGGATAAGTTATAAAGAAGTCTTTCACCATGTGAGGTTTTTTTACACACTTTAATAGTGGACCCATGGATGCATGCACTGAACCACCGAGAGTGTAGGGAATGAAGGAAGAGTGGTATTCCATCCTCTATAGGTGGTTCAAGAATATAGGTATGATCATTGACATACAGGGGTAAGTCAATCTCGGCATCGAAAGGTGGGCGGGATTGAGTTTGAAGTGCCATTGTGGTGAATGAAGTTTTGTTTGGAGAACTTAGAGAAGAAGAAGGAAAACTGAGATTTCTAGAGGTTTCTTTTGCGCTTGAGTTTCAAAAGAGATGGAAGTGAGAAGAAAGTGTTGGAGGTAACACGTTAAATACCCAAAGAAAAAAAGGTTCAGTTTTTCCTTCCAAATGACTTTAGCCATGTGGCATGCTTGAGTCGATAGTTGACACTATAAAGGTCATGGAGTATATTAATGATTTTATTTTTATTTAAAGCTCCTAGAAAATATAAGGCGGTAATGATAGATTGCACGGACGTCTGTGACATAACGTTTTAGTGTAAAGTGATCATAATGACCACAATAATAACTAATTATAGACAAAATATCCTTTTTGGTCCCTTAATTATACCCTTAGGTTCAGATTGGTCCCTTAATTATTTTTTGTGTCAGATTGGTCTCTTAACTCTTTAAAGTGTGTCATGTTAGTCCTTTTCGTCTAATTAGCGACGGAAAAATTTAAAAATTCGTCGCTAAATTCGTTGCTAATTAGACAAAAAGGACCAATATGACATAAACAATAATTAAGGGATCAATTTGAACCTAAAGATATAGTTAAGGGACAAAAAAAAGTATTTTGCCATAATTATATTGACGTTTCGTTGAAATGGCGTGTGCATAATAGGCAAACAGTGTCAAGTAGCTTCAAAATCGTTTATTTGATAGGAAACACATTGTTTATTGAATGACGTTGCAAAGTTATTTAATATTCTACACATTTTAGTGTGTCTTCGATTTTCTCAATTTATAAAATTTCAATTTTTATATATGATGATTAACACTCTTTCTATTCCAAATTATAAGTTACTTTGTAAAAAAATTATCTCAAATTTTAAATCATTTTACAATTTCAATGCATCATTAATGACATTTTTTTCCAATATACCCTTTTTCTTCTTTCAATTCTTTAAGTTTCTCTTTCATTTATAATAACTAAAGACAATAGTCTAAAGTGAGACTCCCTCTATTCTTTTTAAAGTGGACTTTTTGATTTTTTTTTACACATATCAAAAAAGTTAATCAATTATTTTTCATATAATAATTCTCATTTACTTATATTACCTTTAATTATTTATTAAATTTATTTTCTTTTTTCTTTTTTTAATAATTATTTATAAATAATTTTGACAAAAATGCATTTAATACTATCTTAAAATTTAAAAATAACAATTAAAAAGAAAAGAAAAATATCAAAAAATAACATTCAGAAAACAGAGAAAGCATGTAATTTCTTTTCTCCATAAAAAAATATTAATTAAATTTCTTAATTTATGTGATATAATAAAAACAATTTATGCGAAAGGGAGTAAATAAATAATTCAATATCACAAACTAAAAATCTAGTATTATATTATTTATATTTATCAAAAGTAGACCAACCAACCTGTTGGTTGGGTTTATAAGATATTTGAAACAATTTTAAATATGAAGTTTCGCTTTTCTCCCCGTAAAATTGGTATCGCTCATTCAAAAAAATCTTTGGTGAGCGAGAGGAAGAAATGGGAGAATCTTCAGAGAAGATGAAAGACGAAGCCGTAAAGATAATCGAATCATTCCAAGTTTTACCGAAACTAGTTGTTTTCGATCTCGATTACACTCTCTGGCCATTCTACTGCGAGTGTCGATCCAAGCGCGAAACGCCTTCTCTCTATCCTCACGCCATCGGAATCTTGTTCGCTCTCAAACACAAAGGACTCGATATTGCAATCGCTTCTCGATCGCCAACCGCAGATATTGCCAAGGCTTTTCTCAACAAATTGGGAATCACCTCATTCTTTGTTGCTCAGGTGTTGTATTTTTGACCTAATTTTTTCTTTGAAGTTTGGTTGTTAGTGCTTTGTTGACCTAATTTGCGGTTTTGTTCAGGAAATTTATTCTAGTTGGAGTCATAAAACGGATCATTTTCAGAGAATTCATTCGACTACTGGAATTTCCTTTCGTGACATGCTGTTTTTTGATGATGAGAATAGGAACATCCAAGCGGTAATAATAATAGTTTATAATAATCATACTGAATTTGACAGAAGCATTGTGATTTTGAGCAAAACTACAATTTAGTGTTTGTTTGGTTATAGTTTTGGAGTAGTCAAAATTATTTTTGGATGTTTGGTTTCTCTTGACTAGAATTGATTTCAACATAGCTAGTGTGTTTGGTTTTGCAGTAAATGGAATTGATTTTGAATTAATTGATTCTGTAAAATTGATTCTAACTAAAAGAGAGTTGAATGTGAAGTGATTTATGTTTGGATAAATTTAAGTAGAAGAGAGTTCAAAAGTAAATTTCAGTGTAAAAATCACCTTTAAGCTCAAACGCTCCAAAAGCTACGAAGTCTAGCTTAAGTAAAATCAATTTAGATGCATAATCAATTCTATTTTAGAAGAACCAAACACCTCAAAATCACTCCAAAATCAATTATACACCTCCAAATTTGCTTTTGGCTTTTCAAAACCTAAACCAAAGATTTTGAAGCTTTTGCTTGATTTTTAGACTCATTTTTATTATTCACCTCATTTTTACTTAATGTATCAAATTGTAAATTACTTTATCTTCAATTCACTTTTAGTTATAATTAATTTACATAATCAATTTATTCAAAAGCAACTTGTCATTGCTTAATCAAACACACACTTAAAAATTTTATTTTGCCTTTGATTTAAAATTGGGAGCATTTTCCTCTGCCATTGATTACATTGTTTAAAACGCTTATATATTAATGTACCCAAATATAAAAGCACTTGTTTTCAACTTATTTTAAGTTCAAAATCATTTTTTTCGTAGCAGAACCAATAACACCATGCGAACATGATTTTGTCAAGTTCATCATGAATCCAAAATCCAAATACAGTCATATTAATAGAGTGTTTTTCCCTTCATTTTTCCATCTTTTACTACTGCTACATCATTTGTTCATAATATTACAGGTCTCTAAAATGGGAGTGACTAGCATTTTGGTTGATAATGGAGTAAATCTCGGGGCCCTGTCTCAAGGTCTTACACAGTTTTCACGAAACTGGAATACATCACAGAAGAACAAGCAGAAATGGATTTCCAACTATTCTAAAAAGCCAGATTCTTCCAACCCCGCCCCTTCAAATTCAACGTCCAAGTAAAAACTTTCTCTCGATTTTATTTGAAATCTTGATGAATTTGAATGTATGTTGTTATTGTTATTACTTGAATGATAGTCTAAATCAAATTACTCAACCAATACAAAAGCTAGGTAGCTTTGAAGGCACTGCCTTCGTTTTTTCATGTAACATTATGACGGCCAAATATGTTATCTTTGTCGTGTATGATGTTGTTGTACTCGGCATTAATGTTACTTTGTGTCTTGTCTTTGGGATGATATTAATTCAACTTGATATTTCAGAATCAATCATTTGCAGTCTTTAACATTATAGCAACAATTTCGAACACAAAATAAGTAAGGAAATATTTATGTAATTTTGTAATTAGTTGTTCTTTGTTCCTTTACTCATTTCAAATCAGTTCAATTTATGTATTTTTTGTCAATTCTTTCTCCTTATAATAGCACTAGTACTGACATCTTTGAAAAAAATACGTGTTTGTATCTGTGTTGGTATCGGACACTGACACTTACAGTTGTGATTATGTTTAATTTATTATTATTTTTTAATTATTATCGATGTCGTTGTATCAGTGTCAATCGTATTTGAGGTGTAGGTGAGTTAATAGGCACCATTTGTTGCTTTGTGACCAAGTTTCATCTCTTTGGTAGAAGAACAGGAGCCTTGTGATTCTTTGGTTATGGTTAAGGACACACCAAAAGATAAATTTCATTGGTATTTGAGGAGTTAACATTAAATGGTGATGTTTGTGAACTTTGATCAAGGGTTCCACTTGTTGACACCATTAAAGTAGTTTTTTGAATCAATTTTTTGTGTCTAATAATCCAAGCTATGTAACGTGTCTATTCTGAATCTACCAATCTACCATATAACCTTTAAAGCACTTGTTAATAGGGATGGCAAACAAATATTTAATAGAGTGTGGGAAAAATTCGAATTTTTTTTTAAAGTAGTAATGTATTAATTTTTATTTACCAAACAAATTAACATTTCAAAAAAAATACCAAAATGGCAATGTTTGGAATTAGGCTAACAGACGTTCGCCAATTGGTTTGGCGAATTAGGCTAACAGCATCACAAGTGATTCGCCATTTGGTTTGGCGAAAGGGAGTATTTTGTGGGATTTCGCCAATTGAATTGGCGAATGAGAGTTATTTTAGGGTTTGTTGCATTTTCAATTTCCTTTTAATTATTATATAACATATTTTCGTTTTCATATTTTAAAATTTAATTGTTTTTTAATTTTAATTTTAATTTACTTTTTTGATTTAAGTTATTATTATTATTAACCATAAAAAATATAAATTTATAATCTAATTAATATTTATATAATTAATATTAATATTAATTTATAATATAATTTTTAATGTCATCTATAATATTAAAAAAATTAAGTTTAAAAGTTTAAATTATTTTATGAAATTATAAATTTAAAGTAAATTGGGTTGCTTGTTAAATCGCCCAGCTAGGGTTTTAAACTTTCCATATATATTTTTGGGGTGACATTCATTAATGGATGTATAGCCACCCCAGTGGTAATCACTTTGTCATCAAATGCACATTTCACCTTGGTAGCCTGGGTTCGATCTTCCTCAGGTTCGATCTTTTTGTATAATCAATAAGTTAATTATATATGGAAAGAAAGTTTAAAACCCTACTGGGCGATTTAACAAGCAACCCAATTTACTTTAAATTTATAATTTCATAAAATAATTTAAACTTTTAAACTTAATTTTTTTAATATTATAGATGACATTAAAAATTATATTATAAATTAATATTAATATTAATTATATAAATATTAATTAGATTATAAATTTATATTTTTTATGGTTAATAATAATAATAACTTAAATCAAAAAAGTAAATTAAAATTAAAATTAAAAAACAATTAAATTTTAAAATATGAAAACGAAAATATGTTATATAATAATTAAAAGGAAATTGAAAATACAACAAACCCTAAAATAACTCTCATTCGCCAATTCAATTGGCGAAATCCCACAAAATACTCCCTTTCGCCAAACCAAATGGCGAATCACTTGTGATGCTGTTAGCCTAATTCGCCAAACCAATTGGCGAACGTCTGTTAGCCTAATTCCAAACATTGCCATTTTGGTATTTTTTTTGAAATGTTAATTTGTTTGGTAAATAAAAATTAATACATTGCTACCTTAAAAAAAAATTCGAAAAATTCGGTTCACACTTCAGTAAGACCTGCTTCCGGATAATGCATTTCACTCTAATTTTTTTATTTTACTTATTTTAATATTTATTTATTAATTATATTTTTAATTAAATTATTAATATTTTTATAGCAACTAAAATAATCAAATTAATTAAATTAATATTTATATACTAATTAAATTTTTAATTAAATAATTTATTAAAATACTCAATTTTTTAATTAAATTATTAATTTTTATTATAATTAAAAAATATTTTTTCCGGTGAGTGCGGTGCCGGTGTAACCGTTCTCCACTGGATAATATTTATTTACTAATTAATTTTTTAAATAAATTATTAATTTTTATTATAATTAAAAAAAATGTTTTCGGGTGCGGGTAGAGCGGGTGCGAGTGCACCCGTTCTCCACTAGAGACGAGTTTGGCCAATAAATTTTTATTCTCAGTTAAATTTGGGGACGGAAACGGATGTGTTATTAGAGGCGAGTGCGGGTGCGGATATAGTTAAACGTGTTCCCGTCTCGTTTTGCTGCCATCTCTACTTGTTAAGAAAAAATAAATATAAAAATTGTGTTAAAAATATTGTGTTCAACTTTTTTAAAAGATTAAAACTAATTGTTTTCATTGTTAAATTTTTATTTTTCTCATTTTTAACTAGTGTTTCTAGAGTATTTGCTCTCATAACCCTAATAGTTTTACTAAAATGTCAACTATCGGTTATTCATCACTAGCATATATGTAAAGTAGAATACATTAAATTGAATATATATATATATATATATATATATATATATATATATATATATATATATATATATATATATATATATATATATATATATATATATATATATATATATATATATATATATATATATATATATATATATATATATAATTGAAATCATTCATTTTAAAACACTTATATACAACGGAGCAAATTTGCACAAAATATCAATACTTATGTTATTTTGAATTTTCATGTGAAACTTTGATTTTCTTTTTTAAAATTGATATAAATTGAACCAAATTTCATATAAATATTTTTTTTTTATTGATAAGACAAATTACATTAATTTATAGTATATTAGTTTTATTTTATTGATAATACCTATTAAATTAGTTTAATTTTTTTTATCAGAATTCTATTATTCTAAAATTAGTTTTTATATATAATATATATGGTATGGAAACTATTAAATTACCGTGTCTAATTTATAGTATATTAAAAATAATAAATATCTAACAACCCATTAAGTTAATATACATTAAATAAATAAATAAACTAATGGGCCCTCCAAATCAAGCTTTACACATGTGTTTATCTTTAAATTTTTGGTATTTTTTAATACACCATATATATTATTAGGACACCACGTAAAAATATTAGAATGCTTATAACTTTTAGAATTGTATCTTCGAACGCGCCCAATACACTCATAACCTAAGCTATTCAGAGTGACGTCCTAGTAGTTGGATTTTTTTTAATCTAAAAATGCATCTCCGAAATCTGTTTGTAGATTCATTTCCCTATCATATGTGCAATTGAATCAGAGGCAGAAATCATAAACTTGTATTTAGACAAAATAAAATTATCATCCATAACATAAAATCAGCATTACATAAGTGATTTTAATATAAAATGAAACATTACATTTCAATATTCAAGTGGACGATTCAACATCTTCACAATATCTTCTACCAATCTTGACATAGTCGCTTCAAACTCGAGTGGAACTTTTGTTTCAAAATGAAAAAATGCATTCTGCATAGCCCGTACATCTGCATCCGTTATGAGCTCAAAGCTGCTGAACTCAATCTTCTCTTCGTTGTCAATCGACAGAGAACCGTACTCGAACATGACAATTTTTTTATCGTCTTTGTAAGATATGAAATTATGGACTTCGTATTTCAGATCTGTAAAAGAGGTGTACTCATTGAGCTTAAACTTTCGTCTAGGTGTCACGCTGGAGAAGACATTTATGACATACCAGATGATGTTTATTTGTGACATTAGAGACATTTTCTATTTGTATGAAGTAAAAAACAAGCCCTTAATTTATAGAAGTTGTAAACAATTGTGGACCTCAAAAATTCTATTTGTATCAGTGCTGGTTTCAGAGATATATCTATGATATTGTTCGCATGCAGTTTTCGCCCGAACAACCTCTGGCCTCCTAATGCAGGTTTACTTGCGGGACCGGCCAAACAAGTCTCATAACTGATTGGTCGAATCTATGCGACGTTGATAGAATAGAATAAATTGGAAACAAACTTGAATAAAAATGTACACCAATTGAAGAAACAAGCAAACAAAATAAACAAGTAAAAAGACAAGATATCTTAAAGTTTGGTAATGTAAATTGCTTTTAAAAGGAGATGTGGAAGCTATCATACATTTTGTAGGAGTGAAACTCTTTTCTCTTAACGCTTGTTACTCAGAGTGTATTTCATTCACAATGTTGTAAAATGCTCCCCCTCTAAATGAAAATGGGCATTGCTTTAAATAGGAAAAAAAATAACTGATGTTTCCTTCATGTTGGCCTTGGCGGCGCCACGTGTCCCTCCACCATCTTTGTAACTTCCCCACGTTCTCAACTTTCAAATTTTTCCCGCTTAATGGTTCTCATACTTTGTATTGGTTTCCTTGGCCACCAGTCGACACCTTCAACGAAATAGCCTTGAGTCGACTTACAACCTCCTTTTACTGGCGTCGACTTACATCGTTTCCCTCGCCATCTTCCTAACCTGTCGACCCACAAATTAGCTCTTATGTTAACTTTTCCCAGTCGAAATCTTTCAGGCAACAAGATGCCCCCCAAAAACTCAATTTCGACTAAGCACTATGTCGACTGAGAAACTTGGCGTTTTGGTTTCCTGTGAGATTTGGATAGCACCTTGGTTCTGCCCCAGCAACACAATCATTTTCCTTCTGTCGAGTCAGCCATGCGTCACCCATAGTCTGACGTTATAATGGCGCCTTTCTGCGCCACGATTTTCAAGAAAACTAATCATGCCTAGTCGCGTCCTACGTTGTGGACTTTAACCTACTCCCACTCACTCTAGAATCGAAACAGACCCTTGCCTTTTCAACTTCATGCAACTTGCCTATAAATAGTTCTTGCCCACATTTGGTTTTCTTTTCCATCTTCTCTCACATTTTCCTTTCCTTCCAGCTTTTTGCTCCCAAAGTTCTTTTGATCTTCTCTTGCAATGGCTTCCTTAACCACTTTCGCTACTCACACCACCGGAAACAACCCCATTGATTTTGTTCTCTCTAAAGTCGAATCCCTCAGGCCTCTTTTGAATCTGACGTTTGTTAATGACGCGGTGATGGTGACCTGGCAACGACAGATGATCATACCTTTTGCGGTGGCTGGAAAATTGCACGCTTTCCATGGACCATACCCTAACATGAAACCCAGCCATGAAGAACTCCAAGCGTTTTTCCCTTGCTACCTTCCTACCATTCCACCTGCTTTTCAGAAAGGTGACACCTTCGACCTCAAGTTCATGGCACCAAAAGCTCTAGTTTTTCGGTCGATGCCCACTCCAAGAAACAAAGAATACATCTCTTGGCTGAACAAAGTACAAGGCAAGCGTCAAGAGCAATGGAAGACAACTGGCATCTTTGACGCCATTCAACTCTCCAGGAAGGCTCATAGGGTTAACCTTTTCCTGCTGGCGTCGATGTATTTCTGGGAGGGGTCGATCAACACATTCCATTTCCTCTGTGGCATGTTAACACCGACATTTTTCAACGTGGCGGCCATCACTGGTCTTTCTCCTTTGGGCAAAACCTTTGATCCTACTCTAGAAACAGACAACACTTTCGACTTTGGTCGTGCTGGTTTCCAGAACTATATCGAGGACCATCACGATAAAGATTCCTCCAAAGTGTTGAATGAAGAACACATCGACTTCCTCACTCTGTGGTTGTCATACTACCTTTCCTGTCCTGGCTCTCTACAAATAGCCAAATGTTATATCAACAGGAGGATCCAAATACATGAGGGTCGACAGGTATCATTGGGTAAGCTTTTAGTATCCTCTCTCTATCATTCTCTTGGTCTATCGACCTTGAGATTGAAACTTATTCATGAGACCACCAAAGCCTTGAATGTTTTAGGGCCTATGTGACTGTTACAACATTAGCTCAACGCCACATTTGAACACCAGTTGGGTTACTCCGTGTCTGCAACAATGTAGCGTTTAAATGAAGATCGTCCCATAGAAGGCGTTCGACTCGCTCTGATGACCACTCAGGAAAGGAAACCGACATAAAGCATGAGAATGTTTGAGCGGGAAAAAAATTTGAAAAGTTGAGAACGTGAGAAGTTACAAAGGTGGTGGAGGGACACGTGGCGACACCAAAACCAACATAGCAGTTATTTACTTTTCTATTTAAGACAATGCCCATGTTCATTTTTAAGGGCGCATTTTGTAACATTGTAAGGAAAAAACACTCTGAGTACCAAACATTAAGAGAAAAGAGTTCATTCCTGCAAAATGTACGATCGCGTCCACATTTCCTTTTAAAAGCAATTTTACCAACTTTAAGATATATTGTCGCTTTTTCTCGTTTACTTTATTCGTCTTTCATTCAAGTATACGCATTTTTTATTCAAGATTATTTCCAATTTGTTCTAACAAACACCATTCTACCACCGTCGCATATACTCGACCAGATAGTTCTGAAACTTGTTTGACCGGTCCTGCAAGTAAACTTGCGTCAGGAGGTCAGAGGTTGTTCGCGCGAAAACTGTGTGCGAACAATATGACACTAAATCTCCATTTCTTATTTGTCAATATATAACCATGAAACTTAAAAAGACATTCACATTTTCTTGAACCGGTGTTATCTCGTTTAAAATTCTAGAGTGGAGATCTATATTTCCCACTTCTTTCGCACGTCATTGTCACAAATGAACATCTTCTATCCGAACCATTATTGGACCTTTGGATACCACACCAAATCTCAGTTTGGGGGTCTCTGTACGAATCGATTGAAGCATGTGATTGTGAAATTCAAACTCTTACTCATTTTTAAATTGATTGCCAACATCTACCGCTTTCACTAAAACATCTTTTACATTCGGGGATACAATTTGTTTGGAAAAAATATCATGGTGCATCATATCTAATAAAAACAATTACAACATAACACTCAATAAATACAAATACTATAAACAAAGCATAAAAAATGAACAACAGAACATGCAATAATGGTTTTGATCAATTAGCTGTGATGATATTTTATTTTCATAATTTAGTAGTTGAAATTTCACCTTTTTAAAAATGAAAAAGAAATATGGAAAATCAAATTTAAATCTCTGCAATTGATACTTTTACACAATTATCAAACTATATGTGATTTTTTTTATATAACTTTCATAAGATCTAACTTAAACGTGATATAAGTGATGTTATGTGATTAGTTGATTCTAATTGCTTAAAAGTTTTTATAAGGTTTAACAAGTTTAATGTGTCAAATTATTCTCATCAACTAATCACAAATCATCATAGTATAAAATATACTTACTAACTTTTTAAACAAGTTTGACATAGTAAAATTCTTTATGACCCCTTGTATATAAACGAACTTTTTCTAATGGATATAAACAAAACTAATGCTTATACCTCTCAACGATATATGAAATAAATTTAAATTTACATGAAAATATACAGTGATGATTTATACAATATAAACTTTAATTTCATAAGAAATTTTGTAAAACCTGTATTAAATAACAAATTATTGAGCATGCAACACTTTAAAGCATTTTACAAGTCTAATTTGAGCTATAAATTCCATCAATCCAAACATATTTGTCTTTTTTCTATCTTTACTGTGTATTCACCAAATTATACAATTTTTCAGTCCAACCAAATTAATATAGAGCAACAAAAAATATTAAGCAACCACTGGGAAATTTTTGAAAGAACCGAATCACTGAATAGACTAGAATGCATGGACTTAGCATTCAACTAATCCAAAAATCCGAGAATTTTTCCAACATTGTTGAACAAGACTTAGCATTCAACTAATCCAAACATCTCTAAAACAATGTGTCAATTAGAGAAACAATCAATGAAACAACAGAATACATGTGTCAATATCCTAGATTCAAAGTTCCCGGCTTGCTTGAGAAACAAGCAACACCAGCATAGTCCATAGGGAAATTTCTCATATGACTTATCAAGGGAAACAACAGTATAGCACTGAACGAAACTAGCTAAAATACCAACCATTTGCATTCCTAAACAAAACAACAATATTTTACACAAATCAGTAATGGGAATATAAAGAAAGACAACTAAACATGACAATATGAAGAGTTGCTTATTTCTGAACTTGTATACCTTGTGCTTCAGCAACAGCATGACTTTCTTCTATGGTTTATATATGCAAACTGTTAACTTCTCTCAATGGCAATCGCGCGTCGAAATTTTCTTCAATTTGTTTATTTGTGCTATCTTGAGCACAACCATGTAGCTTATCACAAACTACTGAATCCATTGCCGTTTCATTTCCATCAGCTATAGAAGTATGCAACATATTTCTTAGTTCTTCTGTCAACTGCATACCCTCGATAGACAACAAATCACCGAGTTTGTCATAGATGTATTCAGTTTGTGCCAAAATGTCTTCCCTTTCTGTCGATAATTTTGTGATGTCTTGAAGCAAATTTCCTTTCTCAAACTTGATATCTGCAATTATTTGTTCTATCTCCTCCTTTTCCTTTGTCAACTTTTTAGTTTCTAACTCCATGTCTTTCAATGATGTTTGAAACTTCGAAAGATGATCTTCCTTCTGCGCAAGGGCTTTTTGTGCATCTAGATGTGCAAGAACTGCATCTTCTAATTGTTTTTTCATGGACTCTTGCTTCTGGCACGCAACGGTTATATCTTTCTGAAGATCCTTTATGCAACAATCCTTCTCTGTTACTGTTTTAACAAGTTCATCTTTCTCTTTCTTACACCTCTCTACTTCCTTTGTTTTCTCGGCATTGCAGGATTCTAGTAAACCTATCTGCAGGTGAAGATCTTCAGTTTCCCTCTCCTGATCCTTGACAATGCAGAGAAGGTTTTTGTTCTCCTGCTTAAGAGCTTGCTCGTTCTCAATCTGTGACTGAATAGAAGTTTCCATCTCTTTACAGCTTCCTTGAATTTCTTCATACAAAACTTTAAGAGTTTCAGCAGTAGATTTCCAGTTTTGTGCTTCACAATTTAATCGAGAAAGTTTGTCATTTTTACTGGCCAGTTCATGTTTCACCCTTTCTAGAGCCTCAAATGCAACTTTTCTCTCATGTTTTAGGGTGTTTTCCATCTGCAAGAGTTGCTCTTTCAATATAAACTGACCCGCAGATGATTCCTCGAGCAACTTCTTCTGCTGTTGAAGCTCTTCCTCCAACAGAAATTGATGTTGTGCCAGAGATTTTAGAGAATTATCTTTCACTCTCAGTTGCTCGGTAAAGTTTAGAATCATATCTTCATTCACTTCAACACAGACCACTTTATCAGTTTCTGTACCGAATGAATTGGAGTAACCCTCAGCAAGTACCGACTTAAAGATCAACAGTTCAATATGATTCTCTTCATTGGCATAGCAACATTTTTCCAATTCCATCATAAGCTCCCTAATTTCTTGTTCTTTATTGTTTAACGTAGATTTATAACCAACAATATCAACCTCCATCTTTGTTATCTTATCATTCCATTGGGATTCTCTAGACTTGAGAGTTGAAGAACAGTTTTTATGAACATCCTCCAACTTTCTCAGCTTGTTGCGAAGCTTTGATGCCATAGAATTCCCTCCCGCGTAACGAATCTGAGCTTCCCTCAATTCTTTAAGCGAATCTCCCAATTCCTGATTATCTTGTTCAAGGTAAACGATTTTCCTCTTCAATTCTTTCACAAGAGCCTCTTTCTCTCCCAACGAGTTTCTTAGCTCGGCTACCTCATGGTCCCTCATAATAGTCAATTGTTGTATCTCAGACTTCTTTTCTTCACACTGACCATAAACATCCTCAAGGCTAGTTTTGAAATCCGATATCTCAGCCTCCAAGAGCTTCCTCTTGCTTTCTTCGCGAGCCAACGCATGGTTACACATCTCCAAACGAGATTGAACCCCCTCCAAAGCTCTTGTCTGAGAATCCAAACTGATTTGCAAGGAAGATAACTCATCAAGCAACAAAGACCTCTCCTTTTCCCACTCCTCCTCGCTCAATCGATACTTATCTTGAAGCTGTTTATGAGCTTCTTCAAGATGCTTAAACTGTTCATTCCTCCATTTCATTTTATCATTCACAGAAACATTTTGTTCCTGCAACTGCATTATCACATCCTCTCTCAATCCCAGCGTCTTCGCTCGCATAGCCCTCTCCTCCGCTTCAATATACTTCTTCTCAGTAGCCGATAACAACGACTTGAGGCACAAAATTTCCTCACTGCTAGCAGAAACATTCTGCTCCAAATAACTGTTTCGAGCATTAACCTCATCCAAAGATGAAACCAACTCACTATTACTCCCCTCCAATTTCAAAACCCTCTCAGTTAACCTTTCTTGAATCTTACGATTCTCTAAACCAAAATGCACAATATATTTTTCCTTTTCATTCAAACTAGACTTCAGATCCTCGTTAATTCTCTTCAGTTCATAAATCTCCTCCGACTTGAGATCGAGTTCACCCGCTCGTTTCTCAGCCAGATTCATAATTTCTTGAAATCGCTCATCGCGATCGTTCTTCAAATTTTCTATATATTGAGTTTTGACTCGGCATTCTGCCCTAAATTTCTCTAACTCTTTCTTGACTTCATCTAGTTCTGTCCGAACAGTATCCTCCATTCTTTAATTTGTCCCTAAAATACAAACATACGGATTTGATTTGATTTGATTTGATTATTGCGAGATGCATTTATTAACCTTAATAAATTGAACAATGCAACAAGAAATTAAAAACTTAAATAAGATTTATGGAAACTGTAACTTAAAAAAACAGATCTGGTAAACCGTTTATGAATAAATGGTTGAGATTATAGTAAGAATTAGAATAATGATGAAGAATTGTTGAGAATGAAAACGGTGTCTGAGAAATGAGGAAGAATTGTTTACCTGTTTGTTGTTGCTGAAATTTTGAAACTGAAACGGTTATGAACTGAGACTGTCTTTGAGAGAAGGGGGGAGGACGCGGTCTTTTATTTTCAAATTTCAGAATATTTGGAGAGGAAACAAGGACACCTTTTCATTAAGAGGTGTGTCACGCTAAAATTACCCAAATTCCCAACATAACATGTCTCGCATGTCATATATGTGAGTAGTAATTATTTGTGAAAAAATAAGTAGTACTATATTTTTCAAAAAAATAGATATAAATATAAAGATTTTTTAAAGACAGATACTGATTAGTATAATTTATTATATATAAGTTTAGATCAATTTTTTAATAAAATTATTTAGAGTACTTTTTTTTAAAATTTTAAAAAGGGTCTAAGCCTTAAAAAAAATTACTACAAAACCAACTTCGTAACAAATGTTGCTATTACATCATAAATAATTAATTTTTTAATAAAATTCGGAATTTCTTCTCGAAAGATCAAATTTTCCCTACTTTCAACACAAAATTTTGCTAATGCATCCGCATATAAATTCATTTCCCTATAAGTATGGACCACCTTCATTTCTTCATACATCTTCATGAGACGCAGGATTTGTTTGACCAACGAATATCCATTCATATTCGTTGCCTTACTGAATTTAGAATTTAGATAATCACAATTGAATTCACGTTCAATTTCACTCTCGAAAATCCGAAATCCATAGCAAGAGATAATCCATTGTAGATTCCCCAAAGTTTTGCGCCCTTCCTGCACTACATTTCCCTATAAACTTAGAAAAACCACCTTTGCACTCGCCGTGCATACCTCTAATGATATATCTGCAACCTAATGTCCTTCTTACAAAACAAGCCCCATTCGTATTTAGTTTCACCTAATCTCCCTCGAGTGGCTTCAAACCAACCATGATAACAGACTTTTCTATGCTAGAGATTATCTCGTTATTCTTCATAGCTTCATCATATTCATCTATTTTGTATTGAACATGAAATCCTGAGAAAAGAGGTCTATTGTAATTATCGTCGTCCATCTCCTTATTCCTCCACGCCCATAAGTTATGACAACTAATCACTCAATAACTAGCCCACTTACTGCTCTTACTAAGATTTAAATCTATCATTCAGTTATTCGATGGAAATAATGTTATCAAGAACCTTGTTCAACCAAAGTTGCATGGCTCCAGGGAAATCCCCAAAAGGATGAATGGTTATTTCCTTCGCTCCACCACAAATTTTACAATCAGCTCCACCAAAACCTCTCAAGCTCTTGTTATAATTAGTTAATAAACGATCATGCCCAAGGATCCAAATAACCCTCTCTTGGACTTTCAAACTCCATATCTTCCTCCACGGAACTTTTATATTTGAATTATCATGACTAACAAGCTTCTCGTAACTGTTATTAACAAAATATCTATATTTATTAATCCCTGCAAACAGATACTCGTCTTCTCCATACTCACATCTGGGTGGAAGAATGGATTTAATCTTCTGCAAATTTGCCTTCGATAACCAATGGTTGAGTTTGTGCCAGTCTGACTCTCCTGTATAAATCACCATATCACTAACTTTTGTATGTTCTAGCTCACTCAGAATCTCAACGTCAAGATCTTAAATGATAACCCTCGGTTCTATCTAGCAACCTGACCATACATTTATAGACAAATCATTCCTGACGCACCAGATTCCATGATCATGCACCTGGTTCACTATTCTAATAATGTCTTTCCATAACTTTGAGTCGCCACTTCTACTTCTGTAATCATTAATGCTGGACACCCCATATTTATTTTTCAACACTTCACACCATAATTATTATCCTTTTTTATGCAGCTTCAAGGCTAGTTTCATGAAGCACACTTTGTTCATCTGCTCGAGCTTCTTAAACCCTAAGCCACCCTCATCTTTAGGATTCGTTAAAATATCCCAACTAACTGCATGATACTTCATCTTTTCCATTGTGTCTCTGTTCGCCTGGATTTCCGGCGAACAATCTCTAGCCTCTTGTTGAAGTTTACTTGCAGGATCTCCTAGATTATGTGTTTAAGTATAGACTGAGTGTCTGAGTGTTTGGGCTTGGAATGGTAGATAAAGAGATTGTGTTCGTATAAATGAGATAACTTAGTGAAAAAAGGTAAAATAAAATTGTAGAGGGAAATGAAAAGAAAACAAGACTTGTGAAATAAATTGCTTGTGAAATAAATGTTTAGACAAATCCCTTTTGTCTGATTTCCTGTGCCATACATGAATAAGGAAAGATTCGTTTGGAATATGCCAACTGATATATCTTTGAATAATATTTTCTTCAACAAGCTTCTGTCTCAAAGTTATCAACATCAGAGTCTTGATGTTATCAGAGTCTTGCAGCCAAAGTGCTTCAGCGTTGTTGCACCCCAAAATTTTCCCAACCTTTTTATCACTTGGTTTATGTTTCATTGCATTAGCATAACATAGTTCTAGCATTTGCATAGCATAACATACTTCATTTAACAGGGGATCAAGTGTGATACATGTCAAGAGAAGCCTAACCAGAGATATTATTCAAGCTTAAGAAGTTATCAGGATCATCAGACAGAGGGTTGAGTCCTTGAGAAGTTTGAGTGCTTGTATGGAGCTCATCTCCTCACTTGGAGCCAGTTGAAGATCAGAAGTGGATTGTGAGGCCTTGTTCAAGAAAAGAATGTGTGGGTAGAGCTCAATGAAGTGCCTTGAAGGTCATGTTGGAGCTCAATCAAGTCATTTTATCAAGTGCAAGAGCCACAGTTGAAGTGGATGTCACTAGGGTTTCATCTGGTTAATCCTAGGCCAAAATGAGTAATTGAAGAAGATCAAAGCCTACTTCTAGGTCATTGAAATCATGAAATGATATGTTGAGGCATATGAGAGATTGTTTCAAGATCAAGTTGAGAAGAATCAAGAGTGGTTGGAGTTGCTAAGTCAGGGTTCCTAGGGTAAAATCCCCTGTTTAGTGCCAAACTTCCAAGCTATGTAAGTCAAGATACAAGTCTCATATGACTTTGGCCTCCACATGAATGTTGTAGAGGATGCTCTTAGATTTAATTTGAGTACCAGAAGTCCTCCATTGGATTTATATAACTCAAGTTATGGTCCAGACAAGTTACAAGTCCTCAGAGGCATCTGAAATTTGTCTGTGAAAATCATCTGACTTTTTGACCTAGAAAGAGGTTTCAACTGAACTTTTGTCCAACATGAAAGTTGTTCCTCATGATCTTAGATTTCCAAATTTTATTATAAATCTTCCATCTGATTTGTAGAACTCAATTTATGAGGTTTACAAGTCAAGGGTATTTTGGGAAAGTGAGATTATAGGCCATTTTCAATCATAGGTCAAAATCTCCAACTTGCACTTGTCAAATGGATTTTTTTTCAACATGGAACTTGTTTAAAATGTGGTTTTTAGGCTAACAAAGAACTCATGGTGAATTGATTTGGCTCATATCAAAGGTTGGTGTGAAGTGGTTTGAATAAAGAAGAAATTCAAAGGCATTTTTGGTGGGAAATTGAAATAAATGATTATGGGTCCAAAACAAGTCAAATAACCACTCAATTTAATCAGAAAATATGTTTTAGAAACATTGACAATTATGGATTTTTCATTTGAAGCACAATTCATGGCCTTTCATAAGATTTCTTCACATAAAAGTTACATTGCACAATCCCTTCACAAAGGCAATTTGGAGACTCCTTTTGGGCTGAATTCATTCTAAATGAGATAGGCAAGTCATCCAAAGCTTCCAATGCAAGCTATGAAGCCAATTTCATACATTTCCATAATCAAATTTTTGAAGGAAAGTTGGATTTGGATTTTTGATTTTGGGCTTGGGCCTGAGCTCTAGAAGGTTCTAAACAATCCTATAAAGGTCTAAGAGCTCATCAGAAACAAGGTGGGTGATTGATTGGGGCTGAGAGCAAAGATCACCATTGAAGCTTGAAGAAGAAAAGTGAAAGAGTGAATTTCTGTTTGAGGATATTTCAAGCACAATTGAAGCTTCAATCATCTTCTAACATCATCACCGATTGAATCTGGAAGGTTTCAGAGAAAGAATCAAGCCAGAAACGCCTCCAATTGAAGCTTGAACTCAGGTTTTGATTTCTTGAAATTACACTCCATTTATGCGTTTTCAGTGCATTAGAATCATGTGGTTAGGTTCACCTTAAGTTATAGATGATTTCTGGGCAAAGAATTGGATGATTAGTGACATTTTAGGATTAGATCCGTTTTAGGTTGAGATGGAGAATTTTTTATTCATGGAATTTTAGACTGTTTAAGTGGTATATTTGGATTCCTCTCGAAATTTCGTGCGATTGTCATTCAAGAATCGTGGCATTTGGTGGATTATTGAGGGAGTTAAGGTCATTTGAAGTTTGCAGGAAAAAGTGCACTTCCGTCCGCCATGGCTGTATGCGCGTGAAGCTTCTTCAAGCTTGCAGAAAATTCAAACGAGGAAGAAACAATCTCCTCCGTCCACGCGTTTGAGAGAGTGGACTTATTCCACACATCCAAGGGTGGCGAGCGAGTCACGCGTACGTCCCCCAAAACGCAGCCGTTTTGGTTAGTAACAAATGTTGCTATTACATCATAAATAATTAATTTTTAATAAAATTCGGAATTTCTTCTCGAAAGAT
Organism: Lathyrus sativus; assembly: GCA_963859935.3. NCBI lineage: Eukaryota > Viridiplantae > Streptophyta > Magnoliopsida > Fabales > Fabaceae > Lathyrus > Lathyrus sativus. Next base: position 15,773,000 of record OZ012735.1, read on the forward strand.
CAAATGTTCCCTGCTTTCAACACAAAATTTTGCTAATGCATCCGCATATAAATTCAATTTCCTGTAAGAATAGACCACCTTCATTTCTTCAAACATCTTCATGAGATGCATGATTTGTTTGACCAACGAATATCCATCCATATTCGTTGCCTTATCTGAATTTAGAATTCCGATAATCACAATTGAATCCACGTTCAATTTCACTCTCAAAAATCCTAAATCCTTAGCAAGAGATAATCCCTTGTAGATTTCCCAAAGCTCTGCGCCCTTCCCGCACTACATTTCCCTATAAATTTAGAAAAATCACCTTTGCACTCGCCATGCATACCTCTAATAATACATCTGCAACCTAATGTCCTTCTTACAAAACAAGCCCCATTCGTATTTAGTTTCACCCAATCTCCCTCGGGTGGCTTCAAACCAACCATGATAACAGACTTTTCTATGATAGAGATTATCCCGTTATTCTTCATAACTTCATCATATTCATCTATTATGTATTGAACATGAAATCCTCAGAAAAGAGGTCTATTGTAATTATCGTCGTCCATCTCCTTATTCCTCCACGCCCATAAGTTATGACAACTAACCACTCAATAACTAGCCTGCTTACTGCTCTTACTAAGATTTAAATTTATCATTCAATTATTCGATGAAAAAGAAATCTAGTTTAATGTTATCAAGAACCTTGTTCAACCAAAGTTGCATGGCTCTAGGGAAATCCCCAAAAGCATGAATGGTTATTTCCTTCACTTCACCATAAATTTTACAATCAGCTCCACCAAAATCTCTCAAGCTCTTGTTATAATTAGTTAATAAACGATCATGCCCAAGGATCCAAATAACCCTCTCTTGGACTTTCAAACTCCATATCTTCCTCCACGAAACTTTTATATTGGAATTATCATGACTAACAAGCTTCTCGTAATTGTTATTAACAAAATATCTATATTTATTAATCCCTGCAAACAGATACTCGTCTTCTCCATACTTACATCTGGGTGGAAGAATGGATTTGATCTTCTACGAATTTGCCTTCGGTAGCCAATGGTTGAGTTTGTGTCAGTCCCACTCTCCTGTATAAATCACCATATCGCTAAATTTTGTATGTTCTAGCTCACTCAGAATCTCAACTTCAAGATCTTAAATGATAACCCTCAGTTCTATCTAGCAACCTGACCACACATTTATAGACAAATCATTCCTGACGCACCAGCTTCCATGATCATGCACCTGGTTCACTATTCTGATAATGTCTTTCCATAACTTTGAGTCGCCACTTTTGCTTCTGTAATCTTTAATGCTAGACACCCCATATTTATTTTCAACACTTCACACCATAATTATTATCCTTTTTTATGCAGCTTCAAGGCCAGTTTCATGAAGCACGCTTTGTTCATCTGCTCGAGCTTCTTAAACCCTAAGCCACCCTCATCTTTAGGATTCGTTAAAATATCCCAACTAACTGCATGATACTTCATCTTTTCCATTGTGTCTCTGTTCGCATGGATTTTCGGCGAACAATCTCTCTTGTTGAAGTTTACTTGCAGGATCGAATGCAAGAATCCCAAACTATGTGTTTGAGCATAGGCTGAGTGCCTGAGTGTTTGGGCTTGAAATGGTAGATAAAGAGACTGCATTCGTACAAATGAGATAACTTAGTGAAAAAAGGTAAAATAAAACTGTAAAGGGAAATGAATACAAAACAATACTTGTGAAATAAATTGCTTAAAGTGTAAATTGGACGCATGCATACATTTGCGCAGAATTGACTCGTTTCTCTTAGATGCTTGATACTTTGAGTGTATTCCTTTCAATGTTACAAAATGTGACCTTTAAAAACTAAAACTAAACTCTACTTAAATAGGCATAGAAAATAATTGTTATTCTACTGTCGATCATCCACAGCCTTCCACGCGCCCCTCATGCATGTCCATTTCTTATGTAACTTCCCACGTTCTCGTTAGTTACAAATTTGCTCCTTGTCGTCGACCTTGATTAGAACGACTACCCATCAAACCTACTTCAACGTCCTTCTGACGGGTGGTCCACCGAGACCTCTTTGGCCTTGGTCTACAGGATCTCGCGTCGAGCTTGCTTCGACCTCTTTGTTTGGGATGTCAAGCTTTCCTTTGACTTGCTTCTCTTTCTTGGTCAAAATTTTCAAGCTAACAAATTGCCCCCCTAAAAGGTCAGTTTCAACTAAGACTCTCTTTGACAGAGAACTGCCGTTTTAAATCTTGCCAAATTTTAACTTCATGTTCACATTTTTGTTTGATGTCACGCGTAATGTTGACAAATTTTTGCGGCACGATTTCCAAGGGACACTCCATCATGATTTTGTCTACTCCCTAAGTCGTGGGTTTTCAACTATCCTCACTAAATTCCTAATATAGTGGAGTTGAACATCCATGAAGCCACTGTCGACTACCACTAGGCCATCATGACTATTGACCCTTAGTGCCTATAAATATACCTTCCACCACTTTCATTTCACTTCTTCTTCTTCTTCTTCTTCGCTTGCATTTTTCTACAACTTAACCATTTCCTTTGCTTTCATTTCTTCTGCAACTTCAGAAACTCAACATTTTCTTTTCTTTTCCCTCACTTCTTCACATTGATATGGCTTTTGTCACTCATACTACTGGTAAAAACCATTTGGCTTTCACTCTTACTGAAGAAGAGAGTTTACAAACTATCTCTCAGCCACCATCAACTAAAATATCCCTGATGGAAAATTGGCAACAACAAATGGTAATCCCTTTCGTGGTGGCTGGAAAAACTTTTGGCCTTCCATAGGCCATATCCAGATGCAAAAACACACCCCAAGAAGGTACAAGAATATTTTCCTTACTTCACCTCCACCATTCCACCTACCTTCGAGAAAGACGGCTCTATCGACTTGAAATTCATGGATCCAAATGCTAGGGTTTTCTGGCCGATGCCTAGCCCTGGCAACTAATACTATTTGGCATGGCTCGACAAGGTCCAAAACAAACGTTAAGAGCAATGGCAAACCGTTGACATCTTCGACACCATTCAGATATCCAGACAAGCCCACAGGGTCAATCCCTGCATGTTTCTTGCTTCGATTTATTTCTGGAAAGGTTCGAATAACACCTTCCAACTCCCTTGTGGAATGATGACGCCTACCCTCTTCGACGTGGCAGCCATTATTGATCTTTCTCCTCTGAGCAAAACTTTCGACCTGACACTTCCAACTGAGAACACCTTCTCTTTCAACCGCACAAGTCTTAAGTACCACATCAAAGACCACCATGTCAAGGACTCAACTGAGGTTTCCGACATGGAATACATTGCCTTCTTAACCCTCTGGCTTTCTTACTACGTGTTCTATCCTGGCTCTTTTCAAATAGCTAAGAGTTATATCAGCTTGGCGATCCAGATACACGAAGGTCGACAGGTTTCCCTAGGGAAACTTTTGTTGGCGTCACTATATCGTTCTTAGGCATTTCTTCTATGAAGATAAAGCTTATTCATGCCACCCCTAAGGCCTTGAATCTGTCGGGCCCCATCTGGCTATTGCAACATTGGCTAATTGCCACTTTTGAGCATCGACTAGGTGTTCCTGTGGCGGAGCATATCATGTATTTGACGCAGAGTCGACCAATCAAAGGCATGGGGCTTGCCTTGACCACTCATCAAGAAGTTCCCAATAAGTTCATCTTTATGAAATACATTATTCTGTTTGTCGAAACCACTACTTTCGTTTCATCCATGGCTCCCTTCGTGGATCGATGCTTTGGTCCGACCTGGTTTAAGGATCCCTTTCCTAGTGTTTCTCTAAAGTTTGCGGTGTAGTCAAATGTTGTATGGAGAGCTTTTCTGACTCCCACAATGATGTCCTTCAGAATTGAGGTTGGGCCGAAGGGGTATGGGTTCATTAATTATCAACCCAATTTGGTGGCTCGACAATTTGGCTTGAGCCAAATGCGGCCAAAGTCCCTAGTGTCCCACTCAACTGACATCGTATGGGTTGGTCAACAGTTGAACACCGAAGGCCATGTGGCCTGCTGTAGCACCCCAAAATTTTCCCATCCTTTTTCTTATATCTTGACTTATGTTTCATATCATTTTGCATTTTCATTAGTGTGTAGCATTGGTTCTAGACAGGGGATCAAGGTATTTAGTTCAACACTCAAAGAAAGAGCTTCATCTTCAAAGCTCAATTAAGGGTTCATGTTCAACTTTGTGGAAATATCAAGTCATAAGGTTCCCTCATCATCAAGACATGTCCCACAATCATATGAATCAAAATTACAGGCATTGGGCACGTCCTCCTATCTTTGGGACAATTGGTTAAGGGTTGTGGTTCTAAAGGGATATGTGGCTAGTTCTTTAGGCAAGATATGATTCTAAAGTTCAATACACATCTTGAGGGTCCTCTACATGGATTATGTGTCATCACAAGCCACCACAAGAGCTTCAATCAGTGGAAATGATCCTAGGATTTCATCTGGTCAACAAAAGTCAATTGTGGTCCAATGGGGTCAAAATCTTGGATTTCAAGGTCAACCAAGGGTATTCTATGTGTTTTCAAGTTATTTCATGTGTTTGGAACAAGAAAATTCAATAGGAAACATAAAATCAGGAGATTGGTTGAATTAGGGTTTTAGTGAAATTTTTCTAAGTGTGGAAAATCCTAAATTCTAGCCATTTTGCAACTTCGATAACTTTCTCATCCTTGATCCAATAGAAGCAAACTTGTTATCAAATTAAAGAGGACATCATGAACTACAAATTTATGGAAGAAATCAAGTCCAAAATATCTATGGTTTCAGAGATATGGAGAGCTAAAGTTGAGAAAATGGAGGTTTTGTCATTTTAAAACTTAGAAATTTTTTTAAGTATGGAAATTCGGCTTGAAGTACATATTTTCAAGCCTATCTTACATGGTGGTACAAGCTTCAAATGAATTTTCCTCAAACGTGAAAGTTGTAGAGCATTCTCCAAGATTTATTTTGAGTACTATAACGTCCCCATTAGATGTGTAGAGCTCAAGTTATGATCTTTCCAAATTAGGGTTTCAAAGTTGTCAAGATTAGACAAGTTCTAGGCAGATTTTTGGACCAATCTTCCAAGGCCTTTTTCATCAAGTTCTTGGCTCCAAATCAATTTCCCTTGAACATGAAAGTTGAATATTATTATTCAAGCTTTCTATCCATTACTATAACATCCCCATTGGATAAAAACTCCTCAAGTTATGTGCCTTCAAAGTCAAGTTGTCAATGATGCCAAAAGTTCAATAACTTAGAATATTTCTAAGTTACTTATGACATATTGATAGACACATTTTTAACTCCATTTTCCATGACCTTCCAAGGCTTGTTTCAAGTTTCCATTAACATGAAAGATGTTCCTTATAGTCTTGGCTTTCCATTGAACCAAAGAACTCACATTTTGAAGCAAAATCCACCAAGTTACAACCATTTAAAGTTAGCTACATGGATGGATGATTATGCATACCATATTGTGACAATTTCATGCAAAGTTCACAAATCATGTGCAGCAAGTTCTTGTGCCTCAAATCATGCGCATATCCTTGCCTAAACCCTTGCCAAAATATTGCCTTTTATGACCAAACATGACATACCTTTGCCTTGTACCAATTTTGAATCTTTTGCCATATTGAGAAACCACAAACTTGCATAACAAGAATACAGCTCCCTCTACTCTCCATTCTGATTTCCCTTTCTCACAAAAGGACAACAATAATAAGAACCATACCACCTCACTACATGATCCGTGCCATATTCATTATCCACTCTCTATTTTCATTTTTTTGCCAAAACCTTAACCTAGCATTTTAACCTCAGTAACTTACTTTAACCACACAAAAACCTTGATATTTAAGTGCAAAACCCTAGCACACAAGATATACCTCATCTGCAGTAGCCAAGCACCAACAAAAAGCTCCCATTCATTCTCAAATTCTTTCTCTTCTAACAACACCCTACAAGCATTTTGCCTTTCATTTCTAGCCTCCATCTTCATCCCTGAGGATCCTTGGAGCTATAGGAAGAAGATTTTGGAGGTGTTGAGCAAGTTCAGAGGGTAAACAAGCTCTTCATTTGGTAAACTTTCCTCTCCCTATTTCTCTTGGATTTTACGCAAGTATGAACTTGTGGTTTCCATTTCTAAGCTTCTAAGACCATAAAGATTGAAACTATGGTGATGTTGTGCTTGTTTGTCGTGATTTCAGTTTGAGTGTGTGATTTTCGTACGTGTTTTTAAGAGCTTTAATGTGTTTAAAAATGGAAAAGGATGCCATATATGAAAACTACGTTGAAAACTGAGTGAAATGATGTACTCATTTGGCCGTTTTAATGAGGTTTAGGGTTGCAGCTCCGACGGGTTTCCCAGAGAAGACGACCGGAGCCTTGCTCCAGCATCTAAGGTTTTGTCTGCGTGGCAAGGGTTTTGACCCTTTGACATTTCCTACGTGTCTGGCCAGGTGGTGCTTGTAACACCCCACTTCCCAAATTAAATAAAATATAAACATTATAAATAAATATCAGAGTTTTCCCCAAAATAGTGGGATATCACATCACCAAATTTTTATAAAAATACTTTATTAATTATTCTCAAAAATAATACAGCGGAAAACATTATTCCAACATTCTCGGCCATCCGCCAAATTTCGTAAAATCTTTATTATTATAATTCACAAAAAAAAAAGTGATACGTCACAGGATTACAACAAGTTTGACATAAAACAAATAAAACACCCATATCCCGTGTTACGTATCAGAGCATCCTAGACTCGACTGGCACACCACCATCCAAGCTATCTAAGTACCTGGATTATCTGTACTTCCGGAGAAGCACAGACACAACAACAACCAAGGGGTGAGAAAACATGATCAACAATATATTGGTAATGTAATACATGTAAACAAGGTAGTAAAACACACCAACACACCAATATTCACCCCAACAACTCCATATAACGAACCTACTGTTCAAATTACAATATAACATATTATAATGCAAATATGCAACTCAACACCATGCATGCGGTACCGACTCATTGGTTCATTCAATCGAACCTGGATAGATCACTTACGCTCCTCCTGAGACATGATCTATCCCCCACCATTCTCCACCAAGGAGTACGGATGAATCACTTACGCTCCTCCTGAGACATGATTCATCCCACCAAAACACCATGATATGCACACACCAATGCATAACTATCATATTTAGGCACACTAAGTGCACACGATCCTCCTGATCATATCATCATACATCAATGCATATATGTGTAGATATATTACACCAACACCATATAAATCAATCAGATAGTAAATAAATTCATACTATAACACCATATATAACCACATCCCAACACCCGGGAACACACGATCCTACTGATCACTACATACATATACGTTAACCAATTGTTCACAAACAATATCAAGGAAAACGAGTACCATCACCAAGTAAACAAGTTCATACTTTATCACCAAGATATAAACAAGTCCCACCACTCGGGAATACACGATCCTACTGATCACTACACCATGCTCCGCATGATTCATACACCAACTAATTATCCATTTAAATAATTAGTAACGGAAATCACATACTATCACCGAGTACTCACTCTATAACACTCAATCATCTCCCCTATAATCAACAAAGTCCAAGGGCACTACACTTTTAGCGCACACAGTATAACAGCATAGAAAAACCCCATTCTGCTACGCTCGCTACACCCTCGCTAGGCGAGCTCCCAGCGAATGCTCGCTACCTGTTCGCTTAGCGAACCTCCTCGCGAAGGCAAACAGAACCTACTAGACTCACTCGCTACCTCACTCGCTAGGCGAGCACCTAGCGAACGCTCGCTGCCTTCTCGCTAAGCGAAGTGCTAGCGAGTTGCCTGCGACTTCTCAAGTTCTCACAGTTCAGAATTCTCACTCTTCTCTGATTCAAGCCTATTCTATAACATCCACTTCCTATACTATCCGTATTACGAACAATGCATATTAGGCTTATCAATCTTCCTATAATTCTACTCCAGATCAACATTACGGCACACTACCGACACTTTAGAGTTACTCTGAACCTTACTCAAACCAAACCAACACCAACAGTCAATCAACAATGGCAACATCAAACATCCGTACATCATCATATACATATTATTCCAAAGTCATCACTTAAACAATCTATCGACACATCAAAAAGGTCACACAGAACTTCCCTAAAACCGTAAACCCAACCTATACGCCAAATTAACCAAAAACAACAATTCACCAACACTCAACATATTTCAATCCATCAACATCAACATAACTCAACAATCAATAGCATGTCAATATAAAACTTCATCAACGATACATTCCTACGGGGTTAAGGAATCCCCACTACCCTATACATGTATATACCATTCCCAATCAAGTTTCTCCCCCCTTACCTTGTTAATCGGTTGATCGATGAAATTCTTCCCTGGATTTGGTCTCTTGGCCTCCTCTTTTCTTTCCGTTCTTCGTTCCCTTTTTCCTTCGTTCTTCTCACTTCTCTCGTTCTTTCCTCTTCTCTCTTTCTATCGCTCTTTCTCTCTTCCATCTTTCTATCGTGTTATTTTCTCTAATACTTCCCCCATCCCTTCATATTCTATTTTCCTTTTTATTTCCTATCCCAATAATAATAATAACTAATAAAAAATAATATAATAATAATAATAATAATAATAATAATAACTAATAAAAATAACATAATAATAATAATAATAATAATAATAATAATAATAATAATAATAATATTATTATTATTATTATTATTATTATTATCACACCAATTTCCCACGGTAATCCCTTTTCTCTCTATTCCAACTTTTCTAATATCTCCTTGCTACCCCTTCATATTTCCTTCCTCACGGTTTCTATCATGACTTTTCATATTTCCATTCTAACTTCCCAATAACCCTTCCACCTCTTATTTTACTTATTTCAACCACTAATATTCCCAATAATAATTCTAATATAATAATTATAATAATCATTATAATAATAATAATAATAATATAATATAATACTATTATAATATTATAGTAATATTCAACATAATAATAATAATAGTAATACACCCAACAATAATTATAATTATAATAATAATACTAATGATAATAATAACAATTATATTAATACTAATAATAAAATAATATGAATAATAATAATCTTAATATTAATAATACTAATATAATATTACTAATATTAATAATACTAATCATAATAATACTATTAATAATAATAATAATAATATTATTATTATTATTATCTCACCAAAATAATAATAATAATAATAATAATAGTAATAATATTATTATCTCACCAAAATAATAATAATATTAATAATACTAATAAATATAATAATATATAATAATAATACCCCCACCAATATTACTATTATTCATTATATTATCATATTCACACCAAAAATCATAATAATCTAATAACTATATTAATAATAATATTATATTCTCCATATTAATAATATTACTACAAATATTAATAATAATCATAAATATAATAATAATAATAATAATAATAATAATAATAATAATAATAATAATAATAATAATAATAATATTAATACCACCACCAATATTACTATTATTTCTTATATTATTATAAACTCACCAAATTACCACCAATGATCTCCCATCTCCGGGACACCCACCAAACATCATCAAATACACCCTACCAAAGGGCACATCAACATATAATATTTAAAATAATAATAAAATGACTAAATAATTAAAATGGGTGTTACAGTGCTGACTAAGCGCCACCTCATTTAATGAATGATGTGCGACCTTTTTTTTATTTCTGATTGTTAATGGGTGGGCCTGACCTTCTTTTCTTTTCACACCCCTGCACAATGGCCCAAGCGTGCGTTTAACCTGATTCACGTTGTTCTGTATTTTACTCCTGCACCCCCATGGCCTATGTTCTTCTTTTTATTTTATTTTCTCTTCATTTTTTATTTGCATTTTATTTTAATTATTAAAACCTTTTGAAAAATATTTAAAAATATGTTTCTGGTCCTTTGACCTCTTGAGTTAATTTTCATAATTTTTATTTTATTTTTAAATTAATTTTCCTATTTTATTTATATTTATTTTATGAAGTGATTTTACATAATTGTCATTGGCTAGGGTTTATGCTCTTGATGCCTTATGCTTACCTATTTGATCCAATCTCTTGACCTTGTTTTGATATCTCATTGATGAATGTTTGGATTCTGGTTTGGTACTTTGATGTAGAAGTTTTGGTTGCTTCCTAGTTGATTTCATTTGGTCCTTGATGCATGCTTGATTTCTATGATATGCTTGCCTTGTTGAGATGATTTAATGATGCATTTGAGCAAATCTTGTTTAGATCTTTTGCACACTTTATCTTGATGGATATACATGAGTTAGAGCCTCTTGTTGGATTTAATTAGGTCTCTTTTCTATTTTTAATTGATGCCTAATTGTGACTTGGTTTTGGATTGTATATGCATGAGGTTTGACCTAGTTTGAATCCATTTTGCCTACTTGTGTTTGAGTGAAGCTTGAGATGATTTATTTATGTGATAACATGTTGCCTTAACTTGGTTTGAGCTTTGGATTCACTGTCATTCGATTATTTTTCAATTTATGATTGAATTTTCAAGTTGATGATGTTTTGGCCATGCCCCTTTAGTGTCCTTGACCTAATCCTTTGAGGTGTTTTCTTACATGATCTAATGGATGCTTGTGGACTCTTGTATGCTTTGAATGACATGTTTGAGTGTTTAATTTCCATGATGTGATATCCATTTTATGATCATTTCTCATCCTTTCCTTCACTTGATTTTTTTGGTTTTCTTTGAATGGGTGATTTGAGTGTTTCCTTGAGCACAATTTGAACATGATCCTTCTTGAATTTGGTTGATGTCTTGGAAATGAATATGATGTGTATCATTTGTGTTTTTTTTATGATCTTGATGATATGGTGTGCCTTGCTTGATCATTTGTGCCTTGTGCCTTGCTTGAACATTTCCTTTTCTTTAAGGATGATTTTGGTATATGCTTGATTAGTCTTGACGCATACTTTGAGTTTGATCTTTGAGATTTCTTTTTGTGATTTATGTTTTGATTATGGATTGATGTACATGATAATGTTTCTGCCCTAACTTGATTTCATACCTTAACCTCACATGTTTGATCATTTAAAGTGTGTTTTTGAATGAGCTAGTTGTTGTTATTTGTTTAGACATTGATAAGATGTATGCTTGATACTCTTGTGCACATTTTCTAATTTTTGAATTGAGTTGAACATGATATGATGTTGCTACTTCCCTACCTTCTTTATCATTTCATTTTACTTTATTTCCCTTTGCTTCATGATTGATAATACTTCTTGTTGGACTTTAAGTCATTTGTGTGTGTTTTGGTACATTGTCTTGCCAATTTATTTTGACTTCCAATCTTTGAGTATGGTTTGGCATGTATGCATTTTCTTGTTACTTTACCATGATATTGATGTGTGCATTGTATGATTGAGACGTGTTCTTGCTTGATGCCTTTTGATTTTGAACTCCCATTGTTTGTATACTTGGTGTTGCATCTTTTTCATTCTTCATCTTCTTCTTCATTTTTCATTCTTCTCTTTCCTTTCTTGGGACTTGTTTAAGTCTTGATCTTGTTTTCATTTTTGATTGAGTTGTATGGTGTTTACTTGTGCTTTCTCATATGATCCCTTAGGATTCTTAGTCCCACTTAATTTATGATTAAGGTGGGAGTAGAAGAGACATTAGGCTTTCAATCCTTTGCATGATAACAATTAGGATAGTTCCTTCTTGACCTCAACTTTAGGTCCATCATTTGTATGATAACATTAGGTAGACTTCTATTTCATACTAACCTTAGGATCATTTTGTATGATAACATTAAGGTTTTCAGTTCCCTTTAGTGTTTTTCTTTTGAGTCTTCTCTTCTCATCTCAAACAACTCTAAAACACTTAATAAAAACGATAATCATTGTGCGCCACGAGCCTTAAGCATATGGGAAGTGATAAGTTAGGGGTTTCTCCTCACTTGTCTAGAGTGTTTAGTGTATGCCCCTTGGGCGGCATGCGATACATTTGTTCCTATATCATAGTCTTTAGTGCAACGTGAATCTCAAACAAATTCAATTCACTTCTCTAAAACTCTTAAACCAAATGCAAACATTTTTATCCTTCGGGGTTTGTTTCAAAAATCATTTTCAAAAAAGAGTATGTTACTTTTCCGTTCTACCGCAAATAGGCATCGTCCCTAACTGCTGGAATGGGAACTTAACATCACTCATAAAAAACACTTAACCAACCATTGGTTTAGTTACCAGAACTATGTTTGCTCTGAGTTCTCATACCAGGTGAGGATACGTAGGTACAAGAAGACGATGTCTTGGCGAGCAACCTTCCCCCCATCACCCGTAGTTTTCCGAACTACGTTGACTCTGACTTTCCCATTGCACAAGGGAACACGTAGGCATAGGGCGGCGATGTCCTATCGAGTCTCCTTTTTCTTTTCCCTTTCCCGTTTCCGTTTAGCAGTAGCTTTTAGATAACTCACACTTTGATTAGAAAACAAGCGTGGATCCCGTTGAGTACAACAGATGTGAGGAGGTGCTAATACCTTCCCCTTGCGTAACCGACTCCCGAACCCAAGATTTGGTTGTGATAACCTTGTCTTCTCCTTTATTTTAAGTTTTCTTCGATCGTTTCCTTTCCCTCTCTTTAGGATAAATAGCATTTGGTGGATAATCTTCTGTTTGTTTCCGCCGGTTGTTTTTTCGTAGTTGCGACAGCTGCCTCAAATTCCACAAGACGACCCAGCACCTTGAACTTCCTATGTTCAAGTTTCACCATTATTTTTTCACCACCAAGGAGTTGGACACATTGTGGTCTGTATACCAGCACCAATTCTCCAGCTCCAGCTTCCTCCAAAATTTATAAGACATTTTTGCCACTTTAGAAGGAAGACTCCTAGCTGCTAAGCTAGTGAAAGATGCTTTCATCGAAACGACCCAATTTGTTGACGTTGATGGGGCTCAGCACAAAAAGGTAAACTCTTGTCTCATCAAATTCCTTTTGCTCAAAAACCAAACAAACTGACTATCTTTGTGTTCATCCTCCAGGGTCGAAAGCATGCTCCAACTTCTACACCAGCTCTAAATAAAACCCTAAAGAAGACGAATACCTCTTCAACATCGAGACCACAGATATAAGGTATTTTGGTGTCTTATGATTTTTACTTCGACGGACCTCTGACGTTTCTTATTGCTTAGATCTCTGAAGAAGTATCATCTGTTAAAGACGAAGCTTCTGAGAGTATCACCCACTCTCAGATCTTCCCTTCTGTAAAAGCCTCGACGTCTGTTGCAACTACTCCAGCCAAGAAAAGACAACTTACTCCCACCAAGAAAATGGCTTTGAAGGTCGTCTCTTCAAAAAATAAAGCTTCTGGTCCCAATACTCCTACTTCGACCTCCCAACCTAATGGTCATGAGGATCTGATTCCGACTCTTCCTCCCCAACCAACAACGTTTGAGGTATTAAAAGTTTATGTCATTTAACTGCGTAAGTTTTCTTGATATTAACTTTGGATTTTTTCTATAGGGACTACCTGCTGAAGATTGGATGGAGACTTCCACCCACTTTAGCCCCCAAAAGCATTAAGATTTTCAAGGCTTCTCAACCGAAGATAATCTGGATCCTGATACCCAAACTGATGTAAATCAAGATCCTTCGACGACTGCTGCTGGCGGTCCTGATACCCAGACTGATGCAAATCAGGAGCCTTCAACGGCTGCTACTGGCGACATTCCTGGGGAAGACAATCCAACTCTACAAACCTCTATTGGGGGTACCTCCAACACATCTTTGCAAAACACTAGCTCCAACAACTCTCTTAACCCAGACAAAATTCTAGTCATGAAGGAGAAGAATCCAGCTGAAACTTTAAGAAGACTTTAAAAACTTCGACAGGTGTTCGCTGGTACCAAACCTTCCGCCTCAACCCCCACTCCTACGCCAGAAATGGATGCCTCTATCATCCTAAAACTCCAACAAATCAGAACATATTTGTTTGAGGAAGAGCTTTTGCTTGTTGTTGAAGAAAAAGTTGCTCTGGGGGATGATGTGCTTAAACTCATTGACGAAATCTCCCAACACCATATTCTTGATCCATTGGCTCAATACCTAATTGAGTTTGAAGCTTTCTTTAGTCAACTTGTCAAGGATCTCACTCTTCAACTGAATACTGGTCTTCAGATCAAGACGAAGTTATATTAGATGAGAGTGGAATGGGACTACAGTGAAGCTTGTGAGAAGAAGTTGAATGATTTTGAGGCCAAGTATCATGAACGTCTTAACAAACACAGTGCCTTCGACCTATCAAGCCCAAATAGATAATATCAATAAAAAGATTGTTAAAGTCAAGCAACAAAAGACCTCATTGGATTCATTTAAGGACCTTCTGTCTCAGGATGTTGTTGACTAGAAAGTCCTCAAGGGGATTGCCCATGCTGAGAAAGCCTTTCAAATTAAAGAAACAATTGCTTAGTTGGCGGAGAGGAGCGTTCGTCTCGAAAGCAGGATCTCTTATGAAAGGACTCACTTCGAGGACTTTAAGTCTAGATTTCCCTCTTAATTTTTCCTTGTCGAGACAACATAATATTTTAAATATTTTGTCTGCCATCTTGGTTGTACACCATTTTTGGCTCATATTATTAATGAAATATTCTACTTTCTTTTGATTTGAATATCTTGGAGCATAGGTTCATATTTTTTCAAATATTTCCCATTTACTCTTAAGACTCGTTGATCAATACCTATTTCTTGAATTTCATAGGCATTATTCGTGAATGTTTGGATCACTTGAAATGGTCCTTCCCGATTTGGTGATTGTTTTCCTAACGTCTGGTATTTTCGATCCATAGGTAGGATCCCCTTCCAAACGTAATCATTTACTATAAAGATCTTCGCCTTAACCTTGTTATTATATGCCTTCGCCACTCATGCTTTTGGTTGCAACAACATGTCACCTTTCCCCGTCTAAGTCGGTTGTCTCGTCGAACATCATACCCCAATATTTTTCTGACGAGATTTCATTCTGCCTTGTACCTTTACTAATTGCAAACAAATTTCTACAAGCAACACAACATCGTGGCCAAATGTTAGACGAAAAGGCGTGGAACTTGTCGCCTCCTTGGGGGATGTTCGACAAGCCCATAGAACTTGATCTAGAGTTTTGTGCCAATTTTTAGGTTTTTTGGCAATATGTGTCTTAATCAGATCAATGACTACCTTGTTAGCAGCCTCGACTTTTCCATTTGTTGGGCGTAGTACGGTGTGGAAGTGATCAGTTTGAAACCCGTTTCAGCTGCAAACTCTTGCATTTTCTGACCCACAAAGACTCATCCTTGGTCTGTGGTAATGATTTCAGAAGTTCTAAACCTATATATAATATACTTCTGAGTGAACTCTACCATGGCCTCTTGATCGACTTTTATCAACGGCATGACCTCTATCCATTTTGTGAAATAGTTTATTCCTACCATGATAAATTTTTGTTGTTTCGATGACGCTAGTCGAATTTCACCTATGATGTCCAACGCCCACCCTCGAAAAGTCCAAGGTTTAACGATTGCGTGCAATTCGCTAGCTAGGACATGCTGAATGTTCGCATGTCTACGACAATCATGACACCCTTTGGCGAAGTCAATGCAGTCTTTTAACATGCTTGGCCAATAGACACCTTGTCAAAATAGTAGCCACTTCATTTTTTGGCCAGCTTGGTGAGATCCACAATTGCCACCATGTACCTCAGATGTTGTTAGGTACGCCTCTGTATCACCCTAAACATTTGAGTAATACACCTTCACGAGTCTTTTTCGACAACTCGTTGCATATAAGGACATAACTTAAGGCTCTATACTTAACTTTTCTGTCAATGGTTCCGACCGGATTCTCCAAGTATTCCACAATTTGCTTTCGCCAATCTAACTTTGTTAAATTATCGATGGCGAAAACTTCAAAATTTTCAAGGGCCTTGTCCAAGGTTTTTGCCCCATCATCCTTTGAGGTTAACACATTAGGTGACAGGAATAGGTTCGACATCACTTTTCTCTAACTTTGACGAAGTCTCTAAGCTTGTCGCTCGACACCTTATACCTAGATGCAATCTGTGCTAATTGATTAGCCTCTTGATTTTCTATTCTAACTGTAATACCCTAATTTTTACCCCTAAGATCCCACATGTCATTTGCATCTCATCCCACAAACAAGATTACAAGCTTTGGTTCTCTTGCCTTTCTCTGCAGGTTTGTTCTTGAGAGATCACCGGGCACCTTTGTTTTCTTGCTTGTTTAGTATTTAATTTGTTTATATTTACTAACCATTAATCAAAATAAAAAAAAATGTTTGTTTTCCCTTTACTAACTTTTTCAGGAAGAAGTTTGGATCAAGAACACCAATCAATAGTCCCTCAGCTCGAATGAAATTCATCTGAAAAAAGTTGAAGTTGATCTGCAAACAATTCAAAATCATATGATCAAGAGTTCTCAAGTATTGATTGGTTATTTTCAAGAGACTCCAAGGTTCGTGTGTTTATTTCCATGCATTATTTGAAAAAAGTCAAAAGAATCGAGCCAGAGCCAGCACAATCCAGCCAGCAGGGCATTTTTCAAGTTTTTCAACTGTGCAATCGATTGCACTATGAGTCCAATCAATTACACCCTGCATTTTTTGCCTAGATTTTGAAGTTTTCAGCAGTGCAATCAATTGCATTATTGGTCCAATCGATTGCACAAGGACGAAATTGACCGAAATCAGCATTTTTCAAAATTTGAAGCATTTGACACCAATTTCATCATTTGAGAATATTCTAGATCACCCAAAAATAATTCCACTACCTCATTACAATTAATTCCCATCATACACCTTCACTAATCACCACTTGATCATTATTTTCCCTCCAAATTCAAATTTCAAGCCTAATTTTGTTCCCAAACCAAACTCCAATCCACCAAATTTTCCAAGCCTAAATCCTATAAATAAAGGCCTCATTTCTCTCATTTCACAAGCTTTTGATAGCCAAAATTACCTTGTCAAACTCTTTCTTGACTTTCAATTTTCTCCAATTACCAAATTCACCAAAGCTCTTTCTCCCTTTTGAAAGATTAGTAAGTTCATCACTAGAATTTACTAATCTTTGAGTTAAACCTTCATACATTCACTTTTTCATCCTCAATTCTTGCAGATCAAAGCTTTGAAGTGGTGTTTGTGGAGTTTGATTTGAAGAATTTTCAGATTTGAAGTGGTAAATCCTTATTCCATCATTGTTGTACTTGATCCATCTTCCATAATATGATCTATTGTTGATTCTTGTTGTTTGATCTTTGGATCTTGCAAATTGTATTCCATTGATGTTATTTACTGTTATTTCACTTGAATTTTCGTGCTCAATTGCATCCTTGATCAAGAGATGTTTGAAGAAATGTTTAATCATGGTTTTGCCTTGCAAATGCTGATTTTATTGTTGTCTGTCAGTGTGCAATCGATTGCATTGTTTGTGCAATCGATTGCACAATATTTTTTTGCCCAGAATTGCTGATTTTCTGTTGTGCAATCGATTGGTACACTGGTGCAATTGATTTGCACAATGCAGAATGTGTTTTTGGCTTTGTTTTGGGACTGTTTTGGTTCTCACTTCTTCCTCTTTCATTTCCTTTTGGTTTTGGCCATGAAATACAATTTTAAAGGTTATTTTTCTCTTTAAATTCATTAGACTTAGGGTGTAGATGAAATTGGTTAAACATTCATCAATTCAAATATATCTTTAAAGTGAATTGTTCAATTCATTTTAGGTGCTTTGAGTTAATAATATGTTTAGTGCTTTAATCCACCAAGATGAGTGGATGAACTTAAAGATGTAATGATCTTGAACTTGTAATTCAATTTGGCATTCCCTCTCCTCTTCTCTTTTTCTTTTGATCGATGAAAATCTTTGATATCTTTTGAACTTATTTCAAGTTCTTGATGAAAATGAGATTGTTACCTCTTTTCTTTTTGTGCGTTATTGCTTTCGGAGAGTGATCTACATATCACTTCTCTAGCATGCATTAACACTAACATTGTTATTGCCCGGCCTCAAATAGTCGTGGTTTCTACATAAACCCGATTACGATTGCTTAACATAGCGCTACATTGTCCCGTAATCGGAAAAGTGATCATTCGTGGCTCAAACCTATGTTTGAAAGTCCAAGTATGGTTGGTTATTTGTCTTAAGTCAATCATCTATGAAGCTTGTTGTTAGGAGACTTTGGTATTATCAATCCTTTAATGAGTTTTCATTAACCTTGGTCTAAGTGCAAGAATTAATCGTCGTTGATCATTTGCTCTAACAACTAATTGCTAACTCACTAGCATTATCATTGTACTAACATTGTTTATGTTTCCTTCTTGCTCCCTATCTCTCTTTTATCTTTATGCTTATCATCTCATATCATACTTTTGTTTATGCTTCCGTTATTTTTCTTTTGTCCGTTGGACACATGTTTATGTTTCCGCCATTTTTCCTTTGTCCATTTGGACCATATCTATGTTCAAAACACTAATAAAGGATTAAACCTCTAAAAGACTTGGTGCTCTTAACTTTATGGTTATGCTCTTGGACTATTCTTAGACTTTGGACTTCTTGGACCCTTGGACTTAGAATTAGGACTTTTTCCCTGTGCTTGGAGTATTATGGATCTTTGCCTTTATTTGGTTTGTTCACTTGCTTATGCTCAAAATGGATAGAATTCTTTTTGTTTGTTATGGAGTGTGCTACAAGTTGGTTAGATCATTCTTATCTCTATCTTTTATTTTGCTTTCTAGGGTAGTCATTTCATCTCCTCCCCTTCTTAAATTTTCAAAATCCTCTCCCTCTTTCAAAACCTTCTTGTTTTCAAACTTCAAAACCACTTTTATAATAAAACCTTGACTTTTGTCAAGTTGATTTTCAAACTTTTTTTTTTTTAATAAATGTCAATCAATGTTAATCATATTTTGACAAATCTCAAAAAGACTTTAAAAAAGATCAATCTCATTCAAACTTTTTGTGCCTTTATGAACTTTTCATTTTAAAACTTTTTATAAAGTTTAGATATGAGTCATTTCCATAGTTGAGATATAATTCTCCTACTTCCCATAGTATTAAGATTTTGACATTTTCCACTTAGATGTTGAGTGTAGACTTGTTGATAATCCAAGCAAAACCCTCCATCTTTAGGTGATGCAAATGTTGTCTTATACTTGTGGGTGACTAGTCGTAGTTTTCTCCTTAAAATGACGACTTGTCTTTACATTTAAAATCAATCAAAACCAACAAATATTTGTTATTTGTACCACGAACTACGAGATTTTGATCCTATATTGCACTTTGTGGGTACGTAGGCATGAGACGATAAGCCTCTCCAAACACAAAAATCTAAAAAATAATTCTCTTCTCATCTCCCCAATCTCTTTTCAAACAAACCATTTTCAAGCCAAAAAGCGTAAATATTTCAAAGGAATCCTATAGAGTACTATAGACGTTTTGGGTGCTAACACCTTCCCATTGCGTAATCAACCCCCTTACCCAGATCTCTGTTCTTGTTCTTATTTTAGAACTCTTTGGTTTTGTTCGCTCTTTTTTCTTTCCTTTTTGGATAAAATAAAGGTGCGATGACGACTCTTGTTTCTTTTGAGTTAAGTTAATCAATAGCTTACACTCACAAATTTCTCCGCTACACTAGGCACATGGGTAATGTTGATTATCGTGAAGTGCTCCAACAGTCGGTTTGCCATTGCAAAATACACTGACAACTTCTTTTTAATGCGCTTATATTCTCGTGTGATTTGCTTGATCACTAGCTCCGAGTCACCCTTTATTTCCACCTTCTTCGCCACCAAATCTTCTAGGCTCTTGAGGACGGTGATTAAGGACTCATACTCTGATTCGTTATTGGAAAATCTTCCGTCTATTTGACATTTGAATTTTGTTGGAATCCCTTTTGAGGATAATATTAAGACTCCAACACCAGTTCCGTTTTTATGAGTTGACTCATCGAAGTATAACTTCCAAGGGTCTATGGCGATCATGTTTACTGAAGGCTCAACTATGGCATGATCTACAATAAAGTCTGCCACGATTTAGCATTTCATGGCCCTCAAAGGCATATAAGTTAAAGAGAATTCAGTTAATGCAAGTGCTCATTTCCCAATTCAACTATGTAAAATGGGTTTAGACAACATATGTTTAATAACATCGAAATGAGACGAAACATAAACATCAACTAGTTTTATATATTGCTTTAATTTCATACATGAGAAGTATAAGCATAGGCACAACTTCTCAATCACAGTGTACCTAGTTTCGGCATCTACTAAGATTCGACTGAGGTAGTAAATAGCTCTTTCAACTCCACTATCATCCTCTTGAGCTAACATACTGAAGGTGAGAAAAACACTTAGAAGGGAGGGTTGAATAAGAGTTTTAAGAAATATGGCAATAAAAAAAACTCAAGATTTTTATCCTGGTTCGTTGAACTCAACTACTCCAGTCCACCTTATCAAAGATGATTTGCCTTTCTCCACAAGGAATTAATCCACTATTGGTCAACTGATTACAATAGAAAGCACTAAGAACAATTGTCTTAGTCTTCTCAAGAACTACTGACCACACCTTGGTCTTCTTAAGGAACTTCTTACAAATTAATGTAAACTAACAAGTGTTTGAATGCTTCTAATAAGCTGTATCACAACTGTGATGTTTACACTTAAGATTAAGTACAACAACAAAAACTATACAGTTTTATGAGAGATCAAATGAATAAGATCTTTGTGAGATTTTCACTTTTATAAATCAAGCGTGTATTTCTTTCTGAGTGAACTAGTAATGAGCAAATGGTAAGTAGTGAATTAGCAGCATCAAAATGTTGTAGAAGTACTCCTTTTATAGCTTTTCCAAATTGCTTTGAGTGATGTGCAGCTGTATATAATATTAGATTATAAGACTTTTCATTACCCAAAAAGTATGGGCAGAGATATGCTTTCTGCATAAAGGTATGGTTGTAGAAGCCTTGGGATTTACACCACGTCACTTCTTTGGACAAATTAGTCGTTGGTTACTTTGGAAGTAGCACCACGTCTAATCAAGTTTTACAGCTTCTTCAACAAGCTTCCTTCAGAATGAAGTCTTCATAATCTGCACTTAAGAACATGTAGCACGCTTAAAGGGATGAAATATTTTAAGATGATCAGAGCTACAATGAATGAGATGATCAGAGCCTTGATAGATGATCAGATCTTAATATATCAGAGTCTCAATCTTGATCAGAGTCTTCATCAGAGTGTGCAGCAGTATGTTCTTGAGCGTGAATATTAATGATAAGAGTCTGGTTATCAAAACCTCTAAACTTGCAGTGAAAAGAGCTTCAGAGTCCCATTAGATCAGAGCTTTTAACTTTTGTACACTTCTTTCATTAACGCTTCAGATCATTCTGTAGCTTCTGCTTCAGATCCTTCTGACAGCGCTTTAGAATCTTCTGATAGTCTTGCATCTGATGCTTCAGAGTCTTGCATAGTTTCTTTGTACTTATGTATTTTGCTTCTTTAAGATTTTTCAATTTTATACCTGAAACAATAATACTTTGAACAAATTTTAGAGTGTATATTTTCTTACTACAAAATTCCATAAAAGTTATCATCAAAACATAGAGATATAATAAACATCAATCTGTGTTCTAACAATCTCCCCCTTTTTGATGATGACAAAACATAGGGAATTTTGTTCAATAAAGAGAAATAAAATATATAACTCCCCCTGAGATTAAGAATCTCCCCCTCAAATGAATACTCTAATAGAAGAGAACACTTCCCTTTTTGCTTGAGTATATTTCAGAACCTGGTAGAAATCCTTTTTATGCTTTCTAGAATCAGAGTCTGATGATTTCTTTCAAAATGAAGAGTCTAGTGTATCTTCCAGAATCAGAGTCAAATTTGCTTCAAGGATTAGAGCCTGGTTGGGTAATTCTCAGGGTAACTTCAGATCATTTTTGTCAGATAAATTAATAAGATCTGAAAGTCTTAAGATTCAATGTTAGATTAAAACAATGTCTGAATTTCATTTTAGTATTGCTTATGGATTGAACAATCAAATTCTCTTTCTCCCCCTTTTTGTCATAATCAAAAAAAAATTTAAAGACAAAAAAGATAACAGAAGAAGAGAAAAACACAACACATAAATGAAAAACATAACTGCCAGATTCAAATAGATCAAAATAGAACAAATAGATAAGATGTTCATACAGCAGATGACAGAAAATAGAACAAACAGAAAACAAGTGCAAAACAAGAATGCAAAGACATGGAAAAGAACACTAGGGCTGGCGAGAAGCAATCAGGGTCAGAAGATCCGTAATCTTAGCAGTGGACTCTTCTTGCTTGGCCATCCAAGTTTTGATCTCTTCAGTAGTCTGTTCCTGTTTTATCATCCATGTTCTGATTTCCTTAACTTCTTGGACAACATCTGGAATCTCAGTCTTCATCTCAGATGCAGAAGGTTCAGAAGCAGATGCAGTTGCCATTGGATGATTAATCTCCATGTCAGATGCAGGAGTATCTTCTATCATTGCCGAATCTTCGGCAGGAGCATCTTCCAGAAGAAGCATTGGGGTAGTGATAATACTCAGCAGAGTCTGTCTGACCAATTCAAGAAACTTTGCCTTTGCATCATCAGCACAGAGTGTTCTGAGGTCAGATGCAGCAGAGTTGAACTTAGAGATGAATCTGTTCCAAGAAGCTTCAGATTCAGCAGGATCCATACTAGTCATGCACTCTTTCTCCACAGAAGCAATCCTCATACGTATTTCCTTCTTAAAATTATTGAACAGAGTAGAAACATCTTATCTGGGTTTGGGGTTCAGAAAGTCTTCTATGGTGACTGGTTGTGATGGTTCAGGAGGTGTTTGGTTTTGTTCAGGAGGTGGGTGATCAGATGATGGTTGTTAAGATTGTGGTTGTTAAGATTGTTGGGGTATGGGTGGTTGTGGTTCAGATGGTTGTGGTATGGATGTTTGTGGTATGGTGAGTTGAGGAGTAGAGGTGTCACCATCAGATGGTGTTGATGTAACAACATCAGATGAGGGTGGTATAAAATCTGTGAAGTTGAATTTGAAGCGAAGAGGGTTGTCAGATGCAGGTAGATCAGATGGTAGTGGTTTATAAGGATCAGGAATTTGTAAGCTAGTTGGTGAGGGGACTTCAGATTCATCAGAATCAGATGATTCAGTTGAATGACATGAAGTTGAAGAGATGACATACATGGTTGCAATAGGTTGCACATCCAGAATGTCTTCAGATGGTTGTTGGACAGATGGTTCAGGATTTTGGATTATTGGTTCTTCTGGTGGTTGAGTAGAAGAGAGTGGTTCAGATTGTTTTTGTTGTTCAGAGGATTGTTGTTTTTGTGGTTCAGATTGTGTTTGTTGAGGGGGTTGTTGTTCAGAAGATTTCTGTTGAGGGGGTTCAGATGGTAGTTGAACAGAAGATGGTTGAGAATATTTGTGAGGAGATGAAATGGGTTCAGATGAATGAGGTTTAGATGGTTGAGGAGGAGATGGTGGAGGTGAAGGTGAGGGTGAAGGTATAGATGGTTTGGATCAGATGTTAATACCTGTTGAATTGTTTCTCTAATTTCTTCCACGGTAGCTTCTGGAGGATTTTCCTTCTGCTTCTTGTCCTTCTCAGGTTTGTCAGCAGCATCAAAGGCTTTCCTCTTGGGCTGTGCAACAGATCCTTCCTCAGCTTTCCTCTTCTTGCGCCTTTCTCTCAGAAGATTTGGCAGAACTTCTCCTTCCTTCTGAACTATGTTAGCAGGCAGAGGGATACCATTCTTCAAACAATCAACAATGAATGTCAGAATGGTGTTCCTAGGTTCATCAGCATTGAACATAGGAAAATCTGCTAAAGGAATTCTCCTTCTGCTGACTTCTTTAAAGTTAAATTTCTTGGGTTTTCCAGCAAGCTCTGAAATGACCTTCATTCTTTTCAGAGTGTTCCCATTGATGACAGATCCTACAACATAAGACAGATCATCTGTCACTCCAGCATCAAACAGATGTTTCACAAGACCATTCTCTGTTAGAATGTCTGATATCAGTCTTCCCATAGGGATCCAATTTCTGATTTTTCCAGCTTTAACCCTTACTTCTTCTCTTGTTTCTTTGATATGGTTCAGAAGATGACTGAACAAAAGATAAGGTAAATCCACCTTCTTTCCTTTACTCATACAGAACATGAAGTACATTTGTTCTGAGTTCACATAATCTGGTGAGTTAGAAGATTTCCTATGAAAGATAGAGCTCATGAAAATCTTAGCCCAGATTCTGTAAACAGGCTTCAGATCTCTGACCTTGTTGGATGGTTCCCCAGAAACACAAACTTCTTGAAAAATGTCATCCAAATCCACACGACCAGTAGCCATACTTGTGATTCCATCAGTTTCCTTATACTCAAGTAGTTGTCTGATTAATTTTTCAGTGATGACAATTTCCTTCCCAAGAACAGAAGAATGAATGAACTTAGGGAAAACTTAAGCGTGTATCCAGAATTCCTTCACCAATGTTGGATAAACAGGACCCATCATCTTGTCAAAATACTTTTCCCAGTTCTGAGTTTTGATGGTTGAATAGAGATCAAAACCATTTTCTTTAATGGATTCAAAATCCACAAAGTTCTCACACATAACTTCAAGGTCTTTGATTGGAGTGAGAAGAGTTCTCATAGGTGCCTTGTACACAACAGCAGTTTGGGATGAACCAACAGCATTTGGAGAAGATGCAGCAGCAGTTGAGGTTTTCATCTGAGCAGGTGTTCAAGATGGTGAAGCCATTGATGTTCTTGAGATGCGTCTGGGTTTATGAGAGGTTTTGGGTTTTGAAATGAGATGGAAGCAATAGAGAAGACATAAATGCATATGAGAGATGAAGAGAGTGTAAAGTGTGATTTGTGAAGTGTTGTGGGAGTTTATAGAACAATTTAGGGCATGCAAAAAGACATAAGATCTCATGCGTACACACAAGCATTGAATGAAGTGAAACATAATCATATCAAGCAATTAATGCAAGGAATAAAATCATATCAAGCATTTAAGATTCTGATAGAAGGGGGGGAAATCAAGAGATTTTGGATTTTCAAAGCAATACCTCAAACGTCACTTCAATATGGTGCACTCTACCTTTCCAGATTCTGAGCTACACGTGTTTGCTTGCATGTGCCTCTGAAACTCTTTGAGAAATGAAACGTTAGGCAATGTTCAGATCTTCTGAGCCTTGTTAGTTCAGATTTACACACAAATAAATAAACACAGAATTGAACAGAAGAAATACTTCAGAGTTTAGACATTTATCATCTGAAAAAAAATTTCATCTGATGAATATTTTATTCTGGACAGAAGTCCATACTTATATTTTTCATAATAAACTTAAATCTATCTTCAGCAAGGGGTTTTGTAAAGATATCAGCCCACTGATGATCTGTATCCACAAAGTTTAAATTGATAATTCCCTTCTGAACATAGTCTCTGATGAAATGATGTTTAATCTCTATATGCTTAGCTTTAGAGTGTAAAATGGGGTTTTTAGATAAGCATATAGCAGAAGTATTATCACAGAAGATAGAAATGTTACTCTCAAAAATATGATAATCTTCCAGTTGACTTTTCATCCAGAGCATCTGGGTGCTACAACTAGCAGCAGCAATATATTCTGCCTCTGTTGTTGAAAGTGCAATTGTGGGTTACTTCTTGCTGAACCAAGAGATCAGATGACTTCCAAGAAATTGACAGCTTCCAGAAGTACTTTTACATTCTACTCTGTCTCCAGCGTAGTCAGCATCACAGAATCCAACTAATTTATACTCATCAGATCTTCTGTAACACAAACCCACATTAGTAGTACCTTTCAGATACCTTAGAATCCTCTTAACAGCTGTTAAGTGGGATTCTCTAGGATCTGATTGGAATCTAGCACACAGACACATACTGAATAAAATATCAGGTCTTGAAGTAGTCAAATATAAGAGAGATCCAATCATACCTCTGTAAAGTTTTTGATCAACTTTCTTACTTACCTCTTCCTTACCAAGTGTGCTTGTAGGATGCATTGGAGTCTTTGCCAATTTGCTTTCATTCAGATTGAATTTCTTCAGAAGCTCTTTGACATATTTAGTCTGGTGAATATATGTGCATTCTGGAGTATGATTTACTTGGATTCCCAGAAAAAATCTAAGTTCTCCCATCATGCTCATTTCAAATTCAGCCTGCATAGACAAAGCAAACTCCTTTCCCAGCATAATATTGGTAGATCCAAAAATAATATCATCCACATAAATTTGACAAACTAGTAAATCTTTCTTAAATGTTTTACAGAAAAGAGTTGTGTCCACTTTGCCTCTGATAAAGTTCTTTTCCAGAAGAAAATTACTTAATCTTTCATACCAAGCTCTAGGAGCTTGTTTCAAACCATAAAGAGATTTTTTGAGTTTGAAAACATGATCTGGAAATTTATCACTTTCAAAACCAGGAGGTTGATGGACATAAACTTCTTCTTCTATAATGACATTTAAGAAGGCACTCTTAACATCCATCTGATATAGAGTGATGTTATGTTGTGCAGCAAATGAAATAAGAAGGCGTATAGATTCTAACCTTGCTACTAGAGCATAAGTTTCAGTGTAATCAATTCCTTCTTGTTGACTGTAACCTTGAGCTACCAACCTTGCTTTGTTCCTAACAACTTCTCCTTGCTCATTTAGTTTATTTCTGAATACCCACTTTGTTCCAATAATGTTGAAACCTTTTGGTCTAGGAACCAGATCCCACACATTATTTCTTGTAAATTGATTCAGCTCATCTTGCATTGCAAGTATCCAATCGCTGTCACTCAGAGCCTCATCCACAGATGTTGGTTCAATAATAGACACCAACCCAAGAAGTGATGTTCCAGATGATCTGATAAACGACCTTGTTCTTATAGGGTCATCTTTCTTCCTAATAATCATTTCTTCTAGATGAGAAGCTTTGATTCTGGATGATCCTTTAACTGTTGGTTCTTCAGAAATATTCATGTTATTCATCTGAGCAGCTAATGGAGTTGCATCTGGCGTAGCTTCTTCTTGAGTTTTCTCTACCTCTGACTTCTCAGATTCTACGAGAATAACTTCTCCATCTGCAGAGTTTTCAATCTGCTTTGCCTTTTGATTGCCTAGCTTATCATCAAATCTAACATGTATAAATTCCTCCACAATCTGTGTCTCAGTATTGTATACTCTGCAGCCTTTAGAGCGTTCAGAATATCCAAGCATGAAACACTTTTGTGCTTTAGAATCAAACTTGTTAAGATTCTCTTTAGTGTTCAGCATAAAACAAATACATCCAAAAGGATGGAAATAAGAAATGTTTGGCTTTCTATTCCTCCACAATTCATAAGGAGTCTTTTCCAGAAGAGGTCTAATTGACACTCTGTTCTGAATGTAACATGTTGTGTTAATTGCCTCTGCCCAAAAATATTTTGCCATGTTAGTCTCATTGATCATGGTTTTGGCCATCTCTTGCAAAATTCTATTTTTCCTCTCTACAACTCCATTCTGTTGTGGAGTTCTAGGACAAGAGAAATCATGAGCAATGCCATTTTCATTAAAATATTTTTCAAAATGTTTGTTTTCAAATTCACCACCATGATCACTTCTGACTTTAACAATTTTGAAATCTTTTTCAGTTTGGACTTGTTTGCAGAAGTCAAAGAACACAGAGTGTGACTCATCCTTGTGTTTTAGGAATTTTACCCATGTCCATCTGCTGTAGTCATCAACAATGACTAATCCATACTTCTTGCCTCTGATGGATGCAGTTTTCACTGGTCCAAACAGATCAATGTGAAGTAACTCTAATGGTTTTGAAGTTGAAACAACATTTTTGGATTTGAAAGATGATTTTGAAAATTTTCCTTTCTGACATGCTTCACAAAGAGCATCTGAGTTGAACTTTAGATTAGGAAGTCCTCTGACCAGATTAAGCTTATTAATCTGAGATATACGTCTCATATTAATATGACCCAATCTTCTGTGCCAGACCCATTGCTCCTCATTAACAGACATAAGGCAATTAACATTCTGAACCTTAAGTTCTAAAAGACTAATTTTATAAATGTTGTTTTTCCTTTTACCATTAAAGAGGATTGAGCCATCCTTTTGACTAACAGCTTTGCAACACTTTTGATTAAAGATTATGTCATAACCATTGACACTTAATTGACTTATGGACAATAGATTATGAGCTAATCCTTCAACAAGCAAGACATTAGTTATGGAAGGAAGTTTACCATTGCCTATGGTTCCAGAGCCAATTATCTTGCCCTTCTGATTCCCTCCAAACTTGACATCTCCTCCAGATCTAAGCTTCAGACTTTGGAACATAGACCTTTTTCCCGTCATATGTCGTGAGCATCCAGAGTCTAGGTACCATGACTGGAGTCTTGACTTTGCTGCTAAGGATGTCTACAACATAGATTATCTTATCCTTAGGTACCCAGATTTTCTTGGTTCCTTTTTGGTTAGTTGCCTTAAAGCTTTTTCTGAACTTCTGTCTTTCAACATGAGACTTGTTCTGATTAGCTTTAGATTTATTAAACACAGGTTTGTTCTGATTAGAACTTGTGTGTTTAATATCATTTAAGTGACCAAATGTAAACTGAGAATATAAAGGAGGATACTTTATATCCAGTTTATCTACAGATTTTGGATTTGAATCTTCATAAGAGAAGGATTTATATCCAACACCTTTTCTATAGTTTCTGCTAATACCGTAGATCATTGAAGCCATTTTGCTTCTATCTAGGCTTTTAGTTAGAAATTTCCTGAAACTATAGTCATACTCTTGTAAAATATTTTTAGAGCATGGTTCAGATTTTGAATCAGAGTTTAGTTGAGCAGATTCTAAATTATTTTTCAATTGAAGATTTTCAGCTTTTAGTTCAGCTATTTCTGATTCAAACTTGTTACTCTCAAATTCAATATGCTTTAGAAGAGTTTTGTGTTTGATTTTAACTTTGCTATAGTTTTCAAGAATATCAGATAGACTTTCAACAAGTTTCTGTCTAGAAAGTTCAGCAAATACCTCCTCAGAATCAGATTCTGATTCTGATCCAGATGATTCAGCACTGTCTTCAATGTCAGCCATGAATGCTACATTTGCACATTCCTCTTCTGACTCTGATGACGAATCAGATGCATCTGAGTCATCCCAGGTAGCCATTAGAACTTTCTTTTTGTGATCTGACTTTCTTTTTGTGATCTGACTTTCTTTTTGGGTTCTTCTTCTGAAGCTTTGGACATTCACTCTTGTAGTGCCCAGGTTTTTTGCATTCATAGCAAACAACCTCTCTTTTTCCAGATCGTCTGTGTCCAGAGGCTTCTCCAGATCTTCTGTATCCAGAGTGTTCTCCAGATCTTCTGTGCCCAGAAGAATCTTTGTGTTGATCTGGTTTTCTAAAGTTCTTGAACTTCCTTTGCTTATTCTTCCAGAGTTTGTTGATTCTTCTGGACAGCAAGGATAGTTCTTCTTCATCTTCAGAAGCAGACTCTTCAGAGCTTTCTTCTAATACCTGCAATGCTTTAACAACTTTATTAGATTTTAAAGCAATTGACTTACCTTTCTCTAGAGGCTCATCTTCCTCTAGTTCAATCTCATGACTCCTTAGAGAACTGATTAGTTCCTCCAGCGTAATCTTGCTCAGATCCTTTGCCACCTTCAGAGCAGTGACCATGGGTCTCCATCTGGTTGGCAAGCTTCTGATTATTTTCTTGACATGATCTGCTGTAGAGTAACCCTTGTCCAGAACCTTTAGGCCAGCAGTGAGATTCTGGAATCTGGAAAACATTGCTTCAATAGATTCAAATTCTTCCATCTTGAAAGCTTCATACTTCTGGATCAGCGCCAGAGCCTTGGTTTCTTTAACTTGAGAGTTCCCTTCATGAGTCATCTTCAGGGATTCAAATATATCAAAGGCAGTTTCTCTGTTGGTTATTTTCTCATACTCAGTATGAGATATAACATTTAGCGAGATAGTTCTAGCCTTGTGGTGATTTCTAAATTCCTTCTTTTGCTCCTCAGTCATTGATTTTCTATAAACTTTCTTGCCATTCCCATCAGTGGGATGAACATATCCATCAATAACTAAGTCCCAAAGATCAACATCAAATCCTAGAAAGAAACTTTCCAGTCTATCTTTCCAATAATCAAATTTCTCTCCATCAAACATGGGAGGTTTTGTGCTGGCTCTTTCTTCATATTTGTTGTTGTTGGGTGTTGAAGTTTCAGCAGCCATAATGAATATCAACCAAGAGTATCAAGAGTTTTTCCCACTGGATCTTTTCTGTCACGGTTAAGTGATAGCACAAACAGAACCGGAGCTCTGATGCTAACTGAAGGTGAGAAAAACATTTAGAAGGGGGGGTTGAATAAGAGTTTTAAGAAATATGGCAATAAAAACAACTCAAGATTTTTATCCTGGTTCGTTGAACTCAACTACTCCAGTTCACCTTATCAAAGATGATTTGCCTTTCTCCACAAGGACTTAATCCACTATTGATCAATTGATTACAATAGAAAACACTAAGAACAACTGTCTTAGTCTTCTCAAGAACTACTGACCACACATTGGTCTTCTTAAGGAACTTCTTACAAATTAATGTAAACTAACAAGTGTTTGAATGCTTCTAATAAGTTGTATCACAACTGTGATGTTTACACTTAAGATTAAGTACAACAAGAAAAACTATACAGTTTTATGAGAGATCAAATGAATAAGATCTTTGTGAGATTTTCACTTTTATGAATCAAGCGTGTATTTCTTTCTAAGTGAACTAGTAATGAGAAAATGGTGAGTAGTGAATTAGCAACATCAAAATATTGTAGAAGTACTCCTTTTATAGCTTTTCCAAATTACTTTGAGTGATGTGCAGCTGTATATAATATTAGATTATAAGACTTTTCATTACCCAAAAAGTATGGGCAGAGATATGCTTTCTGCAGAAAGGTATGGTTGTAGAAGCCTTGGGATTTGCACCACGTCACTTCTTTGGACAAATTAGTCGTTGGTTACTTTGGAAGTAGCACCACGTCTAATCAAGTTTTACAGCTTCTTCAACAAGCTTCCTTCAGAATGAAGTCTTCATAATCTGCACTTCAGAACATATAGCACGCTTAAATGGATGAAATATTTTAAGATGATCAGAGCTACAATGAATGAGATGATTAGAGCCTTGATAGATGATCAGATCTTAATATATCAGAGTCTCAATCTTGATCATAGTCTTCATCAGAGTGTGCAGCAGTATGTGCTTGAGCGTGAATATTAATGATAAGAGTCTGGTTATCAAAACCTCTGAACTTGCAGTGAAAAGAGCTTCAGAGTCTGATTAGATCAGAGCTTTTAACTTTTGTACACTTCTTTCATTAACGCTTCAGATTATTCTATAGCTTCTGCTTCAGATCCTTCTGGCAGCGCTTCAGAATCTTCTGATAGTCTTGCATCTGATACTTCAGAGCCTTGCATAGTTTCTTTGTACTTATGTATTTTGCTTCTTTAAGAGTTTTCAATTTTATACCTGAAATAATAATACTTTGAACAAATTTTAGAGTGTATATTTTCTTACTACAAAATTCTATAAAAGTTATCATCAAAACATAGAGATATAAGAAACACCAATCTGTGTTCTAACACATACTTCCCATGGTCGAATTAGATGCAACAATATATAATTTCATACTCTTATTTCTACTAGGAGGCAATAAAATATGAGGCCTTATGAGATACTCTTGGATGGCGTCGAAAGCCTCTTGTTGCTCTTGTCCTTAGTGAAAATCACTCTCTTTCTTGATTTTGAGCAATGAAGAGAAAATCTTTATCTTGTCACTTAGATTCGATATGAACCTTCTCAAGAAGTTTATTTTCCACAACAAAGATTGTAGCTGCTTCTTTGTCGAAGGAGGCTGGAGATCCAAAATTTCCTTTGTTTTGTTTTGCTTGATCTCGATGCCTCTTTTGTGCACTACAAAATCTAGAAAGTCTCCTGCATGTACACAAAAATCACATTTCAGTGGATTCATTTTTAATCCA
Organism: Lathyrus sativus; assembly: GCA_963859935.3. Lineage (NCBI taxonomy): Eukaryota > Viridiplantae > Streptophyta > Magnoliopsida > Fabales > Fabaceae > Lathyrus > Lathyrus sativus. The sequence continues at coordinate 15,805,237 of OZ012735.1, forward strand.
GATTTCCTCATTCTCTCGAAGAAGCGTCGAAGATGGTCTAAATGACCTTTTTCAAATGAAGGTTTTATCGCAATATCATCAATGTATACTTGCATAAAGTTTTCTATAAAATCATAGAGCATAGCATTCATAGCCCTTTCATAGGTTGCTCCGACGTTTTTTAAACCAAACGACATCACAACTCATTTGTATGTTCCTAAGGCCCTTGGGCATCGAAACGCCATTTTGGGCACACCGTCTTCTGCTATAAAAATCTGGTTATAACCAGGATATCCACCAAGCAGACTGAGTTATTTGAAGCATGCGGCTGAATCAACTAACATTTCTGCCACTAGCATCGAATACTCATCTTTTGGAGTCACCTTGTTCAAGTCTCTAAAATCTATACAGACTCGAAGCGTTCTATTTTTCTTAATGACAGGTACAATATTAGCTAACCATTTGACATACCTTGCAGTTCTAATGAAATGGATTTTGAGTAACCTTCCAATTTCTTACTTAATCTTCACAATGATTTTTGGAGCAAACCTTCGAGGATGTTGCTTTACTGGCGTTTTCCATGGTTGAATAGGTAAGTGATGTTCTACCACGCTTCAACTCAGACCAGGCATCTCGCCATAATCCCAGGTGAAGCAATCTTTTTATTCTCTCAACAATTTGATCAACTTCACCTTCATTTTCAACCCAACTTTGATGCTTATATAAGTTGGCCTTTTTGTGATTCCATCTCCAAGATCTATTTCTTCGAGTGGATCTTGTGCTTGCATCTGCTGCAATTTATTCAGCAGGTCTTTTTCGAACCCCAAAGGCTCATTGTCGTAGATACAATCTAGCCTCCGACTTTCTGAAGCTGTTGTTTGACCTTGTTGGCCATCCTCAAGTTTTTTGCCTTTGGCCTCGATAGCCAAATTTTGTAATTTCTCAGCTTCTAGTATCGATTTTCTTTTATTTTCAGCCAGATAGGCCGAAATTCGAGCTAGACTCTCTGACTCAGTGGTCATCTCCATCGACCTCATTCCACCCCGTAGGTGGATTCACCTCTTCAGGCTCTAGTGCCTTTTCAGTATCCCAAATAAACCCATAGTCGGGATCTAGATTCAGAAAACGGTTTGGATTTTCGACAGAAGTGTAAACTTCTGATTTGTCATCACACGGTGCAACATTTTCTAAATTTTGGTCGAAGGATTTCTTCACACCCTTCGCTTCGTCAACCACTTTAGGCATCTCAACTTGATCCTTCAAAAGTTACCGACACACCTCTAATGTCCATGTAAAGTTATCCTCTTTTTCACACTCCAGAAAAGAAAAACTAACAGCATATGCCTTCTCAGTAGACGTAACACCAACCATATTAAATAAAGGAAGTCTATACTTGTTGGTTTTGTAGGTAGAATCAAGAATGAGCACTGTCGAGAACGTATTGAACAACTTTATCGAATTCGGATGAGTCCAAAAAATATCTTGAACCTTAACAACTATTATCATCCAAAAAATTTAACAGTTGTTGCATCTCACTTCTATCTCCCCTAATCGCCTTATTGGTGCGGTACCGAATGTTATACACTTGCCTTATATTTGATATATTGTCGGGTTCCTTCTGTTTCAATGTGGCGAGTATATTTTTCGGTTGGATAAGATTCAGGGTCATGTCATTAATACATGTCTTCTCTTCCGGCTTGAGCCGACATACACTAGGATGTCCTTGTAACTTTAAGCACAATTCATGGTTATACACAAACTACAAATAACACTAAATTTCCACTTTTTGGTACTTAACATGTAACCACAAATCTTAAAAGGACATTCACATTTTTTACTATCGGTGTCGTCTCTTTTAAACTATCGTAGAAGAATCTGATATTTCCCGCTTCTTTCGCACGAAAAAATTACAAAAGTGTTTCTTCTTTCCGAACCATTATCCGATCTTCCTATAACCACACCAAAACCAAGTCTAGTTGCAGTCTTATGAATCCATGTGAGCATGCTATCACGATCATCAAACTCTTGCTTGTTACTAAAGTCAAAGTCGGCATCTACCGACTTTACGACAACCCCTTGAACATTCATAGAAATATCGTTTGTGGCGGGTTCCTTCTGTTTCAATGTGGCGAGTATATTTTTCGGTTGGACAAGATTCAGGGTCATGTCATTAATACATGTCTTCTCTTCCGGCTTGAGCCGACATACACTAGGATGTCCTTGTAACTTTAAGCATAATTCATGGTTATGCAAACCACAAATAACACTAAATTTCCACTTTTTGGTACTTAACATGTAACCAAAAATCTTAAAAGGACATTCGTATTTTTTACTACCGGTGTCGTCTCTTTTAAACTATCGTAGAAGAATCTGATATTTCCCGCTTCTTTCACACGACAAAATTACAAAAGTGTTTCTTCTTTCCGAACCATTATCTGATCTTCCTATAACCACACCAAAACCAAGTCTAGTTGCAGTCATATGAATCTATGTGAGCATTGCTATCACGATCATCAAACTCTTGCTTGTTATTAAAGTCAAAGCCGACATCTACTGACTTTACGACAACCCCTTGAACATTCATAGAAACATCTTTTGTGGAAACTAATTCTTTGGAGATATTATCGAAGTGCACCATATCTATTTGTAAACAATAAGAAAAATAAACAAAAATTACAAATCTGTTGTAAAAAAAACATAACAGACACGTTCCGGAGGTACAGCTCCAGAAGCAACGTTACTTTTTTTTCCACTTTGATGATTAATGTGAGCAGTGTAGTGGACAAAGTGCAATCTTTACCTGAAATTCTATCTTCTCTTACTCCCTTTGATTTGTTGCACGAAAAAGTTGGAGTTTTGGAGTGAAAATGATATTGAGAATGTATGGTTTTTTAGGTTGGCGAAGGTGAGTGTGAAAGAAGAAAAGATGACAATGGGGGAGTTGTATCTACGGAACATTCTAGCGCTTAGATGTTCCGGATGTGCATCTACGGAAGTTTTCCTAAACTGAATTATTTTGAAATTTTTCCCAACATATACTAGTAGAATATTATTCCGTAGATTTAGCTCCGAAAACTTAAAAATTTTTGCAAAAAAAAAGGTGTGTCCGAATGTGTATCTCCAGAAGTAGGGGGCATACAAAGAAATTCACTAAGTGCCTAAAAATATAAGGGGTGGATTAAGAAATCCTCTCCCTATAAGGGACTGGATCATCTATGTAAAGGTTTTTGAAGAAAAAGACCCATCTTCCCATGACCTGATTATGATGGTTAGAAACAATGTCTCAGAATTTCAAAACTTGAACCAAACTTATGTAATTTTCAAATGCTCCGTTGATAATTAACCCCAAAACCGGCCATGCATTCAAACTAATAATGTTTATATTTGAAAGAAGCAAGATATGGACAACAGAAGTACAATTCAAACCAATAAGAAATGGATTAAACCTGGTGAGGCGTGGTTAAGGTGAACTGTGACGCAAATCTATCAGCAAAGGGCTGGTAGTGTCTTGGCGCTGCGATTTGAAATGAAGACAGAAAGGTGTTAGCAGCATGGTACTTGGAAAGAGGGTGGGATTCCATATCCCTTGGCAGTTGAGGAAAAAGCTATGCGATTAATCTTGCAAAAGAGTGTGGTTTTAGCAAGATTGAAGTGGAAGTAGATTGTATGATTCTCATTGAAATGGTAGAAGAGAGATATGAACATCCCGTTGTTACTTTGATAGTCTTGTGCGGCGCATAATTGATTCTAGATCTTGGTTTAATGCTCCTGATCCCATATCCAATCTTGTAACTCCGGATGTTTTATCATCAATATAATTCTTGTGTTGATTCTAGAATAAAAATGAAAATGATGAAGTTGAGTGTTGGTGCTGAATGACCAAAATATGTGTCAAAGTACATAATATAATTGGAATATGAGGAAGTAATTTGATAGAAAAATTGTGCATTTCCCATTAAAATAGACAGATGGTAATCGGCAGCCATGATGTTAAGTCCACTTCCACATGAATCAAAAGTTGAAACATCATCTCGAATACCACCTCTACATTTTTACACAAAATAGATCACTTATGCACCTAAAAGAATGTAACTTGATTGTTTCGTAGAATGAATATGGCAACCAAAACTAACATAAAGACATTCATAGGTCAAGTTTGCTTCGGCGGTCTCTTCAGTCTTCACCGTGTAATTAGACAATTCCGGCACTATTTTCAAACCTTCAAATCTATTCTGTCACAAGCAGCATCTACTTCAAACCTTCAAACCTATTCCGTCACAAGCAGCGTTTCAAGTTCTTCTCTACGCCGTTCCAACTCCTGTCAAGTTTCCATAGGAGAAAGTAAACTTTCAGTGTAACGTTTTTAAAGAAAAATTTATTGGATTAACTTAGATAAAAGTTACTGAGTAAAATAGTATGAACTTTGTCACTTAAAGGAGACAGAGAACTGCAGACATGTGCATATGGAATGCGATCAAGAATAAATTCATAACATCTTAATGTAAGCATATTACCGCAAGATCCTTGGCTGCTTGCTCTCTAGTGATCTCCTTCTTCTGGAGATGACGTTTTAGAAAACCAACGCAAAGGATTCCCTTAAAATGGTAATAGAAGCAAAACAGAAAGATTTTTCAATATATGCAATGAAGAAATTCTTTAGAATATTGACTGACAACAACTGTTAGCAACAACAGAAAAAAAGGAGACTTTAACAGTTTCACTGGTAGTATTATCAAATCAAGATTTGGGAAAAAGGCACAATAGAAAAACTTTTGAATTGGGACTACAATTTGCTCTCTTTAATATCTTACCGAGACAACGTAAACTAGGCCACAAGAAATAAGCAAATAGCAAGCAATGTTTTGAAGAATAACAAGATCTTTTCGCTCCCCATTATAGTCAGGGAAAGCCCTGGTCATCACTGCCACGCTGAAGAAAAGAAAAACCGAACTCAATAAGAAACCAAACTACAATTAATGTTTATATGCATCATCATGTAAATGGAAATATCATGCAATTCTCCGCCTTACACCCAAACATGCTACATGTATGTTTGATTTAACGATGTGAACTCTTGAAATTGCTTTCATATCTGTCATATATGATATTAGTAAATACGGATATGTGGTTATTTGCAGATAATGGCTCCAAACCTCAAATTTGAGTTCAGAAACTGACACTAACTAGAAGTATCGAAGTCTCTAATTAGTTGCTCAATTCTATTCACATGATAAAAGATATTTGAAGTTTATGAAATGTATCACTTTAGCCCCGATGTTAAAATGTTACAGACTAGAGAAACAGGTTTACATATACTAAAATGGCCAATTTCTTCTACTTTAGAAATTGTTATTTTTATATAATTATGAACTATTAGAGAGATAGAGATACTTGAACACAAAATTTAGGGTCTATTCCTATCAGAGTTGCTATCAGAATAAAAACACAGAACAGAGATAATTTCAGTTAAAACACTAATTTAAACTAACTAATTCCTTTGAAAATCATGATTATCAAACTTTGATCAAATTCAAAACACAACAATTATTTTGTCTCAAGTACCACTTTTTATACTTAACTATTTTAAAGTCAATATAAATTTTGATCTTATTTTGTCTAAGTTACCATTACCCAACAAAAACTCAAGGCTACCGAAGAATACTCCTAATTACGTTACATGAAATTGTAGGCAACTCAGAAACGATGGACTATGTATGGAACAACCAAAAGTGATTTATGTTTGAATAAATCCTTGTAAAAGTAAGTTGAACAGTAAATTTCATTGTAAAAATCAGGTTTAGACTCAAAAGCTACAAATCCTAACTTCAAGTAGAATCAATTCTAAAAAACATAATCAATTCTATTCTAGAGCAACCAAACATATCAAAATCAATTTTACACATCCACAATCAAAGATAAAGTAAAATCAATTTCTCAAAATCATCATAAATCACTAGAAATTCATCAGAGCATAACCAACCATGCAGAAAATAGATAGAAAAAGCATTTAAGAAAGGAAAACACGTACAATATCTGCAGCATACCTCTGGCTGCCCAATACTCCAGAATCTGAAAATGCAACAAATCAAGTAACAATATAGAAAATCAAAACAACAATTAAATTCAATCAAACAGCCATAGATTCACACACACAGCATAGCAAATGAAATAAAGAAAACTAATCAACCTGCCAGAACTTCATGATGAAGCTCCATTCTGTCTCAGCAAGAACCACAAAAACTGCAATGATAACGGCGTAACAACGAAATATGCCATCGAAAATCTAAAATAGAAAACAAGAAAACATCAAAATTAAAATTGATAAATTAGAGAAGAGGAAAAGAAAGGAAAATAGATAGATATATAGATAGTTACAGAGTTAGGGTTTCTGAATGAACGAATAGCAGAGAGGACATTCACGGCGATGCAGAGAATTACAGCTATGGCGGTAATCAAACTGAAACACCTACAGACAATGAGGAAAGGATCTGCTCTTCGTCTCGGTGGTCTTGTGTTGTTGCTGGAAGTCCTAGTCAGGATTGGCACGGCGGCGTCAGTCACGTTCCCGATCTCTTCATCCTCCGTAGGCATCTTCACAACTCTAACTAACAAACTAACCGAATGGAAGGGAAGACTGAACAAACTAATAAATTAACTACTCTTCTTTTGCATTTTTTTATTTTTGCATTTAGAGTATTAAAATTATTTGTTGTTTTTGGAATAAATTATAAATTATAAATTTTTAAGTTAAATTTAAAATTTGAAAACAAAAATTAATTTTTAATTTTTAAAAATTTTAAAAATTTATTGATTCATTGAGATTTGGTGAATCCACTTCGACATTTCTTAAACATTTTTATTGTTATTTCTAATAAAAGGTGTCATCGGTCTCTTTTTCTTTCTTTGTTTTTCTAGATGACATTCTACTATTCATAAAAGCATGAAAGCAGAAAAGTCTCAAATCAGATTTACTATTAATCTCTTAGACAAATTTAGTCGGATATTACATCTGAAAATCAATCTTGCGAAGTCTCGTGCCTTTTATTCCCTACGTGTCCCTAAGCCAAAATCAATTATCTGACTTCGATCTCAGTCATCTGAAGCACTACTTCTCTGAACAAACACCTCGATTTTTCTATTCTCGGAGGTAGAGTCAAAAGATATGATTTTACCTTCACAATAAAAAAAATGCAAAAGGGCGTGGCTTCTTAGAAAAACAAAGATTTTCAACAAGTCAGGTAGAGTAGTCCTGCCTGCTTCTGTTATCATATTCATCATCTCTTACTATATTCAAACCATCTAGCTCTTGGAAAGTTTTTGTGATACAACTGATAGTATGACTAAAAAATTTATTTGAAAGGGTACAACCACCTCTTGCATTCATTGGGCCGGATAAAAAATATTACACATCCAAGGAAGTTGGATGGCCTAGGGGTTTGATTAACTAGAGATGCAAATACAATCTTCATCAGCTAACTGGTTTGGGATATACTTTAAAATACTTATAAACTTTTGGTACATCTCATCTCTTACAAGTATTTGTTTGGTGTATATCTTATCTCTTTTTTTTCAACTTTAGGTTCTTTTACTTGTAATTCTATTGTCAAAGTGAATAATGTGTTAAGAGATGGCTTTAATGGAGAGATTTTTAGGTTCTTTTACTTGTAATTTTATTGTCAAAGTAAAAAATGTGTTAAGAGATGACTTTAATGGAGAGATTTTTTGTATGTTTTGGCACAATCGCTAGATTTCTCTTGATCCACTAGCTGTTATTGTTGATTAGGTTCACATTTATGACTATCATCAATCAATTAAAGATTTTTATTTTACAACTCCATCTCATGTCCTTTGTTTGTATACTCATCTCCCTCATTGCAACATCACTAAGTTCACCGTTAAAGATTTCAACTTCAACCCTAATTCCGACGACATTTTCATTCGGTTTGATTTCATAAATGGTATTTACCCGATTAAGAGTGGTTACTCTTTAATTCTTTGCAATATAGAAGGTTTACATGATCTAAACATGAAATCTCAATCATGAAATTGGATATGGAAATTATTACTTCTAGAAAAGATAAAATTCCTCTTTTGGCTTACTTGTCACAATTATGTTTCTATCCTCTATCTACTTCACCATCGCAACATGGCCCCCTCGACCATGTGCTAAATATGGCATAGAAGATGAAAATTTTCCTCCATCATGTTTGTGATTATGCATACTCTGAAAACTTTTGGTTGTTTCTTAGGTTTAATCGTCATGATATCTTTTTAACCCATAATAGAAATGCTTGAGTAAAAAATGTGATATGTGGTTTCCGCCGCAATCTCTTTGCAACGAGAACCTAATGATTTACGGAAGAGGTAATTCGACATATTTATCACATGAAACCATTCTAGGTACATACTCTCTTAATTTAATTATAATAAATTAATTAATAATCAAATAATATTGTAACCAAATTAAAAAATCACTCAATAATCTTTAAAATTGAGCCATAAAATATTATAAATTAAGTTATTTACCTCATCAAACACTCAAAATGTTACTTGTGCTGTAATTATAATAAATTAATAAATAACAATTATTTATTATTCTAACTAAATTTAAAAATAACTCAATAATCTTTAAATTTAAATATTACATATTAAGTTATTCGACTAATCCAACGTTCAAAACATATCAAATGGATAAATATTAAATTAATATATTCATAAATTTTCTTTGACAAGAAAATAATAACTAATAACATATGTTCTTTTCTTGATCATAATAACTAGAATCTCAACAAACAAACAAAAAGATTTACAAGTAAATATTATTTTGATCAAATAATACTAATTATAACTAAAAGGAAAAAATAGTAATCAAATTAAATTAAATAAATCAATTATTTAAGTAGTATTCTCAAATTAGTAATATTATATTATATTATTTTTAGTAATATTGTGTCTATTACATATTTTAACACATTATATTTTAATATTTCACTAGAACTAAAAAAATATGATTTTTTATAATTCGGCAAGTAGAATTTTTTTTTTCAATACCAATATCCAGATTATTAAATCGACTAATTTAATTCAAGATCAATTCAGATATCAAATAGATTTAATCCCTTTCTATTGTAATCGTAGAAAATTGATCCGTAAATTTATTACTAAGGCCAACGTTAATTATCACCGGATCAAGTGACCAATTAACAGCACAAATAGAATATTTACTCAAATGTTGTTTTATTCTTGTTCCAACTCCATCTATGTCGGCAACACTTTGCTTTGCGTCTACAACTACAAAGCATGGTTCTTTTCTTCACCTGCCATTCAAGCTTGGCAAGTGGCATGGCAGGTAGGGAAATGGAATCTAAACAACGAGAAAGAAAAGGACACATGTGTCTCAATTTATGGTACAAATTGCCACATATTACTATTGTGACTATTGTTGAGTGATGAGATGAACATCTACATTAATCAATCTTCCTTCTTTAATTAATGATGAACTTTTAACTTATATTTAATTACAATAAAGTCCATCTACATGTATACTTTATTTCGGGCAGAAGTTCTTAGATTCCACGTACATTTGTATTGTCGACATTAGATTAACTGATATTATTGTTAAATTATGAGAGGCACATTCACATTAGATAGAAATTAATTACTTAGCCATACTCGTTCAATATGTTGTAGCCCGCATTTCAAAAGTTATTTTAAAGTTGGCTGATTGATTTTTAATCAACTATAACTATATTCTAGTTGTCAATGAAATTGTATGATGAAGTCAAACAAATGAAAAAAAATGTGTTTATGTTTAAGGTAGATTTCAAAAAGGTATTCGACAAAGTGGATCGGAGTTTTTTGAAATATGTTTTGGAGAAAATGGAGTTTCACGAAAAATGAAGGAATTTGATTTCAGAGTGTTTAAAAACAGACAATATTGATTTCAGTACTGGTTAACAGCTGCCCTACTCAGAAGTTATATATGGAAAGAGGTCTAAGACAAGGGGATCCACTATCTCCCTTCCTTTTTCATAATTGTGGCGGAAGGATTCAATGTTCTCATAAAAAGATCAATCGAGATGAGTAAATTCTATAGATACAAGTTTGAAAAACGAGATGAGAGTTTTTCGCATTTACAGTACGCGGACGATACATTAATAATAGGCGGAAAAAGGTGGGGGGACGTTAGGATCATAAAGGCAAGTTTGATGTTATTTGAGATGATGTCGGTGTAGAAGTCAACTACAAGAAGAGTTCCATCATAGGCATAAATATATGTCATTATTGTTTGCAAGAAGTGGCAAGAACTTTAAATTGCAAGTTAGGAACAATTCCATTTAGTTGCTTGGGAATCCCGATTGGAGCAAATCTGAGATAAAAAAAACTTGGCAAACAGTTCTAGATACAGTAAGAAACAGATTATCCAAATGGAAACACAAACATATATTGAGTGGTGGTCGAGTGGTTTTGTTAAAATTTGTACTATCTGCGACTCCAATCTACTTCCTCTCCTTCTTCAAAGCTCTAACATGTATTGTCGCTAAACTTGAATTTTTGTTCAAACAATTCTTTTAGGGTGGGGGAGAGAACGAAAGGGAAATCAATTGGGTGAAATGTGATAGGATATGCAGACCTATAGATGAGGGAGGCTTGAGAATAAAAAATTTGAGGGTTTTTAATGAAGCCTTATTGGGTAAATGGAAGTGGAAAATCAAGTTTGAGAGGAGAGGTTTGTGGTATAAAGTGTTGTCTTGTAGATATTGTGAGTTCAATGGTAGGATGAGTAGAGGTGAGATCAATAGCTCCAGATGGCGGAGAACAACTGTTGAAAAGTATTTTAGGTGGGTTGTTTTATCGTATCCACGGGAATTGTTCTAATATCTAGATGCTTGTCGTTCAACAGTTTAAAGTTCTAAGAAAAGGGTTTTCAAAGAGTTTTTGTTTTGTAACATATGTTTTGGTAGCAAAGAGTAAACTAAAGAAAGATGTTTGTTTTAAGAAAAGCATGTCAATATTAGATTTCATTAATCCCTTTCATACATATCCGATTAATCAAGCATGTGAACTTAGTTTAGATCAATACAATTGTGTATTCTCTCAAATCTGTTTATTTCTAAAGCGGCTTCGCGGGTATTATTGTTTCAATCGCTAGATGATCTCTCAAACCAACAATCAAAATAATAAACATAAAGATCGCTACAAAGAAAATATTAACTTTCAAATCTATGTCTAGAGTTTGTTTGCTAATAGATGAAGAACTTAGGTCAAGACTTAAAAAATTTATGTCTAGAGTGACTCAAACCATACATTTATCAATAAAAGCATAGATCTTCATCATATATTGATCATCAACCTTGTTCACATACAAAAGATCAAAAGAAATACATACTAGTAAGGTTAACTACCTCTAATCTTGACACAAAAGGTGTTTAGCTAGACGTCACCATGGTAGCTTGATCAACAAGTAAAAAGGAAAGTTTTTATAGCATCAAAGTCAAAAGATCAAAGATTGATGCTCCAAAGTTTTGATTCTACTTCTCTTAAAGTTTCTAAGCTTTTTTTCCCTAAAAATCTCTTTACAATCTGAAAAGTTGTTAAAAATGAAAAGTGTCCCAAAATATCTACTCCAGTGGCTATTTATACAAAGTCCACAATATGCCACAGCGCTAAGTGCCATCAGGGGCGCGCTTAGCGCGACCAGCACAAAGGCGGAAAATTTCCAGAAAGCACGCTAAGCGCGTTCAAGGGTACTTAGCTACTACCTTTTCATCAAAAACGTGTTGAATTCGCGCTAAAAAATGCTCTAAGCGAGAGTTACCATCAAAATATTACGAAATTGATCTTCAAAACCCTCTTCCATCATCCATAGGTTCCAAGCATTATATCAAGCAAAAAAACCTATCAAAAAGCATAAAAACAGTCACAATTCACAATATTTACAAGCATAATCGAAAACTTGCATATTTACACTAAAACATATGAATTTACTACTAAAACATCAAAGAAACAATTGGAAAGGGTCACAAAATACTATAAAAAATATGCACAATTTGGCCCTTAACAACTCTCCCCAACTTATTATATTGTTTGTCCTCGAACAAAAGTTTGCCAAACATAAATGAACCCAAAGCAATGCACAAGAAATCAGAATCAACAAGATAGAACAACAACGATTTCATGGTTCAAAAAGTAGAAGTACAAACAAGATAAACTTATCATTCTCAAAATGAATCATAGAGATAAAACTATTGCTATGTGAAAAACACAAATCAAAACTTCTAAAGAAATACAATTCCAACATGAATCACACCTAAGCACACATTCATCAAGGGATGAAAACATTATGATGTTTTATCACTCGCCAAACAATCCTACAAACATCTGGAACAAATTATACATTCAAGAATTAACATGCATTAATGAGTGTAAAAGAAGGAATCATAAGGACTTCAAAGGTTGTAATTTGCCTTGGGCTACAAGGAAGGGTCATTTATCAAAGTCATTAAAATAAAAATACTTATTCCTATGAGAGCATTCAATTCTCACAATCATACACACTTTAAGACCTTAACCCACTTGTTTTCTTTTCTATGAGGCATAATTACAACCTTGAGCTCATTTGTTGGAAATTCATGCCCAATTTCCTTTCTTTTCCATTTTCTCTTTTCATTGTTTCTTTTTCAAGCTCTTTCATTATTCACAACCACTTTATTTTTCATCATGCCTCAATCTACCTCTTTCTCCCCAACTTTGAATACAACCAAAATATGATGTTAAGAATTCTCTCACACATCTAAGGCAAGGAACAACAAAAAAAACCATACTTAAAGGTTGAGGTTCAAAGGTTTGACAAACAAAAAATCAAGATCCATTCCAAGATTCAATTATTTTTCATGTACAATATTTACACGATTCAATTATTCACATGGATATTGATATAAAGGCTCAACGGGGCTAATAAATGCTCGCTTAGTCACAAGGTAGATTGATCATTCTATTTGTTCAAGTGGTTTTTCTCAAAATAATAAAAAAAAATTACCTTGATCCTTTTCTTCCTTTCACACAAATCAACACGCATGCATGATTTCAACATAATAGAAACGAGTTAAACAAGAATGTCGGTATCCCGCATATATTATACAATGAAAGCTTCCTCACAAAGGCTATGTTCTAAATGATTCGTAATTGAAAAAGTATTTCAAAAAAAGTAATGACAACATGTTTTACACCAATCACAAGTTTCATATCCATACTTACTTTAGAAAACGATAAATATGTACCTTGAAATTATACATTTACTCAATCATATCATTATCACTCTATTGCATGTTGATTCATCAATCTTGACATTAGTCACAAGGTCCCTTCAAGTTTTTGAACTTAGGAACAACACAAAATAAATAAAAAATCTACAAAAAAACTAACAATTGCAAATTACTCAATATAATAAAACATACTATCATAAAAATTGCGACACCCAAAGCATGGCGCCACAACATAAGTTCCAAATCCTCATATTGACAAGGATGGTACAAAAATGATCCAAAAGTACAATTAAAACAAAAACAACCAATTCTTAATGGTTCAAACATAAACATAATAATAGAAACAAAAGATCAGAAAAAACCCAAGATCAAACTACTCAGTACTACTCAACGAATCCAGCTCTCACTCTGTCTCTCCATTGTCATCATCATTATCATCCTCGTCAACAACAACATCATCAAAATCCCCATCGCTCTAAGCCATGTTTGCTTGACGCACCTGTGTATGCTGCGGAGGAACCCGTTCCCTCGAAAAATGAAAAGGCATGTCCTCAGGCATATTCACATAAGCACTTAACTCCTCAGACAAAGGTAAAGGTTGATCCACATGCGGCTCACGAGTTTGTAAATGTAACACATACATAGATGAGTGTAAGATACTAAAATCTCTCTTATGATCAATGTGCATGTCCCATGTGTACATACATGTCACACGTTCATCATACTCTTGACCAGCTAGAGGATCTCCTGCTTGCTGATGTGGTGGTGGGACTGGCTACTCTAGTGGTGGTGGTGGTGATGGTTGCACATCAACTCTAGACATGTAGTGGATTTGGATCCAGGTATCAGTCACGACACCTTTAATGGTCTTATGAACCACATCAGGTATCGGGACACTCGCTCGAGTGCAAAAGCCTATAATCAATCTAGGAAAGACCAAGATAGCAGGGACCTTAGAACACAAATGGTTTCCATGATATAATACATCATGCAAGCAATGTCGAGAGGGATAGAAGAGGTGTGACTCTTATGCCTTATGTTGTGAAGGACTAGGCTCATCAAAATTTGTGTGGTAGTGTTTATATCACATCTCTTAAGATGCTTCGGCCTCCCTGCTGCATTCAGCTCAAATCCCCTACCCGAATGCACTAAGGCATCACTCATATTTGAAAAGTTCCAATTTTTCTTGCTACCCCCTTGTAATAGGCACACTGCTTACCTTCGACCAGCACCAACGGGTTTCCCAAATATGCATTAATGGCATCCCGAAAAAATGACACATGCTTACTCCTCACATATGTCATGAACGAATAAATACGACCCTCCACCAGGATTGCATTTGCGGAGAACTCTTAAATTATCTTATAGTTCAGCTGGGTAGGTGGGGTAAGCAGGGAATTCCATCCATGGTTCTTAATTATGCTTAAGAAACCTCTGAAGTCGCCTTGAGGATGTATCCTAAAAATCCACTCTGACCAAATACACCGCCGAGTGAAATCAAGGTAACGAGCTTTCTGTTCAGCCCCCAGGAACTTATGTGCGTCAAACGCTGTTAGCTCTTGCCTTTTTTGAGATGATTGACGGACACCGATGCGAGCATGCTTGGAAGCGAATTTTGGAGCCATATGCAAAATAAAGAAACCAAACTGCACCAAACACATTAAAAAAGTAGCACATAAATTCAGAATAATTCTTGCGTAACTGCAGGTTATCACATAACAAGCAATCAAGCGAGGGATGATAGTAAATTGAGAAATTTGATCCTAGGGGGTGTGCTAAGCACGGTTAGGCATGTAGGTAAAAATGCCTCTGCAGCCAACCTACCCCACGCAACAAAAATATAACACTTAAAACAACTAAACATTAAATCTGCAAAAAAAAAAACACAAACAACCAGCAAAAACCAAAAATCAGAAGATAGGGTGCATAAGAGCGCGCTTAGCTGGCTCATAGTGCGCTTGCGAAAATAGGCAAAAACTGCCTCTACAACCACTATTAATCCTTCAAATCAACATATAAACAACAAACCAAATGCATGTATTCACAACAAAATACTGAATCAAAGATTTAATCAGCATGCAAGCCAAGAAGTAAACAAAGCCCTAATGTTTCAGGCCAAGGGTTCACAAAATCACTTATACACAAGCAACCTTAACATGTCAATTTCTACTTAATCAAACCAAACCCTAACAACATGTAATCTAAATCAACATAATAAAGAGCATTGATAAAACTGAAAGTAGGGAAGGAGATGAAAAAGAGAAAGAGAAGTTGAAGTGAAAAAGGGAGCTTGTGAGAAGATAGCTTGGAAGTTCAAGAGTGAGACTGAGTGAGGAAATGACCTTTTAATATTTCAAAAAGAAGCTGACTCATGTCCAAAACCTGGCCCATTTCACCTTTTCCCACTCAGACCCACACTTGAACTGACCAATTTCTTGTGACCGCTCTCAGCAGCGCGCTAAGCGCGCTCAGTGAAACAAAGCCACTTAAGTGTGGTCTCAAATTGTGTTCTCCCGACATTTTTGTTGCCCGATTAAATTCAAACTAATCAAAAAAATAGTAAATACTTATAATATTGAGGTGCCTCCCAACAAGCACTTTGTTTAACGTCGTTTGAGCTCGACGGTCCAATGCAACCTCACAGATCACATAAAGGCACAGTAGATACATTTCGTTCGAAATCGCCACCAAGATAAACTTTCAACCTTTGACCATTAACAGTCTAGCTATCATTTGACAGGGTGTCTTCAATAACAATTGCTCCATAATGCTTGATCTCCTTAATCCGGAATGGACCGGACCATTTGTATTTCAACTTACCAGGAAACAATTTCAATTTCAAATTAAACAGTAAGACCATTTGCCCTTCTTTAAAGTCTTTGTTCAAAATATTCTTGTCATGGTAACATTTCACTTTATCCTTATACAGAGTGTTGGAGCCATACGCCTGAAGGCGCATTTCATCCATTTCATGCAATTGTACTTTTCTTTTTTTACCGTTTAGAGTTGGATCAAAATTAAAAAATTTTAAAGCCCAAAAAGCCTTATGCTCCAACTCCATCGGTAAGTGATTGTTTTTACCATATCCCATTTTGAAAGGTGTGAGACCAATCAGAGCTTTGAAAGTTGTCCGATAAGCCCATAATGCATTATCGAGCTTATTTGACCAATCTTTTCCAGAAGATGACAGTTTTTTCGAGAATCCTCTTGATCTCACGATTTGATACCTCCGCTTGACCATTTGCTAGTGGATGGTATGGTGTTGCAATTTTGTGCTTTACACCATATTGCTCCAATGCTTTTTCTAGCCGAGAGTTGCAAAAGTGGGATCCTCCTTCACTTATCAACACTCTTAGAGTACCAATCGCAAAAAAAAAAATTCTTCAGAAACTTTATCGCCATTTTTCCATCCGCTTTCGCACATGATATCGCTTCTACTCATTTGGACACATAGTCCACTGTGACCAAAATGAATTCACAGGAAAAAGATGATGGACATGGGCCGACAAATTCTATGCCCCAACAATCAAATACCTTAACCTCTAGCATGTTTTTCAATGCCATTTCATTCTATTTTAAAATTCAACCGCTCCTTTGGAACTTGTCACAACTTTGTGTATGTGAATGTGCATCTTTAAAAAGAAGACCAATAAAAGCCCGATTGAATGACTTTTGTTGTCGTTCTCAATCCATTAAAACTACCCCCGTAAGGAGAGTTGTGACAATGCCCAAGGATGCTATTAGCCTTTTCTTTTGAAACACACCTTCTCAAAATGTTATCGGCACAAAGTTTAAACAAATACGATTCATCCCACACAAAGTACTTGGCATCCGATAAAAAATTCTTTTTTTAGTTACGAGTTAGACCTTCTGATATTAATCTGGTGGCTTTGTGATTCACCATGTCGGGAAACCAAGGTCTAACTTACACCATGAACAACTTTTCATCAAGAAATTCGTCTCTGGCCTCAATTTCATGATTGGTTATCTCAACATTAACAAGACGGGACATGTGATCCACCACCAAATTCTCAGAACCCTTTTTTTCGCGAATTTCAAGATCAAATTCTTGCAAAAAAATGACCCATCGAATTAGTCTTCATTTAGAATCCGACTTGGTTAGAAAATACTTAATCGCCGCATGGTCCGTGTAAACAACAACTTTAGACCCAATTAGGTATGACCGAAATTTTTCCAATGCATACACTATCGCAAGAAGCTCTTTTTATGTTGTGGCATAACTTATTTAAGCTTCATTCAAAACCTAACTTGCATAGTGTATATCATAAAAAATATTTGTTCTCCTTTGACCAAGTACCGCACCAACGACATAATCATTCACGTCACACATGATTTCAAAATCAATTTTCCAACTAGGAGTGATGATTATGGGTGCGGTAGTCAAACTTTATTTTAAAGAATTAAAAGATATCATGCAAGAATCATCAAATTCAAAAGACTTATCTTGGTTGAGCAAGTTGCTCAAAGGCTTTGTGACTTTTGCGAAATCTTTGATGAACCTTCGATAGAATCCCGCATGACCAATAAAGCTTCTTATTCCCTTCACATTCAAAGATGGTGGCAACTTTTCAATGATGCTCACCTTGGCTTGATCAACTTCAAGGCCTCTTGAAGAAACTTTGTGGTCGAGCAAAATTCCCTCTGTTACCATAAAATTGCATTTTTCCCAATTAAGCACCAAGTTTATTTCCACACACCTTTCCAAAGCAACATCCAAGTTTTTCAAGTAAAGATCAAACGACGGTCCAAAAACCGAGAAGTCATCCATAAAAACCTCAATTGACTTTTAAATGAAGTCCAAAAAAATTGCTTGCATACACCGTTGAAAAGTAGTCGGCGCATTACAAAACCCAAAAGGCATCCTTCTATAAGCAAAGATTCCAAAAGGGTATGTGAAAGCGGTTTTCTCATGGTCCTCCATGTTAACAATAATTTGATTGTAACCCGAATAACCATCTAAAAAACAATAGAATTCTTGTCTGAAAAGTCTCTCGAGCATTTGGTCTATGAAAGGAAGAGGAAAATGATATTTCCTCGTAGCTTGATTTAGCTTATGGTAATCGATACACATCCTCCATCCGGTCACAATTCTTGTAGGGATTAACTCATTTTTCTCATTTCAGATAACTCTTATCTCACCTTTATTTGGTACCACTTGTACCGAGCTAACCCAAGGACTATCGGAAATAGGATAGATCATTTCACCATCTAACATTTTCACTACTTCTTTCCTAACCACTTCTTTCATAGTAGGATTTAAACGACTTTGAGGTTAAGCTACCGGTTTGAAGTCATCATCCATTAGTATCATATGCATACAATAGGAAGAACTTATTCCTTTTAAATAGAAAAGAGTCCAATCCATAGCATATTGGTTCTTTTTCAACACACAAATCAACTTGTCTTCCTCAATTTTGGTTAGCTCTTTGCTTGTGATAATCGGTTTATACCCTTCATCATCAAGAAAAACATATTTAAGGTGAGAGGGCAACAACTTCAACTCAAGCTTTATCTCTTCATTATTTTCTTTTTTAAATATTTCCACTCTTTCTTTCAAGGGAGGAATCTCATCCAATTCTTCAAGTTCTCACAAACACTTCTCGATTTCTTTTTCTTCATTCTCATTGACACTTTGGAGGGCATTTGTAAGAAATTTTTATAATGGGGTAGAAACTTGTAATTGCCTTATTACTTCTTCAATGACCTCATTCGTTGCATTGATGTGTGTTATCCGCAAGTATACGGAGTACGTCAGAGTAATATAAAAGATTATCGATCCCACAGAGACCAATGTCAATCTATCGATTACTATCGTTATGTTGTTTATCTAAAGCTAATGAAAACAGGGAGTATTTCGCGCAGAGAAAAAAAATTAAGAAATGAATTTAAATTTAGAATAAATGCATACTAGAATGTAATTCTCATTGCTCAAACAATACTCCTATTTACTAAGTAGTAATACTTATGGGGCAATATTTTCTTCCTTGAAAAAAAGTTAATTAAAAAGGAACTATTGCGTTAGCGTAATCGGAACCAGACCTGCCCTTTAATCTATACTAGCCGCTCACGCTGCATCGATCGCATCTTGCATTAAAGTGACGAAGTCCTTTTTTATGTAACTACCTCTAAGACTCAGTTAAAAAGTGTATTTGATTGGAAACTTTCAATATCAAAGGGCTTCCAGCATATGCTCGGCCAACCGGATCCTAAATCTATAAACGCGTCAAAAAATAGTTTTAAAATCACTTTCTAATAATATCAAACTTTTCTAATTAATTAATAAAGCGCTTTCGCTGTTTTTACCAATTAAAAACTAACCAACTCTTATCTAAAGTGTCGAACGGTTTTCGATCTTACCCGACGTAGTCACGGTCATTACGCCAACAGAAACACAGTCCAGTTCACATAATGGCCGATCAATTTAAGTTTAGAAAAGTTGCATTAAAATCCAAAAACAGTCCCTAAAGTCTTTCTATAAATACAACATGTGGAGTACCATTGAAACAACGGTCCTTTCATTCCAACATAACAGATTTAGCTGGACGTGACTATGATAAACATAATAAATAATTTGTTTGTAGAATAAATCATATAGGGAAATAAAACGTGCGTGATTGGTTCTCGAATGAACGGAAGTGTCACCCTTAGGTTCAATTCAGAAAACGAATCTTGGAAATAAAAGCAATATAGTAGGGTTCATATACGACCAGTAGGGGTTATGACTCTTGTAGGGGTTATATTTAGTAGGGGTCATATATGACCAGTAGGGGTTATGACTCTAGTAGGGGTTATATTTAGTAGGGGTTATGACTCTAGTTAGGGGTTATGACTCTAGTAGGGGTTATATCTAGTGTCGCGGTGAAATTTGGATACCAAGCTATTGATTAACTTGAATCTTATTCATTTGCAACCGAACTTTGATTTGTCCAAAGGAAGGGATAAAGATCGAAATACCCACAATGCAATGCAAATGCAAGCTAGAGAGTTATAGGTTTGGGGGTTAGTTAAACTTAGAGAAGGTGCTAGCATCCTAAGTTTCTGTAGTACTCTACAGGAACCTCTTATTTTATGTTTGCTTTATTGCTAAAGTGTTGTCTGCTTAATGGTTGAAAGACCTAGGGGTTTATTTCTAAGTATACTTGATAAGATATCGCATCTTATGCCTACATATCCTAACGGGAGTGGAATCAGAGTATCTGTAGTTCCCCTAAAGGGCTTGAGGAGTTCTTTGACTGTGGTCAAAGTTCCTACGGGTTTAGGGTAGTTGGTTGATTGAGTTTAGGAGAAAATATGAGTTGTCATTTTAAGGGAGATTTAACTGCCACAAGTGTAAGAGATTGTATTATTGTGGGGTGGAGATTCTATCTCGCTCAAGATGACTAATATCTACTTCTCTAATGTTTGAATATATTTGATTTGAGTTGATTTGTTTATTCTAAGTTGTAAAGATAAAGGTCCTTCCTATGGGGTAGGATCTAAACTTAGAAGATCGACTTGAATGGGATCAAGGATCATGGGGAAAATGATGCAAATGTAATGCATACGCCCCAGTTTTATGTTACGCGCAGATTCTTCCTTTGGACATATGCAATGCGATAATGTAAATTGCGATAATGTAAATAAAATTGAAGAAAATAAAGGCAAGTAAGTAAAACATGCACAAACGCATGAAAGCGCTAAGTGAGTGCGTGAATTGTGAATGTGAATGGGACATGTGGAGACGTAAGCGTGCTCGATTGATTAAATTTTACGATGTTGATTGATTTTAAGGGGTGTTTGATTAGGAAGAGGTTGAATTGATTTTATGAGGATTGATCTTAGGGATTAGTAAGAAACTATCGAAGGGCGACTTGATTACTTAATTATATTATTTTTAATTAAAAAGTTGAGTTAATTGATGAAGTTGATTTAAGAAAAACTAGATTAATTAGGTGAGTTGATTTTGATTATTTTAAGAAAATGGTTGAATTGATCTTAAGAAAAGTTGAATTAATTGATTTAAAAAATATATATTAGATTTATTATTAGTGAAAGGTTAATTTAATTTTATTAATTTTAAAAGGTTTTTCTTATTGAATAATAAAAGGGCTATCATTATATCCATAAATAAAATTCATATTAAATATATAAAAGGTTGATAAATAAAATAAACTAAATAGATGGTTATGAAGTGAGTTTTTTTTAAAATAAAAAGTCTTGTTATTATTAATTATGAAACTATATTGTAAAGGTTTATTAAATAAAATAGACTCTTAGTTATTATAAAAGCTAAAAGTTAATTTAGATTAAAAATGGTTTATTATAGTTATTACAATGTTATTTTAAAAAGTTTTGCTGAAAAAGATATTATGAAAAGTTGATTAATTAAAAGTTGATTAGAAAGTTAATTTAATTAATAAAAAAACCAAATGATTAAAAGGTTAATTTAAAGTCGTTAGTAATTTTTAAGAAGAAAAGATTTAAGGTTAATTGGATTAGATTAATTAAGTTGGGATTATTTTGATTAATAAAATAGATAGTGGCTGATTAATTGGGCTGGGCGAGTGATTGCGTGTGGCAAGTCCTGAGGGGCTTACCGTGGACCCGCGATATGGGTCGCACAATAGGATCTGTTGGAGATCCAATGGCCCGTGTGTGAGGTGCAGTGGCGTTAGTGTGTGTGTGTTTACATATGATCATTACATAAAAAAAAATGAAAGAAAAAAACAACAGGCAAAGAAACCCTAAGCCCCAAATCGGAAAGACTCCACCCTTCCTCTCTTCGCCGATCATCCCTCTTTCTCTGCAATTTCTCGCTTTGCTTTCTCCTTCAACTTCTTTTTTCTCCTTCCGATCTTCTTCTTTCTCCTTCTGATCTTCTTCCGTCTCCTGCCGATCTTCTTCTCGTTCTATTTCTCTACACAAATCACAAACCAAACAAATCAAATTACGCTAAATTGTTAGTAATGGAAATTTTCATAGTTTGATGTGGATTCTGTTTTGCAAGGGGCTCTTCGATGGTGGACAACGGCAGAAAAGATTTGGACGGACAGAAATACTGCGTCCGGCGAGGGATTCGCAGAAACGGCGAAGGTTCTGGCGGAACGGAGGTCTATCACGGTGGCTTCTCGGTGGAGATTGAGGGTTTAATTCGGTGGTTTCCTCCGGCGGCGACAAGTGGGTTCGCTATGGATGATTGGGATAGCGAAGCTGAGGGTTTGGGGTTATGTTTTCGCGGCGGATTTTCCAACAATATAAGCTTTTACTCTTTTCGATTTACATGTTTAGGGTTGGAAATTTGGGATTTCTTACGTGTTCTGTGAATGACTCTGCTAGGGTTTCTTGATTAGGGATATTTTTGAATATTGTGTGTGTTTGTTGTGAATCCCCTTTCATCTCAAATTCCTCCTTCTTTTATAATCAAACTAAGAGAATGTTTCCTTATTGATTTTGGACAGGAAATCAATTCTTTGAAAACATTTCCATTTTCAGGTTAATCTTGTCTGAAACATTTTTGGAAAAGAGTAATGCTGCCTCCTTGTGTCATGATTCGTGATTAACCAATAGAGATTTATGTTTGTATATTCAATGAGCTTCCCATTATTTCTTGTTTGATCAACGTTTGCAATATACCATTGATGCCAATTCTTATTTTCACCACACATTCTTCGCTATGAATTTTGTTATGCTCTTCTGGAATTGGTTTTGTTTAACAGGTTTGGGAGGAAGGTGGATCCGAGAGCAAGTTGCATTCTGGGCTATAAGAACTTGTACAAATTGAGGGTTACTTGAAGTTGGAACTCTGTAAACGGCTGTCGTCATCTTTGTTTGGGTAGAGAAGCAATTCCAATGGGATTTGTAAGCTGCCTTTAGATTGTCAATTAGTTCTATCTCATTCAACTCTGTTTATATGATCCAATTCAATTTGACCCTTTTGTGTATTTTGTTGGAATTCTTGTAACAGGACGATAAAGTGAGACTCTGTTTGGACTGCTATGTGACCTTTGAACATCCGTCAATGTGGGAGATACCCGGAGGCGGCAAACACAGCTATCCTTTTGTGAAGTGTGAGTTTCATGTTGACTGCTATTGCGTGACTGGGTTGGAAAGAAGACTGCGGCTTCAACTTACTGCCTTGAAAAACCTTCAAAGAGGAAACTTGGTGACCCTCAGCATGCTATCGTTCACGGTGAAGTCAGGGTGTTCTTGATAGGTATGCACTGTTGTAAACGCTTTTTGTATTATCTGTTTGTTCTTCTTTGACTTAGTGAAAGGTTCTAAACCGACAGCTCTTTTTGTCGCAGGTTTAGTTCAAAGTCTGTGCACGTTTCGGTAAGCCCAACCACAATCACATTATTGTTGCGAAATGAAGTGAACTTAAGGACTTGAGTTTCAGTGCCAAGGCAACGGTAAGTGTTGTTGTGACCTAAAAGGAATTCCATGAAGCATTCTATTGGCTCTGTTGTTTTTCTTTACACATTATAGGCCTTGTTATAACTCTCTCATGGGATTCAAATGGTATTGACAGATTTGAAGAAAAGGGAGCTGTCACAGGAGAATGTTCCTCAAACTGGTATCCGCATTCTACTTCGGGAACCGACCTGGTGCGACTAAGCTTCCATGAAGTCATACAAATGTAACCTTGTGCTCATGGCGTGGAGAGGGAGTCTAGCAATCTCCCGGCTTATGCGGCGATTCTATTGCATAGTCAGATATAACCGGGCACCCTTGTTATAAAACACAAGCTTATGATGATTTTAGGTGCATTACCAGCGAGAACAGTCCTGTTTAACATTGAGATTCCCGGCCGTCTAAGCTTCCGTAATTCATGGGCAACGAAGTCGACGACAAGAGTTTCAAAATCCGGCAAGAGGATTGGTGCTACAGATTCCTCTTATTATTCCAACAAGGTTTGCTTTTTCTTCTTTAGAAGGTTTTGAACTATTTTTGAGGATGGTGGATGAGAATTTGTAACCTTTCTCATTATTGTTTGTGATATTGCAGAATGATGTAGTTAACGTAGAAGCTCGATGGTACCGAATTTCCTTGAACACAGTAGTTGAGCACGGGAAACTGGCAAATCGCACTTCACCACCTCGTACTGCTTGCTTTTCTTGTAGTACAAAAGAGTTCAGAAGACAACAAATGCAAGGACATTGACGTCTATGCTCTTGCAGGGTATTAAAGACGAATGTGTACAATCTCTGGGTGCATTGAGAAACTAAACCTCGGTGGTAGTGCGATGGTATTCGAGTGCATTCTTTGTACAAGCCAAGGCAGGGCCTCTCCTGTGTCTAGTCATCAATTTAGGCGACTACAAGAGGGGTGCAACTAATAGATGAATGTCCCCTGTTATCCATTATAAGTGTAGTTATCATTAATACCTTACAAAAAATTGTTGTAAAGGAACTTATAACCTCCCTTTTTGTAAAGCCACTGCATGGCATGGTTGTGTTAGAAGAAATTTGTTTCATAGAATAAATTCTAATCTCCCGCAAATTATTGCTTGATTATGTACCCCTTGTTTTTTTTAAAGACTAGAATTTCTTGTATGCCTTGTATGGGTGGAGTTTGTAACCAATGCTTTGTAAAATAGGAAAGATACCATGTAGTGCAAACTTTGAATTTCAAATTCCACATGAGCTTTTGATTTAATAATCATAGTTATGATAATAAAACAAAGTCTCTTTACTTAAACGCAGCAGGTCTTTAATTGAATCACTCCAACTTCAATGAACATGTGACAAGATGTTAATTCCTATTTCACCGTTATATGGAATTCGGATTTTTAAAACTCCTGGGCTGCCTTGATAAACCTTAATTCTTTGGAGCCAGATTCACACAATTAAAAACTTTGATAACGAAGAAAATAGGTACATCAAAGGGGATGTAGCTCTGTAATATGTTGCCACAAAAACCGTGAACCTCCTCTTAAAGCCTAATCCTCTTTAAATTCGAACCATTAGAAAAATCCCTGGGTCTTTGAATTGAAAGTCCTTGATCATGCTTCAAGGCTCTTTTGACAGAGAAAATGAGTATCGACAACACCTGAAATGGTTGTTTTGCACAAACTGGTTAGTCGTAAAATATGCACGCAAAAGTATAAAGGTAAAAGGACAAAAAATCAATAGGTGGAATCTTAAGGTCAAAAATTAGGGTGCAACAGATGGCCCTATTTAAGTTTCTTCTATCCGGAGATATGGAGATTGAAATCTTTGTCTCGACGAGATAGAATGGACTTAAATAAAAACATTGCACGAATTTTCGGCCCTAAGAAGCCACCAAATGCATATGATATGAGATGATATGAAATGCAAAACAGACGGTCATGTGGAGACATGATGCCATAAGGGAGAAACTAGACACATCACGCGAGGAAAAAGGCTCAACAAAGCGAGACTCCACAGGGAAAGATTGACAATCACAAAGTGTCTGTAAACATGTTGCGAAGAACTTGTGGGAAAATCCCGTATAGGTCAAATGTAATTGATTCAAGATATCAGCTGGAGAAAACCATGAGCTGGTCTCAGTTTCTGCCCGAAATGACGAAAACTCGTGCGAGCATCTTCACAGGGGATCGTAGATTTTGCAGATCGTAGATGTCAATGTAGATGTAGATGTTGTTGTAGATTTTCGGCTGTAAGCCATAATGTACTGGAGGTTGCAAAACTTCATTGGGGATCTTCAGGAGAGATGTGAGCCGGTTGAATTGTAAAGTATGTCTTCTCAAATAAAGAGAGGCTAATGTGATAAAATTCCTCGACTTCTCTGGGGAGATGTCGCTTGATGGAAATAAACTTGTGTAGTGAACTCACTGGGGAATGCATTCCTGAGGAGTATCTCTTGTTGTTGTAGAATGTGTGAATTCTCAAATAGAGAAATATTTGTAAAGTTTTCCATTTACCAAGCCGATAATCACTGGGGATGGACAAACCGTCTTGAGGAGACTGTCATTTGCCATCTTGATAGAAAACCTAATTGAAATGAGTTGCTCAAATAAAGAGCTGCTTGCGATTCAGATATAGATTATTGAGAAAATCTTGTAACACTGTTGGAGAAGTATTCGTCTTCAATGATGATCTTCATAGAGATTCTCTTGGGGAGCCAAGTGCAAAGTAAATGCACGCTCAATCAAAATCCTGGAGATACCCAAAGTGTGATTGTCAGGGACCGAGATTCAATTCAGGAAATAACTGAAGAGAAACTGTCAAGCAAGACTCGACCATCGAGGTATGAGCTCAAATGGGAATTTAACTGAAGCAACCGTCTTCCGCGAGGATTGAACTCTGTGGGGAAATAGAAATGTCGTGCTTTTTCTGCCTAGGGTTGTCAACTCTAATTGGAAGGCGAAGACGCACCCAGTCACTCGGGGATAAACACGGCCAAAGTGACAGAACAAAAAAACACAACGAATGTAAAATGCACATGTCATGCCATCTATCTATATGCTTTGCGTATGCTTATGCTGACAAAACAAAAGAACAAAGGCAAACAAAGATGAAATAAACATCTCGAAGCAAACATCCGACCAATCTTCAAAGATAAAAGTACTACTGGGGATAGATGGAGAACCAAATATGGGATTACAATCCTGCTTCAAGGTCTTAAAACCCATATGGGGAATAAAGAACATTCCACCTGGAGGCATAACATCTTGATAAATCTTGATTATCCTGTTGAAGATGGGAATAAAGATCTACTAGGAGTGGATCAAACTCACATATGGAGAAACTTCATGGAATGAAATAAATATCCCTTTCACTGGAGGGATTCTTGCTGGAGTTGTAGAGGGAGATGCCCGAACTGAGGTTTCACATGGGATAAAATAAATATCCACTTCAAAAGGAGAAACCTGGGTCCACAAAGATGTTGAAGATGTCGAGGTCGAACTCAAAAGGGATGAAATAAACACCTGCTTTGCTGGAGAAGATTGGCGTTGTAAAGAGATCCATTGGGGAGAAAAATACGTCCACTTTATCGGGAAGGTGAAGTTAAGAAGATCCACTGAGGATTAGAATAATATCTACTTCATTGGGGAAGTGAAGTTTGAGCAAATTACTGGGATTTCAAGTCACCAACTGGAGAACTTTGTGTTGTAAAGATTCGTCGGAGAAAAGTCATGACCACTTGGAGTAAAATTTATCGGGGACATGAAGATTGCTGAAAATTTGTATTGAAGACTGCGTGGTAGTCGCCATTTGAATAATAGTTTGTTGTAAGCGAGATGAGATAACCTTCATGTCTTAATTGCCCCAAGTTATATGAAAAAAATCATTCTAAGAGGATTTTACAGAAAACATGGTGTCAGAAATGTTCCAATGTTTCCAAACTCTTAGAGAGATTCATAGAATCTCGATGTAACGGACCCGGATTGACGGTATTAAGACTGAGTCTTCAAAAACAACATCTTTAGAAAGTCAAACTTGCACAGAACAAACCGCTGGGAAACAAACTTCCCCCAGGTTAGCAGAATTCTTAAACTTCAACATTGATGTCTGTATGTAATCTTTCTAAGATATTAAGCGAATTTAGCAAGTCGGAAATGTTAATTTCAAAATTGTTAATGCAACACACGTTTGTCTTGAAGTTTTGAAAAAGAGATCTCACGATAACTTGTGACAAAATCACTAGTTAGGATATAAATTTATTTTTATAAAGCCAATCATCAAATTGAGCGTAGCTCATAGGAGTCAGGAAATGTTATCTCGCCTGAGTATACTTTCGAATTAAACCTTACTTCAATTAGGACTTTTAAGGATATATCGTGGTTTAGTTTACGATTTGTAAAACAAAAGGAATAAGGGTCAAAGTATATTTTTACCCAACCATTTTTGAAAGATGTTCATTTTTTGAAAACTTAGGTGCTCAATCAAGCTGACTGAAAATTCCCCTAGGTTAAAAATGAGGTTGAAAAATGGTTAAAGAGGAATTAACCGCTTCATATCCAGTGTTTAGGAGGTTTGAAACAATGCCTTACATCATCAGTAGGTTTTATTCAAAAGCATACATCAGGAGACTTGCGTTTTACTTCGTCATCCTCCTTCCAATTCTTCACCAAAGTGAGAAAGATTGGGTAAAGTTGGCATTATAAAATTATGAAAAACATTTTATGAGTGAAACGAATGGATTTCTTCAAGACAAACACTTATCGCACTACTTATTCAAAATAACATGTTCTTACATGCCAATTATGCTTTTAATCAAAGAAATAAAAGTAAATATGAGCGGACAAAATAAACAATATGATGAGCCCTTCTCAAGATTTTCTGGAGTTTTCACTTATATCAGCGTAGCGGTATTCCATTCATGACCAAGTTTCCTCCTTTAAAAGTCAGCACTTTGTCATCTATCATTTCTTGAACTTTCTCTTGAAAAACTTTGCATTCTTCAATCGAATGCCCCAATACTCCATCTTGAAATTCACAGTCAGCGTTCGAGTTGAACCATGGTGGGTGAGACTTCATGATTCTAGTCTTTCTGGGTGTCATCACCGTGTTTCTAGCAAAATAAGACCATAGTTGACTATAAGTCATTGGGATAAGATCAAACCAGCGTGTTTCTTCTTTTGGAATACTCAGAGGTATCTTCTGATTCTGAAACCGTCTTCGAACCTGTCGATTCTGATGTCGACCTGGAGATGTTAACCTTCGCTTATGAGGTAGTTGCTACTTGTGCTGAGCAGGCGCTGCATACCGATGTTGAGGATGAGGTACTGGAACTGGATCTGACAGGATTGAGAGGAATCCCAAATTGCATTAACATCAACGCTTCTTTCCTCTAGGGAATCATCAACTGAAATTTCTTCATTAGCTTGGCCATTCAAGTCATCACGAATTCTTCCACTTTTGAGCGCATTCTCGATGTTTACTCCGACTTCTACAATTTTGGAGAAATCTAATGGCACAACACCTACCATTCTATCATAATAAGAGCCTGACAGCGTTCTTAGAAACATCTTGCTTAACTCTTTCTCTTGAAGTGGTGGATGAACTTGGGCTGCCAACTCTTTCCACCGTTGGGCATATTCCCTAAAAGATTCATTGTCATTCTTACTCATTCTTGTCAGTTGATCACTGTCTGGAGCCATATCCAAATTATAATTGTATTGCTTCACAAAAGCATCAGCTAAATCTCTCCAAGATTGAATATTGTTCCTTTGTAGTTTCATATACCATATCAAGGATGCCCCACTCACACTTTCTTGAAAGCAGTGAATCATCAGTTTGTCGTTGCCAACGTGAGCAGCCATCTTTCGACAAAACATCGTCACATGGTATCTTGGACAACTAACACCCTTGTATACTTCAAAGGCAGACATCTTAAACTTCGGATGAATAATTACACCTGGAACTAAACATAGGTCATGAGCATCAAGATCAGATGCGTTATCTGCTTTCATCATTTTCAACTGTTCTTTAAGATCACGAAATTCTTTCTCCATTGCTATAAATCTAGGATCGTTCATCCTTTTATCAATACGAACATTCTGAAGATTACGTACAGGCTATGGAAACTGGGAATCCCCTTGCACAGGCTGAGGTTGTGTAGGAACACCCACTTGTTGAACATCTTCATTAGAGGGAAGATCAAATAACAGATTAGTCACAACTCTGAAGCCAATCATAGAATCCATATCTTTGTTCTCTTTACTATCCTTCGATAATACTTTGAGTTTGGTCAGATGAGTCGAGATGTCAGCTGACAGACAAAGACAGAAAGACGGATGAGCCACAAAAGAGGAGAGACACATGCATATGCAAAATGCTAAGTGCTAATGCAAGAATGCAGAAATGAAAGATTTCAGGGAACTCAAGCTTTCATAAACATTACAGAATACCAAATAAAATTCATTTATTATTTTTACTATTATATTTTTTTTATTATGATATTGGATTACAAGGAAACAACCTTATAAGAGTCCTTACTTAATAGCTAAATAAAAGCTAATAAAGCCCTAAGGAAGTCCTTCATCGTGCTTGTTGATTCGTTGTTCTATCTGGATATTCTTGAAGATAAGTTGTCCATGATCAACGTCTAAAGATTAGTTTGATAGAGGAAAATAAATCCTCCATCTATCTTTTCTTCTTGTTGGAAAATGAGAAAGGAATCCCTTGTTTACTTGGATCTTCAATATTGATGAAAGTCCTTTGAACTTATATTGATCTTCAAGGATAATGGAGGCTTCTTGTATTTGTCTTTTGAGTTTTCTTGATTCTTCAATTAGTGCCCTTAACTTCCTTAGGTCATCCGAGTTAGGAATCTTAAAAGGATATTTCAAAACTATTTTTTTTGTAATCCCTATTGGTTCTATAATGTTTATAAATAAACTAGGAATCCCATGAAACCAATGCAATATGATGCTATATGGATGCAACAAACACAAGTAAGCACATAAGGATAAACAAACAAGGGAGGCCCTAGGTTTGCAATGAGCATGGAGCCAAAGGGTATACCCATTCCCAAAGAATATGGACTAAAGGTTGATTGTACCTGCAGAACAGGGTTCTAAAGAGGTGCCCAAAGTCATTAGTCCATCTTTCGGATATTATCAACTTCCCAACTACTTGGTGATTAATAATATTCTCAAGAGAACTTCTTTTGAGTGTAGCATCACGTATCACTATTTCGGGAGTACTCCCTCATAGTCCCGCACTACATCCTAATAAAGGCCAAAGTGGGGTTAAAGGTAACTATGGTCCTCAATATCATAGAATCCAATCAAAAATAGTAAAAGTCTTCACGATTACTCGTTCAACGAACCATTTTTGAAAGGGTCTCAACTGAGCGTGATTTTCAAGTCAACTTGGTCGGGATTCAACTCCCTATAAGTCTCATCGAACATATCACTATCCTATCTTACGTTCACTCAAGTCCGGGTGTAGGACTTTGTGTCACCACTCAAAGATACCAATCCAAAAGCAATAGATAAACAATTATACAAATAAACAATTAAGCAAATATATAAAACAAAACAAATTAGGGAAACCCACTGAGGGTCCCCAGTGAAGTCGCCATTTCTGTCGCGGTGAAATTTGGATACCAAGCTATTGATTAACTTGAATCTTATTCATTTGCAACCGAACTTTGATTTGTCCAAAGGAAGGGATAAAGATCGAAATACCCACAATGCAATGCAAATGCAAGCTATAGAGTTATAGGTTCAGGGGTTAGTTAAACTTAGGGAAGGTGCTAGCATCCTAAGTTTCTATAGTACTCTACAGGAACCTCTTGTTTTATGTTTGTTTTATTGCTAAAGTGTTATCTGCTTAATGGTTGAAAGACCTAGGGGTTTATTTCTAAGTATACTCGATAAAATATCGCATCTTATGCCTACATATCCTTACGGGAGTGGAATCAGAGTATCTGTAGTTCCCCTAAAAGGCTTGAGGAGTTCTTTGACTGTGGTCAAAGTTCCTACGGGTTTAGGATAGTTGGTTGATTGAGTTTAGGAGAAAAGATGAGTTGTCATTTTAAGGGAGATTTAACCGCCACAAGTGTAAGAGATTGTATTGTTGTGGGATGGAGATTTTATCTCGCTCAAGATGACTAATATCTACTTCTCTAATGTTTGAATATGTTTGTCGCTACTCAAAAAATGCATCGCGCAACGACGGGGAGGCGAAAAAGATAGGACAGAAGAGTCGCCACCGAACTTTATTTATCCCATGAGGGGAAAGGAAAATATCGAGAAAACCTTAAGAAAGAAATGGATAAGATGGTCTCGTGACCAAGAACGGGTTCGGAAGCCGGTTATGCGAGGGGAAGGTATTAGCACCCCTCGCATCCATCGTACTCGATGGGAACCTTTTGTTTGTCGATGTGAATTTATTTGCTTAAACATTATGCTATAAAAGTGTTTCACAGGGTAAAAGATAAGGTTCCCATCGAGTACGATGGATGCGAGGGGTGCTAATACCTTCCCCTCGCATAACCGGCTTCCGAACCCGTTCTTGGTCACGAGACCATCTTATCCATTTCTTTCTTAAGGTTTTCTCGATATTTTCCTTTCCCCTCATGGGATAAATAAAGTTCGGTGGAGACTCTTCTGTCCTATCTTTTTCGCCTCCCCGTCGTTGCGCGATGCATTTTTTGAGTAGCGACAGCTGGCGACTCTGCTGGGGACCCTCCTAGCGAGCCAGACCTATTTTGTTTGTCGTGTTTGTGTTTTATTTGCTTTTATTTTTTATTATGTTATGTTCACTAACTGTTGGGTTTATTTGGATGGTTTGTGAGATAAGGCTTTCTACCCGAGCTTTCAAGTACACACTAAGATAGGAGGTGGTTTCTTTCTGATTTGCGAGACTTAGGACTCGTTGAGTTGGATCGAATTCCACCGCTCAGATAGACCCCTTTGGGACGATTATGTCTTACGTGTAGTCGTAATGGCGTTTTCATTTCCAACTTGGGAGTCCGTGACTCTGAGGACCTTTTAGAACCTTATTCCAAAGGTTGCTAAAACATAACTCCGTGTTCATCCTTTGAAGGGATTACCGTCTTACGAGTAGTCATTCTGATGGAAAACTTTCGAGGGTTAGTACATAGGACTTTGTTTAAAAGCCTTTGGGATGCCCTCTTACAAACCAATAGATAACCCACCCGAGGGAGAGATACCTTTTGTTGTTGTGCAGGATGTATGACTTAGATCCTTGATATGGATCTGTTCTCGTATGCGCTCATTGCATTGCATTTGCATAAGCATTTCTGCATCATTTCTTGCATTCCTTACAGCCCGTTCTTACACGCCGCTTACCCTTTCAGAAAGAGTAAAGCAAGCTGACTTCACGACATCGGTATAATACAAGGAATAACCAGAGAAGAATCATGGATCAGATAGAACAAGACCAGGCTACTATGAGGAGCGAGATGCTGGGCATGAAGACGCAGATGAATCAACTCATGGAGATGATTCAGAACATGGCCAGGAGTCAAGAGGAGATGAGGCAAGCAGCAGAGAGGAGCGCTAATCAGACTTTGGCTGGTGCAATTCCCAATGCAAGCGGTGCAATTCCAATTCCCGCTGAAGCCACCCCAACCCCTGTTGGGGCAATTCCTACTTCTGCCGGCGCCGTACCTATCAACACCGTCCCTCCGCCAGTCGGTACGACCCATCCTCATGGTACTACGATCCCAACACAAGTCCAGTACGACGATCATGAAGGTTTCTATGAGAATTCAGGTGAAGCATATGGACCACAGACCGCCGAATTAGAGAAGAAATTTAATGCTTTACAGGAGATGGTGAAGACATTGCAAGGCCCCGATGTTTTGGGACTGGATGCCGCTGAAATATGTCTTGTACCCGGAGTTAAGATACCTCCAAAGTTTGTAATTCCAACCTTTGAGAAGTACGAGGGTAACAGCTGTCCTAAGACCCACATAAGGTCTTACTGTAGGAAGATGGCCGCCTATTCTGATGACGAGAAGCTACTAATCCATTTCTTTCAAGATAGCTTAACGGAGGCATCCCTAGAATGGTATATGCACCTTGAACGATCCAACGTAAGAAGCTGGAAAGAGTTGGCAGACGCTTTCGTGAAGCATTATCAGTATAATACTGACATGGCTCCGAATCGTATGCAGCTTCAGAATTTGACTCAGAAGCCGAATGAGTGTTTTAAGGACTTCGCGCAGAGATGGAGGGGAGTAGCTGCAAGGGTACAACCTCCACTGATGGAGAAAGAACTGACAGACCTATTCATGGGCACGCTACAAGGACCGATCTTTGAGCGGTTAGCATCCTCAACTTCCACAGTGTTTTCTGAACTTGTCATGGCTGGAGAAAGATTAGAGAATTTCATGAAGACGGGAAAAATTCAGAATGCAGGCGAATCTGCAAGCGGAGTCAAGAAGCCTTATCAGGGTTTCGTTAAGAAAAGGGAAGGCGAAGCTAGTGCAGTGTTCACCAACAGAGGAAGAACTCATCAGGGTTATCACCATGTTGCTGCTGTAGCTCCACAACAGCCGTTGTCCATTCCAGCAAATCAACCCGTGTTTCAACCAAACAGGCAACAACAATCCTATCAATCAAGACAAAATCAGTACCAGGGTCTACAAAGACAGAGGAGGCCAGAAAGAAGATTTGATCCAATCCCGTCTACATACGCCAAGTTATTGCCATTCCTATTGAAAGGAGGTCTCGTTCAGCTTAGGGAAATGAGGGATCCTCCGGAGGTTCTTCCTTTTGGATTTGATGTCAATGCCAAATGTGAATTCCATTCTGGCTCCCCAGGCCATGACATTGAAAATTGCAAGACTCTGAAGCACCTTGTACAAGATCTCCTCGATTCGAAGGCGATAAACTTTACCCGAAACACCCCCAAACATCAAAACTAATCCAATGTCAGCTCATCACTCAACAAATATGATTGAAGAATCCTGTGGTCATCTCCAAAATCCAGTGGTCCAAGCTGGCAGACATCTTCAACATTAGCAGTCCTTAGATGCTTTTCTCATTTGCATTTGTAATTTATTTTCTGTCAATTGCTACTTGTTATTTAAACATTGTTGTGTTGAATGGTAACATTAATGAAATGATTATGCGTTTTCCGAATTAATTATGTCGCATTCACTCATTATTTCCACCTATCACAATCACAGACACATATATTTTTATCCCCTCCACTTTTTCACTGTTGTTTAGCAATATTGGAGGGAGGATGACGAAAACGAAATACCCATAATTGCAAACCGTATGCTTTCGGACAAAATCTCATCAATGATGTACAGGCATTGTTTCAAATCCCCTAAACACCGGAGATATAAGGAGTTAATCCCTAGTCAATCACTTCGAGCCTAGGAGTAGGAGTTTCCTTCGGATATTCAAACCCTTACATTCAACCTGGGGGCAGGGTAGTTGTTCAGTTAATCCAATCCCGCACTCAAATCAATAAAAAAAAACATCCAAAGACACGACGATTCTTCATCAAGGATCCATGACATGGCAGTCGCTATCCTCCAACAAAATTAAAAAAAAATGATCAAAAGCCTGCTAAGTCAAGCATTTCAAAGGAGACTTAGGCAAAAATCAAGGCTATCCCGATGGATCTGACAAGCAAAGTCAGCCCATGCAAAAGTTAGGGATCAAAACAAAACCTAAGGAGGCAGCCTCAAAACCTAGCCGCACTATTCACCAAAGGATCTCTTCTTCAATCTTAATTCCCCAGCTTTCGCCACTAAAACTCACCCTTCAACCATCATCTTCAACGGATGAAATTTCAACCCAGAATCCACCCCATCTCCCACCATTAACAGATTTTCGTCATTCTCTTTAAACAACACCCATCTCATTCAAACCATCGCTCAAAACCCCACTTCACTCCCGTCCATAACCTTTCCTCTACCTCACCATTTTCACGAGCTTCAATCTCCTAAACAAACCTGTTCATTTCAAAGCAGAATGAGATGAAGAAGAAACCAAGCGGAACCAACATATACCTGGATCGAACAGAAAACAAGATGAATGGTTTCGGACGGTGATAAATCCAGGTAGAGTGAGATCGAGCGAGGAAGATCATTTGGATTTATCGTTGCTTTTACCGTTGTTGCTTTTCGTTGTGGTTTCGGTCGTTTCCGATCTGAGATCGCGGAAGGGGGTTCCCTCTTTGAGATGTTTTTTTTCCTTCTTCGATTTCTCCTCCCGTGTTCGTGAGAGACATAAGCAGAGTTTTTCTTGTTGCCGTTTCATAGCTAGCATTTTGTTTTGGTTTTTGAGAAAGGAGAGGACCTCACTATCAGTCTTTTGAGTGGTGTTTTGTTTTCTGACTTTGGCACATGTTAATCTGTTTGGATTAATTGGTTCTTAAGGGTGGTTGTTGACCATGGACATCGCATCTTTGAAACTTTCTGGTTTTGTTTTTTTTCGTTTTTTTTATTTTATTACTATTATTTATTATTTTAAAAAAATAGAACATTGCCTTGAGTGTGGTTTTGGGCCGAGCTGTATGCTGCCCGTAGGATTGTTTTCTTCACCCTTCATGCTGCCTCGTGAGGATGATGGGTCTGTGGCCCAAGTGATTCCTCTCTTATTTTACACCCCTTGGATCTGTTAACAGCCCCTTCCCTTGTTTTGTTATTTTATTTTCAAAGATTGCTAATATTTTATCATTTATATATTTGTTTTTTTTTTGTTAATATACTGTTTTTCTTAACAATTTCTAGTTGATATATAAATATATTTTTATGGTTATTCTTTTTTTTTATTGAAATAGTTAATATATTAGTTTTCTTTTAAGATTTTAATTTACATATTTTAGACTTATCACTATATTTTCTATTTAGAATTTCAATAATTATCTATTTTAGAAGTTGATTTCCTTTTCTCTTTTGTTATTAGGCTTTTATCCCATTTTCTTCTTTTGGTCAATGACGAGACCTCCGTAATTCATTACCAGTCAAATTATTGATGAGTAATGTTGGATCTGAGACCACCTATTTTCTCTCTTCATTATTTGTCCCGACTCGATTCAAAAACTTTGTCAGACGATTTTCAAAAATCAATTTATCTTTGTATTGAATTAAAAAGAGGGGATTAAGTGTAGACTTTCTTCCTCTCCGAGTGTTGGGATGCCCACTGTAGTGAGGGTGGTTCCGACACTCGTCTTTCAATACGAAGACGTTTCCCATCCATTTTCAAATCTCATCTCCCTAAAATCATTCCTTTGTGTTGAGCTAAAAGAGGATTGGGTGTAGACCTCTTCTTCTTCGAGCGTAGGGATGCCCACTGTAGTGAGGATGGTCTCGATGCTCGGCTGTCAATACAAAGGCGCTTCCAACATTTCCTCATAAAACCTCGGTCTCGTACCGAGTCTACTTTCTTTAAAATAAATTTCTCTTTGTATTGAACTAAAGAGAGAGGATTGGGTGTAGTCTTCTTCCTCTCCGAGTGTCAGGATACTCACTGTAGTGTGTGTGGTCTTGATACTCGTCTTTCAATACGAAGACACCTCGTTCGCCACACCTTTATAACAAAAACTTTGAGGCAAAGAATTGGGTACTACCCGTAGGGGTTACTATCTGAGGACTTGTCTCGCCCCCTAAAAACAATCCAATCAATCAAATGCGACTTCTTGCCCCGAGTGGCGAAAACCTAATCAATCTTTCAAAAAGGATATGTTACGTCCGTTCTACCGCAAACAGGTAACGCCTAAGTCTCCCACGAGCGAGCAGCAAAACACCTAACTGCTAGAATGCGCACGATAGCATCATCCATAAAAAACATCAACACACCGTAGGCCGAACTACGGCTGCTCTGATTCTTTACTTTTTCAAGTAAAGATACGTAGGCACAAGGGCCACAATCCTTGCCGAGCACATTCCCCCAATATCTGTAGTTCCCCGAACTACGTCGACTCTGACTTTCTCACGTCTATTGAGAATACGTAGGCATAGGACTGCGAAGTCCTACCGAGTCTGTTCTTTCTATTTTCTTCCCCGTTCTCTCTTTCCTCCTAACTTTCCTGTTTCTGACCCTTATCTTTTACCCTGTGAAACACTTTTATAGCATAATGTTTAAGCAAATAAATTCACATCGACAAACAAAAGGTTCCCATCGAGTACGATGGATGCGAGGGGTGCTAATACCTTCCCCTCGCATAACCGGCTTCCGAACCCGTTCTTGGTCACGAGACCATCTTATCCATTTCTTTCTTAAGGTTTTCTCGATATTTTCCTTTCCCTTCATGGGATAAATAAAGTTCGGTGGCGACTCTTCTGTCCTATCTTTTTCGCCTCCCCGTCGTTGCGCGATGCATTTTTTGAGTAGCGACAATGTTTGATTTGAGTTGATTTGTTTATTCTAAGTTGTAAAGATAAAGGTCTTTCCTATGGGGTAGGATCTAAACTTAGAAAATCGACTTGAATGGGATCAAGGGTCATGGGGAAAATGATGCAAATGTAATGCATACGCGCCAGTTTTACGTTACGCGCAGATTCTTCCTTTGGACATATGCAATGCGATAATATAAATTGCGATAATGTAAATAAAATTGCAGAAAATAAAGGCAAGTAAGTAAAACATGCACAAACGCATGAAAGCGCTAAGTGAGTGCGTGAATTGTGAATGTGAATGGGACATGTGGAGACGTAAGCGTGCTCGATTGATTAAATTTTACGATGTTGATTGATTTTAAGGGGTGTTTGATTAGGAAGAGGTTGAATTGATTTTATGAGGATTGATCTTAGGGATTAGTAAGAAACTATTGAAGGGCGACTTGATTACTTAATTATATTATTTTTAATAAAAAAGTTGAGTTAATTGATGAAGTTGATTTAAGAAAAACTAGATTAATTAGGTGAGTTGATTTTGATTATTTTAAGAAAATGGTTGAATTGATCTTAAGAAAAGTTGAATTAATTGATTTAAAAAATATATATTAGATTTATTATTAGTGAAAGGTTAATTTAATTTTATTAATTTTAAAAGGTTTTTCTTATTGAATAATAAAAGGGTTATCATTATATCCATAAATAAAATTCATATTAAATATATAAAAGGTTGATAAATAAAATAAACTAAATAGATGGTTATGAAGTGAGTTTTTTTTTAAAATAAAAAGTCTTGTTATTATTAATTATGAAACTATATTGTAAAGGTTTATTAAATAAAATGGACTCTTAGTTATTATAAAAGCTAAAAGTTAATTTAGATTAAAAATGGTTTATTATAGTTATTACAATGTTATTTTAAAAAGTTTTGCTGAAAAAGATATTATGAAAAGTTGATTAATTAAAAGTTGATTAGAAAGTTAATTTAATTAATAAAAAAAACCAAATGATTAAAAGGTTAATTTAAAGCCGTTAGTAATTTTTAAGAAGAAAAGATTTAAGGTTAATTGAATTAGATTAATTAAGTTGGGATTATTTTGATTAATAAAATAGATAGTGGCTGATTAATTGGGCTGGGCGAGTGATTGCGTGTGGCAGGTCCTGAGGGGCTTACCGTGGACCCGCGATATGGGTCGCACAATAGGATCTGTTGGAGATCCAATGGCCCGTGTGTGAGGTGCAGTGGCGTTAGTGTGTGTGTGTTTACATATGATCATTACATAAAAAAATGAAAGAAAAAAACAACAGGCAAAGA
This sequence comes from Lathyrus sativus, assembly GCA_963859935.3. NCBI lineage: Eukaryota > Viridiplantae > Streptophyta > Magnoliopsida > Fabales > Fabaceae > Lathyrus > Lathyrus sativus. The sequence goes on from OZ012735.1 coordinate 15,844,558, forward strand.
AACCCTAAGCCCCAAATCGGAAAGACTCCACCCTTCCTCTCTTCGCCGATCATCCCTCTTTCTCTGCAATTTCTCGCTTTGCTTTCTCCTTCAACTTCTTCTTTCTCCTTCCGATCTTCTTCTTCCGTCTCCAGCCGATCTTCTTCTCGTTCTATTTCTCTACACAAATCACAAACCAAACAAATCAAATAACGCTAAATTGTTAGTAATGGAAATTCTCACAGTTTGATGTGAATTCTGTTTTGCAAGGGGCTCTTCGATGGTGGACAACGGCGGAAAAGATTTAGACGGACAGAAATACTGCGTCCGGCGAGGGATTCGCAGAAACGGCGAAGGTTATGGCGGAACGGAGGTCTATCACGGTGGCTTCTCGGTGGAGATTGAGGGTTTAATTCGGTGGTTTCCTCCGGCGACGGCAAGTGGGTTCACGATGGATGATTGGGATAGCGAAGCTGGGGGTTTGGGGTTATGATTTCACGGTGGAGTTTCCAACAAGATAAGCTTTTATTCTTTTCGATTTACATGTTTAGGGTTGGAAATTTGGGATTTCTTACGTGTTCTGTGAATGACTCTGCTAGGGTTTCTTGATTAGGGATATTTCTGAATATTGTGTTTGTTTGTTGTGAATCCCCTTTCATCTCAAATTCCTCCTTCTTTTATAATCAAACTAAGAGAATGTTTCCTTATTGATTTTGGACAGGAAAGCAATTCTTTGAAAACATTTCCATTTTCCGGTTAATCTTGTCTGAAACATTTTTGGAAAAGAGTAATGCTGCCTCCTTGTGTCATGATTCGTGATTAACGAATAGAGATTTATGTTTGTATATTCAATGAGCTTCCCATTCTTTCTTGTTTGATCAACGCTTGCAATATACCATTGATGCCAATTCTTATTTTCACCACACATTCTTCGCTGTGAATTCTGTTATGCTCTTTTGGAATTGGTTTTGTTTAACAGGTTTGGGAGGAAGGTGGATCCGAGAGCAAGTTGCATTCTGGGCTATAAGAACTTGTACAAATTGAGGGTTACTTGAAGTTGGAACTCTGTAAACGGCTGTCGTCATCTTTGTTTGGGTAGAGAAGCAATTCCGATGGGATTTGTAAGCTGCCTTTAGATTGCCAATTAGTTCTATCTCATTCAACTCTGTTTATATGATCCAATTCAATTTGACCCTTTTGTGTATTTTGTTGGAATTCTTGTAACAGGACGATAAAGTGAGACTCTGTTTGGACTGCTATGTGACATTTGAACATCCGTCAATGTGGGAGATACCCGGAGGCGGCAAACACAACTATCCTTTTGTGAAGTGTGAGTTTCGTGTAAAAGTCTGTGCATGTTTCGGTAAGCCCAACCACAATCAAATTATTGCTGCGAAATGAAGTGAACTTAGGGACTTGAGTTTCATTGCCAAGGCAACGGTAAGTGTTGTTGTGACCCAAAAGGAATGCCATGAAGCATACTATTGGCTCTGTTGTTTTTCTTTACACATTATAGGCCTTGTTATAACTCTCTCATGGGATTCAAATGGTATTGACATATTTGAAGAAAAGGGAGCTGTCACAGGAGAATGTTCCTCAAACTGGTATCCACATTCTACTTCGGGAACCGACCTGGTGCGACTAAGCTTCCGTGAAGTCATACAAACGTAACCTTGTGCTCATGGCATGGAGATGGAGTCTAGCAATCTCCCAGCTTATGCGGCGATTCTATTGCGTAGTCAGATATAACTGGGTACCCTTGTTATAAAACACAAGCTTATGATGATTTTAGGTGCATTACCGGCGAGAACAGTCCTGTTTAACATTGAGATTCTCGGTCGTCTAAGCTGCCGTAATTCATGGGCAACAAAGTCGACGACAAGAGTTTCAAAATCCAGCAAGAGGATTAGTGCTACGGATTCCTCTTATTATTCCAACAAGGTTTGCTTTTTCTTCTTTAGAAGGTTTTGAACTGTTTTTGAGGATGGTGGACGAGAATTTGTAACCTTTCTCATTATTGTCTGTGATTATTGCAGAATGATGTAGTTAACATAGAAGCTTGGTGGTACCGACTTTCCTTGAACACAGTAGTCGAGCACGGGAAACTGGTAAATTGCACTTCACTACCTCATACTGCTTGCTTTTCTTGTAGTACAAAAGAGTTCAGAAGACAACAAATGCAAGGACATGGACGTCTATGCTCTCTCAGGGTATTAAAGACGAATGTGTACAATCTCTGGTTGCACTGAGAAACCAAACCTCGGCGGTAGTGCGATGGTATTCGAGTGCATTCTTTGTACAAGCCAAGGCAGGGCCTCTCTCGTGTCTAGTCATAAATTCAGGAGACTACAAGAGGGGTGCAACTAATAGATGAATGTCCCCTGTTATCCATTATAAGTGTAGTTATCATTAATACCTTACAAAAAACTGTTGTAAAGGAACTTATAACCTCCCTTTTTGTAAAGCCGCGACATGGTTGTGTTAGAATAAATCTGTTTCATTGAATAAATTCTAATCTCCCGCAAATTATTGCTTGATTATGTACCCCTTGTTTTTTTTAAAAGACTAGAATTTCTTGTATGCCTTGTATGGGTGGAGTTTGTAACCAATGCTTTGTAAAATAGGAAAGATACCATGTAATGCAAACTTTGAATTTCAAATTCCATATGATCTTTTGATTTAATTATCATAGTTATGATAATAAAACAAAGTCTCTTCACTTAAACGCAACAGGTCTTTAATTGAATCACTCCAACTTCAATGAACATGTGACAAGATATTAATTCCTATTTCACCGTTATATGGAATCTGGATTTTTAAAACTCCTGGGCTGCCTTGATAAACCTTAATTCTTTGGAGCCAGATTCACACAATTAAAAACTTTGATAACAAAGAAAATAGGTACATCAAAGGGGATGTAGCTCCGTAATATGTTGCCACAAAAACCGCGAACCTCCTCTTAAAGCCTAATCCTCTTTAAATTCGAACCATTAGAAAAATCCCTGGGTCTTTGAATCGAAAGTCCTTGATCATGCTTCAAGTCTCTTTTGACAGAGAAAATGAGTATCGATAACACCTGAAATGGTTGTTCTGCACAAACTGGTTAGTCGTAAAACACGCACGCAAAAGTATAAAGGTAAAAGGACAAAAAAACAAGAGGTGGAATCTTAAGGTCAAAAATTAGGGTGCAACATCTAGTAGGGGTCATATATGACCAGTAGGCTTTCTTTCGACGGTATATGGGTTCTGGGATGAATTGGCATAATCATGCATGCCCAAAAATGTTTTGCCATGTTTGTCTCGTTGATCATGGTTCTGGTCATTTCTTACAATGTTCTATTTTTCCTTTCTACAACTCCATTTTGTTGAGGAGTTCTAGGACAAGAAAAATCATGTGCAATGCCATTTTCTAATTTATTGTTGTTTCATTTTACATGGTGATAAGTTGAAGATTCTCTTTTCTCTTCTTCCTTTCATGAATCTGTTGATGTTGTTGCTTTCTATAATAGTATGTCTAGTAGGGGTTATATCTAGTAGGGGGTTACGACTAGTAGGGGTTATGATGTTTAGAAAATATAGTTAGTAGGGGTTATGACTCTAGTAGGGGTTATATCTAGTAGGGGTTATGCCTCTAGGTAGTAGGGGTTATGACTCTAGTAGGGGTTATATCTAGTAGGGGTCATATACGACCAGTAGGGGTTATGACTCTTTTGCCTCTAGGTAATAGGGGTTATGACTCTAGTAGGGGTTATATCTAGTAGGGGTCATATACGACCAGTAGGCGTTATGACTCTTGTAAGGGTTATATCTAGTAGGGGTCATATATGACCAGTAGGGGTTATGACTCTAGTAGGGGTTATGACTCTAGTTAGGGGTTATGACTCTAGTAGGGGTTATATCTAGTAGGGGTCATATATGACCAGTAGGCTTTCTTTCGACGTTAGATGGGTTCTGGGATGAATTGGCATAATCCTGCATGCCCAAAAATGTTTTGCCATGTTTGTCTCGTTTATCATGGTTCTGGCCATTTCTTGCAATGTTCTATTTTTCCTTTCTACAACTCCATTATGTAGAGGAGTTCTAGGACAAGAAAAATCATGTGCAATGCCATTTTCTTATTTATTGTTGTTTCAGTTTACATGGTGATAAGTTGAAGATTCTCTTTTCTCTTCTTCCTTTCATGAATCTGTTGATGTTGTTACTTTCTATAATAGTATGTCTAGTAGGGGTTGTATCTAGTAGGGGGTTACGACTAGTAGGGGTTATGATGTTTAGAAAATATAGTTAGTAGGGGTTATGACTCTAGTAGGGGTTATATCTAGTATGGGTTATGCCTCTAGGTAGTAGGGGTTATATCTAGTAGGGGTCATATACGACCAGTAGGGGTTATGACTCTTATGCCTCTAGGTATTAGGGGCTATGACTCTAGTAAGGGTTATATCTAGTAGGGGTCATATACGACCAGTAGGGGTTATGACTCTTGTAGGGGTTATATCTAGTAGGGGTCATATATGACCAGTAGGGGTTATGACTCTAGTAGGGGTTATATCTAGTAGGGGTTATGACTCTCGTTAGGGGTTATGACTCTAGTAGGGGTTATATCTAGTAGGGGTCATATATGACCTGTATGCTTTCTTTCGACGGTAGATGGGTTCTGGGATGAATTGGCACAATCCAAATTACCTAGCCACAAAGTTAGGCTGGTAGGCTAGCAAATAGACATACTTGCCAACAGGAGTCAATCTAGAAAAGGGAGACGATTGATACCACCTACTTGCCTTTCTATTTCTCTTACTTCCTACCCATATCTAACCCCTACTAGAGTCATAACCCCTAGTGGTCGTATATGACCCCTACTATATAGTTAGTAGGGGTTATGACTCTAGTAGGGGTTATATCTAGTAGGGGTTATGCCTCTAGGTAGTAGGGGTTATGACTCTAGTAGGGGTTATATCTAGTAGGGGTCATATACGACCAGTGGGGGTTATGACTCTTATGCCTCTAGGTAGTAGGGGTTATGACTCTGGTAGGGGTTATATCTATTAGGAGTCATACACGACCAGTAGGGGTTATGACTCTTGTAGGGGTTATACCTAGTAGGGGTCATATATGACCAGTAGGGGTTATGACTCTAGTAGGGGTTATATCTAGTAGGGGTTATGACTCTAGTTAGGGGTTATGACTCTAGTAGAGGTTATATCTAGTAGGGGTCATATATGACCAGTAGGCTTTCTTTCGACGGTAGATGGGTTCTGGGATGAATTGGCATAATCCAAATTGCCTAGCCACAAAGTTAGGCTGGTAGGCTAGCAAATAGACATACTTGCTAACAGGAGTCAATCTAGAAAAGGGAGACGATTGATACCACCTACTTGCCTTTCTATTTCTCTTACTTCCTACCCAGATATAACCCCTACTAGGGTCATAACCCCTACTGGTCGTATATGACCTCTACTAGATATAACCCTACTAGAGTCATAACCCCTACTACTTAGAGGCATAAGAGTCACAACCCCTACTGGTTGTATATGACCCCTACTAGATATAACCCCTACTAGAGTCATAACCCCTACTACCTAGAGGCATAACCCCTACTAGATATAACCCCTACAAGAGTCATAACCCCTACTAATAGGGGTTATATCTAGTAGGGGGTTATGACTAGTAGGAGTTATGATGTTTAGAAAATATAGTTAGTAGGGGTTATGACTCTAGTAGGATTATGACTCTAGTAAGGGTTATATCTAGTAGGGGTCATATACGACCAGTAGGGGTTATGATTCTTATGTCTCTAGGTAGTAGGGGTTATGACTCTAGTAGGGGTTATATCTAGTAGGGATCATATATGAACAGTAGGGGTTATATCTAGTAGGGGTCATATATGACCAGTAGGGGTTATGACTCTAGTAGGGGTTATATCTAGTAGGGGTTATGACTCTATTTAGGGGTTATGACTGTGAGGGCAAGCTGTCACACAACATATGTTCTCAAGTTTCGATGATGACAAAGTACAACCTCAGACCCATCGGAGTTGTCAGCTCTACCCAAAAGACAATAGTGATACTTAACATATCATATCCTTCCTATATCTCTTTAACTCGTATATTATCATCGGCAATACAAGTGAAAAATATTCAGTCGTGACAAAATGCACGAAACAACAAATATATCATTGTTGCAGATTTTGAAGCTATGAGTCGACCACCAGTCAGTGCTCAACCTAGTTCACTTTCCCACGGGTCAGCGCATGTAAGCTATGAGTCGACCACCAGTCAGCGTATAACATAGTTCACTTTCCCATGGGTCAGTGCATGGCAACCTTGAGTCGACCATCAGTCGGCGCATGGAGACTTCACATTTCCCACGGGTCAGCGCACACTGACCAATGGTCGACGCATACTGTTGGGTTTTTCATATTGCTAAAAAATGCAGGTCATGCATTGACGCATAGACCTGCTATGGTCGACCGTTCGCGCGTTGGTTCATTTAATGAAGTATTTTCCACTATGTTGAAATCCTGTTGTGTTAGTTATTTGGCTTATTACTATAAATAGAAGGTTGTTCATTTAAACTAATCAACAATTGAATTTTGAGTAAATTGTGAAAAAGAAAAGTGAAATAAGTGCATACATTTCTCTTCATCTTCATCCTCAAACAACACACAACACTGCAACTACACACAATCATTCTTGGAGTGTTTGGTGTCTCGTTCAAGGTGATAAGGTTCGAATCCGTTGATTGGAGATCCGGTTCGGGTGGAGAATTGTGGCAGGTTTTTCTTGAATAAAACCTTGAAGGTTTTGCCCTCCAAGATTCTACGAATTTGGGGGTTTTTGGTACGGATCGTCTCTACCAACATTCAGCGGTGTGAAGGTGATTGAGAAACGGAAGATTTCATCAATCTAGTAGCTGGGGCTGTGAAGTGTTGAAGGGAGTTCCGGGTTCGATTCGTTGGTGTCTAAGATCAGTCGGGCCGAGGGTTTGAAGAACTGAAAGTTATTCAACAAAGGGGCTGGAATCGGAGGTCAATTCACAATGATCGAAGGTCTCGATTCAACTCGAATCAAGGAGCAAGAAGTGAAAGCATTATCAACATCTATAGGGATTGTTTGTATTATTGCTTATCAACTCTTGTATAAACTACTACAACTCTACAGGTGATATCTATTATAAATCATCTCAATTCTATTTTTAGAATTGAGGGCAGACGTACCCCGAAGCGAGGAAGGCGGGGGAACTGCCTCAACAAATCTTTATCTCCTTTATTTTTCAGTATTTTCATTTTCAGCTTAAAAATTAAGTGATTTTAGTTTAAGCAATTTTATTGATTTGAGCATTGAATTTAGTAAGTAACTGGTACTGTTTAAACTCTAGTACAATACACACTTGTACAAGGATTTTAGAGTTACTTACTTAAGTCAAAATCCACTTGGAATATTTCGCATACCAAGTGTTCGATAAATTACCTGAACCAAAACTTACTTAGTTTACTTGCTATATTTTGGTGGGCTGTGTTGAGCATTGGAACTAGCACTACTAATTAGTGGTGAAATCAATTGATTAGTGTGACTAGTGTATTGAATCTACTCTTCTTTTATTATCATATCCGTTAGCTTAATGCATATCCGATCTTCCAATAATGGTTCGTTTTAGACGTGTTTTTCCATGGCTGCTTCCGCACTTAAAAATATTTTAAAACCAAATTTAAATTGGTAAGCGCCAACTCAATTTTTAATTGGGATCTATTCAACCCTCCTTCTAGATCCGAGCCATCGTCTAACAAGTGGTATCAGGAGCACCGGTTCACTCCGTGCTTCAAGTATAACTTTGATAGAAAATGGCAAACGAACCTAAAGAGGCTTATAATAGAGCTCCTGTTTTTAATGGTGAAAATTACGGTTATTGGAAGGATTGAATGCGGGTGCACATAAACTCCATAGATAGAAAAATATGGAACGTTATTCTCAATGGTCCAATAGAAATTACTATGACCAATGCGGATAATGTGGTTGTGCCTAAGCCCGAAGCACAATGGACCGAAGATGATGAAAATAAATACCACTATGTTTGGAAAGCTAAAAACATCTTAATATCCTCATTAGGAGTTGATAAATATTACCGTGTGTCTCATTGTCCTACGGCAAAAGACATGTGGGATTCACTTCAAATCGCTCATGAGGGGACGAATGATGTGAAATTAGCTAGAATCAATACACTAACACAAGAGTTTGACTTTTTCTACATGGAGCAAGGGGAAACCATTGCTGACATGCAGAAAAGGTTTACTCATCTCATCAATAGGTTACATTCACTTGGTAGGTCGGTGGCCAATGACGTTGCTACTAATAAAATTTTAAGATGTCTTAACAGGGAATGGCATCCCAAGGTGACCGCCATAAAAGAAGCAAATGATCTTACTATTTTGGACCTAACAACGTTATTCGGAAAGCTACAAGAGCATGAACAAGTTCTCCTAAGTCTCGACCAACATGAAAAGAAGGAAAAGAAGGACAAAACAAAGACTGTTGAGAAGAAATCAATCGCTCTCAAGACTTCCTCCTCGAAGTCTCAATCTAAGGAGCACAGTGATTATTCATCAAGTGACGATGAAGAAGATGACAAGGGTGAGGATATGGGGCTGTTTGTAAAGCGCTACAATCGATATGTGAGAAAGAACGACATTCAACCCTCAGAAAAGAACCTTGTCAACTTCAGAAAGCAATCAAGGAACTCTCTAAATAACGATATCAAAGGAAGTAAAACCTGAGGATCGTGCTACAAATGCGGAAATCCCGGTCACTACAAGCCAGATTGTCCTTTAAACAAAAAGGGCAAAGAAAAGGAATCTATTAAATCACATAGGAAGTCATCAAAGTCGAGAAGAGCATATATAGCTTGGGAAAGCGATAGCGACTCCTCCTCCTCTGATGAAAGCTTAAGTGATGAAGAAGAATTCGTGAACCTATGTCTTTCCGCACATCAAAAGAATAAGAAAAAGCAGGTATGTGACTCTAAATATGAAAATTCCTCAAAAATGTCACATTTCGAATTACAAGCCGCATTTAACACTTTACACAATGAAGCAACATAAGCCTTTAAGAGACTTGCCTTTAATAAAAGAATTTTTACTTACCTAGAGCACAAAATTAAAGAGTCTGAAAGGAAACTCGAGGTACTTAAGGCTTCCATGGTGGAAAGTAATAAATCGGATTGTGAGGACCATATCAAATTCCTCGACTTTGGATGTGCTACTTGTTATATTTGCCAAGGTGAAGTTAGAAACCTAAAGGCCAAACTTAACAAGGCTCTTGAGCCTAAAATTACATTTGCTATTGATAAAGCTGATTTCAGAAAAATTATGGTGAATCCATATCAAAAATATACATATGTAATTAGGGATCAAGAGAGCAAAAGCAATTCTAAAGTTGACTTTTCATACTTGTATTGTTGCAAGAAAGGCCATTCCATTGCTAAATGCCGATTTAGGAGATGTTTGGTTCCTAAAGGCATCTATCAATGGTTGCCCAAATGCAACCACTTTGTCACTAACAAATTAGGACCCAATATGCCATTGGATACCTCCTCTTGCTGATTATTCTTTCATAGGTACAATGTGTCGAGACCACTGAGAGAAGATGGGTTCTCGATAGTGGATGTTCAAGACACATGTCCGGAGACATATCCCTATTCATATACTTCGTGGCTAAGAAGAAAGGGTATGTAACATATGGTGATAACAATCGTGGAGCAATACTTGGTAAAGGTAGTGTAGGTAACCCTTGTTCCACTACTATTTCTGATGTGTTGCTTGTCGAGGGTCTTAAGCATAATCTGCTTAGCATTAGCCAATTATGCGACAAAGGATACAATGTATCATTTTCAAAAGAGTGTTGCAAAATTGTGCATAATGATGACAAGAAGAGTATGTTTAATGGCCTAAGAGTGAACAACGTCTATATGCTTGACTTGAATGAAGTATCGTTAACAAGTGACAAATGCCTCATAACAATGAGTGAAGATTCTTGGTTATGGCATAAGCGCTTAGCACATGTTAACTTTGAGTTGCTGAATAAAGTAGTCTCAAAAGATCTAGTCATAGGTCTCCCCAAAATAAAATTCACCAAGGATCACCTTTGTGATGCTTACCAAATGGGAAAGCAAACGAGGATATCTTTTAAATCTAAAAATACTGTTTCTACTACAAGACCTCTCGAGCTTCTCCACATGGATTTATTTGGGCCTTCTAGAATAAAGAGCCTAGGTGGAAACTATTACGGTTTTGTAAAAGTGGACGATTATTCTAGATTTTGTTGGACTATCTTTTTTGCTAGCAAAAGCGATACATTCGCCGCCTTTGAAAATTTTGCCAAACTTTCCCAAAATAAGTTAAGCACAAACATTGTGTCAATTAGAAGCGACCATGGAGGTGAATTTGAAAATCATTTATTCGAAGAATATTGCGGTAACTACGATATTGATCATAACTTCTCCGCTCCACGGACTCCCCAACAAAATGGGGTGGTGGAGCGCAAAAATTTCATTTTAGAAGAGTTGGAAAGGACAATGATCAATGAAAGTGGACTACCGAAATATTTTTGGGCCGACGCCATAAGTACGGCTTGTTATGTTTTGAATAGGGTGCTCATCCGCCAAATTCTAAACAAAACACCTTACGAACTTTTAAAAGGGCGCAAGCCAAACGTGTCTCACTTACATGTTTTCGGTTGCAAATGTTTTGTCTTAAATAATGGAAAGGAAAATTTGGGTAAATTTGACTCTAAGGCTGACGAAGGTATTTTCCTTGGATACTCTCACTCGAGTAAAGCCTATAGGATTTACAATAAAAGATTACTTATTGCCGAAGAATCGGTACATGTAACATTTGATGAATCTTATCCAAGAAATGTCGGAAAAGGTAGTGTGTTTCATGGTGCAGGTACATCTACTAAAGACATACTCAAAGATGCAGAGCTGAGAATTGATCAGCCCGACAAAGCAAAAGTTGAGGAGGAAAAAGATGTCCAACATGATGAAACTGAGGTAGATCATCCATCTACAAGCAATGCTCTCCCTTAAGCTTGGAAGTCTTCTAAAGATCATCCAATAGACAACATTCTCAGAGACATATCAAAGGGTGTTACTACCTGATCTAAGATAAGTAATTTTTGTTATCATTTCGCTTTCATTTCACAAATGGAACCTAAAAACCCTAAAGAAGCCTTACTCGATGAAAACTGGTTTTTGTCAATGCAAGATGAACTTAATCAGTTCACGAGAAATGAGGTACGGGACCTTGTCCCTCCTCCGCGAAGACATCGAGTAATCGGCACCCGATGGGTGTTTAGGAATAAGTTGGACAAAAATGGAGTAATAACTCGTAACAAGGCGTGTTTAGTCGCGCAAGGGTATAATCAAGAGGAAGGCATCGACTATAAGGAAACTTATGCGCCAGTTGCCCGACTCGAGGCTATACGCCTTTTGCTTGCCTTCGCTTGTGCGAAGAATTTTAAGTTATTTCAAATGGACGTTAAAAGTGCGTTCCTTAACGGATACATAAACGAAGAAGTCTATGTTGCGCAACCTCCTGGTTTTGAGTCTCATGAGTATCCTGATCATGTCTACAAACTAAAAAGGGCTTTATATGGACTCAAACAAGCTCCTGGAGCTTGGTATGAGCGACTAAGTAAATTTTTACTTGATCAAGGTTACTCAAGAGGAAAGGTTGACACTACTCTCTTCATTAAACGTCAAGGAAAACACTTGATATTAGTACAAATTTACGTTGACGACATTATATTTGGATCTACAAACATGAATCTCGTGAGAGAGTTTTCTAACCTTATGCAGGGTGAATTCGAGATGAGTATGATGGGTGAACTCACATACTTTCTCGGATTGCAAATTAAACAACTTAAAGAAGGAACATTCGTGAGCCAAACAAAATACTATTTGGAACTTCTCAAGAGATTTGACATGGCAAACTCGAAGGCCATTGACACTCCTATGCCAACATGTGTAAACCTGAATAAAGATGAAAGCAGTAAGGACGTAGAGGTAAAAAGGTATAGAGGTATGATTGGTTCTCTTCTCTATCTTACTGCTTCTCGACCCGACATTATGTTTAGTGTGTGCATGTGCGCAAGATACCAATCATGTCCCAAGGAATCTCATCTAAAATTTGTCAAACATATACTTCGATACCTATCTGGTACTCCGAAGTATGGACTATGGTATTCCAAAGGTAATGATTGCTCATTGGTAGGTTTCTCCGATTCCGATTTTGCCGGTTGCAAATCAGATAGGAAAAGTACTAGTGGTACTTGTCACTTATTTTCAAACTCCTTGGTCAGTTGGCACAACAAGAAAGAAGTTTCAGTTGCTTTGTCAACCGCCGAAGCGGAATACGTTGTTGTCGGTAGTTGTTGCGCTCAAGTCCTATGGCTTAAGCAGCAATTATTGGATTTTAACTTAAAACTATATTGTATTCCCATTTTTTGTGACAATACAAGTGCTATTAATCTCACCAAAAATCCTGTGTTACATTCTCGCACCAAACATATCAAAATTCGACACCATTTTCTTAGGGATCATGTAGAGAAAGGTGATGTTGTTTTTGAACAAGTTGACACCAAAAATCAACTAGCGGACATTTTCACAAAGCCGCTAGCCGCTGAACCTTTCTTTCATATTCGTCGAGAACTTGGGATTCTCGACATTTCAGATCGGGTATAATAATTGCTTGTCTCGTCTTACTTCATTTATAACTACATTCTTGTACTTCTAACAAGTTAAGTTTTGTTGCAAACACAAGTATATTGTTATCAAGTGTTTCCGGTATAGAGGTGATGTTGTTCCATTCTCTCTCTCTCTCTCTCTCTCAAAATATTCTTGATTCAATTATTGTGTCGTTTGACTAAAATTGTATATATATATATATATATATATATATATATATATATATATATATATGACATTTGCTACGAGTGTTATCTCTTTGGATGCAAATTGTGTTGTGGCATTGAAGGTAGGCATCAAATGTGGCACTATATATGACATTAATTGAAAATCTGCATTTTTGCTCACTTTGAGTCGACCAAAACAGGGCAGCGGTCGACGCACGCTATACACTTTTATATTTGTCAAAAATCACACAGTATGCGTCGACGCATGCAGGGGTATGGTCGACGGTTAGCGTAAAAAATTCAGATTTTTCCTTTGAAAAACGTTCCATCTTCCTACACTCTAGTTTAATTGTGTATTATACATTAATTGTGCATTGGTATCACATTTCTAGTAAGTTGCATCTACTCATTCCTAGTGTCCCCTTGTCTTCTTCTCTTTCCCAAAAACCTAATCTCCATCTATAAAAAGGTTAATCCTCATCTCCTCCAAATTACTTCAACAATCCTTTCCATATCCTTACTTCCTACCTCTACCAAATCTCCAAATCATCATCCATGGCCTCACTATTCCGCAGAAATACCGGCAAAAGATCAAGGGCTTCAACATCTGCTTCTCTACCCATTACTGTTGTATCTTTGGTTCCACCACCTGTTGTTGACAATTTCAACAAAGATATTGTCAAGAGATCAGTTGTTTCGCAACATGCATTCTACAAAGCAACGACGGAACGCATGCATCTCACTCAAGTCATGGCTATGCTGGAGTTTTAAGGCTTTGTAAACTTCCTTGAATGCAACACCAAATACAGTGAAGACTTAGTACATGTTTTCTACACTTGCCTGCATGGCAAGTTTCAAGGTCAGGACTTTCACACCACTATCGGCAATACACAGGTAAACTTGAATTCTGAAGTTTGGAGTAAATACTTTGATTTAACAGTGGCTGATGAACATCCTCCTCATGAGGTAACCGATTCTCGCACCGTGCCTGTATATGAATTTAAGAGTGCCTTAAATGATATGCTGAAAAAGCCTTATTCGGAGAATATTGTAAATAGTGATGCTTTTTCAAGAACTGTTACGGCTGGTAAACTACAAACAAGGGAGCGCATCATTCAATGGATTGTGGCTCGCATCCTGCGGCCGAAGAAAGGTGGTATGTCTCAAGTTGAACAGGCTGAGGTGCATCTTATATACATTCTGAAAAATAGGATTAAAATCAATTGGCCTTATTACATAGCCAGTCGAATATTTGCTTTGAGAGATTCAGGCAGAGGATCTGCTCTTACTTATGGGTCTTTTATTTTAGAGGTTCTCACCGCGGCTAAGGTCGTGTATCCATCATTTCCATGTGTCTCCATATATTCCGACAACGAATTCAGCACGAAAACTTTTGCCATGATGGGCTACTTTTGGTGTGATGAACGACGAACCTACCGATTTATTCGCAGGGCAAATATTCCTCGGGTTGTTGAAGAATCTGATGGAAGTTCGGAAAGGGAGGACGAAGAACAAGAGGAACAGGTAGAAGAAGACGAAAATGAAGCAGAACATGTAGATGAACCAGCATATGATGCACATGAAAATTACCACCAACCAGACCAACATGAGTTTACAAATACTAATTGGCTTCATCACACAGCTCCACCTGACGAAGAAGAAGAAGGATACACTAATCAAGAATGGGGTGAATGGCAGTACACAGGCTGGACCATTCTGGGCAAATATTATAATCCATACCATGGATATCCTCAAGAACATCAACCTCCTCAATCTTCACCATCTCCTCCATTGTCAGACAACTCTGAACTTCTCAACATGCTGCAGTCCATGCAGTTGGACCAACATAACTTTATGAGAAATCAAGATGCACGGATGGATCAAATCCGAGCTGAGATACATACACAAAATCAACGGTTAAATTCCTTTTCCACAAGGATGGATGCCCGTTTTAAGGCTCTCGTTGCATCAAATGAAAGACAGGAAACAAACATATCTAACAACCTCAATCGTCTCAATTTGTCTGTGGAAGCATTTATCGACTTCTCTGATCCTTACCGCAATCCGGATGTTGCGTACTGGGGGAGGGGCAGGGGTCGGGGATATTAGATGCATGATCGCTTATTCTCATTGTCTATGAGGTGTTATTTTTCTTTTGCTGTTATGGTTTTTGGAATATTATGCCAATTTGAGTGTTTCAATATATTTTATCTATTAATTACTTTACTCTTTCATTATCAATCTTATGTGTAAATATTGGTAAATGATTACTTATTACCTGCTGAGTATTTTGTTATTTGTTATTCTGTCAACCTTTACCTTCTATATCTCTTTTTGATGTTGTCAAAGGGGGAGAAAAGCCAAGTAGATCACAACAGCTCTTCCACATGAAAGTGCAGGATTACAAAAGAAAGGGGGAGTTTATGTTGCTATGTTAATAATATTGCAATTTTGTTTTCACTAGATTCGTGCAGGTTGTCATCATAAAAAAGGGGGGAGTATGTGAGGGCAAGCTGTCACACAACATATGTTCTCAAGTTTTGATGATGACAAAGTACAACCTCAGACCAATCGGAGTTGTCAGCTCTACCCAGAAGACAATTGCAATACTTAACATATCATATCCTTCCTATATCTCTTTAACTCGTATATTATCATCGACAATACAAGTGATAAATATGCAGTCGTGATAAAACGCACGAAACAACAAATATATCATTTTTGCAGATTTTGAAGCTATGAGTCGACCACCAGTCAGCGCTCAACCTAGTTCACTTTCCCACGAGTCAGCACATGGAAGCTATGAGTCGACCACCAATCAGCGCATAACATAGTTCACTTTCCCACGGGTCAGCGCATGGCAACCTTGAGTCGACCATCAGTCGGCGCATGGAGACTTCACATTTCCCACGGGTCAGCGCACGCCAACCTATGGTCGAAGCATACTGTTGGGTTTTTCATATTGCTAAAAAATGCAGGTCATGCATTGACGCATAGACCTGCTATGGTCGACCGTTCACGTGTTGGTTCATTTAATGAAGTATTTTCCACTGTGTTGAAATCCTGTTGTGTTAGTTATTTGGCTTATTACTATAAATAGAAGGTTGTTAATTTAAACTAATCAACAATTGAATTTTGAGTAAATTGTGAAAATAAGAAAAGTGAAATAAGTGTCTACATTTCTCTTCATCTTCATCCTCAAACAACACACAACACTGCAACTACACACAATCATTCTTGGAGTGTTTGGTGTCTCGTTCAAGGTGATAAGGTTCGAATCCGTTGATTGGAGATCCGGTTCGGGTGGAGAATTGTGGCAGGTTTTTCTTGAATAAAACCTTGAAGGTTTTGCCCTCCAAGATTCTACGAATTTGGGGGTTTTTGGTACGGATCGTCTCTACCAACATTCAGCGGTGCGAAGGTGATTGAGAAACGAAAGATTTCATCAATCTAGTAGCTGGGGCTGTGAAGTGTTGAAGGGAGTTCCGGGTTCGATTCGTTGGTGTCTAAGATCAGTCGGGCCGAGGGTTTGAAGAACTGAAAGTTATTCAACAAAGGGGCTGGAATCGGAGGTCAAATCACAATGATCGAAGGTCTTGATTCAACTCAAATCAAGGAGCAAGAAGTGAAAGCATTATCAACATCTATAGGGATTGTTTGTATTATTGCTTATCAACTCTTGTATAAACTAATACAACTCTACAGGTGATATCTATTATAAATCATTTCAATTCTATTTTTAGAATTGAGGAAAAAGATACCCCGAAGCGAGGACGGCGGGGGAACTGCCTCAACAAATCTTTGTCTCCTTTATTTTTCAGTATTTTCATTTTCAACTTAAAAATTAAGTGATTTTAGTTTAAGCAATTTTATTGATTTGAGCATTGAATTTAGTAAGTAACTGGTATTGTTTAAACTCTAGTACAATACACACTTGTACAAGGATTTTAGAGTTACTTATTTAAGTCAAAATCCACTTGGAATATTTCGAGTGTTCGATAAATTGCGTGAACCAAAACTTACTTAGTTTACTTGCTATATTTTGGTGGGCTGTGTTGAGCATTGGAACTAGCACTACTAATTAGTGGTGAAATCAATTGATTAGTGTGACTAGTATATTGAATCTACTCTTCTTTTATTATCATATATGTTAGCTTAACGCATATCCGATCTTCCAATAACGGTTCGTTTTAGATGTGTTTTTCCAAGGCCGCTTCCGCACTTAAAAATATTTAAAACCAAATTTAAATTGGTAAGCGCCAACTCAATTTTTAATTGGGATCTATTCAACCCCCTTCTAGATCCGAGCCATCGTCTAACAAGTGGTATCAGGAGCACCGGTTCACTCCGTGCTTCACGTATTTATGCGTAGATGAAGAAATGAGGTTTGCCGTCAACACGTCCCTTTCTTCTTGATATGAATCAACCCTCGTGTTGACGATGGTCCTTGTGAGCCAACGAGGAAATGAAGTCGACACAGACAAGGGAAAATATATGAAGATTATTATATCTTTTTTGAATGCAAATTCTACTATCATTGTTTATGAACCTACTGAAATTAAAGCTGCTTCCAGTACTTATTGTCAGTTATTAATTTCTCATGAGTGATAACAATGTGAAACTTATTGTGTTTGATCGCCTTAATGAGCTTGATACTAGGAGGAAGACTATTGATAATGCTCTGAAGCTTTAACTCCTAAGAACATTGATCTAATGACAAGAATAGAGAGTATAGGCAGATGCTGGTGCATGCTATTCATACTCGTTGATTCAAACCCTACAAGGTAAGTTGTTCCCGGGGAAAAGATGAATTTCTTAGCCAATTCAAATATTAAACATATGAATGTCATCAGTGTGTCAAGCTAAACATGAATATAACAAAACAATAATGGAACTCCCTCTGTATCACGGAGAGCCATTATGTGTTTAACCATGCTCAAAACACGAATTCAAGATCATGGTTCCAGACTTCATAGGAGGATCAACGTTGACACAAGCGTTGATGCGTATATCAAGAATGGAGGATTGTCGTCAACACGAGGGTTGATGTGTAAATCAGGAAGTGAAGATCATCATCAACACGAGGATTGATGCGTATGAGTTTTGATATTTAAAAATTATTATATTTACTAAAATATCCTCAATTTAATTTCAGTATTTCAAAACTATTTGTTTTCTTTCGTGTTATTACTTTTTCTCGATTGTTTCTATCAACTTATTATCATTGTTCTCCACCTTCAAATTATTTTATAATTTCTATACTTAATATAAATCATAATCATTGTCTTTTTTTTATAAAAAAAATTATGTTTAGTTATATTCGTTTTTTTCTTTTAATTTTGTTATGTATTCTATCATACTTTCTTTTATATCAAATTGTAAACCATTCATTTTATTTCTTTTTGTTTATTCATTTTATTAAATATTTTGAACCAATTAATATTTAATAATAAGTTATTTTATATATTTGTTTTGTTATATGATTCATAACAATTTAAACGATGTTATTGACATATAGTTTAATTTATGTTGGAAAGTTATAAGTCGAATCAATTGTACTCAATTTTTTAATTTTATGTGACAAATAAATACTTTTTTAATCACTCAATATTAGAAATTTTATTACCAACAAAAATACGCATGAATTTTTCACATTTTAATATCATATGACTTATATAAGATCATAAGGATAAAAATGTAAATTATTAATAAAACCCCTCCCCTACCCTTCTGAACCAAACACATTTTTAATTAAAATCCCTCCCTTCCCCTCCCCTCCTCTCTTTTGAACCAAACACTTATCTGATTAAAAATAAAACCACTCACCTCCTCTCCCCTCCCCTCCCTCTCATTTGAACCAAACAGATCCTCAGGGTTGATTGAGTAAGGAAGTCTCGAATCAGAGTGTTTAAGCAGGAAGTCTTGAATTAGAGGTTTTAATTAGGAAGTCTTGAGCAGTGGCTTAAACATTTGTAATCTAATTGGTTATAGTGAAAAGCTCTTGTTGAGGCAAGGGGATTAGACTACTCTCAATTTAGGTGAGGAATTATAACAACTTTTGTGTGTTGATTGCATTTACTTCTAAACTTTATTTTCCACTGCTATATATTCTGTTAATAGACCCTGAATTTAGTTCAGACTCTGAACTTCTGAGTTCAGGAGCGAAACAATTTTTAAGCATATAATTTACCCCCTTTCTTGTGTATTTTCTCACCTTCGTGTCTGAGTCAAAATATTTAAAAATAATCAAGGTGGTATATCCACATGCTGGAGAGGAATTGATAGATTTTCTCAACAGATACAAATCGAAAGACTTTGAAGTTATGTTGTGCCCAAGGTGCAGTGCAGTTTTTGACAAGAAGGCTACTGAGGGCCTAGAAAATATCTAACCCCAGTTGTTGAAGGGGGGAGTTGGCCTAATAAAAGACTGAATTTCACCTTTAACAAAAGGGGTGTCCCATATAAGACACAAAATATGGCTTTAGGCTAAGGGGAAGGTCGAAGAAAAACTTACACCCTCTGTCAAATGTACTTGTTGTAACACCCCTAATTCAATTAATTTATTTAATTGAATTTTGTTGCTTTTATTTAATTACTAAAATGATTTAAAATGCTTTAAAATTATTTATTTTAGTGATAATATGTGTTATATGGCTATTTGACAATTGAGGGTATTTTTGAAAGATTTAAAGGGAGTGGTATGAATTAATTAGAATTACTACTTAATTTTAAGTGGCTAAAATAATTGAAAACAATAGAGTTATAGGAGATTGGGTGAAAATTGTAAATAATAGAAAGATGAGGTAAAATAGTGATAATTATAAAGGAGTTGGAGCCAAGGTGTAATTATTAAATTAAGAAATTGGTTTATTATTAAAGAAAGGAATTAAAGGGACTTATACGTAGAAATTGAGAGAGTTGGAGAAAAAGAGGCAAAATAAGAGTTTGAGAGAGAGGAAATTCGGGTAAAAGGGAAACTACTCTAATATATGTGTATTGCATGAAGGGTAGAGAAGGATCCTCACTCTCCTTTAGGTTTTATTCACCATTGTTGTATTTTATGAATTCTTGAATGTGCTTAGGTGTAATCCACGATAATTGCCATGTTTGGTGTGTAAATTCGTGCTCTGAGTATTACTAAATTTTGTGTATATTAAATGAGTGTGAATCTGAATGTTATCTGTAACACCCCGTTTCCCAAAATAAAACAAAAAGATTAAAATAGCACATAACAGAGTTTTCCCACAACGGGATGTCACAATTTCCAACGAAATTTCACAAATCATTTTTCAAAATAATATTTAGCAAAATTTGCAGCGGAAAAAGATGTAGTCTGTCATATATCACATAACATATATACACCATCCATATCATCAACATCGTCATATACAACAACGACCATCTGCCTAAAATATACATCATGTCATCACATATCCCACAAAAATCAGATACGCCACAGGGGCACACATAAACAACAATAAACAATAAATACTCCCAAAAACCCCGGTGTTACGTATCAGAGCGATCCTACGACGACGCCACAATCCAAGTTAGCTAAATACTTAGATTGTATGTACTTCCAAAGAAGCACAAACCACAACAACAATAAAGGGGTGAGAAATCACGATCAAATATTAGCGGTATAAATGTACATGAAATAAGAGGCAGAAAACAATAATTCATTTCATATACATCATATTTGGACCTACTGTCCCATCATCAGTCACAACACACATATAACTCATGCAACATATGCAACACGACTCAACAAATATGCGGTACCGACTCAATTCAGGATAGATCGCATACACTCCATCCGAGCAACGATCTATCCCTACCACGCTCCTCCTGAGCCACATAATCAAATCTCAGGATAGATCGCATACACTCCATCCGAGCAACGATCTATCCCTACCAACGTTCCCCACTTGGAACACGGGTGGTCGCATACACTCCATCCGAGCAACGATCCAAATCCCGTCCACGCTCCCCCCTTGGAGCATGTGAGTAAATCATACCTCACGTCCACGCTCCCCACTTGGAGCACGTGAGTAAATCATACCTCACGTCCACGCTCCCCACTTGGAGCATGTGTGTGAATCGCATACACTCCACTGAGCAACGATTCACCATGTCCACATGCTATGCAAGACACTATGCATAATCACACAACACACACAGTGCACACGATCCTACTGATCCATCACATCATATAATGCATATACACACAAGCACACAAAGTTCATCGATCCTACTTATCCAATCACCACACAACATACCACACACCATGCACATAAGGCATATCGATCCTACCGGTCCAATCTAACAATCGATGCACAAACACAACGCACTCAAGGCGTATCGATCCTATAGATCCACTCATTACAACAGCATGTAACGCAACGCATATAAAGCGTATCGATCCTACGGATCCACTCATCACAATATATCACCACAACATACTCAATGCGTAACGATCCTACTTATCAAAACTTATCACAACAACACGTCAATACAACGCACACAGGGCGTATCGATCCATACTGATCTACTCATTACACATCATAGCATACACCAGTTTAATTATCAAAACATACTGGAGTCACGTCCCGACACCCTACATACACTCACCATAACTCTCTAATAAGCTCATCACCAAAACATGATCATAAGATTCCAAATCCACAAAGAAATCAACACAGAACAGCAGCCAAAACACAAACTGCTGTCGGGCTCGCCTGGCGAAGCCCCGCAGCGAACACTCGCTGACCACTCGCCCGACGAAATCCCTGGTGAAACCAAACAGAGGCTACTGGCAACATTCGCTGCCCCGTTCGACTGGCGAAGGCTCGCCCCCTAATTCGCCCAGCGAATACCTGCGTACTAAAAAAAATCCCACGCAGCAGGAACAACAACCTTCCCCGATTTTGCTCGATTTTATCAAAAATCAACTGTTAACACGACTAAACAACATATTCCAACTTAACTACAAAATCTATACCGATTTCCACCTGACATCAACCTAGTCTTACTATTCGGACCAACTTCAACTTAAAACGGTAATCTACCAAAACCCCAAATTCATCCGAATAGCGCATGCAACGATCTTAACAGAATAGCAACCACATTCAGAATAAAACTTTCATATCAGTATCATCATCAACCTATGTTCTACCTGATCATCTCAATTTCGGTTTAACATCGCAACTACCAAAATTCCCAATTTCTCAAACCATCACTCTACATCACATGCAATGAATTCAATCACAAAAACAACACCCATACCAGAATTAACAACAAACAAGCAACATCGATTCATCATCGATCATGGGGATTATGGAATTTCCCCTTTCTACCAGTTACTCATGCAAATACCAATTTCAACCGATCATTCCCCCCTCTTACCTCGAATTCGTTTAGATGATGATGAAGCTTCACAATCCGCAGCCTTGATGCACTCTTTCCCGCTCTTGATCGTTCTCGTTCTATCAACCGTGTTCTTCTCTTCTGCTCTCCCAACCGTGCGTGTTCTTTCTTCCCTTCACTCCTTTCCTTTCTATATTCCAACTTTGCCCTTAATCCCAAAAACATACAACTCTTATTTATTTCATTCTAAATAATTTCCAATAATAATATTCTCCACATTTTCTTAATTCCATAATTAATAATCTTATTCCTTTTAATTCCAAAAATTCAATAATTATATTTTACTCATATATATTAATATTAGTAATAATAATAATAATTAATAGCAATGTTAACATTACTACTAATTATCACATTTTATCACTATACATTAATATTATGATTTCTTTTGATCCTCAAATAATCCCACACAACCACATCTGCGAATAAAAATAACACTGAACTAAAAATAATTAAAATGGGCGTTACATTATCCTTTCCATTGTCGTGTAATTAGTTTATGAATATATTCTTGAATTCACGAATAATTGATGAAATTGGATGTTAATTTACATGTATATGATGATTTGGTCATTGTATAATATGCATATATTATTTTTTTATGCGACTTGGGGTGTTAGGGGTCGAAATTAGAGCTTTGAATGGGCTCCCATGGAGAAAAACGCCAATTTTCCTTTTGCATCAGCGTGACGGTCGTCACAAGCATGACAGGTTGTGCGTCATGCATTTAGGCTGGTTAACGGTCGTCACGAGGGTGACAGGGAGACCGTCATGGTCTCCAGGCATAATTTTCTTGTCGATCATCACATGGGTGACGGGGGGATGAATGAGGGGATGGCTGAATGAGTGATGGTCATCACCCAGGTGACGGGCTGCCCAACATGGTAGCCAAAGGTTATTTTTTATTGATTGGTCCGATTTTTGATGTTGTTTTCTCGAGTGGTCGATATTTGACTGTTGTTTTAGGGTATTTGATGTAAATAATTAATTAAGGTGAATTATTATGATGATGAAATAATAATTGGATTAATTGCATAATTATGAGCATTGAACTATGATTACGTTTATGAGTTAGTATGTTGCGAATACAATTATGTATTGCGAATATAATTGTATGTGTTATGTTAAGGTGTGTGGTTCAGAATTGGGGACTATTGTGAATGTTACATTGCATGTTATTTATGGTTAGAAGTTGAAACATAAGTATTATTATTGTTGCATTAATTTGTATGTCATGCATCATTTTGTGTTAATGTGGTGAAAGAGGTGAATCACAGGTTCAGAAGTGAGAACCAGTGATCGTCAGGGGTTCAAAAGTCAGGACCCGATTTGAATGAGGAACTATTATTGAGTGGGTGGGATCAGTAACAAACCTCTAATGTCTAAATTAGTACCACATGTATAGAGTCAAGTTGCGAGTCACGTTGCATAAATAAATGCTATGTGAATTGAATTGTCGTGTTATTATGTAATTGAAGCCGTGTTGTTATTGTGTGATCTAACCTACCCTTGCATTCTTTTACACCATTAATATATTTGAGTGTATTCTCACCCATTTCTTGTTTGTTTTATGTTGCTCTCTACATTGTTGTACATGTACTCAGGAGGAGTAAGTGTTGTTGTGAGTGGGAAGATGACCTTGGAGTTTTTCTTCGTTTATTTTATCATTTATTGTTATGTAGTTTGTTTAAATGCTCTGATATGTAACATTGGGGAACATGACATTATCTGTTTTCGAGTTAACCATTGAATTATGTTAACTTCATTGAGTATTTCACTACAACGAGAAAACTGACGTTTATGATATTTATTTGAGTTATGATGCGAGTTTTGAAAATATTTGTAAAGTATGTATGTTGTGTTTGAGTAGCATCCTAAAGTGTGAATTTTATTCTCTTAATTACGAGTCGGGGTTTTAGAGTGTTATATTAGTGGCATCTGAGCAGGTCAGTCAATCCAGCCAGGTTTTGTGACGTTATCTATTCCCTGGTATGCGACATGTGTATGAATATTGTCGATGCAATGTTTCTTCTAATGGATGCTTACTAGTGTGCAAATAAATGATTAGAAGAAATGATCGCACAATTGTTGATGCTTTAAAGGCTATGGCTCATGTGATAGGTCATGCAAATCAAGTGCTGCAGAACCAAAATGAGATGGTAGACGAGTTCAGAGGGTTGTGAAAGTTCCAAAGGAACAATCTGCCAACTTTTAAGGGGAGGTACGATCGAAAAGGTTCTCATGTTTGGTTACAATATATTGTGAAAATCTTTAGGGTGATGGCTTGTTCAAACACACATAAGGTCTTATTTGGTACTCATATGTTTGTTGAGGAAGCAAAATATATGTGGGATAATGCTTTTTATAGGTTTGAAGTTGCCTGTACTGAGATCACCTGGGAGAATTTCAAGACTGAGTGTTGTACCCCAAAATTTGACCGACCTCTCTGGCTCATGTTTTATTTCGTTGCATCAGCATACACGTAAGCATTGCATTGCATAGCATTTTGCATTTCACAGGGGATCAAGAAATGCGTGTCTAACAAAATTACCAATGGTTTTTAACCTGATCAAGGAGGTTATATTCAAGTCACCAAGTGTTTACCCTTATCAAAGACGAGTCAAGATCCTTAAAGACAAACAGATAAGCATATGTGATTATCAGGAGCAGAAAAATAAAAAATATGTTGTTTCTTACATTTCTCCTTGCTGACCGAAATCATGTTGTTGCTAAGTTGGATGGAGGTTCATTAGTGGTTTGTCGAGTCGAGGTGTATCGATTCAAAGGTGCTTATTTAAGGTCGCAGTTGGGGTTTATGTGTTAATTCAAAATTGTTATGTGTGGATCCATATGTCAATTTGTGCCAAATTCAGATATTTCGCAATAGAGAATCATGTGGACCTATGCCTGTCAAATAGAGTATTAAGTGCAACTACACTTGAAGTTAAGTGGAGTTTTGTTCAGTCTCGGTGAAAGGCTGGGATTGCTTCATGTCCTTGCTCTTGTCACATGCTGTTTGAGACAAGGATGTGCTAATGTTGAGCGTTTGATGATTGAAAATCATGAAGTGATGAAATCTGGGGTGCTCAGGGGTTTTATGATCAAAGTCAGGTTCACTCGGGATTCAAGTAGGTAATTTGATCAAGTTTGGTACATTTGAACTGAGGTTCACTTGACGCAGTTAGGGGAGTTGTGTGTGTTGACTGAGGTTTGATGGATATAACTAGTCTTGGTCAAGCAGGGATTTAGTTTCAGGATTAAGGTTGTGGTATAAGACTTATATGATGTGCGTCCGAGGTCTTAATCAAGGCACATGCGTAGTTGTAATGCAGTTTTGTGTTGCTTATTCAATTCAAGATTTGGATTGTCAGTGCAAGTAAGATCTCAAAGGAGTTTGAAATAATTGGGAATTCAAGATTAGTCCACCTTACATTCAATTTTTATCATTTTGGTCCAAACTATAATTCCACCGCAGCGCTTCAAGGACCACAAGCATGGTTGAACGTTTTGTGAGTTTTAAAATTTGGATTAAACTTAGTCAAACTTTGAGATTGTCCTACAAGGTTCATGAATTAAATCAAAGGCCCATTAGGAAGCCCATCTTTATTATTAATTTCCATACAAATTTAATTTAGTTGGAAGTTATAATAATCAAATTTGCAACACCACCTCCATACACTCACAATCCTCAACATATTCCTTCTCTAAACCCTCTTTTAGGACACCTGCCTTGTAACCATTGCGATTTGTCCTTGTTACATACTTGACATTCACACCTTTTTGCATCCATTTTTGACACTCGTATTCAACCAATTCCTGCATATTATGAAAAGACATGTTATTATAACTTTTCACATTCATAGACACATAAACATATGGGATCTTCCATGGTGAAGCTTTGCTGGATTAATCAGATACCCTTAAGACTTGATTTGTTGAGTCATCAAGAACTTGAACTATGAGTCTGTCAGTTGGCCAAGAAAGCCCACAGACCGCTCCAATTGAAAGCTTGTAGACCTGGAAGAAGAAATTGAATGTTCTTAGCCAAGTATTTCCAAGCTTCTCAGTCGCAACCCATTCATTGACACGATTTGCTTCCAAGAGTCCTATAATTGCTGCCTTAGTTCGATGGAGTGACATGACATTCTCAAAGAGTATCCAGAATACTAGAAGATGCATGGATCTGTCCCATGTATAAGTCATTGAAGAATAATCAAAATAACCGAGGGAAACTGAATAAATTTTAGATTGAGGGAAACCAATTACCTTGGGGTGCAGACTGCATTTAGAATTGTAATGGTTGCTGGGATATATATGGCAATCTGCTTTTTGAGATTGACTTCTGGAACTACCACACAAGCTGGTATGACTATGCAGTAAAAGAAAAACGTGACCCAATGTGCAACTATTTTCCTCACAAAGAAGAAAGCATAGATAAGATGGAGTCTCTTCAGAAGTGATACCCTCTGGATGGTACACGTGATACAAATTTCAATCAGTGTAATAGAGTAAATATTGATTCTACAAGGAATTGAATTTGGTTTCAACTGTTGATGAGGAAATTAAATTTTGCATACTTGGCAAAAGAGGATTTCCTTTGTCATTTTCTTAAGGAGATTAGCTGGGCCACAAGACCACCTGTGCTGCTGAAATCTGTATGCTTTAAATGTGCTTGGTAGTTCATTTTTGACCTAGTAAGCAACAATTTTTCCCCTCATGAGAATTGTGTGGTTTATGGAGTATTCAAGCTTAATCACTATATTATATCAAAGATATTATTCAGTTATGGATAACTTACTGTTACATCACCCACAAAAATAAATTCCCAACCCCTCAGGCTTGCCCTAACTGCAAGGTCCATATCTTCCACAGTGGTTCGATCTTTCCATCCTCCAGCATCTTTTATTGCTTGAATCCGCCAAATTCCTGCTGTCCCTGCATGTTTTAAAGCAAGCTCATATAAGTTGATATGAAAATGTGCTTGTTCGAATGTAATTCCACGGGCATCTTGACTTACCATTAAATCCAAAGAATGAGTATGTTGAGGAGCCTACTTCCTGTTCGACACTAAAATGATAATCGAGTGACATTTCTTGAAGTCGTGTCATCATACATTCCTCTGAGTTAACTGTGTAGACATGAAAGCGGTGTTATTGGACTCATTAGTAAGGCATGTTGTCACACTGATGTGGCTGCAACAACTTAACTTACCAAATTTCCATCTTGCCTGAACCAAACCCAACTTAGGGTTCTCAAGAAGGTAAGGAATTGTCTTCCAAAGAAAATCTGAATCTGGTTGGAAATCTGCATCAAATATTGCTACAAACTCACTAACAAAAAACCAGCCTGCTGCACCCATCCCACACCAGACCAAATCCTGCGCCATTCTGCTACCAACAGACAATGCCAGCTACAACCATTACCCTGCTGAACCACATTCACAACAGGACAAAACCTGCTAGCCTGTACACACCTGCAACAACAACAGCCAGGATACATCAAAAAGGCAAGAAAATTAAAGAGAAAGAGAAAGGGATTTGGAATTTACTTCAAAAACCTCCTTAAAATCGAAAATCACAACCTAATCTGAGAGAGCTCTCTCAACCCTAGCCACCCTCTCATCATCTGCTTCATTCTCCTTCATCAACTTGAATCACTCTACCTTTGAACCAGAATTTCCAAACGAACTCACAAAACAACCCTCTTCTTTGTAAACCACATCATCTTCTCCACTCTGTCAATCAAACATCCTTCTTCAAACAAATTAAACCACTTCAGAACAACCATCCAACACCATGGAAACAACCTTCTTCTTCATTGATTAATCCCAACAAACCATGTTCTTCACTGTTATCAGCCTTCTCAAACCTTCATCGTGAGCACCAACATCAAACCTTATCAATCCATCCCAATCTGGAAACCTATTTCCAAAAAAAAAAATCTTCGAACCACTCCAATCAAACTCGTTCATCTTCATCCACACCGAAAACCAGCTCATGGCAGAAAATGTCTTCAACCCTCTGCCATTGAACTATGTCTGAACCTCTCATTTCTCAGGTGATCCCTGTTCAATAAACAGACTCGCAGCAAGCTTACCAATATCTGCCCGCCGTGAATCGACCTTCAACGATCACGCCACCACGGTCACCATGACAGCCGTCTCGAAGCTGCGACAACAAACAAACCCACAATTCCTTTCACCACTAAAACAACAACATAACCAAAAAACCCCTTCAGCCGACCTTCTATCAACTTCAATCATCTTCTTCAAACTCACCCAGAATAACAACCACCAACCGTTTTTCTCAAACGCCATCAACCCATAAACTCCATTTTTTTTTTCACACTTAAATCGAACCTTCTTTCGAAACCCCCACGTTCAGAATCATCTAATCCAGCCGTGAACTTCAAACGCTCCGACAAAACCACGCAAAGCCTAAACCCCCCAATCGCCCATTAATTTTCGAAACTCAACAGGTTCTTCACCAATAATCCCAAACTGCAGAATCAAACTCCTTCCTCAAACGACCCTCATCGATCTCCTTCAGTACGTAACCCATAAACCCTCTTCAGCCTTCAAAAAACCCTAAAACTCAAACTAAACCAGGATAACACGTTTCGCAAACAAAAAAAATCAGATAGACCTTATCGCAAAACAAGAGTGAATCGAGTTCGAGCTTGAACTTGAGGCGGTCGCGCGAACCCAGATCGACAATGAGGCTTGGAAAAAACGAATCAGGAGGAGTCAAGTAGTTGGAGCGAGAAAGAAAGGTGAGATAATCCGCGGACAAAGTGACATTAGGTTTTTCTGGTTGGAGTTGATGGGGTTTCGACCCATTTTTGAAGACATCGATGATTGCTGAGTGAGTTTTACTTCTTTTTTCGGATTATTGATTGATGAAGGTGGTTGTGGATTTGAAACTTGGCATCGTTGGAGTTTTTAGGAGTGTTTCTGTTTTCTTTTTCTTCCATTTTTTTAGAAAAAAAGATATTTTGAATTTGATGATGGGCTGAGCCATATGCTGCTCATGAGCCCATATTTGCTCTTCCACATACCCCCTATCCTTTCTCTTGATTTTCTTTCAAAAGGTTTTTAATATAATGTTTTACAAATAATTTTCTTAAAACAATTTTGACGACTTCTATTTTGTGTATATCCTGCTTTTGTTAATATCTTCAACTAATCGTATAAGATTTCTTTAATAAATAATTTGGGGTATACTTTTGATTTTTATTTTTTTATTCGTTCCTGTTTGGGTCGATGACGAGACCTCCGTAATTCATTACCAGTCAAATTATTGAAGAGTAATGTTGGATCTGAGACCACCTCTTTTCCCTCTTCGTTACTTGTCCCGACTCGATTCAAAACTTTGTCAAACAATTTTCAAAATCAAATTATCTTTGTATTGAATTTAGAAGAGGGGATTAAGTGTAGACTTTCTTCCTCTCCGAGTGTTGGGATGCCCACTGTAGTGAGGGTGGTTCCGACACTCGTCTTTCAATACGAAGACGCTTCCCGTCCATCTTCAAATCTCATCTCCTTAAAATCGATTCTTTGTGTTGAGCTAAAGAGAGGATTGGGTGTAGACCTCTTCTTCTTCGAGCATAGGGATGCCCACTGTAGTGAGGGTGATCTCGACGTTCGTCTGTCAATACAAAGACGCTTCCAACATTTCCTCATAAAAACCTCGGTCTCGTACCGAGTCCTTTTTCAAACCATAATAGTTTGATTCCTCTTTGTACCGAATTAAAAGAGGGGATTAAGTGTAGACTTTCTTCCTCTCCGAGTGTTGGGATGCCCACTGTAGTGAGGGTGGTCTCGACACTCGTATTTCGATACGAAGACGTAACCTTATCCATCACATATCTCTTTATCCACCATCTCCTTTCACAACTTCCTCCCGTAACCCTTGTCACCTAAAATCTCGGTTCTGCACCGAGTGCGCTTTCAAACTCTTTTCTCAACATAAAACTTGAATGGTCGTGGAACGGTTAGGCGTAGGCCTTCTCCCATCCCGAGTGCTGACGTTTACCGTAGGGTTCTCTGTCGCAAAGCATTTACCATTCAAAACCAAAAACATCTTTAATAAGAGAACGAAGTTCTCTTTGCATTGAATTAAAGAGAGAGGATTGGGTGTAGACCTCTTCTTCTCCGAGCATAGGGATGCCCACTGTAGTGAGGGTGGTTTCGACGCTCGTCTTTCAATACGAAGACGCCTCGTTCACCACACCCTTTTATAACAAAACTTTGAGACAACAAATCAGGTACTACCTGTAGGGGTTACTATCCGAGGACCTGTCTCGCCCCCCCTAAAAAACAATCCAATCAATCAAACGTGACTTCTTGCCCCGCGTGGCGAAAACTAATCAATCTTTCAAAAGGATATGTTACGTCCGTTCTACCGCAAACAGGTAATGCCTAAGTCTCCAAACGAGCGAGCAGCAAAACACCTAACTGCTAGAATGCGCACGATAGCATCATCCATAAAAAACATCAACACACCGTAGGCCGAACTACGGCTGCTCTGATTTCTCATACCAGATGAGAATACGTAGGCACAAGGGCCACAATCCTTGGCGAGCACTTTCCCCCCATATCTGTAGTTCCCCGAACTACGTCGACTCTGATTTTCTCACATCTGTTGAGAATACGTAGGCATAGGACTGCGAAGTCCTACCGAGTCTGTTCTTTCTCTTTTCCCCCGTTCTCTCTTTCCTCCTAACTTTCTTGTTTCTAAACCCTTATCTTTACCCATTGGAACACATTTCTTATAGCATAATATTTTAGCAAATATAATTCACATGTCGACAAACAAAAGGTTCCCATCGAGTACGATGGATGCGAGGGGTGCTAATACCTTCCCCTCGCATAACCGGCTTCCGAACCCGTTCTTGGTCGCGAGACCATCTTATCCATTTCTTTCTTAAGGTTTTCTCGATATTTTCCTTTCCCCTCATGGGATAAATAAAGTTCGGTGGCGACTCTTCTGTCTATCTTTTTTCGCCTCCCCGTCGTTGCACGATGCATTTTTCGAGTAGCGACAGCTGGCGACTCTGCTGGGGACGCCTAGCAAGCCACGCCTATTTTGTTTGTCGCATTTATGCTTTATTTGTTTCGCTATTTATTTTATGGTTATGTTTCTTTCTAACTTGTTGGGTTCACTTGGTTTGGTTTGTGAGGATAAAGCTTTCTACCCGAGCTTTCGAGCATACACACTAAGTTAGGAGGTGGATTCTTTCTGATTTGCGAGACTTAGGACTCGTTGAGTTGGATTGAATCTCACCGCTCAGAGGAGACTCTGTTGGAATAATTATGTCTTACGTGTAGTCGTAATGGCGTTCTTATCTTCAACTTGAGAGTCCGCGATTCTGAGGGCCTTTTGTAGAACCTTATCCCAAAGGTTGCTAAAACATAACTCTGTGTTCATCCTTTTGAAGGGATTACCGTCTTACGAGTAGTCGTTATGATGGGAAACTTTTGAGGGTTAGTGCATGGGACTTTATTTGAAAAGCCTTTGGAATACCCTCTTATAAACCGATAGATTTCCCGCCCGAGGTGAGAGATATCTCGTTGTGCTGTCTTGCAGGAAACTTTGACCTTCATCCTACCCGTTTGTCAGTATGAACAGTTACAGTGGGATCCTTGTACTAATGTTGTATGGTTTCAAGGCGAAGCGCTGGTCCGTCACAGTCAACAACACAACAACTTTTGATCCCCTGTTGCATTTGCATATTCATTTGCATTTCTTTGCATGTCTTGCATATTGCATCATTATTCATTTGCATAGAGGTGTTCTAATTTTGTGGACGTAATTGCTTCATGTGGTTTTCCATCCGGCTTGTTCCAGAATTGAAGATCATTCCACCCAAAGGAAACCAACAGAGACAACTATGGAACAAATTCGAGAAGAGTTGAGGGGAATCCGAAGCCAAATGGGACAATTCATGACGGACATGCAAGTTTTGTTTCAGGATCAGAAAGTGCTTAGAGAAGAAGTCCATCAGTTGAAGACTCAGATGGGCCTGATAACAGAAGTTATGAGGAATGTGTTGAGAAAGGAGGGTGATCATGTGCCCGAAGCTGCAGCAGAGATGGCCATCCCACCTTTACATGTGGAACCTCTCCTAAGGCGTGAAGTGCCTCAAAAATATCTTACACAACCTGAGGTTCCAGTATTTCCTCGCCAACAACTACTTCCTGTTTCCCGAGACAATCCTAGGATTATGAGGTATGCTCAAAGGACGAAGCAGTCCGACAGAATGTTCAACCAGATCCCTATGACTTATGCTCAGATGTTGCAACTCTTGCTTCAACTTCGGTTGGTTAAACTCCGGACTATGGCTTCGTTGACTGGCGAGCCACCACAAGGCTATGATGAAAATGCCCATTGTGATTTCCATTCTGGGGCACCGGGGCATAATATCGAGAACTGCAAAGCCTTTAAGCACAAGGTTCAGGATTTAATCGATTCAAGAGCATTTGAGTTCATGCCGAGCAATGGTCTTATTCCAGGAGATGTGGATGTTCCTATTCTCTCCCCTGAAGTTGCACCAGGTCAGGAGCCTGTCTTGCAATCTGTGACCCTAGAGTCTCCCTGCCCGCAGCTATTGCCCGTTCCTAGGCCAAGCCTAAGAATGAAAGTTCCTGAACGAAGTCAGTCCCCGATACCTCAGACTCAGTCTCCCGATGTCTCAACTATTCAGAGTCAACGATCCTTTGGGTCTTTGCATCAGATATCTGTTCCCCGCCAGAGTCAGTAGTCATACTGTCATCAGCCGCGTCAGCACGCCCGACGAAGACCGAGGAAGCCAGAGAGACATTTCACTCAGTTGCCGTTGTCGTACAGACAGATATTGCCAGACTTGATCAAAGTTGGTTTGATTGTGCCGAAAAACACTGATCCAGAGATTCATCCACATACGCCAGGTTCTGATGTCGACGCCCGCTGTGAGTACCATGTTGGGGCGCAGGGGCATTCAACCGAAGACTGTAAGGTGCTAAGAAGCAAGATTCAAACTTTGCTTGACTCCAACATGTTCTCAATCACACCTCAGGGTATTCAGATCAACAATCCTCCTTCGTCTAGTCATGTGGGTTCGGCAGCTAATGTTATAGAGGGATTCAACGAGAGCGGGTGTTCAGAAGATTATCAGGATGACTTCGACGAGTAGTTCTGAAGATGGCTGGTTCAGCAGCAAATCAAGACTCGGAAGCCCAGTTCCGAAGCTGGCGATCTTTCTATCATGTTATTGCTTTGCATTTGTAGTTTCTTTTCTGTTTAAGTGTGAACTTATTTGCAAATTTCATTTGTAAGACGTGTTTGTTTTCGATTGACAATGATAATGAAATGAATATGCATGTTTTGATCAAATCCATTCGTGTTCACTCAATGCTTTTTATTGATGTCAAACGCTTGTTTAAGCGGAATTCCTTGAGGGAGGATGATGAAATTTAAAGACGCAAACTTCTGAATGTATGCTTTTTGAATTAAAACCTCTGCTGATGATGTACAGGCATTGTTTCAAATCCCTAAACACAGGAGATATAAGGATGTTAATCCCTTGTCAACCCCTTTGAGCCTAGTTGTAGGAGTTTCTTTCTGAAAACGAAAAAACCTCAATCTTAACCTAGGGCAGGGTAGATGTCAGTTAATTTGACCGAGCATCCAAATTACAAACGGAGCGTCCGTTCGAGAATCAATCACACCTGTATAGGTCGTACTTAAAGAACCACAATGGTTATCCTTCACCAGCCAAGGAGTGAAACAGTCACAACCCCTTCAACAAATCAGACAAGCCGGTGTCATACGATTTGTTCAAAAAAAAAGGGAGAATCAAAATAAAAAATGAAGGCCCGCTAAGTCGATAACTTGAAAACAAATGGCTTAGGCAAAAATTAGGCTATCCCGCTGAACTTTGAGATCAGAAGATAAACTCAAAAGAGTCAGTCCAGGCAAAAATAGGGAATGAAATGATGAACAACAAGTCGTGTGACTCCAGGCACCAAAGACGAAGAGCGAGTGACTGTCACTCCAAAAATTTGCGGTTTCCCGAACCGTCACTTTAGTCATTTAACCTTTGAGAGGTGAGCGCTTGTGTCGAATTAGCTGAACATAGGATTGGAGAATATTAAGGAGAGTGGGTGGGTTAAACAGAACTTTGAGCCTCATATCTTTTCTTTCAAACCGTGAACCTGACCAAGTTACAACCGTCAAAAGTCCTAATTGAAGCAGGTTTGTTTCGGAAGCATACTTCGGTAAAGATCGAGTCGAAACTGACTCCTAAAAGGATTCTTCTTACCCTATGGGTATAGATATTGATATTTCTGATAAGTGATTCATTCACTATATGTCACAACTTTTTTCCAGTGAACAGACTTGGATTTTAAAACTGTCATATGCATTGCATTAATGTTATCTTTTGCAAAACGAATTGTTTTACTCCTGAGAAAGCATTTGACATCAGGGAAGTTTCTACAATGCGAAGTTTGATAGAAATAAGATATAGAGCGCCCGAGTACTCCTTTGAGCAGGGGCAAGTCACGTCAGGTAAACGTAAGCAGAGTCGGTCATTCCTAGATGCAGTTAATTTGGGGCAATCAGGTCGAGATTCATCGAACCACTCGAAGGCCAGTCAAAGACGCCATTCCCTAAGGTCGGTTAATCTGGGGCAATCAGGTCGAGATTTGATAAATCTCTCGAAGTCAGCCAGGGGCACTTCCCTACAAATCAGCCAATTAGGGGAAAATCACTTCAAAGCTGGGGCAGGTCACCCGAAGAGCACAAAGACTATCCTTGTCCAGAAAGGAAATTAACTTGAAGCACTTCTTCGGGGTTCGAAGCGCTGGGGCAGTTCATATCTAACCATCAGGGTACCGAAATTTCAGGTTTCCTTTCGAGGAAGGTTTTTACAAAAGTCCCACAGGCTGGGGCAAAATCGTAAACAAAGGAGATATGTTCCTCTCCATATCTTCAAGAGCTTATCAGAGTTATAGAAGCAGATTTGGGTTTATTTCCCCAACAGTAGGGCGAGCGCAGTACTGTTATCCCCACAGAGTCTAAATGGTTGACTTCTTTCCCCTCAGAGTCTAGGTCATTGGCTCATTCCTCAAACAGAAGTATTGTCGAAGTTTACTTCTCATTTTCCCCAAGCAGAGAGAGTGTGGGATAATCTCCCAGTAAATGTCGTCCAATATCCCTAACAGATAGTGGATTCAATCTCCGGCAGAAGAGAGTTATTCCTCAGCAATCTGCTGTGATTCCCCAGTAGAGTTATTCTGGCTAATCAGTCATGGCTGATTTCCCCGGTAGAATGGAGTTTGTTGCCTCCGGCCGAGTTGCTTGTTTCCCAAAAGAGTTGTAGACTGATAGGCCATCCGGGACGTTTTCCGCAGCAGAGTTTGATTTGGATCCCCAGCGGAGTGGTTTTGGTCTCAGCAGAGCAGTTTTACCCAGAAGTTTTTTCGGAGGCCATCCAGGGCTTGTATTCCTCAGCATGAGTTTATTTGCGCTAGGCGTATCTAGCTCTGACTCAACGGAGTTGGCTCTTTCTCTTTAGCATTTATTTTGCTAAAGTGGTTCATTTGCATTTACATACATGCATAGCATCCACCCAAACGCGAAGCATTTCCATAATTGAATGGAGCATTTCGTCATATTCAAACATATGCATATGAGACACAAGCCAGGTCGTTACCCTTTTGTTTCAAGTGAGTCCCGCAGATGATTAGTATCTTTGCCCGTGTGTTGGCTAGACCCCAGCTCATGGTGTTTCCCCAGCAGAGTTATTTTGCGACTATCACCAATGGATGGTCTTAAATTCGTTCGAATCTCGTTGCTCGCTTGTATTTAGCGAAGGTTTGACGGCGATGTCAATAATCTGATTTATATACTTCAACGGCGATGTTGAGAGTTTGTTTCTGACGGCGATGTTAGATGATTTGATTCTTCAGCGGTGATGCTGAATATTTGTTTTGGCGGCGATGTCAAGTATTTATATTCTTCAACGGCGATGTTGAGAAGTTTGTTCTGACGGCGATGTTAGATGATTTAGTGTTTCAACGGCGATGTTGAGAAGTCTGTTTTGGCGGCGATGTCAAGTATTTATATTCTTCAACGGCGATGTTGAGAAGTTTGTTCTGACGGCGATGTTAGATGATTTAGTGTTTCAACGGCGATGTTGAGAAGTCTGTTTTGGCGGCGATGTCAAGTATTTATATTCTTCAACGGCGATGTTGAGAAGTTTGTTCTGACGGCGATGTTAGATGATTTAGTGTTTCAACGACGATGTTGAGAAGTCTGTTTTGGCGGCGATGTCAAGTATTTATATTCTTTAACGGCGATGTTGAGAAGTTTGTTTTGACGGCGATGTCAAGTATTTTGTTTCTTCAACGGCGATGTTGAGAAGTTTGTTTTGACGGTGATGTCAAGTAATTTGCTTGTTCAGCGGTGAGGTTGGATGTGTGTTTCTGGCGGCGATGTCAGAGTGATTTGTTTATTCAGCGGCGAGGTTGGATGTTTGTTTCTGGCGGCAATGTCAAAAGTAATTGTACTTTTCAGCGGCGATGTTGGATGTTTGTTCCTGACGGCGATGTCAGAGTGATTTGTTTGTTCGGCGGCGAGGTCGAGTGGTTTGATTCTTCAGCAGCGATGCTAGATGTTTGTTCTTGGCGGCGATGTCAGGTAATTTGGTTCTTCCAATGGCGATGTTGGATTTTGTCTTGACGGCGATGTTGGAGGATCGTATCTTTGGATTCAATATCTGTGTGTATTTAACAAAGGACTGACGGCGAGGTTAGATCTTTTTACCAACTTAATGTCGAGGCCTGACCGTGAGGTCAGATGCTTTTACCGATTATTTTAAGAGTTGACGGCGAAGTCAAAACTGTTGGAAATGACGGCGAAGTCAGAAAATATTGAAGACCGACGATAAAGTTAGCTGATTTATAATTTTGACGTTGAGATTTGACGGCGAGGTTAGATGCTATTAAAAGAGCTGACGGCGAGGTCAGACGTTCCACTTAATATGGGTTCCTGGCGGCGATGCCAGAGGTTCGTTTCGCGGTTGTCAAATTTCCGGGTTCTTGAGTATTCAACCGTCTTTTACCTTGAATGTATGAAAGTCGCTTACCTTTCATCCCTTCAGGTCCAAGTCGCTTGAATAGGGGCAGCTGTTGTACCCCAAAATTTGACCGACCTCTCTGGCTCATGTTTTATTTCGTTGCATCAGCATACACGTAAGCATTGCATTGCATAGCATTTTGCATTTCACAGGGGATCAAGAAATGCGTGTCTAACAAAATTACCAATGGTTTTTAACCTGATCAAGGAGGTTATATTCAAGTCACCAAGTGTTTACCCTTATCAAAGACGAGTCAAGATCCTTAAAGACAAACAGATAAGCATATGTGATTATCAGGAGCAGAAAAATAAAAAATATGTTGTTTCTTACATTTCTCCTTGCTGACCGAAATCATGTTGTTGCTAAGTTGGATGGAGGTTCATTAGTGGTTTGTCGAGTCGAGGTGTATCGATTCAAAGGTGCTTATTTAAGGTCGCAGTTGGGGTTTATGTGTTAATTCAAAATTGTTATGTGTGGATCCATATGTCAATTTGTGCCAAATTCAGATATTTCGCAATAGAGAATCATGTGGACCTATGCCTGTCAAATAGAGTATTAAGTGCAACTACACTTGAAGTTAAGTGGAGTTTTGTTCAGTCTCGGTGAAAGGCTGGGATTGCTTCATGTCCTTGCTCTTGTCACATGCTGTTTGAGACAAGGATGTGCTAATGTTGAGCGTTTGATGATTGAAAATCATGAAGTGATGAAATCTGGGGTGCTCAGGGGTCTTATGATCAAAGTCAGGTTCACTCGGG
This sequence comes from Lathyrus sativus, assembly GCA_963859935.3. Taxonomy (NCBI): domain Eukaryota; kingdom Viridiplantae; phylum Streptophyta; class Magnoliopsida; order Fabales; family Fabaceae; genus Lathyrus; species Lathyrus sativus. The sequence continues at coordinate 15,882,740 of OZ012735.1, forward strand.
ATTCAAGTAGGTAATTTGATCAAGTTTGGTACATTTGAACTGAGGTTCACTTGACGCAGTTAGGGGAGTTGTGTGTGTTGACTGAGGTTTGATGGATATAACTAGTCTTGGTCAAGCAGGGATTTAGTTTCAGGATTAAGGTCGTGGTATAAGACTTATATGATGTGCGTCCGAGGTCTTAATCAAGGCACATGCGTAGTTGTAATGCAGTTTTGTGTTGCTTATTCAATTCAAGATTTGGATTGTCAGTGCAAGTAAGATCTCAAAGGAGTTTGAAATAATTGGGAATTCAAGATTAGTCCACCTTACATTCAATTTTTATCATTTTGGTCCAAACTATAATTCCACCGCAGCGCTTCAAGGACCACAAGCATGGTTGAACGTTTTGTGAGTTTTAAAATTTGGATTAAACTTAGTCAAACTTTGAGATTGTCCTACAAGGTTCATGAATTAAATCAAAGGCCCATTAGGAAGCCCATCTTTATTATTAATTTCCATACAAATTTAATTTAGTTGGAAGTTATAATAATCAAATTTGCAACACCACCTCCATACACTCACAATCCTCAACATATTCCTTCTCTAAACCCTCTTTTAGGGCACCTGCCTTGTAACCATTGCGATTTGTCCTTGTTACATACTTGACATTCACACCTTTTTGCATCCATTTTTGACACTCGTATTCAACCAATTCCTGCATATTATGAAAAGACATGTTATTATAACTTTTCACATTCATAGACACATAAACATATGGGATCTTCCATGGTGAAGCTTTGCTGGATTAATCAGATACCCTTAAGACTTGATTTGTTGAGTCATCAAGAACTTGAACTATGAGTCTGTCAGTTGGCCAAGAAAGCCCACAGACCGCTCCAATTGAAAGCTTGTAGACCTGGAAGAAGAAATTGAATGTTCTTAGCCAAGTATTTCCAAGCTTCTCAGTCGCAACCCATTCATTGACACGATTTGCTTCCAAGAGTCCTATAATTGCTGCCTTAGTTCGATGGAGTGACATGACATTCTCAAAGAGTATCCAGAATACTAGAAGATGCATGGATCTGTCCCATGTATAAGTCATTGAAGAATAATCAAAATAACCGAGGGAAACTGAATAAATTTTAGATTGAGGGAAACCAATTACCTTGGGGTGCAGACTGCATTTAGAATTGTAATGGTTGCTGGGATATATATGGCAATCTGCTTTTTGAGATTGACTTCTGGAACTACCACACAAGCTGGTATGACTATGCAGTAAAAGAAAAACGTGACCCAATGTGCAACTATTTTCCTCACAAAGAAGAAAGCATAGATAAGATGGAGTCTCTTCAGAAGTGATACCCTCTGGATGGTACACGTGATACAAATTTCAATCAGTGTAATAGAGTAAATATTGATTCTACAAGAAATTGAATTTGGTTTCAACTGTTGATGAGGAAATTAAATTTTGCATACTTGGCAAAAGAGGATTTCCTTTGTCATTTTCTTAAGGAGATTAGCTGGGCCACAAGACCACCTGTGCTGCTGAAATCTGTATGCTTTAAATGTGCTTGGTAGTTCATTTTTGACCTAGTAAGCAACAATTTTTCCCCTCATGAGAATTGTGTGGTTTATGGAGTATTCAAGCTTAATCACTATATTATATCAAAGATATTATTCAGTTATGGATAACTTACTGTTACATCACCCACAAAAATAAATTCCCAACCCCTCAGGCTTGCCCTAACTGCAAGGTCCATATCTTCCACAGTGGTTCGATCTTTCCATCCTCCAGCATCTTTTATTGCTTGAATCCGCCAAATTCCTGCTGTCCCTGCATGTTTTAAAGCAAGCTCATATAAGTTGATATGAAAATGTGCTTGTTCGAATGTAATTCCACGGGCATCTTGACTTACCATTAAATCCAAAGAATGAGTATGTTGAGGAGCCTACTTCCTGTTCGACACTAAAATGATAATCGAGTGACATTTCTTGAAGTCGTGTCATCATACATTCCTATGAGTTAACTGTGTAGACATGAAAGCAGTGTTATTGGACTCATTAGTAAGGCATGTTGTCACACTGATGTGGCTGCAACAACTTAACTTACCAAATTTCCATCTTGCCTGAACCAAACCCAACTTATGGTTCTCAAGAAGGTAAGGAATTGTCTTCCAAAGAAAATCTGAATCTGGTTGGAAATCTGCATCAAATATTGCTACAAACTCACTAACAAAAAACCAGCCTGCTGCACCCATCCCACACCAGACCAAATCCTGCGCCATTCTGCTACCAACAGACAATGCCAGCTACAACCATTACCCTGCTGAACCACATCCACAACAGGACAAAACCTGCTAGCCTGTACACACCTGCAACAACAACAGCCAGGATACATCAAAAAGGCAAGAAAATTAAAGAGAAAGAGAAAGGGATTTGGAATTTACTTCAAAAACCTCCTTAAAATCGAAAATCACAACCTAATCTGAGAGAGCTCTCTCAACCCTAGCCACCCTCTCATCATCTGCTTCATTCTCCTTCATCAACTTGAATCACTCTACCTTTGAACCAGAATTTCCAAACGAACTCACAAAACAACCCTCTTCTTTGTAAACCACATCATCTTCTCCACTCTGTCAATCAAACATCCTTCTTCAAACAAATTAAACCACTTCAGAACAACCATCCAACACCATGGAAACAACCTTCTTCTTCATTGATTAATCCCAACAAACCATGTTCTTCACTGTTATCATCCTTCTCAAACCTTCATCGTGAGCACCAACATCAAACCTTATCAATCCATCCCAATCTGGAAACCTATTTCCAAAAAAAAAAATCTTCGAACCACTCCAATCAAACTCGTTCATCTTCATCCACACCGAAAACCAGCTCATGGCAGAAAATGTCTTCAACCCTCTGCCATTGAACTATGTCTGAACCTCTCATTTCTCAGGTGATCCCTGTTCAATAAACAGACTCGCAGCAAGCTTACCAATATCTGCCCGCCGTGAATCGACCTTCAACGATCACGCCACCACGGTCACCATGACAGCCGTCTCGAAGCTGCGACAACAAACAAACCCACAATTCCTTTCACCACTAAAACAACAACATAACCAAAAACCCCCTTCAGCCGACCTTCTATCAACTTCAATCATCTTCTTCAAACTCACCCAGAATAACAACCACCAACCGTTTTTCTCAAACGCCATCAACCCATAAACTCCATTTTTTTTTTCACACTTAAATCGAACCTTCTTTCGAAACCCCCACGTTCAGAATCATCTAATCCAGCCGTGAACTTCAAACGCTCCGACAAAACCACGCAAAGCCTAAACCCCCCAATCGCCCATTAATTTTCGAAACTCAACAGGTTCTTCACCAATAATCCCAAACTGCAGAATCAAACTCCTTCCTCAAACGACCCTCATCGATCTCCTTCAATACGTAACCCATAAACCCTCTTCAGCCTTCAAAAAACCCTAAAACTCAAACTAAACCAGGATAACACGTTTCACAAACAAAAAAAATCAGATAGACCTTATCACAAAACAAGAGTGAATCGAGTTCGAGCTTGAACTTGAGGCGGTCGCGCGAACCCAGATCGACAATGAGGCTTGGAAAAAACGAATCAGGAGGAGTCAAGTAGTTGGAGCGAGAAAGAAAGGTGAGATAATCCGCGGACAAAGTAACATTAGGTTTTTCTGGTTGGAGTTGATGGGGTTTCGACCCATTTTTGAAGACATCGATGATTGCTGAGTGAGTTTTACTTCTTTTTTCGGATTATTGATTGATGAAGGTGGTTGTGGATTTGAAACTTGGCATCGTTGGAGTTTTTAGGAGTGTTTCTGTTTTCTTTTTCTTCCATTTTTTTAGAAAAAAAGATATTTTGAATTTGATGATGGGCTGAGCCATATGCTGCTCATGAGCCCATATTTGCTCTTCCACATACCCCCTATCCTTTCTCTTGATTTTCTTTCAAAAAGCTTTTAATATAATGTTTTACAAATAATTTTCTTAAAACAATTTTGACGACTTCTATTTTGTGTATATCCTGCTTTTGTTAATATCTTCAACTAATCGTATAAGATTTCTTTAATAAATAATTTGGGGTATACTTTTGATTTTTATTTTTTTATTCGTTCCTGTTTGGGTCGATGACGAGACCTCCGTAATTCATTACCAGTCAAATTATTGAAGAGTAATGTTGGATCTGAGACCACCTCTTTTCCCTCTTCGTTACTTGTCCCGACTCGATTCAAAACTTTGTCAAACAATTTTCAAAATCAAATTATCTTTGTATTGAATTTAGAAGAGGGGATTAAGTGTAGACTTTCTTCCTCTCCGAGTGTTGGGATGCCCACTGTAGTGAGGGTGGTTCCGACACTCGTCTTTCAATACGAAGACGCTTCCCGTCCATCTTCAAATCTCATCTCCTTAAAATCGATTCTTTGTGTTGAGCTAAAGAGAGGATTGGGTGTAGACCTCTTCTTCTTCGAGCATAGGGATGCCCACTGTAGTGAGGGTGATCTCGACGTTCGTCTGTCAATACAAAGACGCTTCCAACATTTCCTCATAAAAACCTCGGTCTCGTACCGAGTCCTTTTTCAAACCATAATAGTTTGATTCCTCTTTGTACCGAATTAAAAGAGGGGATTAAGTGTAGACTTTCTTCCTCTCCGAGTGTTGGGATGCCCACTGTAGTGAGGGTGGTCTCGACACTCGTATTTCGATACGAAGACGTAACCTTATCCATCACATATCTCTTTATCCACCATCTCCTTTCACAACTTCCTCCCGTAACCCTTGTCACCTAAAATCTCGGTCCTGCACCGAGTGCGCTTTCAAACTCTTTTCTCAACATAAAACTTGAATGGTCGTGGAACGGTTAGGCGTAAGCCTTCTCCCATCCCGAGTGCTGACGTTTACCGTAGGGTTCTCTGTCGCAAAGCATTTACCATTCAAAACCAAAAACATCTTTAATAAGAGAACGAAGTTCTCTTTGCATTGAATTAAAGAGAGAGGATTGGGTGTAGACCTCTTCTTCTCCGAGCATAGGGATGCCCACTGTAGTGAGGGTGGTTTCGACGCTCGTCTTTCAATACGAAGACGCCTCGTTCACCACACCCTTTTATAACAAAACTTTGAGACAACGAATCAGGTACTACCTGTAGGGGTTACTATCCGAGGACCTGTCTCGCCCCCCCTAAAAAACAATCCAATCAATCAAACGTGACTTCTTGCCCCGCGTGGCGAAAACTAATCAATCTTTCAAAAGGATATGTTACGTCCGTTCTACCGCAAACAGGTAATGCCTAAGTCTCCAAACGAGCTAGCAGCAAAACACCTAACTGCTAGAATGCGCACGATAGCATCATCCATAAAAAACATCAACACACCGTAGGCCGAACTACGGCTGCTCTGATTTCTCATACCAGATGAGAATACGTAGGCACAAGGGCCACAATCCTTGGCGAGCACTTTCCCCCCATATCTGTAGTTCCCCGAACTACGTCGACTCTGATTTTCTCACATCTGTTGAGAATACGTAGGCATAGGACTGCGAAGTCCTACCGAGTCTGTTCTTTCTCTTTTCCCCCGTTCTCTCTTTCCTCCTAACTTTCTTGTTTCTAAACCCTTATCTTTACCCATTGGAACACATTTCTTATAGCATAATATTTTAGCAAATATAATTCACATGTCGACAAACAAAAGGTTCCCATCGAGTACGATGGATGCGAGGGGTGCTAATACCTTCCCCTCGCATAACCGGCTTCCGAACCCGTTCTTGGTCGCGAGACCATCTTATCCATTTCTTTCTTAAGGTTTTCTCGATATTTTCCTTTCCCCTCATGGGATAAATAAAGTTCGGTGGCGACTCTTCTGTCTATCTTTTTTCGCCTCCCCGTCGTTGCACGATGCATTTTTCGAGTAGCGACACTGAGTTCCTTAAGAAGTACTTTCTTACTGATGTTCGTAGCAAGAAAGAGATCGAGTTCCTTGAGCTGAAGCAAGGAAACACGATAATTGTTGATTATGCTGCGATGTTTGAGTAGTTGTCTAGGTTCTTCCCGCATTACAATGGGGTGAGAGATGAGTGTTCTAAATGTATCGAGTTTGAGAGTGGTTTGCGTCGAGAGATCAAGCAATTCATTAGGTACCAAGAGATTCTTCAATTTTATGTACTGGTTAATAATTGTAAGATCTATGATGAAAATAGTCGTGCTAGATCGGCCTGCTATAACAATATTAGTGAGAAGAAAAGTGAAAATTAAAATCGTGAAAAATCATATGAGGCTTTCGCTAATAAAGGGAAATGGAAGACTTTAAGTGGAAAAGAGACAAGTGGGTAAGACAGTTCTGCTTCTTCTGATAGATGTTTTAGTTGTGAATTGTGAAGGTATCGGTCTCGTGACGGTGAATGCAAGACTAAAAAATGTATTTAACTTCTTTTTATTTAATAATAATAATAATAATAATAATAATGGAAATGCTAACCAGTGTCCTAAGGGTACTTTTTAAAAATTTCTTAATATGAAATGTTTAAATTTAGCAAGACCCTAATAATAATAATAATAAAAAAAACAATTACTATATTACATTTAAGTTACATTAAGGAATTAAGTAGTAACACTGTAGTAACAATGCTGTAATAGTCCAAGAATCCAAGAATGCGCGGGTTCTGAAAACCTAGGCGCAGTACGCACCCGCCTCATTCCTTTAGCGCATTGTACTCTCCTCATTTTCCAGCTTCTGCAACTCTCATTTCGTTACAGAGAGAACATGGGAAGTAACTTCTTTCCACCTCCATTGAAGCGCCCAATTTCCGGGTTACCCGACCCGATTCCGAACGGATCTTCCAAGCGCCCAAAGCCATCCAAACGTCAACAACCACTATCTGTTTCTCCCGGACAAGTGACATTCCGTCTTCTATGCAACTCCTCCCGCATCGGCGGCGTCATTGGTAAGTCCGGCTCGGTAATCAAAACCCTCCAGCAGTCAACGAGCTCCAAGATCCGAATTGAGGATTCTCCGAATGAGTCACCGGACCGAGTCATCACTGTCATTGCCTCCGGTGTTCCGGACGGCAAAGTTATATTGGGCGGCGAGGCAATTGATGTTTCGAATGCTCAAGAAGCATTGCTGAGAGTGTTTGATAGGATTCTGGAAGTTGCGGCGGAGATGGAAGGTGTTGAGCTTGGGGATAGGATTGTGTCTTGCAGGTTAGTTGCTGATGCGGCGGAAGCGAGCTCTGTTATTGGGAAGGGAGGGAACGTGGTGGAGAAGATTAAAAAAGACACTGGGTGCAAAATTAGGGTTTGTAGGGATAATTTACCAGCTTGTATATCCTCTCCCGATGAAGTTATTGAGGTATGATGATTCCTATTGTTCAGTTTCTGACTTGTTACTGAAGGTTTTAGTTCCATTATTACTTCAGTGTAGTGCTAGTTTGTACTTTCTAGTCTCCAGTGTTAACAGTTTCGCTTGTAACCGATAAGGTTTATGAGTTTAGTTGGATTGGGTTTCTAGGTTTGTAGAATATTGCTACGGATTTGTGATGTTAGTGAATTGAATCCATATATAGTATCTGAGAGTCTGGAATAGAACGCAATTTGTATCTCCTTTGGCATTTCCAATATCCTTTTAAGACCACATTGTGGGAAATGTTTATGGTTTTTTAGTTCAAACAATTTACCCTAAAACAACTGATTAAATGCAGTTTTAGATATGATTGAGCAAGTGATTCGTTGAAGGCAAAGTATGCAATTGACTTTTCATACAATATCCTGCTATAGCAGAGCGGATGCCTGCCACTATGGGAAGAGTCTTAGCGGTGTAGAACACTATAGCAGCCTATATAGGGTAAATAGTGGCTAGCTGGGGAGGAGTGGTTTCTGTCCCGCTATCCCTTTCCCCTTTGAAAAATTGAAATTACCCATTCAATTTAAAACATTTTAAGGGTAACTTTTGGTTTTTCAATCAAATTTTAGTTGAGACTCAACCCTATCCTTTATCCTTTGCCTTCTCTGTTTTTATTTTAATCACATTGAAGAAAATTAAGAGTTTGAACAAGATAATAGGTTGGAGGATGAAGAGGAATAAGTTGAAGAAGACTTGTTTGCTGATATATATTTTTTGCTTTTAATGCTTCAATTATGATGATATTTGATTTCTATGATAGTTTGGATTTTAACATTTAGTACTTAAGTTTGAATTTTGGGATTTGATGTTTTGATTAAGAATTGTTGGTTTTTGAGTTTTTATTTATTTATTTTTTTAAAATTAAGTCTTGTGCTTTGATTTGTAAATATTTTAGGGTTTTTTTAAGTTATTTGTGTAATTTTGCATTAAACATATGTTTATAATTATTACTTATTTTTCCAAAAAAATGATCAAATAGCAGTCGTCCTGCTATAAGGTATCCCGCTATCCTATTTCTGGGGCCAGCCGCTCCGCGCTGCTATCTGAAATTGACTACTCTGGTTTAGCGTGTTTCTTGTGATTTTGACCTATTAGGCATATTGGCCAAGATTTTTTAAATCTTATAAGCTTATTGCATGTCATGTTATTACGTGAGATGGAGGAAGGATTCTTTGGATTATATTTTTTAAGGAGTATTATTATTCCGAGTTTTTTGCTTTTTTACTGACATAATTGTGATAAACTTTTCATAGTATTCTTGGACTCCTGATCAAGGTTATCAAAATCGCGACTTAGATCATATGATTGTGCAATTTCATAATTTTACTAGTCCCCCGCGATCAAGATCATGCATAAAGTCGTTTTCTTAGCAAAATTGTAGTGAGATCATGCAAATCATAGCCAAGATTGTGAAATTGTGAAAGTGCAGCCAAGATTGTAAAAACGAATCGGGAAGCAACAATGCAACCAACAATGCGATTCGTTCAATTTCTTCTGTCTCCCACATTTATTTTGCAACACACCAGACAATTAAAAAGAATTAGATGATGAAGAGATGAAGAAGTTGAAAGAAGGGTGTTGCCACTTTCCTTTGCCGTGCGAAGGGAGGAGAAGAAAGTGAACATGGCGCTCCTTGGTAAGGGACCAAGGGATATAATGTTAACACGATAATTAGGGTTACTTTATTCTTTCTTTTCTGGTACAAAGGTTACTTTACTCTCTTAAATGAGCTTGGCCCAACAAAAAATAAATGTGATGTGAAATACCCTTTGTTTCACGGCAGTCTGAGTTCCCAATAATATATAGCTAAGTAATAATAATATAAAATTTATAAAAATAAGCAATAATATTAAAATACTTGATAAAAATATTGATGTATGCGTTAGGATATTTAGTATAGAATAGTATAGTTTTCAATTTTAGTAGGCCCTTACAATCCTTGTTATGATCTTCCTACCTCTTTTGATCTCACATGATTAATTGGGTAGAATCTTACTATCTTGGTTGCGATCTTACGTGTTACGATCTTGGTTGCGAACTTGCAATCTTACGTGCTACAATCTTGGTATCCCCTTTTGATTTAAGCAAGTTCTTGATCTTCACAATATTGCTCCTGATCTCTAGACTTACTCTCTTTGAAAAAGAGAGAGGTCTTACTTCTGAGTTAACACTTTTGGGGTCAGATTAGTTTTTCTTAATGGCGAAGCTTGTAGTTGAGATTTTCCTATTTAATACATGTTGTCCCGATTCTTGATTGTTTGACTGGAACCTATGGCAAGACATTGTTTGCTAGTGATATATTGTTTTAAAGGAGACTAATCAGGTGATCTAGTGTCATAAGGGCATATAAGGAAAATATATAAAGCATATAAGGTACTTTCAGTGTTATAAAATATCTGCAATTGTGGCGTGCGGATATACGTGGCGGTTTTTGGGCTCGCCGCAATGGTATATATCAGCCAATATTGTGGGTTTTTCCGCCATAATCCGCTATAATGGTGTCGCAAAGCGTCTGGTTCGGCGAGATTTTGGCTCTCCGCCATGGACAACACTGGGTACTTTTCACTTTGACTACTTTGGATGCATATAATGCAGAATCTTAATTTCGTCGGTTAGGATTGGTAACTTTTTCCCACTGGCCAATCAAAAAATATATGAATAAGGAAATTTAATTCATTTTATTTATGCTTGAAAATATTCTCTTTATATATACTTAGAAAACATCTTTTGGTTTTGTGGTAGATAGAAGGCAGCGTGTCATCCTTAAAGAAGGCACTTGTTGCGGTCTCTCATCGTCTTCAAGATGGTCATCATGCTGATAGAACAGAGATGGTCTCTCATCGTCTTCAAGATGGTCATCATACTGATAGAACAAAGGTGACAGGACAAAATCCTCATGAAGCTTTAGTTGGAGTTCCTCGTGAGACTTTAAATTCAGCTCCACATGATACTTTTATTGGAGCTCCACGTGAGACTTTAATTGCAGCTCCATGCGAGACATTAACTGATCTGCATGAGGATCATCTTCTGCAAAGAGGCTCATCACTCCCTACTTTACATAATTGCTCTAGCAGCTATGCCACTGGAGTTCATTCCTTGTCGGCAGAAGTTAATAGAGTCTCATCCCTAGAACCAAAAGCACATCAGCAAGAAATCAACTTCAAAATTATTTGTTCCAATGATAGAGTTGGAGGTATCATAGGAAAGGGTGGGAACATAATTAAAGCCCTTCAAAGTGAGACAGGGGCCACTATAAGTGTGAGTCCTTCAGTAGCTAAATGTGAGGATCGATTAATTACTATTACGGCTTCAGAGGTTTGTTAAATTAATTCTTTCTGTTTTATTCCTTTCATTCCCTTGCGTGTTTGTTGTACGTGTATCTTTATTTGGTGGTGGCTTCATCTTTTACTGCAGAGTCCCGGGTCAAGATATTCCCCAGCACAAAAGGCGGCGGTGCTTGTTTTCTCCAGGTCTGTTGAGGCTGGTATTGAGAAAGGGATAGATCCTGGATTGAATACAGGTTTATCTGTGACTGCACAGCTTGTAGTCCCATCAAACCAAGTCGGTTGTTTGTTAGGAAAAGGCGGAGCGGTAGTGTCAGAAATGAGGAGGACAACAGGAGCTAGCATTCGAATAATCGGAACCGATCAGGTTTCTAAATGTGTGTCAGATGATGATCAAGTTGTACAGGTTTGAATTTGGAGATGGCACTTTCTTTTATTTTATTTTACATTAAACATGCTGAAGAGTGTATTTTATTTTTTTAGTGAATGTTATTTTGTGTTTGTATCTAGCAATTCTAACAAATCTCTCCATAAAAAATTTCTCATCCTCCATCATGCTAAGTTTATTGTGCTAGTCATGCATCTTTACTTTTTTTGCCAAACTATTTACTATAAAGGCATTTAAACATTTTATGGTATGCGAAATTGTAAATCCTTTCTCTGAAACATACATACCCATCAGGCTTTGTAATAGCGAATATTGTGGATTGAAAATACTAATGCGGCACCATAAGCGGCTGTGAAATTGTGGGCCTAATCTGTCAACCTCTCAATCCATCCCAAATGCCATCAAAATCCTCAACAGCACGCAATCACTTCAAGTTGGCAACATTGAACGTTCTATCACTGCCGTTCTTTCCCATCTCATTGACACTCAACTCATCAGTGTTGAAGCCATCATTTGAACCTACCCTCGCTCCAACATTATCAACAAATTCGGCATCTCTTGTCAGACTCAGATCTTCACTCATTTCTCTTTAATGCCATCCATGTTGGTTTTTCCAATTCCCATGTTCAGTTCATTTCATATTCTGATCCTTCTTTGCTAATTTCTATTTATTCTTTACCTTTTTGTTGCCATGAAGATACTGATTCTCCCATATTGTTAGCTGCTCCTCCATTTCTTGGGCCTGCTATTCTGTGTGGTTCCTAAACAGACAAATCATAATAATTCTACTTCATTTTAGCAAACTTTTGATGCTGAATGACACTACCCCATCTCATACCCTCCACTTCTTAAAGAAGGAGTAGGCATTGGTGCCTCTTTCAACAAATCGGCTTTCCACATCCTTAATCCAACATCTCCAACCACTCCTGCTGCCCCTTTCAACATAGCTTTCTAATCACCCTCTCCAACCACTCCACTTTACCTTTCAAACCTCATACCACTCTTTATAGTGATTATGAAACCGAAATTTATTGTTTCTACCTTTAAGAAATGGCATCCTGCTCATTGTCAGCCTCTGGTTCATGGAGTGTTAAGGACAATAAAGTCTTTGAAAAGGCTATAGCTATTAATGACAAATAGGGGATCATTACACTGAGCTAGAGCAAATGAGGAGGACATCACATCTTCACTCAAAACTTTAAGGCATTAGGTATACGAGTTGAACACTACAAGTCCTCTCATTTATAAGTTTTTCATCTAATGTGAGGCTTCTAACTAACACTTGACACACTAGCATAATTATTGTCTTTTTTTAGTAACTATTTTCTCTTGATTCAATGCAACTTATATTATTAAGAAAAAAGACCCCTGAGCAGTGTGCACTTATTTATGATCTAATAGAGATTAATATTTTTTCCTATAACATTTCTATGTTGCACACAAAGATCTAATGTGTAGTTCACCATATTTTGTTAAAGTCATTATGATAGTTCTTGCACTTATTTATTCTATCTATACTCTTTTTCTCCTCAGATATCAGGTGAATTTTCAAACGTGCAAGATGCATTATATAATGCAACTGGTAGACTGCGAGATAATCTTTTTGGTGATACACAGAATAGTGCTGGAACAAGGAGCCTTTCCTCTGTACAAGCTGATACTAGTCCCTATGGAAGACTAAGAGATATTCCTCTTGGAGGTCAATCCTCTTTACGAGCTGATACCGGTCCATATGTAAGACTGAAAAGTATTCCTTTTGTAGGCCAATCCTCTTTACAAGCTGATACCAGTCCCTATGTAAGACTCAGAGATGTTCCTCTTGGAGGCCAATCCTCTTTACAAGCTGATATCAGTCCCTATGTAAGACTGAGAGATGTCCCTCTTGGAGGCCAATCCTCTTTACAAGGTGATACCAGTCCTTATGGGAGACTGAGAGATGTTCCTTTTGGAGGCCAGTCCTCTTTACTAGCTGATACCAGTCCCTATGGGAGACTGAGAGATGTTCCTCTTGGGGGCCAGTCCTCTTTACAAGCTGATACCAGTCCGTATGAGAGACTGAGAGATCTTCCTCTTGGAGGCCAATCCTCTTCACAAGCTGATACCAGTCCTTATGGGAGACTGAGAGATGTTCCTCTTGTAGGCCAATCAGCTGCAGGCATTTCTCATAGTCGGACTAGGCACACTTTTTCTCAGGGCATTGATCATTTTGCTCTTAGTCGAACTTATGATCGTCCCTCTTCCCCAGGCTTATGGGCACCATCGGTATACCTCTTCCCAAAATTGTTGTTATTAATGCTACTGTTATTATTACTATTGATTGATTGATTAATCTATCGCAGGGAGTAGCTGGGATCAATTCAAGAAGCATTAATGAAGCTAGTTGGGGATTGACATCTCGAAAAGGAGGCATAGAACTTGTCAGGTTGTTAATATGCAAAACAAAGTAGACTTGTTTGATGGAAATCTATTATTTAGGTTGAAACTAATTAAAAATTATCTTGGCATCCGAAAATCTAAGGGCTTGTTTGGTTTCCAAAAACTTTTTTGTTGTACTATTAATTATAAAACTGTCATCTTGTTTCACTTTATTTCCTATTTTCAACTATTCCTGGACAAATATTTGAAAACAGAAAACAGTGTGAAAATGAGGTGGCAATTTTGTAATTAAAAGTGAAAACATAAAACATTTATAAAACCAAACAGGTCTTAGATTTTGATAATATTCAGGGCTATTTATGGTGTGATTTAATGAATGAGATGTCTGGCATATACTGAAATTGCTTTTGATAGACCCATTATGCATGTGTAGTAGGAAAGGTAAAATAGGGTAAGGAAATGGGCAGGGGCTCAACTCCAAGAATGTAGGCTTGTGTGTGAATGGGAGGTAAAGAAATCATGTTGCGTAGCGAGGAAAATAACAGAATGACTACATAGCAACAAAATGGGAGGAAGGGATACGGGAATAATGGAGAGAAGAGGTATTTAGAGGAAGGTAGCCGAATTGAAAGCATCATGAGAAGTGTGAAGTAGACATCGCATACTTGGTATAGAAATGATTCCTATCTCAGTAAGGGTATCACTTCTGGATGGAGATCATTTCCATCCATTGTTATTTTTAAGTTCTTTGTTATTTTTTTTTTTTTTTTTGTAACAGAGGCTATCTCCTCTCTGGTTTGTAAAAATAAACAGTTTTTATTACTTCTGTTTTACTATTTTGTGTAGGTTCCTATCATGTTTTCTGATACATAATACCTTCTGCAACATTATTCTAGTCATTGTGTGTTTTTAAATTTCATCTGTTATGCCAAATGTGAGTTTCTTTTTGAAACTGAAGAATATTAAGTGATATTGAGCCACGCATTCTACTCCCCTTCCCTAATATTATACCTGACTTGCGACTACTGTTTAATTTGACATTCATTTTCTTGGGTCATTGCACACTTGCACTTATTTGAGATCCTTCTTTGGAGGGATAATGTAGCCGATTCGAACATGATTTCTGATAGTGGTGGAAGAAATAGTACGTTTAAAATATAAAATGTGATGTCACAAACTGTCGATTTCATCTTATTATTTTTGTTTGGTCTGCAGTGGAAGTAAATCTGCTATTGTAACTAATACAACTATAGAAATTGTGGTTCCTGAGGATACTCTATACCTTGTATACGGGGAAAATGGTAGCAATCTGGCTCGTCTGAGACAGGTATACAACATGGAAAAATGTACTGATGTATATTTCTTTCGTAGTGTTCATCAGCTCATCGTTTTAGCCTTGCGAACATGCATTTGTGACCGCAACTTTGATTTCAAATTGCTACATACTTGGTTCGTTTCAAATTATACTTACTTTCTTGTCCTTATCAGATTTCAGGTGCTAAGGTTGTTATCCATGAGCCTCATCCTGGAACAAGTGACAGGACTATTGTTTTATCCGGTTCACCTGATGAAACTCAAGCAGCGCAGAACCTTCTCCAAGCATTTATTCTTGATGGATCATCGTAACATATCCCCTCACCGATTTTCAAGTAGATCATATGTAACTTATTGACTGTATTGTTTTATCTTTTCTTGGCTTGATTGAGCCAAGAAATCATGTAAAATCCAGCCTTCTGTAATCTTGGCTTAATCGATATAGCTATGGCTCTCGCCCGAATGTTTGTGTAACTTCAGACATCGAATTGCTTGATTCTTTAGTGCGTAAGCATAACAAAAAGATTGTGTTTTGTTAGCATGTCATGAATCAAATATCAATCTTTTAGTGTGGCGGATGATTTTAGATGGATGGTTTTATTAAATTGATTTTTTTAAGAGTTTGAGTCCAATTTTTTAATCAAACGAGTCAGATCGAACCGGGCTTTAAATAGGTTAGATCATAGCCTTCTGTCTAGCAGCCTGACCTATTTACACCCTTAGTCGTTGGAAGGAATTTTGGAGGAAACATTAAGAAGTTTATATTTCATAAATATTTCTCTAATTGGAGATATTGTGATCAAATGATAAAACTGTTGGTTACGAAATTTATTACTTTCAATTTTGTAACACAAAACTTGATGATAAGATTCTGGAGGATCATAGTCTTCACACCATAATAACATTCAATAGAAGAAAGTAGCATCAATCAATGCTCATAAAACTAGCACTCGTGATTTTCTTTTTACCCTTTCACACTTGTTTTATAGTTTTGGGTACATGGCGTTCCAGTGGGTGTTTCAGTTGGCAGCAGCAGCAGGGGTAGGATTAAGAGTGATTTCCACATTGTCATGAACTCCTTGCAACAGCAATTCACCTTCATATGTTAATACTTTTCTCTTTTTAGCTGCTCTTAGTGTCCCAACAAGTGCTTCGAATATATTTGCGCATTGATCATCATGAAACAGCGTTCCAAATGTAACCTTCACAACACAATCCAAACCCACATTTTGTTCATTCATCTCAAGAAACCATTAATCAGCAAAAACAACTCCACATGGTGATTAAAGAAAACTACAACTTGTACCTAGATAACACAAGTAAAATAGACACATTGCACATTGAAAGAAGAAACTACTTAATGAACATTGCACATTGAAAGAAGAAACTACTTAATGAAGTGAATTTCTAGTGATTATTACATATTAAAAAAAAGTGATCTAACGAAAGCATGAACATTTTTAGGTGTCGAAATTGACCCGACATCAAACCATATAATTAAATTTAATACATATATTTTTTCAAATTTATATCCGAGTCTGTGTTTCATAGATTATTAGATGTAAAATTGAGAGATCTACCTGGTTGAACTCAAGATGCAGATCACAAACACAAAAAAGAAGAGAAGTATAAAACATATAGAAAATTGGAATTCTCTAGACAGATCTGAAGGAAGAGAATGAGTATTGAAAAGAAAGAGAAAGGTATTACATTACCGTGTAAGAACCATCTGATTGGAGCTTGCCAAGCCTCTTGATTTCCTCCCTTAGGCGTCCAACCTCTTCTTCCACATTCATGCTTCTGCCTCCAACTTGTGATTGTTATTTCTTCCCAGAGATTACAACAACCTTAAAAATTAAAATAAAACACAAAATATCTTTCCCCTGATACCATTTTATATTAGTGCTGTGAAAAAAAAAAAGAAGGAAAATACATAAAATATTTTAGCGTAACCTCAGTCTCTGAGTTTATCGTAACCGTTGCATAAATCAAACGGCTGAAATTTGCGGTGAACGTTTTGGCTGTGAGGACCCGCACTCATCATAATAAATGCATATCTTTTCAGTTACTCTCAACAGTTTTTTCCCTCTCTTTTCTTCGTTCCCAATTGTCGACGCTTCTTCATACCCTACCGTCGATCAAATCTGCCGGCTGGTGACGCTGGCATTTGCTGCTCCGTTCCTTCTCTCAGTAGATGCGTATGAATGAATGATCATCTTCATCTTTCTGAAAGCTTGTTACGGTCAGTGGTTCTCTTTTCTCCGTGCCTTTAATTCAATCTATGTTTTGTTGTTTAAGATAATCATAGACAATGCAAATGGCGTATGTAGCATCTTAATCTCTGTGAATTTATTTTTAGTGTAAAGTTTATGTTAATCTAGGGTTTAATTATTGTGGTTTTGAGAATGAAATTTCATTTAGCAACATAGTTGGAGAATCTACTAAAGCATAAAGCAAATTCACTTGAAAATCTATATTTACATGGATACTGATTTCAATGCAATGTTCAATACAGTAGGAAAAAAAATACAACATACACTTGATGAAGACAGATAAACATTTAATAATAAGTATTAATATTAACCAATCATCTTCCACCAATCAATGACATCGGTATCTGGTTTATGCTATATGAGTCTGAAGAAATAGTGCCACTTTTGTAAACGCCGTTTTCAACATTGATAGTCGATGACGCTGCTTGGTCTGAAGACAATTTGCCACTTTCCCAATGGTGCTCTTCAAAAACTAATATTCCTTATAGTTCCATTGCCACTTCTTTCATGGCGGGTCTTTCCTCACCCTTCACCCTTAAACACCTTTCTGCAATATGGACAACTTTCTTAAGTTGCTCGGTATTCACATCATCTATATTGTTGTCCAAAATATGAAGTAATTGATTCTCTTTCATTGAAGCAACAAAGTACACTGCAAGGTTTCTATCTACCTCTGGCCTGCTAAAAGATAGTGCCTTCTTTCCTGTAAGTAGCTCTGCTAGGACAACCCCAAAGCTATAGACGTCACTTTTGTCTGTCAACTGGCTTGTGTGGAAATATTCTGGGTCAAGATACCCTAACATCCCCTGTACTAGAGTGGTTATCTGGCTATGATCAAGAGGAACAATCTAGGAGTATATTTGAAGATTTCACATCTCTATGTATGATTGGCGTAGATGCAGCAGAATGCAAGTATGCCAAGACTCCAGCAGCTTCTTTGGCTATTCTCAATCTTATTTTCCATGTTAGCTTTAAAATTTGGTTTTGATCATGAAGATGCTCATAAACAGTACCATTAGATATGAATTCATAAACAAGCAAGGGAACTTCTGTCTCTAAACAACAACCCAAGAGCCTTACCACATTTCGATGGTTGATTTGGGAAAGCACGATCACTTCATTGATGAATGGCTCAATCTGGTTTGGGTCATTGATTTTGGACTTCTTTATTGCTACAATTCTTTTATCTTGTAAAATTCCTTTGTAAACTGTTCCCTGACCACCTTGGCCTAGGATCTTGCTTTCGTCAAAGTTGTTGGTTGCTTCATTTAGCTCCTCAACAGTGAAGACTTTAGTTGTTTCATCTGACCCTCCATGCATCACTAGTTGTTGCTGTAACAGCAAGCCACCGTTTTGTTGAAAAAATTGTTCTTTGAGTTTAATGAGCTTTCTTTTCTTCTATGTCAAATATGCATAAAAGCTTCCAACCAGTAGTGCTACGAGGCTTATGCTGGCACCTGGACACAAACAAATGGAAGCATGATAATTTTTTTTCTGCTTTGCCTAGCTTGTTAATGTTTCAAGTCATTTTATGTTGTTAAAGACATCGGTCAAAATCTCAAAATGCCACTGTTCTGGTCTTGAAGGAATACTTTGGGAAATGAGTTGCAATTCATAGCAACAATTTATAACATGGATTAATATTGTTGATAGCCTTAGAAACACCTTTCAAATTTTAACAATTTTCATTGTGATAATAAAATTGGTTTGACATTATCATGTTATGAATGGATCGAGAATATAATGTGTTATACTCACTCAATGCATTGATCAATATGATCTCTTTCCTTGATTTGGTATTTGACTTTTGACTGCATCTTGTTCCATTCATCTTCCCGTTCCCCTCATATCTTGCCGGACATAAACAATGGTAGCTTCCTGGAGTATTGATGCATGTTGCTCCCTCAACACAGTCATTGGTATCCATGCATTCATTAATATCTAAAGGATAATTTTATAGTTGTGTTCTGTTTTCACAATGAATAATTTAGTTTTCTAAGAACAATAGTTATTGCTATTGATTGCCATTAACCTGCAATCAAATGAAAACAACAAACAAAACTGTTGATATTTGTAAATATATGTATAGTGTTGAGAATATTTGTATATAGAATAGTCCCACATCGACTATATCATGTAATTAGTTGTAATCTATTTATATATAATAATGTCTTCGTAGTGCTTTTTAAAACACACGGTTTATTCATATGTCTCTTAGTCTCTTGTATTTCAACATGGTATCAAGAGTCTCATTTAAGATCTGGTGGGTCACCTTCTAAGGTTTTCGCTATCGGGCCATCCACCATTTATTTCCATGCTTCAGTTGTCCAGTCCTGAGCGTGAGGGTGTGTGTTAAGAGTGAGAATGACCACTCTGTTTTTTGTGTCATTAAGCTATGGGAGACGCTGATCCTGTCTCGTTTACTAAAGTTCCGTTTATCCCACGTGAAAAACTAACCGGATCAGCAAACTACAACATATGGACTCGTGCTGTCGATATGTGGTTTCGTGGTCAGGGATATGAAGATCACCTAAGCACACAATTGACTAATGTTGCCTCCGACAAACTCGCTAAATGGAAGAAAATAGATGCCTATCTACTTACCGTGTTATGGTTCTCCATAGCACCTAACCTCAAAGCGCAGTATCAAGCCTTCTCCACTTGCTATGAGGTTTGGGAAAAGGCCAAGAAAGTCTTCTTCAACGACGTTCATTGTCTATACAGTGTCATCCTCAAACTCGACACACTGAAGATGGAAAATATGGATATGCAAACCTATCTGAGTAAGCGTGATGCCTTGAAAGCAAGTTACGCAACCCTCATGCCGTATGCAAAAGATGCAACAGCTCATGCCGAACAACAGAGTAAAATTTTCATGGTCATGGCACTTAAAGGACTACCATCCGAACTCGACTCCGTTCGTAACCAAAATTTATCAGGTACTACTGTACCTAACTATGACGCAGTTAGTGAACAACTGTTGTGCTTGACTACACCTCATGCGTTTGGTCCGGTTTCCCTCCATCTACTGTTGCTCCAACACCAGGTGACACTGCTGCCCTCGCATCTCTTGGCAACAATCAGAGTCGCCCTCGAGGAGGGTCATCCAACTCCAAACCCCGTCCCAAGTGTGACCATTGTAACCGGCTTGAACATACTATCAACCGTTGTTGGAAGCTATATGGCAAACCCCACGCCAGGTAAATGCAACTCAAAGTGATAATTCAGAAACTATGCAGACTTCACCTTCTATTCAGAACCCTACGCCAAGGTACGAGGATTTTCTCAGGTGGTGTCAGACTAATCAGATCTCTGGTTCCACTGCTTTGGTTGCACACACTGGTAATTCATCTGTTTGCTTCTCTCAATCATCTCCTCTTGGTCCTTGGGTCCTTGATTCTGGTGCGTCTGATCATGTTACTGGTAATAAAAGTCTTTTTTTTTCCTCCCTACCTCTGGTTTCTTATCTATTATAACTGGCGCAAATGGTTCTCAAACCCGATCCCAAAGGATTGGTACTGTTCAAATTTTACCATCTCTCTCTGTTACTTCTGTCCGTTATGTACCTAATTGCCCATTTAATTTACTGTCAGTCAGTCGTGTAACTCGTTCCCTTAATTGTTCTATCACCTTTACGAATAGTAATGTTACTCTGCAGGATCGGAGTTCGGGACAGACGATTGGCGTCAGATGTGAGTCTCAAGGTCTCTACTACTTCTCAACGTCATCTACCACATGCTCCACCATAGATTCTCCACTAATTATACATGCGCAGTTAGGTCATCCAGGTCTTCTTAAGCTACAAAAGTTGGTGTCCAGTTTATCTAAATTATCCACTTTACATTGTGAGTTTTGTCAGTTAGGGAAACATACTCGTAGTCACTTTTCTGATCGAGCCAATAAACGGGCTGGGTCCCCTTTTGCTTTAGTTTACTCCGATGTTTGGGGTCCCTCACGTACCGTGTCTACTTTTGAGTCTAGGTATTTTGTAACCTTTATTGATGATTTTTCACGTTGCACATGGCTATTTTTAATGAAGAACAAGTCTGAATTGTTTTCTATTTTTGAACAATTTTATCGAGAAATAAGAACCCAATTTGGTTTATCTATTCGTATCCTAAGAAGTGACAATGCACGTGAATATTTATCCCAACAATTTCAAACATTTATGTCATCCAATGGTATTTTGCACCAAACATCTTGCCCTCATACACCCCAACAAAACGGGGTAGCTGAACGCAAAAATCGGCACCTCGTAGAAACCACTCGGACACTACTTCTCCATGGTAATGTTCCTCTCCGGTTTTGGGGAGATGCGGTGCTCACGGCATGTTACCTCATAAATCGCATGCCCTCATCTGTCCTTAATAATAAAATCCCCCATTCAATCCTGTTTCCAAACTCTCCACTCCATCCAATTCCTCCTCGAGTCTTCAGGTCAACGTGTTTTGTACACAATCTCTCCCCTGGTCTTGATAAACTGGTCTTGATAAACTATCAGCTTGATCACTAAAGTGTGTCTTTCTTGGCTATCATCGATCCCAAAAAGGTTATCGTTGCTACTCACATACTCTACAATGATACCTCGTATCCGCCGATGTTACCTTCTTCGAGTCTGTTCCATATTTCGAATCCAGCCAAATAACTACGGAACCTCTACAGGAAAGTATTCCCACACCTCTTTCGGAAGTTCCATCTGTCATTATCCCCCATCATTCTAGGGAACCTGACCCAATAGTTACCCCTACGGTTGACCCCTCCACTCCTCGCCCACTTCAAACATATCAGCGTCGTCACCCAAAGTCTGTCGTACCTGTTCCTGAAGTCGTATCTGTCCCTGAAGTCGTACCTGTCCCTGAGGTCACTACGGACTCTCCTCCGACGCTCTCGCCATCACCGAATTCGATCCTACAATCTGAGTCTGATCTTCCGATTGCCCTTCGAAAAGGTATACGTCAAATACGAAATCCTTCTCCACATTATATTGATTTATGTTATCACCGTCTTTCTCCTTTGCAGTATACTTGCTTGTCTTCTTTGTCTTCTGTTTCTATCCTAAAACTCCAAGTGAAGCATTATCTCACCCTGAGTGGAGGCAAGCAACGATTGATGAAATGTGTGCTCTTCAAAGCAGTGGTACCTGGGAACTGGTTCCTCTATCCCATGAGAAATCTTTAGTAGGTTGTCGTTGGGTTTATACAGTGAAGGTTGGTCCAAATGACAAGATTGATAGATTTAAGCTCGCTTGGTAGTCAAAGGATACACTCAAATTTTTGGGTTGGATTATAGTGATAACTTTTCCCCTGTAGCCAAGATGACATCTGTTAGACTTCTTCTAGTCATTGCAGCCATTCGACATTAGTCTCTTCATCAACTTGACACCAAAAATGCATTCTTACACGGTGATCTTGAAGAGGAAGTATATATGGAGCAACCACATGGGTTTGTCGCTCAGGGGAGTCATCGAATATGGTTTGTAGGCTACACAGGTCTCTTTATGGTCTTAAGCAATCTCCAAGAGCTTGGTTTGACAGATTCAGCATTGTAGTACAACAGTTTGGTATGATCCGCAGTGAAGCTGATCATTCTATTTTTTTATCGTCACTCACCCCAAGGGTGTATTTATCTTATTGTGTATGTAGATGACATTGTCATAACTGGTAGTGATCAGCAGGGAATACTCCAGTTGAAACAACATCTCTCGAAACAATTTCAGACAAAAGATCTTGGTAAACTCCGCTATTTCTTGGGTATTGAAGTAGCACAATCTAAAGATGGTTTGGTGATTTCTCAGCGGAAATATGCTATGGATATTTTGGAAGAAACAAGTTTGTTAAATGCTAAACCAGTCGATAATCCTATGGATCCAAGTGTTAAACTACTGCCCAATCAGGGGGAGCCTCTATCTGACTCAGGAAGGTATAGGAGATTGGTTGGGAAGTTGAATTATCTCAGTCACTCGTCCGGACATTTCTTTTGCAGTTAGTGTGGTAAGCCAGTTCTTAAATTCCCCTTGTCAGGAACACATGGACGCTGTTATCCGGATTTTGAGATACATCAAATGTGCTCCAGGAAAAAGGTCTTGTGTATGAGGATAAAAGACATACCCAGATAATTGAATACTCTGATGCTGATTGGGCAGGGTCACCCATTGATAGACGATCCACCTCTGGGTATTGTGTACTTGTTGGAGGAAATCTTATATCCTGGAAAAGTAAGAAGCAAAATGTAGTTGCAAGATCAAGCGCCGAGACAGAGTATAGGGTCATGACAATGGCAACATGTGAACTTATTTGGTTAAAACAGTTGCTCAAGGAACTTCAAATTGAAGAAGAAAGACCAATGACACTTATTTGTGATAATCAAGTTGCATTGCACATTGCTTCAACTCCAGTCTTCCATGAGAGGACCAAACATATTGAGATAGACTGTCACTTTGTCAGAGAGAAGATTGAATCAGGCGACATCGTCACAAGCTTTGTCAACTCTAATGATCAATTGGCAGATGTGTTTACAAAATCCCTACGAAGCCCCAGAACTAACTATATATGTAACAAGCTTGATGCATTTGACTTATATGCTCAAGCTTGAGGGGGAGTGTTGATATTTGTAATTATATATGGTGTTGAGAATATTTGTATATAGAATAGTCCCATATCGACTATATCATGTAATTAGTTGTAATCTATTTATATATAATAATGTCTCTGTAGTGTTCTCATATGTCTCTTAGTCTCTTGTATTTCAACAAAAACCAACACAAAAAATACAATAAACCAAACAAAACTAAAAAACTAAACAACCAAATGCAGAGTAATTAAAGATGAAAGAAGGAAGAAGAATAACACCGAGAGATATATGATTCAGACAGCGACAAGAATCTCCAAGCTCTTTCACACTTTATTTTTCACACTTCTCTCCGATCTCTCGATCTCTCCAATTTTCCTTGTCAAAATGTAGAGTTACATGAATATGTCTTCCATCCACGTTCCTTATATTCTTAGCTTTTCACATAGAGATACCTCTTGCTATTTATATAGATCCCTGGCTACAAACTCTAAACTAGTAGTAGTTTAAACTTAATCAGTTAGACCAGTTATGGTAAGTATCTTATGTAATAGAATTGTAACAGATTGTATATCGGAATGCTATGGCATATCAACTTGTAACAAATTTTGAAACACTTCAACAGTTACCTCTTATTTTATTAGCTCGTAAAAAAGACTATATATATAAAAAGCGGGTCTAATAATTAAGGACAATGAGAATACTTTGTTGTAAAGAATGTGGCTTCTACTTGTACACAATGATATTGAGGCAACTATTATGGAGGGCAGGGAAGGAGAAGATTGTTTTAGGGTGGGTTAGGTATTGAATAATTAATTGATTAAGTATGATTATTAATATAATTTTGATATAATTGTTACGCAGAACATTAAGTCAATTAAACATATCTTACATGACAGGTCACATCACCATTCTATTAAGTCATTTTACAGTGGGGACCATATTTGTTAACGGCTGAAACATTTGGGATGAAAATAACATTAAAATTTAATTAGGAACTAAGATCAGTTAACTCCAATAATTTACTTAAACCATACGAACCAACTAACTAGTATAATTAATCAGTTATTAAAAATCGGGCTGTTACAACTCTCCCCCACTTTAGGAATTTTCGTCCTCGAAAATATTATCCGATTCAAATCCAACTTTCTCTAGTTGATCCTCCAAAATAAACATATTTTGCTCATAAACATATGGAAGTTTCCTTAATTAAACATCAAGCCAAAATACAAAAACTAAATTGAACTGTAAGTAATTTTGACTCGGCCTTTAGATATGAGCTTATGGTATAAGATATCCATGTTTTTGGCTAACTGATTTAAAAGTCATATAATTGTTTCTATCTTTCTACATAACACATAGGTTCCATTCTGACACCTCAAAATTGTCATTTTTGTATATTAAACCCATCCCTATTTCATTAAAACCGTTGACGATAGCACTATATATAGATAATGTAGTCACTTTTATTTTTCAGCTCCATTAATATATAGTATATATTATAATATTATATAATACCTTGGCAATCATGAATGAGGTAAGGATTTCCCCAATATCCTTGAAAGCATCTGCAAAGGTAACCAGATCTCTTGGTCGAATCATAACACGTACTTTTTTTGTCCTTACAAGCATAGTTTGAACGATCCTTCTGAGCTTGCTGGCATGTTTGGTTCCCAACTGCCCAGTCCAATAACACAGGAAACTCCTTCTCCAACTTGAGGAGGTCTGTGGATTTGAAGTTGTAGGCTCCATTTTCAACCAAAAAAGCATAACCACAGGGATTGAAGTTATGTACTGCTGAGTGATTGTTGAATATACTTCCAGAAGTATAGATTACTTCAGTTAACACATGCCCTTGGGGTATTGAAATCTCGCAACAACCAGTGCCCGAGCAAGCTTCATTTGCCACGATATCATCAAGCCTGTTACACAATGCTACACATGCTGTAGTGTAGTTGTTTCCCTTATAATCATGTACTGAGAGTTCTCCCACTGTGTCACAGCCAACTTCGATGAACTTGTTTCGAGTTGACGAAACAGAAAAATGTTTCATGATGATATCCCGATATGCTAGGCTCACAAGTTTGCTATTTTCAGTGTAGCAATCTCTGGCTACCGGCCATGCAACTTGAAGTTCACCGTCGAGTGAGATGCTTAGGACACTTCGATTACTATGTAACAAGGAAGGTATGTGTGTTGAGTTTGAAGATGAAGATGTTTTGTTGCAATTGATGAGAAAGGTGCTGTCCAAGAAACAATCCTCGATGATTCCAAATGGGAAGGGAATGGTGACAAAGCCACACTTTGTTGGGCAGTTTAGTAGCGGTAGTAACTGAGTTGCTGCTATTTATTTCTTCTACTTATAATGATCTATTTAAAAAGAGAGAAGTCAAAATGACTGATTCTTCTTGTATGCAATGGAATGACAAAATCAAACACAGTTTTGCTAGTACTTATTATAATGTGATTTTAGTTTTTGATGATCGCGATTGCAATGTATCTGAGCAATTGTAATTTCTTTTTTCCTTTAATAAAAAAAAGATGTTAATTACATTGTATAGGTAGAATAAGTCAGAAGACACACACTATCTGAAAAGATTTAATTAATCATGATCAAAAGCTAGATACTAGAAGTTAAACCATGTCTTCTTTTATGACTAATTATTAATTATCCCTATGTTGAAATCTAGTGGTGTAAATCTGTTTTTTTATTTATTAATGGAAGTACTTGTATTGTAAAAAGTTTCGCACTGTTACTTGGGCTCATGTTCATGCGTGCATCACATATAAATCCTAATAAAGAGATGATTACTTAATAAAAGAAGAATATCTTATAGCAGTCATAAATTCTTATGAAGATATAAAACCACATAACAGATGTCTTGTGCATGTATTAGGTTTTCACAGCACCAGAGTTCTGAATTGTAAGAACTTTTAATACTAAATAAAACTAAGCTTATATGTCAGATTAGTAATATCAATTAATCATCTTCCACCAATCGTTGACATCGTAATTTGGTTTATGCTATGTGAGTCAGAGGAATTAATGCCACCATCTTCATTATTGATAACCGAGGACACTTCTCTAAGCAAGTGGTCAGTCTCTTCTGAAGACAAATTGCCACTTCCCCAACGGTGCTCTTCAAAAACTAATATTCCCTCTAGTTCCGTTGCCACTTCTTTCATGGTGGGTCTTTCCTCACCCTTTACCCTTAAGCACCTTTCTGCAATATGGGCAACTTTCTTTAGTTGCTCAGTATTAGACCCATCTAAACTTTTGTCCAAAATATGAAGTACCCGACCCTTTTTCATTGAAGAAACAAAGTACACTGCAAGGTTTCTATCTCCCTCTGGCCTGCTAAAAGATAATGCCTTCTTTCCTGTCAGAAGCTCTGCTAGGACAACCCCAAAGCTATAAACGTCACTTTTGTCTGTCAATTGGCTTGTGTGGAAATACTCTGGGTCAAGATACCCTAATGTCCCCTGTACTAGAGTGGTTATCTGGCTATGGTCAAGAGGAACAATCCTAGAAGCTCCAAAGTCAGAAACCTTTGCAATGAGATTGTGATCTAGGAGTATATTTGAAGATTTCACATCTCTATGTATGATTGGCGTAGATGCAGCAGAATGCAAGTATGCCAAGACTCCAGCAGTTTCTTTGGCTATTCTCAATCTTGTTTTCCATGTTAGCTTTAAATTTTGGTTTTGATCATGAAGATGCTCATAAACAGTACCATTAGATATGAATTCATAAACAAGCAAGGGAACTTCTGTCTCTAAACAACAACCCAAGAGCCTTACCACATTTCGATGGTTGATTTGGGAAAGCACGATCACTTCATTGATGAATGGCTCAATCTGCTTTCTGTCACTGATTTTTGATTTCTTTATTGCTACAATTCTTTTATCTTGTAAAACTCCTTTATAAACTGTTCCCTGACCACCTTGGCCTAGGATCTTGTTTTCGTCGAAGTTGTTGGTTGCTTCGTTTAGCTCCTCGACAGTGAATATTTTAGCTGTTTCAGTTGACTTCCCACGCCTCACTATCTTTTGTTGCAACAGCATGCCACCATTTTGTTGAAAAAATTGTTCTTTAAGTTTAATGAGCCTTCTTTTCTTCAATGCCAAATACGCATAAAAGCTTCCCACTAGTAGTGCTACGAAACTTATGCTGACACCTGGATATAAACAAATGCAAACTTGATCATTTTCTTTCTGCTCTGCCTAGCTTGTTGATGTTTCAAGTTAATTTATGTTGTTAAAGACATAGGTCAAAATCTCAAAACGCCACTGTTCTGGTCTTGAAGGATTACTTTGAGTAAATGAGTTTCAATTTATAGTAACAACTTATAACATGGATTAATATTGTTGATTGCCATAGAATTTCAAATTTTGACATTTTTCATTTTGATAATAGAATTGGTTTCTATTGTCATGTTATGAATGAATCAATAATATATTGTATTTTACTCACTCAATGCAATGATTAGTATGATCTCTTTCCTTGTTTTAGTACTGGATTTTGGGCTACATTTTGTTCCATTCTTCTTCCCGTTTCCCTCATATTCCGCTGGACATAAACAATGATAGCTTCCAGGAAGATTGATGCATGTTGCTCCCTCAACACAGTCATTGGACTCCACGCATTCATTTATATCTAGAGGATGATTTGTCAGTTTCAATTTCTGTTTTCACAATGGAGAGTGGAGTTTTCTAAGACCAATAGTTACTGTTATTGATTATGAAGATCTAAGAAATATATATAGTACCTTCGCAACCGTGAATGAGGTAAGGATTTCCCCAATATCCATGAAAGCATCTACAAAGGTAACCAGATCTCTCAGTTGCATCATAACATGTACTTTTGTTGTCCTTACATGCATAACTGGAAAGTTCCTTCTGAGCTTGCTGGCATGTTTGATTCCCTACCGCCCAGTCCAACAAAACAGGAAACTCCTTCTTCTCCAACTTGAGGATGTCTGAAGATTCAAACTTGTATGCTCCATTTTCAACCAAAAACGCATAACCACAGGGATTGAAGTCATGTACTGCAGAATGATTGCTGAATACACTTCCAGAAGTATAGGCTACTTTATTTAACACATGACCTTGGGGTATTGAAATCTCGCAACAACCAGTGCCGGAGCAAGATTCATTGGCTACAATATCATTAAGCCTATTGCACAAAGCCACACATCCTGTGGTGTAGTTGTTTCCCCCATAATCAAATGCTGAGAGGGCTCCAATCGTGTCACAGCCAACTGCGACCAACTTGTTTCGAGTTGACGAGATGGAGAAATGTTTTATATCCATACCCCAATATGTTTGGTTCACAAGTTTTCTATTTTCAGCGTAGCAATCTCTAGCCACAGGCCATGCAACGTGAAGTTCACCGTTGAGTGAGATGTTTAGGACAGTTTGATTACTCTCTGGCAAGGAAGGTACTTGTGATGAGGTTGAAGATGAAGATGTTTTGTTGCAATTGATGAGAAAGGTGCTGTCCAAGGAACAATCCTTGGTGGTTCCAAATGGGAAGGGAATGATGACAGAGCCACACTTTGTTGCACAGTTTTGCATAGATATTAACTGACTAGCTGCTTTTGCAAAAAAGACCACCATCATCATCAGCAGCTGTTTTAAGTGCACAGCCATAGGCATTTCTTTGCTAATTTTCAGGTTCATCTTTATATTAATCCATGAGTGTTTTTTTTAGTATTTGTTTCTTGTAATGCAATTTATATAGAGAAAAGTCAAAATGACTGATTTTTCTTGGAATCATTTGAATGATAAAATTAAACACGGCTTTTGTCTAATTATTAATTCTAATGTAACTTTAGTTATTTAGTTATTGATATAGTGATTGCAATGTCTCTAACCACTTGTTAATTGGGTTTTTATAGGTAGAAACTAGAATAGGTCAGAACACAAACACTGTCTTAGCAAAAGGAAATAACAGTGTCTTTTATATATATATTTCTGTCAAATAAAGTGTCTGTCTATAAAAAGAAACAGTTGACTTTGTACCAAAGAAATGTGAATTTGCATTCATGTGGAATATATTCTAAATGATCTAACCCTTATGATGACCATGATAATAATTTCTATGGAAACGTCTCAGTTGTTGATATAAAGTCTTTGGTTTCTGCCGACACATATTTGAATATAGTTTTCTTTTTTTACAAAGAAATATTGGCGTGTAACCTACCAAATGGTATGTAACTGATTTGTTTTGATTCGATTTTATAATGAATAAAAAAACTGAACTTACAAAATGTAATTGATTTTGTTTGACTTTTTAATTTATTTTCTTATGAGAACAAAGTTAAATCAAATCCATAATAACGAGTTAGTTTAGTTCATTTATAAATGTAAATTTTATTGTATAAGGGTAGGGCACTCCTTGTGCTCTGTTTTAATACATTCCTTTGATTATAAATTTTTTTATTTATTTTTAAAAAGATAACTTTTTCAAATACTATATACTTTTTTATGCTATTAAAACAAATAAGTCAAAATTAAGAAATAGATGAATACAGTATACTTTTTAATATAATACAATTAATATAATGTGAAATTAAAAAAAAAAAGATGAAAATATATTTCTTTGGTTTGAATTTTAATTCTAAATTATATAAAATTGATATTAGGTCAGTTTGATTAGTTTGGACTCAAACAAGAAAAAACATAGGAATTTTTTTATCCCACATTATGGGTAGAAAAACATCATATGAAAACTCTAAAATGTCTATCAGATTTCGGAAATGCATTTCCGGATGCACTCTTGCATGAGTGACACAAAACTTTATTCTGGAGATGTATTTCCGGGTATTTTCAACAAATATATTGATATTTGAGCAGTCGAATGAATATTTCGGAGATGCATTTTTGAAATAAGACAATAGGGTGGTATCGGAGATGCATCTTCGAAACCTCCACTAATACAACATAGGATTTTTAAGGTCCATATTTGTCTACAACTATTATAAATATAGGCTACTGTATCATGTCTCATGCAAACAGAAAATATCGTGCAATGTCGCAAATGAACATCATCTGATATGTCGCAAATGTATCTTTTTTCAGCGCGACATCCGTGCGAGAATTTAAGATCAATGAGCACATCCTTTTTGCAGGTCTGCAATACGAAGTCCAGAATCTCTTACCTTACAAAATTAATTGAAAAATTGTGAAGTTCGAGTACCGTTCACCGTCAATTAACAACGAAGGCAATATTAGATTCAACAACTATGAGTTCAAGACGGATGCAGATGTAAAGGTTATGTGGAATATATTTTTCCATTTCGAAACAAGAATTTTGATTGGGTGAAAGCGTCGACTTCAAGATCGGTCGAAGATATTGTGAAGATGTTGAAGCGTCTACCTAGATATTGAAATGTAATGTTTGATTCTATGTTAACATTGCCTATGCAATGTTGATTTCATGTTATGAATGATAATTTTATTTTGTCCAAATACAACTTTCTGGTTTTCTACTTATGTATCTATTTCATCATGCTATGGAGATGCATCTACGGACAGGTTACAGAGATGCATCTCCGTATCTAAAAAGCCACACTCCTAGGGTGTGACTCAGAATTGACCTAAGGTGTGTGTGTGTGTGTTTAGGGTGCATCTGAGGATGCATCCTCGAAATTTGTGGGCATTTTTGTATTTTCACGTGGTGCCCTAGTAATATATAGGGTGCGTTAAGAAATACCTAAATCTATAACGTTTCAATTGATTTTTTGAAATTATCAAGTCATTGATTTGATTCTAGCGCCACTTTTTTTTAACTAGTGGATCAATTAGGCACACCCAAAGTATATAGAAAGAAAAAGGACTGACAAACAAAAAGGGGGAGAAAAAAATAACTCTAATAAAACTTGAATCTAAAACTAGGCATTTCCATCTTGTTCTTGACAATAATTTTTTTAATGAAACTAGATAAGGTAGACTAAATTGGAGCAATGAAGGGAGAGACCTACATTTATTAGATAATATGTACATTCATTTCCTTCCCTATAAATGTGTGATACAGTGAAATTCATGTTGCTAGCTGTTGCGGTGAAAATTGGATATCAAGCTATTGATTAACTTGAATCTTAATTCATTTACAACCGGACCTTGATTTATCCAAAAAGGAAAGGTTTAAAGAAAGAAAAACCTATAAGAATGCAAAGCAAAAGGCAAGGCCTAAAGCTGAGCAAAGAGAGATCTAAAGGTTCGGGGGTTGGTTATACCTAGGGAAGGTGTTAGCATCCTAAGTATCTGTAGTACTCTACAGGAACCTCTTGTCAATATTTGTGCTTGCTAAAGTTGCTTGCTAAAAGGGAAAAGTGCTAAGATAAAAATCTAAAGTATAAAGGTATGTACAAGTTTGCTCGCGAAGACATCGCATCTCGTGCCTACGTATCCTGACGGGAATGGAATCAGAGCAATCGTAGTTCCCCTAGCTAGGGATGAGGAACTTCTGACTGTGGTCAAGGTTCCAAAGGGAAGTAAGCATTCATAGTGAAGTACTTACATGGAGTGCGGCGACTCCTCTTCTAAGTTGAGATTGTTATGGTAGAGAATTGATAACGCGAAATCATATAGATATTTTTATGCATAATTCAACTAAAGTTTAACCGTTTTCGATTCGATTGCGGGTTATTTCCGTGTTATTTGTCTGATGTTTTGCAGGTATTCAACGATCACGTCTAAACAAGGCAACATGAAGAAAAGAAGCAATCTCAGATGAAATACGGACGAAAAAGGAGTGAAAACATCATGAAAAGCGCAGGAAGCTGTTTTTGCTGATGTGACAACCGCCACAGCTCCATGACGGGCGTCACACGGGTGACGACCGTCACACCTTGTGACGACCGTCATGCAGGCAAAAACGCCCCACTTCAATTACACGTTAAAGAATCAGTTCCAATTCCCACAGAGTGGACCATGACTCCCTAAATTATCTGCCTCAAAGTCCATCATCTTCAAGGATAACCGTTGGAATTCCACTTCTATAAAAAGGGAAGAAAGGGACCTCAGAAGGGTGCTGCATTCATACAACGAAGTGCTGCCGAATTTATTTTCCAGAGCATATTTTCCAGCAATATTCTTATTTGTTTCTCTTTACCTTTCCTGTATTCCATTTTTCATTCTTCTGTAATTTCTACTTTCACTGTACGATCAAATTGGCATTAGAGATCAGAATCCTGCCAACATCTGTGGAGGATCTGCCCAAAGGCCAATTGGCATATTTACAGGTTTCTCATTTCAATCGATTCCAGTTTTATTATAATGCAAATCATTATTTATTGTTTTTATTTATATTTTATTTTTCCCAAATCCATGTCTAGCTAAACTTAGGTAATCGATATGTAGTAATAATTCGAATGGGATTTGATAACAACTGGTTGAAAAACCTTCTTTTCAAAAGTAACTTATGGTCTGAGTGTTTAAAATTGATTTACTGAATAAACTTCGTCGCGAAAGCGAGAACTTATTTAAAAGTAGTTTTGCCACGAAAGTGGGAAATTAATTAAGATACGAACCAACAAGCGAAAGTTGCGGTAAGGTCAGATAGTAAACACTAGTCATTCATTTTAATAACAGCGAAAGCACTTTAAAATGAATTAGAACTTAGAGATTTCCAAAAAGTAATTTTAACCCCGAACGGGATACGAAAGTGTACGTTTGGCCCTTAGGATTATGATTAGCGTCAATAACCATTGTGAGGCGAGAGTCTTCAAATCACCATTTTCTGCTTAAACAAACTTTGAAAATTATTTCATACACCAGTAACTTATCAAATCCCTGAAGAGCACAATTACTATGTATCGATTCAATCAATTATAATCTAAATAGTATTCTTAGTTCCCTTTTAGTGACAATCTTATTCCCTTAAACATATTCTACCTAGCTAAACATAGTAACTCCCGAGAACACTAGTTTGATTACGAGTCCCTGTAGGATCGATATCTATTATTACTACGTGATAGACTGTGCACTTGCAGTTAGGTTGTATTAGACATAGAAAGTCGCGATCAAGAATGTCCATGGCGGGACGCTAAATATGAGCGCGGCGGCTCAAATCCTAAGGCTAGGATCAAGAGGAAGGGTGTCCACGGAGGGACGATAAATATGAGCGCCGCGACTCGAATCCTAAGGCTAGGATGAAGGAAAAAACATGAGTGCGGCGGCTCGAATCCTAAGGCTAGGACATAAAAGGTAAAGGGTGTCCACGGCGGGACGGTTAAAAGGTGAGCACGGCGGCTCGGATCCTAAGGTGTAAATGAAAGAAAATTGTCCACGGCGGGACGGGAAAAGTGAGTACGGCAACTCAAATCCTAAGGCTAGGGTAAAGGGTGTCTGCGGTGGGACGGTTAAAAGTGAGTACGGCGACTCAGGCCCTAAGGTATTAATGTAAAAGGAAGTTAGCAACTATGTACAAGCAAATTAGTTTAACCTCATAATTTAGGAGGAGACATCAGAGATTATGGTGACACTCAAAGTAGAGTAAACCCTAGCATGTTATCTAACACAAAGGCAACAAACAAATTTCACAAGATAAACAGACGTGGTATAAAAGGAGAATTTTTAAGACGCAACGTAACGACTTTGAAAAAGTACACAACTTCCAAGTAGACAAAAAGCAGTGAATTCTATGGATCACATGAAATTTAATTCATTAAATGAAAGTAGACATTGAAATGAACATATCACAAAAAGAACGGACGAAAAATAATAAAAGATGAAGAAGTTACGAAATTATAAAATTTAGTGGAAATAAAATAACATAAAAAGAACAAAAAGGGCAAAGTGGGGGGTTTGAACGCACCACCTTAAGATTGCAAGTGCAATACCCAGCCACTGGGCCATATGCGCGCGTGTGATAAAGGGAGGAAGGAAAAGAAGAAAATTATTTAACACGCGAAAAATAAGAAAGAAACCAAAAGGGTTGATCTCCACTGTGGATCGAACCCAGGTCTCAATGGTGAAAGGCGCGCTTTAGGTGAAAGTGTCTACCACTGGGGTGGCTATACATCCATTGATTATTCCACCCCAAAATAAACATAAGCCATCAATGTGTGTTATTCTGGGCAAATACAAAGGCAAAACAAGTGTAAAGGTCAAATACGTTTTCACCACAACTTGCTCAAATCTTAACCTTTTTGAATGAAATTTAAGTCTAAATTGCATGTTTTTTAATGAGGAACATGATGGTACTGCCCATTTTTCCAAAATATGCACACATTTTGAAATCCGAATGCTCATGCTAAATATGATATTGAAATGCATTTTGAACTTCAAGACATAAACCAGAAGCAATTAAAGTTATTTAATGGTCTGCACATGTTATAAATGTTATGCTTGATGAATTTCAACAGTTTGTTTAGTCAAAACACATCAGAATGAGAACTTGGCATGGTAGTTGCAAATGGAATGTTTGAAATTCATTTTTTGAAGTGTGAATGAAATGCAAACAGGTTGTATCAGTTTGAAGGTGTGCACAAATTTAAAACATGTTATGCATCAAGTCCAAACACGAGGATGATTAAGAAAATCTTTAAAATCAAATGTGGCATATGAGTTGCATATTGATGAAATGGTATTATCAGAAAAACTGTGTAATGACAGCAGACATGATGCAGCATCCAAATCCACGACCAATTATGAACACATAGCTATGAACAAAACCTGACCAACACAGCTATGAATTCCTCTCATGACAAAGTCCAAGTCAACAACAACTGACAACTCACCAGCTTATGGCAGCAGTAATCTTTCAACATAAATATGAACTTCTTGGCATAACAATACCAAACATCCAAACAACCATAATACCATGCTTTAAAGACTGACATTGTTAAAATCCTAGCATACAAAACTAAACCTTAGCAGCAACTATCATGATAATGCTTATCCAACCATCAAAACAAGACCTCAAATAGTGCTATATTATTAACAGCAAACATAACATGGCTTTGTGTAACAGAACCAAACATGAGAATGTGTATTAATGGAAAGGCTCATAAATACATACCTCTTGTAGTCTCTTCTTGAGCAAGCCAGCAAAGAAAACCAGAGATAAATCCTTCCCTTTGAGCAAGCTTGTGATGTTACTTCCCTTTGAAGAAAAATGCAACTTTGTGGACAGTTTGAGAAAATGAGATTCCAGTTGTAGTTTGAGGCTTTGAACAGCTATAACATCAATAATGTGAGGTGTTTGAAGTGTTAGAATGGTGGAAATAGTGAGAGGTAGTGATTTGGCATGAAAAATGCATAAAGGTCAAATTATGGTGGTGTGGAAGTTGACTTTTTTATCCTTTGATTTTTTTGGGAAAACCAATGGTGGGAACAGCTTCAGAGGGTTATTTTAAGTTTGTCTATATGGTTTTTGAAGTGTTTTAGTGTTTGGAAAAAGTTCTGGTGTGAAAAGTGCAAAGTGACATTTTTGCCGATTTTGGTGGATTTGCACTTTCAAGCAAACAGAGAGAAAGAATAGAGCTATCAGTTTGTGAGGTTTTGGGATAGCTCTTTTTGTCAAATGAAGTGTGATGAAGGTCCTATTTATAGGCTTTGGAAGGTTTTGGGGCAGATTGAGAGATTTCTTCACTTTGAAGAAAAGTTTTGGATTTTTTGATTAAACCTCTACAAGAGGGTTTCCTTGGCTGCAAGGCAAGCCTTAATAGTCAAGAAAAATGATGGTTTAGTGTGGCTAATTACAGGCTAGAAGTATAGGCTTGTGGCTGGTTCAGAGTTGCCTTTTACACCTCATGCTTGTTTTTCACTTTTGGATGCAAGTTGCAAATCCACTTGCAAGGCAACTTGCAAGCTTGGCTTTTTCTTCTCTTCTGCATAATTCTTGGTTCTTTCATGCTACAAACACCTCACATATCAGATACAATATGTTTCACAAGCTGAGATTGGCCAACTTTGATGAAAGAATGATTTCTTGAATTTTGACAATGTGGGACTAAAGTGAAAAACCACCAACTTGCCATGACCATAACTTTCAGCTCACAAATCCTTTTGAGATGTGCTAGTACTTTTTAGAAATCCCTCAAATAGATCTAAAATATTCATGTTTTCATGAGCTTCAAATTCTCAAAGGAACTTGGCCAAAAAGCCTCTCAAAGTTGCTAAAAAATGAACTTAAAAGTGAACTTTCTCTAAGTCTTTTTCCCCTCTAGAAATGAATTTGATCATAACTCCAAATCTATGCATTTTCTGATCATAGACCACTTAGGGACTTTTGTAGGACTTGTCAAGAGCTTCCTAATGATCTTTGAACCAACTCAATTGGATGTGTGGTTAAGGAGTTATGGTTTAGCCCTTTTCAAAACCCTAATTTCCCGATTTTTCGATTACTCCTTCATCCTTGATCCAATGGTCATGAAAATTGATATGCAAGTCCAATATGACATAAGGAACAATTTTTTTCACAACTTGAAGTCCAATTCCTAAAATTTGGAGAGTTGACTTTTCGGTCGACCGTAACGATCGATCGGTGACTACCGAGTCGTATGTTGACACTCTGGACCTTCTGAGACTTTGAAACTTCTTGGATGAACTTTATTAAGCTATATGAACTCCACGGATCATGATCCCACCATTAAAACACCTTCCAACACCCAAGTCAAACTACAATTGACTTTTACTGGTCAAAACCCTAATCGGGTGCCCTGAAATGCAATGCTCTTGATTCTGGTGTAATAACCTCAAATTGGATTCTCATTTGATCTCATATAACATCCTTGACCTTGTTTTATGATTGAATTAACCCAAAACATTGATTGATCACAAACCCTGAAGCTTCGATTTGACTGTACAAAACCCTGATTCATTTGTAACTTGACAAAAACAAACTTGAACATGGTTAAGTTAGAAAAAAAATGATCATGCTCCTAGAATGATGATGAGGATCTAAGGGGTCAAAATTTGGGGTATGACAGTTTCCCCTATTTAAATATCTTTCACTGGATGGCGATGAAGGATGACAATCGTCGTAGAGTCATAGTGAAAGGTATTTAAATATAGAAAACCAAAAATTTTGTCCCTTAGATCTAATGGTATGCAAAAGGACCAATCCTGAAATGCAATGAATTCCAAATGATGCTTTATGATGCAAGACAAACACAGACACACGAGCAAAATAAAAGAACGACGCCACAACGAGTAACAACTCACTTGGGGAAAAAATAACAACACTGGGGGAAAGAGGCAAATGGGGAATAAAGCACCCATGATGCCAAGGAAATTGGAATTCATCCACAAGGTAAGACGTGAGTAAAACACGACCTCGGGAGAAAGGAGCAAATGGGGAATAAAGCACCTAAGTAAAATAAAATCTTCCACAAGGTAAAACGCGAGTAAAACACGACCTCGGGAGAAAAGATAAAATGGGGAATAAAGCACCCAAGTTGTCAAGTAAATAAAATTCGTCCACAAGGTAAAACGCGAGTAAAACACGACCTCAGGAGAAAAGTTAAAGTGGGGAATAAAACACCCATGTAAGGTAAGCTCATCCACAAGGTAAAACGCGAGTAAAACACGACCTCGGGAGAAAAGGTAGAATGGGGAATAAAGCACCTAAGTAAAATAAAATCTTCCACAAGGTAAAACGCAAGTAAAACACGACCTCAGGAGAAAAGATAAAATGGGGAATAAAGCACCCAAGTTGTCAAGTAAATAAAATTCCTCCACAAGGTAAAACGCGAGTAAAACACGACCTCGGGAGAAAAGGTAAAGTGGGGAATAAAACACCCATGTAAGGTAAGCTCATCCACAAGGTAAAACGCGAGTAAAACACGACCTCGGGAGAAAAGGTAGAATGGGGAATAAAGCACCCATGATATTCATATGTACATGGATTATGCTATGATATATGATCAAATGCAAATGTAAAAGCCAACGACAAGGCTCGACTCTTTTGGTGAAATGACAAGACTGGATAGACTGATTCCTCAACACGGAGATCACTGCCATTCTTCTTGAGGACTAAAGATGTTACTGCTGAATACATCTTTGCTATACTGGTAAACTGTGACAAGTTGATGATCCTTGTAGGAAGGATAAAGAGCTGATTGAGGTTTCTTCAAGTAAACTGCCCCAGTTTAGTTGTCTGTTTAAAGATGAACTGATGATGACCTCAGCTTGTCTGATATTGACTGATGCATCGGGTGCTTGGAGAGCTTGCCCCAGTCTGAGTCTTGAAATATATTCTAGATAAACCAAACCTGAGAATACCATGCCTTGAACAAATCTTCAATTGATTCTTAGACAGGATGTAAAAGGTACTTGCCCCTGATAGGATCACTTGACCAAGTTTCTCAATGTTTGAAAATTCCTTGAGAGGAAAGCCAGTTTGCAAACAAAAGTGTTCGTACAACATGGTAATGTAAAGTTCATGCAACTTTTTGAAATCAAAAATCATTTTTGAAAGATGCAAAACAAATGAGTCATTGGTCAAAACACGGTGGTTCAAGACACTCAACGTTTAAAGCAAAGGTGTACTGCCAAAATAGCTGATTCACAAAGATCTTTAGGAGTCAGTTTACGCAACCTTGTTGTAGTATGCTTTCAAAATAACCTTGTTTCAATTAGGTCTTTTGAGGGTTGTAATGTGGCCTGGTTCACGGTTTAAGAAACAAAGGATAAAGGCTCAAAGTTTATTTGTACCCACCCAATCTACGTGATGATCTCCAGTCCTATGCTTAGTTAAATCAGACTATGTGCTCAGGTTTCCAAATTGCACTGATAATAGCCAAGATGATGGTTCATAAGTCAATAGATTTTTCGAAAAGGCAGTCACTACTTCTTTGGTTGTTTTTGACATTGAGGGTTTTTAAAGATCTCTTCTTTTTATTATCCCTAACTTTTGCCTGAACTGTTTT
Source organism: Lathyrus sativus (assembly GCA_963859935.3). Lineage (NCBI taxonomy): Eukaryota > Viridiplantae > Streptophyta > Magnoliopsida > Fabales > Fabaceae > Lathyrus > Lathyrus sativus. The sequence continues at coordinate 15,922,227 of OZ012735.1, forward strand.
CTTATGAAAATTACAGTCAGCGGGATGCTCCAATTTTGCCTGAGCCTCCTTCATAGGTTTTGACTTAGCGGCTTTTATTTTGATATTTTTCTTTTTGAAAGAAAGTGACTGCCTAGATTAATGATCACGGTGAACCATCATCGACTTCTTGGCTTGAAGAACATCTTCGACGCTTGTTCCTTGTGTACGAAGGAAAAATTGTAGTGGTTGCATCCTTTATTATAAAAAGTGTCTTGTATGAACACATAACCGAGTTAACTAAGAACTACCCATCCCAAGGTTAAAATTGCGAGTTTTGTAAAGAAAGAAACTCCAACTTCTAGGTTCAAAGGGGTTGACAAGGGATTATCTTCCTTATTTCTCCAGTGTTTGGGAGTTAAAACAATGCCTTACATCGTCAACAAAGTTTGATTGAAAGCATACTGACAACAATTATGGGCATCACATTTTCATCATCCTCCCTCAAATAATTGCATAATCAAAAATTTGGACAAGGAGTAAATATTTGAAAGGTAAAGCATACAAGATGCAAATACTGGACAAAATGAATTGAATCAAAAGTTGCAATGCTCATACATTAAGATGAAAGTACATACACTAATTAAAAGCAAACAGCTTAAACAACATAAGGAAAGTTCAAATAGTGAGAAACAAAAGGCCTAGTGACTAAATCAGTACAAGGATGAGTTGTCTTGTCTGAAACACTGGCGTCAAAAAGATAGTCTGCTGAAGTCGGATGAAGCTTCACTTTTGATGCACTGGCAGAGGATTTTTCTGAACATTCAGATGGTTTTCCATAAAACCAAGGATTCCAGTTCGAATCAATTCACGCACCCTAGCTTTCAATGCAAAACAATGCTCTAAGTCGTGGCCTGGGGCATCCTCGTGAAAAGCACAATGGAGATCAGTTCTAAATCCAACTGGAGGAGGATTAAGAGGGGGTGGCAAAGTCTTTGTAGTGATAAGCCCTTGTTGAACCAGGCTTGGATACAATTCTATATAAGTCATGGGAATAGGATCAAACTGATTCTTATTCTGATACTGGTTCTGTCTAACAGCAAGACGTTGAGGAATTTGAACTGGTCGTGGAGCAGTAATAGTAGCAATAGTAGGGTGATTATACTGAGGTCGGGGATGAAGCCTCCTCACTTCAGACATGACAACATTAGTATGATCTTCTTTCTTCTTATGGAAATTCCCAAAGGATTTCTTTGCACCGGTAGAAGATTCAGCAACCTTGGACACCTTACCACTTTTCAGCCCTTCTTCTAACCTTTGGCCAATGGTTACCAGATCTGTAAAACTCGAAGAGACACTCCCAATCATCTTTTCCCAATAGAAGGGAGACAAAGTATCCATAAACATTCCAGCTAGCTCCTTTTCTGCCAGAGGGGGTTCAACTTGGGAAGCTAACTCTCTCCAACGTTGAGCGTATTCTTTGAATGATTCTTTTTCACTTTGAGACATGTTTTGAAGTTGACGACGATCAGGAGGCATATCCAGATTGTATTTGTATTGTCTTATGAAGGCATTGGCGAGATCTTGGAAGCAGTGTACGCTGTTATGTTCCAAATTCATATACCACTTGAGAGAAGCACCACTCAAGCTGTCTTGAAAGCAATGGATGAGCAACTTCTGATTATTGGTGTAGGCTGCCATCCTTCGGTAGTACATAACCAAATGGGCTCTTGGACATGAATGCCCCTTATATTTCACAAATTCTGGAGTCTTGAACTTAGCAGGCATAACCAGACCAGAAACTAAGCACATATTGTCAGCATCGACATTGAAGAAATTAGTACCCTCAACAGCTTTGAGTCTCTTGTCTATGTTTTGAAACTGTTCACGGACAATCTCAGGCTCAACAAAATCTTCATGGTCTTCACCTTGAGCACTAGCAGCATTATAGTCAAAGAAAGGAGTCTCAAAGGGAGTTTGGCCATTCTGAGCAACAGTGTGGACCACAAGTCTGGGCTCTGTAAAGACGGGAGCTTGAAAAACTGGTCTGACAGTCTGACCAATCATGGCAGCAGATGCAAGAGGTGGAGAATAGTTGGGAGGTAAACCAAACTCTGGCCAAGTTGATTGTGGCATTTGAACAGGAGGAGGGTCAGCACTTGAAACTTCTTGAATGACAGTCCTTTGAGATGGCTCTCCTCTGTCAATCAATACTTGAAGCATCTCAGTGAGCTTAGTCATGTCTGATTTCAACTCATCAATCTCCATTCGAACTTCTGCATTGTGTACTTCCTGCTCTGACATCTTGCGTCTATAGTTAGCTCTAGTCTGATATCGATGTCGAGGAATCAGCTTGACCACTCAAAGGTACACTGGATAAGGAAGACAGCTGGACATGAGCGACTGGACAAATAGAGGTATGTAATGAACCATGCAAAGATGCAAATGCAATGCAATGTGATGCAAGAGAAGATACAAATCACACATAACAGGATCAAAGGTTCGAGATCACAGCATGGGCTTGAGTAAAGAACCAACCATAAGGTGTGTACTAGGGGTAAAGCACTTGTACAACAGGTTCTAACAAAGTTCCCAGAGTCAACAACCCATCTTTCGGATATTATCGACACACCAAATACTTGGAAATCAATAATATTCTCAAGAGAGTCTCGTCTGAGTGTAGTATCGTGTATCAACTACTTCGGAATTACTCCCTTATAGTCATCGTACTACGTCCTAAAAGGCCAAGTGGGGTAAAAGGTAACTAAAAGTCCTCAGTGTCACAGGCTCCTATGTAGAAAGTAGTATTGTTTTCACAAATATTCGTATAACAATACTAACTTTCAAAAGGGCCTCTACTGAGTGGTGGTTTCTCAAGTCAGCTTGGTCGGGAATCAACTCCCTATAAGCCTTCTTGAATATACCACCATCCTATCACAAGTGCGCTTAAGTACGGGTATAGTACTATCTCACCACTCAAAGTAACAAACCTGCATACAGAAAAACCCAAGCACAGCCAGATATATGTACAAATATATACAAATATAAAAGCAATTAAACATATAACAAACACAGATATAAACAAGGTGGGCTTAACCCTCTTAGGGGAAGTTGTCCCCAGTGAAGTCGCCATTTTCTGTTGCGGTGAAAATTGGATATCAAGCTATTGATTAACTTGAATCTTAATTCATTTACAACCGGACCTTGATTTATCCAAAAAGGAAAGGTTTAAAGAAAGAAAAACCTATAAGAATGCAAAGCAAAAGGCAAGGCCTAAAGCTGAGCAAAGAGAGATCTAAAGGTTCGGGGGTTGGTTATACCTAGGGAAGGTGTTAGCATCCTAAGTATTTGTAGTACTCTACACGAACCTCTTGTCAATATTTGTGCTTGCTAAAGTTGCTTGCTAAAAGGGAAAAGTGCTAAGGTAAAAATCTAAAGTATAAAGGTATGTACAAGTTTGCTCGCGAAGACATCGCATCTCGTGCCTACGTATCCTGACGGGAATGGAATCAGAGCAATCGTAGTTCCCCTAGCTAGGGATGAGGAACTCCTGACTGTGTTCAAGGTTCCAAAGGGAAGTAAGCATTCATAGTGAAGTACTTACATGGAGTGCGGCGACTCCTCTTCTAAGTTGAGATTGTTATGGTAGAGAATGTCCATGGCGGGACGCTAAATATGAGCGCGGCGACTCGAATCCTAAGGCTAGGATCAAGAGGAAGGGTGTCCACAGAGGGACGGTAAATATGAGCGCGGCGGCTCGAATCCTAAGGCTAGGACATAAAAGGTAAAGGGTGTCCAGGGCGAGACGGTTAAAAGGTGAGCACGGCGGCTCGGATCCTAAGGTGTAAATGAAAGAAAATTGTCCACGGCGGGACGGGAAAAGTGAGTACGGTGACTCAAATCCTAAGGCTAGGGTAAAGGGTGTCCGCGGTGGGACGGTTAAAAGTGAGTACGGCGACTCAGGCCCTAAGGTATTAATGTAAAAGGAAGTTAGCAGCTATGTACAAGCAAATTAGTTTAACCTCATAATTTAGGAGGAGACATCAGAGATTATGGTGACACTCAAAGTAGAGTAAACCCTAGCATGTTATCTAACACAAAGGCAACAAACAAATTTCACAAGATAAACAGACGTGGTATAAAAGGAGAATTTTCAAGACGCAATGTAACGACTTTGAAAAAGTACACAACTTCCAAGTAGACAAAAAGCAGTGAATTCTATGGATCACATGAAATTTAATTCATTAAATGAAAGTAGACATTGAAATGAACATATCACAAAAAGAACGGGCGAAAAATAATAAAAGATGAAGAAGTTATGAAATTATAAAATTTAGTGGAAATAAAATAACATAAAAAGAACAAAAAGGGCAAAGTGGGGTTTGAACCCACCACCTTAAGATTGCAAGTGCAATACCCAGCCACTGGGCCATATTCGCGCGTGTGATAAAGGGAGGAAGGAAAAGAAGAAAATTATTTAACACGCGAAAAATAAGAAAGAAACCAAAAGGGTTGATCTCCACTGTGGATCGAGCCCAGGTCTCAATGGTGAAAGGCGCGCTTTAGGTGAAAGTGTCTACCACTGGGGTGGCTATACATCCATTGATTATGCCACCCCAAAATAAACATAAGCCATCAATGTGTGTTATTCTGGACAAATACAAAGGCAAAACAAGTGTAAAGGTCAAATACGTTTTCACCACAACTTGCTCAAATCTTAACCTTTTTGAATGAAATTTAAGTCTAAATTGCATGTTTTTTTATGAGGAACATGATGGTACTGCCCATTTTTCCAAAATATGCACACATTTTGAAATTCGAATGCTCATGCTAAATATGATATTGAAATGCATTTTGAACTTCAAGACATAAACCAGACGCAATTAAAGTTATTTAATGGTCTGCACATGTTATAAATGTTATGCTTGATGAATTTCAACAGTTTGTTTAGTCAAAACACATCAGAATGAGAACTTGGCATGGTAGTTGCAAATGGAATGTTTGAAATGCATTTTTTGAAGTGTGAATGAAATGCAAACAGGTTGTATCAGTTTGAAGGTGTGCACAAATTTAAAACATGCTATGCATCAAGTCCAAACACGAGGATGATTAAGAAAATCTTTAAAATCAAATGTGGCATATGAGTTGCATATTGATGAAATGGTATTATAAGAAAAACTGTGTAATGACAGCAGACATGATGCAGCATCCAAATCCACAACCAATTATGAACACATACAAAAATTATCTCAAGTTGATGATGACAATAACCTAAGTTACTGAAATTCATGAGTCACACCAGCTGTGATTTTTTTAAAGAAAACTAATAAGCTTGAGAAAAAGAGAGGCAGCTAGCAATCCTTAATAACAGCAAGATGAATATAACATGGCTGCTGGTTTGCAAAACAGAAGTAGCCAAGGAAAACTAAAGCTAAGCAACATTCAAACCCAAAATCTGGTGGCAGACCTGTCTTGAACCATAAACTGCCCTCATCACAATTCAAAACAGTCCACAATGACTAACAACAAAACAGTGTAAACTCTCCTTATTTGATAGAAACATTCCCTCATTGCAATCTCCAAATGGCAGCCACATCCAGTCCACAAACTATCCTCATGACAGCCACATCCATAACCCGGTGTGAATTCCAGCCTCTAGTAACCAACACTTATGAGCTTAAAAACAGCCAAACCTAAACTTGCCACAAACTGCTTGAACTGTTTACAAGATGAGACAAATGTTTAAATCCCTAGAACCAAATAGACTGGTCAAAGTCATGTATGGTAGGATACTAAATTGGCAACAACAACAACAAAGACTTCAAACAAAAGGCTTGTAGCAGCTACACAGAATAGTGGCTTCAGCTCCAAAAATCAAAGTATGCTTACACTCTCACACATAAATCAACTGTTAGCAAGTTACACTTGAAAACAACACAGCTAGAAGCTTAATCATAAGGATTCAATAGGGTGGTTTGAAAGCAGACACACAAACAGCCCTCAGTACACAAGTTTCAAATCCAAAAACATAAATCCAATTTGTCCTCAAAAATCACAATTGTCCTAAAGCTGCACTATTGACTGAGGTTTTCAGAAACAGGACAGTACTTAAGCCAATTCCAGGCCTACAAGCCACAGTATGCCATCTCAACCAACATCCCTTAATGGCCCTCATGCCTTTCTAACATCAACTGCAAATATCATACACACCATACTGCTTACTGAAATGTAGCAGCCAATTTAAATCTAGCTCATAAATGCAAGCAGCTTATGATTCATCCAGCAGTATGATTCATCCAGCAGCAGTCAACTTAGCAATGTAAAAGTAAAACCAGCCCTAACATTTGTCAGGTCAGAGTTGACAAGCTCTACAAGAATGAAAGTCCTAATCATTGTAATACCACACAATTTTCAAATCAATGCCTCATGACAGCTTTGGCTTTTGCAAAGCTCTCATCAAATGCTAAACTCACCTTCTATTCTTTAAAGATAACTACCATAAAACAAGCAGGCTTAGTATGAGCAACATATTTAAATAAACAACCATGAGTTGGCAAGCTCAAACCCTAAGAACAAAACCTGACCAACACAGCTATGAATTCCTCTCATGACAAAGTCCAAGTCAACAACAACTGACAACTCACCAGCTTATGGCAGCAGTAATCTTTCAACATAAATATGAACTTCTTGGCATAACAATACCAAAATCCAAACAGCCATAATACCATGCTTTAAAGACTGACATTGTTAAAATCCATGCATACAAAACTAACCTTAGCAGCAACTATCATGATAATGCTTATCCAACCATCAAAACAAGACCTCAAATAGTGCTATATTATTAACAGCAAACACAACATGGCTTTGTGTAACAGAATCAAACATGAGAATGTGTATTAATGGAAAGGCTTATAAAGACATACCTCTTGTAGTCTCTTCTTGAGCAAGCCAGCAAAGAAAACCAGAGATAAATCCTTCCCTTTGAGCAAACTTGTGATGTTACTTCCCTTTGAAGAAAAATGCAACTTTGTGGAAAGTTTGAGAAAATGAGATTCCAGTTGTAGTTTGAGGCTTTGAACAACTATAACATCAATAATGTGAGGTGTTTGAAGTGTTAGAAGGTGGAAATAGTGAGAGGTAGTGATTTGGCATGAAAAATGCATAAGGGTCAAATTATGGTGGTGTGGAAGTTGACTTTTTGATCCTTTGATATTTTTGGGAAATCCAATGGTGGGAACAGCTTCAGAGGGTTATTTTAAGTTTGTCTATATGGTTTTTGAAGTGTTTTAATGTTTGGAAAAAGTTCTGGTGTGAAAAGTGCAAAGTGACATTTTTGCCAGTTTTGGTGGATTTGCACTTTCAAGCAAACAGAGAGAAAGAATAGAGCTATCAGTTTGTGAGGTTTTGGGATAGCTCTTTTTGTCAAATGAAGTGTGATGAAGGTCCTATTTATAGGCTTTGGAAGGTTTTGGGCAGATTGAGACATTTCTTCACTTTGAAGAAAAGTTTTGGATTTTTTGATTAAACCTCTACAAGAGGGTTTCCTTGGCTGCAAGGCAGGCCTTAATATAAAAAAAAAATTATGGTTTAGTGTGGCTAATTGCAGGCTAGAAGTATAGGCTTGTGGCTGGTTCAGAGTTGCCTTTTACACCTCATGCTTGTTTTTCACTTTTGGATGCAAGTTGCAAATCCACTTGCAAGGCAACTTGCAAGCTTGGTTTTTCTTCTCTTCTGCATAATTCTTGGTTCTTTCATGCTACAAACACCTCACATATCAGATACAATATGTTTCACAAGCTGAGATTGGCCAACTTTGATGAAAGAATGATTTCTTGAATTTTGACAATGTGGACTAAAGTGAAAAACCACCAACTTGCCATGACCATAACTTTCAGCTCACAAATCCTTTTGAGATGTGCTAGTACTTTTTAGAAAGCCCTCAAATAGATATAAAATATTCATGTTTTCATGAGCTTCAAATTCTCAAGAACTTGGCCAAAAAGCCTCTCAAAGTTGCTAAAAAATGAACTTAAAAGTGAACTTTCTCCAAGTCTTTTTCCCCTCTAGAAATGAATTGATCATAACTCCAAATCTATGCATTTTCTGATCATGGACCACTTAGGGAATTTTGTAGGACTTGTCAAGAGCTTCCTAATGAGCTTTGAACCAACTCAATTGGATGTGTGGTTAAGGAGTTATGGTTTAGCCCTTTTCAAAACCCTAATTTCCCGATTTTTCGATTACTCCTTCATCCTTGATCCAATGGTCATGAAAATTGATATGCAAGTCCAATATGACATAAGGAACAATTTTTTTCACAACTTGAAGTCCAATTCCTAAAATTTGGAGAGTTGACTTTTCGGTCGACCGTTACGATCGATCGGTGACTACCGAGTCGCCTGTTGACACTCTGGACCTTCTGAGACTTTGAAACTTCTTGGATGAACTTTATTAATCTATATGAACTCCACGTTCATGATCCCACCATTAAAACACCTTCCAACACCCAGTCAAACTACAATTGACTTTTACTAGTCAAAACCCTAATCGGGTGCCCTGAAATGCACTGCTCTTGATTCTGGTGTAATAACCTCAAATTGGATTCTCATTTGATCTCATATAACAACCTTGAACTTGTTTTATGATTGAATTAACCCAAAACATTGATTGATCACAAACCCTGAAGCTTCAATTTGACTGTACAAAACCCTGATTCATCTGTAACTTGACAAAAACAAACTTGAACTGGGTTAAGTAGAAAAAAAATGATCATGCTCCTAGAATGATAATGAGGATCTAAGGGGTAAAAATTTGGGGTATGACACTAGCATACCTTAAACAATTTAACCACTTATTTCTTAAGCTCCAAGGTATTATGGCATGATTCTTGAAAGCCAAAACCCCAAGAGTCGAATTCGTCTCTAGCCAAAGATTGTAGAATTGAAGATGATGCGAAGGCTTAATGGCACGAAGAGCTCCCAAAGAATCCATTTGGTGGTCCATTGGTTCAGCAAAGGAACCCAGAAAATCAACATTTGTGTTTCTAAGCACACCACCATATGCCTCAATGGCTGAGGTTGAATCACCATTCACATTGCATTTACTCCAATTTAGAGTAGGAAGATGCCATATGACCTCCTTGATGGATGAAGCCTTTGGAGGATGGTTGATGATTTTGAAAGACTTAAGTAGCCTAAAATCCCGCATTTATGATGAACACTGAAGAAATGTCATGCTTCCAGCCAAGGATATGGAAGAAGATATATGAAAGGTTGCACATTTCCAATTGATTCCTCCTTTTGAAGTTGTAGGCCTCCTTTAGAGATGACCCACTGTTATCTAAGTAGGACCAAACCAGTTGGTCAAGTTAAATATCCTCATAAATCACAATGTGCTCCACCTAATTATGCATGCCAGGGAAGAAGTGAAGAGTCTCCTGAGGAAAACAACACACATTATTTACCAAGTAGTCACCAACCTTATCATTGGTGAGGTGTTGCAAGTGAGGGAGAATGGTAAAAAAAGTTGATCAGTAGCATGTCGACCATACCATCTATCTCTCTAAAAGTGGACCTTTAAATCAGAACCAATGATTATACATAAGTTTTCATGCACCACAATGACTGCATAAGCTTCTAGCAGAGTAACATGTTTGATGCCTCATTTAGACTAGTCAAGGATCTAAGCTCTAGCCCTCCCTCACATCAAGGCATGCAAATTTTCTTCCAATCCACAAAGTGGCAATTTTCCTCTGTGTTATGTCACCCTCCTAGATGAAGTTCTTGATCAATCTTTGTAAGTCCCTTAGCAAGGAAACTGGTCAAGCATAGATATAGATGGAATAAGTGAGCATACTTTGGACGAAATATTTCACCAATTATGTTTTTCCATCAATAGATAAGAGGGATGCCTTCAAAGCTACGAGTTTGATTTTGATTTTGTCTATTATAGGTTGTAAGTAATTTACTTTTAGAATGCCTTTGGAAATTGGGATGGCAAGGTACCAAGAGGGAATACTACCAATGTTAAAACCAATAAAGTTTGTAACTCTATGGAGCCTAGAATTAGAGATAGAACCTACATAGGTTATTGATTTGTAAGCATTAACCATTTGGCATAAGCAATAAAAATAACTTGTGAAAAGATTCTTTAGAACCACAAGATTAGCATGACTGCCATTGCAGTACACAATCAGGTCGTGAACATAGAGGTAATAAGATGGCATGGTTGTAGATCTAGGACCCTTCGTGAGCTTTAGTTGACCACCCATCATAAGTTTTGAAATTCCTGTATTTCAGACATCTTCAGTAATGCAAAAGAGATGAGGGGATAAAGGATCCTATTGTCTCACTTCTCTATTAAAATGAAAGTAACTAGGGCTAGACAATCGGTCGGTTTGGATCGATTTCGGACCCAAAGGTTAAATCCAACGCAACCCATATTTTCATTTTTAAGGCCCAATTTTGACTGATAAAATTACGGGTTTTAGCAAATTCGGTTGAATCAGTTTGGTGGATAAATCGAGTTGGTTTAGTCGGTTTAATTAAAATTGAAATCTGAAGGCTCTAAAGATTTGACTAAAATTTTGGTAAAACATGATACTGCACAAGATGTTCCAACAAGAAGAAATATGTTTAAAACAACATGCCAGTCAAGATGTCCTAGCATTGTGGATTTGACATCTTGATCTGGTGCAGAAGATTTGTTCAGACTTGTTGCAGATCTGTTCTAAGATTTAAGGTGCAATATGAACGTGGATCAAGGAAAGATTGGATAGAGACTTCGAAGCCCATGGACTGCTGAAGGCTATAAAAGGAAGACCAAGACCTAGGGCATAGACATTGATAGTAAGAAAGAAAAACCTTGTAACGAACTCTTGTAAAGTAGTTATAAGGGTTTAGGATTTTGAGAGTCGTGTACTTTCGTGTGTTGTAAGTCACTATTTGTATCGGTTGATACTTTGTGGTAGACATAGTTTTACATATTCAAAAGCCTGTAGGTAATGAATTGTATATTATTCTTGGATGAAGCTTTTATGCAAATCCATGCATGATTGTTAGTCAAGAGTCTTGACTGAATATTGTATTGAAAGAGGTGTCTTTCAATTAAACAGTTTGATACAATCACTAGAGGTTATGAATGTTAGATATCACTGAGGCGATTTAGGAATTGAGATGGGTTTCTCTTATCTAGATGATGATTTCTAGATAGAATTGTACTGGGTAGGGATTAAGTGAGGAGTTATAAACGGTGGAATTTAACTCTAAATTAATACTAATAATAGTGAACTCATTTCTGGCTTGGTATCCCCCAGATGTAGGTCTTGTTGTTCACCAAACTGGGTCATCTTATCTTTGTGTTCTTTATCTTTCTGTTATGTTAAATTCGGTCTGCTCTTGTGTTCTAAAAGACATGTCTTAACAGATGTTGAAACATCTGTCATGACACTGTTATGTATTTGCAGTTTTTGAATGTGCTTGTATTTGTCCTTGTTCAGTTTTTAACAGAGATCAATGTCTCAACATCTCTTTGGAAATCTATGATTTGTTTGCCAGAATTTCAAAATCTAAACCCCAAATTAAAAACTCAAAATACCATAAGGTCGAGATTTTTTCTATTAGAAATTAATAACAAAATAAGTAAAAAAATGATGTTTGTAGCATTATGTTGTAGCAAGATAACATAATGTCATAGCAAGTTAGATAACACATAGAAATGTAGTTATATAAAACTATAGGTTGTTTCGTTGAGTAGAAGCTTTAATATACAATAACTACATTTCGGTCATACTCATCACATAAATTTGAGAAGTAAGAGTTGTTAAAACTTGGAACTATAAGATTAGTGAATAATGGAGAAATTAAACTGTAGAAAGAAAGAAAGAGAGAGAGAGATGAGAGAGAGAGAGAGAGAGAGAGAGAGAGAGAGAGAGAGAGAGAGAGAGAGAGAGAGAGAGAGAGAGGAGAGAGAGAGAGAGAGAGAGAGAGAGAGAGAGAGAGAGGGAGATTTAAGGGTGATAATATTTACATTAACTATGACGAGGATGCCTCCAAGGTATTTATACAAGCATTACAAAATGATTGGGACACAAGTCATACAATTATATAATTGAAAAAACAAATTTTACGAACCTGTAACTAGTTACACTAAACCTGTAACCGGTTATAACTACTACAAAAGTAATTCCTTTCATTGGCAACTAGTTACATGGTTACGTTAACTGATTACGCCCATGATGTAACTCCAGTTTCTTTATCCCATAAGTAATTTTTGCCTTATTGTAACCGGTTACTCCCCCCATGTTAACCGGTTAAACACTTGAATTATTAAATTTTATTTAACATGCCATTTTAATTTAAGTCTTCCAAATATTTCATGTCCATGCTTAACTTCAGCCTTTTAAACACATCATTTATGACTCCCTTATTCAACAAATCAGCCACTAGGTCTTCATTTCTACAATATCCCAATCTTAACTTTTCTTCACTAATAAGTCCCATCAAGTAGTAAAACCTCATCTCAATGTGCTTTCTCCTATTATGTGCAATTGGGTTCTTAGCAAGATTAATCGCGAAAACATTATCATCTAGGTGTCGTACCTCGAAAAATACGATCCTCGCGATGGACGCGGAAAAAATGTTCGAGCAGAGTCACCACCAAACTTTATTTGTTCCAAGGAAGGAATAGGAAAATATCGATAAAACCTTTAAGGAGATAAGAAAATGGTCATCGCAACCAAATTCTAGGTTCGGGAGTCGATTACGCAAAGGGAAGGTATTAGCACCCTCTATGTCCGTTGTACTCAACGGGAACCTCTTAATCTGATTCGAGAGTAAAGTTAGCTAGGTTGTTTGTTTTCTTCTAAATATTTGCTTTTAAGGAGATATGGGTGGTTTTATATATTAGGGTGTTCGCCAAGGATTGGGGTCCTTGTGCCTATATATACTCCCTTGTGCAATGGGAAAGTCAGAGCATCGTAGTTAGTGGGACTACGGGAAAAGGTTTGAGGTAAAAAGAAAAAGGTAGCTCGTTAGGATATCGCAATCCTATGCCTATGTACCCTCATTGTGCAATGAGGAAGTCAGAGCAATCGTAGTTCGGACGACTACGGTTGGTTAGTTTGTGTTTGGATCGAACGAGTGTTTAGGTCGCGTTCTAATTGCTAAACGTTGACTTGTTTGCTCGCTAGGGGAGGCTGAAACACTGATTCATATGCGTGGAAGAAGGGACTAAACATTGTTCTCTTGGAAAAGTTTTTGAGTTGTGGGTCGCACAGGGGCGAGGAATTAGTATTTGAGAAGTTTCAATCGCACGGGGGTAAGAAAAGAGAGTTTGTCATGTTGGATGTTTTAGTTTGGAAAAGAGAATATATTTGAATAAGTTTTAGTGTTTCAGTCGCACGGGGCGAGGAAGATGAAATTGGTTAGATATTTTGGTAGAGAATTATGACTATTCAATAAACGAGACGTCAACCTCGCAACCAATTAATCGGGATATTATGTGAATGCTAAATTCCAACGACACCTTTTTCATTCCATTAATTATGAAATTTATGTTTGAGTGGACAATGAAAGTACCATATGGAATGCTAGACTCCAATGGCATTTCTTTGTCCAAATAATTAAGGCAAGTATTTTAGGGACAAAAGATTGAGCAACCCACAACCCAAGGCGTGTGCCTCAAGAGCGGTACTTCAAGAATTCGAGACTCCAATAACTCAGTTCTTTCACAATTTAATTAAGAATTTTTTTTGCATTTGATTAACGTGAATTAGGGTTTTAGATTGAGAAAAGAGTTTGATGTGTGTAGGTTTTAGGGTTTCAATCGCACGAGGGCGAGAAAACGAAGTTAGATTGGTTGACTATTTCAAAGGAGAATGACGACTATTCAATAAATGAGACGTCAGCCTCACAACCAATCTAATTGGGGTATTATTGGGATGGTAGATCCCAACGACATTGTTTTCATTCAATTAATTATGAAATACGTTTGTTGGATAATGAATGTCTTTGTCCAAATAATTAGGGCATGTGTTTTAGGAACGAAAGGTTGAGCAACCCACAACCCAAGACGTGCACCCCAAGAGCGGCCACTCGAGACTCCAAGAACTCAATTATTTCGTAATTTAATAAAGAAAAAGATTTAAGCTTTAAAGCACAAGCAATAAAATTATTACATTTTGTGAGAACAGGGTATATTTTGTCGAATGTGGATGAGATAACACAAAAGCAAGTGCGTATGAACAAAAAACTATTTGAGTTTTAGAATCCCTTGATCTTGGCCCGATTTTATTTAACAAAGTTAATTAGTCAAAGTTCATTAAATCACTTAATCAAATTAATCCAAGTTATTTATCAAAATTATTCGATTAATTCAAATAATTAAGTTAATTAAGATTGATTAATAAAATTAAATGATTAGAATTTAGTTAATCGATTAATTAGGCAAATTAAAATTAATTATCAAAATTATTCAATTAAATCAAATAATTAAGTTCATTAAAATTGATTAATAAAATTAAATAATTAATACCAAATTCAAAATTATTTAATTAATTTGGTTAAAGAAAGGTGAAAATAAAAGCGAGCATATAAAATCGAATCGAGTTTGTCACAATATGCTTCAAAGCCGGTTTTTGTGTAATGACAACATGAGAAATATCATACACATGGATTATAACGCGGCGAATTATTAAATTGATGTGTAAAATTTTGGTGGAATAATGGTATCAAGTTACCGAATTCATAAGCTAAATTTCTGATTAATTCAACGAAATTAAATAACAACCAATATTAATATTACCCACTTGTAAATTATTTATTTATACTACAATATGAGTCTTAAAACAAGATGCAATAAAAATTACACTGGAACCAAAATCAACATGCAATCTAAAAAGTGTAATATCTAAACACAAGCCATGCATTTTATAAAAGTATAATATCTAAACACAAGGCATGATAAACATAGGCTAGTTGATAAATCGAAATAAAATTTAAAAGTATACTAAAAATAAAACAAGTAAAACTTACATGATATCTACATATAATAGATAGAAGGCCATTAAGAAAACACAAGCCATGGATTTTTAACACTTTAAAAGCACCAGGTTTTCCAAATTTAAAATACTAATTAGCCATACAAAATTACTTACCATGCTTTTATATCAAATGAAGACGAAAGAAAAATAATGACCAAAATTCACATGTTGCAATTAAGCCTATGACATCAATCCACATCTTATTCTAAGAATAATATTAAAAGAAAAATATTTATTATCCTCTCCGTTATTGGAAGAACTCAACCCATCAAACTCGTAATTCATGGCATGAGTACGTTGTTTCTACAAATATTCTTTGACTTATAAATGTACTAAACTAGCTAGATTCTTGAATTAAAATTTTCATATGGGACGGGGGCGGCCGCCAAAAAAATCGGTGCCTCCACCATAAAAATCTCTGGTGGTTTCTTCTCCGGTAGCTCATTCGGACTCGCGAAGCCTCAATGTCAGCAATAGATTCATTAATTCAGAAATTGCGGAAATCGAAAACCTTGGAGAAACCTCAGAAGCTCGGGATGAAGAAATTGTTGATGAGGCGCGTAAAGAAGTCGAACTGGAAAAACCTAATCAAGCTAAAACTCATGAGGAAGGGCGAAAACTATGGGTTGATGTGTTAAAGGATAACAGGAATCCGGCGAAAGGACGTGCAATGAAGTTCATAGCCCCCCAAGTCGTGGATGGGAAAATAGAGGTATTAATTGAAGAAGATGATGTCAGATCTGAAGTCAAGTTCTGGGAATCCTCTCTGATTCTATATGCAATGGGAGCGGACTTGAGTATGAATGTTGTAAAGAATTTTATGACCAGATCTTGGAACTTTGTTCAACTGCCGGACATGTATTTCAATGATGAAGGGTATTTTATTCTCTAGTTTAAATCGTTCAAAGATCGTGATGAAGTTTTGCTGAGAGGTCCGTATATGATAAGAAACATTCCTTTGTTGATTCGAGAATGGAGACCAGGGTTCAAGATCAAGGATGAACTCCTGCGAACCCTACCTATTTGGGTAAAACTTCCCCAACTCCCTATCGTATTGTGGGGTGATACAAGCCTGAATAAGATTGGGAGTGCCCTGGGTAATCCTATTATGACAGATGAGTGTACTGCAAATAGACTGCAAGTGTCCTATGCGCGTATTCTTGTTGAAATGGATATTACAAAGGAGCTTCCTCAAACAATCACCATTGCTGATCATGAAGGAGAAAAGATTTAACAAGCAATTGAGTATGAATGGAGACCTCTATTCTGCAACACATGTCAAAAGGTAGGTCATAGCTGCGAAAAGCCTAAGGTGAGGAAACAATGGATACCAAAGCATGTGAAACAACCTGAAGCTAATGTGGAATCAAAAAAGGTAGAGGATGATAATAAAGGGCCTAATGAAGTGGGAAATGTTAATAAGGTTATAGCTCAGGCCAGGAAGGACAATGTAAGTACTTCTGCTAAGACTCCTTCTCCTGTGGCTGAAGATATCAGAAACAAGGATGTGGAAGCAGTTGTGGAAAAATGGACTGAGGTTATTAAAAGTGGTAAAGATAGAGGAAAAAAGCCAGTTAATGATAGCTCTGTAGGTTCGGTTTCATGTGATAATGGGTTTGATGCTCTAGAGATTTTGAAGGATCTCATAGAGTCTCAAAACACTGGTCAATGATTATTTCTTGGAATCTCAGGGGGCTGAATAAAATGGGGAAGTTAAGGGAGACTAGCTCTCGTCTCCTTAACCTTCATCCCAATATTGAAATTTTGTTAGAAACTAGAGTAAAGTGTGATAAAGCCAAGAAAGTTAGAGACTGTCTTAATCTCAGAGGTAAGTATCTTGATAACTACCAAGCTCATTATAATGGCAGGATCTGTATTTTTTGGGATGACAGTTATAAGGACATCAGATTGGTGAGGTGTACATATCAGATGATACACTGTGGGGTCTATGATGTTAATGGAAATTTCCAAAACTGGATGACAGCCATTTATGCTATGAATCAGCTGGACCAAAGAAGGGAATTATGGGAGGACTTGGAGCACATTCATAATAGCCAACAAGGGCCTTGGTTCCTTATGGGTGATTTTAACAATGTGACAAAGTCCATGGATAGGATTGGGGGCAATTTGGTGAATGAGAGAGAATATGTTGATCTCAGGAACTTGATGGATCATGCTGGGCTTTTTGAGAAGGATAGCACAGGGGATTATTTTACTTGGACAAATAAACATTCTGTAGGTACTATCTACTCTAAAATTGATCATGTTCTTGGTAACATTGACTGGCTGCAAAATAATACTGATGTGAAACTAGAGATTCTCCCTCCTAGTATATCTGATCATTGCTTACTTTGTTTGTCTGACCAGAAAAATAATAGAATTGTACACACCAATTTCAAGTTTACTAATAGTGTGATTAAGGTGGCTGGTTATCAGGACATTGTTAGGCAGAGTTAAAATAAAGCTTATGTTGGTAGACCTATGGCTCGACTTTGATACAAACTTATGAGGTTGCAGGCTCCTCTTATCAAATTGAGCAAACATTTCTCTCATCTTCATATGTCCATTGTTCAAGCTAGGACTGAGTTACTCAAAGCACAGGAAGAGCTAACTGTGGACAGAATGAATAGAGGGAATATTGAGAAGGTGAAAAAGTATACTGATGAAGTGATCTACCTGCAGGATCTTAATGTTAAAATGTTAAGACAGAAAACTAAATTGGATTGGCTTAGAGAAGGTGATACAAACTCAGCTTTCTTCTATGCCTACCTCAATTCTAGAAATGTAGCTATCAACCTCAGTCAACTTCAAAAGGAGGATGGTACTTATATACAGAATACTCCTGATATAGAAAAGGAGGTTTGTGACTTCTATGGTAAGTTGTATGGGACTTGAGAACAAAGTGTGAGCATGATTGATATTAATGCTATGAGGGAGGGACCCCAGTTAACTATGATGCAGAGAGCTGACCTAATTACCCCTGTAACTGTTGCTAAAATAAAGAATGCTATTAAAGGGATTAGGGATCTAAAGAGCCCTGGTACTTATATACAGAATACTCCTGATATAGAAAAGGAGGTTTGTGACTTCTATGGTAAGTTGTATGGGACTTGAGAACAAAGTGTGAGCATGATTGATATTAATGCTATGAGGGAGGGACCCCAGTTAACTATGATGCAGAGAGCTGACCTAATTACCCCTGTAACTGTTGCTAAAATAAAGAATGCTATTAAAGGGATTAGGGATCTAAAGAGCCCTGGTATTGATGGGTATGGTGGTAAATTCTTCAAGGCAAGTTGGAACATCATTGAACAGGATGTTGTAGAAGTTGTCCAAGAATTCTTTGAGCATAATGTGTTGTACAAAAGGTTTAATAAGACTATTGTCACCTTGGTCCCTAAACATCCTGCTGCTAAAATGATAAAAGAGTATAGGCCTATTGCAAGGTGTACTACTGTCTATAAAATCATTTCCAAGATCCTCACTACAAGACTTGGGAGAGTTTTGGGATCTATTATCAGTAAAGCCCAGACAGCTTTTGTGCCAGGACAGAAAATTCATTCTCATATCTTATTGGCAATGGAACTTTTAAAAGGGTATAATAGGAGAAATGGTACTCCAAGATGCATGGTTCAAATTGATCTACAAAAGGTATATGACATGGTTGATTGGGGTGCTCTTGGCAATATTCTCAATGAGATAGGTCTGCCAAAGAGGTTTGTTGATTGGATCATGACTACTGTTACCACAGTCTCTTATAGATTCAACATTAATGGTACTTACACTGATAAGATAGAGGCTAGAAGGGGTATCAGACAAGGGGATCCATTGTCCCCCCTTCTGTTTGTGATAACTATGGAGTACCTTAGTAGGCTGCTGTTCAGAATGCAAAAAAACCCAGATTTCAATCATCATACCAGATGTGAAAGGTTGCAACTCACTCACCTAACATTTACTGATGATCTTTTGTTGTTCTCAAAAGGTGATCAAGGCTCCATGGAGATTCTGCAGCGCACTATCAAAAGCTTTTTGGATTCAACAGGTATGAAAATTAATCCTTCAAAAAGTAAGGTGTATTTTGGTAGTATTTCAGATTCTGTAAAGAACTTAATTCTGCAGTTGACTTCTTATAAGGAGGGGACCTTCCCCTTTAGTTATCTTGGAGTCCCAGTGACTAGTAAGAAGTTTTCTGTTGTTCATTATATGCCGTTGGTGGATAAATTAGTGAGTAGGATAACTCATTGGAGTTCTAGGCTTCTTAGTTATGCTGGAAGACTACAGTTGATTAAAAGTGTGTTGTATGCTATTACTTCTTACTGGATGCAGTGTATTTGCTTCCCTAAAGCTGTGATTAGAAAAATCAATGCCATTTGTAGATCGTTTCTCTGGACAGGTGGTAGCACTATCAGTAGGAAGAGTCCAATTGCCTGGGAAAAGGTGTGCAAACCTACTGTTAAAAGGGGTATGAATGTGTTAGATTTAGAGGTTTGGAATAACATGTTTATGATGAAATTACTCTGGAATATTTGCACGAAAACTGATGATTTATGGGTTCGGTGGATACACGCCTATTACTTGAAAATGAAGATATGATGCATAGAGTGGTCAGGGGATCAGACTCGACTATTTTTAAAACTATTCTTCTGCAGAGGGATAACATAGGGAACATGCAGATTGTTTGGAATGAGATGGTGCAATCAGGGAGATTCAATGATAGGAAAGTGTATGTGAACTTGTTGCCTGCCACACCAAATGTTGTTTGGGCCAAGTTAATTCTCCATAATAGAGCAAGACCTCGTGCAATCTATACACTATGGATGATCTGTCATGGGAATTTAGCCACAAAAGCCAGACTGTATCGGTTTGGAATGGTGAATAATAATCAATGTGTCTTTTGTTCTGAGGTGGAAACCATTGACCAACTATTTTTTGAGTGTTCTATTTTGAGGAAGGAATGGGTTGAAACGCTTCATTGGATTGGTATCCAACACACTCCTGGAAGTTGGAATGAGTAGAAAAATTGGATTTTGAATTGCTATGGAGGTAAAGGTTGGAAATCTGAACTTGTTAGATTAGCTCTGACAGAAACTTTGCATGAGTTGTGGCTCTTTAGAAATGACTCTTGTTTCAATCAAAGAGATGACAATAGGAATTGTACAGATAGAATCATTAACAACATAGTTTATAGAGGGTGGTCGAGTCCTAAGCTTAGACCACACATAGCTTTTTTGATGGTACAGTAAGTTTAGTTTTGTTTCCTTGGTGTGCGCTGGATCTTTGATCGCCTTGTCGTGTATTGGCTTTGGATTAATGAAATTTTTTTGATTCAAAAAAAAATTAAAAAAAAAATAAGATCTAACTTTTTCAAAAATTAACAATCCCAAAAATTAATTGTCCAGAAATGTGTAATGCAATTACCTCATTATTATAATAACACATATAAAACCAATTTAAAATAAGCAAAACTTTAATTTAGAAAAGTAAAACAAAATCAAAAAAGTAATGAGAAATTAGAATGAAGAGCATACTGAGTAAAAAGAAAAAGGAAAATCCGAAACTCCTTACTTTCCCATCCTCTCACTCTCTCAGCGGCAGAAAATGGATCCGTGATGGCTATGACTTAGTAAATCCGGTGAAGTTGAGTTGTTGGTGTCAATAATTGTTTAAGGCGAAGACGTGTGGTTCTGTTCGGATGGGGAAGAAGAAGAAGAAGAAATTATTTAACGTTCTGCCACTTTTATCTTAGAGAGGAGAGAGAGTATTATACGACCTATTTCATTTTGTACTTTTTTTTAGGTTAATGGGGGAGTGGCTTTTATGCATGAGGTGGGTTGTAGTCCTTTTTTGTGTGAGTCCGAATGAGAAGGTACTGAGAATTGGTTACATGAGAGAGAATAGAGTCACGTGACAAGAGAAAAAGAGTCCCTCTATGCCGCGTTTGGATCCACTCCCTCACCAAAACTGCTTTTTTTTCTTCTTATTTCCAAGAGAGAGAGAGAGAGGGACGCGTGGGATATCTTTGCTGGCCAAGGATTCTCCTCTCTTTTATTCTTATCCTCAATTGTACAATAAGAGATATGTGAGATATTTTGAAGAATCCAATGGTAGTAATAAAAAATAAACTATTCAAAATAAGTTCAAATTAAAAATCTAAATAATCTTAATTAATTTTACTAATTACTATGATTAAAAATAAAAAATAAAACGACCAATCATAAATAAAAGTCAGGCGCGGAAGTGCCCGAAAAAAATAAATTAACCGCACTAAAATGATCATCGCGAAATAAATGACTCGAAAAAAATACAGCGTTTGGTCAGATTTTGAAATAAATCGGGATCGGCAAAAAAAACTCAGACTGGTCGAAATATTACTGAAAAGTTGTCGGGAAAAAATGAGACGGACACGTCAGTTGAATTATGCGAGTAACAAATCAATATTACTGACCTCTGCAAGCTTAAATTCGAAACTTTTCAACCATTGATTTTTGGTATTTTTGAGAAATAATTCGATTAGTCCGTCTGCATATCCAAGAAATTTATTCTGGCTAATCATTTTAGGAATTATTCATGCTAAAAATAAGTCATGCAATGCAAGCGGTGCAAAATTGGAAATAAAGTCAAACGAATGAAAAAAGTTGAAATAGGTAGGACAAATTTGGGGTATGACATTAGGAGTGTAACAACCTCACCCTCATTGTTGCCCAATGTAATACCCCAAATTTTGCCCTAAGATTTGTCGTCGCATTTCATTGCATTTTTATTGCATTTAATCAATTACTAACAAATTTGTGTAGTCGTTTGACTTTTTGCAGGTAAATATCATATGACATGCATTTTTTTTCTAAAAAGTAAAAATGACATAATTGGCAAGAGGACATGTGTAAGGAGTTGTGAGTGTGAGAGGTTGAGAGTTTGAATCTCACCTTAGTCACTTTTTGTTTTTTATTATTTTTACTCTAAATTTTTCTATCTTTCATTAAAAAATAACAAAAATAGTTTTTTATTATTATTTTCGTATTTTAATTAAATCATTTTTTAAAATATTATTTTTTTTCACTTTTTTCTAAATTATTCATAAAAATATCCAAAAAATCATAAAATAAAAAATATTGGAAAAAATCTTGTTCTTTTTATAATATTTTTGATTTTTATTTTAAGTTTATTTTAATTATTTTAAATTATTTAAATTTTATTTTTTCTTAACTAATTATTTAGTTTGGGCTTTAAAATGGGCTTTAGGGACATTATTGACAATTTGATGTTAACCCTAATTTGTTCCCTATATATACATGTGTTGCCTTGTTGAAAAAGGGGGCGGAAGGTTCAGACAGAGAGAAGAAGACACCAGAGAAGGAAAAAGGCTGCTGTTCTTACAACGCACAACCCTCATTGGCTTTAAAGGATCGGACCTCTGAGCTCTCCAGTGTTCTCTTATTCAAACCAAACCAACATTCACCGAAGCAAGCCTCCGCTTCGAAGGTTAGATTCCTAAATCCTTTGCATTTTTCATATTTATTTGCATCCTTGCCATGTTAACCTTCATTGTTGTTTAGATCCGTAGATTTTGATCTGTATGAACCATGATTGTGTCATATAGGATTGTTTGCATGTCCATTAATTGTCTGTTTGCATTTGCAATTCTATTGTTATTTTTTATCAAAACCTTTTTCAAAATCAAAAACCTTTTTTTATTAAAACTAAGACTTTTTTTTTTTTCAAAAACCTTTTTTTGTTCCCGTAAACATTTTTTCCCAAAAAAAAAAACCTTTTTTTTATTCCCAAAAACCTTTTTTGTTCCCGTAAACATTTTTTTTCCAAAAAAAAAACCTTTTTTGTTCCCGTAAACATTTTTTTCCAAAAAAAGCCTTTTTTTTTGTTCCCGTAAACATTTTTTTCCAAAAAAACTTTTTTGTTCCCAAAAACATTTTTTTTTATATATAATTTAAACTTAACATTTTTTTATAATTTAAACTTAATTTTTTTTATAATTTTAACTTAAATATTTTTTATTAAAAAATTAAAACCTTTTTTTATAATTAAAATATTAAAAAATTAAAGCCTTTTTTATATTTAAAATATTAAAAAAATTAAAACCTTTTCGTAAGGAACTCCTGATGTTTGATGTTTGTCGTGTCATTTTATGTACCTTTTATTACTTTTCTTTCTTTTGACATTTCATGTGCATGCTCGAGGTTGAGATGTGCTTGTGGTGGCCACAGCCCCACACTATTTTCCTCCCTCACTTCATTCTAAGTGTCATTACATATTTTCATATTCTTCATGTTTTTAGAAATGTTTCTTTGTTTCTTTATACCCTCTGCCTTTATTACTTTTCTTATTTCTGTACCTTAATTATTCCTCCATATAATGATTTGTCATATTTTCACATTTTTTACAGTTTTATCCTTCCGAAGGATTAGGTCCAGCCTTTTGGCCGCCGAGTCAATAGCCTTACCCCTTTAATGGATCAAACCCTGTTTAGCCCAAATGTCTCGCCGTGGACAAAATTACAAAACTACCCCTAGCTTTAGGTCAAAGAGTCGCCGCACTCATTTTAGGGTTTCCCGCCGCGGAATCCCTAACCTAACCCTAATTCACTTAACAATTTACAACGTAGATATTGGAGTTTCTACACTCCGCGTAAGCGTGTCCCTAAGATACGTTTATTCCCCATTGAAACCTTGGTCACAGTCAAGACGTTTCTAACCTCCCTTTTGAGGGGAACTACAGTTACTCTGATTCCATTCCCGTAAGGATATGTAGGCACAAGATGCGATGTCTTGCCGAGTAAACTTAGAATTAACCCCTAGGTCTTTTTTAATTTTCAATCCTTTGTATATACCCTAAAGCAAAATAATTAATGAAATAAATAAAAAAAAATAATAAACAAAAGGTTCCCGTAGAGTACTACGGAAGTTTAGGGTGCTAATACCTTCCCTAATCTTAACCAACCCCCGAACCTTAGATCTCTCCCCTTTAGGTTTTTCCTTTCTTTAACCTTTCCTTCGGATAAATCAAAGACCGGTTGTAAATGAATTAAGATTCAAGTTAATCAATAGCTTGACATCCAAATTTCACCGCAACAGAAAATGGCGACTTCACTGGGGAGTCCTAACTATTGAGGGTTATCCCTATTTTGTTTGTTTTTCTTTATATATTTGTTTTATTATATATTTTGCTCACTTGTATGTATATATTGGGGTACCTTACTTGGAGTTACTGTGTTGTGAGATAAGTCCTACACCCGGACTTGAGTGACATTATTATAGGATGGTGATATATTCGACGAGGCTTATAGGGAGTGAGTCCCGACTAAGTTAAATCGAGAATCACCGCTCAGTTGAGACACTTTCGAAAATGGTTCGGTTGATCGAGTGTAATCGTGAAAACTTTTACCATTATCGATTGGAGTCTGTGATACTGGGAACCGTAGTACCTTTACACCATCTTGGCCTTATATAGGATGTAGTGCGGGAACTATGTGGGAGTAGTCCTACAATGGTTGCTACGCGATACTACACTCAAAAGAGGTTCTCTTGAGAATATTATCGATCCTCAAGTCAGTTGGGAAGTTGATAATATCCGAAGGATGGACTGATGATTTTGGGCACTGATTTAGAACCCTTGTTCTGCAGGTATAATTAACCTATAGTACACACCACTTTGGGAAGGGTAGACCTTGACTCCATTCATTGTTCCTCTAACTTAGGACCTTTTGTTTGCTTATGTGTATTTGTGCTTCGCATCCATAAAGCATCATATCATTTCTAGTTTCAAGGAATTCAACAGTCCTTTGCAAATTCGAAAAGCCTTACATTTTAAAGTCTAAAATTTTTTCCAACTTTCTTAAAAAGCAATATTCGCAATCGACCGTTGAAATTCTTGAAACCATTGCATGGCATCAGCATCACATTTTTGCATTGCATTTGTCCCCCAATTTCTCCTTCTTGGTCCTATCGTCTTCTAGTGTACCTTTGAGTCGTCAAGCTGATTCCTCGACACAGATATCAGACCAGAAATGGAACAGGAGTCACTTTGATCCTATTCTCATGACGTACACAGAGCTATATCCTGACTTAGTCCGGTAAGGACTGATTACTACAAAGGCTTTACCACCTCCTCTTAACCCTCCGGCTGGATTTAGGACTGATCTCCATTGTGCTTCCCATGAGGGTGCCCCAGGCCACGACTTGGAACATTGTTTTGTGCTGAAGGCTAGAGTGCGTGAATTAGTTAAAACCGGAATACTTAATTTTACAGACGGTCATCCGAATGTTCAGAAGGATCCCTTGCTAGTGCATCAGAAATGAAGTTTTATCACTAGGCCTTTTATTCCTTGTTGTTTGCATTTTCCTTATTTCGCATTAGCTGTTTGCTTTCAAATTATGTTTGTAATTTCATTAATGAAATAAGCATTGCGACTTTTGATTCAATTTATTTCCGTCCATTTATTTGCATCTTTATGCTTTATTTTTTCAAATATTTACTTCTTGTCCAAAATTTTGATATGCTAAGATCGGAGGGAGGATGACGAAAATGTTATACCCATAACTGTTGTCAGTATGCTTTCAATTAAACCTTGTTGACGATGTAAGGCATTGTTTCAATTCCCAAACACTGGAGAAATAAGGAAGTTAATCCCTCGTCACCCCCTTCGGGCCTAGAAGTTGGAGTTTCTTTCGTTACAAAAAACCCACAATTTTAACCTTGGGATGAGTAGTTCTCAGTTAGCTTGGTTGTGTGTTCATACGATACACCTTTCATTAACAAATTTTCCTTCGCACACGTCAAATAAGTGTCGAAGATGTTTTCTAATCAAAAGGTCGATGATGGTTCACCGTAATCATTAAAATCAAACAGTCACTTTCCTTCACACAAAAAAATAATATAAAAAAATCAAAAGAAGCCCGCTAAGTCAAAACCTATGAAGGAGACTTAGGCAAAACTGGGGCATCCCGCTGACTGTAAACTCTAAAATAAACAGTTCAGGCAAAATTTAGGGATAATACAAAGAGATTTTTAAATCCTTATCTTGAAAATCCTCAATGTCAAAACAATCAAATGTTATAGGGAAGTAGTGGCTGCCTTTTCATAGGTCCCTTTGACTTCTGAGTCATCATTGCTACGATCAATGAAATCCCTAACTTATGGGAACCTGAATGCATGGTATGAGTTAACTGAGCATAGGACTGAAGATCATCACGTAGATTGGGTGGGTACAAATAAATTTTGAGCCTTTATCTTTTGTTTCATAAACCGTGAACCAGGCCACGTTACAACCCTCAAAAGACCTAACTGAAACAGGGTTATTTTGAAAGTATACTACAAAAAGGTTGCGTAACCTGACTCCAAAAGATCCTTGCGAATCATTTATTTTGGCAATACACTTTTATTTTAAACTTTGAATGTCTTGAACCGCCTTGTTCTGACTAACGACTCATGTATTTTCCATCATTCAAAAATAATTTTTCAAAAATCGCATGAACTTTGCATTACCATGTTTGTATGAATATTTTTGTTTGCAAACTGGCTTTCCTCTAAGGAATTTTCAAACAATGAGAAACTTGGCCAAGTGATCTTATCAGGGGCAAGTTCCTTTTACATCCTGTCAAAGAATTAGTTCAAGATTTGTTCAAGGCAATATCTTCTCAGATTTGGTTTATCCAGAGAATTGTTCAAGACCCAGACTGGGGCAAGCCCTCCGAGGATACAGCAAAACAGTCGATTCCACGAATCAGACAGCTGAAGCAATTATCAATTCATTTGACCTGGGGCAGTTTACTTGCATAATCCCCAAGCAGTTATTCATCATTCCTACAGTGACTATCAACTTGATACAGTTTAACAGAATGACAGTGATCTCTGTGTTGAGGAATCAGTCCTCCAGTTTTGTCATCTCACCGAAAGAGTCGAGCCTTGTCGTCGATGTCTGCATTTGCATTTGATCATATCTCATAGCATAATTCCTATACATGTGCATATCTTGGGTGCTTTATTCCCCATTTACATTTCTATCTTGGGTGCTTTACTCCCCATTTACATTTCTATCTTGGGTGCTTTATTCCCCATTTACCTCTCTATCTTGGGTGCTTTACTCCCCATTTACATTTCTAGCTTGGGTGCTTTACTCCCCATTTACATTTCTATCCTGGGTGCTTTACTCCCCATTTACATGTCTATCTTGGGTGCTTTACTCCCCACTTACCTCCTATCCTTGGGTGTTTTATCCCCCATGTACCTTTATCCCGGGTGTTTTATTCCCCGTTTACCAGATATTCCTGGGTTTACCTAACATCATGGTGTTTTACCCCCCATTTGCTTTTTTTCTCCCTGAGGTCGTGTTTTACTCGTGTCTTACCTTGTGGGCAAAATTTATTTACTTGGCATCATGGGTGTTTTATCCCCATTTGCGTTTTTCTCCTGAGCTCGTGTTTTACCCGCGTCTTACCTTGCAGACAATTTCTAATTTACTTGGCACCTATCAACAATTTTGTGTCGTGTCTATCCGACGTTCTTCCAGATATGACATGTCTTCTTCCCTAGTGCAATTCCTCGATGGGTCGTCCCCTGTGACGTTGTTTCGTCTGTATCCGGGCATTTGTCATTTTTATCATACGCATCATATCAGATTCATATTATATTTAGCATTATAGTTCGTCTTGTTTTGTTCATATCATTGCATAGCACTGCGCCTAAAGGCAAAATTTTCGGTTATCTGTATTTAAATCCCTCCACCACGATTTCTCGAGTCTCCGTTGCTCGAATCACTCGGTGAAGTTATTTAAATAGGGGCAACTGTAATACCCCAAATTTTGCCCTAAGATTTGTCGTCGCATTTCATTGCATTTTTATTGCATTTAATCAATTACTAACAAATTTGTGTAGTCGTTTGACTTTTTGCAGGTAAATATCATATGACATGCATTTTTTTTCTAAAAAGTAAAAATGACATAATTGGCAAGAGGACATGTGTAAGGAGTTGTGAGTGTGAGAGGTTGAGAGTTTGAATCTCACCTTAGTCACTTTTTGTTTTTTATTATTTTTACTCTAAATTTTTCTATCTTTCATTAAAAAATAACAAAAATAGTTTTTTATTATTATTTTCGTATTTTAATTAAATCATTTTTTAAAATATTATTTTTTTTCACTTTTTTCTAAATTATTCATAAAAATATCCAAAAAATCATAAAATAAAAAATATTGGAAAAAATCTTGTTCTTTTTATAATATTTTTGATTTTTATTTTAAGTTTATTTTAATTATTTTAAATTATTTAAATTTTATTTTTTCTTAACTAATTATTTAGTTTGGGCTTTAAAATGGGCTTTAGGGACATTATTGACAATTTGATGTTAACCCTAATTTGTTCCCTATATATACATGTGTTGCCTTGTTGAAAAAGGGGGCGGAAGGTTCAGACAGAGAGAAGAAGACACCAGAGAAGGAAAAAGGCTGCTGTTCTTACAACGCACAACCCTCATTGGCTTTAAAGGATCGGACCTCTGAGCTCTCCAGTGTTCTCTTATTCAAACCAAACCAACATTCACCGAAGCAAGCCTCCGCTTCGAAGGTTAGATTCCTAAATCCTTTGCATTTTTCATATTTATTTGCATCCTTGCCATGTTAACCTTCATTGTTGTTTAGATCCGTAGATTTTGATCTGTATGAACCATGATTGTGTCATATAGGATTGTTTGCATGTCCATTAATTGTCTGTTTGCATTTGCAATTCTATTGTTATTTTTTATCAAAACCTTTTTCAAAATCAAAAACCTTTTTTTATTAAAACTAAGACTTTTTTTTTTTTCAAAAACCTTTTTTTGTTCCCGTAAACATTTTTTCCCAAAAAAAAAAACCTTTTTTTTATTCCCAAAAACCTTTTTTGTTCCCGTAAACATTTTTTTTCCAAAAAAAAACCTTTTTTGTTCCCGTAAACATTTTTTTCCAAAAAAAGCCTTTTTTTTGTTCCCGTAAACATTTTTTTCCAAAAAAACTTTTTTGTTCCCAAAAACATTTTTTTTTATATATAATTTAAACTTAACATTTTTTTATAATTTAAACTTAATTTTTTTTATAATTTTAACTTAAATATTTTTTATTAAAAAATTAAAACCTTTTTTTATAATTAAAATATTAAAAAATTAAAGCCTTTTTTATATTTAAAATATTAAAAAAATTAAAACCTTTTCGTAAGGAACTCCTGATGTTTGATGTTTGTCGTGTCATTTTATGTACCTTTTATTACTTTTCTTTCTTTTGACATTTCATGTGCATGCTCGAGGTTGAGATGTGCTTGTGGTGGCCACAGCCCCACACTATTTTCCTCCCTCACTTCATTCTAAGTGTCATTACATATTTTCATATTCTTCATGTTTTTAGAAATGTTTCTTTGTTTCTTTATACCCTCTGCCTTTATTACTTTTCTTATTTCTGTACCTTAATTATTCCTCCATATAATGATTTGTCATATTTTCACATTTTTTACAGTTTTATCCTTCCGAAGGATTAGGTCCAGCCTTTTGGCCGCCGAGTCAATAGCCTTACCCCTTTAATGGATCAAACCCTGTTTAGCCCAAATGTCTCGCCGTGTACAAAATTACAAAACTACCCCTAGCTTTAGGTCAAAGAGTCGCCGCACTCATTTTAGGGTTTCCCGCCGCGGAATCCCTAACCTAACCCTAATTCACTTAACAATTTACAACGTAGATATTGGAGTTTCTACACTCCGCGGCGTGTCCCTAAGATACGTTTATTCCCCATTGAAACCTTGGTCACAGTCAAGACGTTTCTAACCTCCCTTTTGAGGGGAACTACAGTTACTCTGATTCCATTCCCGTAAGGATATGTAGGCATAAGATGCGATGTCTTGCCGAGTAAACTTAGAATTAACCCCTAGGTCTTTTTTAATTTTCAATCCTTTGTATATACCCTAAAGCAAAATAATTAATGAAATAAATAAAAAAAAAATAAACAAAAGGTTCCCGTAGAGTACTACGGAAGTTTAGGGTGCTAATACCTTCCCTAATCTTAACCAACCCCCGAACCTTAGATCTCTCCCCTTTAGGTTTTTCCTTTCTTTAACCTTTCCTTCGGATAAATCAAAGACCGGTTGTAAATGAATTAAGATTCAAGTTAATCAATAGCTTGACATCCAAATTTCACCGCAACACCCAACTTCTTCAATAGATTCATTAGCCACACAACTTGACATGCATATAACGAAGCGACAATGTACCCGGTCTCACAAGACGAGAGTGAAACTACCAGTTCCTTCTACGAACACCATGAGATTGGTATTTCACTGAACATAAAGATGTATCCAGCTGTAGACTTTCGATCATATTTATCTTCGCACCAATTGGAATCGATAAAATTGAGCAAATTACATTTTTTGCCCGTGTCCGCTGCGGGAAAGAGAATTCCACAGCCAATCGATCCTTTGACATATCTTAGGATCTCCTTGACTTCTTCCAAGTGAGACACCTTCGTTCTCTCTATGAATTTACTCACAATACCGACACTAAATGCCAAGTTCAGTAACGTATTACACAAATATAGTAAGGATCCAATCAACCTCATATAGTGAATTAGATCAACATCTTACTTATACTCATTCTTCAACAATTGTAGCCTCGGTTCATCCAGAATAATGGCAGCATTACGATGTTTCATTTTAAACTTATTCAATATCTCAAGCGCGTACCTTCTTTGGTGCATGAGCAGTCCTCTTTTGGACCTGTGAAACTCAATGTCAAGGAAGTATGTCATGAGGCCTAGGCCAAGCATCTCCAATTATTTCATAAGTTCACTCTTGAACTTTGAAATCCACTTTCTATTGTTGCCCGTTATCAACAAGTATTCTACAAATAGACAAAGGATAATCACGTTTTCACTTGTATCCGTTTTCGCATACATGTCATGCTCGGATACACATTTGTTGAAGTCAACCTCATTTATCATTCTAGGTGCATCAAGCATATGTTATCTAACCTTAACCTCTTTCAAGTTAGTCTTTGTCAAGATGCAGATGAATTAGGGTTTCACACTGTTAAAATCAAGAATCATGTTGACTGATCAGTCAAGGTTTTGGATTGATCTTCTACATATCAAGTCTTCACATCATCAAAAGGTCCATATCTTACCAAGAACAAGTGCTATTTGAGGTTGTTACCAAGAGAATTGAAGTAGTGTTGTGCAAAACCCTGATTAGAGTTTCTAGTTGAAAAAGTCAAGTGTAGTTTGACTTTTGCCCTAAATGAGTTTCCAAAGCTTGAATCATGGTCCATGGTGTTTCTATGACTTATTGAAGTCCCCTCAAGAAGTATCAAAGGTTCAAAAAACCCCAAAACACTAAGGATCAATCCTAAAGATTTCAACTGTTTGGTTCGTTTGTTTGGAAAGTCAACTCTTTGACTTTTAGGGTTTTGTTCCTAAATTGAAGCAATCAAAGTTTCCAACATCATGTTATGCCTAACTAGCGAGTTTGGTGAATATTTAATCAAGAATTGATGGATAACTTGTGAATCAAGAAATTAGGGTTTATGAAAAACCCTAATTACAACCTTATTTGGAATGGTCATAACTTTCAAACCACACATCCAAATTGGATGGTCCAAAGCTGGTTGGAAAGTCTTGAGAAATCCTACAAAAGTGTCCTAGAGGGTTGATGTCCAAAAGTGCATAGATTTTGAGTTAGGAGCTCATCAAGTTGTAAAGTATTTCCACACTTAGAAAATTTCTTGTTTTTTGACTTGTAAGTCAAGTTTTGCAGCCAACTTCATGGAGATTCTTGACCTAGTTCCGTTTGGAATCTGAACTTTGGACAAACATGAACATTGTAGATCATATTTGGGGATTTTTAAAAATTACAAGAGCATTTTCACAGCCTTTGTGGTTAAGGAGAATCGAAGAGAGCAAGTTAGGGATTTTTCATGTCACAAAACCAAGTTCAACACTTGCACTTTGATGCATAAACCACTCAAACCTCTTCCAATCACTTGTTTAACTAATTCTCTGATGTTTAGGGACTTAATTGATGAGATTAAAATGGATTACCATGAGCAAAAACCAGAGATTGATTATTTGAATTGTTTATTCAAGCAAGTGGATGCAAGTGGCAAAGAGAGAGAAACTTTTTCCATTCTTTGCTACACCTCAGCTACTCTCTTTCCTTCACTTCATGTCAACTATTTGCAGGATATTAGTGATGTTGAAACACATAGGAAAGTTTCTCATGCTCAGAAAAGAAATCCCAAGTTGGATTTGCTCATTTTGCCTCCAAAAAGGGCAAACTTGGCAAGTTGGCACAATCTGCCCATACCTCTCATTCTCCAAGATTTCCTATAAATAGAAAATACTCTTAACATCCAAAGAACACCATAATCAACTAGAAATCAAGTTGAATATCTCTCATTTCTCTAATCACCATCTTCTTGCAAGTGGTAGAAGTTGCTTCTTTGTGAAGAAAAATCAGCCTTGCAAAAACTCTGCCACAACTTAATACAGCCACCAAACACTTGAACCAACACCTTAAACACATCACATATGATGCATTGAAGCTATCCAAACCCTCACTTTCCAAAAGTCAACTCTCATACCTTGAAAATTTGACTTTTCTGGATCTTCATAAACCAGAACCAAACCAACCCTTTTCTAATCATTCTAACACTTCAAACACTCTTCATATAAGTTGTTTGAACTTTCCAAGGCATTATAAAAGTTCTATAACACCATTTCCTAGAGTTTCACTTTGAAGCTTTTGGTGTTTTCTTGCATAAGGAATTCTGTGAAGGCAGTGATCTTGGAGGAGTTCTCATCATTTGAACACCTTATTTGGAGCATATTGGAGTTGCTTGGATCATCATCCATCAACTGGTTTTCTTATTTAGTGCATTGACTTGAAGAAGCTACAAGAGGTAAGTGTTCCAACTTGCTACTTTTAAGATCATGCTGAATATTGATGTACACTAAGTATGAACATTCTAGATAGATTTTATAGGTCATGTTTGAACCATTTCTTGCTCATAAACTTGGGTATTCATGACTGTCCCTTTGGTTTGGCTTGTTAGCTTACTTTAAGTGTCATTTCAATATGAAAATTGTTGATTCTGGTTAGGCATAGATGATTGGTGTTTGTAAACATCATTTATAGGTCATATGTGATATGTTTGATCATCTGGTTGATGTTGAATTGGTACATTTCTGTCTGTTACTTTGCTCTTGCACAAACTTGTTATTTTTGCCACTACACATGCCATCTGTTGAATTAGCTTGTCTATTGATGTATGATTCTTGTAATCACTCTCTATATGTCTCATGTGTTGTGTTTGAATCATTACTTGCTGCTTAGAACATGTACATTGGATTGTCACATTGCTCTTGCACATAACATGCCTTTTTAAATGATGCTATCGAGTTTTTCAAATGGTGCGTGATCTGAGAAAACCACCACCACCAATTGATTCCTTATGAAAAAATACATAATTTTATTTTTTATGTCATCCAATTTGATTAAGTTTTGAGTGAGTTATGATCCTTCTAGCAAAATCTGCCTTGCCTTGGTTTTTGCTTGCCTTGCTTTTTGCCTTAGTTGCCTAGTTTGGTGCCTAGTTTTCAAATGTGCATAACTTCTTTGATTTTTATCATTTTGATGCCACTCTTTTTGTATTATGATCCTTAGTGTGTCTAGTTTCAATGTGAGAAGAAATAATTCAAAATTGTTATTTTTGAAACACTTTGGTCCATTTGAATGACATGGTCCTTTTTAGGGTTTTCTTTGGTTTTCATGAACTTTCTTGACATAGTACTTGATTTTTCTTGTAAGATTGATCTTGTATGAATCATTGTTGAATGTATAAAATTTTATATGTTTGAACGCATTTGACTTTTTGCTTTACCATGATTTTACTTGCCTTTGTGAATACATGAATGTAAAAAGTGTACCTTATAATTACCATATTTTCCATTGATTAACTATATGATTTCAACCCGAATTCTGATTATTCCGCAAGTTTGCAAGTGTTTTTCATTCTCACGCTAAATATGATCAAGATATAGAAAAGCGCGTAAGGAATGGACAAAAAGAGGAGAAAAAGTCAGAAAACCACAGAACGCAGGATTTTGGAGGTGTGACGGTCGTCACAGTCCATCACGAGCGTCACGAGCGTCACGTCCGTCACAACATGGCCACGACCGTCATGGTCTTATTATCAGTCATAACGTTAATAACAGAAACGTGGTCACGAAGAGGAGAGAATTTAGGAATGATCCAGTATGCCCTCCCTGAGAATTCTCTCTCTCAACTTATTTTCCTCCGACATTTCCTCTTGCAACCTTGGATATAAAAGGAGAGAAGTTGGACTTGAAAAGTGGGCTGGCTTCTATGTACCAAATTGCTGCCAAAATTCTGTTGAAGCCATTTTCCATTTTATTGTTTTTTTTCCTTTCCTTTCCCTTTAGTTCAGAGTACTGTTATTTCATTCTGCACTTCTATTTCACCATAGTAGAATCCTGCCGACATTGTGGAGGACTACTCGAGAATCCAGTATCAGTAATACTTACAGGTTCTTATTAATCAAATACTTATTTTATTATTCAGTATGCATGCTATATTATTTTGCTGTTTATATTTATTTATGATTGAATTAGTTAACATGTCGAGCTAAATTG
The DNA here is from genome assembly GCA_963859935.3 of Lathyrus sativus. Classification (NCBI taxonomy): domain Eukaryota; kingdom Viridiplantae; phylum Streptophyta; class Magnoliopsida; order Fabales; family Fabaceae; genus Lathyrus; species Lathyrus sativus. The sequence continues at coordinate 15,956,893 of OZ012735.1, forward strand.
ATATTATCGATATGCAATCCAATTAGTAGGACGAGATTTGATAATATCCGGTGCGCCTTTCCTTTTTACAAACGATTTTTCTGGCCGTAGTTTTTAAATCTAATTTTCTAAATAAACTTTGTCACGAAAGTGAGAAGCTATTTACAACGGTTTTGCCATGGAAGTGGGAAATCTATTAAGGTTCGAGCCGACATGCGAAAGCTTGGGGTCCGGACCAGATAGTAAAAACTAGGCATTAATTTTAAACACAGCGAGAGCGCTTTAGAATTAATCATAATTTATTTATTTTCAAAAAGTACTTTTAACCCTGAATGGGACAACGAGAGCGTATATTCCGCCTTAAAATTACGACCCGAGTCAATAACCAGCGTGAGGCAAAGGTCTTTAAACGAGTATTTTCTCCTAAAAGGTATTTGCAAAAGCTAAAAAGCATCGATGACTTGTCGAATCCCCGAAAATTAAGGCATTACATACCGATATCCCTTATCGATATTTTTATGCTTATAACTTTTATTTCCTTTACATCCCATAACCTAGCATCTATTTTTCTAAAAACATTTTCCGCCTTAGCTAAAGATAGTAACAACCGATAGCACTAGTTTGATCACTAGTCCCTGTGGGATCGATATCTTTATTACTACGCGATAGACTGTGCACTTGCAGTTAGTACCCCTCGACTCAGAAAGTCGCAATCAAGTTTTTGGCACCGTTGCTGGGGACTCGTTTAGCCAATAGTGTAATTCTCTGTTACACAGTATAGACTAAAGTAACCCTTTTATTTTCCTTTTTTCTTGTTCGTCGATTGTATGCCAAGTACTCGCTCACAAGGAGACAATTTACAACCACCCATCTCCGAACTAGAGCACTTCTTACATCTAAGACGCTGCATAATAGAGTATCAACATAAACATAATATTCCTGATCTTCTCGCTCATACTCCTGATCTTGTTGAAGAATCGAAAATGGCCGAAGGACCTCAGAACAGACCGCTGAAGTACTACGCTGCCCCATCTCAACAAGAGCCTCATACTAGCATTGATGCCCCTACTATCAACCGAAATGAATTCAAGTTAAAAACTTCGCTGCTGTCAGCCATACAACAACACCAATTCTTGGGAAGTGCAACGGACGATCCGAATGAACACTTAACTAAGTTTGTGCAGTACGCAGACACAGTGAAAGCAAATGGTGTAACTTCAGACGCGATAAGATTACATCTTTTTCCTTTCTCTTTTAGAGATATAGCTTGGGCTTGGTTGCAATCCTTGCCATATAACTCTGTTACTACGTGGGAGCAGCTGAAGAACGTCTTCTTAGCACGGTACTTTCCGCCAAGCAAAACGGCTATGCTAAGAGCTCAAATCAACGAATTTCGACAAAAAGATTCTGAATCGCTCTACGAAGCATGGGAGAGATACAAAGATATGATGAGGGCATGTCCATACCACGGTCTTGAAGACTGGGTGACTATTCATACCTTCTACAATGGGCTTCTATATAATACCCGATTAACAGTAGACGCTGTCGCGGGCGGTACACTTATGGATAAGCCATACGACGAAGCCTATCAACTAATCGAAAACATGTCTCAAAACCATTGCCAATGGGGAGGTGAGAGAACTCTAGTATAGAAACCCCAAGCAAAAGGTGGGATGTACGAGATCAGTAGTCTTGAAAAATTCCATGCTAAGGTAGATGCCTTGATGCAAAAGATTGACAATTTAACCATATCACCACTAGTCACCGTGGCTGCTGTAACTTTGAACTGCGAGTTATATGGAATCACTGGTCACGCTGCGCCCGAATGTTAGTTATTAACAGGAACCCCCACAGACCAAGTGAACTATGCTCAAGGAAACCCTTACTCGAACACCTATAACCCGGGCTGGAAAAACCATCCGAACTTTTCCTACAAAAGTGATAACGCATTGTATGCACCTACCAAACAACTGCTGCACCACCTGGATATCAAAAACCAGCCATAGTTGCTCATAACGTCCCTAGAAAATACAACCTTGAATTGATGATGGAAAAATTCATGGATCTATTTTTACTGAGCGAAAGATGGTTGAATTTGCTTCAGAAATGGGGATCAAACTCGTCACATCTACACCTTACTATGTCAGGCAAATGGACATGTCAAAGCAGTCGGGAAAATAATAATAGGTTTAATCAAGAAGCATGTGGTCCAAAAGCCTAAAAACTGGTATAAGACGTTAGATCAGGCACTATGGGTTTGTCCAAAGTCTCCCAAGGAAGCAACAAACACAACTCCTTTTCGACTTACATTTGGACATGATATTGCGTTGCCTGCTGAAATATACTTGTAGACAGCAAGAATTCAAAGGCAAAATGAGATACCTTCTGAAAATGTATGGGATATGAGTTTAGATGAGTTAGTCGATTTGGATTAAGAAAGGTTGACTGTGTTGGATATGCTCATAAGGAAAAAGGAAATGATGGCTAAAAGCTATAACAAAAAGGTAAAACCTAGGGCCTTTTTGGTTAATGACCTAGTCTGGAAGGTTATTTTGCCTATGGACAAAAAAGATAGGGACTTTGGGAAATGTCACCTAACTGGGAAGGTTATTTTCAAATCATCCATGCATTTTCAAATAACGCATATGAGATCGAAGAAACCAACCCTGAGCGTAGAACTCTTAAAATCAATGGGAAATACTTAAAAGAGTACATGCCTATGTCATAAAAGATTCGAATAGCATAATAATCAATTTAATATGAATCAAAAGCCAACATGGTATTCATTAAGAGGGAGTCTAAAATAGAAAAAAAAAGTCATTACATCAAAAGTTGAAAACAAAACATAGAGATTCATGCAAAGCGAATAAAAATAAATGGCCTAAGTAAAAGGGTTCTTGACATTTTAGAGGTGTGCTTTTAGAATGATGATCTTATAATTGATCCTAGAATCTTCCAGCTTTAACTCATCGTTCTCCTAATCAAGTTGAATGGTAACCTCCATATGTTGGATGCCATCATGGGCCCCAAGGTCAATCTGGGCTTTAGTCGAGGCAAGCACTAAACCTTCCAGATCCTTTTCCTTTTTCTTAAAGTCTTCGACTTGCTTTGTCAAATGAACAATTTTCGCCTCATATATAACACTTTATCCCCTATAGGCCGATAGGTGGTCTTGGTCCTTTTGAAATTTTTCCTCGAGGACATCCACCTTTTGTTGCAACACCACGCTAAGATACCAATATGTGGTCGACTTGTCATACTTCTGCGAAGACCATCCACATACCGTTTCTTCTCTGCAATGGATTGACAAATTTGATTGAAGAGTGGTTCAAAGTCCAGCATAAGAGAAACTGCAGACTCAGACAAATTTTGACCACTGAGTTTTTTCAGTAGTCTTCTGATGTTGGACCCTGTAGAGGAATATTGTTCAAGGATTTGTAAAAGGTCGTCCCCAAGGGCATAAGCCTTTAGTTGTTCAATCAATAGACGCATGAAGTCTTCAATAAGATTATTATCAGCAACAAAATAACTTAAGAAATGACTGCCATCACTTTCTCCATGACTTTTAACCAACCTTCTTAAAGCCTCGACATGATTCTGCGCTTTAATAACAATGATCTATTCTCGACTGAGGGAAGTGTTAGATGAAAAGTCTTTGATAGAAGGACGAGTGACGGTCGCAAACCCAAGTGACATGGTTATACTAGGTTGTAGTGTGGCACCCAAGGCATTTGTGTTATTCCAAGCTTCTTCCTTAGATCTAGGTATCACATCCTCGGGGTTTCCATGATTTTTGAAGAAGGTGTCCTCTAAGTCCCCATAATCTTCAGATTCTTTAGAATCCTTGGAATCCTCAGAGATAACATTTGACTTCTCCTTTTAGAAATGGTTGGACCTCCAGTTGAATCTTCATTGTCATCAAGTTTGTCGAAATTATCATCTTCTCCAAGAGGTGGTACAACATTGTTGTCTGGTGCAGATTCATTTAGGTGATCACCATATTTAGCCACCACATTATCACCATATTAAATTCTATCGTTGATATTTATAGAGTTCTCTATTGAATTGATACGAGTAATTGATATTATATGTATCGTTGATGTTTATAGAGTTTTTGGTTGAATTGATATTATATGTATTAAAATTTCATTGTTGATGTTTATTGAGTTCTCAGTTGAATTGTTGATTATTTCTCCTATTAATTTGTTGGTATAGATTAAGCTGTTGGTTCATGTGCATGAGTGATCAATTTCATAAATTAGGGATATGAGTAGGAATGTTAATGGGTTAAAGTGTTACCGCTAGTGGTGGTTAGTAATTTGAGGGGTTTGTTGATTTGGAATCAGAGTAGGTTAAAGAAGAGGGTTCAATAGTAATAACAAAATTCTCAAACTTTAACGGAGAAAATTGGAATTGTTACATTTTAAAATAAGTTAAAATAAATCTAATAAGTTAAAATAAGTCGAATAAGTCACAATAAGTCGCAATAAATCGAAATAAGTCGAGTAAATCACAAAAAATATAGTTGAGTATTGGTCATCTTGTTTCACCTATAACTTGAGTTTCATAAATCTGTTTGACGTGTGCAGCAGCAGATCTAGAGATTTTGCTTAATGGGGGTAAGAAATTGAGGAATTTTTTAAATAAAAACAAATACAATTATTAAATTGTATGAGTCAATAGTAAAATTAAAAAAAAAATGTATGTTTGAATGAGTCAAAGAATGACGTTAAAGAAATTATTTTTAGATAAATATTTTATTAAAATTATACTATAAATGTTACCATGCATTTTAGTTTGTCAAAAAAATTAAATGAATTAAATAAGTTATTGATTTTTATAAACATATAACTTTTCACCTCTCTAAAAAATATACTTAAATATATTGTTTTTTCATCAACAAAGTTGATACTACCTATTAAAATAAGTTTATATTGGGCTATATAATGAGACTAAAACTTAACATATAATTTAATTGATCAAAATGATAATGAGAACTTAGAAAAAAATAACTAAATATTAATTTGGTAATTGTTTATAAAAAAAAATAGTTATTTTAGAATAGTGTTTAATGAAATAAAAATAATATAATTATTAGATTGTTATTAAGTCTAAATAAAATAGGAGATATGATAGGGGAGTTTAGGCAAAAATGAAGAAATCGTATGGGGAAAGATATTTCAATTTTTATATAATGAGAGAAATCTTATATATAATGTTTAATGAAAAAAATATATTTGGTGGGGCACTAGCCCCATAAGTTTATATATGCATCCTTTTCCGGACATGCGTTCAGTTGTGTTGGAAAGTTAAGACAGAGATCTTTTTTAGGGTATTGAATTCATGAGATTTAAATGTGTATACGATGTCGTGATTATGATAATGTCTCATGATATTTATACGTGTGAATGATGTTGTGAATATGGTATATCCTTGTTTATATGAATATCGTTGTGAAAAATAGTAATTGTGTACATGAAGTGAGTTTAGTATTGAAATTTAACATAAGTGTACTTAATTTGAGAAGTTAGATGTCGGACTAATGATATAGAAGGATTAGCCGTGATAATAGGTGTTTAAGTAATGTTGTTACCATATGTCAAATAATTTACGCAACTTGCGGTTAGTACACCCGATCAATCATTTGCCTATAACTTTAGTTACCTAGATTTTCTAAGAATGAAACTAATACCATTAGAAACTATACAAGATTTAAAACGAGATAGACTTCGATCTGGATCAATTCTGTTGTGGGAAAGGCTAGAAAACTGAATTGCAAGTTCAATTAATGTTTTGAAAACTCTACAGCACAACTATTTGACATGCTGTTAGTAGTTTGTATGCAACTCAGTCTGCACAAGTCCTTTAAGAGTAAACCTTATATCATAAGAAAATAGACAAAATTTCATACATATTAAACTTAATAAGCATTTCATTCCACCATGTTCAGTAGGAGAAATACTAGTTACAACTCCAACGAAACATTTTGTCAGGTGCCTGTACTAGTTCTATTGTTTGATTAAACTCTACTAATTGGGATTTTAAGTTCTAAAATAAAAATCACAGTCTTAAATAGACTCTCTAAGCTTTTCAAAACATATTCAATTGGTTGATTACTCCGTTTAGTTTTTTTAAATAATTATTGAATATGATGTAAGACTAGCAGAAAACAAAATTTTGGGACTGTTTTGATAAGATGTTATGAATCAACTATCAACTATCTATCCATTAAAATAACATACTATCAAAAGCCCTAACATGTTATTTAGTGTTAATATTATTTAAACTACATTAAAGACTATTTGGTAATTATCTAATGAATCAATTATTCCCTTTCTAAATCAACCACAACTTGACAAGTGATAAAATTACTTTTCAAATTTCAAATTTCTCTTAGGTTTCATTTTCCCATACTTTCTCACTTTTATTTTAACTTTTTTTCCTCCCCTTTTTATTTTTTCTAAACATAAACAAATAAAATTTAACCACTTTATAATATAATTAAGAGAAACATGTGATAATGTTGGATATTCAGAATACAATTTACTCACACACAAAAAAATACAATTATTTGATTGTTATTAATACATAATTCATATTAATTAAAAAATAATTAATAGTTATAAAATTAACATATTATTGTATTGAATTGGATAATATTCAATACCCGTGCAAATAACTAACTTCTCATTTCATCACTCATGATCAATCCAATATATGTTTTATTTTTAATTAATAATTGTCTTTATTTAAAAGACAAAATCCTTATTTTTCAAATATCATTTTTTTTTTCATTCTCCATCTCACAAATCCAATATATTTAATACAATTGGGTATATATGATATTCTCCTTTGGTGTAAATATCATTTCTAAATCAATTATTCCCTTTCTAAATCAAGCACAATTTGACAAGTGGCAAAACTACTTTTCAACTTTTAAATTTCTCTTACATTTCATTTTTTCACATTTTCTCACTTTCATTTTAACTTTTTCTCTTTCTCATTTCTCTTTCCCTTTTTATTTTTTCTAAGCATAAATAAATAAAAATTAACCACTTTATAATATAATGAAGAGAAATATGTGATAATATTGGGTATTCAAAATACAATTTACTCACACAAAAAAAATACAACTATTTGATTTATTAAGACATAATTCATATTCATTAAAAAATAATTCATACTTATAAAATCAATATATTATTTTATCAAATTGGATAATACTCAATACCCGTGCAAATAACTAACTTCTCATTTCACGACTCACGATCAATCCTATATATGTTTTACTTTTAATCAACAATTGTCTTTATTTGAAAGACAAAATCTTTATTTTTTAAAGATCAAATTTTTTTATTCTCCATCTCACAAATTCAATATATTTAATACAATTGGGTATAAATGATCATTGTTCATTTTACCATTAAGTAACTCAATTTTATATGTATATTTAAATACATTTTATATCGTACCAAATTGAATAATATTCAATAATCGTGTAGACAACCAGTGGCAGAGCCAGAAAAATTATATAGCTTGGGCAAAAAAAATTAAGACCGCAAATTCACATTATAATATATAAATTTCCTAAAATAAAAGAGATGAAAGAGATCATGAAGCATAACCTTACAATAGCGTGTTAAATAAAATAATGAAGCAAATGCTCTTTCCGAGACTTCTTTACGGTGAATATTCAAATACTATCAATATCATCCAGTGGCTTGAATATCTCTCGCTTGATGTAACATACCATCAAGTCATTGAACCACACGTCATTGATCTTATTGTGCAATTTATACTTGATAATCTTCATTGCTAGAAAAGCTCTTTCAACGGATGCTGCCGACATCGATAATATCAAAATAAGTTTGTAAACCAATGGAAATACCAAATGTTTCTCAGTTTGAACCATCTTCATAGCCAAAATTTGAACATCTTCACAAGTGGAAAATAAAACATTTCTTTTCACTTGAAGAACATAAATTTAAGTTGATCCCTTATTGTTCCACGATCATCATCAGAAAAGTATGCATCATAAATATCAGCAAGACGAGCAAGCTTATCAACATCAAACTTGAAGAAAGAGTTCTCGGGGTCAAAAAATGAGAAGCAATCAAGGATAATGTTACTTCCTTCACTAAAGCGATAATCCATCTCCACTTATATTTTGTCACCATATGAGGCCTTGTATGGTAGGAGGTGTAAGACTCCTTTGTGTTGGTATGAATCAGGCGAGAGTGTTGTGTTCGGACCTGAAATTGTGCAAGAGACGACTGAAAAGATCAAGATGATCCGTGAAAAGATGAAAGCGTCGCAGAGTCGTCAGAAGAGTTACCATGATAAGAGGAGGAAAGCACTTGAATTCCAAGAGGGAGATCATGTGTTTCTAAGAGTTACGCTGGTAACTGGTGTTGGTCGAGCTTTGAAGTCTCGAAAGCTCACATCGCATTTTGTTGGTCCGTATCAGATTACGCAGAAGGTGAGGGAAGTAGCCTATCGGATTGCTTTACTGTCGTCGCTCGCCAATTTGCATGATCTGTTTCATGTGTCTCAGTTGAGGAAGTACATTCCAGATCCATCGCATGTGATTCAGATGGATGATGTACAAGTGCGAGATGATTTAACTGTTGAGGTGTTACCTGTTCAGATTGACGAACGAGAAGCAAAACAGCTATGAGGTAAAGAGGTCGCCTTGGTGAAGGTATTGTGGGGAGGACCAGCTGGAGAAAGTTGAACTTGGGAACGTGAAGATCAGATGAAGGAGTCGTATCCGACTCTGTTTTCTGCAGGTAATTTTCGAGGACGAAAATTATTTTAAGTGAGGGAGAGTTGTAACACCCCAAATTTGATCGGAATATGTTAACCGTGAAAGCCCAATTTGTGAGGCCCAAGACTAGGTTGGACAAAATTGAGTTCTGAAGGGAATTTGAATTCATTTGTGTTAACCGTGAAAGTTTGGTGGCCAAAGCTCTGAAGGAAAGGTTGGAGGCAGAAGATCTCAAAGTTAATCATGAAAGTTGCGAATCGACTAAGGTATGAGGAGTATCGCTGTTCATGATTTTCTATGTATGCCTTTAGATGTGTTTATGGTTGATTTATGATTTAAGGTATTCTGGGTTGGCAGTGGGAAAATAGGGAATTTGATGATAAGGCTTTGAGGTTAGGGGTAATGGTATGTAACACTAGATATTGATATGAGAAGGGAAACCTTAGGCCTTCGTGGCCAAAACCTTAGATCGTTATATGTTTGACCCAGTAGGAATAGGAATGTTCAGATGTGAGTAACTCTGATGCACTTAGAGAAATTGCAGGAAAATAGGGATTTAGGCAGTGCAAATGTTGCCAGATTGGCCTAATAAACCATAGATTTTGTGCCGTTATCACCGTATGACCGTAGGGATGTTTTAAGGATGTTTTGGGGGCATTGGGTAAGTGAATCGTATGAGTATTTGGGCAAGAATCAATTATGGTCGTAACAGGTTTTTGTTGTCATCGCTCTGTTCGCCTAGCGAACAAGCCAGCGAAGGCTCGCCACAGACTCGCCTAGCGAGCAAGCCAGCGAAGACTCGCTACCGACTCGCCTAGCAAGCAAGCCAGCGAACGTAGCAGAGTTCACGAAATTTGATCGTTTTACAGCGATGCCTGTAATTCTGGGATTTCTGGGATGGATTACCCCAAGTATGACAGTGTCAGTGAGTTTTGGGTGATGTGTACATGATGTTACGATAGTTTTCTATGATGTATCGATTGAGTTAATATGATGAAATTGCCATGATTTGATGAACTATGTGATAACATGAGATATGATAATTTTGTGTGATGATGATGAGTATGATGAATGATGATGCACCATATGCTGTATTGTGAGGATTATTATTGTGACGTGTGCATCATGCATTCATGTGCATCTGAACTTCGGTTCAGGACCTCGATTACTTTGACTTCAATCCCATTGTGTGAATGCGAAGTGTTTTGATGTGCTCCGATTCTCTAGTAGAATCGATCCTATTGATGGGGATCTATGGAGGGTTGATGACCCAGTGTCCATCGCGGTGTGATGATTGGTACCACATGCATTGAGTTGTGTTGCATTGCATTTATGAGTCTTTTGTATAAATTATGACATTGTGGCCTTTGAGGCATATTTGAAGATATGAATGTGTTGAATATGATTATGATGCCGTTTATACATTAATTGTTATACATTGATTATTATGAATTGTTTTACTCACCCTGCCTGTTTGAATGTTACTTCTACGTGGGTAACGTGCAAATGATCCAGTTTAGCCGTGGACGCCGACGAGGAGTTAGTTCTGAAGTTTTTGAGTGTTTTAGTCTTTTGGTCAGCCTAGAGGGTCTTGCACTGATATGCATTTTGATTAATTTCCCTTTTTGAGGAAAACTTTGATTTATGCTTTGAGTTCCGCTGTTTATGATGTTTTGATGTACTTTGGGAAAAACCCGTAGTTACGGAGTATGGACCTATTTTGATGACATTGAGAAATGTACGCCCTTTTAGTGGTTTTTTAATGAGATTTATTTATTCACTCTGATTTTTGTGTTATTTTGCCTTGATATTTTTGGGGTACAGGTCAGCCCGTCCGACCAAGTGTCAAGTGTTTATGTTGTTAATCCGACTGGCCAAGTGTCAAGTGTTTATGTTGTTAATCCGACCGACCAAGTGTTTATGTTGTTAATCCCCTGTCACTCGATAGTGTGAGAACGCTATCGATGAGTTGTTTCCTTCTAACCTTGTTGGTGGTTGTAGATATGGCAGGAAGGAATGATTGAGAAATAGTGCGCAGAAGTGATTGAAAGTGATTGAGAAGATTTTCCGAGTTTAATGCTGGATTATTGACAACTATTTGGTATTTCTTTTGTCGCTTTGATAGTTTAATGCTGAATTGAAAATACCATATTTTTCTAAGGTTATGTTCCATTATTTATAAATCCAAACAATAGAATCACATTACCACTTCACTCCATTTCATTCCATCCAACCAATCTAAACATACTCGAAATCACTTATTTGAATAATGATATTAATCGAAAATGTCACGTTAACAACTTATAAAGATTCACTTTAAAAAAAGTGTTGTCTAAGCTGGAGTAAAATGTGACAGCGTGAGTTGCCCCTTCGTCAATCTATTTTCCTTCCGTTAGATAGTACTAATAACACAAGCAAACAGTAGAAGCGTTACAAACGTGTGATTAACATCTCTTCATTTCAAAATCAAAATCAAGATTCTCCACACAACACAACGCAACATTCAAAAAAGAGAGTACAGTACACCGAGTTCGAATCTCCACCTCTCTCTCTCTCTCTCTCTCTCTCTCTCTCTCTCTCTCTCTCTCTCTCTCTCTCTCTCTCTCTCTCTCTCTCTCTCCAATCAAACCGTTACATTTCAAAACCCTAACTAGGGTTCAACTTTCTCCACCGATCCAATCATGGTGGACGACACCGTCACATCTCCTCCTCCTCCTTCTTCATCCTCCGCTCCCGTTCCTATCGGCTCCGGCGTGATCTCTTTGGTAAACCGACTTCAAGACATTTTCTCCCGCGTCGGAACCCAATCGGCAATCAACTTACCCCAAGTGGCGGTTGTCGGCAGTCAGAGCAGCGGCAAGTCTAGCGTTCTTGAAGCTCTCGTCGGCCGTGACTTTCTTCCGCGTGGTAACGAAATCTGTACCAGACGACCTCTTGTTCTTCAGCTCGTTCGGAGTTCTGAACCGTCAGATGAATACGGCGAGTTCCTCCATTTGCCCGGGAAGAGGTTTTATGATTTCTCTGATATTCGTAGGGAAATTCAGGTAATACTTTCGCATTTTGCATCATCTATTTATTTTACTTTGTTTCTTGATTGCTTTTGCTCACTTAGCTAGAAATGGAACTGTGCAATCTTTAATGTTGCGTACTGTATTTAATATATTATTTCCCTTCTAGTTTGGCAAATTATTTGAATTACAAAAGAGATAATCTTTATACATTTAATTCTAAAGTTATATAGTTATGAAAACTTTATTGGAGTAGTTTAAGAAGTAGTAAAACCAAGTTATTGGACTCAAGTGGTTAAAGAGTTGTTAAGGTCAAAGAACCTGAGTTCGATTTCTTGGTGATACATGAAGCAAACACGGGGAATACATAAAATTTTTTCTTCAACACATGAAATCTTGTTTTAGAAAGAACATGTGACACATGAGGAAAATTGATGAACTTATTAACAGTTTAGGTATTTTCTGCTTTCAGTGTCAATCTCATATTTTCCTTATTGACAATTTTTACGTTTTTAGTCCTTGATATGCCCAGCAGTAGGAATAGGGAAATACATGAGATGATTCAGTGAATGAGCAGACCTGTATACTATCTATGAAGTGGAATATTTGAATTCTTAGGTATTTTAGCCTTCTTGAAGTAGTTTCTTACCTCAAATAGTATTGCCTATCTGACGTGCCCCTCCTCAAATGCCTCCCCATGACATCTAATCTGAAGTTTTCTTAGTTATCATGATGCACGAGTAGGCAGTGGTCATTTAATTCATAACCTTGGAGAAGATTAATTATTCAGTCAAAGTTACATGCATGTTAGGAAGGTATGTGGTGATCATCTAGTTTAAAACCTTACCTACCTGCTTGTTTGATAAAGGTTTGTGATAGCAAGCTAATGATTAAGAGGGTCTACACACACTAGGTTAGTATAGTCTAAAGATATCAGCAGAGGACAACAACACCTCAAATAACTGAATGTTGTAGAAAAGAGAATAATTCAATCAACAGTTAGTAATGGTGAAGCTATATAGGGAGTAGTTGGCAGAAAAGAGAATGATTCAATCAACAGTTAGCAGTTAGTTATACCAAAGCTACATAGGGAGTAGTGGGCAGGAGAGAAGAGGACTGTTTTGAAGCCCTGATGAGTAAAGAAAGGTTACGGTTCTCTAATAGGCTAAGTCCCCGTATTCTTCTAATCTTCTCCAACCCAATCATTGATTGACATTACATTGGGTCCACACTGAATAAAATTATCCGTCCATTTTGTTTTGTGCCAATCACTAGTCTTAGAATTTGGGCTTTAGGCTGAATTGAACTCCAAAACTTAGCTCAAAAGACGAGTATTATCCCTCTCTCAGGCTCAAGATTGAACACTTGAATCATAGAGGCCCATTATGGGATCTTAACTGTACCAAAGCTCCAGTACCGTAAGCATTCCATAGTGGCCACAAGAATGGAGGCCATGTAAAGGAAATTGCCAAAGTTGAGATCACAAGGGAAAGAGCAAGTGGGGCAATGGTTGTTGATGGAATCACAAATTGAAACATAGACGCAAGCAATGGTGCAAGAGATACTGCACTAATTGAAGGAGGACTAGAGAAACCCTTCACCATCAAATCACATCTCATCTCAAGCATCGAGTTCTTAGTAGGCAACAATGTCATTCCTGTTTTTGCAAGGGATGATGCCCATGTACGAGTGGGCAAGATGGATCGGCATTTTCAGTGAAATATGCTAAAAGGAGGTATGCTATCGGTCACCCTCCATGGTGTCCACGGAAGGATGGGATTTGTCTTATTTTCAATGGTGGATTCTTGAAATCCAAACTAGACTTGGGTGATATTACCCAGTAGAACTGCAGCCATTGCCCATATTCCAAGACTCTCTGCCAAGCCAGCCTTTACTGTTTGCTGCATATTAGGCTGTTGCACACTAATGTTCATATTGTATTGTTAATTGGGCCTCTCTCCATCTGAGTGGAATGAAAAAACCTTTATGTCACTTTTATCATTAATTAAGGACAACCCTTGCCTTTCAACCATGATGGTAGTTTTCTCAATCTAGAGAAGAAAACTACTTATTTTCCCCATTCATTCATTATATTTGAAGATGCAATCCACTAGTGATCCTCAAAGGTCATGTCCATATATTTGAAGTTCATTATATGTATGCATGGCATTCAAGTGGTCCAACGTAGAGTGAAACAAATTGGTATTTAGAGACTCCATCCTCAGACATTAGTGAATTGTAGTACAATAAAAATAGTCGATAAGCTTTGAGGTATACTGTTTTCTCATTTGTTACTGCAGCTTTCAATGTACCATCAACATTAAAACAATAGTCACAGGTAGTTACTGACTTGGTTATAGATTCATAATCCGTTTGAAATCATTTTAAATTTTTTGTATCTCAGAAGTAGTTGAGTTTCAGATTTTCTTATTTGCATCTACATATCATGTGATTATATTACACTCTTGATAACAATCTTCTGACCAGTTATGCTATGTACTTGTTTAATCCTTTATATCTCAGTATTGACTCATATCATTATCATCTTTTTACAGGCTGAAACTGATAGGGAAGCGGGAGAAAACAAGGGCGTCTCAGACAGGCAGATCCGTTTGAAGATTGTTTCACCAAATGTTTTGGACATGACACTTGTAGATCTCCCAGGTATTACAAAGGTTCCTGTTGGGGATCAGCCTTCTGATATTGAAGCCCGGATCAGAACAATGATCATGTCATATATCAAAGAGCCCTCCTGTCTTATTCTAGCTGTCACACCGGCAAATTCAGACTTGGCTAATTCAGATGCTCTTCAGATGGCAGGAGTGGCTGATCCCGAGGGTATGCTTTTGCTTCCATATTCTGAAAGCTTTCAATGTTCTTTTGCATCTCTTTAATTTGTTTAAATGGTCATATATATGATGCAGGTAATAGAACGATTGGCGTAATTACAAAGGTTCAGTATACTCTTATAACATTATAATATATGTGTATCTTTGTGGATTTTGTTATATGCTGTTGAGTCATTCTGACAGTGTTAGGCACATATTTTTTGCTATGAAGTTGGATATCATGGACAGAGGTACCGATGCTCGAAATCTGTTACAAGGAAAAGTTATTCCCCTCCGACTTGGCTATGTTGGTGTTGTAAATCGTAGTCAGGAGGTAATGATATTATCGTACTGTGACGAAGATGTTGTTTGACTAATTTAACTATCGCATATATTCTGTTAGATGTTTAGCTAGATTTTTTTTTCTTTTCAATATACATGCAATATGGAAGGACATTTTGTAAACAAAGATGCATATGCTAATTGCTTGAATAGTGTTCAGGTCAATATGTTATACTGAAATGTGGTTTCTCTTGTTTGGTAAAATTAGGATATTCAAATGAACCGAAGTATAAAAGATGCTCTTGTTGCTGAAGAGAAATTTTTCCGCAGCCGTCCTGTAAGGAAATTTCTAAGCATAGTTGTTTTCAAGCCTTTTACTTATTATATACTCTATACAGATTTTATCCATTTGTTCTTCATAGGTTTACAACGGTCTAGCAGATAGTTGTGGTATACCTCAACTAGCAAAAAAGTTAAACCAGGTAGAGCCTTTATGCCATTTAAAATACTCTTTAAATACATTTTACTGTTTAAAATGCTGGAAATAATTAGGATTTTCAGCGTTCCTTTATCCATATAGAGCAAAGCACCTCTTACTCTTCTCGTTTTTGCCTTATATATTTGACACACTATATATTGGTTTTTCCTCAATATAAAAGCTTGCAAAAGCTTCCTCCTTAGTAGTGAGCTTTCAATTCAAGGAAATAGATTAGTTGCTTCACTTCTAATGCTGATTGTTTATTTGCTTTGTAGTTTGAGATTAGCTAGCATACAATGTCAGTGTACAAATTTTTAAATGACGAGAATCAATAACAACCTATCATTTGTATGACTTATAAGTTATATATGATGAAAGTTAAACTTTTTTAATGATCGAATGGTTATGATTAACAGACCGTGTAAAAAATCTTTACACCGTCAAGGGAAATATGAATTAAATCCTTAGTATTATTGCTTTCAATAATTTGTATCATCCTTTGAAGTTGGAGAGTAATGAGGTTTTTTATTCGGGTGTCATGAAATAATGAACTTTATCAGAGTATTTATTTGTGGCTTGATTTTGTTTGAGATTGAAAGAGTCTAAAGAGAATATGGCCAAGTTTTAACTGTCTTAAACAAAATGCCATATCAACATGGGATGGGAGATGGGAAAACTGTTAAAATCATTCTTGGAAAAACACAGTTAAAAGATCTAAATTCATGTAATTTTAAAAAGAGTGAATCATTATGAAATCGGTTAAGTTTGTGGTTTCTAGACTGATGCATGCCATGTATTGCCTGTCCATCACATTGCAGATTCTAGCACAACATATCAAAGCTGTGCTACCTGGGCTGAGAGCACATATAAGCACTAACCTAGTTACTGTTGCAAAAGAGCATGCGAGCTATGGAGAAATCACGGAGTCTAAGGCATGTGTTATTACTGGGATCTGTCTTGCATATGTCCCTATGACCTCTTAACCAATTACTAGTTAAATTTACTGGATAATCATTCTCCTTATTTAATTAAATATCATATTATATACTTTGGCTAGATTTTTTCCTCATTTTATCTATATTTTTTAATCGTTAATCCTCAATAGGCTGGTCAGGGTGCTCTTCTCCTGAACATTCTTTCAAAATATTGTGAAGGTACCTATCCCTACAATCTGGTTTATTTTCTTACTCTGCTTTTCTATTTGTGAACTCATCTTTTCGTTACTTTTATATTTGTTAACTGGTATTCACATATTGTTACCTTTCCAAATTCAGTAACTTCTATCTCCATGTTTTTTCTTTCTGAAAATAGCATTCTCCTCCATGATTGAGGGAAAGAATGAGGAGATGTCTACATCCGAGTTATCTGGTGGGGCACGAGTTCACTATATTTTTCAATCCATCTTTGTCCGGAGTTTAGAGGTATATATTGCTGTATTTATATATGATATAGCAGTATTGTTATACTTTTACATATTCTTATATCATATGTAGAGATAGAAAACACAACTATAATTTACAGAGTAACCCATTTGTATCTGATTAGAAACAATCAACCAGCCTAGTTCTACGTTATACTAAGTGAATGTCTAACCTGCCAATTTTTATCTGTTTAATAAAAATCCAAACATCTGTTAATTGCATTTCAAGGATTGAAATGAGTGATTTCTTTTGTTATAGTAAGTGGATGTCTGACCTGCCAACTTTTTTATATTGTGGAATATTAGGCCATAGGCAAAAAAGTAGTCAATGCCACACAGCCTAGGAGCTGTGTTGCTTCTGTTCTTTTTCTTTTGATTTAGCTACTTTTTGAGACTTGTTGTGTAACTTGACACTATCTTGAAGGAGGTAGATCCATGTGAAGGCTTGACTGATGACGATATTCGTACTGCCATACAAAACGCAACTGGGCCAAGATCAGCATTGTTTGTACCAGAAGTGAGTTTCACTACTCTTTTTTAAATAGAAATTTGAATTTTGAAAATTTTTCAGTTAATATTTGTTAATACTTTTCTAAGCTTTGTGGATTTAAATTCATTTATCTTAACCACACATGTAAAGTTGAATCCTATTCTTGAGCATGCTTCTCTATTTGCAATAGGTACCATTTGAAGTCCTAGTGCGAAGGCAAATATCTCGTCTATTGGATCCAAGTCTTCAGTGTGCCAGATTTATATATGATGAATTAATAAAGGTAGGGGCACAGCTGTAATGTTTGCCATTTCTACTGTCTCACCTCACCAACTATGCTCCTAACTAAATTTCCATATCTTCAGATGAGCCATCGCTGTATGGTGACTGAACTGCAGAGGTTCCCTTTCTTACGGAAGCGCATGGATGAAGTTATAGGAAACTTTTTACGGGAAGGCCTTGAACCATCAGAGAACATGATTGCTCACATCATGGAGATGGAGGTATGGTCTTAAATTGTTTAGTCATTAACGTATAGTTGGTATACACATAATTGGACTAAATTCACCCTTACAAAATCGACTTGTTAGTGAGAGGCGTCGCTCTTTATGAACTTCTCTCATACCTTATCTCTATTTATCAGAGCTTATTGGGTGACCCAGTTGATAAGCTTTGATCCCATATTAGATTTTTATATTAGGCCTAACTCTAGTGTTATCAAATTGCGGCGCCATGCCCGCTATGGTGGACATACATGGCAGTTTTTGGCTTCACCGCAATGGTAAATATCGGCCGATATTGCGGTTTTTCCGCCATAATCCGCTATAACAGCGCTGCAAAGCGGCCACTTTGGCGGGATTTTGGCTCTCCGCCATGGACTGCCATCCGCCATTGACAAGCAGTGTATAAGACCGCCATCGAGCGTTGCAGCGCAATAGGTGGCCGCACCCACATATGACCTAGCAGCGTTGCAAAAGCAATTAGTGGCCGCGTTCATATATGGATTCTGCGTTTCATTCGCATGTTTCATGGCCCTCTATCACTTTAGCAGATTAGTAGCTGTCTTGTACTGTCCTTTTTTGCTCTCGGTTAAATAAAATAAGCATAAATTTGAGGGTTACCTATGAAATAACCTAATGGACTTTCTGTATGAACCAATAATAGGCTGAGGTGAATCATGGGCCTCAAGTCTTTTTTTAACAAAACATCATGTGAGGCAGGTGAACCGTAGTATATCTTAAGGCTTAATTCAGTTTTTTGTCTGGGTCTTAAGTCTTAAAGATATATAAAAGTACAAATAATGTACAATTACAAAAATAAAACATATGATATTTGAGAAGAGGAGGGTTTTTTAAAATCTCAAATATGCATTTGCTGTTATTATTATTATTTTTTTAAACAAACAGGTTAAATTAAGTTTGTTTAGCATGGCTTGGGTTGCTGTTGTGAAATTTATAGCATTATTGGCTAGTATTCTCTTTTGAAATAAAATGGAAAGTCTGTCAATTGATGGTGTACTTGTAAGCCAAGTTGAAACTTTTGACATGCCATGAGTCTGTCAGTCTTTTTCTTGGTGTCGATTGTGATGGTCAGTTTATTAGATTGAATTTTCATTTCGATCTCCATACTTTTTTATTTAAAGTTTGGATTACTCAATTCTGCAGATGGACTACATAAATACTTCACACCCAAATTTTGTTGGTGGAAGTAAGGCATTAGAAATTGCAGTGCAACAGACCAAATCTTCTAGGGCTGCCTTATCAGTTTCTAGGCCAAAGGTATACCTGGGCTCTAATTCCAAATATGCCCTATGTTTTGAGATGTCAAAACTAATTAATGCTTGCCTATCTTTTGTATTTAAATTTTTATATTGATCTCGAATAGGATGCTCTGGAATCTGATAAGGGATCAGCCTCTGAAAGAAGTGTGAAGTCTCGGGCTATTCTTGCAAGACAAGCTAATGGAGTTGCTGATTCGGTTTGTAACTATATACTGTTTAATAAACTTAAAATTTTATTCAAATCTTTATTCGTGGGAATCAAAGTAAGGGCTACTAAACTGGCATGTTATTCTTACCTCTTTTATTATGGTATTAATAAAAAAACAGGCTGTCCGTGCTGTATCAGACACTGAAAAAATTGCAGCTTCTGGTAATTTATTTCTTCTATTTAATGTTTCACTTCATTGCGTTCTATTAGCATTTATTTGCTATTGATCTTGTGTTTTTGCATCAACAAATATAATTCTGTTTATTTAAGTTTTCACATTCTTAATTGCTTGATATTTTTTCAGGAAACACTAGTGGATCAAGTTGGGGTATCTCATCCATTTTTGGTGGAGGTGGTGATAAGTCTCTAAAAGAGAGTGCTGCTAGTAAACAAGAAGCTGAACCATTTCATAGCATGGAACAATCATTTACTATGATCCATTTGACAGAGGTTTATATCTTGTGACACATTTATCATCATATTTATCATTATGTTTCAAAGGTATATATTTTCATATACACATTGCTTTTGTAGCCACCTCCTATCTTGCGGCCTTCTGATAGTAATTCAGAGACTGAAACTGTTGAAATTACAGTAACAAAGTTGCTTTTGAAATCGTACTACGACATTGTCAGGAAAAACGTTGAGGATCTTATCCCCAAAGCAATTATGCACTTCTTGGTAATTAATATTCTTTTAAATCTTACAGAATTACAAATGACTGCAATTATATATCTTAAGTAATTTGTATCATACTGTAATTTCCATTGTTCTATTTTGGTATCGCATAGCATACAGAAAAATTTACTATTGTTTTCTGTATTTCTTGAGAAATTCTTGTGTCTACACAAGTTGTGAAGACCAAACCAATCAATTACTGACAAGTTGTCAATTTAAATGTGAAATAATTATGCAGCACAAAAGTTCATAATTAAGGAGTATAGATGGTTGTTTATCAAAACTTAAATGTTTTAGTCTACACAAGATTTTCTCCATTTTTTCTTAACTTGATGCAATATTGTCAATGTAGCTTAGCAGATTGTCTCAATAAGTTTAAATTGTAGCTTAGCAGAGTGTCTCAATAAGTTTAAACCCAGTAGTGTTTGTGCTGATAATATGTAGGAGTTCTATTCATTTGTATAGTATAATACGACGAGTAGTTGCAATTTCTATCATCCTGCCTTAAATTTAAGTACATTGACGGGTCATCATGAGGGGGAAGCATTCACATTGGGTCAAAGACTCACCTAAATGTCAAAGACTCACCCAAACAAGTGAGAGAGACACCACATATTCATCCAAAACCTTAAGGTGTGATAGGTGCATGGTTTCTCTTACTTGTAAAATGCTTAACCTCCACTTTTTAAAGAAATGTGGGACTTAGAACTCACACTCGTTTCTCAACACAATTCACACTCGCACTTGTTTCTCAACATACATGTACTTGTTGACTGTTAGGATAGCAAAAGAGAAGGAAGTCATGGAACTCAAGTTTAATAGGGAACTCTTGTAGCAGACCTGTTGAACAGAAATAGCAATGGTGAAAATAGTTTCATGTATCAAGAACAATATTATAAAACCCGGATTGGTTGAGACCTTTGGGCCAGGGTTCAATCAGTCCAAATCACTAATAAAAGAAGAACCGGTTGAACCAACTGAGTTTGATCCAGTTTTTGCAGACTTAGAACAAACCGCAGTTGAACCCAAACTGGCTGGTGGACTTGCCGGTTCCTTGTTCAACTGGTTTGAACCATCCAGTTTGGTTCTGATGACACTGATTGAGAGTATAAATGCCCATAGTTCATGGCTCCTTGGATGAAGATCTATGTCTCCTCTCAAAAGGATAATGGGAAGAAGAATCCTCTCGTACTCATGTACATTCCCCTATCATAGAAAAGTCAAAATAACCCTCTTCAAAAATCCTCATCTTCCAATTAACCCACCGTTTGACCCATGTTATTTTCCCTTCCTTGCTTAAACTCACCAAACGAAATTCATTCAAGTAAAAAGAAAATGTTGAAAAACGGGTAAAAATGCTACATCTGAGAGAGAATTTTGTCTCAGTTTAGGGAGATCAGTGAAAATGATCCATTTATATTTCACACTAACACATATAGCCCCCAGAAGTTCAAGAGAACTACATTACAAATAGCATAACAGAATATGCCGACTTGGCATATTATGTATCTACATATAAGTAAGAGCTTTATATTTAGAAGTATCAGTATCAGTATATGCCGACTTGGCATATTATGTATCTACATTTACTTAACAACTCTTCAACGGAACAGACAGGCTACTATCCTGATACAGATACTTGTAAATATGAAGCTCTTACTTCACTCACTATTTTTAATTATTTTATTTTCATTCAATTAAATCATTATTATAAACACCAAATCCAGGGTTTTTGTCTCTACTGAATACCACCATTTCACTTTCTCCCATGCCCCCATCGTTAACGTATTGACATTTTTTTTTTCTCCCCGTGTAGAGGGTAGGGGGAGGGATGTTAGTGCTTTTATTAATTTTCATGTTATTTTACCATATGCTTTGTGCTATTTAATTCTAAATGGTTGAAAATGCTTGAATTTTCATGCATTCCGTAAATCCTTATGACTGTCTTTTACTGATTCATATCAGGTAAACAACACCAAGAGAGAGCTACACAATGTCTTCATTAAAAAGCTATACAGGTAAAATATAATGGTGGTTATGGCTTGTTAATTCATTCTGATGTAGTTTCTTCAATGTTTCTTGCTGATTGTACTTTTTATGTTACACTCAAACCAGAGATAACCTGTTTGAAGAGATGCTACAAGAACCTGATGAGGTAGCCTTGAAAAGAAAGCGATGTAGAGAACTTCTCCGAGCGTATCAGCAAGCATTTAAGGTGGATAATCATAATACTTTAGCTAATTATTTTGTGGTGTTTGGTTATCCCGTAGTTTTAAATTGTTTGCTCTGACATTGTGCAAATGTCAGCTCTTTTAACTGTGCATTATATATGTATGCATTATATTTGGTTTTCATTCGGTGCGCTCAACTTAACCTAAACAAACTGGTAGTGGAAACAAAGTATAGTTACTCTCTGATGAGTGATGACTGTATTTTATTCTCTGTAGGACTTGGAGGAGCTGCCCATGGAAGCTGAAACACTTGAAAGAGGATACAGTTTACCTGAAACAACTGGTCTACCCAAAATTCATGGACTACCAACATCATCAATGTATTCATCAAGTAATATTGGAGATTATTATGGAGCTTCTCCTAAGCACCCTAAATCGAAAAGGTCTTCTCATTCTGGGGAACTTCAATCTCCGTTTTATGCTAATGCAGATTCCAATGGAAATGGGAAACAATCCGCCTCAGGTTTTTATCCCACGCTTGATACATAAGCTATAGCTAAACGAACTCGCTAGTCCAAGTAGTTTCGTTGGTCCAAGTAGTTCAATTCGAGGTGTGTTATTCATTTGATTACTTTGCAACATTTGGGATTTGGAGTTTTCCCTTCCAGAGCTGGAATGCATGAACCTAATATTTTCTAACTGAGAGGGTCTTCAATGTCAGTCAAGGCTTGGTTAACACAAGTTCACCTTATGTTCTCATATAAACTTTGGCATTATGTAAAAGCTCCAGAAAGAATAATAGGAGAGGTGATCTTTCACGTTTTTGAGAATCGGCTTTCTGTATATGATAACCTTTTTTCTTTCGTTAGTTAGGTATTGTCTTTAGCAATTATGCAGCTTTGCTGTTTGTTTGCAGTAAAACCAGGGCGTTATTTGCTATGTGAAATGGCTTGCAAGTAGGGGTTTTCCCGTTGATTGTTATTGCAATATATAGAAAGTTATTCGTTAATGCCATCTTGATTTGATCTTTGCAAAGATTGAAGTTGAATTGTTTTCATGTATCTTACAAGTAGGGTTCTGTAGAAAAAAAGCAGATTTAAATTTTACAAAGCAAGCTCTATAGAAAAAGAGCAGTGAGCCAAAACATTTTTATGTAACACAAATCATTTCTAAAAAAAAGTTGAAACAATCTGGTCCTCAATGTCTTTATTCCTTAGTAATTATTTTATTCACGCGCTTAGTAATTAGTAGCACTTTTCTCAGCACAATTAGTAATATAAGTATTTAGGGTTGTAAGAGGATTAGAAAAAATTAATTAAATTGATAATTTAATTGGGTGCGGGTAAAATCTAACTTTTTACTCTCGACTGGTGCAGATGCAGGGGCAGGTCTGTTTTAGGGAGGCGGGTGCGGGTGCGGGGCTGTTTAAACCCGTCTTCGACTTGTCCCGTTGCCATGCTTATTTTCAGTTTTAGATTTTAAGAACTACTAAACTGATGAACCGGACCAATATGCCATAAATATTTTATTTTAGCCATCATTAAATTCAAATTTTGTATTCATTCAACTATTCTCTATCTTTGTTTACGTTTTCTTCCTTTAAGTAAAATACACATTTAGAACCAAATTTCAAAACATAGAATTAATGGCTCTTGCCCTAGCCACCATTGTTGCTCTCTATACCATCATTCTGATATGTTATGATTGTTTCTTTCGTGTTCAAGTTTTCTTCATTAGTTTTTGATCTGACCTGATCAGGAGGGGATCACGGGCTGACCACACTCTCTTGGACTGCTACCTGTTCATTGGTGATGAGGAGGAGAAGGGGGTGTACCTGCAAGACACTCCGATGCCAAAGTAAGAAATTGGGCAGAATGAGAGCAAAGTACAGAAAATGGGTAAGAAGTGAATTACCTAACCCTCTTGTGGAAGAGGATATTTATAGAGAGACCCACGGTCACTTGTGTTGGGCTGGATTGCCAGACCCAACTCAGGTGACTGCTAGGGCTTACGTGGCGTAGTGAAGACTAGGACGTGGTCTTCGCCCAAGTTCAACTGTCCCGTGGTCTCCGAAAAGTGGGTTT
Organism: Lathyrus sativus; assembly: GCA_963859935.3. Taxonomy (NCBI): domain Eukaryota; kingdom Viridiplantae; phylum Streptophyta; class Magnoliopsida; order Fabales; family Fabaceae; genus Lathyrus; species Lathyrus sativus. Next base: position 15,981,066 of record OZ012735.1, read on the forward strand.
GACCTGCTCTTTCGGAGGTGGGCAGTTGGGGGATGACGTGTCCCCACGGAGGGGAGCACGTGGAGAACATGCGAATGACACGTTGATCTCCCCGCGGGGGGGGGGGGGGGGGGGGGGGGGAGCTTGCGAGGTTCCTCGAAGGTGTGTTGTTCTCCCCGCGGAGGGCTGTTCTGCCCGACTAGGGGAGGACGTAGAGGGCGTCTTAGGGCACACTATCCTGCTCGGCGGGAGCATGCCCTGCCCGTCGAGGGGTCGCGTGCCCGACCATCCTACTTATATCATATTGGGCCTTGGTCGTGTATCATTGGGCTGGGCCGCGAGTTGAGGCCGGGGCCCAGGCTAGAACAGGAGCCCCCCAAGTCGAAGCTCTTCGGTGGAAGAGCGAGGACTTGAGAACGTTGCTTCGGGGAAGAAGGTAGCGAGGTTGTGTAGACTTTCCCCGGGCCTGCGTGCCCGTAGTTTCTGGGCCTGCATGCCCGTAGTTTTTGTAATTCTTGAGATTTTTCTAAGTGTGCGCTCGGTTTTGTTTCTGCATGTTTGTTCGTATGCTCGAAATATATGTTTATATGTTTGAAATGTATGTGTGTTTTCGGACCCGTCCGGGGTAGTAACTCGACGACAATTGTTTCCGGCAGTGTGGGGAACTGGCCGGTTGGTCGCCTTTGCTGCGTGACTGCTTCGGGGGTAGTTTTCCCCGCGACGTGGACATCCCATCGCGAGCTGGGTGTCCTGCCTGTACTGGTACGACGACGAGGGATCTCGATCGAGGTGTTCCCCGCCGAGCAGAGCCTTCTACCCGCGCACACAAAGGCAGGGCTTGCTTTTTCGTTGGTCTTTAGAAGATGCGAGGAGGTGCAGTGGTACCATGTCGCCCCCAGTGGTCGTGACGTCTTGGCGTCGCGGGCAGTTTTTAACTGTAGTACCGCTTCAGCTTCTCGGCGTTCCATGATCGAGCTAGTTGTTTCCCGTGTAGGTTTGGGGGGTGTCGGTCTGGGGAAGCGGACACCTCCCTGGACGAATTCGGTCTTGGCGCATTCGGCCAGTATGCGCTCGCGGGAAGCGACTAGGGCGGTATACTCCGTGAATCGGTCGGCGGGACCGCGTTGATCGCGTTGGTCGCAGGGGCGGTCCTCCTGTCGGCGATCACCTCCGTGCCGGTGGCTTGAAGCTCCGTCCTCTCGGTGGGGGGCTTCTCTGTCTCACGTGTCTCGGGCGGAGTTGGCTGCTTGGGTTTCCTCGAACCGGATGTAATGTGCGACTCTGTCGAGGAAGTCCTGTAGGGAGGCTGGCCGATGTATGCCCACGGCCTCTTAGAATTTGGAGTCGCGACGCAGGCCCTGCTCCATTAGGTAACGCTTCATCTCGTCTGACGTAGTCACCTGCATTGCTTCCCGCGTGCAGATTTCGATGTACTTCCGTAGAGGCTCGTCGGGAGCTTGGATTATAGCGCCGAGTGCGGCTTCCGTCTTCGGATGGCGTCGGGATGCTGTGAAGTATTTTGAAAACAGGTCTTTCAGGACCCTCCATGATGTAACCGATTCTGGCTCGAAACTTTTGTACCACGTCATGGCACCCTTCCTCAGGGTTGTCGGGAATAGTCTGCATTTGATAGCCCCTCGAACATTTCGTTAGTCGAGCATGGCCTCAATGTCTTCCAGGTGATCGTCTGGGTCGGAGGTGCCGTCGTATGTCGAGAGCGTCGGGGGCTTCTCCATCCTGTGGGGGATGGGGGCGGCCATGATTTAACGGGATAAGGGAGTCCTGTAGTCATCTTCGTCGCTGAGAGCGGGTGACCAAGGGGGGGACAATCCATTTGGCAGAGGCACCTGGTTTCGGGTCCTCGGCCTCCTGATTGGGGGGTCGATGCAGGGAGGCCCGGTCGGGGCCCCTGCTCTGGCTTGTCGTCTCTGACGAACTTGTCTCTTCGGGGACCTTGTCCGCTCCCGTACTGCTTCGGGTTGGGGCCTCTCCAGCCGAGGTCGTTGATGTCTGGGTTAAGGCGAACGACTCCTCGAGTTACCGTTCTGGTCTTCCCGCGGGGGGGACCTCAACGGGGCATCGCGTTCTAGCGCTCCAATCCGTGTGTTCTGTTGAAACAATAGCTGGTTCGTCTGGTTGATGGCCGCGAAGAGGGAGACCACCGTTGGGTGCGCTCCAGCCGGGACGGGAACAGGTTGGAACGCTGCTGGGCTTTGGGGCCGGTGGATGGCCTGGTGTGTCGGTTCTACGGACGACGGAGATGCAGTCTGGCCGTCTCTCTCGTCGGTCTCTGCTGGGCGCGACGTCTCCGTTTGCTTGCCGCCGTTTGCGGCAACGTTGAGCATGATGTCGTGCACGGTATCGTTGCGGCGTGGGCTATCCATGATCGTGGAGTGTTGGTGAAACTTTGGTTCTCTGCTCGGAGTAACGGGGAAGTTTCTGTTCCCACAGACGGTGCCACTGATCTGACCTGATCAGGAGGGGATCACGGGCTGGCCACACTCTGTTGGACTACTACCTGTTCACCGGTGATAAAGAGGAGAAGAGGGATGTACCTGCAAGACACTCCGATGCCAAAGTAAGGAATTGAGCAGAGTGAGAGCAAAGTACAGAAAAGGGGTAAGAAGTGAATTACCTGACCCTCTTGTGGAAGAGGGTATTTATAGAAAGACCTCAGCGTTGGGCCAACGGTCACTTGTGTTGGGCTGGATTGCCAGGCCCAACCCTGGTGACTGCTAGGGCTTACGTGGCGTAGTGAAGACCAGGACGTGGTCTTCTCCCTAGTCCAACTGTCCCGTGGTCTCCGATAAGTGGGTTTGACCTGCTCTTTCGGAGGTGGGCAGTTGGGGGATGACGTGTCCCCGCGGAGGGGAGCACGTGGAGAACATGCGAATGACACGTTGATCTCCCTGCGGGCGGGAGCTCGCGAGGTTCCTCGAAGGTGTGTTGTTCTCCCTGCAGAGGGGAGCACACGAGGGCGTGGGAGAGGCATGTTACCCTGTCCGACGACATGGGGATTCTGCCCGACTAAGGGAGGGCACAGAGGGCGTCTTGGGGCACGCTATCTTGCTCGGCGGGAGCATGCCCTGCCTGTCGAGGGGTCGCGTGCCCGACCATCCTACTTATATCATATTGGGCCTTGGTCGTGTATCATTGGGCTGGGCCGCGAGTTAAGGCCGGGGCCCAGGCCAGAACAGTTTTTATTTTTTAAAATTTTTGTTTTTTAAACAAAATTTCTTCTAGTCTTGTTACAAAATAGTTTTGATGTGTGAAACATATTAATTTATGTGTATTGACAAATTTTGTTGTTGTGTTTTATTTGTTATGCTTTCAAATTCCTTCCCAACCTTCTGATGCCAATCACCAATTTTTATATTTGACAATGAACTTATTTCATGATACAATGAGAATCTTGTCACTGTTTCGTATGGATTAAGAACAACTTACAATTTGTTTGAAAAAATAGAAATGAAATAAATTACATGAAATGTATTATTTTAAAAAATGATAGCATAAAATGCACCGAAAAAATGATAGAGGATAATATCTCTAAACAACTAAACCGAACCGAATCAAACCAATTAATTTGGTTCAGATCATTTTTAAAAACTATTTAAAATCAAACGGATAGAAATATCACAAGTTCAGACATGTATAAAATTTGTATGATTTTGTACCGAAAATTTTAAATAATAATGAAAATATTTTCACCGAAAATTTCAAAATTACAAAATCACCTGCAAATTTTCGAAAATTTCAGAATTTTCGGTAGTTATTAAAATTTTTAGAATTTCCAGAAAAGTTAGAAAAGTTTTAAATTTGGTGAAATATCCGGTAATTATTAATCTTTTTTTTTTGTCTTTTGCAGTGAAATACAAGGGCAGAGCGACAAATAGAGCGCCATACCAGGTTAGGGCTGCTGTGGTCAAGTCTTTTCAAATATGGGATAGACGAGTGATTGCAACCAGTTCACGTCGTAAACGGTTGGCTGAAGACGAACAATTCTGCGTACCCTAAAACACCCGACGTCGAACGGTTAGATCAGTTGAGCAACTCAAAGATGATGCTGAGGTTGTTCATGACCCAGTGGTCGAGACAAATGCAACACATTGTTGCTGAGGTTGCTGATGAGGTGGTCTAGCCATATACTGTTGTTGCAGATGAGGTGGTCCAGTCAGATGCCGCTACTGTTGATCCAGTCCCATATGCTACTGCTGACACAGAGGTTACGACTCTTTCGACCGAGTTGTCTGTGCACACTAATAGAGGATTTCCTAGAGAAGCCATTGACCGCTTGTTGCTTACTGAGTATGCTGACCATGTGGTGTACCGACTATGGCATAGAGAGGTATATATCTTTTATGTTTAACTAATTTATTTATTATTTTGCCATGAAAGCTAATTGCTATTTTATTTAAAAATTTGTTTGTTATAGGACCTTCTCCTACTGATGGTTACATCACACTAGTCGAAGCTGAAGGACTTCTCGAAGGCTCGAATTCCTGAGAGGGTCATACGTATTGCCCGTGAGTTTAAGCTCATTGATTTTTCCCGCTGCTCTCTCACCATGCTTGACGCTCAACTACTTACTGCTTTTGTTGAGAGATGGCACAAGGAGACATATTCATTTCATCTCTCGTTTAGCGAGATAACTATCACTTTGGATGATGTCTCCTCATTGTTCCATCTCCCCATTGCCGACAGATTCTAGACAATTCCTGTTAACAGCCTGTCACTTTCATGCTTGACTGCTACACAAGATTTGAGAGTTTTTGAGGAGGTCGTGCTGAAGGAGTTTGGCTTAAATACGGGCACTCACTTTCGTATGTCTTAGCTTCGGGATAAGTACGATGATCTTGTTGCGGCACAGAGTTATAAGGATGCCACTAGGGTGTACATGCTACATCTAGTAACATGTACTCTCTTTGCGGGCAAGTCAGATGTTTATATCGGCGCCCAATACATGTGGTTATTCAGTAGTCTAGACCTTATCAATTGGACTTGGGGGTGAGTTGCATTGACCATCCTGTATACATCACTTGGAGTGACGACAATATTTGAGGCCATACAACTTGCTGGTTGTTTGAGTATGTTACATGTTTACTTGAAATTATTATTTGTTTTTGATTTCTTATTTAATTGTTACGAATAACATTTCTTAATTATTATTTGTTGTGTCTGTGTTCTTTTACCAATGTTGGATATACAAACATTTCCCCAACATCTGTGATAAGATGGTGTAACATTCTCCAGTGGGAGACCCACAGGCGAGGAGATGAAGGGCCAGACAGTGACATCCCGTTGGTGTTGAGGAGACTAGATGCGCTGACTGTAGATGATGTCATATGAACACCATACACTGATCATACAGTTCACCGTAAGTTTGATAACTCTTCTTTATATTCAAGTTATATGCCGTGGGAGACCTTGGTTACTAGACATTTGCCTGACAGGTGACTGCGACAATGTGATTATGTTCAGAGCATCTCATGACCAGTTTCGAATATACCATATGCAGGCATTGACTGATGGTTTCAGAGTAACATCACAACTCTGGTCAGGCCATTTGAGACTGCGTAGTTACAGTTCAACGCACTTCGTAGTGTGAGGATGATTGCTTAGAGTGGTACCTCATTGTATCACATCTTCGCATCATCCCACATGTTGAGCATACAAACGATGTTGGGCCTTCTGATGCTGGGGTACCTGTCCATGACGTGCCACCTCCTCCTACAGCTGATGCCGATGACCAACAGTGTCTCTAGATGATTGTAGTTATTATGAATAATCTCATGGATTTGATAAACCCATATGACGAGGTTTATACTAGATTATCTCGGGCTGCACATAGCCTGTGCGGGGGCCTATTTAGACATTATTATTATCTTTATGTATTATTTGTATATTATTTGAATATTACATGTAACATTACTCAGACATCTTCATCATAACTTTTTACTAGATAATATTTTTGATCTCCCATTGATGCAACAACAACCTAAACTAACATTTGACAATGGATTACATAACTCAAAAAAACAATAATAAATAAGAAAACCTAGACACTACAAGATGGTTTTGGACGTTTCATTATTTTAATTATGTTGTCGGCAGACCTTGAAATCTTAGTATCTAACTCGATCAGCCTCTTTGTTAGCCTACGACGAAATGATCTCCACATATCCTCCACATCTTCACCGGTCTTCAACTTGTATTTCACCCTTCCGTCAATATAAATCCAATCTTCATAAAAATCGATCTTTCTCACATTTCTGTCAAGGCGTCGAGAGATGTGGTGTCATCCGAAATCTTTCTCACCTTTTTGTTATTTCAAACAAATAACACTATCAAAAATTTTACTTTAGTTGAAATTTCTAATATAAAATAATAATTTTAGAATTTTCAGTATTATTTATAACGTCACAAAAATTTCATAAAATTTTCAATATACTTAAAATTTAAAATACACTATTGAAAATTTGATTTGTACCAAAAATTCTGATTTAATTACCGAAATTTTATACAAAAATTTAATTCAATTTTTTGTGCGGGACAATTTTGAATATTTACAACTATGAAGAAGTGCCATATATAAATATAATCTCTTATTTTAGATTCAACATTCAAAACATCAAAATGTTTTTTTAATGGTAAATTTTTGTAATTATTTGTTAGTATATATTTACCCCTCCCACTCTAAACATCAAAATGTTCTAATATGATATGATGCACTTCATCTTTATGGAGACTATGAGATTTGCATGCCTTTTAAGACAAATATAATTGTTGGGCACATAGTCTAATGCAATAAAATAAGTCTATGACATTCCTATATGCTTTAATGTAATATTCTCAACATCTGAATGTTCTGATATGATTTTTTTCACGACCTTGCGTGTTTAATGTTGAGATGCTTACTCAATGTTTTTCAACCATTTTGAACAAAACTTGAGTGATTTGTACACATTTATTTGATGATATATGTCATGAATTTTTCTTGATTAACACAAGACTGTTCAAGTGTGACAAACATTCCTTTCAAAGCTTTCACAAGAAATTTCTTGTTACGTCAATTTACCTCATAATTTGACATGTTTAACATGTAATATACATTATGATGAACCCATGGACATAGAAAAGACAACGCGTTATCATTATGGATTTAAGAATAGGAATGACAAAATAAGCTTGATTTATTGGACTTGTCTGTTTTATCCGCACTTTAGTGTGAGGCGGATTAAAGATTTAGACACTCATCCACAAATGTGTCTCTCCCGTCCATCTTGTTTTATTCGTGAGCTTTTGCGGGCATATATATTTACATAAATTTTTGCATTTTTATGGTTAAAAAGTGCAATGTCCGCAGACTTTCTCCACCCACCCTCACTTTTTTTTGTGGGGGAGGGTTTAGGTTTTAGGCTCACATTCTGTAAATATGCCAACTCCGTTAGTCCTATTTTCTACGGACTTTTGCGAGACGAATTTTATCAGAACGGACATACCCGTTTGCCACCCCTTCTTAAAAATGACTTTTTTTAAGAAACTTATCTTCAAAATTATCAGAATACTTTTCATCATCATAATATTCTCTCATTAACAATTTTTTTTATTATTTAAATGTTCTTATTATTATATTATTCTAATCATCTGAGCATTCTTATTATAAAAACACTCTTACATTTTAAAATATTGATAAGTCTGTAATTTATTTGAATAACATTATTGATTTTATTTTACACTCATTTACTTATTTCTAAAGCAACACACAAAACTCCTAATTTATGCATATAATGAATATTGTTTTACATTTAGTTATTAATCTTCATTTCTCGTCATTTGAACATCTTAGAAATGATGAATAGAAAGTAAAGGAAATGGATGAAGAAGCCACCCAAAATTGTGCAGGGGAGCCAAAGGTGAAGTTGCAAAAGAGGTCAAGAGTCAAGCCAAATAAGTTGAACGAATTATGGCTCGTGTGAGATATTGGATCAAACTCTAGTATTGTCGATAGAGATTTACATACCGTCGAAGTCTGCTCACGTGCTGTTGTCGAAGACCTATATGTTATAGTCGAAATGTGTTCTAGTGTGTAGTTGTCAAATTGGGCCTTGTGTTAAGGATTCAATTGTTTAAGTTAGCTTATACCCTAAGTTAACTTGTAATGGATAATTGTTAAAAATCCCATTAGCTTATTATGTTAGGTTTTATTATAAATAACATACTAGTCTCATCTTTAGTGTGGCAAATCCTAATTAGGGTGATATGATTATTTGTTATTCTTGAGTACTTGTAATCTGATTTAAAGAGAAAGTAAAGAATAACATTTATAACCAATCCTTGTTGTTGTTCTTCTTGTTTTTCCGTTAACCCTAACCCTTGTGTGTTTCTTGATTATAAAGAAACCGTTTATACTTTGTTTCTAGACATCGTTTTCACAACAAATTGGTGCGGTGAGCATGGAGAAGACGCCTTCAATAAAGTATGAGATTGAAAAGTTCACCGGAGTGAATGACTTCGATCTGTGGTGCTTGAAGATGAAAGCCCTACTGGTTCAGCAGGGTTGTTTGGAAGCTTTGAAGGGAGAGACAGCCATGGACGACGCGTTAATGGAAAAAGAAAAGATGACCATGATAGAGAAAGCCCACAACGCAATATTATTGAGCCTTGATGATAAGGTTCTCCGACAGGTATCAAAGAAGACTACATCATCGGGGGTATGATTGAAACTTAAAAGTTTGTACATGACTAAATCTCTGGTGAATCGACTCTACCTGAAGCAAACTTTGTATTCATTCAAGATGAGTGAAGACAAGGTGTTGGCTGAGCAGTTGGATATGTTCATCAAGCTGATTCTTAATCTTAAAAATATTGATGTGAAGATCGATGATGAAGATCAAACTTTGTTGTTGTTGTGCGCTTTGCCCAGATCACATGCTCACCTCAAAGAAACTCTCCTGTATGGAAGGGAGTCCCTGAGCTTTGAAGAAGTTCAATCAGCCTTGTACTCTAAGTACTTGAACGAACGAAAGGAGCATAAAACTTCGACGGTTAGTGAAGGTTTGGCTGTTAGGGGAAAATTCTTGCAAAAGGATGGTAAGTTCGACAAGAAGTAAGGTTAAAGTCAGCAAAATTCTTATAGTGGAGAGGCATCTGATATTCTATGCTATCACTGCAAGAAGGAAGGTCACACAAGAAAGGTGTGTCCTGAACGCCTGAAAGATCATGGAGGTAAGGATAATGGCAACGTAGCCATTGTTCAAGATGGCTTTGACTCATCAAATGTCCTTGTGGTTTTAAGCAGCGACTCAAGCAAGGAGTGGATTATTAATTCAGGTTGCACTTGGCACATGACTCCAAACAAAGACATGTTTGAGGAATTATGTGATCAGGATGGTGGATCAGTGTTGTTGGGAAACAACAAAGCTTGCAAAATTGCAGGTATTGGATCTGTGAGATTCAAGCTTCATGATGAGTCAATAAGCCTATTGACTGAAGTCAGGTATGTACATGACTTGAAGAGAAATTTGATTTCTCTTGGTGAATTCGACAAGAAGAAATATGTTTTTCAAGGAGAGAAAAGTATCCTAAGAGTCATAAAGGGGTCGAAGGATGTCTTGAGAGACGTGAAGAAACAAGGCTTATATACCCTTAAGGCTGAAGTTGTAAGTGGTTCGACAAATGTTGCATCCACAAAACCTTTGTCGAAGAGAAAAATTTGGCACATGAGATTGGACCATGTCAGTGAAAGTAGTCTGGTTAAAATAGGAAAACAAAATCTGCTTGGAGGAGACAAAGTCGAAAAGCTGAAATTTTGTGAACCCAGTGTACTTGGAAAATCTTGCAGAGTGAAGTTCAACAAAGGGAAACAAAGAACTCATAGATCCCTTGATTACATCATGTTGATTTTTGGGGGCCTGCAAGGTGTCCATCACATTCACGAGCAAGGTATTTTCTATCCATAATCGATGATTATTCTAGAAATTTATGGGTATTTATCCAGAAGACTAAGGATGAAACTTTTGAGAATTTCAAAGGTTGGAAGACTCTGGTCGAAAATCAGACTGGCAGAAAGGTCAAGATGTTGAGAACCGACAATGGCCTTGAATTTTGCAATGAGGCGTTCGACAGTTTTTATGATGCCTCAAGTATTGCAAGGCACAAAACTAATATAGGTACTCCACAACAAAATGGTTTGGCAGAAAATTTTAATCAAACTATTTTGGAAAGAGTTAAATGCATGTTGACTAGTGCTAGGTTAAAGAAGGTGTTTTGGACTGAGGCTGTTTTGATAGCAACGTATCTGATAGACAAATGTCCTTCGACTGCGTTAGATATGAAGACACCTGAAGAAGTATGGTCGGGACATCCACCTAGCCTCGACAGACTTAGAGTATTTGACTATGTGGCCTATGATCACATTAGGCAAGACAAGGTCGAAGCTAGAGCTCTGAAATCCATGTGCATGGGATACCCTGAAGGAGTCAAAGCTTATAGGCTATGGTGCCTAGAGCCAGGTCATAGGAGGTGTATGACCAGTCGAGATGTAGTTTTCAATGAAGCTGTGATGGCCTTCAAGAAAATTGATGATGCTAACGAAGAGCTGGAATAGGGAGAGGTTCCTATTGAGGTGGAGCATGTTGATGTTGAATGCGTATCCCAGATAAAGTTGAAGAAGAAGGAGAAAATGTTGTCGAAGATGAGGAGACTGATAATGACTACTTGCTAGCAAGAGACAGGTCAAGGAGGGTCATCAAGCCACATCAGAGAGTTGGGTATGCAAATCTTATAACTTATGCCTTAATCTCTGCAAGTGAGGTTCTAGACGAAGAACCTAGAGACTATAAGGAAGTTATGAGGAGTCGAAATAAGATTGAATGACTAAAGGCTATGAATGATGAGATGATATCTCTTCATGATAAAAACACCTAGGAACTGATCAAGAAACCTGCTGGATCCAGGTTAGTCAGCTGTAAGTGAATTTTCAAAGTTAAGGAAGGAATCGAAGGAGTGGCGTCGAAGTGATACAAGACAAGGTTGGTTGCTAGGGGTTTCACTCAGAAAGAAGGTGTCAACTTCATTGATGTGTTCTCTCGTGTTGTGAAGCACAATTCCATTCAAATTTTACTTTCCATGGTGGCATAGTTTGACCTTGAACTAGAAATTATGGATGTGAAAGCTGCGTTCTTGTATGGTGATTTAGATGAAACAATCTTGATGAGGAAACCTGAAGGGTATGTCGAAAAGGGGAAGGAAGATTATGTGTGCAAGCTGAAGAGATCTTTATTATGGAATAAAATAATATCCTCGACAGTGGAATAGGAGATTCGACAAGTTCATGGCACGCATAAGTTTCATTAGAAGTCAGTTCGAGCACTATGTTTACTTCAGATTTCGACCTGGTAATTCATTTGTTATTTTGTTGCTTTATGCAGATGATATTCTAATAGCAAGCAACAATGTCGAAGATGTAATGAGGGTGAAATATGAACTCAATAAGGATTTCGAAATGAAGAATCTAGAAGTTACATCCAGGATTCTTGGGATTGACATTCAAAGAGATAGAAAGCAGTAAAAATTATGCTTATCTCAAGAGGCATACCTACAGAAGATTCTCGAAAAGTTTAGTACGTCAAATTCAAAACTTGTTGTGACTCCGACAAACCCTTAATTCAAGTTGAGTATATATCAGTGTCCTAGTATTGATGTCGAATGAGCTTATATGAGTAGCATTCATATGCTAATATAGTGGGTTCTTTGATATATGCTATGGTCTATACTAGACCTGACATAGCATATGCATTATGTCTTATAAGTAGGTACATGGCGAATCCTGGAAAGGCTCACTGGCAAGCATTAAAGTAGATTCTAAGGTACATAAATGGGTCTATGAATAGAGTCCTAATTTATAGTGGAGCCTTGGGTGAAGATAGTAAAGCGAGAATCAAAGGATATGTCGATTCTGATTATGCAGGTTGTATGGATTCCAAAAAATCTATTTTTGGATATGTGTTCACTATGTTTGGCACAAAAATCAGTTGGAAAGCAACACTTAAGAAGGTTATTCCCTTATCAACCACTGAAGTAGAATATATTGCCCTCACTGATGTTGTGAAAGAGGCATTGTGGCTTGAAGTATTTACAAAGGATTTGAAACTTCAAGGTCGAAGTATCACTGTTAAATGTGATAGTTAAAATGCCATACACCTGTCGAAGAATTCAGCCTATCATGAGTGAACCAAGCACATTGACGTGAGGCTGCATTTCATCAGAGGGGTAATCGAGCATGTAGAAGTCCAAGTGTTGAAGGTTTCGACAAATTATAATGCTGCTGATATGATCACCAAGACGTTGCCCAATTGCAAGTTTTTTCCACTGTATGCAGTTGATAAAGCTGCATGAAGAAAACTAGTTTTTTTCTTGATGTTATAGAGTTTGTTTCAAGGTGGTGATTTTTGAGATATTGGATCAAACTATAGTATTGTCGATAGAGGTTTAACATGTCATCAAAGTCTACTCACATGCTGTAGTCGAAATGTGTTCTAGTATATAGTTGTCGAATTGGGCCTTGTGTGAAGGATCCAATTGTTTAAGTTAGCTTGTAATAGGTAATTGTTAAAAAAACCCATTAGTTTAGTATGTTAGGTTTTATTATAAATAACATACTAGTCTCTCATCTTTAGTATGGAAAATCCTAATTAGGGTGAGATGGTTATTTGTTATTCTTGAGTACTTGTAATCTGATTTAAAAAGAAAGTAAAGAATTACAATTATAACCAATCCTTGTTCTTCTTCTTCTTGTTTTTCCGTTAAACCTAACCCTTGTGTGTTTCTTGATTATAAAAAAACCATTTATACTTTGTTTCAAGACATCTTTTTTCACAACAGCTCTAGAATACAAATTCAATAATTATAATTTGTTACACAAGTGAAAAAGAGTGAGTGGTATATAAAGCCGAAGCCATAAGTGGATTCAATAAAGGATTAGATGATCACCCAAAATAATTAGAATATTTATTTATTATAAATATTCGTAATTTTTGGTGAATTTTGGTGAAATATTTTGATGTATAATGGTTTGTGTTGGGGGGGGGGGGGGTATTGTTAATGGTAAGAGGGTGTTGAGGATAATTAGAAGTATATGATTTATTAGAATTATTTTGATAATAATAGTAATGGATAATGAGAATATCTTATTATTATTATTTTAAATAAATAACTAGAACACTAAGGGCAAGATGGTAAAGTTGGAAAGACATATTAGGGGTCCTATGGGTAAAAGGGAAAAAAGAGAGAAATGAAATCATTTTGTATGATCGTATTTTGGGATAAGAGTTCTGAGATAAAAGTAGAAGAAGAGACTAGGGCTCAGAGAAATTCCACAAGAACTCAAGAAGAGGACCAAACTCGAATTTTCAAAGGTATGGGGAGTATCACTTGTCATTATAATTGATATAAGGTTAGATGTATGTAGGTGGTTGGGGTTTTAGGGGATTTTGTATTTTTAGGAGATTATGACGAAATTTGTAATTTGAGGATGTGTAGAATGAAGGGAAATGATGTATATGTTGTCTGGTATGATGTGTTGTTGTTGTAGTGTTGATTTACTTGTGATTGACGTGTATTTTTGGACTGAATGGTATTGGAAATCATAACAAAATTGGGTCTGAACTGGTGCAGAATCGTAACAGAGAAGTTGCAGGTTCATGTAGTCTCGCCGGGAAAACTTCCCAGCTTGCTGGGCGAAGAAATTTCGCCCCAGTCTCGCCAGGCGAAAGTGGGAGCGAGAAAAGGGTAAAAAATGAGTGCTCCTGATTTTTCTATGGGGAACATATTTCTCCCCTGCTTCTCCGGGAGAAACCCAGGCGAGCAAACTGCTTCGCCGGGCAAACACCAGGCGAGTAGGAGCTGTGTTTTTTTTCTTCCTTTTCCTTCTTTTGTGCTGCCTTATATCTTGTTGTCTGTATTCTTTGAGTGTCTGGTATGCTGTGTTTTGATGATTATAACATTCTGATTGGTGATGTCATATGAAGAATTATGACGCATAATAATGATATAACTCTATAATATTTTGGTGAGTTTTTATGAATGATGATGCAACCTTGATGATCCTGTAATGATGATGATTATGATGTTTTGCATCATGAATTCATGGCATAATAGGACTTCGGTCCAGTGTTATTGATAGGACCTCGGTCCAGTGTTGGCTTCAATCCCATTGTGTGGATTAGGGTGTTTATGTTGTGCTCCGGTTCTTGTGTAGAATCGATCCTATTGGTGAAGATCTTTGGAGGGTGATGGCCCAATGTCCATCAACATGTTGATTTGTTACCACATGCATGAGTCCATGTTGTTGTATTTCATTTTATGTGGCATTTCATTTATGTGAATCACTGTTATTATTGATAAGGTGGTCTTAAAATGACATGTGATGATGCTGGAACTTGAGCGGTGCTTTGGTGGTGAGTTGTTGATTTGATGACTTTATGAACGAAGATGTATGTATGATACCATGATATGAAGGTGTGGATATAATACTTGGTAAGCGATGATGTATGGATTTCATGATGATGTTGTTTTTGTATGATGAATGCTATCTTATAATATCTTATCTTTATTCTTGTATAATGATTGCGATTACTCACCCTGCCTATTTGAATGTTGCCTCCACGTGGGTAACGTGCAGGTGATCAAGATTAGCTCTTTTGGTGCATGAAGAATTAGCCTTGAAGTATTTTGGTCGTTTTTGTTGATTAGAGGGTCTTGCTATGATATGTAACATTGGGTCGGGACGTTTGAGTCAAACCATTGTGTTCTTTTTGTTGTTGACCTCATGATACTATGAGTTTCTTGTTTTAAGACTTTTGAGTTATGATTTATTTTGAAATTTGATTTTTCGATGTGTAGTATTTGATTTAATTTATGTTGACAGAACCCGTGTTACGGAGTAAAACGTTAACATGATGTTTTTGACGAAATTTGGCACCCTTGCGGTGATATACTCTGATATAATTGCTTATAATTATTTTGAATGTTATTTGGGTAGAAGGGTGTTACATTAGTGGTATCAGAGCTGGTCGGTTCGTCCGACCAGGTTTTTGTATGATGTCAGCCCCCTGTTAGTCGATGAGTGTAGGTACATTGTCGATGATTTGCTTTCTTCTAACGTTGTTGACGATGTACATAATAACTGGAAGGAATGATCGCGCTATTGCTAATGCGTTGGAATCACTTGCTCAAGTGATGGCTCAGAATAATCAGAATGGTGGAGCTCCTGATGAGTTTTGCGCTTTGGGGAAGTTCTAGAGGAACAATCCGCCAAATTTCATGGGCACCCATGATCTAGAGAATGCACAGAAGCGGCTTAAAGTGATTGAGAAGATTTTCTGAGTGATGGCATGCAATGACGCTCAACAGGTACAATTTGGTACTCATATGTTATCGGAAGAGACTGGAGATTGGTGGGATAACACACGTCAGAGGCTGGAGGATGTTGGTACTGAGATAACTTGGGGCTGTATTCAAGAGAGAATTTTTGGGAAAGTATTTTCCTGAAGATGTTCATGGTAAGAAGGAGATAGAATTCCTTGAACTGAAGCAAGGAAACATGACTGTGGCAGAGTATGCTGCATAATTTGAGGTGCTGGTGAAGTTTTGTCTGCATTACAACTATGCTGATGCTGAGATGTCTAAATGTCTCAAGTTTGAGAATGAACTGAGACCAGAGATCAAACAGGGTATTAGATACCAACAAATTCGCGGGTATGCTGAGCTGTTGGATAAGAGTATGATCTATGATGAGGATAGCCGAGCTCGATCTGCTCACTACAAGCATCTTAGTGAGAAGAAAGAGAAAGTACAGTTTAGAGGAAAGCCTTATGTGACTCTAGCTGACAAAGGGAAACAAAAGGTTTCAGATGGAAAGAAGACAGGTGGGGGAGCAGCTCCCACTTCTGTTAAGTGTTACAACTATGGCGAGCAAGGCCATCATGCTGAAGTCTACAACAATAGTGTGTTGAGGTGTTACATATGTGGTAAGAGAGGCCATAGAGTTACCGATTGCAAGGATGAAGGTCCGACTTGTTTCAACTATGGTGAACAAGGTCACGTCAGTACCTAGTGTCAGAAGCCGAAGAAGATTGCCCATTGCTGCTCAGACTAATGGAAGAGTGTTTGCTTTGAGTGGTTCAAAAGTTCCTAAGAAGGATAACTTGATTCGGGGTACTTATTTTATTAACAATGTTGAGTTGGTCACTATTATTGATACTGGTGCTACTCATTCATTTATTTCGCTTGAATGTGCTACTATGTTAGGTTTGAAATTGTCTGATATGAATGGTAGAATGGTGATAGAAACTCCTGCTAATGGTTCTGTCACTACTACTTTTGTGTGTTCGAGATGTCCTTTGACGATATTTGGGAAGAGTTTCGTGATGGATTTGGTGTGTTTATCCTTACACTAAATCGATGTAATCTTGGGAATGAATTGGTTGGAGTTTAACTATGTTCATATCAACTGTTATAATAAGACCATGGAGTTTCCTGAGTTTGGTGATAATGGAGAGTTGATGTTCTTATCCTCTAAGCAAGTAGATGAAGCTTCAATTTTTGTGTTGGTTATATCGTTGCAAGTTGGTTATGAAGCTGCGAGTGTCGAACTACCTGTTGTCCGTCAATTTCCAGAGGTGTTTCTGGATGACATAAGTGATTTTCCTCCAGAGCATGAAGTAGAGTTTGGAGTGAATTTTATACCAGGAGCAAGTCCGGTGTCAATGGCTCCTTATCGGATGTCAGCTTCCGAGTTAAGTGAGTTGAAGAAAAAATTGGAAGAATTGCTTGAGAAGAAGTTTGTTCGACCGAGTGTTTCTTCGTGGGGTGTTCCTGTGTTGTTAGTTAAGAAGAAAGATGGTAGTATGAGGTTGTATGTTGATTACAGGAAATTGAACAAGGTGACTATCAAGAAAAAACATCCACTTCCAAGAATTGACGATTTGACGGATCAGTTAGTAGGCGCTTGTGTGTTTAGAAAGATTGATCTAAGGTCTAGCTATCATTAGATTTGTGTTAAACCTAATGATATTCCAAAGACAGCTTTCAGGACGAGGTATGGTCACTATGAATACATTGTGATACCGTTTGGTGTATCCAATGCACCTGGTGTGTTCATGGAGTATATGCATCAAAATTTTCATGAGTATTTGGATAAGTTTGTAGTGGTTTTCATTGATGATATTCTGATATATTCTAAATCGGAAGAAGAGCATACTGAACATTTGAGGAATGTGTTGCAAGTATTAAGAGAGAAGTTGTATGCTAAATTGTCAAAGTGTGATTATTGGTTGAAAGAAGTGAGTTTTCTTGGTCATGTGATTTCGAGTGGTGGGATTGCTGTGGATCCTTCTAAGATTGATGCTGTGTTACAGTGGGAGACTCTGAAGTCTGTTACTGAGATACAAAGTTTTCTGGGATTGGTAAGCTACTATCGCAAGTTCATAGAAGGTTTTTCTAGATTGGCGTTACTGTTGACTCAGTTGACTCGAAAGGGTCAAGCTTATGTGTGGGACGTTGCTTGTGAAGAGAGCTTTGTAGAATTAAAGAAGAGATTGACGATCGCTCCGTATTGATTTTTCCTAATCCGAATGAATCTTTTGTGGTGTATTGTGATGCGTCGAAGATGGTTCTTGGTGGAGTGTTGATGCAAAATGGACAAATTGTTGCTTATACTTCGAGAAAATTGAGAGTTCATGAAAGGAATTATTCTACGCATGACATAGAGTTGGCAGCTATGGTGTTCATGTTGAAAATTTAGCGACATTATCTTTTTGGCTCTAAATTTGAAGTGTTCAGTGATCATAACAGTTTGAAGTACTTATTTGATTAGAAAGAGTTGAATATGAGGCAGAGAAGGTGGTTGGAATTATTGAAGGATTATGATTTTGATTTGAGTTACCATCCTGGTAAAGAAAATATAGTGGCTGATGCATTGAGTAGGAAATCATTGCATATGTCAATGGTTATATGTAGTGGCTGATGAAAGAGTTGGAATTAATTGAGAAATTCCGAGATCTGAGTTTGATATATGAAGAGACTCCTGACAGTGTGAAGTTAGGTATGTTGAAACTGACTAGTGGTATTCTGGAAGGAATCAGAGTGGGTCATCAATCTAATTTGAAGTTGGTTGATCAGTCGATCTTAATTAACCAAGGTAACGGAGGTGAATTCCAAATTGATGAGAATGGTGTGATGAGGTTCATAGATAAAGTGTGTGTTCTGAATGTTCCAGATATTAAGAGTATTCTAGAGGAAGGGCACCAAAGTAGATTAAGTATTCATCCTGGTGCTACGAAGATGTACCAGGATTTATAGAAATTGTTTTGGTGGCCAGGTATGAAGAAGGATATCACAGAGTTTTCATATTCATGTTTGACTTGTCAGAAGTCAAAAATCGAGAATTAGAAGCCTTTGAGTATGATGCAACCGTTGAGTATTCCAGAATGGAAATGGGATAGTATTTCCATGAATTTTGTGTCGGGATTGTCGAAGACTGTGAAAGGTAATGATTCAATTTGGCTGATTGTGGATAGATTAACTAAATCGGCTTATTTCTTACCGATGAAGATTAATCATTCTATGCAGAAGTTAGCTAAGATGTACATTGAGGAAATTGTGAAGTTGCATGGGATACCTTTGAGTATTATGTTAGATAGAGACTCGAGATTTACGTAGAGGTTCTGGAAAAGTTTACAAGATGCTTTGGGTACTAAGTTGAGGATGAGTTCTGCATATCATCCGCAGACGGATGGATAGACAAAGAGGACTATCATGTCTTTGGAGGATTTACTGAAGGCTTGTGTGTTGGATCAAGGAGGATCTTGGGATAGCCATTTTCCATTGATTGAGTTTACCTACAACAACAATTTTCATGCTAGTATTGGGATGACGCCTTATGAAGCTTTATAAGGAAGGAGGTGTAGAACTCCATTGTGTTGGTATGAGTCAGGTGAGAGTGATGTACTCGGACCTGAGATTGTCAGGAGATGACTGAGAAGATTAAGATGATCCAAGAAAGGATGAGGGCTTCGCAGAGTCGTCAAAAGATTTATCATGATAAAAGAAGGAAGGGAATTAAATTCCAAGAGGGAGATCACGTGTTTCTGAGAGTTACGTCGGTGATTGGTGCAGGTCGAGCTTTGAAGTCTTGGAAGCTCACTCCATGTTTTGTTGGTCCGTATCAGATTACACAAAGGATAAGGGAGGTAGCCTATCAGATTTCTTTACCGCCGTTGCTTGTGAATTTGCATGATGTGTTTCATGTGTCTCAATTGAGGAAATACGTTCCAGATCTGTCGCTTGTGATCCAGATGGATGATGTAGAGGTGAGGGATAACCTGACTGTTGAAGCATTACCTATGCTGATTGATGGACAAGAAATGAAGCAAATACAGGGTAAAGACATAACTTTGGTGAAGGTATTATGGGGTGGACCAGCTGGTGAGATTTGGACTTGGGAACACGAAGATTAGATGAAGGAGTCGCATCCGACTCTATTTTCTTCAGGTAATTTTTGAGGAAGAAAATTCTTTAAGTGGGGGAGAGTTGTAACACCCCAAAGTAATTGGAATATTTATTTAATTTATTTATTATAAATATTCGTGATTTTCAGTGAATTTTGGTGAAATATTTTGATGTTTGATGATTTGTGTTGGGGGGGGGGGGTATTGTTGATGTTAAGAGGGTGTTGAGGATAATTAGAAGTATATGATTTATTAGAATTATTTTGATAATAATAATAGTGGATAATGAGAATATTTTATTATTATTATTTTAAATAAATAATTGGAACATTAAGGGCAAAATGATAAAGTTGGGTGGATTAAGTGAGGACAAAGTGGGAAAGACATATTAGGGGTCCTATGGGTAAAATGGAAAATAGAGAGAAATGAAATCATTTGGTACGGTCGTATTTTGGGATAAGAGCTCTGAGGAAAAAGTAGAAGAAAAGGCTAGGGCTCAGAGAAATTCTGGAAGAACTCAAGAAGAGGATCAGACTCGAATTGTCTAAGGTATGAGGAGTATCACTTGTCATTATAATTGATATAAGGTTAGATGTATGTAGGTGGTTGGGGTTTTAGGATTTTTAAGCGATTATGACGAATTTTGTGATTTGGGGATGTGTAGAATGAAGGGAAATGATGTATATGTTGTCTGGTATGATGTATTATTGTTGTAGTGTTGATTTACTTGTAATTGACGTATATTTTTTTGGACTTAATGGTATTGGAAATCGTAAGAAATTTGAGTTTGAACTGGTGCAGAATCGCAACTGAAAAGTTGAAGGATCGCGCAGTTTCTCCTAGCGAACTTCCCAGCTCGCCGGGCGAAGCAATTTTGCCCCAGTCTCTCCAAGCGAAAGTGGAAGCGAGAAGAGGGTGAAAAATGAGTGCTCCTAGTTTTTCTATGGGGAATGGAGTTTGCCCTTACTTCGCCGGGTAAAAGCTAGGCGAGCAAACTGCTTCGCCGGGCGAACACCAGGCGAGCAAGAGCTGTGTGTTTTTTTTCTTTTCCTTCTTTTGTGCTGCCTTATGTCTTGTTGTTTGTATTCTTTGAGTATTTGATGTTGTCGTGGTGAGAATTAGATGTCAAGCTATTGGTTAACTTGAATCTTAATTTATTGAAATTCACCACCGAGCTTTGATTTATCCAAAAGAAAGGTTAAAGAAAGAAAAACCTTTTGCGTGATGTAACAACAACGCTAGAGTTTCGGGGGTCAGGGGTTGGTTATGCCTAGGGTAGTTATTTCACATCCTAAACATTTGTAGTACTCTACAGGAACCTTTTGTGTGTATGTATGCTAAGTTATCTAAGTTGTTGTTTGCTAGGGTCATGGGGTCAAGGTTAAGGTAAAGTTTGAGGTAAAGACCTAAGGATAGTTCTAGTTTGCTTGCAAAGATATCACATCTTATGCCTACATATTCTTACTAGGATGGAATCAGAGCAATCATAGTTCACCTCACTAAGGTTGAGGAATACTTGACTATGGTCAAGACTCCAAGGGGGAACAAACATAACAATGTTTGTATAGAGTTTGAAAAAACTCTCTAGATCTAAGTTTAACACTCAAGGGGATTGACTTTTACAAAAGCCAAGAGGGGAGTAAGTAATCATGACAATGATCCTTACATAGTATTAACAAACTCTATCTTAAAGTTCTAAATGACGGATACTCCTAACAAGGGGCAGGTCTTTAGACTTAAAGCAAATTCTAATGGATATAGGTTCTAACTTAACTATGTTAAACGACCTACTGACTTAACTAAATCAAGGGGAGGGGTAATGAGCTATCTATGACAATGAAGTCAAAAGAGAGACTTTCCTTTGGAATAAGGGATAACAAGGCAATAGGATGAGAGCTAACAAGCTATATCAGTTGGGGAAACATAACAAAGCCTAAACACACATTTGCATTTATTCAAACATGATAAAGATATAAATTCATGGTAACAACCAAGAGAGATAAGGGCAAGTATGTGACAACATCAAGCAAAGATGATAACAAGGCAACTTGATGAGAATTGACAAGTTCCATCACTTGGGGAAACCAACTTGATAAAGGTAAAGATAAACATGTAGGATCAAATAACAAATTGAACACAAAAATCATGGTAACAACCAAGGTTTTATGATTTAACATTACAATGTTCAAAGATCATGAAGGTAACAACCAACAAGGGCAAGCATGAAACATGTGTAACAACAACATTTTCATCAATGGTATTCAAACAAAACTCATGCAAACAAGTTACAACTTGAATAAAACATGGTATATGAATTAATTAAAGAAAAATGTAACACATTTAATCTTGTTCAAGGCAAATTGATGACAATCAATCATGGATAAGCAAGAAAAGTAACAATAGTTCAAGCATGGATTCAAACTTCACAAAGGGAAAGATAAACAAGATTCATGGTAACTTTCAAGGCAAGAAACAAACCTAAACATGTTATGGTTCTAACAAGACACATAAATAAGTAATATAGGGGTGAAGGATCATGTTTATGACAATCAATAATGGATAGGCAATAAAAGTAGCAACAGTTCAAGCATGGATTCAAACTTCACAAAGGGAAAGATAAACAAGATTCATGGTAACTTTCAAGGAAATAAACAACCCTAAACATGTTATGGTCCTAACAAGACACATACAAAATTAAGATGGGGATGACGGATTATGTTCACAAGGTTACAACATCAAGAAGCATATCATGGTTCACAAAGAAGTTTCAAGGCATACTTTTCACATTCATGCATTCACAAAGGCAAGTATAATCATGGTAAAGAAAAGAGCCAAGTGTTTTCAAACATATAAACATGTTGGATATTCAACAATGATTCATACAAGATCAATATTACAAGAAAAATTAATTACTATGTCAAGAAAGTTCATAAAAACCAAAGAAAACCCAAAAAAGGACCATGTTATTCATGTGGACCAAAGTGTTTCAAAAATAACAATTTTTGAATTTTTTCTTCACACATTGAAACTAGACATATTAAGAAGCATAGTGAAAAATGAGTGGCATCAAAATGATAAAAATAAAATAAGTTATGCACATTTAAAAACTAGGCAAACTAGGGCAAAAACCAAGGCAAGGCAGGATTTGCAAGAAGGGTTATAACTCACTCAAAACTTAACCAAATTGGATGAAACAAAAAAGAAAATTGTGTATTTTTTCACAAGGAATCCAATGGTGGTGATGGTTCTCTCAGATCATGCACTATGTGAAAAATTCGATAGTATCATTAAAAAAGGCATGTTATATGCAAGAGCAATGTGATAGTCCATGTACATGTTCTAAGAAGCAAGTAATGATCAAACATATCACATATAACCTATAAATGATGTTTACAAAAACCAATCATCTATGTCTAACCAGAATCAATAAGTTGCATATTGAAATGACACTTAAAGCAAGCTAGCAAGCCAAACCAAAGGGACAGTCATGAACACTCAAGTTTAAGAGAAAGAAATGATTCAAACATGACCTATAAATGATATCTAGCATGTTCATAATCAGTGTACATCAATACTCATCATGATCTTAAAAGTATCAAGTTGGAACACTTACCCCTTGTAGCTTTTCCAAGTCAATAAACCAAATAAGAAACCCAGTTGATGGATGATGATCCAAGAATCTCCAATATTCTCCAAATAATGTGTTCAAATGATGAGAACTCCTCCAAGATCATTGCCTTGACAAAATGCCTTCTTATGCAAGAAAACACCAAAAGCTTCAAAGTGAAATTGTATGAAGTGGTGTTACAAAACTTTTGTGATGCCATGGATAGTTCAAACAACTTATATGGAGAGTGTTTGAAGTGTTATAATGATTGGAAAAGGGCTAGAGAGTGACTTGGCTTTGAAAATGCAGAAAGTCAAGTTTTGGTGGTTTTAGAGTTGACTTTCTGTTCTAGCAGGTTTTGGATGGTTATAATGGTTTAAACACCTCTAACACATATTTTGTGATGTGTTAGAATGATTTGTTGGTGGTTTAGTGATTAGAAATGGTTTTGGATGAGTTTATGCAAAGTGGATTTTTCTTTACAAAGAAGCAACTTCTACCACTTGCAAGAAGATGGTGATCAGAGAAATGAGAGAGATTCGACTTGGTTTCTAGTTGATTTTGGTGTTTTTTGGATGTTAGGAGTGTATTCTATTTATAGGCAAGCTTAGAGAATGAGAGGTATGGGTAGATTGTGCCAACTTGCCAAGTTTGCCCTTTTTGGAGGCAAAATGAGCAAATGCAACTTGGGATTTCTTTTCTGAGCATAAGCAACCTTCCTATGTGTTTCAACATCATCAATAGCCTAAAAATAGTTGACATGAAGTGAAGGAAAGAGAGTAGCTGATGCAGTAGCTGAGGTATAGCAGAAAATGCAAAAAGTTTCTCTCTCCTTGCCACTTGCATCCACTTGCTTGAATAAACAATTCATATTATCCAATCTCTGGTTTTTGCTCGTGGTAATCCATTGTAATCTCACCAATTAAGTCCTTAAACATTATAGAATGAGTTTAACAAGTGATTAGAAGAGGTTTGTGTGAGGGCAAAGTTTCTCATAGTTAGCTATACTTGCTTTAATGATGTCAAAACTTAGATAGGTAGAAAAATGTACTTTGGACGGTATCATTGTGTCGCATATGCATACCTTAGTCCTCTTGAGTCAAACATCGGTCAAAAACATTGTTTGATACATATAGAAATTGTTCAATATATGCTCCATATAGGTTTGGTCATGTTTGTCTAGCTTGCTATATGGTGGAGTATCTCAAAAGTAGCATAATACATGAAAATATATGCATTTTTGCATATTTTGTGTCTTTGAGTCTACTCAAACTTTGTTTCGGTCGACTCATGCATAAATTATTTTGCATGGTATACTCACAAGAGTGCTCGCGTCGACCCTCCGGTCGACTCATATTGTGTCCATTTCTATCTGTCTAATTTTGTATGCTTTCCGTTGATGCATGACCTATTCCGGTCGATGCAAGATGCTATTTTCTGCATAATCTGAAATTTGGGTGAGCTCAGGTTGACCCTTCCCTATGTATAGGTCGACCGCTCGTGCGTTTTTAGTTAAATTTCTGTTATGTGAAACTGTCTAGGTGTTTTTTATGTTGGTTAATTGTTTTTGACTTATATATATAGTGAGTTAGCTTATTCTTCAAAAAACAACAAGAAAAGTGAAAATAGAAATTGATTTTGTTCTCATCATCATCCTCTTTCTTGCATTTTCTCAACAACTACACATAATCATTTTTGTTGTGCATTCTGCAATTTAGAGGTGATAACATCCAAACATAGGATTGGTGTAATCGGGTTTAGGTTGAGAAATCAGTGGGTTTTTCTTGAATAAAACCGTACCCCGAGCGAGGACGACGGGGAACTGCCTCAACAAATTGGTGCCCTCTCTTTATTTTTCAATTGCTTAATTTCTGAGTTTGTGTGCAGGCAATTTAGTTGATCAAAATTCTGATGTGTGTAGTGCTAAGCCATTTTTAGAAGCTTATTACAATCCTTAATTGTAATTTAATACTTAAGCACTTCACTCACATATTGGAATTCACTTGTGGTGCCTTGCACACCAAGTGTTTGACTAATTGTGTGAACAATAAACGCTTGTGCTGTCTTTTCAATTGGGTTATATTTTTTCACGCATTGGAAATAGTCCAACCTCATAGTGAATAAATTCTGGTTGATGTATGTTCAAATTAGTGATTCTTAATCTCGTTTTCATAGGATTCCATAGGCTTTGCGTATATCCGGTCTTTTTGGTAAAGGTTCGTTTTAGACGAATATAGTTCCTCAACCGCTTCCGCCTAAAAACTTTTTAAAACCAAATTTTGATAGTGTCGACTCTGGTTTTAGAAATTGATCTGTTCAATCCCCTTCTAGATCTGCGCCATCGTCTAACAATTTGAGTGGTTTATGCATCAAAATGAAAGTGTTGAACTTGGTTTTGTGACATGAAAAATCCCTAACTTGCTCTCTTCGATTCTCCCTAACCATAAAGGCTGTGAAAATGATCTTGTACTTTTTAAAAAGCCCAAAATATAATCTATAACATTCATGTTTGGCCAAAGTTCAAAATCTAAAGGGAACTAGGTCATAAATCTTCATGAAGTTGGCTGCAAAACTTGACTTACAAGTCAAGAAACAAGAATTTTTGAAGTGTGGAAATCCTTCACAACTTGATGAACTCATAACTCAAAATCTATGCATTTTTGGACATCAACCCTCTAGGACACTTTTGTAGGATTTCTCAAGAGCTTTCCAACCAACTTTGGACCACTCAATTTGGATGTGTGGTTTGAGAGTTATGACCATTCCAAATAAGCTTGTAATTAGGGTTTTTCATAAACCCTAATTTCTTGATTCACAAGTTATCCATCAATTACTGATTAATTATTCACCAAACTTACTAGTTAGGCATAATATGATGTTGGAAACCTTGATTGCTTCAATTTGGGGTCAAAACCCTAAAAGTCAAAGAGGTGACTTTCGAGACAGACAAACCAAATAGTTGAAATCTTCAGGATTGATCTTTAGTGTTATGGGTTTTTTTTGAACCTTTCATACTTCTTTATGGGACTTCAATAAGTCATAGGAACATCATGGACCGTGGTTCAAGCTTTGGAAACCCATTTAGACCAAAAGTCAAACTACAATTGACTTTTTCAACTGGAACCCTAATCAGGATTTTACACAACACTGCTTCAATTCTCTTGGTAACAACCACAAATAGCACTTGTTCTTGGTAACATATGAACCTATTGATGATGTGAAGACTTGATATGTAGAATATCAATCCAAAACCTTAACTGATCAGTCCACAGGATTCTTGATTTTAACAGTGTGAAACCCTAATTCATCTACATCTTGACAAAGACTAACTTGAAAAAGGTTAGCGTTAGATAACATATGCTTGATGAACCTATAATGATAATGGAATCTAGGGGTCAAAATTTAGGGTATGACAGATGTGTTGTGTTTTGATGATTATAATATGTTGATTGGTGATGTCATATGAAGAATCGTGATGCCTAACGATGATATAACTCTATGATGTTTTGGTGAGTTTTTATGAATGATGATGCAACCTTGATGATCCTGTAATGATGATGATTATGACATTTTGCATCATACATTCATGGCATAGTAGAACATCGATCCAGTTTTTTTGATAGGACCTCAGTCCAGTGTTGACTTCAATTCCATTGTGTGGATTGGGGTGTTTATGTTGTGCTCCGGTTCTTGTGTAGAATCAATCCTATTTGTGGGTATCTTTGGAGGGTGATGGCCCAGTGTCCATCAACATGTTTATTTGGTACCACATGCATGAGTCCATGTTGTATTTCATGTTATGTGGCATTTCATCTATGTGAATGACTGTTATTATTGATGAGGTGATCTTAAAGCGATGTGTGATGATGCTGGAACTTAAGCGATGCTTTGGTGATGAGTTATTTATTTGTTGACTTTATGAATGAAGATGTATGTATGATACCATGATATGAAGGTGTGGGTATAATACTTGGTAAATGATAACGTATGGATTTCATGATGATGTTGTTTTTGTATGATGAATGCTATATTAATATATCTTATCTTTATTCTTATATAATGATTGTGATTACTCGCCCTGCCCATTTGAATGTTGCCTCCATGTGGGTAACACACATGTGATCAGGATTAGCTCTTTTGGTGCGTGAAGAATTAGCCTTGAAGTACTTTGGTCTTTTCTGTTGATTAGAGGGTCTTGCACTGATATGTAACATCGGGTCAGGAAGTTTGATTCGATCCATTATGTTCTTTTTGTTGTTGACCTCATGATACTATGGGTTTCTTGTTTTAAGACTTTTGAGTTATGATTTATGTTGAAATGTAATTTTCTGCTGCGTAGTATTTGATTTAATTTATGTTGACAGAACCTGTGTTACGGAGTAAGACGTTAACGTGATGTTTTTGACAAAATGTGGCACCCTTGTGGTGATATACTCTGATATAATTGCTTATAATTATTGTGAATGTTGTTTAGGGTAGAAGGGTGTTACAACTGTCATCATGTGTAGTTAAATTCTCTTTTATCGGGGTTAGAATTGTACGCTATTATGACATATATGTATTACGTTTGATCACGACGTCATGCTCATTATGATTATTCAATCATGTTAATCTTTATTCTGTGTTTAGTGACGTAATGCCCATTATGATTATTCAATCACGTTGATCTTTATTTTGTGTTTAGTGTCAGCTATATCTTAATAATTTATGTTGACCCTAATGTGATAATGAGAAATGCACTTAGAGTTATACCAATGATATACATGTATGTCTAATACGAATTAAATCGTTGCTTATAACCACTATCTAAATTCATACCTAGAATACTCCTCTATTAAATGTTATACTCTAGCAATAGATTTAGGTTTGATATTCACATATAGTATCAAATCATGATACTTTCTATTGTTTATTAGCTTGAGAAAACATTGAATAAACACTATGAATTATATCACGACACCATAACGGAGATCAGCACCACTGGTTCAAGGCATCTAGCTCACCAACTATATCCATTTTTGGTTCCCGAACAGAATAGTGGCAAAACTTGCAGGAATCGACTTCTGATTCATACAATTTTCACAGTTCCAGATCCAATCTCAGATTTACCAGTTCACAGTCCTTAAATCACATAATCAAGAGCATGTCGAATCGAACGTAGAGATTCTTTGAATTCGATCCAGTAATTTATGGTTTCAAAAATGATCCATTAGATCTCCAAATCTCCGATTTCCCTTGAGAACTCCGTGAAGAAGAAGGGATCCTAAATCCATATTCAGATCTACATTGGAAGCACATGAAAGTGAAAACAAAGTTAAGAATAGCTTACATATATAATTGATCCCAGATTGTAATAGAGAAAGTATTAGAGATTTATTTGGATTCCATTTTCATTTGAAAATTAGTTTCTAGCTCAAGTGGTTGAGCTCAAGGGAGGTCATAGATTGGAACCCTAGTAGCTACTAACTTAACATACTATACTACCATATAATGTTTTCCTATACAAAAAGTTGAATCCTAATTATGTTTGTTTTATGAAATTTAGTTTTGTATCGCTATCGATTGGTTCGGTGTCATTAACCATGCTACTAAACACTTCTAGATAAATAAGGTTGAGTCAGATGGGCAGTGAAGTAGCAAAATAATATATACACAATATTTGTTTTGTTGAGATCCCTATGAACCTGATAAATACACTGCAAAAGTAGCTCTTATGGTTTATAAAACATGAAAAATTCTCACCTTTTGAGCTTGTTGTTAAACTTAAGTTAGACTTTAACCAAAATTTTCCGTCAATGACTTGACCAATGTTAATCTGTTCAATCATATATTGTTTGTGGAAATTTTTTTACCCCGTGTCTATGTCTAGATAGTATTCCACATACTGTGGAACAAGGAAGAAATTGTAATTATATAACCTATTTCTAAGCAAAAATCTTCATGATTTGTATTGTTTTTGTGAAACTTATGCTTCCTTGTTGCATTAAGTGGTTTTGTGAAATTTCACTTTCAGAGGTACTCTACTAGTATTAACTATTTTATAGCTTGATTGTAAAAAAGTGCTAAGTGTGTTGGAGCATTGTATCTGGCTTGTTAGTTATTCAAGATTTACTTTAAGGTATTTATTGTTCCGTGTTCCCTCTTATTGGGGAATTATAACACTCTTGTTATGACCTCTTTTGTTGACATCTGGGATTGATCAAATACATATCTTAATTTTTTTTAAGTTTGGAATTTTAACTTTTATTCTATCAACAAATGTTTTGCAGCTTGGTACCGTTCATCTTTGCCTCAATGTAATATGAAGTATTGAAATTACGCGCATATTTGATTTTGAGGAATTTCCTAAAAGAGATAAGGTTAGAATTTATATACACATATATTTGTGTGTGCGTGTGTGTTTGCTTATGGTATATTTCAGGTTATTTACATGTATTATACTGACCGTCTTGAAATTTTCAATGAAATTTTTTCCGCTGTAAGTATTCTAAATTTCTTTAAAAGATGGCAAAAGGTTTAATTTTTTTCTCAAACCTTAAGGAGACTAACAAATATTTTAAAATAATTAACTTGTACTTACATTATTGTTGTATGCATCTTCATTGACAAAAGACCCGTCATACGTTTTATGAGAAATTACATACATTTCTCCTCTACTGTATGATCGTCCATCTCTCGATTCCTATAAATAATGATCAGGACCTCCAAGTTTAACTTCTTCAACAAGGTGAACAACCAAGTGAACCATAGCAGCGAAGAACGAGGGAGGAAACATGTGTCATAAAGTGAGGAAAATTTGGTTTTGCAATTTTTCCAAGTCTTCAATTTTCAATACCTTACCATATAATTGTCTAAAGAATGAGCATAAATCAATCAATAATGCAGAAATCTCATGAGATAATGTTGTGTGAATGGCTAATGGTAGAAGTTGTTCCATTAATATATGACAATCATGACTCTTTATCATCCCATTCACCTTGAGATTTACTAAGTTAATGCATCTAGAAATGTTGCTTGAATAACCATCAGGCACCCTAATATTCTTTAAAATTCTAAAAAAATTCCTTTTATCTTTACCCATTAGACTAAAGGCCGACGCAATTTTTTTTACCATTTTCATCAGGCCAAAGATCAGGCCTTATGTCCATTTTTTAAAGGTCTTTTCTAGTTTTAAAATGGTCTTTATTCTTTTGCCTATAATTTAGTAAAGTAAATATGACATTATCAGAGTAAAATATTAAACATAATAAAAATCACCTCAAAGGGCGTACAATTCTCAATAACTCAAATAAAAGTTAATGCTCCGTAAACAACGAGTTTTCTCAAAATTACTCAAAAATTGCTCAAAAGGCAGTGGAACTCAAAAAAGAAAAATCCAAAGTTTTCCTTGCGCAACAACATAATCAAAATAACAATAATCAATAAAACATGGTTTAACTCAAAGACCCCAACCCGATGTTACACTATCAGAGCAAGACCCTCTAAGTCAACCAAAACTAAAAAACTCCAAAAAGTCCTCGTCGGCATCCACGGTTAAACCTGGTCATCTGCACGTTACCCACGTGGAGGCAACATTCAAATAGACAGGGTGAGTAAAACGATTCATAATAATCAATATAAGAATCAATATATAAAATAGCATCATTTTCGTATTCAACATCATCATAATCATCAAGGAAACATCAAAAGACCATAATATTATAAATTACACCAAATTGTCACATAAATGCAAATGCAACAAGACTCATGCATATGGTACCAATTCATCAAAGTTCGATGGACACTGGGCCATCAACCTTCCATAGATCCCCATCAATAGGATCGATTCTACACAAGAATCAGAGCACAACAAAATACTTCACATCCTCACAATAGGACTGAAGCCACAAGAATCAAACACTAGACCGAAGTCCAGAATGCATATGAATGCATGACGCACACATCAATATCATCCTCATAATAAACTCATTAGGTGCATCATCATTTATCAAAATCATCATAATATTCATGTCAACATAATAATCATATCATCATATAATCATCAAAAACTCATGGAATCAACATCATAACTCATCATCATTACTCATAGGAATCATCATACAATCATGTATTAATCACATATGAATCACAGTTATACTCAAGGTAATTCATCCAGAAAATCACAGTATCAAAGCATCAAGACAGTACTGCACAAGGAAACAATTCGCGAAACTCTGCTATGTTCGCTGGACAGTTCTCCGTGCGAAGGATCATTTCATGTGCGAACTCGCGATTACAGCAAAACGCTGTTACACACCAGCACAAAAACCAGCCCAAAAGTCCCTACGATTTCCTTCCCCAATGCCCCCAAAACATCCCTAAATTATTCCTATGATATTACGACGATAAAGGCACAAAATCTACGACTTATTAGGCCAATCCCGTATCATATTTACACCTTCAATTCTCATAAAATTCTTACAAATTTTCCACATTCATTAGAGTTCTCATAATCAATTATCCTATACGGTTAAAAGCTCAAAAACAGATTTTGCCCACGAAGGCCTAATTTCCCTTACTCCTAAATCAGCCTCAAACCTATCAGACCATCAATTCAAATCCCTCAAACTCATTAAACTCACCAGAAAGACAACAACAATTCAATACTCAAAATCCCTAAACCCTTAAATCGGCTTTAAATACATTGAATCATATATTGAAAACAATGAAGGTAATACCCCCTAAACAACCTCAAAAACAGATTTGGCCACGAAGGCCTAATTTCCTCAAACTCAAAAACCTCCTAAATCCTTAAATTGACTTTAAATACATTGAATCACATATTGAAAACAATGAAGATAATACTCCCCATACTTAAACAACCTCAAAAACAAATTTGGCCACGAAGGTCTAATTTCCTCAAACTCAAAAACCTCCTAAATCCTTAAACCGGCTTTAAATACATTGAATTATATATTGAAAACAATGAAGGTAATACTCCTCATACTTAAACAACCTCAAAAACAGAATTGGCCACGAAGGCCAAATTTTCCTCAAACTCAAAAACCTCCTAAATCCTTAAATCGACTTTAAATACATTAAATCATATATTAAAACAATGAAGGCAATTCTCCTCATACCTTAATTGCCGACTCTAAGTCTTTCTCCTTGATTCTTGGAAACCTCGCGAAGCTTTGCCTCAATCCTCTTCCTCAGAGCTCTGGCCTCTATTTTTTTCTCTTTTCACGGTCTAACAAGAATGAATCATAATTCCCTCAAAATTCTTTTTTGTTAAACCTAACTTTGGGCCTTAAAATGGGCTTTCCAATTTCACCCTCACTAACTCCTCCTCAAATGTCCACTTTGCCCTTAAATTAACTTATATTTATTTAAATTAATAATAATACCAAATATATTCATATTATATACTATTATTTAAATAAATAACTCAAAAATCCATAATTCTCAATATTCACACCAACCA
This sequence comes from Lathyrus sativus, assembly GCA_963859935.3. Taxonomy (NCBI): domain Eukaryota; kingdom Viridiplantae; phylum Streptophyta; class Magnoliopsida; order Fabales; family Fabaceae; genus Lathyrus; species Lathyrus sativus. The sequence goes on from OZ012735.1 coordinate 16,013,626, forward strand.
CCGAAAACCACCAAAAATACGAATATTCATATTTAAATAAATTAAATAAACATTCCAATAAATTTGAGGTGTTACAACTCTCCCCCACTTAAAACAATTTTCGCCCTCGAAAATTACCTTAAGGAAACAGAGTCGGATACAACTCTTTCATCTGATCCTCACTGTCGCTACTGCGAAAAACGGCTCCGGCAATGATAGAAGAGTCTCCACCGTGCGTTATTTATCCCAAAGGAGGGAAAGGAAACATTCAAAGAAAACCTAACGAAAGAGGGAAAAGGAATGGTCATCGCAACCAAAACCTGGATTCGGGAGTCGGTTACGCAAGGGGAAGGTATTAGCACCCTTCACGTCCGTCGTACTCGACGGGATCCATGCTTAATTGTTTATCTCGAAGGGGTGATTAATACTATCTAGCTAAAGGCTTAAGGACAAAAGAAAAGAAAAGTGACTCGGCAAAGTATCGCACTTTATGCCTACGTATTCCCGTCTAGAACGAGAAATCAGAGTCAACGTAGTTCGCCTAACTACGGGTGAAAGGGGGGAAGGTTGCTCGCCGAGATATCGCATCTTGTGCCTACGTACTTTCATATGGTATGAAAGATCAGAGCAAACGTAGTTCGGGCTAACTAGACCACAGGTTTGGTTTAAGTTGTTTTTAACCCGAGTAGGGTTAACAATCGGTTCTAGCAGTTTGGTGTATGCAGCTCGACCATTGGAGACTTAGGCGTTACCGTTTGCGAGAGAACCGAGAGTTAACAAAACTCTCATTATGAAAACGGTTTCTAATGATTAAAGGTCCAAGAGGACAAAAAGGAGTTGAATGTTTGTTTTTATGTCTTTTATGAAGAAGTGTTTTGAGTTTCATTTGTAACTCGTGTCGCACTAAAGACTTGGACTTAAGAGTGAATGCGTCGCACGTCACCCAAAGGGTACCATACTAAACATTCAAATTATGTGAGGGAAACCATCCCATAATTATTTCTCAAGTAGCTTATGGCTTGTAACGCATGACACGTGTTAACCTTTATTAAGTATTTTAAGAATGTTTGAAGATGAGAAAGAGAAACAGACCTCTAAGGGAAACTACACAGCCCTAAATGTTATCATGCAATGTTCGTCCTATGGTTGAAGTTTGCAAAGGGGAAGACTACCCTAATGTTGTCATACATGGTTGCAAAGCCTAATGTGTGTCACATTCTATCTTCAACAAGAAAGAATGGAGCTCCTAAGGGAAAGGCAAAGGAAGCAACAAAAACAGATGAAATAAACAGCATACAGGAAATGCAGATTCATAACAGTAAACATGGAATGCAAGTGAGGGAGCAAGTCATATCAACCTCAAGCCCATAATGAATGGAAAATGGCCTATTTTAAACATGCAATCTTGGCCCCAAGTGATTATAAAGTGATACGAGGCAATAAAACCTACGAATGGCATACGTATACTACGATTAGGAATCATAACGCATTATCATGGAAATATGGAACCTAATGGGCAATTCATGTATGATAAAACCAGCCAATCAATGATCTACATATCCTATATAATGTCTATAACAAGCAATAAGAACCCTAGCGTTCACCACACAGACAAATCGAGGCCGTTGGAGCCAAAATAAAACCGAAGTCCGTTCGAATGTCCATATTACAAGTCCGAATACAAAAATATAAGAAACATACCAAACGGTGCTAAAAAATTTAAATAAAAATCTCCAATGCCCTACATCAAGTCACAAACCAGGGGGGAGAGATACAACAAAAATATCCAAAGAAAAATGGCCAAACAAGTTGTAACTATGCAAGATATCTCATGTATACCAAAAGAAAGGTTAAAATGGAGCATGTTAAAGAAAGCATCCAAAACCAACTAAAATTGTACAATAAAATTCCAACAAAAATATATCACAATATCACAACATGTTTATGAGATCCCTGCAAAAGGATAGGCCAAAATATGTAATTTTTATGGGTCAAAGGAAATTCACAACATGATAACACCAGCATTGGCCTTTTTATGATGACCCAAATGTAAAAAAATTCTAATAAAATGTCAGAACATGATAAAAATGTGATTCCAATTCTATAAAATCCTGAACATCTTAAAGATCAGACACAAAAATATTTGGAATTTTTAGATGATTTTAAATAATTTTAATGTAATTAACAAAACAGGTATTAAAACAGAAAATGTGAAAGAAATGAATATAAGGGAAAATATTATAAAATGATAATATGTGAGAATTCAAGGCAACTAATTGAAAATGCACACATGGGGGATTCGAACAGAGGTGTGTTCGGTGGGGGTAGTGCTGACTTGGCCTAGTGGAGTGTGACGTGGCACGCTCGGAACGTGTTGGATCACGGCTTGGTCAACCAAAACGGACGAATATGATTTCGTCTTCTTCCTTGGATTTCTTTGCCAACCGTGAACAGTGCTACGATGCCCACCGGCCGGAGCTCTTCGCCGGCGGCTCTTCTCTCCTTCATATCTCCTTCATTGCTTAACCAAACGCAACGTTCTTTAGATAAATCTTGTGGGATTTTTCGAGAGGAATCCAAATATACCCTTAGTTTCCAGTGAAAAGGCCTCTAACTCCAAAACCGTGTTTGAATCTCAAACTTCCAAGAACACAAAAATGTCATAAAAATGGATATTTCTTTACCAGAAATGATGTACTATTCCAGGGGAATGCAATGCTATAAAAATGGCATGGAAAAGACTCATAATTAGGGAGAAAAATTGAATTTCCATTACCTCCGAATTTGACTTCCTAGAGCTTCACACAACCGCTAAACCTTCAAGAAAACTGTATGAACACGTTCTAAAATTGTTGGTGGAGATGTTTGAATCGAAGAACAGCCTTGAATTGCAGTGGAACTTGAAAATCAAATTTGAGTTTTTCACCACTTTCTCATGTTGCTACAATGCTATTCTTGCTCCAATTCTCTCCAAAAAGATGATGAACAATGTGTATAATTGTTGTGTGATTGATTGGTAATGAGAAAATGAATGAAAAGTGGGAGAATCCAAGGATTGAAAATTCAATTTTTTCAAATATGTGAAGTGTGAAAAATGATCATGGAAGAGGATTTTTGCCTTGGCTCCATTTGGTTTTATATCTTGCATCATAAGATACATCTAGGGTCCAAAATTATCCCTTGTTTCAATCTTAAGGGCTTAGATTCAAAGTGTTACTTAAGTGTGAAGAAATCTTGGAATAGGTCATGAAGAAAGCTTCAAATGAAAAATGTAAAAGTGCCATTGTTCTTAAAATGAGATTTCCACTCAAAATAAGTACAAACATGGACTTATTTGATTAAATTTTGAAGAAATACCAAACTATGCCCTTTCACATGTTTTCACCAAAGTGACTTTTATCAAACTTCCACCATGAGCTAACCCATTAAAACCTTGAGGTTTAGTTGACCCAATGACGCCATTCGGAGCAACTTTCATGTTGGAAGAAAGTCCATTTGAGTTATGCAAAGTATTGAACTTGACTTGTAATTTTATGACCTGTAATCATAGTTTTCCAACTCATTTATAATCTTCAGTTGGCCTCTAAGTCAGGGGATGAACCCCACACAAGCATCTGAACTTCTCAAGGGTATGAACCACTTCCTGGTGACTTTAGTGATTCCTCAAGCTCGAATAAAACCTCTAGATAGGCCTCTCTTGATGTATATCACACTTGATCCCCTGCATAAATGCTAATGCAATGCTATGATAATGCTATGATGATGTTATGCTAATGCAAAAACAAGAAGGAAAAGGTTGGGAAAATTTTGGGGTGCAACAGCTGCCCCTATTCAAGCGACTTGGATCTGAATGAGTGAAAAGCGAACGACTTTCAATCAATCAAGGTAAAAGACGGTTGAATACCAAAAGAACCCGAAAATTTGCCAACCGCAGAAATAAACTGCAAACTCTGATTGGGATAGAATCTCCGAAGAAAACGTGCATAATGAACATCTTGAACATCCCACCAAGGGATAGAGAAACTTAATCAAGTAACTCTGCTTCAGGAAACACGTAACTGACCATGGTCTGAACACCACATGGGCCAAAGAACAATCTTTCGAATCGTCGGAATCTGAATACTCAACGCACAATAGAGTCACATCAAAATCTGTCGGAATCTGGATACTCAACGCACTGACCGGAGCCTGGATGCTCTACGTCACTAGGGATTTACCGGAGCCTGGATACTCGACGGACGAAGCAATACATCACAAACCGAACATTCACCGAAATCTGGATATTCAACAGAAAGAGAGTACTATCGCAACACTTACTAGGATCTTATACCCAACTGCCTTTATCGGAGTCCGAACACTCAACAGACAAAGCAAAACGTTACAAATTGGAAATTTCACCGGAATCTGGATATCCAACGGAGGAGCCGGGGCTTGAACGCTCAACGTAACACATCGGAGTCTGAACACTCAATGCAAAAAACTGGAGTCTGACAACTCAACGAAAACACACCGGAGCCTAAACATTCAACGCAACAAACCGGAGTCTGAAAACTTGACAAAACTACAAATCAGAGCCTGGATACTCAACGAAGCAACAAATCGGAGTCTGAACACTCAACGTAACAAACCGGAGCCTGGATACTCTACGGACGAAGACTCGAACAGAAAGAAAGAATCAATACAAACTAGAGATTACCGGCGCCTGAATACTCGACGGAAGAAAGAATCAATACAAACTGGAGATTTACCGGAGCCTGGATACTCGACGGAATAGCCACGAACACTAATAGGGGTCTGGACCCTTGCTTGATTTTACCGGAGTCTGAACACTCAACGTACTGACCGGAGCCTGAATACTCAACGTAAAAACTGATGTCTGAATACCACAATTCCATGTTGGGGAGAAGAACTCTGAACAACTTTGGAAGATGCAATCCCGACTCTGCTGAGGGACATACCAACAAACTTGGAGTTATAAATTTTACTGGAAATGAACAACTCTCTGCTACGGATGAGCGACTTTTGCTGAGGAACGGGGTGAAGGTCCTGCACGCTCCCTGGAACACATCTTACACTGTTGGGGTCACGAACGACCTGCTGGAGGATATTCCACACATGACTGGTGGAGAGAAATCTGATCTCGACTTGCTGGGGAACAAACCCATACTCGTACTCTGTGGGGATTAGAGGTACGCCTGACTAATTGTTGGGGGTAAAGATGCAACTTCCATCTGCTAGGGAAAGATATTTGATTGTCGGAAAAATGAGCTTCATCCGAATCTCTCTGAGAATTTTCCCCAAGCGTAATGCCCCTGCCCCAGTCTGATTGTTGGGAAGGTCTACGCTGAGAAGAAAATAGCTTGCCATAAGACGACCCCGAGATGGCTTGCCCCAGAATCTGGACCGTGAGAGGGTCCTTGGTTGAATAGTTCAGATAAGCTCTAGAGGTATGGAGAAGAACAAATTCTTTTCCTCATAGGGTGGCATGCCCCAGCCTTGTAATGGCTTTGCCTCTGATTGACTAGTTTGCGGATCGGTACCCCCGATTGCGAGAGATTTACCAAGTCTCGACCTGATTGCCCCAGATTAACTGATTCTTGGATGGCTGACCTTACTGGGGGTTATTTGATAATAGCTGGCCACAACTCAACGGAGTATTCAGGCGTTCTACATTCTATCCTGATCAAACTTTCCACTGTGGAAACTTTCCTGTGGTCGAGCGCTTACTCACAAGTAAAACAAGTTGTTTTGCATAAAAGATATATTAAATGCAATGCATATGACGGTTTTTTCAAAACCCAATCCTGTTCACTGGAAAAATATATGACATATAATGAACGAATCAATTATCAAAGTGTCAAAATTAATACAAAGCTGTAAGAGGAATCCTTTTTGGAGTCAGTTTTGATGTGATCTTTATCGAAGTATGCTCTCAAACTAAACCTGTTTCAATTAGGACTTTTGAAGGTTGTAACGTGGTCGGGTTCACGGTTAACAAGGAAGGATATAAGGCTCAAAATTCATTTTAACCCACCCATTCTCCTTGATGTTCTCCAATCCTACGTCCAGCTAATTCCACACAAACACTCACCTCTTAATGGTGGAACGATAGGAGTGATGGTTCAGGAAACCACTTGCTTTTTGGAGTGACAGTCATTCACTTTCCGTCTTTATAGTGCCTGGAGTCACACGATTTCGTTCTTGTTTGAGGATTTTTCTCTTGTAATCCTTTTCATTTTTTCGCTTTTTCGCTCCCTAATTTTTGCCTGGACTAACTCTTTTAAGTTTCTGATTTTGAAGTCCAGCGGGATACCCTGATTTTTGCCTAAGTCGCTTGTTCCCAAGATTCGACTTAGCGGGCTTTTTCTTTTGATTTTTTCTTTTTGAACAAATCATGTGACACCGGCTTGTCTGACTTGTTAAAAGAGATTGCGACTGTTTCACTCCTTATCGGCAAGGTTTAACCATTGTGGTCCTTTAGGCATGACCTATACAGGTGTGGTTTATCCTCGAACGGACACTCCTTTCGTAACTCAAACGCTTGGTCAAATTAACCGACACCTACTCTGCCCCAGGTTAAGATTGAGGGTTTTTCATTTTCAGAAAGAAACTCCTACTACAAGGCTCAAAGGGGTTGACAAGGGATTATCTTCCTTATATCTCCGGTGTTTATGGATTTGGAACAATGCCTGTATATCGTCAACAGGTTTTTCTATCCAAGAGCATACAATCGGCAACTCATGCATTCTTCGATTTCGTCATCCTCCCCGGATTCCACTTAAACAAGCGTTTGAAATAAAAGAAAGCAATAAAGTGAACACGAATGGATTAATTCAAAACATGCATATTTATTTCATTATTAATATCAATTGAGAAACGACAAGTTTTTACAAGCGAAAATTGCACGTTGACAGGAAAGAAACTACAAATGCAAAGAAATGACATGATAAAATGAAAATTGCCAGCTTCTAGGAACTGGGTTCTATCCATGAATCCAAGTCACGATCGCTGTCTCCGCCTTCAACATCGGACACAACATTGATTCGTTCAAACACGACTCCTCCTGGATTGAACACAATTGGCCCTTTGAATCGTGGAGCGCTCTGTGATGACGATGCAGGACAGTACCCTAAACCGAACTTGTCTTGCTTGTTGGGGATGTCCAGAACTTGGCCCCAACCTTGCGCTGCCCCAGTCTGAACCACTGCTTGGACTTCCTTGAACGAAGATATTGCTACCTCCGGCGCTTTGCTCGTAGTTGGAGACTTATCTTTAACTCGAACCTCCTCGAAGGCCTGACACAGAGTCTCGTGGATCTCACCGTCCACTTCTATATACTTGAATGACGATAAGTGGCTTACCAGTATGTCATCTTCACCGCATACAGTGACAATGCTGCCACCGACCATATACTTCAACTTTTGATGGAGTGTGGACGTCACGGCCCCCGCTGCATGAATCCAGGGCCGACCCAACAGACAACTGTAGGCAGGCTGTATATCCATTATGTAGAACACAATATCGAAAACTTCAGGTCCCACTTAGATGGGTAAGGTCAGTTCTCCGAACACTGAAGGACGCGTCCCATCGAAAGCGCGCACCACCAAGTCACTAGGCGTACAAATGATACCTCGGGTATCCAGCTTCATTAGGGCCTTCTTAGGTAGAACATTCAGGGAAGATCCAGTGTCAACCAACACATGGGACATGACTGTGCCCCTGCATTCAACCGAAATATGAAGTGCACTGTTATGATTACGGCCTTTAGGTGTCAGATCAAGATCCGTAAAGCTGAGCCCGTGCCCCGCATTCACGTGGGCCATCACCCCCTCAAGTTGATTGACCAAGATCTCTTAGGGTACATATGAGGTGTCAAGGATTTTCAGTAAGGCGTTCCTGTGGGCCTCAGAACACAGTAGTAATGACAGTATAGAGATTTTAGACGGCGTCTGCTGCAAGTGCTCGACTATCTTGTAGTCGCTTTTCCGGATTAATCTCATGAATTCCTCCACGTCCTTCGTCAAAGACTCCTTTTCCTTACCCTGAGGATTGTTTTCTTCCGTAACCTTGCTCTTCCCTTTTGCAGCTCTCTCAGCCTCTACTTCTGGCGACGCAAAGATCCTGCCGCTGCGGGTCATGCGACCTGCACCCACCAGATTATCCACTGAGTCTGCTGAAGAACTTTTCAACTCCACCTTCTCCCCATTACAAAAGACTTCTGCTCCGTAATTCCACGGAATCGCCTTAGTACTCTCATACGGGACTGGCCCAACTTTAGTTATGATGACGGTAGGCCTTTTAGGAGACACTGGTATTGTGATCATTTTGTAAGGGATTGAAATTGTCGCGACTTCATCCCGCTCCTCTGTCACTTCCTCAACAGGTCTATCTTCCATAGTACGGTCAAACTGTAACGTTCCTTCGTCTATCAAAGCCTGAATATGTCTCTTTAGATCTTCGCACCCTTCTGGATGGTCCACACAATTAGCACAAGTTGCAGAACAACCAGGGAACACTCCCCCTCTCAGCAATTCTTTCTTCACCTGACCCAGCGGAGTCTTCAACTCTTCAACCCTCGTCACTAGATTCAAGCTTTCCTTTTCCAGAATGGCACTAACTCCTGCCGGTCCGTGATTCGGCATGGGAATTTTCACAATGTTGGGCGCTTCATGCGAGAAGTCTATGGCTTTACTGTCAATTAAATCTTGCAGCTTGTGCTTAAAAGCCTTACAATCGTCAATGCTGTGCCCGGGTGCCCCCGAGTGGAATTCGCAATGGGCATTTGCATCATAGCCAGGTGGTGGTCGGCCTGTCAGAAGGGCCAAGGTTCTCTTCTGAATTAACTGCAGTTGTAGTAACGTCTGAAGCATCTGGGAGTACGGCATTGGCGGCGTATCGAATACTCTATTTGCTCCCCTCGAATTTTGGTACTTCCTGTAGCCCTGTTGATTCTGATGCTATTGTGGTTGTTGTTGTTGTTGTGGTGGTATCGGAATGATAACACTTACAGCCTGATGATGATGACACTGATCTTGATATCTACCTCTGCCTCTACCCCGAGAGCTTGATACATAATTAGCGTCGCCTTCACGCTTCTTATTTCCGAACACTTTCTTTCCTCCACCTGACGAAGGTACTTCTACGGCCTGAATTTTCCCAATCTTGATGCCATTTTCTATACGCTAACTGGTGATGACAAGGTCAGAGAAACTCCCGGACATACAGTTGACGAGCTTTTCATAGTACATCCCAGATAACATCGATACAAACAAGTCAATCAACTCTCTCTACCATTGGAGGCTGCACTCTGGCTGCAAGCTCACGCCACCTCTAGGCGTACTCTTTAAAAGATTCCCCGCTATTCTGGACGACATTCTGAAATTGGACCCTGTTGGGAGCAAGGTCACTATTGTACTGGTAATGCTTCACGAATGCTTCAGCCAAACCCTTCCAACTGCGAACTTGAGAGGGTTCCAAACCCATATACCACTCGAGCGACGGCCCTGACAGGCTATCCTGGAAAAAATGCATGAGCATCTTCTCATCATTTGAATAGGCTGACATTTTTCTGTAGTATGAACGTATGTGCACCCTTGGGCAAGTGACACCTTTGTATTTATCAAAGGTAGGAACTTTGAACTTGTACGACACTTGTAAATCAGGGATCAACCCTAAATTGGCCATGTCGAGCCCCATGGAGTTCTGACTTGTTATATTCCTCATCTGCTCTTCCAGCATCCTGAATCTTCGATCAGCTTCAGCAGGAAGCTCAGCGCCCACATCCCTCATAGAGAACACGTCGTCCTGACGATCTTCATTCCATTGTTGGTCCCCATTGCCATACCCAGCATAGGCACCCTCCAGACCATAGACGTTTCGATTGACGGTGTAACCATACCCAGCGTTACCAAGACCATGGTTAGCAGCACCAGGTCCAAACCCAGCATTATGAGTACCATTACCACAACCCAACTTAACAGTATTACCAAGACCTGCATTACCAGCATTACCCAAACCTGCATTACCAGCAGCATTACCCAGACCAGCGTGGCGGACGCCAACATCGCTACCATTCCCGACCCCTGCAGCAGTTGGGGTGCATCCGGTAGGCACAACAGTGGCGTTAGGAATCTCTGTATCATTGCAGGGAGTATTATCAGCAATACCTCCATGAAGAACTCCATTAAGATCAACCCTAGCTACCAGGGGCTGGACCATTGTTCTCAGTTGCTCCTGTCCTTGAGCCATACCTTGCATGACTTCCATGAGCTGAGTCATGCGCTCCCTCATCTCTTGCATCTCGGTCTGAACGTGATCCATGACTTTCTTGAGATTGCTTCTAGTAGGGTACCGGTGAATCTTCAGGTCATCAATCCTGAAACCACTCTCTGAAAATACAACAGAACATGAGAACGAGGCTTAAGAAGGTACCTGCAAATGCAAAGAAGAGTATGCAAAACTGCTAACAATGCATATGGAATATTTCCCTTGATTATAGTTCGGGTGAAACAATGGAAACCCCTCAGACATCAGTAGTAGAAAACTACTCATGTATACAAATGGAAAACCACACGGGCAGTTGCAAGCACAAGTATCTGAGTACGAATAACGACAAGCGAGATAGCTAGAATAAAAGGAAATATGCACCTGCAATGTTAATGCAATGTCATGTAATCAATGCATATGAGAAATGCAGAAATGCAAGGATGCTACATGGGATCAAGGTAGCTGTGCTGTGCTGTAGCAATAATAATCAGAAGCCTGTTGTTCTGTAGCTTGAGAATAACCAGATCTTTGCCTTTGCATAACATAGATCACTGCATGACATAGATCACTGATACTGAAGACCTCTGATATCAAACCCAAAAGTTCACACTGTAGAGAAAACCGGGTGATCTGGAGCTATGGTTTCCTGCATAACCCAATCCCCCTCACAGGTATGGACTTAATTCGCCGACAAGGTATGGCATCCTATGCGGTCATCAGCGTCACAGACTTTCAAGAGCGATGATACGATACCCAGAAGGTGTGGCATCATCATTTCTTGAAGCGGCCTCACTTAGCTGAATCCCAAATGATCGGTCCTCAGAGTCGACAATCCTCCAAACCAACAACCCCTCAAGCCCAAAGGGCTGGAAAAGAAGTCAACCGGGAGAATCTCGTCTGAGCGTGGATTTCGAGAGACACTAGTACCTGTAAAGCAAGCACGTGCCCACTACTTTCCACAACTAATGCTAGGTACACTTAAGCCTGGGTCTGGCTTATCACTCATCAGAATCAAAACCCTCCCACAACAGCATAATAAGGATATAATATAATGCTGAAAATAAACTGCGGGGAAATAAAATGCGGGAAAGTAAAGCTAAGGTACAACAGGTATGTACAAAACCCACAAGATAAACAAACAAGCGCTAGGACTGACTCGCATAAGGGACGTTGGTCCCCAGCAGAGTCGCCAGCTGTTGGGGATGACCCAGACAGCTAGGAGGAAAAACCTAAGGCGAGACTCGCATAGGGAACCATCGCAATCCCCAGCAGAGTCTCCAGCTGTCGGGGATGACCCAAACAGCTAGGAGGAAAAACCTAAGGCGAGACTCGCATAGGGAACCATCGCAGTCCCCAGCAGAGTCGCCAGCTGTCGCTACTGCGAAAAACGGCGCCGGCAATGACAGAAGAGTCGCCACCGTGCGTTATTTATCCCAAAGGAGGGAAAGGAAACACTCAGAGAAAACCTAACGAAAGAGGGAAAAGGAATGGTCATCGCAACCAAAACCTGGATTCGGGAGTCGGTTACGCAAGGGGAAGGTATTAGCACCCCTCACGTCCGTCGTACTCGACGGGATCCACGCTTAATTGTTTATCTCGAAGGGGTGATTAATACTATCTAGCTAAAGGCTTAAGGACAAAAGAAAAGAAAAGTGACTCGGCAAAGTATCGCACTTTATGCCTACGTATTCCCGTCTGGAACGAGAAATCAGAGTCAACGTAGTTCGCCTAACTACGGGTGAAAGGGGGGAAGGTTGCTCGCCGAGATATCGCATCTCTTGCCTACGTACTTTCATCTGGTATGAAAGATCAGAGCAAACGTAGTTCGGGCTAACTAGACCACAGGTTTGGTTTAAGTTGTTTTTAATCCGAGTAGGGTTAACAATCGGTTCTAGCAGTTTGGTGTATGCAGCTCGACCATTGGAGACTTAGGCGTTACCGTTTGCGAGAGAACCGAGAGTTAACGAAACTCTCATTACAAAAACAGTTTCTAATGATTAAAGGTCCAAGAGGACAAAAAGGAGTTGAATGTTTGTTTTTATATCTTTTATGAAGAAGTGTTTTGAGTTTCATTTGTAACTCGTGTCGCACTAAAGACGTGGACTTAAGAGTGAATGCGTCGCACGTCACCCAAAGGGTACCATACTAAACATTCAAATTATGTGATGGAAACCCTCCCATAATTCTTTCTCAAGTAGCTTAAGGCTTGTAACACATGACACGTGTTAACCTTTATTAAGTATTTTAAGAATGTTTGAAGATGAGAAAGAGAAACAGACCTCTAAGGGAAACTACACAACCCTAAATGTTATCATGCAATGTTCGTCCTATGGTTGAAGTTTGCAAAGGGGAAGACTACCCTAATGTTTTCATACATGGTTGCAAATCCTAATGTCTATCACATTCTATCTTCAACAATAAAGAATGGAGCTCCTAAGGGAAAGGCAAAGGAAGCAACAAAAACAGATGAAATAAACAGCATACAGGAAATGCGGATTCATAACAGTAAACATGGAATGCAAGTGGGGGAGCAAGTCATCTCAACCTCAAGCCCATAATGAATGGAAAATGGCCTATTTTAAACATGCAATATTGGCCCCAAGTGATTATAAAGTGATACGAGGCAATAAAACCTACGAATGACATACGTATACTACGATTAGGAATCATAACACATTATCATGGAAATATGGAACCTAATGGGCAATTCATGTATGATAAAACCAGCCAATCAATGATCTACATATCCTATATAATGTCTATAACAAGCAATAAGAACCCTAGCGTTCACCACACAAACAAATCGAGGCCATTGGAGCCAAAATAAAACCGAAGTCCGTTCGAATGTCCATATTACAAGTCCGAATACAAAAATATAAGAAAAATAGAAAAAGGTGCTAAAAAATTCAAATAAAAATCTCCAATGCCCTACATCAAGTCACAAACCAGGGGGGAGAGATACAACAAAAATATCCAAATAAAAATGGCCAAACAAGTTGAAACTATGCAAGATATCTCATGTATACCAAAAGAAAGGTTAAAATGGAGCATGTTAAAGAAAGCATCCAAAACTAACTAAAATGGTACAATAAAATTCCAACAAAAATATATCACAATACCTCAACATGTGTATGAGATCCATACAAAAGGATAGGTCAAAATATGTAATTTTTATGGGTCAAAGGAAATTCACAACATGATAATACCAGCATTGGCCTTTTTATGACGACCCAAATGTAAACAATTCTAATAAAATGTCAGAACATGATAAAAATGTGATTCCAATTCTATAAAATCCTGGACATCTTAAAGATCACACACAAAAAATTCGGAATTTTTAGATGAATTTAACTAATTTTAATGTAATTAACAAAACAGGTATTAAAACAGAAAATGTGAAAGAAATGAATATAAGGGAAAATATAATAAAATGATAATATGTGAGAATTCAAGGCAACTAATTGAAAATTCACACAGGGGGATTCGAACAGAGGTGTGTTCGGTGGGGGTAGCGCTGACTTGGCCTAGTGGAGTGTGACGTGGCGCGCTCGGAACGCGTTGGATCACGGCTTGGTCAACCAAAACGGACGAATATGATTTCGTCTTCTTCCTTGGATTTCTTTGCCAACCGTGAACAGTGCTACGATGCCCACCGGCCGGAGCTCTTCACCGGCGGCTCTTCTCTCCTTCATATCTCCTTCATTGCTTAACCAAACGCAACGTTCTTTAGATGAATCTTGTGGGATTTTTCGAGAGGAATCCAAATATACCCTTAGTTTCCAGTGAAAAGGCCTCTAACTCCAAAACCGTGTTTGAATCTCAAACTTCCAAGAACACAAAAATGTCATAAAAATGGATATTTCTTTACCAGAAACGATGTACTATTCCAGGGGAATGCAATGCTATAAAAATGGCATGGAAAAGACTCATAATTAGGGAGAAAAATTGAATTTCCATTACCTTCGAATTTGACTTCCTAGAGCTTCACACAACCGCTAAACCTTCAAGAAAACTGTATGAACACGTTCTAAAATTGTTGGTGGAGATGTTTGAATCGAAGAACAGCCTTGAATTGCAGTGGAACTTGAAAATCAAATTTGAGTTTTTCACCACTTTCTCATGTTGCTACAATGCTATTCTTGCTCCAATTCTCTCCAAAAAGATGATGAACAATGTGTATAATTGTTGTGTGATTGATTGGTAATGAGAAAATGAATGAAAAGTGGGAGAATCCAAGGATTGAAAATTCAATTTTTTCAAATATGTGAAGTGTGAAAAATGATCATGGAAGAGGATTTTTGCCTTGGCTCCATTTGGTTTTATATCTTGCATCATAAGATACATCTAGGGTCCAAAATTATCCCTTGTTTCAATCTTAAGGGCTTAGATTCAAAGTGTTACTTAAGTGTGAAGAAATCTTGGAATAGGTCATGAAGAAAGCTTCAAATGAAAAATGTAAAAGTGCCATTGTTCTTAAAATGAGATTTCCACTCAAAATAAGTACAAACATGGACTTATTTGATTAAATTTTGAAGAAATACCAAACTATGCCCTTTCACATGTTTTCACCAAAGTGACTTTTATCAAACTTCCACCATGAGCTAACCCATTAAAACCTTGAGGTTTAGTTGACCCAATGAAGCCATTCGGAGCAACTTTCATGTTGGAAAAAAGTCCATTTGAGTTATGCAAAGTATTGAACTTGACTTGTAATTTTATGACCTGTAATCATAGTTTTTCAACTCATTGATAATCTTCAGTTGGCCTCTAAGTCAGGGGATGAACCCCACACAAGCATCTGAACTTCTCAAGGGCATGAACCACTTCCTGGTGACTTTAGTGATTCCTCAAGCTCGAATAAAACCTCTAGATAGGCCTCTCTTGATGTATATCACACTTGATCCCCTGCATAAATGCTAATGCAATGCTATGATGATGTTATGCTAATGCAAAAACAAGAAGGAAAAGGTTGGGCAAATTTTGGGGTGCAATACTCACGCTCCCAAGTCATGCTCTCTCCAGCTGATCCTCCCCAAACTACCTTTACTTAGGAAATCTCTTCACCTCGCAGTTGCTTCACTTCTCGTTCATCAATTCCTACTAACAATGCCTCAACAGTAAAGTTATCTCTCACTTGTACATCATCTATATGAATCACGTGTGACGGATCTAGAATGTACTTCCTCAACTAAGACATATGAAACACATCATGCAAATTTGCAAGCGACGACAATAAAGCAATCCAGTATGCTACTTCTCCCACCCACTGCGAAATCTGATGCGGACCAATAAAACACGGTGTGAGCTTTTGAGACTTCAAAGCTCGGCCAACACCAGTTACTGGCATAACTCTCAAAAACACGTGATCTCCCTCCTGGAACTCAAGCGCTTTCCTCCTCTTGTCATGATAACTTTTCTGACGACTCTGTGACACTTTCATCTTTTCTCGGATCATCTTGATCTTTTCAGTCGTCTCTTGCACAATCTCAGGTCCGAGCATAACACTCTCGCCTGAATCATACCAACACAAAGGAGTCCTACATCTCCTACCATACAATGCCTCATACGATGTCATTATGATACTAGAATGATAACTGTTGTTGTAGGTAAACTCATTCAACAATAAATGACTATCCCATAATCCACCTTGATCCAACACACAAGCTCTCAGCAAATCCTCTAAAGACTGGATAGTTCTCTCTGTCTGTCCATTCGTATGCGGATGATGGGCAGAACTCAATCTCAACATGGTACCCAAAGCGTCTTGCAAACTCTTCCAGAATCTCGATGTAAATCTCAGATCTCCATCTGACATAATACTCGACGGTATCGCATGTAACTTCACAATTTCCTCAATATACATCTCAGTTAGCTTCAACATAGAATGATTAATCCTCGTTGGTAAGAAATGAGCTGATTTAGTCAATCTATCAACAATCACCGAATTAGAATCATTCCCCCTCACAGTCTTCGGAAAACCCGACACAAAATCCATGGAAATACTATCCCATTTTCACTCTGGAATATTCAACGGTTGCATCAAACCCAACGGTCTTTGATGTTCAATCTTCGACTTCTGACAAGTCTAACCAGCATACACAAACTCAACCACTTCTTTCTTTATCTCTGTCCACCAAAACAGTTTCCTCAAATCCTGGTACCTCTTCGTAGCACTAGGATGGATACTCAATCTACTTCGATGTCCTTCCTCAAGAATACTCTTTTTCAACTCAACAATATATGGAACACAAACTCTATCACGACATCTCATGATACCATTTTCGTTAATCCGAAAATTAGCTCTTCGACTTTGATTCATCAAATACAACCGATCTACCCACTCAAATCAGATTTCTGACCTTCTCGAATCTCATCAAGAATACCACTAGTAAGCTTCAACATACCAAGCTTAACTTCATAATAAATATGTTCACAAACCAAACTCATATCTCAAAATTGCTCAATCAGTTCTAACTCTTTTACCATCATCATCGGTATATGCGAAGATTTCCTACTCAATGCATCAGCTACCACGCTTGCTTTATCCGAATGGTAATTCAAACTAAAACCATAATCCTTCAGAAGTCTCAATCATCTCCTTTTCCTCGCATTCAATTATTTTTGATCAAAGAAATACTTCAAACTCTTATGATCACTAAACATATCAAATCTCAAACCAAAAATATAATGCCTGCAAAGCTTCGACACAAACACAACAACAACCAACTCTAAATCCTGCGTTAGATAATTCCTCTCATGAACTTTAAGTTGCCTTGAAGCATAAGCTAAAACTTGCTGATGTTGCATTAACACACCTCCCCCATCCCATCAACGAAGCATTACAATATACAATAATGGTTCTGCCAGATTCGGCAAAATCAAAACATGAGTTGCTGTCAGCCTTCTCAAAAGCTCTTGAAACTTTCTTCACACTTTGCATCCAAAACAAAAGCTTGAACCTTCCTAGTCTACTGTGTCAACGAAAAAAATAACTTGGAAAATCCTTCAATGAATTTTTGATAATAATCTGCCAATCCAAGAAAACTTCTAATCTCAAAAACAGGTTTTGGAGCTTCCCCTTGCGATAAAACTTCAACCTTCGACATATCAACCGCAATAACTCTACTCGAGATCACATGACCAAGGAAACTCACTTCCTTCAACCAAAACTCACACTTTGACAGTTTTGCATACAACTGCTTCTTTTTCAATGCTGATAATACAATTTCAGATGCTTAGCATGATCCTCTTTACTCTTCGAATACATCAAAATATCATCAAGGAACACAACCACAAACTTGTCCAAACAAGGAACACATGGTGCATTAGTCACACCAAATGGCATCACGAAATACTCATAATGTCCCTACCTTGTTTTAAAAGCAGTCTTCTGAATATCTTAAGCCTTCACACAAATCTGATGATACTCAGATCTCAAATCTATCTTACTGAATACACTTGCAACAACCAACTGATCCATCAAATAATCAATCCTTGGAAGTGGACACTTATTCTTGATAGTCACTTTGTTCAATTGTCTATAGTCCACACAAAGCCTCATAAAACCTTTTTTTTTTTTAAGTAACAAAATTGGTGCACCCCACTGTGACACACTCGGACAAAAGAACCTCTCCTTAAGCAGATCTTAAAGTTGATTCTTCAACTTCTTTGATTCCGGTTTGGACATACGATATGGAGCCATCGCTACCAAACTAGTTCCAGGAACTAGGTCGATCCTAAACTCCACTTCACATTCCGACGGTAAATCACTTATCTCATCATGAAAAACTTCCGGATAATAACAAATAATTGGCACACCACCAACTTTCCCACTTTATTAACACTTAAAGTTTTCATCAAAATAAACATCTCAACACCATCCTGCACTGACTCACCAAAACAATCTGTAAGCACTTAGCTTAATTCAAAACAATTCACTGCACACACCATCTAAGCTTGCAAGACACGCCTATTCCATCCAACACGACTCCGTCTGCTATCAAAAAGAGATTAAGGGTGACCAGTTCCTCAATTTGTCAATAGGCAGCCAAAAATCACGATGGGGCACAAACCATCTTTACCAAACTATAAGAGCGTTCATTGACACACTGAGCCACCACTCCACACTTGAAGCATCTTGGAGAAGCACAAGCTTCTCCCCCACCTGTTTCATTCCCACTTCTGCAGAAAAAGGTTAAAACATAAACGTGTACCAACAGTGGTTTTACACACATGTCGCATACTAGGTAACAAATAACATTAGACAACTTGGCCGGACGGACCGTCAAGCTCTGATACCACTAATGTAACAACCTTTTCTACCCCACAAATATAATGGAAAATCAATCACATTTATCAGAGTAAAATATTAAACACAATAAAAACCACCTCAAAGGACGTACATTTCTCAATAACTCAAATAAAATTCGATGCTCCGTAAACAATAGGTTTTCCCAAAATTACTCAAAAATTGCTCAAAAGGCAGCGGAACTTAAAAAGGAAAAATCTAAAGTTTTCCTTGCGCAACAACATAATCAAAATAACAATAATCAATAAAACATAGTTTAACTCAAAGACCCCAACCCGATGTTACACTATCAGAGCAAGACCCTCTAAGTCAATCAAAACTCAAAAACTCCAAAAAGTCCTCGACGACATCCATGGCTAAACCTGGTCATCTACACGTTACCCAAATTGAGGTAACATTCAAACAGACAGGGTGAGTAAAACGATTCATAATAATAAATATAGGAATCAGTATATAAAATAGCATCGTTTTCGTATTTAACATCATCATAATCATCAAGGAAACATCAAAAATCCATAATATCATAAATTACACCAAATTGTTACATAAATGCAAATGCAATAAGACTCGTGCATGTGGTACCAATTCATCAAAGTTCGATGGACACTGGGCCATCAACCTTCCATAGATCCCCATCAATAAGATTGATTCTACACAAGAACCGGAGCACAACAAAATACTTCACATCCGCACAATGGGACTGAAGCCACAAGATTCGAACACTAGACCGAAGTCCAGAATGCATATGAATGCATGATGCACACGTCAATATCATCCTCATAATAAACTCATTAGGTGCATCATCATTCACCAAAATCATCATAATAATCATGTCATCATATAATCATAAAAAATCATGGAATCAACATCATAACTCATCATCATTACTCATAGGAATCATCATACAATCATGTATTAATTACATATGAATCACAGTCATACTCAAGGTAATTCATCTAGAAAATCACAACATCAAAGCATCAAGACAACACTGTACAAGAACACAATTCGCGAAACTCTGCTACATTCGCTGGACAGTTCGTCGTGTGAAGGATCATTCCTTGTGCGAACTCGCGATTACAGAAAAGCGTTGTTACACACCAGCACTAAAACCGACCCAAAAGTCCCTACGATTTCCTTCCCCAATGCCCCCAAAACATCCCTAAATCATTCCTATGGTACTACGATGATAAAGGCACAAAATCTACGACTTATTAGGTCAATCCTGTATCATATTTACGCCTTCAATTCTCATAAAATCCTTACAATTTTCCCACATTCATTAGAGTTCTCATAGTCAATTACCCTATATAGTTAAAACCTCAACAACAGATTTTGGCCACGAAGGCCTAATCTCCCTTACTCCCAAATCAACCCCAGACCTATCAGACCATCAGTTCAAATCCCTCAAACTCATTAAACTCACCAGAAAGGCAACAATAATTCAATACTCAAAATCCCTAAACCCTTCAATCGACTTTAAATACATTGAATCATATATTGAAAACAATGAAGGTAATACTCCCCATACTTAAACAACCTCAAAAACAGATTTGACCACGAAGGCCTAATTTCCTCAAACTCAAAAACCTCCTAAATCCTTAAATCGACTTTAAATACATTGAATCATATATTGAAAACAATGAAGGTAATACTCCCCATACTTAAACAACCTCAAAAACAGATTTGACCACGAAGGCCTAATTTTCCTCAAACTCAAAAATCTCCTAAATCCTTAAATCGACTTTAAATACATTGAATCATATATTGAAAATAATAAAGGCAATACTCCCCATACCTTAATTGCCGACTCTAAGCATTTCTCCTTGATTCTTGGAAACCTCGCGAAGCTTTGGCTCAATCTTCTTCCTTAGAGCTCTGACCTCTATTTCTTCTCTTTTCACGGTCTAACAAGAATGAATCCTAATTCCCTCAAAATTCCTTTTTGTTAAACCTAACTTTGGGCCTTAAAACGGGCTTTCCAATTTCACCCTCACTAACTCCTCCTCAAATGTCCACTTTGCCCTTAAATTAACTTATATTTATTTAAATTAATAATAATACCAAATATATTTATATTATATACTATTACTTAAATAAATAACTCAAAACTCCATAATTCTCAATATTCACACCAACCACCGAAAATAACCAAAAATACGAATATTCATATTTAAATAAATTAAATAAATATTCCAATAAATTTGGGGTGTTACATGTGAAGGTGAGAAAATACTTAGAAGGGGGGGGGGGGGGGGTTGAATAAGTATGAAGATAAAACTTAGAAATAAAAACTCATGTATTTTTATCCTGGTTCGTTAAACTCAACTACTCCAGTCCACCCTT
Source organism: Lathyrus sativus (assembly GCA_963859935.3). Taxonomy (NCBI): domain Eukaryota; kingdom Viridiplantae; phylum Streptophyta; class Magnoliopsida; order Fabales; family Fabaceae; genus Lathyrus; species Lathyrus sativus. The sequence continues at coordinate 16,034,525 of OZ012735.1, forward strand.
TCTAGAGTGATTTGCCTTTCTCAAACAAGGACTTAATCCACTATTTAATCAACTGATTACAATAGTAAGCACTAAGAACAACTGTTCAAAGTCTTCTTAAGAACTACTGATTCTAACTGGATCTTCTTAAGGTTCTCTTACAATCAAATGTAATAATAAATACAAGTGTTAACATGCTTCTAATAAAGCTTTATCACAACTGTGATTTTTCACTTAAGATTAAGAACAATGAAATAATTCTAGCAAGAATATATAAGTTGTGTGAGAGCTTTTCAATGAATTCTTTTCAAGTGTTTTCGTCAACTGAAGAAGATGAGTGGAGACTTGCTTTTATAGGCACAGTGATCCAAGAGCTTTTCACGTTGAGAATAGTGTACCAAAAGGTCTGAGCCTTTTTGTCTTCACATCAAGTGACCTTTCCTAGAAGAAGAATGCATAGAGAAATCCTTTTTGTCTGTGTTCTTGTGTCTAGCATAAATAAGGAAAGAGTCGTTTGGATATTCCAACAGACATAATCTTTGAATTCTTCTTCAACAATTTTCAGCAAGAATCATCAGAGTATAAGTTAGTCAGAGCCTTCTGATGTTCATCAGAGTTTTGCTGAATCAGAGTCTTTGCAGCAAGTGTGCTTTCAGCGGTATAAGTTCAGAGCAGAGTTTTGGGTCAGATCTTTAGTACTGGCAGCGTTAGTACTATCAGAGTCTTCTGAGGTAACTGTGCTTGAATAACTCTTCATACAGACTTCTTCATTACTTCAGATGCTTCTGGCTTGCTTCAGATTCTTCTATAGCTTCTGCTTCAGATCCATCTGGAGGCAGCGCTCAGAATCTTATGGTGGTAGCGTTCAGAATCTTCTAAGAGATGCTTCTGACGCTTCAGAGCCTTGCATATTTCTTGTGTTCAGATCTAATTTGCTTCTGGAGTGATATTTACTTTAACATCTGCAGCAAACATTCTCAAGCAAATTTTAGAGTATATAATTCTTAAATACAAAATTTCATAATAGTTATCATCAAAACATAGAGATATTATTAAGAACTAATTTGTGTTCTAACAATCTCCCCCTTTTTGATGATGACAAAAACATCAGAAATTTTGTTCAGTTAGAAAAGAAAATAATTATAATTCCCCCTGAGATGATGAATCTCCCCCTGAATTGAATATTAATAAGGAATAGAAACTTCCCTTTTTGTCTTGAGTATTCTTTTCAAAATTAGAGCTTGAATGTTCTAAACATTAGATCTTGCATGTTTCAGAGTCAGAGTCAGATATGTTAAAAATGATCTGGAAGTCTCAGAGTTTCTTTTAAGGAATATATCAGATTTATTAAATGTTCTGAAACACTAAGAGTTTACGTTAGTTAGAATTGATATGTCTGAAGTCTCATTTAGGTAGAGTTTATTTAAACAGTCAGATCTATTTTCTCCCCCTTTTTTGTCATAATCAAAAAGTAAAAACTTTTAAAAGCCAAATAAAAGGAAATACAGAAAATATAAATCATGTAGAGAAAACCTTGAGTCATTCATTCATTCAGAGCAAATAATACAAACATCAGAAAAGATTCAAGTACATGTGCAAACATTAGATAAAAAAATAAACTAAGTTTGTTTTGACAAAATCATCTTCAACAGATCAGTGATCTCAGAGGAGGACTGTTCTTGCTTTGACATCCACTTAGCCATGGTTTCATTCTTCTGATCTTGTTTGGACATCCACTGAGCCATGTCTTCAGACTTCTTATCTTGCTTAGCCATCCATGACTTAATCTCTGATTGACCAGCTTCCAGAACTGCAATCTTATCTTCAAGATCTGGATACTCTTTCTTGATCTCAGATGAAGAAGGTGGGACAGATTCTGAAGCAGGAACAAAGTCAATTTCCATAGGAGATTTAGAGTCAGGAGCAACAGATCCAGAGGGATGTTCTACAAGAGTCATAGCCAGAGGGTTGTCTTTAGATGCAGATTCAACATTTACTTCTGTATCACATACTTCAGATGATGAAGGAGCATCTTTAAGAAGCAATGATGCATATCTTTTAACAGTCTAAAACAAACTTCTAGCAGTTTCAGCAAATCTGAGCTTCGCATCATCAGAACATACGTTCTTCATATTTGATGCTACAGTATTGAATCTGTTGATGAAGCTATTCCAAATAGCATCAGATTCATTTGCATCCATTGTTGATAAGCACTTCCTCTGTACAGAGCCTAAATGCATCTCTGTTTCTTTCAAAAAATTTGTAAATAAATGATCAACATTCAGCCTAGGTTTTGGTTTTAGAAGAGTTTCCAATGTGATTGGCTTGGGTTGAGGTGAAGGTGGAATGGTGAATTTTGGAATGGTGAATTTTGGAATGGTGATCAGAGGGCGAGGGTAGAAGGGTATGGATGGAGGATCAGATGAAATGACAGTTTTTGATCTGATTAAAGCATTCAACATAGATGGTTTTGCATCTGATGCATAGGAAACAACATCAAATACGGTAGAAGAGTAAGGAATGAATGCAGATTTATCAGATAAAAGAGGTTCTGATGAAATCATTTCTGGCAGTTCTTTTATATAGGTTTGAAGAACAGGTGGTAGAATGATGGAAAGCTTGGGTTTAAGAGGGGTGATAGTGTTAGATGGTTCAATTCTGTCATAGAAATTTTTCTTTCAAAACATATGAAAGTGGTTCAGTGGGGAGTGGTTTAAAGGAAGCAAAGGATACAAATTCAGATCTCCTTGGCTTAGGTTTTGGAATGGTTATTTGAGTGAGAGAGTTTGATGAAACAGGTGGTTCTGGTTGGTTAACTGCAAGATTTCTGAGAGAGGGAAGTGACAAAATATCTGGGTGTATATCAGATTCTGATGAGTTTGAGGATGTGGTTGGAGTACAAGACGTAGAAGACACTTCAAAAACAGTTTTGAGAGGTGTAACTTCTAGAACCTCTGTCTCAGGTATATTTGTTTCAGATGGGTTGGTTGGTTCTGATTGATGATCAGAAGGTTTTGATGGAGGTTCAGATGCAGGTTGTTCAGATGTAGGTGGTTCAGAAATAACTTGTGCAGATGCAATAGGTTCAGATGTGTTTGATTGTTGTTTTTCTGGTTGTTGTTGTTCTGATTGTTGTTGTTGTTCTGGTTGTTGTAGTTGTTCTGGTTGGTGTTGTTTTTCTGGTTGGTGTTGTGGTGCAGATTGTTCTGTTGGTTTTGTTATAGGTGGTGGAGTTTGATTTGCTGATGTTGTTGTTGTTGTTGTTGGTTCAGATGATGGAATAACAGAGGATTTTAATGGAATAGTGGAAATGGGATCAGATGATTTTTGTGGGGAAGGAATTTTTAATGGTTCGTATTTTTGAGATGGAGCAGGAACAGATTGTTTTTGAGTAGGAGGGGGTTTTGGAATAGAACTAACTGTTGATTCATTTAAAACAATATTATTGAAAGAAGATACAGAAGATTTAATACCTTTAATCTTGATACGTTTTGTGGGAACAGAGGGGGCGTCTCCAGATGCTTTCCTCTTGATCAGCTTCTGAGGCTTGTCAGCAACTTTTGGCTTCTTCTGAGCAGCAACTTCTTCTGCTTTTGATTGACCTCTTTTCCTTGTGTTCTCATTGCATACATCAGGCATTGGTTCTCTTGCTCTTTTCAGAATATCTGCAGGAATGGGCGTTCCATCTGCCTTGCATGCATCAATGTATCTCACAATTATTTCCCTTGGTTCTTCAGCATAAAACAGTGGATAGTTTTCAACTGGAATTCGCTTCTGACTGATTTCAGAAATATTCAACTTCTTGGGTGCAGATGAGAGATCCTCTACAATTTTTAGTCTCTGAAGACTCTTTGCATTCAGAGGTTTTCCAACAATGGATTCAAGTTCATCCTTGACTCCAGCTTCATACAGAGCCGTCACCAGACCATTCTCTGTCAGAATGTCTGAAATTAACCTTCCAAAGGGAATCCATGTTCTGATCTTCTGACCCTTTTCCTTTACAGATTCTCTTGAAGCATTGATATGGTTCCATAAATGCATGAACAGAATGTAAGGGAGATCTACCTTAGTGCTATGACTTAAACAATACATGAAGTAGAGTTGTTCATTGTTCACTTAATCTGGAGAATTTGTAGATTTTCTGTGATGAATGCATCCTAGAAAAATCTTTGCCCAGATTTTATAATCAGGCTTCAGATCTTTGAATTTGTTAGAGGCCTATCCAGAAGTGATGACTTTCTCATAAACTTCTTCCATGTCTACACGCCCAGCTGGCAGATGACATACTCCATCAGTCTCCTCATACCCTATGAGTTTCCTGATTAGATCTTCAGTAATTATAATCTCCTTACCCAGAACAGAAGACAATATGAATTTGGGATAAACAGAAGCATGTATCCATAATTCTTTCACCAGATGAGGGTAAACTGGTCCAAATAATTTGTCAAAGTATTTTACCCAGCCTTGTGCATCAATTATTGAACGAAATTCAAATCCATTTTCAGCTAATGAATTAAATTCTACCATTGATTCACAGAGAACTTCAAGTTTGTCAACAGGAGTTAACAAAGTCCTTTTAGGTACAATGAATGGAGTCACACCCATATTTACAGAAGTAACTGTAGCCATGGTTGATTGAAACTGAGCTGCTGTAGAAGATGAGGTTGCCATTGAAGATGATGAAGATGATTTTGAGGAGGGTTTAGGGTTTTTGTGAAGAGAGAATAGAAGACAGAAATGCATAAACTTGCTTGTGGTGTGAAAAGTGTGAAATGGATGTGAGATGTGGTATTTATAGAAAACAATTAAGGCACTCAACAGACACACAAAACACGTTTTTTACATAGCATTTAATGACAATTAATGAAAGAGAATAAAAATCATTTCAAGCATTAATTGATTCTGACAAATTGGGGGGAAAATCAAGATTTTCACTATTCAAACCATACCTCAAACGTCTCTTCAGTAGTGTACACGCCATTTTTTCAGATTTAGAGTGACATGTGTTTGCTTGCATGTGCTTCTGAATTCTCTTGAGAAATGAAATGTTAGCCAACGTTCAGATCCTCTAAGATTGGTTAGTTAAGATACACACAAATAAACATAAATCTAATAAGCAACAGATGAAATACTTCAGAGTTATAAACATTTTACATCTGAAAAATTTGCTTCTGACAAATATTATTCTGGACACAAATCCATACCAATATTTTTCAGAATGAATTTGAACCTATCTTCAGTAAGGGGTTTTGTGAAAATATCTGCCCAATGATAATCTATATCAACAAAGGCTACGTTTATAATTCCCTTCTGAACATAGTCTCTGATGAAATGATGTTTAATTTCTATATGTTTTGCCTTAGAGTGTAAAATGGGGTTTTTAGACAAACATATAGCAGAAGTATTATCACAGAATATAGAAATGTTACTTTCAAATATCTGATAGTCTTCTAGCTGACTTTTCATCCAGAGCATCTGCGTGCTACATCCAGCAGCAACAATATATTCTGCCTCTGTAGTTGATAGTGCAATTGTAGGTTGCTTCTTGCTGTACCAAGAGATTGGATTTCTTCCTAGAAATTGACAACTTCCAGAAGTACTTTTTCTTTCCACTCTGTCTCCAGCGTAATCAGCGTCACAGAATCCAACTAATTTGAAATCATCAGATTTTCTGTAACACAAACCCACATTAGAAGTACCTTTCAGATACCTTAGAATCCTCTTAACAGATATTAAGTGTGATTCTCTAGGATCTGATTGGAATCTTGCACATAAGCATACACTGAACAAAATGTCAGGTCTAGAAACAGTTAAGTAGAGAAGAGATCCTATCATACCTCTGTAGAGTTTCTGATCTACTTTCTTACTTACCTCTTCCTTGCCTAGTGTACTAGTTGGATGCATGGGAGTTTTTGCCATCTTACTATCAGTCATGTTAAATTTCTTCAGAAGTTATTTAACATATTTGGTCTGATGAATGTAAGTGCACTCTGGAGTTTGGTTGACTTGAATTCCCAGAAAGAATCTCAATTCTCCCATCATGCTTATTTCAAATTATGCCTGCATACATTTAGCAAACTCCTTTCCCAGCATAGTATTGGTAGATCCAAATATAATATCATCCACATATATTTGACAAATTAGAAGATCTTTCTTAAATGTTTTACAAAAAAGTGTTGTGTCCACTTTGCCTCTGATGAAGTTTTTCTCCAGAAGAAAATTGCTTAACCTCTCATACCAAGCTCTGGGAGCTTGTTTTAAACCATACAAAGATTTCTTTAGTTTGAAAACATGTCCTGGAAATTTTTCATTCTCAAAACCAGGAGGCTGGTGAACATAAACTTCTTCTTCTATAATTCCATTTAGAAAGGAACTTTTAACATCCATCTGATATAGAATGATGTTATATTGTGCAGCAAAAGAAATGAGTAAACGAATAGACTCTAGCCTTGCAACAGGAGCATAAGTCTCTGTATAATCAATTCCTTCTTGCTGACTGTACCCTTGAGCAACTAGCCTTGCCTTATTTCTTTCAACTTCTCCTTTCTCATTAAGCTTGTTTTTGAAGACCCATTTAGTTCCAATTATGTTGAATCCTTTTGGTCTTGGAACTAAATCCCATACATTATTTCTTATGAATTGGTTTAGCTCTTCTTGCATGGCAATAATCCAGTCATTGTCTTGCAGAGCTTCATCCACAGAGGTTGGTTCAATTATTGACACCAATCCAAATAATGATGCTTCAGATGATCTGAGGAAGGATCTTGTTCTGATAGGGTCATCCTTCTTTCCAATGATCACATTCTCTGGATGAGAAGCTTTGATTCTGGAAGATGATCCTCTAACAGTTGATTATTCAGAAATGTTTAAGTTGTTCATCTGAGAAGTCAAAGGAATTGCATCTGGCGTTGCTTCTGGTTCCTTCACTTGAGCTTCTCTGCCTCTGAGTCTTCAGAGTCTGTGAGAATTACTTCTCTATCTGCAGAACTTTCAAACTGCTTTGGCTTTTCAATGCCAAGCTTATCATCAAATTTAACATGAATAGATTCTTCCACAATCTGTGTTTCAGTATTGTATACTCTGTAGCCTTTAGATCGTTCAGAATACCCAAGCATGAAACACTTTTGTGCTTTAGAATCAAACTTGTTTAGATTTTCTTTAGTATTTAACATATAGCAAATACATCCAAAAGGATGAAAATATGAAATGTTGGGCTTTCTGTTCCTCCACAATTCATAGGGAGTCTTTTCCATAAGAGATCTTACAGACACTCTGTTCTGAATGTAACAGGCTGTGTTGATTGCTTCTGCCCAAAAGTGCTTTGCCAGATTAGTCTCATTGATCATGGTTCTGGCCATTTCTTGCATAGTTCTATTTTTCCTCTCTACAACCCCATTCTGTTGTGGAGTTCTAGGACAGGAAAAATCATGAGCAATGCCATTTTCATTAAAATATTTTTCAAAATATTTGTTTTCAAATTCACCACCATGATCACTTCTGACTTTTATAATTTTGAAATCTTTTTCATTCTGGACTTGTTTGTAGAAGTCAAAGAACACAAAATGTGACTCATCCTTGTGTTTTAAGAACTTTACCCATGTCTATCTACTATAGTCATCAATAATGACTAATCCATACTTCTTGCCTCTGATGGATGCAGTTTTCACTGGTCCAAATAGATCAATATGAATTAATTCTAATGGTCTGGAAATAGAAACAACATTTTTTGATTTAAAAGAGGATTTTGAAAACTTCCCTTTTTGACATGCTTCACAAAGAGCATCTGAGGTGAACTTCAACTTAGGAAGTCCTCTGACAAGATTAAGTTTATTAATCTGAGATATACGTCTCATATTAATATGCCCTAATCTTCTGTGCCAGACCCATTGCTCCTCATTAACAGACAAGAGGCATTTAACATTCTAAATCTTAAGTTCTGAAAGATTTATTTTATAAATGTTGTTCTTCCTCTTTCCACTAAATAGGATTGAGCCATCCTTTTGACTAATAACTTTACAACATTTTTTATTAAAGACTATGTCATAACCATTGTCACTTATTTGACTTATGGACAATAGATTATGCTTTAATCCTTCTACAAGTAAAACATTAGTAATAGAGGGAAGGTTACCATTTCCAATAGTGCCAGATCCAATGATCTTGCCCTTCTGATTCCCTCTAAATTTCACATCACCACCAGATCTAAGCTTCAGTCTTTGGAGCATAGACCTTTCTCCCGTCATATGTCGCGAGCATCCAGAGTCCAGGTACCATGACTGGCGTCCTGACCTTGCTGCTAAGAACATCTGCAACAGGAATTATTTTACTCTTAGGTACCCAGATCTTCTTGGGTCCTTTTGGGTTAGTTGTTCTGAAGGTTCGTCTAAACTTCTGTTTTTCAACATAAGGTTTATTCTGACTATCCTTAGATTTAAACACATGAATGTTCTTTTCAGAATGAGTGTGTTTAATATCATTCAAGTGACCAAATTTAAAATGGGAATATAAAGGAGTCTTCTTGATGATAATTTTATCAACAGGTTTTGGATTTAAATCAGAGGAAGATTTATATCCAATTCCTTTTCTGTTATTTCTGCTAACTCCATAGATCATAGAAGCCATTTTGCTTCTGTCTATGCTTTCAGCAAGAAACTTCTGAAAGCTGTAGTCATATTTTTCCAAAATATTTTTGCATTCAGACTCAGTTTCAGAATCAGAGTCTTGTTGAGCTAATTCAAAATCATTTTTCATTTTTAAGTTCTTTTCATTTAGCTCAGCCACTTCTGATTTGAGAATATTATTCTCAGATACAAGATTGCTTTGGCGCTCCTTGTATTTGAGCTTAATATTATTATAGCTCTTCAGAACCTCTGATAACACTTTGATAAGTTCATCTTTAGTGAGTTTAGCCATTACCTCTTCAGCGTCAGAGTCAGATTCAGATCCTAAAATTTCTTCCTCCTGATCTTCTATGTCTGCCATCAATGTTACGTTGGCACAGTCCTCTTCTGACTCAGATTCAGATTCAGATGTATCTGAATCATCCTAGGTTGCTATTAGAACCTTCTTCTTCTTATCAGATTTTCTTTTAGGCTTTTCTTTCAACAACTTTGGACATTCATTTTTGTAATGTCCAGGTTCTTTACATTCGTAGCAGACAACCTCCTTTTTGCCAGATCTTCTGTGTCCAGAAGATTCTTTTCTTTGGTCAGGCTTCCTGAAGTTTCTAAACTTCTTTCCTTTATGCTTCCAGAGTTTGTTTATTCTTCTGGACAACATGGATAATTCATCTTCATCTTCAGATGAGGATTCTTCAGAGCTTTCCTCTATTACCTGCAACGCTTTAGCAGATTTATTAGATTTTAAGGCAATTGACTTACCTTTTTTTTGAGGCTCATCTTCCTCAAGTTCAATTTCATGACTCCTCAGTGAACTGATTAGTTCCTCCAAGGAGACCTTGTTCAGATCTTTAGCCATTTTCAGTGCAGTCACCATAGGTCTCTATCTGGTGGGTAAGCTTCTGATGATCTTTTTCACATGATCAACAGTAGAGTAACCTTTATCCAGAACCTTTAGTCCAGCTGTAAGTATTTGAAATCTGGAGAACATGGCTTCAACAGATTCAGTTTCTTCCATCTTGAAAGCTTCATACTTCTGAATTAGAGCCAGAGCCTTTGTTTCCTTGACTTGAGAGTGTCGCTACCGCGAAAATCGGCGCCGGCTTGACAGGAGAGTCGCCACCGTGCGTTATTTATCCCACGGGAGGGAAAGGGAACACTCAGAGTAAACCTCGCAAAGACGGGAAAGGTATGGTCGTCGCAACCAAAACCTGGGTTCGGGAGTCGGTTACGCAAGGGGAAGGTATTAGCACCCCTCACGTCCGTCGTACTCGACGGGATCCACGCTTGTTTTCGGGTATGGATTGTTATTCTATCTACGCTAAAGGTCTGGGGTTAAAAGGAAAGAAAATGAAAACAAAATGACTCGGCAAAGTATCGCACTTCATGCCTACATATTCCCGTCTGGAACGAGAAATCAGAGTCAACGTAGTTCGCCTACCTACGGGAAAGGAGGGGAAGGTTGCTCGCTAGGATATCGCATCCTATGCCTACGTACTTCCACACTGCATGGAAGATCAGAGCAAACGTAGTTCGGGCCACGCACGACATAAGTCTGTCCTTGATTGATTTTATTCCTTCTAAAAAAGGGTTTCTTGATTAGCAGTCCCGGCGGACAAAAATGACGTCTTGATGAGTTCACATTCTTTTACGGAAGAAGTGTCTTTTATTGTGTTTGAAATCTTTATGTATTTTTCTGTTTGTTTTTAGAAAGAAGAGCCAGAACTCTACCCTACGGTTGCGAAGGGAATCAAACTAACCTAATGTTATCATGCATGGGTTAAGACCTAGTGTCTATCATGTTCCTCTCTTGCACAGAGAGAAACAGAGATCCTACGGGATAGGCAGAAACAGAAACAATAACAGATATAATAAAGCGGTAAAATGCATGGATGCAACAGTACAAGCGAGGCAAGGGAGTCCCACTCAACCTCGAACCTAGAAAACAATAGGCGAAAGTGAACAGGCTTCACTTTCAACCCAACAGGGTAACCAGCAAACAATACAACCAGGAAATCCAAACAATACATCAGCAATGAAATACAACAGCAAAAGAAACAGCATCAGCAGCTCTGAATCAACATCTAGCTTCAAGTAATCTCCAATCAGCTACAGGCTTCAACAAGCATCAATCTCCATCTTCATGGCCTTCAGGCAAGGGCTTTGATCATCAGTCTTCTATAAGCAATGGCTTTTCTTCAAGTCTCCAATCTTCAGGGATGAACATCAGTCAACAAGAGGAGAGGAATGTTAAACAGTAAATTGCCTACCAAGGGTGGCTCATTAACTGTTAACATTATACAGACAGGTTTCTCTCAAAAGTTCTATCTTCCAAATACATTCACTGATCCTTCCAAAGGAAGGAGGTGGATATTTGAAATAGACTTTGAATCATAGAGAAAGGATGGATGCAGACAAGACATTCCATGTTTGAGAAACAAACTTTCTAATCTAGAGCTCTGCCTAGCTCCTAAACCCTAGTCTCCTCAGCAGCTGCTAGCAAGAGCCTCCTTTCCAACTCTGGCAGTTGATCTTCAATCTCTGGCTCTCCAATGGTCTTCATCTCCTCAAGTCTTCAGCTCTCCCAAGTCCCCAGACAATCCCAATACCCACACAAACAAGCAATAAACCCCAGAGGGCACACCACACCAGTCAATCAGATATATACAGTACAGCAATAGCAGTAGGGGAATCCTGACTTTTTCTAAGGGATCTAATAACTACCCATAGCCCCTATAGTCCCATAACTAAACTAGTCAAACCCTAAGTCCTAAGGGAAAAGAATCAAATCTCCTAAGTCATCACCTAAAAACCCTAATTTGTTCATGTTGTTCAAACCTACACTAAGCACCTAAATTTAATTTCTAAAAATGGGAACTAAATTGAATCTATAAGTTCAATATCTAATCTAAACAACCTAAAAAGAATGAACAAAAAATATGAAAGTATCTAATAGAACAAAAATTAATAAAATCATGCATGAAATGAAACTATTTAAAATGTCATTTATTTAGAAAATATGGGGAAAATATCAAATAAAAAATAAAATGCAATTTTTATTTTTTATAATTTTCTAGACTCTTTTAAAGAAAATGATGCAAAAAGAATGAATTAAAAATATGCAATTTCTAATTTGTTATGAATTTTCAAAAATGAAATGTTGAAGTTCAAGTATACTACTTAAAAACCCTAATTAAACTATCCTAAGTTCAATTATCTAAACTAATCAAATTTTATTCTAAAAAATCTAGTAATAAATTCTGGGAATACTACAATTCAATATTAATCACCACAAAAAAGAATGGGCAAAAAATCTATTTCTAAGTGTAAGAACAAAAATCTACAAGATCATGTATGAAATAAAACCTTCAAAATATGCATTTATTTGTAAAATATGTGGAAAATGCGAAAAAAATATAAAATGCAATTTTTATATTTTTTTAATCTTCTAGACATGTTAAGGAAAATATTAAAAAAAGAATGAGTTAAAAATATGCATTTTCCATTTAGTTATGAATTTTTGAAGTTTAATAAAATCTAGGCCGCTGGATTGAGGGACAAAGTCAAATATCCCAACATGAATCAATGGTAGAGATTATCTCTTCTACCTTGGACACTTAGGGTTTCTAAAAAAAAGAACTCATGCAAGCAACTTCCACCCTCTCTAACTCTCTCATTTCTCCACCATTTTTCACGATCCAAAGATGAAAACTCATCTACTCTTCTCCCTCTACACAGCCATGGTACTAGAATTCTCTAACTCTCCCTCAAGAAAGAAATACGAAGGCTACAAGGGGTGGTCACCATTTTCGCACCTTAGTTTGCATGGTAATCAAATGGTCTCATATTAACCTATCATGTACTACATCTTATGGGGATTATCCTAAGCCTAATACCTAAGATTATAGTACACTAAATCGTGAGTTCTTGATCATTAAAGAATTGACACCATGGAAGCAAACCTCACAAACAGCCCTTAAACTCATCATACAACATCCCTAATTGGTCTCTATTAGATTTCTCCTAACAACATGCTTGAACTATGGATAAATAGAGAGTTTCATGAGAAAATGCATACCTTGCAAGTGATGATGGTGATGATGGTTCTCCTCCAATTCAGACCTTGCCAATTGCTTTGTATGGTCTTTGATGAATGTTGAAGCCTCTGGTTGCAGTAGTTCTTGTTCTATCTTCTTGAATCAACCTATTCAACTCTTCATGCAAGTTGGAGTGAAGTTGGAGATCTCATAATCCAGCCACGAATTCTTGAGCCTTTCCTTTGCCAAATGCTCAATGTTGATTATAGATGATGATGATGATCAGAATTGTAGTGATTGATGGTGTTTTAATGGAGTTTGGAATGAAAATGCAATTTTGGAGTGAAGGAATCAAAGTGTAGCATGCAAGCTTTTAGAATCACCAACCAATGCATGGAGTCACTCTAGGGCTTATATAGATGAGAATAGAAATGTGTGGAAGTTTGTAGAACCTTCCATGAAGTTTCTAGAATGTATCACGTAATGAGATTTTGAATTTGTCATCTTGAGTGAATCTCATGCCATCTCATGATAAACCATGCAATCTTACTTAAATTCTCCTCATATGGTATTATGACATGAAAATAAGGTCTTACAAACCTTTATGTAGCATTTTCTCATCTTTCCTTTTGATGCCTTAAAGTGCAAATAACAAATTTACAAAGAAACTCCAATTTTTAAGCCTAAACTCAAAAATGTGGCTAAACCATTGTTCTCAAAATGATGTTTCCAATCAAAATCATCTATCATATGCCCCATTTTGGATTTGTAGATCTCTCAAACCAAAATTCAATTCCAACTTTTTCAACTTATAAGCCATTTACAAGCCATTTTGACCATTTTAAAATATACATGCTCCATGCATTTTCAAACTCTCACAACATCTTATCTAGCCTTAAAATCCCATTTTGAGCAACTTTGATGTTGGGAAGTTTTCCATTTGAAGCTTCCTTGTATGAGTTTTAAGCATATGCTATGAATGACCTGTAATCACCAAATTACCAAAATACCCCTGTCTTGCACAAGCCATAAGTAGAGTTCCCTAAATCATATGAAGGCATACCATACCTTTTTGGAAAGGGGAGACAATGAGGAACACCTCTCTTGCTTGTTCAAAGTCCATTTGAATTATCCTTGAGGGCCAAAAGTTTGTCAGAAGACAGTCAACTTTCACAGACAAACTTCAGTATCATCTGGTGACCCCTAACTTGCAAGAGCCATAACTTGAGTTCTAGAAATCTTCTCAAGGACTTCCACCACTCAAATTAAAGCTAATAACATCCTCTACAAGTCTCATGACCACCATTAGGTGAGATGAGGCTTGTATTTCAACTTATCTTCTTTGACAAATCAGTGAAAAACAAGGGATTTCACCCTAGGAACCTTGACTTTTCACCCTCTATTCTTCTTGATTTTTCTTGAATTCTTCTTAACATAACAATATATCCTTGTTCTCCGTGTCAAATGATGAACCCCACATCTCTCCAATAGCCCCGAATGCCTTTAAATCAGTCAATTGACCTAGGGTTGACCTAGGGTTGACCCAGATGAAACCCTAGTCAACTGTCTTCAACTGCAATTCTTGTGATCATACCAACAACTTGTTTTCTTCTCCAAATGGCTTTCTAAGTCCTACAAGATGTCTAGATACTCCCCATGCTCTCCATTCACCACTCATAACCTCCCTGTTGACCCTCAGATGCCCTCAGATAGGGGATAAGCTCAAGGCTTGATCTGCTGAACTCTCTGCTTTCAAATTCTTTTCTGATGACTTGAATGAGATGGAATTAGGATAATAACCTCTTGATAGGCTTCTAGAGATGAGAATAATGATTGGTCCCCTGTTGAATGACTTGCTATGCTTATGCTATGCAGATGGTTAGTCTATGTACATGACTCTATATGCAAATGCTAATGACATTGAAACATAAACCAAGTGAATAAGGTTGGGCAAATTTTAGGGTGCAACAGCTGCCCCTATTCAAGCGGCTTGGACCCGATTGGGTGAAGAGCCCGGAGCCTTCAGACATTCGCGGTACGAGACGGTTGAATACTAGGAACCCAGAAATTTGCCAACCGCAGAAATAAACTGCGCCACTGCTTGGGGAACGACATTCATTAGCTGAATTTAACTGTTACGGCAACCCACTGATCTCGTGCGACCGTGCTGGGGATTCTTCTCATCATCCTGAAAAAGATTGAATTATCGGAAACTTCGTCCTTTGCTTGTCCACGTCAGGACTCTATCTGCTGTCAACTCGGAAAAAACTTCAACAACTTTGCTGGGGACGGCTCGTCTGCCTTCTCGTCAGAGATAAATCGTCCACGTTAGGAATAAACTCTTCCACGTTAGGAATACCACCGTCCATGTTAGGACTCACCTTTCCACGTAAGGAATAACCGTTCCATGTTAGGAATAATACTGTCCACGTTAGGACTCACCTTTCCACGTAAGGAATACATCGCTTTTCCCCGTCAGGGGTGACTTTTCTCTGCTTTGTCAAACTCTTCCACGTAAGGAATACGTCTTCTTTTGCTTTGTCCACGTAAGGACTCTTTCTTTTTCCACGTTAGAAATCACAAATTTTCCACGTAAGGAACCCCAATCTTTCCACGTGAGGAATACTATATCAATCTTTCTTTCCACGTTAGGAATGCTTCTTCTTTCCATGTAAGGAATACCGTTTCTTCTTTCCGTCCACGTCAGGACTAAACTCTCCACGTAAGGAATCTATCTTCTTCTTCCACGTTAGGAATAACTTCTTTGATCTGTTCACGTAAGGACTAAACTCTTCCATGTTAGGAATGCACTCTTTCTCTGTCCCCGTAAGGACTCCAATCTTTCCACGTAAGGAATCACCATTTTTCCACGTAAGGAATCACCATTTTTCCACGTTAGGAATAACTTCTTTTCCACGTAAGGAATGCTCTTATCCATGTAAGGAATAACTTTTGATATGTCCGCGTATGGACTCAATCTTTCCACGTAAGGAGTCATCACTTTCTTTCCACGTCAGGAATCATTCTTGATATGTCCGCGTAAGGACTCAATCTTTCCACGTAAGGAATAAACTCGTCTTTCCACGTAAGGAATCATTTTTCTTCCACGTAAGGAATGCTCTTGATATGTCCACGTAAGGACTCTGATCGAACTTTGATCTGTCCACGTAAGGAATCAATCTATTTTCCACGTAAGGAATCACCATTTTTCCACGTAAGGAATAAGACTTCGTCTGGATCTGTCCGCGTCAGGACTAAACTCTTCCACGTTAGGAATGCACTTGTTTCCCCGTAAGGAATCCATTTCGATATGTCCGCGTAAGGACTACATCTTTCCGCGTAAGGAATACCAACTTTTTTCCACGTAAGGAATAAATTCGTCTTTCCACGTAAGGAAACCATCTTCTTTCCACGTAAGGAAACATTGTCTTTCCACGTAAGGAGAACATCGTCCACGTTAGGACCCACCTTTCCACGTCAGGAACACCATCTTAATCTGTCCACGTAAGGACTCCAATCTTTCCACGTAAGGAATGTTGTCATTTCCACGTAAGGAAACTATCTTTTTCCACGTAAGGAATCATCTCTTTCCACGTAAGGAATCCAACTTGATATGTCCGCGTAAGGACTACATCGTCCACGTTAGGACCCACTTCTCCACGTTAGGAATAATAATCTCTTTGATTTGTCCACGTCAGGACACTGATCTCGTCTTGATTTGTCCACGTAAGGACTACATCTTTTCTGCTGAGAGAATAAATCTTGTCCATGTCAGGACTTAGTTCTCCATTGATCCCAACCCACAAACTTCTTAGCACTGACGTGACAGCGACTTTGAGATGGACTCTACTACCGGACGCCTGTTCTGATAACCGGCGGTGGCCTCTGAAATTCTGATTCATGGAACCCCTGATGACAAAAGAGAAACTTATCCTGATAACTCTGTGGGGAATACTGCCGAAACTGACATTATCATTGGATGTCTCATGCCGAGATCTTGAATGTTTGGTAGTTCATTTGAGCAAGAGTTCTCTCCACCTGAACTGCTAGAGTACAGAAACTGCTTCAGCAAAATAAATGCTGAAGATAATGCCGACTCCGCCGGGGATAGCCAGATGCTACAGAATTATTCCAGCAAAATAAATGCTGGAAGGGTGAAGTCAACCCTGCTGGGAAATTGGGAACTTAAACCGAGCACCTTGTTGAAGTAACATCCTGCTGGGGAATATAACTCTACTGGGGAGTAGCGGATGTGCCTGGTATGATTGAACTTCTGCTGGCGAGTGAACTGATATTACACAGTATCCCTGACAAAATAAATGACAGGACCCACCACCAACTCTGCTGGGGAGAGTCTTGATCTTCGAGTTCCACTGGGAGGAAAGAACACTTGCTGAAAAGAGAGAACTCCGCTTCGGGGATACTAACGTGCCCCCAGTCTGTATTTTGTATAGCTTGCCCCTGAATCTACAACCATTTTGGAATGGACCCTACAGTCCTTGTATCTTGACAACCAGACATGGACGGCTTCTACATTTCGGACCTCGAAGGGGTGTTTCAAGAACATAACTTTCGTGCTTCTAGGGTGACCTGCCCCGGTCTTGCAGCAACCTTTTGTCTCTGATCGACTGAGTCGTGGAGTACTGCCCATAGCTATGAGAGATTTGCCACATCTTGACCTGACTGCCCCAGATTTACTGATTCTAGGATGACTGACTCTACCTGAATTAATCAGTATAGCTTGCCCCAGTTCACGAAACATTTGGGCATTTCTGCATTTTATCCCGGTCATACCTTCCACTGTAGGAATCTTTCCTGTCGGCATGCGCTTACTCGCAAGCAACACAAGTTGTTCTGCATAAAAGATATACTAAACGCAATGCATATGACAGTTTCAAAGTCCAAGTCTGTTCACTGAAAAAAATTTGTGACATGTAATGAATCAATTATCAAGATGTCAATATGAAAGCTGGTAAGAGGAACCCTTTTAGGAGTCAGAATTGACGAGATCTTTACTGACGTATGCTCTTGACCAAAACCTGTTTCAATTAGGACTTTTTCGGGTTGTAACATGGTCAGGTTCACGGTTAACAAGGAAAGATATAGGCTCAAAATTTATTTCGACTCACCCATTCTTCGTGTTGTTCTCCAATCCTATGTTCAGCTAATCCGACCTCAGCGTTCACCTATTAGAGGTGGCATGATAGGAGTGATAGTTCAGGATACCACACATTTTTTGTTTTAGAGTGACGGTCATTTGCTTTTCGTCTTTGGGTACCCAGAATCACACGACTTTTGTCCCTTTCGAGGATTTTTCTTTTTCTTTGACAATCCTTTCCGTCTTTTGTTTTTTTTTTTCTTTTTCATTCCCTAACTTTTGCCTGGACTGAGTATCTTTTGAGATTCTTTTGATTTTCCAGTCCAGCGGGATGCCCTAATTTTTGCTTAAGTCGCTTGTTTTCAAGTTTTGACTTAGCGGGCTTTTGATTCTTTTTGCTTTTCGTTCTCTTTTTTTTTTTTTTGAACAAGTCGTGTGACACTGGTTTGTCTGACTTCTTGTGGGGTAATGTGACTGTTTCACTCTTTGTCGGCACGGTTTAACCATTGCGGTTCTTTAGGCACGACTTATACAAGTGTGATTTATCCTCAACCGGACACTCCTTTCACGATTCGAACACTTGGCCGACCTAACTGACGCCTACCCTGCCCCGGGTTGAGATTTAGGTTTTTTTTTCATTTTCAAAAGAAACTCCTACTACTGGCTCAAAGGGGTTATCAAGGGATTATCTTCCTTATATCTCCGGTGTTTATGGATTGAAACAATGCCTGTATCTCATCAACAGGTTCTTTATCCAAAAGCATACGATCGGAATATTATTCGTCATCTGTTTTCGTCATCCTCCCCAGATTCCTGCTAAAACAAGCATTAAGCATTAAAGTAAAACAAAGAGTGAACACGACTGGATTAATTCAAAACATGCATATTCATTTCGTTTATTAATATCAATTGAAAAACAACAAGTTTTAAGAGCGAAATTTGCAATTACACAGAAAAGAAACTACGAATGCGCGGACATGAACAAGATAACATGAAAAATGTCGGTGTCTCAGAACTGGACTTCCTACACTTTGACTTATTGGCGAGTCAACCATTCTCAGAAGCTATCATCAGGGGTAGTCTACTGCTGTCTCGATCTTCTTTCACCGGCCCGATCAAATCTGGGAAACTTTTTCATCACCCCGGTTTTCGCTTGTCGATGGCCTTGCACCGCCTTGGGAACCCTGTCAGAGAAATTAATGACCCTGCTGTCGATTAAATCTTGGACGTTATGCTTGAACGCGTGGCAACCTTCAATATCATGTCCGGGAGCCCCGGAGTGGAATTCACAGTGCCTGCTCGCATCATAGCCATCCGGCAGAGTGCCGGTTATTGGCGCCAGAGTTCTTTTCTCCACCAAGTTCAATCTTAGTAGTGTCTGTAACAAATCTGCGTACGTTGAGGGAGGCTTCTCAAACACCCTCCTTGGCTTTTTTTCCCGAATTCTTTGCTGAGTCGTATACTGGCGTCTTGTAGGCTGCTGGCTTTGCTCGGACGTTTCCTTAGGCTCACGCGTTATCATCCTTAAGTTCAACCCTGGCATTGGCAACTGTTGTGGACATGGAGACTTAGCTTCCAGTGGCTCTGGGATATACCTCGATTCATCTGCAACCTCTGACGGAGAAATGGGAATATCAGTCCCTGCAACTTTTATGCCCCCCGGTACAAACTCAATTATTTTCTCATCCAGCAAATCTTGAATCTTATGCTTAAAAGCTTTGCAGTTTGCAATGTTATGCCCCGGTGCTCCGGAGTGGAAGGCACAATGGGCGTTCAGGTCATAGTCTGGTGGCGGCTGCCCTGTCAGTGGAACCAAAATGCGGGGCTCAACCAGTTGAAGTTGGAACAAGAGTTGCACCAGCTGATCATAATCCACAGGGATCTCATCAAATACTCTGTTAGAAGACCTCATCCTCTTACCACACCTTCTTGAGTTATCCTGCAAAATCAATTGCGACTGCTGACGAGGAGAATTCTGAGCTTCGAATCCTGGGGAAGGTCTCTTAAGCCTATCCTGCGTGGGTAATGGTTCTTCAGACCCCTGAGGAACAGATAATCCAACCGCGTCTTCCAACATTTGCCCTCCTTCTCTCCTGAGTACGTTCCTTAATACTTCAGCCATCAACCCTATCTGTGCCTTCAGTCGGCAGTTCTCTTCTTCTAGCGTCTCTTGATTCGAGCGCAACTCTTGCACATCTTTCGTGAACTGCCCCAGCTGGCCTCGAACATCCGTTAATTCTGCTTGAACCTGTTTGATGGCTACCCCCACAAGTTGGCGTATGCGGCCTGGGAGAAAACCATGATTCTCTAGCTGAGCAAAGTCGGCAGCTCTATCATTAGCCCGTGCCATCAGAGGCTGCACCGTATCCTGCAACTGCTTCTGACTCTCGGCCATGGCCTCCATTACCCGTATAAGCCTCATTATGTTGTCGTGCACCTCTTGCATCTCAGTCGGATCCTGACTCATGACTTCCTTGCTGCTGCTTCTGGTTGAATGCCAGGGAATTCTCCGGTCGCTAATCTTGGAGGACCTGAGAGACACAAGAGATGAGATACAATTTAATAATTACCTGTAATGCAATATGAATATGAATGCAATGCAATGTGTGTGTCTGTGCATTAGGGAAATTCATTCCCCGATTCTAGTGTGGAGGTGCCGGTGCAGTGACAGTGCTAGCAATACAAAGATCGGAGCTGAATCATAGAAAGCCTCATATATTGCTGAGAAAACTAATAGGCCAAGAATACAATATCACTGAGTACAATAAGAAGGCATGACCTCAACCAACAATCCTGGTGATGGTCAGCACTATGCAAATAAAGCATACAAGCTACTACATGAAGTGATCAAATCCTCCCAAAAGTTTGGTACTCTTCTAGCAATTTCTTGGTCTCCGGATGACTTGGTCGATCAAGCAGCCCTTCAACAAGTTGGGTTCTCTTCTTAAGAACACGGCGCACGTCTTCAGCAGTTTCTTCCCATGCCCCGTCTCCGAAGCGATCCTCTAGTTTACGCTTCTGAGACACGGCTTCATCTCTGCCTTTGATGGCCTTGTTCAGTGCGTTCTGGAGACTGTACCGGGTCATCACTTCTTCTTCACACTTCTTGATGCTGGACTTCAACTGCTCTTCGAGGTCGGAAATTTGCTGCTTCAACTTATCTTCCCTCTTCTTATTGTTGGTGAGCGTAGCATTCCAAGTCTTATTGCAAGAAGAGATCTCTCGGTGAGCGATGTCAAGCGTTTTCTTCTTGGATTCAAGCATGTCATGGGAGCTTCTGAACTCTTGCCCCAGACGTTCGCGCTTCTTCCTCTCCTCAGTCAACTCATCCCCTAATCTGTTCATTAGCTCAATCTGCTGTTGGAAAGCATACACGGCCTTGTTTTTCTCACTGCGTACCTGGGCTAACTCTTGCTCTAACCCTTCATTGATCTTCATCAAGGCTTCTTTTTCCTTCACAACTTGCTCGTAGGCCTCCCTAGAAACAGTAGTTGGCTCTTCTGCCGGGACGGGAACAATGACGGGTGCAGCTGGAAATGGCATTAATAACTGACTTGCTCGTTCCTGGATCCAAACCCTGTAAGGTTCATAAGCCTGGCAATCGTTCTTACCTAACAGTGGCTTCCCTTTGCGGTTAATACGTGTCCAGGCATGTTGCAACTTGGCTAATAACTCCCCCTTCACGTCACCGGTGAAGTACAGAGATTCCTGTACTTCTTCCTCCTGAGGTGGATTCTTCAGTGCATATCCGAACTGGCGAATGAATAGAGAAGGGTTGTAATTGATACACCCTTTTCTTCCTATCAGCGGCACATTAGGGTACCCAGAACAGCTGAAGATGAGCTCGGATCCCAACAAATCTCGATCAAACCATACAACATCTTCGGAAGATAGCCTCATCAGGCATTCTGACCAACTGGCTGAGGTTGCACTGTCCACAAATGGTCCCTTCATGGGAATGTGACTCTTGAACCACATATTCAACAGAGGAGCACAGCAGTACACAGCCTTTCCTCTTCGGTTCTCATTCTTATAGTGCAATGAATGATAGAAGTCTCCAATCAAAGTTGGCACTGGGTTGCCTGCAGCAAACAGATAGAAAGCATCCAAATCCACAAAGTTGGGCAAGTTAGGAAACAACACGATTCCATAAATGCATAGAGCCAGAATAACATTGAAAACCACCCAACAATCGTTCTTGGCGTACTCTTGAGCCTGGCCAACCAGAAAATCCAAAGAGAAACCTGAAACCCCAAGCCAAGAAGTCACTAACAACTCAGCAGCGTTCATGTGCAAGGCTTTGGCTAAGTCCTCCAGCTTGGGCTTGGCAGCAGAGTGAATAAAGGGAACCTTGTTCTGCACGGGAAGCTCAGTAAACTCCACATACTCCTCAATGGTAGGTCCTAGAATGAAGTCAGCAAAAGTAAAGCATCTCAATGCGGGGTCATAGAACTGCATCAAGGTGTATAGCCCGTTCATCTCATCAGCAGTGGGCTTACAGACTAATCTCAGTAATCTCCCATGACTCATTCTGAAGCTCCTCCTAACCTCCTCATCAGCAAGAGATATCAGGCCAAGCAAAGAAGTAATATCAGGTGAAGGCAGCTTATACGCGACTGTCTTCCTCAAACCAGCCATAATCAATACTCAGAAGTCTGGGCACTAGAACCGGGGAATATGCCAATGCACCTGTAGCACAGACACACGTTAGTGAAATGCAAGTGGTAATGGATATGCAGACAATGCAATGCAAGTAACATGCAACAGGGACCAAAGCTGTAGCTGCATAGCCTGAACCCAATCAAGAAAGGTCTCAGATAGACCATCCAGAAGTCATCAAGCCCTGGTCTCAGATAGACCTAAAACAAAGCTCCAACACTGGTCTCTGACAGACCTCAAACCATAACTCCAACTGGTCTCTGGTAGACCTCAAATCATATCTCCAATTGGTCTCTGACAGACCTCAAGACTCTCCTACTGGTCTCTGACAGACCTCAGAACACATCTCCAAACGGTCTCTGACAGGCCTCCTAACTCTCCATAAATACCCAGGATCTCTGATCAAGAAATAACCGGTAGTCTGAAGGTATGGTTACCTGCATAACCCCAAATCCCCTCACAGGTGGGTGGCCCTATAACTGGCACAAGGTACGGCATCCTATGCGGTCGTCGGCGTCACAGACTTTCAGGGTTGATGATACGATTCCCAGAAGGAGTGGCATCATCAATTCCTGAAGAGGCCTCACTTAGCCAACTTCCAAGTGATCGGTCCCCGGAGTCGACAATTCAGCTGACCAACAACCCCTTCGACCCAAAGGGTAGAAAAAGAAGCCAACCAGAAGAACCTCGTCCGAGCGTAGATTTCATGAGACACTAATGCAAGCAAAGCCGGCACGCGCCCACTACTTTCTACGCTAATTCTAGTTGCACTCAAGCCCAGGTCCGGCTTATCTCTCAATATCAGAACACCCGTCACACCCCAAATACAGCAATAATAATCAATATACAAAGCTGAAAATACACGGTTAGAAATATACAATAACTCCATACAAAATCCTCGACGGGAAAACAAGCGCTAGGATTGACTTGCTCAAAGGGACGTTGGATCCCAAATGCATAAGAACCATCGCAGTTCTTAGCAGCCAGGGGACGTTGGATCCCCTGTTAAGTACCTGATACAGAGCAGGAGATAAGAAACCCTTTTTTATTCCTTCTAAAAAAGGGTTTCTTGATTAGCAGTCCCGGCGGACAAAAATGACGTCTTGATGAGTTCACATTCTTTTACGGAAGAAGTGTCTTTTATTGTGTTTGAAATCTTTATGTATTTTTCTGTTTGTTTTTAGAAAGAAGAGCCAGAACTCTACCCTACGGTTGCGAAGGGAATCAAACTAACCTAATGTTATCATGTATGGGTTAAGACCTAGTGTCTATCATGTTCCTCTCTTGCACAGAGAGAAACAGAGATCCTACGGGATAGGCAGAAACAGAAACAATAACAGATATAATAAAGCGGTAAAATGCATGGATGCAACAGTACAAGCGAGGCAAGGGAGTCCCACTCAACCTCGAACCTAGAAAACAATAGGCGAAAGTGAACAGGCTTCACTTTCAACCCAACAGGGTAACCAGCAAACAATACAACCAGGAAATCCAAACAATACATCAGCAATGAAATACAACAGCAAAAGAAACAGCATCAGCAGCTCTGAATCAACATCTAGCTTCAAGTAATCTCCAATCAGCTACAGGCTTCAACAAGCATCAATCTCCATCTTCATGGCCTTCAGGCAAGGGCTTTGATCATCAGTCTTCTATAAGCAATGGCTTTTCTTCAAGTCTCCAATCTTCAGGGATGAACATCAGTCAACAAGAGGAGAGGAATGTTAAACAGTAAATTGCCTACCAAGGGTGGCTCATTAACTGTTAACATTATACAGACAGGTTTCTCTCAAAAGTTCTATCTTCCAAATACATTCACTGATCCTTCCAAAGGAAGGAGGTGGATATTTGAAATAGACTTTGAATCATAGAGAAAGGATGGATGCAGACAAGGCATTCCATGTTTGAGAAACAAACTTTCTAATCTAGAGCTCTGCCTAGCTCCTAAACCCTAGTCTCCTCAGCAGCTGCTAGCAAGAACCTCCTTTCCAACTCTGGCAGTTGATCTTCAATCTCTGGCTCTCCAATGGTCTTCATCTCCTCAAGTCTTCAGCTCTCCCAAGTCCCCAGACAATCCCAATACCCACACAAACAAGCAATAAACCCCAGAGGGCACACCACACCAGTCAATCAGATATATACAGTACAGCAATAGCAGTAGGGGAATCCTGACTTTTTCTAAGGGATCTAATAACTACCCATAGCCCCTATAGTCCCATAACTAAACTAGTCAAACCCTAAGTCCTAAGGGAAAAGAATCAAATCTCCTAAGTCATCACCTAAAAACCCTAATTTGTTCATGTTGTTCAAACCTACACTAAGCACCTAAATTTAATTTCTAAAAATGGGAACTAAATTGAATCTATAAGTTCAATATCTAATCTAAACAACCTAAAAAGAATGAACAAAAAATATGAAAGTATCTAATAGAACAAAAATTAATAAAATCATGCATGAAATGAAACTATTTAAAATGTCATTTATTTAGAAAATATGGGGAAAATATCAAATAAAAAATAAAATGCAATTTTTATTTTTTATAATTTTCTAGACTCTTTTAAAGAAAATGATGCAAAAAGAATGAATTAAAAATATGCAATTTCTAATTTGTTATGAATTTTCAAAAATGAAATGTTAAAGTTCAAGTATACTACTTTAAAACCCTAATTAAACTATCCTAAGTTCAATTATCTAAACTAATCAAATTTTATTCTAAAAAATCTAGTAATAAATTCTGGGAATACTACAATTCAATATTAATCACCACAAAAAAGAATGGGCAAAAAATCTATTTCTAAGTGTAAGAACAAAAATCTACAAGATCATGTATGAAATAAAACCTTCAAAATATGCATTTATTTGTAAAATATGTGGAAAATGCGAAAAAAATATAAAATGCAATTTTTATATTTTTTTTAATTTTCTAGACATGTTAAGGAAAATATTAAAAAAAGAATGAGTTAAAAATATGCATTTTCCATTTAGTTATGAATTTTTGAAGTTTAATAAAATCTAGGCCGCTGGATTGAGGGACAAAGTCAAATATCCCAACATGAATCAATGGTAGAGATTATCTCTTCTACCTTGGACACTTAGGGTTTCTAAAAAAAAGAACTCATGCAAGCAACTTCCACCCTCTCTAACTCTCTCATTTCTCCACCATTTTTCACGATCCAAAGATGAAAACTCATCTACTCTTCTCCCTCTACACAGCCATGGTACTAGAATTCTCTAACTCTCCCTCAAGAAAGAAATACGAAGGCTACAAGGGGTGGTCACCATTTTCGCACCCTAGTTTGCATGGTAATCAAATGGTCTCATATTAACCTATCATGTACTACATCTTATGGGGATTATCCTAAGCCTAATACCTAAGATTATAGTACACTAAATCGTGAGTTCTTGATCATTAAAGAATTGACACCATGGAAGCAAACCTCACAAACAGCCCTTAAACTCATCATACAACATCCCTAATTGGTCTCTATTAGATTTCTCCTAACAACATGCTTGAACTATGGATAAATAGAGAGTTTCATGAGAAAATGCATACCTTGCAAGTGATGATGGTGATGATGGTTCTCCTCCAATTCAGACCTTGCCAATTGCTTTGTATGGTCTTTGATGAATGTTGAAGCCTCTGGTTGCAGTAGTTCTTGTTCTATCTTCTTGAATCAACCTATTCATCTCTTCATGCAAGTTGGAGTGAAGTTGGAGATCTCATAATCCAGCCACGAATTCTTGAGCCTTTCCTTTGCCAAATGCTCAATGTTGATTATAGATGATGATGATGATCAGAATTGTAGTGATTGATGGTGTTTTAATGGAGTTTGGAATGAAAATGCAATTTTGGAGTGAAGGAATCAAAGTGTAGCATGCAAGCTTTTAGAATCACCAACCAATGCATGGAGTCACTCTAGGGCTTATATAGATGAGAATAGAAATGTGTGGAAGTTTGTAGAACCTTCCATGAAGTTTCTAGAATGTATCACGTAATGAGATTTTGAATTTGTCATCTTGAGTGAATCTCATGCCATCTCATGATAAACCATGCAATCTTACTTAAATTCTCCTCATATGGTATTATGACATGAAAATAAGGTCTTACAAACCTTTATGTAGCATTTTCTCATCTTTCCTTTTGATGCCTTAAAGTGCAAATAACAAATTTACAAAGAAACTCCAATTTTTAAGCCTAAACTCAAAAATGTGGCTAAACCATTGTTCTCAAAATGATGTTTCCAATCAAAATCATCTATCATATGCCCCATTTTGGATTTGTAGATCTCTCAAACCAAAATTCAATTCCAACTTTTTCAACTTATAAGCCATTTACAAGCCATTTTGACCATTTTAAAATATACATGCTCCATGCATTTTCAAACTCTCACAACATCTTATCTAGCCTTAAAATCCCATTTTGAGCAACTTTGATGTTGGGAAGTTTTCCATTTGAAGCTTCCTTGTATGAGTTTTAAGCATATGCTATGAATGACCTGTAATCACCAAATTACCAAAATACCCCTGTCTTGCACAAGCCATAAGTAGAGTTCCCTAAATCATATGAAGGCATACCATACCTTTTTGGAAAGGGGAGACAATGAGGAACACCTCTCTTGCTTGTTCAAAGTCCATTTGAATTATCCTTGAGGGCCAAAAGTTTGTCAGAAGACAGTCAACTTTCACAGACAAACTTCAGTATCATCTGGTGACCCCTAACTTGCAAGAGCCATAACTTGAGTTCTAGAAATCTTCTCAAGGACTTCCACTACTCAAATTAAAGCTAATAACATCCTCTACAAGTCTCATGACCACCATTAGGTGAGATGAGGCTTGTATTTCAACTTATCTTCTTTGACAAATCAGTGAAAAACAAGGGATTTCACCCTAGGAACCTTGACTTTTCACCC
This sequence comes from Lathyrus sativus, assembly GCA_963859935.3. Lineage (NCBI taxonomy): Eukaryota > Viridiplantae > Streptophyta > Magnoliopsida > Fabales > Fabaceae > Lathyrus > Lathyrus sativus. The sequence continues at coordinate 16,061,826 of OZ012735.1, forward strand.
TCTATTCTTCTTGATTTTTCTTGAATTCTTCTTAACATAACAATATATCCTTGTTCTCCGTGTCAAATGATGAACCCCACATCTCTCCAATAGCCCCGAATGCCTTTAAATCAGTCAATTGACCTAGGGTTGACCTAGGGTTGACCCAGATGAAACCCTAGTCAACTGTCTTCAACTGCAATTCTTGTGATCATACCAACAACTTGTTTTCTTCTCCAAATGGCTTTCTAAGTCCTCCAAGATGTCTAGATACTCCCCATGCTCTCCATTCACCACTCATAACCTCCCTGTTGACCCTCAGATGCCCTCAGATAGGGGATAAGCTCAAGGCTTGATCTGCTGAACTCTCTGCTTTCAAATTCTTTTCTGATGACTTGAATGAGATGGAATTAGGATAATAACCTCTTGATAGGCTTCTAGAGATGAGAATAATGATTGGTCCCCTGTTGAATGACTTGCTATGCTTATGCTATGCAGATGGTTAGTCTATGTACATGACTCTATATGCAAATGCTAATGACATTGAAACATAAACCAAGTGAATAAGGTTGGGCAAATTTTAGGGTGCAACAGAGAGTTTCCCTCATGAGTCATCTTTAGAGATTCAAAAATATCACATGCAGTTTCTCTATTTTGATCTTCTCATACTCAGTATGAGATATTGCATTTAACAATATAGTTCTAGCCTTGTGATGATTTTTGAATTCCTTCTTTTGGACTTCAGTCATAGATTTTCTTTCTATTTTCTTGCCATTCCCATCAATGGGATGAACATATCCATCTATGACCAAATCCCATAAATCAGCATCATAACCAAGGAAAAAACTTTCAATCCTGTCTTCCCAATAATCAAATTTCTCCCCATCAAACATAGGGGGCTTTGTACTGATTTTGTCTCTTTTTTCATACTTGTTGGATGTTGAAACATCAACCATTATAAACAACCAAATATAAGTATCAAAGTTTTTCTCACTGGATCTTTTCTGTCACTGTGAAGTGGTAGCACACACAGAACCGGAGCTCTGATGCCAACTGAAGGTGAGAAAATACTTAGAAGGGGGGGTTGAATAAGTATGAAGATAAAACTTAGAAATAAAAACTCAAGTATTTTTATCCTAGTTCGTTGAACTCAACTACTCCAGTCCACCCTTTCTAGAGTGATTTGCCTTTCTCAAACAAGGACTTAATCCACTATTTAATCAACTGATTACAATAGTAAGCACTAAGAACAACTGTTCAAAGTCTTCTCAAGAACTATTGATCCTAACTGGATCTTCTTAAGGTTCTCTTACAATCAAATGTAATAATAAATACAAGTGTTAAAATGCTTCTAATAAAGCTTTATCACAACTGTGATTTTTCACTTAAGATTAAGAACAATGAAATAATTCTAGCAAGAATATATGAGTTGTATGAGAGCTTTTCAATGAATTCTTTTCAAGTGTTTTCGTCAACTGAAGAAGATGAGTGGAGACTTGCTTTTATAGGCACAGTGATCCAAGAGCTTTTCACGTTGAGAATAGTGTACCAAAAGGTCTGAGCCTTTTTGTCTTCACATCAAGTGACCTTTCCTAGAAGAAGAATGCACAGAGAAATCCTTTTTGTCTGTGTTCTTGTGTCTAGCATAAATAAGGAAAGAGTCGTTTGGATATTCCAACAGACATAATCTTTGAATTCTTCTTCAACAATTTTCAGCAAGAATCATCAAAGTCTAAGTTAGTCAGAGCCTTCTGATGTTCATCAGAGTTTTGCTGAATCAGAGTCTTTGCAGCAAGTGTGCTTTCAGCGGTATAAGTTCAGAGCAGAGTTTTGGGTCAGATCCTCAGTACTGGCAGCGTTAGTACTATCAGAGTCTTCTGAGGTAACTGTGCTTGAATAACTCTTCATACAAACTTCTTCATTGCTTCAGATGCTTCTGGCTTGCTTCAAATTCTTCTGTAGCTTCTGCTTCAGATCCATCTGGAGGCAGCGCTCAAAATCTTTTGGTGGCAGCGTTCATAATCTTCTAAGAGATGCTTCTGACGCTTCAGAGCCTTGCATATTTCTTATGTTCAGATCTAATTTGCTTCGGGAGTGATATTTACTTTAACATATGCAGCAAACATTCTCAAGCAAATTTTAGAGTATATAATTCTTAAATACAAAATTTCATAATAGTTATCATCAAAACATAGAGATATTATTAAGAACTAATCTGTGTTCTAACAACATGTTCCACCCAGAAAGTGCACCCAAACCTGGAAAGTCACTAATCGTCCACATTAAATTTGCATCCAACTCGAACATCACTTTATTGAAAGAGTCGTATGTATCTACATCATAACTCCTTCAACTCTTTGACTAAGGACTGTAAGTAGACATCAATTTTATTTCCTGGTGTTTCTTTACCGGGAATTATCATTGACATTATAAATGATGTCTTCTTTATGCAAACCCATGGAGGAGTGTTATATGAAATGAGAACAACTGGCCAAATACTATTGTTTATATTCATCACACCAAAAGGATTAAAACCATCACTAGATAATGCAAGACACACATTTCTCAGATCTGATGAAAACCAAGCATGTATCAAGTCAAATTTCTTTCAAGCTTCCGAATCTATAGGATGCTTCACATTCCATCATTGTTAGTATCTGTTGCATGCCATCTCATTTCCTCAGCCGTCTTTGATGAAAAACATAATCTCCGTAATTGAGGTTTTAATGGAAAGTAACGAAGAACCTTGGTAGTAATTTTCTTCTTTTTGTTGTTAACAGAGACCTCTTCATTTGTTTTCCATTTTGAAGTGTTGCATTTTTACAAGTCTCCTTCTCTTCATCTTCTCCCTAATAAAACATATTGTAACGCCCCGGTTCTAAATTTCCCATTATTTTGTTGAGTCTTTTAATTTATTGGTTAATTGTTATTTTATTGTGGAATTATGTGATAATATGTTATGTGTGTATGTTGTGGTATTTTATTATTTGGAGAGTTTTGGGAATTAATTAGAGGGTGTTTTAGATAATCCTTGATTAGTAGTTATTTTGAGAGAAATAAAGTAGAAAGAGTATAAGTGGAAAAGAGAAAGAATAGGGAGAATAGAAACCAAAAAGAAAGAAAAAGAAGAGAAAGAAAGGAAGAGAAGAGAAAAGAGGAGGAAGAGGAGAAAAATCTAGAATCATCAAGGATCAACTTCTAAGCTTTCGATTGATTGGGTAAGGGTGTGAAACTTTATTATTCTTGCAATGTGTATGATTATGTGTGTTCTTGTTGGTTTTGTTTTGGATTGGGGAGAGTTTTACTCATTTTTCATTTTAGGGCATAATGAGTTTAATCGGTACAACAGATGTTTTATCGGGTAGAATCCGGTGTAAGTGATGTAGAATAGTCAGGGTATGATAGACTAAGGCTATTGGAACTGATTTGATGAGAATCGGTCGGTTTTGGAGAGGTTGGGAAATTTTGAACAGTGAGGAATTTCTGGTTCGCAGACACTCGCTAGCTGTTGGCTAGGCGAGCTGGTCGCGAACGTTCGCTAAGCGAGCAGTAGCGAATAGGTAGCGAATGGTCCCAGACTTGGACATAATGCATGTTATGGTGTTCGCTGGTAGCGAATGGGGTAGCGAAGGTTCACTAGGGGTTCACTGAGAGAGCGAGGAAGCGAACGAAGTCAGAGGCTTATGTTTTCCTTCATGAGCTTGTTCGCTAGGCGAACAAGTAGCGAATACTCGCTAGGAGCTTGCTAAGCGAGCAGGTGGCGAACGTGACAGGTTATGTTTTCTTTGATGTTTCCATCCGTGGTAGGATTTCCGACTTAACTTTTATTATTTCCTTGCTCGAGGCATCGATCATGCCAAGTTATATTGTGCTGTGGGTAGCCGTATGGCGTGAATCCTAGATTGTGTGATGTGGCCGTTTGGCAATTTCATGCATTTGTTTGGATTAAATGGGAATGCATGGTGATATTAATGTGAATGCGTATATTGGTATATACTTGTATAATATGAAGAATGCATGAATATGTTTGTAAACATGTGTGGATTCTAAGAGTGTATTGATTCGTGTTGCATGTGTAACATCATGATTGCATTCTTGTGTGTCTGATCCCGCGTAGGATCTGTAGAAACCTCGTGTGCCCTTGTGGGGTGTGAGGGATGGTTTAGTTACTTTGATCCCTAGGAGGATCTACAGAAACGATCGTGTGCCCTTGTGGGGTGTGAGCGATGGTTTATTTTTGATTCCATGGAGAATCTGCAGAACAGTTGTGTGCCCTTGTGGGGTGTGAGCAACCGGATTGTGTGCCCGTGTGGGGTATGAGCAATCCTAAAACATCGCGTTCCCATGTGGGGTGTGAGCGATGGGTGAACATCGTAGGCCCGACGGGGAGTTACTTCGGTAACGAGCGATGGTTCCATTTTGGTTCTTCAATTGAACCTGCTGAACGAGTCGGTACCGCATTTGCATCTACATAGAGTCGTGAGTCGGTCTCTATGAGTTGCATTATCATCTTTATATGATGTTTTAGTGAAATAAATATAATTGTAAATGTTTAAGTGAAATGCTATGAATTGTGAAGCATGGATTAGGGAGTGTGATTGATTATGTACGTGTACATTGTGATGTATTGTAACAAGATGTGGTGAGGAATGTGAATTGCGAGTATGTTATAATTGTGTTTTATGATATATATAATTTTATGCATTGTTTGTTATGATAATGTTTCTCACCCTTATTCTGTTTTATAATGCTCTATGAGACATTGCAGAGTAGGATGCTGGAGGTCTTTTGTGAAGCGAGTCTTCATTTCTTTTGGTCAGATGGCTCTGATATGTAACACTGGGTAGTTAGGAATTGTTTTGATTCTTTTGTGATACATATGTGTATGTATCTGTTGCTGAATGTTTTGTAAACTCAACTGATGAATTGAATTAATCTGAATGATGTATAGAATGCTTATGTTAATGACATGATTTCAATGTTTAGATGTTTCCGCTTTATTCTAAATATTGATATGTGGGTTTTAAGCGCTATGCTTTGTTTTTAGTTGAGATTTACCCCTTTTGTTACATATCTTTATGAGCAGGTATTATTTATGTTTCGTTTCGATGATAATGTGATGCGCCTCTTTTATACCATGTTTTAATTTATACTCTGATGCAACTTTTATTAATTGCTTATATGATTTTAATTGTTTGTTTGGGTTATAGAAAGGGGGTGTTACACATACAACCATTTGGACATGCGGTTATCTTTACATAATTCAAACCAAGTTTTGTGATAGATTTCTTGGCTTCATAGAACGAACTTAGAATGTTTGCATATTCAAATGCATCTTTTATTAACTCTAAAATCATTGTCACTGCCTTCTCACTCAATCCACATAAACACTTTATATGATACAACTTAACTAAAAAAGATACTCTTGAATATTGTCTACACCCTTCATATAAAGGCTGCTCTCATTCTCTAGTCGATTCATAGTACTCCTTAGCTTTATTTCTTTTCTGAGTTGCACTTGGCATCACATAATCTTTTTGGTCAATCTCCAAATTTGATGCAGATGGTATTTCATTAGCATGATTCCTATCAACTCCAAATGCATCGTTGATCATGTTCTGAATAGGATCTTCGACAATGATTATATCTTCAACCATATTTGGAGTAGTACTAGGGGAGATAGTACTAGGTAGGTCAAAAGATTCTCCATGATGAATCCACGTGATGTATCCCTTCGAAAATGGTGACCACATTAAGTGGTTGAACATTTCACTCATACTCTTTGATTTTTTGAAACCACAACGTTTACAAGGACATATTACTATGTCGTTTTCTTTTGCACCTTTAAATGCAAAATCAATAATTTTTTTTTATCTCTTGCTGATACGCAATCGATGATTATAGCTTCGTAATCTATGACTTATCTATTTCTTTAAAAAATAAAATAAAACAAATATATTATATGTTCAAGAGTTATAATACTATTTAATAAAAAAATAACTCATTGCATAGAAAAAACCGTGAACATTAATACGAGATCAGGAGTGGATACGTGTATCTAAATGAGGGTTATAGCCCCCACAAGATAATTTTTTCTATTTAGAATACTATTCTTCTATCCCATAATATACAAAGTTTGAAGCTACTTGTCCCCATACTTTTTTTAATGTTTTTTCCGCTCTCACATTATTTATCTTTCCTTAAGAATAATCCTACAATTTAGATAAATTTTAGTATACTAAATTTAATGTCACGTGGATTATGGAAAGACCATTAATTGTGAAATATTATAATTGGTAAAAGAAATGATCGCCTAACATGAAAATTGAAATCCATTTAAAAGTGTTAGAAACACAATTTATAACATACATATATAAAGTCTATTCTTCTAATAATTACAATTCATATGCATTATGTCAAATTTATTTAACTAATAAAGAGGAGGAAAACCAATTGATAAACTTAACTAATAAAAAGATATTAAGGTAAGTCAGAATTCGAGTTTATAGTTTATAAGTATATAATAATTTAGATCTCTTTGATAATGGTATTTTTATCATGTTTCAAGCGCTATTTCAAATAACATTTTAGTTTATAATTTATAGTTTATAATTTTTTATTTCATTTTTATCTTTTATTATTTTAACAAAAGTCCTTTTTTATTCTTTATCATTTATTTTAGTTTAAAATAAAATAAATATATACTAAATATCTTTTATGTTATTTAATATTATAAGTTAGTTAAATAGTTAATTTTATCAAACAACTTCAATTAACTTATCAGCTATCAATTATCAATTATCATCTGCTATAAACTATAAGCTATCAATTATCAGCCATTAGCCGTCAATCATAAACTATAAATTAGCTTATCACTCGACCATTATTTCTACCAAACTGAACCTAATATTTGTGTCTTAAAAAATGTCTTCTTATCATTATTCAAATTACTTTTATTTTCCTAGTTTCCTCATCATTTAGAATAATTACTGTCTTCTTGTATAAGACCAATCAAAATACACATAGTTATTTTTTTATTTTCTTCATCATTTAAAATAATTACTGTCTTCTTGGATAAGACTAATCAAAATACATATCATTTTTTTTATAAGTCTCAAATTTTTAACATGACCTTTGTTTTACCTTTAAATAATAATTGAATTATAATGCAAATAGTACCAACAGACCTTTACTATATCTAATGTATTAAACATAATTCAACATGAGATTCTTACTTTTTGGCTTTTGAGACCAAAAATACATTTACATGAGATGTTATTGCTGTGTGTTTTTCCGCAGATGGAGGAAGCACATAGTTCTTCCATTGCTGCATCAACAGTAAGTTCCTTAGATAAAGATGAAAAACTTCAGGCGACAACCAATTATCTTTGGAATAGAAAACCCCAAAAATTTCCGCAAAACAAAGGTTCCGTGGCTTTATAATCACAAACGATCGTTCAACTTCTGGTAGTTTCAAAACCACAAAAGAGTAACACTAATAACAAAGTAACAAACATACACTAAGGAATAAAGAATGGTCGAGAAACCTTAGCATCAACATGTTGAAAAGCCAACTCTATATAGATAATGCATAAATAAGTTATGTGTTTGGAATATGAGTAGAAGTATTATATGATTGAAGCTTTATAATTTATGTCATATATTTTGATATTTTAACATTTACATACTTGGAAATCAAAATATACTGGATTGCATACGAATCGATTCGAAATATACGATGTATTTTCGTGTTATCATTGACTCAGTTGACGTGCAAGGATAAAGCATTTGTGTGGAATATTCACTGTGAGAAGAGTTTCATTACGCTGAAGAAGAAATTGACTACAACTCCAATTTTGATTTTGTCAGAACTGAATGAACCGTTTGTGGTGTATTGTAATGTGTCCTTGATGGGTTTAGATGGTGTGCTGATGCAAGATGACAAGGTTGTGACTTATGCTTCACGACAATTGATGGTTCATGAGAGGAACTATCCTACTCATGATTTAGAGTTGGCTACAGTGGTGTTTTATTGAAGATCTGGATACATTATCCCTATGGTCCAGATTTGAAGTGTTCAGTGATCACAAGAGTTTGAAGTATCTGTTTGAATATGAGACAAAGAAGATGGTTGGAATTTTTGAAGGATTATGACTTTGGCTTGAATTATCATCCCATTAAAACTAATATTGTGGCTGATGTTTTAAGTCGGAAGTCTTTGCATATGTCTACTATGATGGTTAGAGAGTTAGAATTGATTGAGTAGTTCATAGACTTGAGTTTAGTTTGTGAACTGACACTGCAGAGTGTTATGTTGGGTATGTTGAAGATTAACAATGATTTTCTAAACAATATTAAAGAGAGTCAGAAGTTGGATGTGAAGTTGGTGGACTTGATGGTTGGAAGTAATCAGACTAAGAATGGTGACTTTAGAGTGGATGCACAAGGTGTTTTGAGATTCCTTGATATAGTCTGTATTTCTGATGATTCTGAGTTGAAAAAGATAATTTTGGAAGAAAGTCATAGGAGTAGCTTGAGTATCCATTCAGGAGCTACAAAGATGTAGCAGGACTTGAAGAAAATGTTTTAGTGCCCTGGATTGAAACATGATGTGGCACGGTTTGTGTGTATGCTTGTTTGACTTGTCAAAAGTCGAAAGTCGAACATCAGAAATCTGCTGGATTGATGCAACCGTTGGATATTCCAGAATGGAAATGGGATAGCATTTCTATGGATTTTGTGACTGGGTTTCCGAATACTCTGAGAGGGCATGATGCTATTTGGGTGATTGTTGATAGAATGACGAAGTCGGTGCATTTTATTCCGATTAATATCAGTTTTCTTTGCAGAAGTTGGCAGAGATTTATATCCATGTGATTGTGAAGCTGCATGGAGTTCCATTGAGTATTGTGTCAGATAGAGATATGAGGTTCACTTATGGATTTTGGGAAAGTTTGTAGGAGGCTTTGGGTTCGAAGCTGAGGTTGAGTTCAGCTTATCATCCACAGACATATTCTTAGACAGAGAGGACTATTTAGTCTTTGGTGGATTTGTTGAGTGCTTGTGTTCTTGAACAAGGAGGTATTTGTGATAGTCATTTGTCGTTGATAGAGTTTACTTATAATAAAGTTTTTAATATAGTATTGGAATGACGAATTTTGAAGTTTTGTATGGTCGGAGGTGTAGGACACCTCTGCGTTAGCATGAATCTGGTGAGAGTGTGGTATTTGGACCTGAGATTGTCCACAGACTACTGAGAAGGTGAAGCTGATTCGAGAGAAGATGAAAGCTTCACATAGTAGACAAAAGAGCTACCATGACAAGTGGGGGAAGGATCTTGAATTTCAAGAGGGAGATCATGTATTCTTGAGAGTCACTCCGGTGACTAGTGTTTGGTGTTCCTTGTAGTCGAGGAAGCTTACTCCTCGGTTTTTTGGTCCGTGTAAGATATTAGAGAGAGTTGGAGCTGTTGCTTATAGAAAATATTTTTCGAAAATTATGAAAATTTTTTGGAGTGAAAAATATGAAGGGAGCTATTTTAATTGAATTTTTGAAATAAAATAGAATAAAAAGCAAATTTAAAATGAAGCAAAATATCTGAACCATAGGATCTGATCAACGATTAGCTAGCACACACACACACACACACACACACACACACGTGGTCACCAGATCAAAATTAAACGCATCCAAGGGTTCAGATCTAAAGTCAAACACGCACTCACAATATGGTCATTGCACATGATTACAACAATTAAAACATATTAAAAAAAGGTGTGTCAACACGCTATTGGTCAGGATTTGAATTTCGCTTCAGAAGGCATGAATGTCATCGTATTCAACCTCGAAGCACTAGCTATAGAAAGACCATGAACTGTAATTTTAAGCTCAAACACTCAGGGTGCAAGCTTCATTTTACTTCATCGTTCATGTCTCCTTGCTCAAGATCAATTTATTTGATCTGAGCAAGGATAATTTGCAGAAATATGCAAGAACCCTAGTTACTTTAAACAAAAAATAAATTCTAAATATGAAAAATAAATTCTAGTTAGGTTAAGGAAAATAATCAGTGGAACAAGACAAAGATAATGGCAACTTATTTGGATGAAAATGAAACTCGTATCTATCTTTCCCAAATGAGCTTCAAAGTCTAAAAATGATGGAATCAGTTTGATGCTTAGATGTCATGACAAGCTGTGGTAATGCTTTGGTTAGCTTGACAAGAGACCGCTGATGGATACTGGGTGAAGAATTTGAGTTGAAACGAAGTGAAAATATTGATTCGAGTTTCTGGTTTTTGGAGGTTTCAAGCTTCAGAGGAACAAAGGTTTTTTTTGGCTATTCAAGCTTGGATTTTAGTGCATAATACTTCTATATTTATAGGATAATAAGATGAGGTCATGACTTGAGTGAAATCAGATCCCAAACGTGTGAGTGGATTAAAAATCTTCTAGATCCAAGTGTGTGAGAATTCGGCCCGAAACGTGCAACTTGCTGAGCTCATTCAGGTCGTTTTGTACTCAATGGGATGCGTTTAGTAAAAAAAGAAGTGAAATGCACATGGGTTTGTGGTCCCCAAATGAAGTTTTCACATGATTTTCAAAATTATAGGTCATGGCATGAATAGAGTTCAATTCACTAACTTCGCACTGAGGACAAATGATAATCCCTAGTGCATTTTCTAATTTTCTTTGAGCCAAATGTTACTTTCATGAAAAGGAAGAAAATTTAAAAAGAATCACTTCAATTGGATGCTTGCCGAGAAAATGGCAAGCTTGGGAAGTTGAGGAAAAACCACTAAAAATTAGGTATGGCATTAGGTCAAACAGGTCATAACCAAGTTTTATGCACAAATGGCCTTCAAGATTTGAGGTCCTTAGAGCATGAATTGATGTTTGACCTCTAAAGCAAAGTTGTAGAGGACGTCAAGAGGGACATTTTCAAAAAAGAAGCGCCCATAAAAGTTGAAAATTGAAGAAGTTATGATCTTTGGAACATAGGCATGCCATACTTGAACTTTAGGTCAAATTTCACTAAGTCCACAAAATGACCTATAATGTTTCCCACTTTTGATGGTCTTCCAAGCACAATTAACTCTTGACTTGTAAAGAGAAGTTGGAAGGGATATCAAGGAGGGTCATTTCCCCAAAGAAGCACTCAATAACGTTGAAGTATAAAGAAGTTATAAAGTCTTGAACTTAGGCTTGAAATGTTGACTTTTTGGTCAAACTTCCTTGTACAAACTTGCAGCTTTGGACATTTTCTTTCATTTCAAGTCACATTTATGATCATATGAACTCAAAGTGATGTACTCTTGATTGTTATTTGATGGAACTTGCAAAGGCTTGAGGAGACTTGTGAATGAAGGCATGGAAATAAACACATGAACCTTTGAAAATTATTGAGAAACAAGCCATCCAATCTTTGAGATATCTTTGATAAAATGAAGTTGAATGATACTTGAGACTTTATACTTTGGGATTAGAGATCATGCTTTGATGAGTAGCCCTTAAAAATCAATATTTGACCATACTTTGACTTGGAAAACTCAAACCATGGTTGAGGAAACATTCTCTTGATGTTCTTGATTTAAAACCCTACCTTACAAAAGAAACAAAGGGACAAGGCATATATATTTTTATTTTGATTAGTGGTTAGTGAAATATAAAGCATATAAATACAAAAAATATGTAAAGAAAATACACAAGAGGTGTTTGGTGATCTCTGCAAAGGAAAACCCAAAGGTGAGAGGGTTAAGAGACAACCAAGTTTGATGACTTTGATGCATTACAAAGATGCAAATGAGGTGAGATCTTAGGGGTAAGAATTAGGGTATGACAGGGAGTAGTAAAAAGTGAGTTAGGGTTCTAGCTTACGGGTCTTCACCAGTAGAAACGTTCCATAAAATTACCCCAGTCCCGAGTGAAATGATCAAACCAAGGATTGTTTGTGTGGAAATTGATGAGTCCTTGGTCGCGATAGTCATCCCAAGAGGTGCATACAAGATAAAATATATCGAAAAACAACCTAAGTGAATGCTTCAAAGAATTATGCTCGACACACAGTTGGATTATCCTCAAGAAAGTCCAAGACCCTGAATAAAGCTGGGAAGGAGATACCTTCAAGTACTTCAGGACATACATTTTGAAGTTGGAGAAAGGCATCTGCAGTCCTATCCTTGTGAACATTAAAATCATAAAGTGTGACCACACTACTATCAAAAGAGCTGCATATCCTCTTCTCTGGACATACGAGGAGAACTATATAGTCTTGAGAATCATCGACCACGAGACTATAAGCGTATATGTTGGGTGAGAATATGGATACAAAGAGGTCTAGAAGGGGGAGGGGTTGAATAGACCTATCCCCTAAAAGATAATTTCAAAAACATTTTATGTCCTATAAATAAAATCAGAGATTTTAAGAAACGCGGAAGCCAAACACAAGACTAGGAGAGCTTGGAAGCATATCGATAAATTAATCCAAATGAAATATTACATGATATCACTAAGGACTTGATTGTTTCTAATGCAAGTAAATTACAAGGAAACCAAATCCGCTTTAAACAAATCAGCTTAAAAACTCTTTACATAGACGTTATTTCAAGACATAATTGGCTTTATGATAAGACAATAAGATTGATGCATCACAGACCTAAGCTTACACATTAAATATCTATAAGCACGGTCTAACATATATGACATAGAAACAATGAAATCATGCATTACCATAAAAGCGACATTAGTGAATGCTAGAAAATTGAAGGAGATAAGGGAAAAAGGAAAATATACACAGAGATATATAATGGTTCAACGTTCATCCTTGCTTTGTCTAATGCAATCTTTGATGGTACTAAAGAACCATTGGGAAATAATCATGATCTTCCACTATTTTGATAAATTTGATTCAAGCCTTTTGATTACAATAAACTATCACAGGATAACTCCCTCTGTTGATGCAAACACTCAAACCACTAACAAAAACAAGATACCTAAAGATCCTGATCCAATAACCTTGATATTCCCAATAATTCTGCTCCAAGTCTTCTTGTGTAGAAATCCACCTAATCCCACTGATTTCTTATTCGAGCAATTTCATAGCTAAGCGTTGATTAGGCAACTCCCAACTTTGTTTGTGACTAGCCTTTCCACAATCTCACTAAAGTTGGACATCTTCCAACTCCGCCTTACGAACAATTTGTACCAGGCTTCACCAAAGTCTTTAATGGAGTATATTAGAACTTTCTTCTTGATAAATACCAATAAAGACCAAATTGCATTCAAGAAATAAAATTAGATGTTTATGAAACTAACAACAAAGGAACATAGATGATATGGGTACCTAAAGTTAAGACCTAACCCTTTATTTGAAGAAAAAAATTTACAATTTCAAACATTAAATAGTATCTTGATAGAAGTTGTTCAAAGCATATAACCGATGACAAATTCTTATTATCCACCTTCTTTCCTAAAGTAGGAGTATTTGTCACTTATGGGGATAATAATAAAGGAAAAATCCTAGGGTTTGCCACTGTTGGTAAATCCTCTAGTCCAATGATTGGGGAAGCTCTCTTGGTTAAGGGGCCGATGTATAATTTACTTAGTATAAGTCAATTATGTGACAAAAGGTAACAATGTAATATTTGATACTTTTGGTTGCAAGGTTATAAAATCTAAATCAAACAAAAGTATATTTACAAGTTCAAGAAGTGAAAATACCTACACATTGAATTTACATAAAATTTCTTCAAATGATGTATGTCTCCTAAGTAACGAGGATGAATCTTGGCTATGACATATGAGAATAGCTCACATCCACATGGATCACTTAAATAAGTTGGTCCTAAAAGATATCCTAGATGCTTTGCCAAACTTAAAATTTGAAAAGAATAAATAGTGAGATGTGTGCCAAAATGGAAAGCAAGTAATCGTCTCTTTTAAAGCTAAAAATATTGTTTCTACTGATCAACCATTACAACTGCCTCACAATGACCTTTTTGGCTCTTCCAAAACCGTAAGTCTATGTTGAAATGTATACACTCTAGTAATTATGGATGACTACTCTCAATATATCTGAACATTATTCTTATCTCCAAAAAGAGACGTGGTTTTATCCTTTTGAAAATTAGCCAAGGTTATCCAGAACGAAAAAGGAGTAAGCATTGCATCCTTCAAAAGTGACCATGATGGAGAATTTCAAAATGAGGAATTCAAAAATTCTATAATGAGAATGGTATTCGACACACCTTTTCCACTCCACAAACTCCCCAACAAAATGGGGTAATAGAGAGGAAAATTAAATCTATAATAGAACTTGCAGGGACGACGCTCAATGAGATTAATCTTTATAAATATATATGGGCCTATGGAGTAAGCACTATTTTCAATGATATGAATAATGTCTTGATAAGACTAATTCTAAAGAGGGTGTCTTATGAACTATATAAAGGAAGAAAGCCAAATATCTCTTACTTACATGTTTTTGGATGCAAATGCTTTATCCTTAACAACAAGAAAGATAACCTCATAAAAATTGACACAAGATCTAATAAAGGATTATTTATAGAACACTCCACTTCTAACAAAGTTATTAGAGTATTTAACAAACTAACTCTTAAAGTCGAAGAACCATTTCATGTTACCTTTGATGAAATCTAACCCTAAACTATTAGAAGTATAATTTGTTGATTATTACGATATCTTAGAAAAGACAAATCTGTAGGAAAATGATTAGAAAATGGATCAAGACCAAAGTGAAAATCAAGTCATAGATGAAGAACAGACTCATGATCAAGTCATAGATACTCCACCATAACATCCAGATCTTCTAAAATAATGGAGACCAACAAGGGACCATCCTATCCAGAATTTTACTGGAGACATCTCTAAGGGAGTCACTACTTGACGATCCCTTAATAAGGTATGTAACTTTATGGATTTTGTTTTGCAAATTAAGCCAATAGGAATAAACAAAGATATCTTCGATGAACATTGGTATCTTGCCATGTAAGAAGATTTAAATTAATTTGATCAAAAAAACATTTGGGAACTTGTTCCCAAAGCTTTAGCTAATCTAGTGATTGGTACCCGATGGATCTTTCACAACAAGTTGGGCAAAGATGGAAATGTTTTAACAAATAAAGTGATACTTGTTGCAAAAGGATATAATTAACAAAAATGAAAAATAAATATTTTGATAAGACTAATTCTAAAGAGGATGTCTTATGAAATATATAAAGGAAGAAACCTGAATATCTCTCACTTACATGTTTTTGGATGCAAATGCTTTATCCTTAATAACATGAAAGATAACCTTAGAAAATTGACTCAAGATCTAATAAATGAACATTCATAGAACATTCCACTTTTAACAAAGCATTTAGAGTATTTAACAAATGAACTCTTAAAACCAAAGAACCAGTTCATGTTACCTTTAATGAAACTTAACCCTAAACTATTAGAAGTAAAATTTGTTGATTATTATGGTATCTTGGATAAGACAAATTTGGAGGAAATTGATTATAAAATGGATCAATACCAAAGTGAAAATCAAGTCATAGATGCAGAACTGACTCATGATCAAATCATAGATACTTCACCATAACATCCAAATATTCCAAAATAATGGATATCAACAAGAGACCATCCTATCCAGAATGTTATTAGAGAGATCTCTAAGGGAATCACTACTTGACGATCCCTTAATAAGGTATGTAACTTTATGGATTTTGTTTTGCAAATTAAGCCAATAGGAATAAACAAAGATATCTTCGATGAACATTGGTATCTTGCCATGTAAGAAGATTTAAATTAATTTGATCAAAAAAACATTTGGGAACTTGTTCCCAAAGCTTTAGCTAATCTAGTGATTGGTACCCGATGGATCTTTCACAACAAGTTGGGCAAAGATGGAAATGTTTTAACAAATAAAGCGATACTTGTTGCAAAAGGATATAATCAACAAAAATGAAAAATAAATATTTTGATAAGACTAATTCTAAAGAGGATGTCTTATGAAATATATAAAGGAAGAAACCCGAATATCTCTCACTTACATGTTTTTGGATGCAAATGCTTTATCCTTAATAACATGAAAGATAACCTTAGAAAATTGACTCAAGATCTAATAAATGAACATTCATAGAACATTCCACTTTTAACAAAGCATTTAGAGTATTTAACAAATGAACTCTTAAAACCAAAGAACCAGTTCATGTTACCTTTAATGAAACTTAACCCTAAACTATTAGAAGTAAAATTTGTTGATTATTATGGTATCTTGGATAAGACAAATTTGGAGGAAATTGATTATAAAATGGATCAATACCAAAGTGAAAATCAAGTCATAGATGCAGAACTAACTCATGATCAAATCATAGATACTTCACCATAACATCCAAATCTTCCAAAATAATGGATATCAACAAGAGACCATCCTATCCAGAATGTTATTAGAGAGATCTCTAAGGGAATCACTACTTGACGATCCCTTAATAAGGTATGTAAATTCATGGCTTTTGTTTCGCAAATTGAGCCAATAGGAAAAAATAAAGATATCATCGATGAACATTGGTATCTTGCCATGCAAGAAGATTTAAATTAGTTTGATCAAAAAATCATTTGGGAACTCGTTCCCTAAGATTTAGCTAATCTAGTGATCGGTACTCGATGGATCTTTCACAACAAGTTGGACGAAGATGGAAATGTTTAACAAATAAAGAGAGACTTGTTACAAAAGGATATAATCAACAAAAAGGAATAAATTTTGATGAAACATATGCCCATGTGGCTAGATTAGAATCCATAAGGATGTTACTATCCTTCTCTTGCTTCATGAATTTCAAAATTTCTCAAATGGATGTAAAAAGTTCTTTCCTAAATGGACACATCCAAGAGGAGATATATGTTGATCAACCTCCAGGCTTTATCAACCTGATTTTCTAGATCATGTTTTCAAGCTTAGGAAAATGTTATATGGACGGAGACAAGCTCCTAGGGCATGATTTATTTGTATAAGAAAATTATGGTTGAAATAAAGTTCTAAAGAGGACGAGTTAATAAAACTCTCTTTATCAAGAAAACCGAACATGACATCTTATTAGTTCAAATTCACATTGATGATATTATTTTTAGTTCTACTAATGAATTCTCATACAAGGAGTTCTCTGAAATGATGCAAAATGAGTTTGAAATGTTAGTGAAGGGGGAGATTCGATACTTCCTAAAACTTCAAAACCATTAGAATAAATAAGGAACCTTCATAAACCAAGCCAAATATTGTAAATAATAATTAAAAAGGTTTTACATGGAGAAATCCAAAGTAATCGAAGCCTAATGTCAACTTCATGCAACCTCAACAAGGATGAAAATGGAAAACCAATTGGGAAAAGATAATGTCGAGGTATGATAGGCTCTCTTCTCTATCTCACTATATCTCATCCTGATATCATGTTTATTATTTGTCTGTGTGCTCACTTTCATGCGTCCCCGAAAGAATCACATCACAAGGTGTTCAAATGCATTATAAGATATTTCACTAGCACACACCAAATAGGTTTATGGTACCCTAAGGGAGAGGATATTGAATTTTTTAGGTACAATGATTCCTATTTTGCTGGGTGCAGATTGGAAAGAAAAAGTACCATCGGTACATGTCACTTACTTGGAAACTCGGCTGTTTCCTGTCATAGCAAGAAACAAGCAAGTATTGTGCTATCCACGCCTGAGGCATAATAAGTTGCTATGAGTAGTTGTTGTTCTCAAATTATTTGGATGAAACATCAACTCAACGATCACAATGTTAATCTTGGAGCTGTCCTGATAAGGTGCGACAACACTAGCACCATAAACCTTACTAAAACTCGATTCTTCACTCTCCTGCCAAATATATTGAGGTTACACACCACTTTATTAGGGATCATGTGCAAAACTGGGAATGCATAATTGAATTTGTGATGTCATCTGATCAACTTGCATAACTTTTTACAAAATCTCTTTCTAAGGAAAGCTTCTTTTTCATAAGAAATAAACTAGAAATTCTAAATAAATTATGCATGGATTAGTATGCTTATGTGCTTATTCTCTATATTCCTCTCATCTTTATATGTTTTATATTTTTGTGATCTATGTGTCTTAGTTGCTTAATTTCTCACAATTTTTATCATGACAAATGAGGAGAAGTATAATCTCATGGGAGAGTAGAGTATACTCACTAGTTAATTGAGGGGGAGCTTAACCACTCCAATTATATATATATATATATATATATATATATATATATATATATATATATATATATATATATATATATATATATATATATATATATATATATATATATATATATATATATATATATATATATATATATATATATATATATATATATATATATATATATATATATATATATATATATATATATATATATATATATATATATATATATATATATATATATATATATATATATATATATATATATATATATATATATATATATATATATATATATATATATATATATATATATATATATATATATATATATATATATATATATATATATATATATATATATATATATATATATATATAATTTTACCTCCTCCTTGAGAGATGCATTTTCATCATACAAGGAGAACGTGGATCTATGTGTTTGCAGGTATGAAGCTCCTTTCTGAAGTTTTGATGATGATAACACTAATGACTACCAAAGTCGGTGGTAATAACTTTCCAACTCTCTAATGATGGTAACCAAACATGGAGACATTTCAAACCTCATATAGTAGGAGAATTAAGATTCCACTAAAGTGCTTGTATGATCAATTTATCTAGTGAATGATCCTGAAAGCCTCAAAGTTATGAAAGAGAGAAAGTGTCAAAGCTTGCCTGGTCGTGTGTGTCTGAGTGACCAGATTTTTGTGAAAGTAGGGAAGTAACTCCTAAGATACTAAGACAACTCTCTCTCTCTCTCTCTCTCTCTCTCTCTCTCTCACACACACACACACACATACTTAAAACCTCTTTTCTAGCTATCAAAATTCTTATGAATATTTTCAATGTCGAGCTAAGTGATTAAGAAACTATCAACTTCTTTTTAAAGGCTATTTTGAACTACCTAATCGATTGAGACCTTAAGGAAATCGATTGGAATTTTTTTTAACTACCCAATCAATTGGGACCTTAAGCCAATTTATTAAGAGAAGCCTAAGCAGTTGTACAATCGATTTTGATAGTGTCCTAATGACTTGCAACAACTCTCCATCCAAAATTTCCAAAATGGGCAAGAATAATTAATTATTTCACTCATCCATTCAATTGGACTTAGGATCCAATCGATTGGGCCATTAAAAACGCCCATTAATCTTTTGATTGATTGGATTTTCCTTCTCATATATAAAGTAGGTCTACTCCTTCTCATTATACACCAATTTTTGAAGCACTCTATTTTCTTTGGAATTTACCTCTCTATTTTTTATGCTTCTCTCTCTAGAAATAATTTTCTTTCACTTAAGTTGCCTTGGTGCTTTTGAGTGAAAAACTACCCGTAAGGAAGAAATTTGTATTGGAAGTTTTATTGTTATAATTCTCAAGAGTGCGATACTCTTGAGAAATAAAGTTTGATTCTTGAGATAAACCAACCATCAAATCTCTATTTTTGGTTCTAGAACTTTTCCAGAAAAGTTCTGTTTGGTTATTGAGATAATCCTGGAAAGTCTCTAAACGATTTGCTAGCTTAGATTAGGTAAAATATCTCATTTTGGTTGGGGATAAGCCTATAAATTCTCAAGATCAAATTGCATTAATGTTCATGGGCATAACCTGTAAAAGCTCAAAATTTATAGTCAATATCTCAAGAAGATCTCTCGGGGATAGGAGTAGGCCAATGTTCGATCGAACTTGGATAAATCACTCGTGTTATCTCTCTAAACCCTTAAATTTTTAATCTATAGAATTTATTTTAACTTTTTTTCCACTGCTCAAATTACCCAGATTCTAAAGATTACTGACACACTTCATTTCTTAAGTTACAAAAACTTAAAGTTAATAATAAATTTTAAATACCATAATTCACCTTCCTCTTGTGCTTGAAGTCACTTGTCCAAAAACAAGTACTTCACCACCTTTGTGGGTGAATTCTCAATGATTTTGTGGTTATTTTTAATTAAAGCCAAGAGTGAGGCCTTCCCAGTATTTAAAGATTTCAAAACAATGATAGAGAGACAAAGTGAGATGTTGATCTTGAGAATAGATGGTGGAAGAGAGTACACCTCAAAGGAGCTTGTTTATTTTTTCACAAGTCAAGGCATCATTCATGAAGTTACAACATCATAAACTCCCTAACAGAATGACTTGGTAGAAAGAAGAAACAAAAGTATTCTCAACATGGTAAGAAACATGTTGAAGCAGAAAAGTATACCACATGAGCTCTAGGTTGAGGGTGTATCCAGTGCAAATCACTTGATGATTTTCGGTTCCTTGTGCTACAAGCCCCTTCTCGATGCCAAAATAAGAAAGCTGGAGGAAAAGAGAAAATTAATGGTCCTGGTAGTCTACCACAACAAAGGATCATATAGGTTGTTTGATCATGATGCAAAGCAAATTTCCATCAACAAAGATGTGATAGTTATAGAGAATGAGGTCTGGAAATGGAATTCCAAAAAAAATGTGTTGCGGTGAAAATTTGATATCAAGCTATTAATTAACTTGAACCTTATTTCTTTTACAACCGGTCTTTAATTTATCCAAAGGATAGGTCTAAAGAAAGAAAGAACCTTTGGTGCGATGTGACAACAACGCTTTAAGAGAGTCAGGGATTCGGGGGTTGGTTATATCTAGGGAAGGTATTAGCATCCTAAATATCTGTAGTACCCTACAGGAACCTTTTGTTTAATTAATTGCTAAGTTTGTGAATTGTCCTATGGTTTGGGATGGGAATAAAAAAATAAAAAAGGCCTAAGTGGTTTCCTAAGTTTGCTCGCAAAGGCATCGCATCTTCTGCCTACGTATCCTTACTAGGATAGAATCAGAGCAATCGTAGTTCACCTCACAAGGGAAAAGAACACTTGATGACGATCAAGGTTCAAAGGGGAACAAACATGACAATGTTTGTGTGGAGTTTGACAAAACTCCCTATATCTAAATTGAAAGGGGAGTAAGAGATCATGACGATGATTCTTACACAGAGTTGACGAACTCTTTCCTAGGGTTCTAGTTGAAGAGCACTCCTAGTATGGGTAGGATTCTTAGACTTCAAGCAAAGTCTAAAGGTCTCTAAATTAGGGTTAAGGTGACTTAACAAAGTCAGGGGATAGCAGAGGTTTTGGTCCAAGACATTGACGGTCAAGTGGACAGACCTTCCTTTGGAGGGCAGCATTATCGGCAACTGGACGAAAGCTAACGAGCTTCGTCGCTTGGGGATAAAATAAAATACAAACATTATGCAATCATTCATGGTGACAACCAATGAAAAACATATTAAGGATGAAAAGCAATGATGACAATCAAAGCAGCTGATTCAGTACGAGAACCGTGACGACAGTTCGCACCTGGAGCACAGTTAACAAACGGAGGAGATAAACATAAAGATAATTCAAGGTAAAAATCCTAACATGTTGAAAAACATGTATAGGCATGATAACAATCAATTTTCTCAAGGAAACACAAGTGGAATCCTTTGAACTTTCATCTGCAACCGATTAGGGTTAGTACTGTCAATGCGCGGATTGCGCATAATCAAACATGGTGGAAAAATAATCAAACATGGGAAATAATTACATGGTATGAAAGTACATATAAAAACAAGCGCAATGAAAAAAGAACGGGCGAAAAACGATAAAAAATGAGAGAGTTACGAATTTTTGAAGTTTATGTACAAAAATGCAAAAAAGTGGCAACAAGGGTTATCACCAAGGATCGAACCCATGTCATGATCAATACGCGCACAAGTTTCAACCGCTAGGGCGGCCATACATCCATTAATACATGTGAAACAATAAATATACAAGGCATATCACATTCATGTTTGGGCAAAACACATAATCATAACAGATACGATTTGTACCGTAACTTTCTAACCGTTTATCGAAACGAGACAAAATTTATATGGAAATGGGGTAGAAAAATGAGAGGAAGAAGATGGCATTAGTGGTTTTTTGAAATTCACTTCCTACTGAAAAACCCGATAGGGTGTTTGGTTATGGCTTATGATTTGCAAAAAGTCATGAACACCTTGATACAAACATGTTAAATGCCAAGTGAATCCACATACACATCCAATATATGATATATAACAAATGGAAAACAAGATTAAGACCAGGACATGCATATATGGGAATGTCACATACAAGTTGCAAAAAGCACATAAAAACAACAATGCAAGACAAAGTGGTTTTTGGTTTCTAGGCACTCAAGAGTCATACCAATCATCAAAACATCTTTAATATGTGATACCAAGTGTGTGCAAGTGAAGATACCAGTTCTGGAACAAATGTGTGAGATTTTAGTGTGTGAGTTGCATTTGGTTCATGTCATGTGTGTGTGATAGTGTGCTTCTGGTGTTCAGTCCAAATCCAGTGTTTTGGTGCATTCAAACATGTCACATATGGTCAAACAAAGCTGTTGCAATCAAAAGATTTCAAAGAAAACCATTCATTCTCAAACTGGTATGGTATGTGCAAGCATGTGATAGCAAAAGTCATTTTGTGTGTGATTTTGAGGTGTAGTGTGTTTTAATACCAGATGACTGTGCTAGTATGTTCTATTTGGTTAACATGAGATATATGACTCATCATTTTGCTCAGAAAATAGCTTACTTCAAAACTGGTTTTTGGTGATGTAGCCTTTGTTGAAAAGAAGATCATTTGAACTATGGATTCTCATGGCAATGAACTTGTGAGCAAAATGATGGTTCAAACACTTCAAGTATGTCAAATGTGAGGTGTGTGCACTGAAATTTTGATGAAAAAGTGAGTTGATGCAAGAAATGTCAAATTGTGTGGTTTGTGTTTTAAGATGTGTATTTGAAAAGATGAAATTTTGATGCAATGATTTTCAGAGGGAGGTGATCATACCAACATGTCAGGAATGATCATTGCGGTGTGTACAAAGTGATACTTTAGCAAAGAAATCAGTTTATGCAAAAATGGTAGGGTGAGTGACTTGTGAACTTGTACTATGTAAGACAATGCATGAAAATGAACATTAGGCACAGAACTGGAGTTATACTGGTTCAGACATCTTTCAAACATTTGTACAAACATGTATGAGCTTAAAAAAACAAAATTTGCAGCCCAATACCAAACTGATCTTCACATTGCTACGAATTGGTTTTGGCAGCAGTGTGTTTGTATCAACATGATGGAGATAACATAAATCAAACATCACAAAGTGAATATGAAAACAACAGTACACTAGGACCTAGCAATTTTGAACTAGCAAATTGATGCTTTCAACAAATGACCACAATCAGCCCCCTTTCATAGACTCAACAGTTTCAATCAAATCCAATCAGCAGACCTTTGCATATTTAGATGGCCTTGAGACACTCATTTAGTTTATTCACTAAATCTGAACTTAAACAAAACAAAGCAAATGCCAATCTGATATTTACATAAGGTTTGGCAGCAAAAGGGTCTCAACTAGAACAAACATCTTAAATATATTAAACCATACTGACTTCAAGCCAAACAGACCTATGAAATATCAATTACAACAGCATGATGAACATGAAATTGATGTGATGTTGGTGTACATGTGTCAACCATAAACATTTGTATATGACTGCTACTGTGGTTTTGCCTTAAGAGAAAATTAATTCTGCTTTCAACACATTTGTATCAAAAGGGAGCATACACCTATATCAGATTTGAGATTTTTAAACAAACAACCATGAAAAGGAAGTCTGTGTTGAAGCTGATGTTTTGGAGTATGCAGCAATGGTATGAAAACAGTTTGTCTTGAGTGACTTGAAAAAAGTGATGAATGCATTGTGAATTATGAGCCTATGATGAGAAAGACAATGTCCATACACAAACATGTTTTAAAGGTATACTGAAATATGTTTGAATGCTAACATCAAGATCTGTATGCATCAAAACTAAAGTAAAACTGCTATGGCACACTTCTTGACAGTTTGAACACAACATTTTCATACAACAATGCTCATCACTTAAGCAGGCACAACATTAATATATTTAGATAGCAAGCTGGAATAAGATGTGAACCAAACAATATACATCAATTATTGAATGACAAGAGATCAAAACAATTTCAAACCAAGTGAGCAAAATCAGCAGCATTAAACTTTCCTCAAACCAAATTAAAACAGAACCTGTTATGGATATCTTCAAACATTATGTCTCTCATGAGTGCAGTCATGGTGTTATGCTCAAAATAGATTGCAGTAAGGCAAACCAGGGTACAACAGCATCAGTTTTTTTTGGTTCTCATGTTTATGACAGCATTGATACAATCACTCAAACAAACTTAGCCATTAATCAATCAAGGATATCACATAACAATTTTGACACTAAATCTCATGACAGCAAGCACATGGTATTGATCTCAATCATTTGAAATGCAACCAACATGACACATAGTATATTGGTATGGCAAAGACAAGGTACTTACTAAACACTAACAATCATCATGGAAATCAACATACATCCACAACTCAAAAGTTTCACAAAAGCACTCAAAATGCATAAGTCATGGAAAGATATTGCAAGAAGTGATATATACGTGCTACATACCTATTGAAGATCCTATTTAGCAAGCCAAGAATGTTGAGAAAAACCAGAGGTGATTGAATCCAAGTTTTTGCTTTGTGCCTTGCTTGAAACTTAAGAAACAAGCCACTTGTGATGCCAAAATGAGATTTATGAGTTTCTGAGGATAGATGAAGGTTTGGACAGTTAATATATATGGTATTTGAGGTGTTCAAATGATCAAATCCTCAGGAAAATGTTTTGAGCAAAATTTGGAAGTTTTTAGGGCTTTTGGTCAAAGTAAGCTTCATGAATAGTTGACTTTTGGATTCCTTGAATTTTTTGGTAGTTCAATGGTTTGTACACCCTCTATATGTTATTTAGAAGGTGTATGGATGATAGTTTGGATGCTGGAACATGTAGAGCTTGATAGGATAGAGAAATTGCAAATGCTGAATTTTGGCTATTTTGGACACTTTGGTGGATTTTGCAAAATGCAAGTGAGAGAGAGATGTGATGAGGGAGCTTAGTTTAGCAGGTTTTAAGAATGAAATTGATGTCTTGAATGAGGGGTATGAGGTCCCTATTTATAGCAAAAAGCAAGGAGGTGCTTGCTTGAGAACCTTACTTACAAATGAAGTTATCCTTGATATTTCCATCCATTTGCCAACTTGCCTTGCTTTTTCTGATCTTTGGCTGTCTCCTTAACCCAATGGGCAAGTTTAAATGATGTTTCTACTGATAAATTTCAGCCTAGATGCTTGGTAGAGTGGCTGGAGCAGAATCACTTTCCACCTCATGCTTGGAAAAGTCAAAAATGGCAACTTAGGCAATGAACTTCCAATCTTTAATTCTATGCTATCTCCATGCAATTTCTTTGATTCAACCTGCTTGAGGTGTTCAATATATCAGATAGTATGAGTTTGACAAGTTACAATTGGCTCAATTGGATGGTAGAGATGATTTTGCAATTTTGATCAATGTGGGGCTAAAGTGACAAAATACCAACTTTGAACACATGTATCTCTCAGCTCATAAATCATCTTGAGGAGTTCTTGTACAATTTAGAAATCCCTCACATAGTACTAAAACTTTCATGTTGGCCAGAAGTCTTGATTCTTCTTGAAACTAGGTGAAAAATCCCCTTGAAGTTGGCTGATTTTAGCTTTTAAAGTGAAAATAACTTAGAAATTTTCTAAGTTATTTTCCCTTCTAGGAATGTTTTTGCTTCTATCTCAAAAAGTATGCATTTTCTGGTTGTGGACTAGTATGGGACTTCTGTAGGACTTGTCAAGAGTTTTCAAATGAGACTAGAACCAACTCAATTGGATGTGTGGTTAAGGAGATACAGTTTAGCCCTTTTCAAAACCCTAATTTCCCGATTTCTCGATTACTCTCTCATCCTTGATCCAATGATCATGAAAATTGATATGCAAGTCCATTATGACATAAGGAACAACTTTGATTCACAACTTGGATTCTAATTCTCAAAATTTGAGAAGTTGACTTTTCGGTCAACCGTACGATCGATCTGTGCTGATTGAGTTGCCTGTTGACATTCTGGACATCCTGAGACTTTGATACTTCTTGAATAGTCTTTAATAGTCTATATGAACTTCATGGACCTCAATCCCACCATTAAAACATCTTCCAACATCAAAGTCAAACCACAGTTGACTTTTCACTAGTTAAAAACCCTAATCGGGGCCTCCTGACTGCACTGTTCTTGATTCTGAAATGATTTCTTCAAATTGACTTCTCTTTTGACTTTGATATTATCTTTGATTTCATTCAATGATTGAGTTGGCCCAAATCATTGGTTAATCATTCCTTGGTTGTTTTGAATTTGTCGGTGCGAAAACCCTGGTTCGTCTGTAACTTGACAATAATAAACTTGCACTGATTTAGGGTTAGACAATGCGTGATCATGCTTCTAAAAATGATAATGAGAATCTAAGGGGTCAAAATTTGGGGTACAACAAAATGATACTATCAATACCTTAGTGCCTTTTCAATATGAAAATTATGATGTTGAGGAGGCTGACACTGAGGATATATAATATTGCAGATGCTAATGAAAAAGAACCTGCACCAACACAAACTAGACTATAAAGAACAAGGAAATTTCCTAGGAAACTACCTGATTGAGAGCTAGTTCCTGATAATGAAGTAGGCACTGATGGAGAAATGATGCATCTTGTAACGTTTGCAGATGGTGATCCAATTGACTATTAAGAAAATCTCAAGGAACAAGCTTGGAAGGATGCCATGGCTGAAAAACTTTCCTCCATAGAAAAGAATAAAAATTAGGAATTTTCCAAGTTACCTGAAAGGAAGAAGGCCATTACAGTTAGATGGGTGTTCAAGCTCAATGTGAATCCTAAAGGAAAGGTTGCCAATTACAAATCCATAATTATTGCAAAGGGCTTCTTGCATAAACAAGGAGTTGATTATGATGAATATTTCTCACTAGTTGCAAGACATGAGACCATCAGGTTGGTAATTTCCTTGGCTTGCAATATAGGTTACACCCTTTTTCTATCAGGTTGACAATTGCCTCAACTTTCCTAAATGGTCATCTAGAAGAAGAAGTATTCATACTGCAACCTTTTGGTTTTGTCATCAAAGGAAAGAAAAACCTAGTTTGTAGATTGCACACAGCTTTGTATGGCTCGAAGCAGGCACCAAGGGTGTGTAATAGAAGAATTTCCAAAATTTTCATTGAGGTAGGGTTTAGAAAGTGAAACTCTGAACATGATGTTTACATTAAAGTAAAAAAGAGAAGGATATTCTGATCATTTTCCTTTATATGGACGATATCCTTGTAATTGGTAGTTATGAGCCTGTGATTGAGCCGTTCAGGTAGAAGATGATGTAAGTATTTGATATGACTAGCCTAGTTAGGCTAACCTACTTCCTTTGAATTGAATTCGCATCTACCTCAGGTGGAATGATCATGTACCAAGCCAAATATGCAAATGAGATATTGGAAAAGTTCAACATGTCGAAGTGCAACACTACAGTCACACCAACAGATACAAATCTGAAACTAGTGGACTCAAATGAAGGCAAGAAAGACAAAGTAAATGCTACACTATTTAGACATTTGGTAGGCTAATTGAGGTACTTGTATCAAAATAGGCTAGACATAAGCTACTCAGTTGGACTAGTGAGCAGATTCAAGAGTAATCCTCTCAAATAACAATTTATTGATGCAAAAAGGATAATGAGATACATGAATGACACACTTCATCATGGTCTTCAATTTCCTCTAAGAAAAGGCAACAATAAGCTTGAGCTGACTGATTTTTATGATGCTGATTGGTGTGGTGACAAGATTGACAGATGAAGTACAATTGAGCACTGAAGGTAGGAAAACACTTAGAAAGGGGGGGGGGGGGGGGTTGAATAAGGGTTTTCAAAACAAATAAGGTAATAAAAATAACAGGTATTTTTATACTGGTTCATTTGAACTCAAACTACTCCAGTCCACCCGGCCAAGGTGATTTCGCCTCTTTCAAAAGAGGACTTAATCCAATAATCAAAAACTGATTACAATCTTTTCACTAAGACATACTTGTCTTAGTCTTCTCAAGAATACTGACCACAACTTGGTCTCTCAAGGATCTATTACAAAGTAATACAATAAAGTGTGTTTAAGTGCTTCTTAGAAAAGCTATTTCACAACAGTGATTTTACATAAAATTAAGATCAATGAATTTTCTATTTGCTTGTTCGTTGTAGAATGATGTTATTGGTGCATTGATGTTCTTCACTTGGTTGTTTTTCACATTTGAATTACTGTTGAAGACTTGTTTAAATACTTCACATCCATTTCTCAAATAGTGTGCACATACACAAAAGAGGAATGTTCAGAGATATCCTTTTTGTTCTAAAATCCTGTGCCATACACACAAGAGGAATAATGTCGTTGGATGTAGGAATAGTGTCGTTGGAATAGGCAACGAGTCTTTCTTGAACAACATCTTTTGAATTGAACGAATATGGAAATATTTCCTGCATCAGATCTTCTGATGATGTTCCATTTTCTTTTGCATCAGATCCTTTAATGATGTTCTATTTTCTTCTGCATCAGATTAACTCACTTCCAGAGTTCTGATGATGTTCCATTTTCTTTTTATCAGAGTGACTATCTTCCAGAGTTCTGTAGCTTAATGCTAGCATGATTGTTTTAACAAACTATTCATCCAGAGGAACACTTTAGATAAGAGAAAATCTTCGCTCTTACGTGTTATCCAAATGTATCACTTTGTTACTGAAGTTTCAGAGCCTTACTTGTTTTGATTCTCAGAGCCTCTGTAGTTGCAGCGTTGAGTTTAGTACGCTCAGAGTTTTCTGAATCTTCGCTTTATACTCTACGCTCAGAGCCTTCTGTAGCTTCGATTTTTACGAAACGCTCAGAGTCTTCTGTAGCTTAACGTTCAGAGGAATATTCCGTTCAGAGGAATATTTATTATGTTATCTGAAACAAAAAACACTTGATCAAAATTAGAGTATATATTTTCTTCATACAAAATTTCATTATTGTTATCATCAAAACATTGAGATATATTAAGAACCAACCTGTGTTCTAACAATCTCCCCCTTTTTGATGATGACAAAAACTATACAAAATTTTATTCAAAGTTAAAATATATATCTCCCCCTGAGAATATGGTTCTCCCCCTGAAATGAATACTGCTAGAAAATTTAAAACTTCCCTTTCAGCACTTGTATTCTTTCCAGAGTCAGAGCAAGCTTGTGGATTATCTCAGACCTTGTTTAGAATGATTCTATAAATATTATCAGATGAGTAACTTTAGCTCTCAAACACTGAATTCATGATTAGTTAGTTTTTAACATGTGTGAGTTTCCAATTAGTATCTGTTTATGTGAACGATTCAAAATTTCCATTTTCTTCCCCTTTTTGTCATATCAAAAAGTGATTTTAGAAAAATCATTTAAGACAAAAAAAATTTCAGAGCAAGAAAAATAGAAAAAATAATAAGATAGAAACAGATGTAAAACAAAATAGTCACAAATGCATTTAGATACAAAGAAAAGAAATAAAACAGGCAAATTCACAGATGAGCACAAACTAACAAACAATTAAGATAAACGATTTGCTAAAAGTTTAAAACGCTCTGTCATCTCAGAAGTTGAAGCTTCTTGTTTGGCCATCCATGTCTTGATTTCAGTAGTGGATTCTTCCTGTTTGACCATCCACTCCTGAATCTCTGTTGTAGTTTTCTCTTGCTTGATCATCTAATATTTTATCTCATTGTTAATAGCCTTTTGCTGAGCAAATTTGTTTTGCACATCTTCATTTTCTTTCCTCAAATCTGTTGAATTCTGAACAACCAATGAAGAAGGTGCATTCTCTAATTTCAGAGCAGAGGGATGACCAGAGCACGAAATCTCTTCAACAACAGGAGCCTCTGAGGTAACTTCTTCAGCATGAGGACCTTCAACAGCCTGAAGTGCAACAGATTTCTCAGATGAAGAACACACAACCTCTGCAGGTGTGTTTTCCAGACAAAGAATAAGAGTTATGCTAACACTTAGTTGAGGAAGTTTCAGAGCTTCAGAAACTTTCTTGTGCATTTGCAGAGCAAGCGTCCTGAAGATGCATAGTCACATAAGTGAATCTCTTTCTGAAGGCAGTCCAGATCTCTTCAGAGTCATGAGGATTCGTGCTAGTGAGATACTTCTCCCTTACAGCAGAAAACCACATCTGCATCTCCGTTTCAAAACTAGATAACAGATTACCAACATTTGGTCTTGGTTTGGGCTTAAGGTAGGCCTCGAAGAAGGATTACTTAAGGGCATCAAAGAGTGAAGGTTTAACAGATGATGAAGGTTTATTTGGAGAATGAGAGGAAATGGGAGTGGGAGAAGAAAGTTCAAGAGGATGGTTTGGGGAGTTATGTGGAGGGGATGTAGCATCTGATTGATCAGAGGAGGAGTCAGAGGAGTCAGAGGAGTCAGATGAGTCAGATGAGTCAGATGGAATTGGGTGAATGGTTAGGAGAGGTGTGGCATTAAAGATTTCAGGTTCAGAGGGGTTGGTAACAACTGGTTGGTTTGTAGAGGGGACTTCAGCAGAATTGGTTTGCTGAGGGATATTGAATGAGGGTGTGGATGGTATAGAGGTGGTGTGTTCAAAGGTGGCTTCTTGGTTATGTTGAGAGGTGGTGTGAGGGTTGGAAGTTTATGGTTGGGAGAGAGGAGAGGCAGCAGAGACATGAACATGCTCAGAGGAATGTGTGAAATTCTGGTATGCAGATATCATATGTTCCAAGAACATTGATCTCTGCTCAACAAGGACGAGGACAGACCATGACCAATTTAAATTTCTTTAAACTGTCCCAATGTCATGACCAACGTCATGATGTCTGTTGTGACATCTGCAGGCTGACAGTCCTATTTATCTAACCATTTAAAATGTGCAGAATTGTAAATGCAGAAAGATAAATAACACAAGTAAGTGTTTACCCAGTTCGGTGCAACATCACTTACATCTGGGGGCTACCAAGCCAGAGAGGAAATTCATTATTAGCAGAATCAATTCAAAGTCAAACAACCAGTTTGCACTTCTCACTTAATCTCTACCCAATGACACTTCAACCTAGAGACATTCTAGACCTGAGTATACCCACTCACTCCCCCTTAATCACCACAGTGATATACAATTCACAAATACAGAATAAATATGAAGAGACACTTCATACATACCTTGATCTTGCTTCACAGCTTTGATCAAGGAACTCACACACTCTTGCTTCACAGCTTTGAGTGAGACACAGCCTAGAATCTACCTATCCAATACAATCATCCACCAGACAATTGCTTGGAGTACAAGTATTCCTAAACAGAATTCACATGTGAAGACTAGCCTTCTTCACTCACAAATATGTCAACCACAATATATCAAAAGATATAAAGGGTGACTTACACACAAGGGACTCTCAAACCCTAGACCTGTATTTTACACTCTGGTTTTTCTTGATGTGAGTGCTTGATTTCTTCTGCTTCTGCTCCTCCTTTTATAGTAGTGCAGACTGGGTTTGAGCTGCTCCAAGGTAACAAACATTTGGTTTAACAAAATAAACCTAATTTCCACTGATCAAGGTGCTGTCAATTTAGGTCATGATACTGCCTAGAATCTCGTCTGAGATGACCAAGGAACCCTAACAGGTTTCCTGAAATTTATCCTGAGATATATCAAGTATTATAACAGAAAAACAAACCCTGCCCGTCTGATGTCATACGACCAATGTCATAACATCCAGTTATGAAATTCAACTTCACTTACTCTTAGCTGACCAGACTCCTTCTGCTGAGCATTTCTGCAGAATTTTCTTCAAGACAGTAGAAACAAGCATATTTTAGTTTCCTAAAAAGTCTCAAAGATCCTTTTTATGAACACTAATTAAATCTGCACTTTGTTCCTAATGAATCACTTTGGCCTGCACATACTGATTAGGAATATCCAACAGGACCAAAACACTTCTGTCAAGAGATATCACATAGCAGCCCCTACTGTATCAGACATTGATGTCATGACATTTAGTATGACATCCATGACAACAGTTCTGTCATCAACTTCTACTAGCTCCTGCTGCACCAGTAGCAATGTCATGACATTGGTAATGACATCTATGACAACAGTTCTGTCATCAGCTCCTTCTGCATCCATGACAACAGTTCTGTCATATGCTCTTGTTAGCTCCTGCTGCACATAGCTCCTGCTGCACTAGATGTCATGATATTGGTAATGACATCCTGTTTACAACATATGACAGCAGTTCTGTTATCAGCTCCTGCTAGCTCCTGCTGCACCACTCCTGCTTTTTCTCACACATGACAGTAGTTCTATCATGACAGCAGATGGGTGTCGTGATGGATGTCACGGCATTCAGCATGACATTCACATTAAACCACTCCACAACAGTTCTTTCACCATAGCACATGGAGATGTCATAACATCCTGCTTAACATCAATGCAGGATCATGTTTTACCAAAATTTAGCCAATCATAGAACCATGGACAATTCTATATCATATAAGCATGGAACTAACAATCTCCCCCTTTGGCAAATTTTGGCTAAAACAACTTATCAGGGCAGCAGCATTAGTTTACACAAACTATCATGCCCCCCTTAATAGTTGCATCCAGCAAGCAATAGCACCAACACTTTACTCCCCCTTGGTTTAGTCAAAACTTGACAAAACTTGGAGTAAATGTACAAAATGTACAAGCTGCTTGACCTCTTATAAAGACTGCACCACTTCAGCACCAATCCATTGGCAAGGATTTAAACCCCTATGCTGAACTCAACATAAATCATAGCACTAAATTTTAATTATCCAACTTATGCATATGGGCAGCACACTGATTACTTTACACCATGATCCATCATGATGAGAAACAGCCTCCTCTGCAAAAACTTCACACAACCAGTGTAAGATCAGCCCTGAACCACAGTTCCTTGAGAGTACACCTTGGATCAGCCTTGAATCTTGGGTTCTTGTCTTGTCTGAAGCTGCACCTTCAGGAGTGACACTTACCAATGAAAGGATAATCAGTCAATTACTTGCCAAGTAGCAACTGATTTTAAATCCCCAAATTGAGACACAGAAAAAATCTGCAGAGAAAAATCAATCCTCCTAGACACAACCCAATGTTTTACACAGCTCTATATCAGCATAATGCCAACACAAGCAATGCAGTTGTACATGTACACAGCTCCCCCTGTCATGCATAGTCAGTACTCCCCCTGAAAGAGAGAATCCAAACATATGAAGACTTTCTTCAACCTCTTCATACTGCAGCTTTACATTCCTACAAACTATACTGGAACAAATAGCAGAAGAGTTGCAGAATAACTATCTGGAAGGTCTTCAAGATGTTAGGGTAAAGGCCCTTCCATCTACACAGGATCAGAGCTGATGATGTCTTGATCTTTATCTTCACCAGACACACTAGGATAGATGCCTACAAACTTGACTAGATCCATGGGCATCCTAAGAACAGAACCAAAAGGAAGACACTTGTAATGTTTGTAACACCCCTTTTTAACTATTTAGTTTCCTTGGCGTTATTTTTTATGTTGGTGTGTCCTTACGAAGGTGTGTCTGAGTGGCGTTGGTGGATGCCCTTAGGCTGTAAGAATTATTAATAACGATTGGAGTTTAATATTAATATAATAAAATTAATAATTGGTGATAATTTAATAATTAATAGTAATGTTGTTATTATTATTATTATTACTATTATTATTATTATTATTATTATTATTATTATTATTGGAGTAAATATAAAAGAGGGATTTTGGGAGAAAGAGGAAACACGTTAAAACTGCTCAGAACCAAAATCAAAGGAAAAAGAGATCGTGACCGAGAGAAGTTGAGAAGAGAAGAAGTAACCACCGGAGAGAATTCACGGTAGTTGCAGAAGAGTCGCCGGAGAGCTAACGGGAACCGGAAGTGTAGATTTGACCTCAATTCCAAAGGTAAGGATGGGGTTCAATTCTATAACTGTGGGTATGATGGATTTCATGAAGGGTATGGAATCATAGGGTTAACATTCTTGTAGTAATATTCCCGTGGTAATGTTCCCGTAGTAATATTCTCGTGGTAATTTTCCCGTAGTAATGTGCCCGTAGTAACGTTCCCGTAGTAACGTTCCCGTAGTGATGTTCATGTAGTAATATTCCCGTAGTAACGTTCCCGTAGTAACGTGCCCGTAGTAACGTTCCCGTAGTAACGTTCCCGTAGTAACGTTCCCGTAGTAATGTTCTCGTAGTAAATGTTCCCGTGGGTTGAGAAATATTAAGGGTTAATGTTTATCTACGCCGAATTAGTGTTATGTCATTAATTCTATGTAGTAATGTTGGGAATCAGCGCCGACACGCGCCAATTTCCCAGTTGTTGAGGAAAGGTTGTTATTATGCTCTTACTTGATCGACTTCATGTAGAGAATTGAATCATGGGGTTAGTTCCCGTAGGTTGAAGAAATATTAAGGGTTAATGTTTACCTGTGCCTGAGAAACACTAAGGGTTAATGCCTGTCTGTGTATGAATGAGTGTGTTATGTCATTAGTTTTGGGGGGAATTGGGAAACGGTGTCGACACACGCTATTTTCCCATTTATTGAGAAGTTGTTGTTATTATGTCCCTATTTAATTAAATTAGAAGTTGTAGTTATATTACTCGTATGAAAGTATATGAAAATGTGTTGAGTTCTTATTTGTAGTAATGATGTTGTTAGTTGTTCTATGACATGAAAATGTTGTTGAGTTCTCAATTGTAGAGACGATGTTGTTTTTAATTGTTTTCTGCAAAAATGTGTTGGGTTCTTATTCGTAGGAATGATATTGTTACTTGTTCGCTGACATGAACAAGTTGAAGTGGTGAGTACTGAAGGAGAGATAATACTTAGAAGGGGGGGGGGGGTTGAATAAGTATGAAAGATTAAAACTTAGAATTAAAACACAAGTATTTTTATCCTAGTTCGTTGAACTCAACTACTCCAGTCCACCCTTCCTAGAGTGATTTGCCTTTCTCAACCAAGGACTTAATCCACTATTTAATCAAACAGATTACAATAGTAACACCTAAGAACAACTATTCTTAGTCTTCTCAAGAACTACTGATCCCAACTGGATCCTCTTAAAGAAATCTTTTACAATCAATGTAAAACTATTACAAGAGTAAGAATGCTTCTAAAAAGCTATTATCACAACTGTGATATTTCTCTTAAGTTTAAGAACAATGAAATAAATTCTTAGAATGAATATGAAAATATGAGAGCTTGAATATTTGATTTCTTTTCAATGCCAACGTCAACTGAAGAAGTTGGTGGAGTCTTGCTTTTATAGGCAGCTGATCCAAGGTGAGCTACACGTTGAGAAGAGTGTCCAAAAGGTCTGAGCCTTTTTTTCTTTACATCAAGTGACCTTTCCTAGAAGAAGAAAGCACAGAAAAATCCTTTTTGTCTGTGTTCTTGTGTCTAGCATAAATAAGGAAAGAGACGTTTGATTTACTCCAACGGATATAATCTTTGAATATTTCTTCTTCAATTTTCAGCAAGTTCATCAGAGTCTGATTGGGTCAGAGTCTTCTAATGATGATCAGAGTCTTGCTGAATCAGAGTCTTCTGCAGTAGGTGTGCTTTCAGCGTGTTTAATATCAGAGCATATTTGAGACAGAACTTCAGTACTGGCAGCTTTAGTACTTTCAGAATCTTCTGTAGAAACTATGCTTTGAAAAACTCTTCATACAAAATTCATCTTTTCTTCAGATGCTTCTGACTTGCTTCAGATTCTTCTGGAGCTTCTGCTTCAAAATCTTCTGGAGGCTACGCTCAGAATCTTCTGTTGGCAGCAATCAGAATCTTCTAATGTATGCATCTGGCGCTACAGAGTCTAGCTAATTTCTTGTGTTCAATTCTGATTTGCTTCTGGAGTGTTAATTTCTTTACTATCTACAGTAAAAACTCTCAAGCAAATTTTAGAGTATATAATTCTTAAATACAAAATTTCATAATAGTTATCATCAAAACATAGAGATATTATTAGGAACCAATCTGTGTTCTAACAATCTCCCCCTTTTTGATGATGACAAAAACATCAGAAATTTTGTTTAATTGAGAATATTAAAATTATAACTCCCCCTGAGATGATGAATCTCCCCCTGAGTTAAATACAGATAAGGAATAGAAACTTCCCTTTTGTCTTGAGTAATTTTCAGAGTTAGATCTTGATTGTTCTTTTAACATTTGAAAGTCAGAATGTCTTGCAAATTTCAGATTCAGAGTTTGATAATAGTCAAATGATCTGAGAGACTCAGAGTTTCTTTTATAGAGTGTACTTGTCAAATGTTCTGAAATGCTCAGATTAAATGTTAGATAGAATAGATATGTCTGAAGTTTCATTCTGGTGAAGTTAAATTAAACAGTTCAGATCTATATTTTCTCCCCATTTTTTGTCATAAGCAAAAAGTAAAACTTTAAAGAGACAAATAAAAGGAAACAGTAAATGAGATAATTTAGTGGAGAAAAACTTTGATTCATTCAATGATTTCAGATAAAGAGTACATGCATCAGAAGATATATCAAAAATTACATAAGCAAACATCAGATGCAAAAACATCAGAATAAAAGCATCTTCAATAGATCTGTGATCTCAGAGGAGGACTGCTCTTGCTTGGACATCCACTTCGCCATTGTTTCATTCTTCTGATCCTGCTTTGACGTCCACTCTGTCATGTCTTCAGATTTCTTATCCTGTTTTGCGATCCAAGACTTGATCTCTGATTGACCAGCTTCCAGAGCAGCAATTTTATCCTCAAAATCTGGATGTTCTTTCTTAATTTCAGATGATGAAGGTTGGACATTTTCTGGAGCTTGAACAGAGTCAATTTCCATTGGGTCTGTAGATTCTGGAATATTAGAGCCAGAAGGAAGGTCTACCAGAGTCATGGCCAACGGATTGTCCTCAGATGCAAGTTCAATAGTTTCTTCTGATGATGGATGAGCATCTGTAAGGAGGAGTGGTTCAGATCTCTTGACGGTCCAGAACAAATTTCTTGCAGCTTCAGCAAATCTGAGCTTCGCATCATTAGAACATATGTTCTTCAGATTTGAGGCCACAGAGTTGAATCTGTTGATGAATCCATTCCAGATGACATCAGATTCTTGTGCATCCATTGTTGTTGAGCACTTCCTCTGTACAGTACCTAAATACAACTGTATTTCTTGCAAAAAGGATTGAAATAAATGATTAACATTAAGTCTAGGCTTAGGATGTAACAGAGTTTCCAGTGTTATTGGTTTTGGTTGGGGAGTTGGTGGAAAAATAGATTTCTGAATGGAGATCAGAGGAGGAGGGTAGTATGGAATGAAAGGAATTTCAGGGGCTTTTTCTGGTTTGGATCTGTTTAAAGCATTTAACAGATTTGGTTTTGCTCTGGTGTGAAAGGGAACCACATCAAAGGGTTTATTTGAGTAGGGTTGGAAGGCAGATTTTGGAGGCTCATCAGAAACAACAGTTTTATTAGATGACACTGGGATAGCTGAAGCAACAACTTTGTCAGTTTTAGCAGAATAAGATATAGTTGCTAATGAACCTACATCTGACATGGATTGAATGTAGGTGAGAAGGACAGATGGAAGGGTCATTGTGAGTTTGGGTTTCAGAGGGGTGAAAAGGTCAGATGGTTCAACTCTATCATAAAAATCTTTGAGTTTGAAACCATATGCAAGATTGTTAAATAGTGATGAGACTTATGCACAGGAAATATATGTTCTTGGGTTGGCTGTTGGGTTAGAATTGGGAATCAGGATTTTAGATGATGGTGCATGTGGGGGAATAGGATCTGAAATAGGAACTTTTAATGATATAGGAGGTTCAGGTTGGTTTACTTCAGAATCTCTGTGAGAAGGAGAGATTAGAAAATCTGGGTGAATGTCAGATTCTGAAAAGTTGGATGAGGTGGTTGGTGTGCAGGAGGTAAAAGATACTTGAAACACAGTTTTTAGTGGTGTGACATCAAGAACTTTTGTCTCAGGAATGTTAGGTTCAGAAGTATTGGTTGGTTCTGAAGGAATTTCAGAGGGTTTTGATGGTTGTTCTGAGGTAGGTGGATCAGATGGAATTGTTATTGGTTCAGATGAAACTGGAACAGATGTTATTTTTGTAGGTTCAGAAATAACAGGTACAGAAGAAGTGGGTTCAGATGATTTGGATGGTGGATTATCTGATTGTGGTTGATGTTCAGAGGCTTTTTCTGGTAGAGGTTCAGATGATTTTTCTGGTTGTTTTTCTTGTGGGTGCTTTTGTTGTTCAGATGACTTTTGTTTAAGTGGTTCAGAGGGTTTCTGTGGTACAAATTGTTTGATTTGAATTTTTGGTTGAGTTGTTCGTGGTATAGAGACTTTTGGAGTTTGAATTGTTTTTGTTGTTATTGGTGTTGGAACAGGTGATTTTTCAGGTGAAATGGAAATTGGATTGGAAGATTTTTATGGTGATGGTGTAGAAACATGAGATGGAGCAGTAACAGATGTATTTGGTGAAGAGGGAGGTTTTGGAATAGATTTAATATTAGAATAATTTAAAACAACATGATTTGCAAAAGATACAGAAGATTTAGTACCTTTGATTTTGATTCTTTTAGCTGGTACAGAAGGAGTGGCTCCAGATTCTTTCCTCTTTAGGAGCTTCTGTGGCTTCTCAGCAATCTTGATCTTCTTCTGAACAGGTGCAGCTTCTGCTTCTGGCCGAGTCCTCTTTCTTTGTGGTTGTTCTTCTTCTTCTACAACAGGCAGTGGTTGTCTTGCTAGCTGTATAATGTTTGCAGGAATAGGCTTTCCTTCTTTCTTGCACTCATCAATATACATTACAACAATGTGCCTTGGTTCTTCATCATAGAACAGAGGGTAATCGTCTATAGGAGTTCTCTTCTTACTCAGTTCAGAAATGTTCAGCTTCTTGGGAGCTGTTGTGAGTTCATCCACTATTTTAAGTCTCTGAAGACTTTTGGCATTCAGAGGCTTTCCCATGATGAATTCCAATTCCTCTGTAACTCTAGCAGCGCACAGAGCAGTAACCAGTCCATTCTCAGTTAGAAGATCTGAGATTAACCTTCCAAAAGGAATCCAGGTTCTGATCTTCTGTCCTTTTTCTTTCACATACTCTCTAGA
Source organism: Lathyrus sativus (assembly GCA_963859935.3). Classification (NCBI taxonomy): domain Eukaryota; kingdom Viridiplantae; phylum Streptophyta; class Magnoliopsida; order Fabales; family Fabaceae; genus Lathyrus; species Lathyrus sativus. The sequence goes on from OZ012735.1 coordinate 16,101,218, forward strand.
GGCATTTATATGATTCCAAATATGCATAAAGAGAATATATGGAAGATCTACCTTGGTGCTCTGACTGAGGCAATACATGAAATAGAGCTATTCATTATTGACATAATCTGGAGAGTTTGTTGACTTCCTATGGTGAATGCATCCCATGAAGATCTTAGCCAAAATCTTGTAGTCTGGCTTCAGATCCTTGAACTTGTTAGAAGCTTGACCAGCAGTCATCACTTCTTCATACACTTCATCCATATCCACACGCCCAACTGGCAAGGGTGAAACTCCATCTGTTTCCTCATAGCCTATAAGTTTTCTAATAAGATCTTCTGTTATTATTATTTCTTTGCCCAGAACAGAAGATAGGATAAACTTAGGGTAAACTGAAGCATGGATCTAGAACTCTTGCACAAGAAGGGGGTAAACTGGTCCAAACAGTCTATCAAAATATTTCACCCATCCTTGAGCACCTATGATTGAACGAAACTTAAAACCATTCTCAGCAAGTGAATCAAATTCCACCATTGATTCACACAAAACTTCCAGCTTTTCAACAGGGGTGAGTAAAGTTCTTTTTGGTGGAGAGTAAGGAGTAACACCCATGTTAGCAGATGTAACTGCAGCCATTGTAGATTGAAATTGTGTAGCTGTTGATGATGAAGTTGCCATTGAAGATGGTTTTGTCACACGCTTAGGGTTTTTATGCAGAGAGAAGAGAAGATGAAAATGCATAAAATTTCTGAGATGTGAAAAGTGTGAATGTGAAGAGAGGTCATGTATTTATACTAAAACAAGTAGGCATACAAACAGTCAGAATTTTGCACGTTTGAACAAAGCATTAAATGAAAGGAATAAAAAATCATTTCAAGCATTAATTGCTTCTGACAAATTGGGGGGAAAATCAAGATTTTCACTATTCAAACTTCACCTCAAACGTCTCTTCAGTAATGTACACGCCACCTTTGCAGAATTGGAGTGACATGTGTTTGCTTGCATGTGTTCTGAATTCTCTTGAGAAATGAAACGTTAACCAACGTTCAGATCCTCTAAGGATTGTTAGTTCAGAGTTTCACAAAACCAAATTAATAAAATAAATAATCAGTCAGAAGAAATACTTCAGAGCATTAGGCATTTTTGCATCTGTAAAAATTTGCTTTTGACAAATATCATTATGGACAAAAATCCATACCAATATTTTTCAGAATAAATTTGAATCTATCTTCAACAAGGGGTTTTGTAAAAATATCTGCCCATTGATGATCTGTATCAACAAAGGCCAAATTTATGATTCCCTTCTGAACATAGTCTCTGATGAAATGATGCTTAATTTCTATATGTTTTGCCTTAGAGTGTGAAATGGGGTTTTTAGACAAACATATTGCAGAAGTATTATCACAAAAGATAGAAATGTTACTTTCAAAATTTTGATAATCTTCTAGCTGACTTTTCATCCAGAGCATCTGCGTGCTACATCCAGCAGCAGCAATATATTCTGCCTCTGTGGTTGAAAGTGCAATTGTGGGTTGCTTCTTGCTGTACCAGGAGATTAGATTTCTTCCTAGAAATTGACAACTTCCAGAAGTACTTTTCCTTTCCACTCTGTCTCCAGCGTAGTCACCATCACAGAATCCAACTAATTTGAAATCATCAGATTTTCTGTAACACAAACCCACATTAGAAGTACCTTTCAGATACCTTAGAATCCTCTTGACAGCTGTCAAGTGTGATTCTCTAGGATCTGATTGGAATCTAGCACACAAGCATACACTGAACAATATGTCAGGTCTAGAAGCAGTTAAATAAATAAGAGAACCAATCATACCTCTGTAGAGCTTCTGATCTACTTTCTTACTTACCTCTTCCTTGCCAAGTGAGCTAGTTGGATGCATGGCAGTCTTTGCCAGCTTACTATCAGTCATGTTAAATTTCTTCAGAAGTTCTTTAACATATTTGATCTGATGTATGTAAGTGCACTCTGGAGTTTGATTGACTTGGATTCCTAGAAAGAATCTGAGTTCTCCCATCATGCTCATTTCAAATTCTGCCTGCATACATGTAGCAAACTCCTTTCCCAGCATAGTATTGGTAGATCCAAATATTATATCATCCATATAAATTTGACAAATTAGAAGATCTTTCTTAATTGATTTACAAAAGAGTGTTGTGTCCACTTTGCCTCTGATGAAATTTTTCTCCAGAAGAAAATTGCTCAATCTCTCATACCAAGCTCTGGGAGCTTGTTTTAAACCATACAGAGATTTCTTTAATTTGAAAACATGATCTGGGAATTTTTCATTTTCAAAACCAGGAGGTTGGTGGACATAAACTTCTTCTTCTATAATACCATTTAGAAAGGCACTTTTAACATCCATCTGATACATAGTGATGTTATTTTGTGCAGCAAATGAAATAAGAAGGCGTATAGATTCTAACCTTGCCACTGGAGCATAAGTTTTAGTGTAATCAATACCTTCTTGTTGACTGTACCCTTGAGCAACCAGCCTTGCCTTATTTCTTTCCACTTCTCCTTTCTCATTCAGCTTATTTCTGAAGACCCATTTTGTTCCAATTATATTGAATCCTTGTGGTCTTTGAACTAGATCCCATACATCATTTCTGGTGAATTGATTCAGCTCTTCTTGCATGGCAATAATCCAATCATTGTCTTGCAGAGCTTCATCTATAGAAGATGGTTCAATTTCTGACACCAGTCCAAATAGTGATGCTTCAGATGATCTTAGAAAGGATCTTGTTCTGATGGGATCATCCTTCTTTCCAATAATGACATTCTCTGGATGAGAAGCTTTAATTCTGGATGATGATCCTCTAACAGTTGTTTCTTCAGAAATGTTTAGATTGTTCATCTGAGAAGTTAAAGGAATAGCATCTGGCGTTGCTTCTGGTTCCTTCACTTGAGCTTTGTCTGCCTCTGGGACTTCAGAGTCAATGAAGACTACTTCTCTATCTGCAGAGTTTTCAGACTGCTTTGACTTTTTATTGCCAAGCTTATCATCAAATCTGACATGAATAGATTCTTCCACAATCTGTGTCTCAGTGTTGTATACTCTGTAGCCTTTAGAGCGTTCAGAATATCCAAGCATGAAACACTTCTGTGCTTTGGGATCAAACTTGTTCAGATTTTCTTTAGTATTTAACATATAGCAAATACATCCAAAAGGATGAAAATATGAAATGTTGGGCTTTCTGTTCTTCTATAGTTCATATGGAGTCTTCTCCAGAAGAGGTCTTACAGACACTCTGTTCTGAATGTAACAGGCTGTGTTGATTGCTTCTGCCCAAAAGTGTTTTTCCAGATTTGTCTCATTGATCATGGTTCTGGCCATTTCTTGCAGAGTTCTGTTTTTTCCTCTCTACAACCCCATTTTGTTGTGGAGTTCTAGGACAGGAAAAATCATGAGCAATGCCATTTTCATTAAAATATTTTTCAAAATATTTATTTTCAAATTCACCACCATGATCACTTCTGACTTTTATAATTTTGAAATCCTTTTCATTTTGGACTTGCTTGCAGAAGTCAAAGAACACAGAATGTGACTCATCCTTGTGTTTTAAGAACTTTACCCATGTCCATCTAGTATAGTCATCAACAATGACTAATCCATACTTCTTACCTCTGATGGATGCAGTTTTCACTGGTCCAAACAGATCAATATGAAGTAATTCTAGTGGTCTGGAAGTAGAAACAACATTTTTTTGATTTAAAAGATGATTTTGAAAACTTCCCTTTTTGGCATGCTTCACAAAGAGCATCTGAGGTGAACTTCAGATTAGGAAGTCCTCTGACAATATTAAGTTTATTAATCTGAGATATACGTCTCATATTAATATGGTCCAATCTTCTATGCTAGACCCATTGCTCTTCATTAACAGACAAGAGGCATTTAACATTCTGAACTTTAAGTTCTGAAAGATTTATTTTATAAATGTTGTTTTTCCTCTTACCACTAAATAGGATAGAGCCATCCTTTTGACTAATAGCTTTACAACATTTTTTATTAAAGGTAATATCATAACCATTGTCACTTAATTGACTTATGGACAATAAGTTATGCTTTAACCCTTCAACAAGTAAAACATTAGTAATAGAGGGAAGTTTACCATTTCCAGTGGTGCCAGATCCAATGATCTTGCCCTTCTGGTTCCCTCCAAACTTCACATCACCTCCAGATCTAAGTTCCAGGCTTTGGAACATAGACTTTTCTCCTGTCATGTGTCGTGAGCATCCAGAGTCCAGGTACCATGATTGGCGTCCTGACCTTGCTGCTAAGGACATCTGCAACAGGAATTATTTTACTTTTAGGTACCCAGATCTTCTTGGGTCCTTTAGGGTTAGTTGGTTTGTAGGTTTGTCTAAACTTCTGTTTTTCAACATAATGTTTATTCTGACTTGCCATGGGTTTAAACACATAAGTATTCTTCTTAGAGCTTGTGTGTTTAATGTCATTTAAGTGACCAAACTTAAATTGAGAGTACAGAGGTGTCTTTTTGATGAAGAGTTTGTCAACAGATTTTGGATTACTTCCAGAGGAAGATTCATATCCAATACCTCTTCTGTTGTTCCCACTAACACCATAGATCATAGAAGCCATCTTGCTTCTGTCTATGCTCTTAGTCAGGAATCTCTGAAAGCTAGAGTCATATTTTTCTAAAATGTTTTCACATGACTTAGTCTCAGATTCAGATTCTTGTTGAGCTATTTCAAAGTCATTTTTTTATTTTCAGATTAATTTCTTTTTGCTCAACAAGTTCTGTCTTCAGAAGATCAATCTCAGATTCAAGACTGCTTTTCAGCTTCTTGAATTTGAGCTTAATATTGTTATAACTTTTCAGAACATCTGATAACACTTTGATAAGTTCTTATTTAGTAAGTTTAGCCATTACCTCTTCAGCGTCAGAGTCAGATTCAAAATCTGATTCATATCCTGAAGTTCCTTCCTCCTGATCTTCTCTGCTGGCCATCAGTGCAACATTAGCACATTCTTCTTCTGATTCAGAAGATGATTCATATTCATCTGAGTCATCCCATGTTGCCATTAGAACCTTCTTCTTTTTGTTAAACTTCTTCTTGGGTTTTTCTCTTTGAAGTTTGGGGCAATCATTCTTGTAATGCCCAGGTTCTTTGCACTCAGAGCATACAACTTCTTTCTTGCCAGATCTTCTGTGCCCAGAAGATTCCTTTCTATGATCAGATTTTCTGAAGTTGTTGAACTTCTTTCCCTTGTGCTTCCAGAGTCTGTTGATCCTTCTGGACAGCATGGATAATTCATCTTCTTCTTCAGAAGAAGATCCTTCAGAGCTTTCTTCAATAACCTGCAAAGCTTTAGCAGATTTATTAGATTTTAAAGCAATAGATTTACATTTCTCTTTCTTCTGAGGTTCATCTTCCTCAAGCTCAATTTCATGGCTCCTTAGTGAGCTGATGAGTTCTTCTAAAGAGATCTTGTTCAGATCTTTAGCCATCTTCAAGGCAGTCACCATTGGTCTCCATCTGGTAGGTAGACTTCTGATGATTTTCTTTACATGATCTGATGTGGAATATACCTTGTCCAGAACCTTTAGACCAACTGTGAGGATCTGAAATTTGAAGAACATAGCTTCAACAGATTCAGAGTCTTCCATCTTGAAGGCTTCATACTTCTGGATCAGAGCCAAAGCCTTTGTTTCCTTGACTTGAGAGTTTCCCTCATGAGTCATCTTTAAGGATTCAAACATGTCAAATGCAGTTTCCCTGTTTGTAATTTTTTCATACTCATTATGAGATATTGCATTCAACAATATTGTTCTGGCCTTGTGATGATTTCTAAAATCTTTCTTCTGAGCATCTGTCATAGATTTTCTGTCTATCTTCTTGCCATTCCCATCTGTGGGATGAACGTATCCATCTATGACCAGATCCCATAAATCAGCAACATATCCAAGGAAAAAACTTTCAATTCTGTCTTTCCAATAATCAAATTTCTCCCCATCAAACATAGGGGGTTTGGTGCTGATTCTGTCCCTTTCTTCATATTTATTGTTAATGTTAGATATTGTATTATCAGCCATAGTAACAACTAAATATATATCAAAGTATTTCTCTCTGGATCTTTACTGTCACTGTTAAGTGGTAGCACACACAGAACCGGAGCTCTGATGCCAACTGAAGGTGAGATAATACTTAGAAGGGGGGTTGAATAAGTATGAAAGATTAAAACTTAGAATTAAACACAAGTATTTTTATCCTGGTTCGTTGAACTCAACTACTCCAGTCCACCCTTCCTAGAGTGATTTGCCTTTCTCAATCAAGGACTTAATCCACTATTTAATCAAACAGATTACAATAGTAACACCTAAGAACAACTGTTCTTAGTCTTCTCAAGAACTACTGATCCCAATTGGATCCTCTTAAGGAAATCTTTTACAATCAATGTAAAACTATTACAAGAGTAAGAATGCTTCTAAAAAGCTATTATCACAACTGTGATATTTCTCTTAAGTTTAAGAACAATGAAATAAATTCTTAGAATGAATATGAAAATATGAGAGCTTGAATATTTGATTTCTTTTCAATGCCAACGTCAACTGAAGAAGTTGGTGGAGTCTTGCTTTTATAGGCAGCTGATCCAAGGTGAGCTACACGTTGAGAAGAGTGTCCAAAAGGTCTGAGCCTTTTTTTCTTTACATCAAGTGACCTTTCCTAGAAGAAGAAAGCACAGAAAAATCCTTTTTGTCTGTGTTCTTGTGTCTAGAATAAATAAGGAAAGAGACGTTTGATTTACTCCAACGGATATAATCTTTGAATATTTCTTCTTCAGTTTTCAGCAAGTTCATCAGAGTCTGATTGGGTCAGAGTCTTCTAATGATGATCAGAGTCTTGCTGAATCAGAGTCTTCTGCAGCAGGTGTGCTTTCAGCGTGTTTAATATCAGAGCATATTTGAGACAGAACTTCAGTACTGGCAACTTTAGTACTTTCAGAATCTTCTGTAGAAACTATGCTTTGAAAAACTCTTCATATAAAATTCATCTTTTCTTCAGATGCTTCTGACTAGCTTCAGATTCTTCTGGAGCTTCTGCTTCAGATTCTTCTGGAGCTTCTGCTTCAAAATCTTCTGGAGGCTACGCTCAGAATCTTCTATTGGCAGCAATCAGAATCTTCTAATGTATGCATTTGGCGCTACAGAGTCTAGCTAATTTCTTGTGTTCAATTCTGATTTGCTTCTGGAGTGTTAATTTCTTTACTATCTGCAGTAAAAACTCTCAAGCAAATTTTAGAGTATATAATTCTTAAATACAAAATTTCATAATAGTTATCATCAAAACATAGAGATATTATTAGGAACCAATCTGTGTTCTAAAAAGTACATGATGTATGCGAAATATGATGTTTCTGTTATGGATAATTGGTTGTAGGCTTGATGTCGTGTTGCACGGTTGTAGCACAGTTGTTGTTGTTGTTGTGTTATAGTCCATAATAGTTGCGTCTCATAACATATGATTTGGCCTGGATTGGCGACGGTTGTGCCTTAATGGAAAAATAAAATAATTGTGGAGTGTTGTCTCCCGAATAATTGTGGAGTGAGTCTCCCGGATAATTGTGGAGTGAGTCTCCCGGATGATTGTGGAGTGAGTATCCCGGATAATTGTGGAGTGAGTCTCCCGAATAATTATGGAGTGTTGTCTCCCAAAAATGGTACCACATGCATAGCACAGTTGAGTCGCATAGAGTCGCATTTTTGTTGTGTTTGCACGTGATGACGTGTTGATGAGATTTCTTGCTTGTCGTGGCAGATATGAGAGATGAATCATTGTAGTAATTGTTTATGATATTTATAAAGCCGCGAGAATCTTAATTGCTGTGATATAATCCTGACATGACTTTTATTATGCCTTATGTTATATTGTTGATACCTCACCCTTTACGTTGTATGTTACTTCTGTTGGTGGTAATTTGCAGGTAACTCGGAATAAAGTGTCGCTTTAAGTTTAAGGTCGTTGGTCGCTCTGATACGTAGCACTCTGGGGGAATGAACGATTGATGTTGTTATTTTTATTTGAACTCCTTGTTGCTGAATTTTATTAAGTACACTTCAAATAAATTGGTTGTTACTGATAAGGCCAAGTGTTGCTTGGATGCATAGTTGTTTTAGTAAATTGATGCAAGATAATTACTTGCTGAATTTTAATGGAATTTAATTATTACGAATCGTTGGAAGTGTATTATAACATGTCATTTTATGATTAAAATGTTAAACAAGTTATCGTTGTTTGTTCATCTGAATTTTGTGCTACGTATGTTAGTAAATGATCTTTTGCAGGTATATGTGTTTTAGTTAAGTGTTGAAAAATGACACCTCTGATGCGTCCCAGATTTTGGGAGTGTGACGGTCGTCACCACTCCCTGACGCTCGTCATGACCGTGACGGTCGTGACATCCATGACGGTCGTCATGAAACCTTATTTGCTGCACTCTGAATTGTTTCTGTTGTTTATCTTATTTTTCCGCGAGGGTTTAGAGTGGGGTGTTACAGTTGGTATCAGAGCAGGTCGGTCCGTCCGGCCAAGTTATCTAATGTTGTTGTTTAATCCCTGGTATGTGGCATGTGTGTGAAAACACTGCCGGTACACGTTTGTTGTCCAACCTTGGGTTGCAGGAGTGAGAATGATTCAAGTGTGAGAGAAGCTTGTGCTTCTCCAGGATGCTGCAAGTGTGGAGTTGTAGCTCGGTGTGTGGTTGAATGCTCTTATAGTTTGGTAAAGATGGTTTGTACTCTATCATGATTTTCGGTTGTCTATTGACAAATTGAGGGACTGATCACCCTTAATCTCTTATTGATAGTGGACAAAGTCATGTTAGATGGGATATGCGTGTCTTGCAAGCTTGGATGGCAGAGTTAAGCTAAGTGCTTAAGAATTGTTTTGACAAGTCAGCGCAGGACGGTGTTGAAGTGTTTAATTTGATGGGAATTTTTGAGTTATAATGAAAGTGAGAAGTTGGAGTTTTGCCGATTAATTGTGGTTGGTTGGAAGTTATCCTGACAAGATAGTGATATAAAGCCAGGACGTGAAGTGGAGTTGTGACCGACTTAGTTACGACAACTAGTCTGAGAGTGAGAGCTCCATATTTCATGTCTGTTTGGATGGTCAAGGAATTAAACTGATTGAGTAGCGTTGAGACTTGTGTCTGGTGTGTGTGCTAAGGCAACAGAGTGTAAAGTTGAGTATATAAAAGGTGGATAGTGACTCCTGGTGATCATTAAATAAAGTAAGATGTGGAGTGAAATATTGGTATAATTAGACCTTTAAATATTCCAAGAGTTGAAGATGTGTCGAATGACCTTCTAGGTGTGAAATTGTTGTCGTACGTCGAATTCCGAGATTGCAGCTTTTTACAGACTCGATGTTTTTACGGACGGAAATTGGAATAGATTACGCAGTTGTGTCAGGTAATGTTAGGTCGTGATGGAGTATGCTTGTTTTATCGAATTTGATTGATTTTTGTAAGTTTTTGCATTTTTGGAGATTTGAGGATTTAAGATTCAGATTGAAATCGAAAGTCGTAGATTTCACGTTTGATGGTTCTAAATCACTAATATATGTTTGGTATGAATGAGTATGTGGTTGTTTCGAAGAAAATAATTGAATCGGTCGGATTTTCAGGCGAAAATGCTCAAACCCGTAGCAGCCTTTATGCAGAAAAATTTTGTTTTAGAGAAACTTCGAAAATTCATATCTCTTGATTCGTAAGTCGGTTTTAGTCCCCGTTCGAAGCATTGGAAAGCTAACGAGATGCTCTTTCTAGGAAAAAAAAATTTTGAGGCCTGTACCTGGTTCAGTTATAGCATAAAATTGAAAACGTATTGTGTGCTAATTTTTGCCGAACCCGACGGGACCATTTGTTGTGTTTTGTGATGCCTTGTTAATATGATTGGGAGATATGCTAAGTGAAACTTCAGCGAGTTTTGGTTATGCTTTAAGGGAACTTGAAGTACATAAGAGGAATCATCTGATAAGTGATTTAGAGTTGGTTGCTGTTGTGGTTGTGCCGGAGTTGGAAGCTTCAATTAGTTAGTGTGAGACTTGAAATGTCTGGTGATCTCAAGAACTTAAGGTATTCATTTGATTTGGAAGAGTTGAATATGAGGCAGAGGAAATAATTGGGACTCCGGAAGGATTATGATTTTGGATTGAATTACCATTCGGGGGAATCAAAACGTGGTAGCTTATGCATTGACTTGGAAATCCTTGCATATGCCGATGATGGTGGTGAAAAGAGTTAGGACTGATTGAGCAATTTTGTGATATGAGTTTAGTTTGTGAAGAGACTTCTTATGAAGTTTATCTTAGTATGTTGGACCTTACTCGTAGTATTCCTAATGAGATTCGATAAGGTCAGGACTATGGTTTGAGTTGGTAGATTGGTTGAATCTGAGGAATTAAAGTCGAAGGGATGTTTTTTAGATTAAGGAAATGGTATCATGAGATGTCGTGATAGAGTTTGTGTTCTATATATTATTGACTGGAATAAGAGTATTGAGGTAGATGGAGTATCCATCCCGGTGCTATGAAGATGTAACCGGATTTGAGGAAATTATTTTGAGGGCCATAAATGGAGAGAGAAGTGGCTGAGTTTGTATATGCTGGTTAGACTTGTCAGAAGTCGAAGAATAGACGTTGGAGACCGTTGGGTCTAATGGGAATCTGAGTTTTCATCGAGATTTTGGAAGAGTTGTAAGCACTTTGAGTACCATGTTGAAGTTGAACTCTGTCTATCATCTGTGGACGGATGGACGGACAGAGAGAACTACCCAGCCTTTAGAGGATTTATGGAGAGCTGGTGTGTTGGATTAAGGTGGATCGTGGGATAGTTAATTATCGTTGATTGAGTTACCTACAATAACAGTTACCATTCTAGTATCGGAACGTCGCTGTATGAGGCTTTGTGTGATAGGAGGTGTAGGACTCCCTTGTGTTGGAATGAGTCGAGCAAGAGTGTTGTGCTCGGATTTGAGAATTGGAAAGCAGGATGCAGGAAGCATATCCGGAATTGTTTCCATCAGGTGATTTTCGAGGACGAAAATACTTAAAGTGGGGAGAGTTGTAACACCCCTTTTTAACTATTTAGTCTCCTTGGCGTTATTTTTTATGTTGGTGTGTCCTTACGGAGGTGTGTCTGAGTGGCGTTGGTGGATGCCCTTAGGCTGTAAGAATTATTAATAACGATTGGAGTTTAATATTAATATAATATAATTAATAATTGGTGATAATTTAATAATTAATAGTAATGTTATTATTATAATAATAATAATTATTATTATTATTATTATTATTATTATTGGAGTAAATATAAAAGAGGGATTTTGGGAGAAAGAGGAAACCCGTTAAAACTGCTCAGAACCAAAATCAAAGGAAAAAGAAATCGTGACCAAGAGAAGTTTAGAAGAGAAGAAGTAACCACCGGAGAGAATTCACGGTAGTTGCAGAAGAGTCGTCGGAGAGCTAACGGGAACCGGAAGCGTAGAGTTGACCTCAATTCCAAAGGTAAGGGTGGGGTTCAATTCTATAACTGTGGGTATGATGGATTTCATGAAGGGTATGGAATCATAGGGTTAATATTCCCGTAGTAATATTCCTGTGGTAATGTTCCCGTAGTAATATTCTCGTGGTAATGTTCCCGTAGTAATGTGCCCGTAGTAATGTGCCCGTAGAAACGTTCCCGTAGTAACGTTCCCGTAGTAACGTTCCCGTAGTAATGTTCTCGTAGTAAATATTCCCGTGGGTTGAGAAATATTAAGGGTTAATGTTTATCTATGCCGAATTAGTGTTATGTCATTAGTTCTATGTAGTAATGTTGGGAATCGGCGCCGACACGCGCTAATTTCCCAGTTGTTGAGGAAAGGTTGTTATTATGATCTTACTTGATCGACTTCAGGTAGAGAATTGAATCATGGGGTTAGTTCCCATAGGTTGAAGAAATATTAAGGGTTAATGTTTACCTGTGCCTGAGAAACACTAAGGGTTAATGCCTGTCTGTGTATGAATGAGTGTGTTATGTCATTAGTTTTGGGGGGAATTGGGAAACGGTGCCGACACGCGCTATTTTCCCATTTATTGAGAAGGTGTTGTTATTATGTCCCTATTTAATTAAATTAGAAGTTGTAGTTATATTACCCGTATGAAAGTATATGAAAATCTGTTGAGTTTTTATTTGTAGTAATGATGTTGTTAGTTGTCCTCTGACATGAAAATGCTGTTGAGTTCTCAATTGTAGAGACGATGTTGTTTTTAATTATTTTCTGCGAAAATGTGTTGGGTTCTTATTCGTAGGAACGATAATGTTACTTGTTCGCTGACATGAACAAGTTGAAGTGGTGAGTACATGATGTATGCGAAATGTGATGTTTCTGTTATGGATAATTAGTTGTAGGCTTGATTCCGTGTTGCACGGTTGTTGCACAATTGTTGTTGTTGTGTTATAGTCCATAATAGTTGCGTCTCATAACATATCATTTGGCCTGGATTGGCGACGGTTATGCCTTAATGGCAAAATAAAATAATTGTGGAGTGTTGTCTCCCTAATAATTATGGAGTGAGTCTCCCGGATAATTGTGGAGTGAGTCTCCCGGATAATTGTGGAGTGAGTCTCCCGAATAATTGTGGAGTGTTGTCTCCCAAAAATGGTACCACATGCATATGCACAGTTGAGTCGCATAGAGTTGCATTTTTGTTGTGTTTGCACGTGATGACGTGTTGATGTGATTTCTTGCTTGTCGTGGCAGATATGAGAGATGAATCATTATAGTAATTGTTTATGATATTTATAAAGCCGCGAGAATCTTAATTGCTGTGATATAATCCTGACATGACTTTTATTATGCCTTATGTTATATTGTTGATACCTCACCCTTTACGTTGTATGTTACTTCTGTTGGTGGTAATTTGCAGGTAACTCGGAATAAAGTGTCGCTTTAAGTTTAAGGTCGTTGGTCGCTCTGATACATAGCACTCTGGGGGGATGAACGATTGATGTTGTTATTTTTAGTTGAACTCCTTGTTGCTGAATTTTATTAAGTACACTTCAAATAAATTGGTTGTTACTGATATGGCCAAGTGTTGCTTGGATGCATAGTTGTTTTAGTGAATTGATGCAAGATAATTACTTGGTGAATTTTAATGGAATTTAATTATTACGAATCGTTGGAAGTGTATTATAACATGTCATTTTATGATTAAAATATTAAACAAGTTATCGTTGTTTGTTCATCCGAATTTTGTGCTACGTATGTTAGTAAATGATCTTTTGCAGGTATATGTGTTTTGGTTAAGTGTTGAAAAGGGACACCTCTGATGCGTCCCAGATTTTGAGAGTGTGACGGTCGTCACCACTCCCTGACGCTCGTCATGACCGTGAGGGTTTATCTTATTTTTCCGCGAGGGTTTAAAGTGGGGTGTTACAATGTTCACCATGAGCTTGGAGCAGTAACCCAATGTCAAAACATCTTGTCTGACATTCTATCCCAAACTGTTTGAAACCATAAACAATCTTGGTACATAACTGCACTTTTGCATCAACACATCCTAGATAGAAGTATAGCTCCCCATATCAAGGATAACCAGTGCACATAAATGAAAAACATAAGACGCATCTTCATGTCTTCAAGAACTCATTCTCTGTTCAACACACATGTTAAACGCATTCACTATAAGCAAATAGTACACCCATCAACCAAAAGCTCTCCCCTATCTTTGACAAACGATGCTCCAAGATCACCACATTATGACCAACTCCATGCTCATACAGTGAGAAGGCACCAAACTAATTCACCTCTTCCTAGAGTTACTTGTAGCAGAAGAGACCACTTCTCCACAAGTATGCTGACCTTAGGCTGAGTCCAAGACATTCTTTCCTCATCATTCTCCCATATGATAAGTTAGAACACTTTTGATTCAGCTAGGGGCTTTATCACATCAGAATGCAATCAACCAATGACTCACTCCAGTCTTGTACAATACCTTCACATCATACTCCAAGACAATCCTTTTACCTTATCATTCTCCCGTATGACAAGATAGAGTACTTCTTAGCCAAGATATGAATCACAAGTTCTGTACCAGATCTTCAAGTCCTTTGCTAAGGAGAACCAACCATATCCACTGGTTCTTTATCTGCCTACAATTGGACTTACTTCTGCCTAGTAATCCAACTGAAGATCTTCATAGAGCACAACTCCACCAGCTTGATCAAATGCATCTCCAAAAGAAGGTAATATTTCATAAACAACTTAGGGCTCCTACCACAAGCTCCAATATATGAACAGAACCAGAACCTCCTTTGGTCTTACCCTTCTGCACAAGAGTAATGTTCTTCAAGCACCCTTCTGAAATAATCAACTGCCATTGTTTGGTTAACTCAGCTTCTCTCAGAGCTCTAGAGAATCTGCTAATCCACCAGGCCACTTTGATCTTCAAGTCTCAAATTCTTCTTGCTCCAAAGCAAGGCATCTACTCCTTCACACAGCTCCCGCAAACTGCATGAGGTGAAGCGTTAATTCCATTCATACCTGAGAAGATCAACTCATCTTTCATCAATGAAGGCCTTGAAGTTACTGCTTGATGTCACAACTTTGGTTAAGACATCCAACTGGAGAGTTCAGGCTTTCATTCTGCCACTTAGAATAACCTCATCACTCAGTCAGAAAGAGCTCATAGACTTGAGTTTGAGTAGACAACCTACATCTTGCTTTATTGGACCACAACACATTGCTTGAAATGCATTTGCTTCATGAACTCCTCTTAAGATAAACCAAACATGCCAAGGCTTGATTCTTTAATGAGGAAGGGTCACAAAAGAAATCTTTAAACAAGGATTCTCGCTTTCCTTAAGTAGAGACTTCTTTAGAGAGTCAGAGACAACTGCCACTTATCCTTGACCTCCAATATGACCAAGGTCATATGCTCCTATGCACTTAGATCAGAAATAAACTGACCCAAACAGAGCTACCAATACCATCTTCTAGACCAGTTTCTTGCCAGGAAACTTTTTAGATACAGATCATGTGCTGCTGCACTCCAATAGACTGATCTAAGAAGAATGTCTTCATCTTTACTTCCATCAGCACTACATTCTAGTCTTAGTTTCTTGCCAGGAAACTTACTAGAATAAAGTCAGATTCTTCCACACAAGAGTATGGTAACAAGATTATCTGCTATATCTTCTTCAACAGACTTATGTATACTCTGATGATAGAATGTCTTAACATCTGGTTGAACATCAGATCCTTGAAGCAGATCTGGGGCCTGATGCTTGAGCAACAACTGATGAGATAACTTGATCATCAACTAAGGATAATCCATCAAATATTTGAGAATATCTCAAACAGAAATGAATCTTAAATCCATGTAACAGATCCTTCTCTAAACTTCATGGATAATCAATTAAATACATGTGTAGACCATAAATAGAAATTGATCTTAAATCCACACAACTTCAGGAATACCAAGGTTGAAACATCAAGGCTGACACCCTTGACTCAACTTGCCTATGACTTCCTCTGTTGAAAGAGCCTTTGAAAGTCATGAGTGGTGAAAATAAATCACATCCCATCATCCTTTCTAAAACAGCCTTTGTGATACACAACAGAACAGCCCAATCACACCATCACAACAGCATCCAGCAGGATCCACATTTTGTCAGACCAATCAAAGCAGTAGATATCACCATCTTATAACCATATATCAACATGTATATAGGCCAACCTTCTCCCAGGGCTACCAGAGTTCTTTCATCAAAAGAATATGCAGCATAACCATCAAAAGAACATCTTTAACAAGCCCTAAACAAGATGTTAGAACACTCAACAGGTCATAGGAGAGAAGTAGCCACTCCTCCTTTGGCAGAACATACAGTAGGTCATAGAAGATCATGTATCAGAGGGCACAATAGCAGATACAAGCTTCTCCTTAGCTTCATAAGCAGTAGCTCAAACATTCAGCAAGATCAGCAACTCAGCTATAGCTTCTCCTTGTTCTAAAACACCAGAAAGTATCTCCCAAGATCTCATCCAGAATAGTCAGGATGCTTGCTCTGATACCAATTGAAATTCTGGTATGCATATCTCATATGTCCCAAGAACATTGATCTCTGCTCAACAAGGACGAGCACAGACCATGACCAATTTAAATTTCTTTAAATTGTCCCAATATCATGACCAACGTCATGACGTCTGTTGTGACATCTGCAGACTGACAGTCCTATTTATCTAACCATTTAAAATGTGCAGAATTGTAAATGCAGAAAGATAAATAACACCAGCAAGTGTTTACCCAGTTCAGTGCAACATCACCTACATCTGGGGGCTACCAAGGCAGGGAGGAAATTCATTATTAGCATAATCAATTCAAAGTCAAACAACCAGTTTGCACTTCTCACTTAATCTCTACCCAATGTCACTTCAACCTAGAAACACTCTAGACCTGAGTATACCCACTCACTCCCCTCAATCACCACAATGATATACAATTCACAAATACAGAATAAATATGAAGACACACTTCATACACACCTTGATCTTGCTTCACAGCTTTGATCAAGGAACTCACACACTCTTGCTTCACATCTTTGAGTGAGACACAACCTAGAATCTACCTATCCAATGCAATCATCCACCAGACAATTGCTTGGAGTACAAGTATTCCTAAACAGAATTCACATGTGAAGACCAGCCTTCTTCACTCACAAATATGTCAACCACAATGTATCAAAAGATACAAAGGGTGACTTATACACAAGGGACTCTCAAACCCTAGACCTGTATTTTACACTTTGGTTTTTCTTGATGTGAGTGCTTGATTTCTTCTGCTTCTGCTCCTCATTTTATAGTAGTGCAGACTGGGCTTGGGCTGCTCCAAAGTAACAAACATTAGGTTTAACAAAATAAACCTAATTTCCACTGATCAAGGTGTTGTTAATTTAGGTCATGATATTGCCTAGAGTCTCGTCTGAGATGACCAAGGAACCCTAACAGGTTTCCTGAAATTCAGCCTGAGATATATCAGGTATTATAACAGAAAAACAAACCCTGCCCGTCTGATGTCATACGAACAATGTCATAACATCCAGTTATGACATTCAACTTCACTTACTCTTAGCTGACCAGACTCCTTCTGCTGAGCATTTCTGCAGAATTTTCTTCATGACAGTAGAAACAAGCATATTATAGTTTCCTAAAAAGTCTCTAAGATCCTTTTTATGAACACTAATTAAATTTGCACTTTGTTCATAATGAATCACTTTGGCCTGCACATACTGATTAGGAATATCCAATAGGACCAAAACACTTCTGTCAAGAGATATCATATAGTAGCCCCTGCTGTATCAGACATTGATGTCATGACATTCAGTATGACATCTGTAACACCCCCTTTCTATACCCCTAAATAAACAAATAAATCACTTAATCACTTATTGAAATTTCGTCAGAGTAAATTTAAAATATGGTATAAAAGGAGCATGTCACACATACATGAAAATAAATCATACAACACCTGCTCAAAATGACATGTAACAGTGGGGTAGTTTTGAAATAGAGGACTTGGTCCTTACACCCACATTTCAATTTTCGAAATGTCAGCGGAAGATTAAAACATTAAACCATTTGAAAACATAATATCATAAATATACATATCAAATCAGTTTGTTCATCACATCATCATGGTTTTACAAAACACATTTGCCAACAGATACATATACAATGTATCTCAAAACAATGTTATACAACCTATCTACCCGGTGCTACATATCAGAGCGACCCGACAAAAGAATGAAGATAAAACTTCACAAAAAGAACCTCCAGCAACCTAATTTGCAATGCCTCATAGAGTATTATAAAACAACAGAAGGGTGAGAAATATTATCATAATAATCAATGCATATAAATATATATACATATACAAAAATAAAGATACAAATATTTCACAATTCTCACCACAAATCATTCATAACTCATTATACATTTCACGACATGTATAAACACATATGAATAATCACAAAACATCTTTCACCAACACACCGATCCATTATTCACAATTCACCAAATCACCAATTCACATACAAGCATAATTCATATAACAATGACATCAATGCTATGTGACTCAACACAACTCAATGCCATGTGGTACCAACACTTGTTATCATTTTTCAGTTTTTACATTTAAACCGGGTCCACCCTTCTAGACCGATAACAACAAAGCTCGTTCCCGAAGCTTTCAAAACCACCCTTCTAGGTTTGGGACAAGCCACTAGTCTCCACGAAACTAGCAAACATTGCCTCTTGACTAAATGATGCATATGCAATCAACCACAAATGCACTTAAGACCGATCTCACGTCTTAATCCCATGCATTCAAATAATTCCTCCCTTCAAGAATTAAAACAAGATTGCACACACAACATATCATAAAATCACGTATTCATACTTTACATCATCATGTTTATCAAACAATGCACACATATATTACAATATGCTCCCATGCATTAATTCACAATAATCGGATACAACAAATATGCATTCATAATTCAACCTCATTACCTTTTCAAACAATACACACATATTCACAATATGTTCTCATGCATTCACAATATCGCATACAATCAACATGTATTTACACTTCAATATCATTACCACATTTATCAAGCAATGCACACATATTCACAATATGTTCTCATGCATTCTTCACATACAAACAATATGCATATATTTGTCAAAAGACTATATTTCATAATCGATTCCACCATATAGGATTCACGCCATACGGCTACCCACAGCATATCATATCACAACATGCACAAGCTATACGTTATATAACAAAAGTATTCTGCACAATAACACATCAATCACACACATTCGTGACGGTAAAAATCAACACAACAATATGTTTTCAATTTTCTGCTATAATTGAACCAGGTACAGGCCTCAAAGCCATTTTTATTAGAAAGATAATCTCGTTAACTTACCAACGCTTCGAACGGGGATCAAAACCGACTTACGGTTCAAGAGTTATGAATTTTTGAAGTTTTCCGAAAAACCAGAATTTTGCCTAAACACGGCTACGGGATTTTGCATTTTCGCCCGAAAATCCGACCGATTCAATTCTTTTTTTTCCGAAACAAACACATACTCAAACTCACCTAACACATAGCAGTGAATTAGAACCATTAAACACGATTTCTACGACGTCCGATTTCCACTCAAATCTCAAACCCTCAATTATCCAAAAATGTCAAAACTCACAAACTCAACCAAATTCAATCAAACGAAATCCAATAATCACGGCTAAACATTACCCGACTAAACTACACAATTTATTTTGAATTCTAACCGTTCAAAACTCGATTCTACTGATTAAACCATTTATGCCCTAGAATGGAAAATGGAGAAAAAAACCCAAACAAACTCAAACAATCCATACATAATCACATACATTGATAAGATAATGATATTTCACACCCTTACCTTGCTCAAATCGATGCTTGAGAGTTGTTCTTGATGAAAATTCAAGATTTTCTCTTTTCTTCCCTTTTTCTCCTCTTCCACTTTCTTTCTCTTCTTTCTCCTTCTTATGTTTCTAACTTTCTATTTCTTTTCCAAATTTCCTTTATATCATTTTCTATCCAATTTCCTTCCAATTTATTTTCCTCTCAAACATCTACCAATTTAATAAATAATCACTCAATTAATTAAATAAACCCCATAATTCATTTAATTAATTAAAATAATCACTTAATTAAAATTGGACTGTTACAACTCTCCCCCACTTAGGAATTTTCGTCCTCGAAAATGTTACCTGATTGAAACAACTCTGGATAAGACTCCCTTATCTTGCTCTCCAGCTCCCAAGTAACATTTCCACCAGCCGGTCCTCCCCAGGCAACCTTCACCAAAGCAATCTCTTTGCCTCGAAGTTGCTTCAACTCCCGATCCTCTATCCGCATAGGTGATGTCTCCACAGTCAGGTTATCTCTCACCTGCACATCATCTACTTGGATCACATGAGACGGATCCGCAATGTATTTCCTCAACTGAGATACATGGAACACATTATGGAGATTAACAAGCGACATCGGTAAAGCAACACGATAGGTCACTTCTCCTATCCTCTGCAAAATCTGATAAGGACCAATGAAACGCAACGTCAACTTACGCGACTTCAATGCCCTACCAACACCAGTCATCGAAGTTACTCGAAGAAACACGTGATCTCCCTCTTGAAATTCAAGTGCTTTTCTCCTCTTGTCATGATAACTCTTCTGGCGACTCTGAGAAATCCTCATCTTCTCTTGAATCATCTTAATCTTATTGGTAGTCTGTTGAACTATCTCCGGTCCAACTACAAGACTCTCTCCCGACTCATACCAACACAATGGCGTCCTACACCGTCTACCATACAAAGCCTCGAACGATGCCATACCAATACTTGAATGAAAACTGTCGTTGTAAGTAAACTCAATCAAAGGCAAGTATCTATCCCAAGCTCCTCCCTTCTCCAACACACAAGCTCTCAAAAGATCCTCAAGTGAATGAATCATCCTCTCAGTCTGTGGATAATAAAGTAAACTTAAACGCAACTTCGTACCCAAAGCACCTTGCAAACTTTCCCAAAATCTCGAAGTAAACCTCAGATCTCTATCCGAAACAATACTAGACGGAATGCCATGCAAACAGACAATCCTCTCAATATACAGCTTCGCCAATCTCTCCAACGGGTAATCCATTCGCATAAGAATAAAGTGAGCAGATTTAGTCAATCTGTCCATAATAACCCAAATAGCTTCAAAATCATTCGACGTCCTCGGTAAACCAGATACAAAATCCATAGAAATGCTATCCCATTTCCACTCAGGAATAAACAACGACTTCATCAAACCCGACAGTTTCTGATGTTCAATCTTTGACTTCTGACAAGTCAAACAAGAATACACAAACTCGGCAACATCCTTCTTCATACGAGGCCACCAAAATACTTTTCTCAAATCTTGATACATCTTAGTAGCACCCGGATGAATACTCAATCCACTACGATGTCCTTCTTCAAGAATACTCTTCTTCAGCTCAACAACATCAGGAACACAAACTCTATCACGACATCTCATAATACCATTCTCATCAATCCGAAAATCACCACCTTGGCCTTGATTGATCAAAGTCAACCGATCAACTAAACTCAAATCAGATTTCTGACCTTCTCGAATCTCCTCCAAAATACCACTCATAAGCTTCAACATACCCAGCTTAACTCCACTAGAAGTCTTCTCACACACCAAACTCAAATCACAAAATTGCTCAACCAATTCCAACTCTTTTACCATCATCATCGACATATGCAATGAGTTCCTACTCAGAGCATCAGCTACCACATTCGCTTTACCCGGATGGTAATTCAACCCAAAATCATAATCCTTCAGAAGCTCTAACCATCTTCTCTTTCTTGCATTCAATTCTCTCTGATCAAATAGATACTTCAAACTCTTATGATCGCTAAACACTTCAAATCTCGAATCGAACAAATAATGCCTCCAAAGTTTCAACACAAACACCACGGCGGCCAACTCTAAGTCATGCGTTGGATAATTCTTCTCATGCACTTTGAGTTGCCTCGAAGCATAAGCTACAACTTGTTTATCTTGCATTAACACACCTCCCAAACCCATCAAAGAAGCATCACAATACACAACAAACGGTTCTGCTGGATTCGGCAAAATCAACACAGGAGCCGTCGTCAACCTTCTCTTAAGTTCTTGAAAACTTGCTTCACACTTAGCATCCCAAACAAAAGCTTGACCTTTCCTAGTCAACTGCATCAATGGCAAGGATAACTTAGCAAATCCCTCAATAAATTTTCGATAATAATCGGCTAATCCAAGAAAACTTCGAATCTCAAAAACTGACTTCGGAGTCTCCCACTGCGATACCGCTTCAACCTTCGACGGATCAACCGCAATCCCTCTACTCGAAATCACATGACCAAGGAAACTTACTTCCTTCAACCAAAATTCACACTTAGAAAGTTTCGCATACAACTTCTTCTCTTTCAGCACAGATAACACAATCCTCAGATGCTCGACATGCTCTTCTTCGCTCTTCGAATAAACCAAAATATCATCAATGAACACAACCACAAACTTGTCCAAATAAGGATGGAAAATCCTGTTCATGTACTCCATAAATACACCTGGTGCATTAGTCACACCAAATGGCATTACAGAATACTCATAAAGTCCATACCTTGTTCTAAAGGCAGTCTTCGGAATATCCTCAACCTTCACACGAATCTGATGATACCCAGACCTCAGATCTATCTTACTAAACACACTTGCACTAACCAACTGATCCATCAAATCATCAATCCTCGGAAGTGAATACTAATTCTTGATAGGCATCTTGTTCAATTTCCTATAATCCACACAAAGTCTCATAGAACCTTCTTTCTTCTTAACCAACAACACTGGTGCACCCCACGAAGACACACTCGGAAGAATAAACCTTTTATCAAGTAAATCTTCAAGTTGACTCTTCAACATTTTCAGTTCTGATGCGGACATATGATACGGAGCCATCGATATCAGACTAGTTCCAGGAATCAAATCGATCGTAAACTCCACCTCTCGTTCTGGCGGTAAGTCTCTTATCTCTTCAGGAAAAACTTCCAGAAAATCACGAACAATTGGTAAAGCATCAATTGCTCCACTTTCACCAATACTCAAAGTTGCCAACAACATAAACACCTTAGCACCATCTTGCACCGATTCCTTCACTTGCTTAGCAGACAAAAACAAATCTCCTTCATCGCTAGATTCAGGAAAAATCATTGTTTTGTCAAAACAGTTAATATAAACCCGATTGAATCTTAACCAATTCATCCCAAGAATAACATCAAGTTGGTCTAGGTGAAGACACACTAGATCAATCCCAAAATCTCTACCAAAAATACTCAACGGACAATTCAAACACACATACGGAGTAGTTACCGAACCCATAGCAGGAGTATCAATAACCATACTACCACCCATAACAGACAACTCAAGATTCAACCTCTTAACAAAATCTAACGAAATAAAAGAATGCGTAGCTCCGGTATCAATTATAGCGATCAAAGGTATACCGTTAATAAAACACGTACCTCGGATCAATCGATCATCACTAGCAGTCTCCGATCCTGATAAAGCAAACACTTTCCCTTTCTCTGGAGTCTTCTTCGGTTTGTCACACTTGGTACTAATGTGCCCTTGCTCACCACAATTGTAGCAAGTCATATTCGCACCGCTTCTTCACTCAAGAGCTTTGTGGCCTGGCTTGCCACACTTAAAACACTTCTGCTCAACACTTTTGCACTCGGGAGCATGATGTCCCGCTTCACCGCATCTAAAACATCTCACCGGAGTAGAAACTCCCCCACTTGGCTTCTTGCCAAAACCAACTTTCTGTTTCCCCTTATCAGCAGGAGTCACATACGGCTTTCCTCTAAACTGACCCTTTCCTTTCTTATCATTCAAACTCTTGTAGTGGCTAGATCGAGCCCTACTATCCTCGTCATAAATCCTACTCTTGTTCACCAACTCAGAAAATCTTCTAATTTCCTGATAACCAACAGCTTGCTTGATTTCAGGTCTCAAACCATTCACAAACTTGAGACACTTAGATCTCTCAGCATTAGCAGTGTTGTAATGAGGACAAAACTTAATCAATTCCTCAAACCTTATCGCATACTCGGCCACAGTTGAGTTACCATGCTTCAGCTCAAGGAATTCAATTTCCTTTTTACCACGCACATCTTTTGGAAAATACTTCTCCAAAAATGCCTCTCTGAAAATATCCCATGTAACCACAACCTCATCTTCTTCAAACCTTTGGCGAGTATTATCCCACCAATCCTCAGCTTCCTCTTCAAGCATATGAGTGCCAAACTGCACTTTCTGCACATCTGAACAGTTCATGACTCGAAAAATCTTCTCGATCGCTTTCAGCCAAACCTGTGCTTTGTCAGGTTCATGGGTTCCCTTGAACATTGGCGGATTGTTCCTTTGAAACCTTCCCAAAGCACGAAACTCATCATCAACATTGTTTCCAGCATTCACGTTGGCTTGCGGATTCTGCCCAATTGCTCCAACCAACATTGCCAAAGCCTCAGCAATCGCTTCATCATTCCCACCGGCAACCATAGTTCTGAATTCCAATAACAGAACTCCATAATAACAAACAATATCGATAGTGTCACACACAATCAGATATAAATGGGAAAACAAACACGTTAACAACTTGGCCAACTGGCCGACCTGCTCTGATACCACTAATGTAACACCCCCTTTCTATACCCCCAAATAAACAAATAAATCACTTAATCACTTATTGAAATTTCGTTAGAGTAAATTTAAAATATGTTATAAAAGGAGCATGCCACACATACATGAAAATAAATCATACAACACCTGCTCAAAATGACATGTAACAGTGGGGTAGTTTTGAAATAGAGCACTTGGTCCTTACACCCACATTTCAATTTTCGAAATATCAGCGGAAGATTAAAACATTAAACTATTTGAAAACATAATATCATAAATATACATATCAAATCAGTTTGTTCATCACATCATCATGGTTTTACAAAACACATTTGCCAACAAATACATATACAATGTATCTCAAAAGAATGTTATACAGCCTATCTACCCGGTGCTACATATCAGAGTGACCCGACAAAAAAATGAAGATAAAACTTCACAAAAAGAATCTCCAGCAACCTAATCTGCAATGCCTCATAGAGCATTATAAAACAGCAGAAGGGCGAGAAATATTATCATAATAATCAATGTATATAAATATATATACATATACGAAAATAAAGATACAAATATTTCACAATTCTCACCATAAATCATTCATAACTCATTATACATTTCACGACATGTATAAACACATATGAATAATCACAAAACATCTTTCACCAACACACCGATCCATTATTCACAATTCACCAAATCACTAATTCACATACAAGCATAATTCATATAACAATGACATCAATGCTATGTGACTCAACACAACTCAATGCAACTCAATGCCATGTGGTACCAACACTTGTTATCATTTTTCGGTTTTTACATTTAAACTGGGTCCACCCTTCTAGACCGATAACAACAAAGATCGTTCCCTAAGCTTTCAAAACCACCCTTCTAGGTTTGGGACAAGCCACTAGTCTCCACGAAACTAGCAAACATTGCCTCTTGACTAAATGATGCATATGCAATCAACCACAAATGCACTTAAGACCGATCTCACGTCTTAATCCCATGCATTCAAATAATTCCTCCCTTCAAGAATTAAAACAAGATTGCACACACAACATATCATAAAATCACGTATTCATACTTTACATCATCATGTTTATCAAACAATGCACGCATATATTACAATATGCTCCCATGCATTAATTCACAATAATCGGATACAACAAATATGCATTCATAATTCAACCTCATTACCTTTTCAAAAAATGCACACATATTCACAATATGTTCTAATGCATTCACAATATCGCATACAATCAATATGCATTTACACTTCAATATCATTACCACATTTATCAAGCAATGCACACATATTCACAATATGTTCTCATGCATTCTTCACATACAAACAATATGCATATATTTGTCAAAAGACTATATTTCATAATCGATTCCACCATCTAGGATACACGCCATACGGCTACCCACAACATATCATATCACAACATGCATAAGCTATACGTTATATAACAAAAGTATTCTGCATAATAACACATCAATCACACACATTCGCGACGGTAAAAATCAACACAATAATATGTTTTCAATTTTCTGCTATAATTGAACCAGGTACAGGCCTCAAAGCCATTTTTTCTAGAAAGATAATCTCGTTAACTTACCAACGCTTCGAACAGGGGTCAAAACTGACTTACGGTTCAAGAGTTATGAATTTTTGAAGTTTTCCGAAAAACCAGAATTTTGCCTAAACACGGCTACGGAATTTTGCATTTTCGCCCGAAAATCCGACCGATTCAATTATTTTTTTCCGAAACAAACACATACTCATACTCACCTAACATATAGCAGTGAATTAGAACCATTAAACACGATTTCTACGACGTCTAATTTCCACTCAAATCTCAAACCCTCAATTATCCAAAAATGTCAAAACTCACAAACTCAACCAAATTCAATCAAACGAAATCCAATAATCACGGCTAAATATTACCCGACTAAACTACACAATTTATTTTGAATTCTAACCGTTCAAAACTTGATTCTACCGATTAAACCATTTATGCCCTAGAATGGAAAATGGAGAAAAACACCCAAACAAACTCAAACAATCCATACATAATCACATACATTGATAAGATAATGATATTTCACACCCTTACCTTACTCAAATCGATGCTCGAAAGTTGTTCTTGATGAAAATCCAAGCTTTGCTTTTTTCTTCCCTTTTTCTCCTCTTCCACTTTCTTTCTCTTCTTTCTCCTTCTTATGTTTCTAACTTTCTATTTCTTTTCCAAATTTCCTTTATATCACTTTCTATCCAATTTCCTTCCAATTTATTTTCCTCTCAAACATCTACCAATTTAATAAATAATCACTCAATTAATTAAATAAACCCCATAATTCATTTAATTAATTAAAATAATCACTTAATTAAAATTGGACTGTTACAACATCCATGACAACAGTTTTGTCATCAACTCCTGCTAGCTCCTGCTGCACCAGTAGCGATGTCATGACATTGGTAATG
Source organism: Lathyrus sativus (assembly GCA_963859935.3). Lineage (NCBI taxonomy): Eukaryota > Viridiplantae > Streptophyta > Magnoliopsida > Fabales > Fabaceae > Lathyrus > Lathyrus sativus. The sequence goes on from OZ012735.1 coordinate 16,128,029, forward strand.
ACATCCATGACAGCAGTTCTGTCATCAGCTCCTTCTGCATCCATGACAACAGTTCTGTCATCTGCTCTTGTTAGCTCCTGCTGCACCAGATGTCATGATATTGGTAATGACATCTTGTTTACAACACATACTAGCAGTTCTGTTATAAGCTCCTGCTGCACCACTCCAATTGTTACTCACACATGACAGTAGTTATGTCATGACAACAGATGGATGTCGTGATGGATGTCACGACATTCAGCATGACATTCACATTAAACCACTCCACAGCAGTTCTTTCACCACAGCAGATGGAGATGTCATAACATCCTGCTTAACATCAGTGCAGGATCATGTTTTACCAAAATTTAGACAATCATAGAACCATGGACAATTCTATATCATAGAACCATGGAACTAACAATGTGAATGGTGCTCAGAGATTATAATAGGTTCAGAAGAGAGAGTAGGTTCAGATGTGATCAAAGTGAAATTCTGGCAAGCACACGATGGATGTTACTACCAAAGTTATAACATCCACTGTGACATTGACTACTATACTAACTAATTAAGCTGTAAGTAAAAGCAGTAAATAACACAACAATTGTTCACCCAGTTCAGTGTCAACAACACCTACATCTGGGGGCTACCAAGCCAGGGAGGAAATTCACTATCAGCAGTATTAGTTCTGAGTCAAACACACCAGTTTGCACTCCTCACTTAAGACCTACCCAATGACACTTCTGCCTAGAGACACTCTAGACCTGAGTATACCTACTCACTCCCCCTCAATCACACCAAACAGTCATATCAGTACACAATTACAAGACAGTTATGGAGACTCACTCCAAAACACCTTGATCTTGCTTCACAACTTTGATCAAGTGACACACACTCTTGCTTAAAAGCTTTGAATGGCACAACAGCTTAGAAACTACCTAACCAATACAACACACAATTGCTTGGTGAACAAGTATTCCTAAGACACAATACACACGTGAAGAACACACTTTCTTCACTCACAATACTCACGTGAAGAACAACCTTCTTCACTCACAATACTCACGTGAAGAACAACCTTCTTCACTCACAAGGACTCTTAAATATGCACTCTCTATTCTTCTGTCGAGAGCTTCCCTTCTAGGATTGCTCCTTCTGATATTTATAGCAGCATTCAGTCTTTTGGGCCTTGGCGCATAAATTATGTTTATCCATAACAAACCCTATTCTTCAATCATCTGCACACTTGCCATTTAATTCAAGAGCATTTGTTTCGCTTTAGGGCTTCTCAACTGTTTCCTGATTTCCAGCTTGAGCTTCTGATTTGTTTCCTGATTTCTAGATACCAGAAAAACTAATCTGCTTGCTGGATGTCATACGATCAGTGTCATGACATTCTGTATGACATTCAACTCAACTTATAGATAGCTTACCCTGCACACACATCATTATGTGTGTCTTAACATTCAGTATGACATACATGCAAACTCTAATGTTTTGCCACAAAATGCAGCCAATCAAGAGCACTCACAAACTCCCCCTTTGGCAAATTTTTGGCTAAAACACCCTGTTAACAAATTAGAGTTTACACACAGCAGAAGACTTATGATGTGTCCTGTCATGCAGGAAAGTTACTATCTCAACACTCTCTGAGTCCTCACAGTTAGCTCTTACTGTTATAACTCACCTTGTTAACCATCTGTTAGTTACCACTACAGATGTCACACTTTGCTGAGTAACACACTGGGTTACTCCCCCTCAACTGATGCACCTTGTCAGCTGAGCTCTTAACCTGCACACTCTGCAGTCACACATATTCATCCAGTCTGCTCTGGATGTTATGACATTCAGGATGACATACACCCTGAAGCACACACACCTGTGCTACTCCCCCTGAAGAGATGCACAACACACTCTGCTACTATCCTGCAGACACACACAACTTCTAAACACCTTCTAGGATCACACACATAATCAACCATTCAGTTCTAACAAACATTCCTATACACCATAGGAATTCACACACATATTGCATCAGCATATTACTAGCAACACTAGGCAGCTTTTATCACACATCTCCTCAGCAGCACCTGTGGTCACACCTGCAAGCATGAATATACCATGTGCACATAATAGTACAGATGTTAGCACATGTGCTCTTCAAGCTATCCACCTGTTCTGCACTTGCTGTTTCTATCTTTCTCTCCCCCCTTTTAGCCATAAATTAAGATCCAACTAAGGACTTAGCACAGATCAAAAATTGTAATAATACAATACAATTGTTAGGGGCATATTTAAACAAGTTGCTCATAGAGAGCATCACAAATATAGATTGTCAACTAATTCCTATAGAAGGATAACCAAAACTAATCAACACAACACAACAACAACATCTCTTCCTGCACTAACTCAGTGGTCACTGCAGGCTTAGACATTAATCTTTTTCTTCAACTGAGCTGAACCTGTCCTCCTCAGATTCTTCAGAGCTTTCTTCTGCATCATCAATATCTTCCTTTGAGCTGTCAACAGCTTCCTCTGAGCCAACTTCTTGACCATCATCTTACCTTGTACCATCATCATCAGTGAGATCAGCATCCTCGTCTTGCTCTAGAGACCTTAGCAGGTTTTCCAGGGTTTGCTTCCTTGCATGTTTCTTTGATTATTGCCATTACTTCAGCTTTTCTGGCTTTGGAACCCCTTTTGGATGTCTCAATGGGTGTCATGGCAATGTCTGGAACATGGGTTCCTTGAAACAACTTGTTATGTAAGGCTAAGGGAGTTTCTCTTTTGCTAGAGACATCACTGGTCTTGAGGATATTTGGAAATTGTGCTAACATAATTCCACAAATGAGTGAAGGAAATGCTATGGGTCCTTTTATTCTATAACTACCAGCATGCTTCATAGTCTGATTGAAGATGTAAGTGCCATAATCCAATTTGGTCTTGGTCCCAACAACATAAATAACTCTCCCCAGGACAGTGGCCACTGATGATTTGTGGTTAGTTGGCACCCAGTTTGCAGCACCAATCTTGTGCAGCATAGCATATTTCACACTTAGTTTGCTGGCAGCAAGCTTCCCTTTTGATGGCCATTTTCTGACTTGATTACCAGTAATTACTTGACACATTTTGTTTTCAGAGATGGTTAACACAGGCTGGGCCTCATTTGATATTCCAAGGAAGTTGTTAATGGTAGTGGCAGTGAAGATGACATTATTTCCTCTCCCATAGACTTTCCCAAACTCAATGGATTTTCTATCAGCACATTCATCTGATAAATTTACTATGAATTCTTTGACCAAAATTTCATAGCATTGGGAGAACTGAGTTATAGTTTTCATCAAACCTGCATCACAGATGAGGGCCATGATCTCCTTGTTCTCAAGAGCATTTTGTGCAAGCTCTCTCTCCAGGGCCAACCTCTTTTGATATACATATTTCCATCTGATAGCACACAATGGATAGTGAAAAGAGATGTTGTCAATTGGCACTTTAGGGATATTTGCAGCCAGCTTGCTGGTAGAAGGCTTCTTCTTAGATTGAATGTCAGTGACATCAAAAGCAACATCAGAATATGTCTCTGGTTCTGAACTAGATTCAACTTTCCTCTTTTTGGTGGTTACTTTGCTCCACCCTTTGGAGGGTCCAACCTGAGTCCTTTTTGTTCCAGCCTTCTTAGTGGAGATGTCTTGCTCAACAGTCTTCTCAACAGCCCTTTTTGTGGAGATGTCTTGCTCAGCAGTCTTCTCAACAGCCCTTTTATGGAGATGTCTTGCTCACCAGTCTTCTCAACAACCTTTTTCTTGAGGGAGCTTTGGTCAGCCACCTTTTTCCCTTTCCTGGTCATCAGCATTTTGGCTATGCCCGGATTGATCTTTGCTATGAGGTCATTGTCAGAATATTCATCTAGGTCTACCAACTCAGTGTTTTTGGAGCCTTGAATATCATCACTCATTTTCTCAGCACCTTTACCTTTGTTCTTCCCTTCTGGTGTAGGTTTTTTCAATGTTTTAACATTGTGTGAGACATTAGCTTGATCATCCTGGTTAGGATCAGTCCCCTTATTGTTGGATGGTGTAGGTATGTTGAGTGCGCTAGCCACCATATCTGCAATTTTAAGGTGTGTTCTTCTCGCTTCCTCTCCATTTTGGTCATCAGATGCAGCAGTAGGAGGAATTTGACCTGGGACAAGGTCTTTGGGTCTTTTTGCATGCAGCATTTTAGGTTCCTTCACCAATAATCCTTCTGGTGTCATCATTCATAGTGGAGCTATTTCAAGCACTTCATTAGGGTTTGAATCAACATCGTTGTCGGTCATTCTTTTGGCTGAGGTTGGTTTAGAATGTTGCGACATTTTTAGGGACGTTGATTGAGGAAGACGAGATTTTCTGTGTTTGTTGGAGATGGTATGGAAGCTGAATAGTTTTTTATGGCACCAAGAGTAGAGGGGTTGTATCGTATAAGTGGTAATGGGGTACGATTGCCCAATAGGAGGGAACTTACCTTTTTGATTTATCATTAAATGATTTAATTTCAAAATGTAGTTCCTTATTACTTTTAATTGCTATAACTCATCATTACTAGAGGACCTCAATTTTAGTAGAGAATTTTTAAATTGAGACTCCTTGACACTTCTTGAAACCATGTCAGCACTATTTAGGACATAGTCTCCTAGTTTAGCACAACCCTCTTGCCATTTACACAAGTTACCCCTGAGCATGTCTCCCTTGAACTCATCAGAGCTTGTTTGGATGGTACTCTTGATGTCACAGAACAAGGTCATGACATCTGGAGTGACATTGCTTTCTTTATGCAGGGCAGCTCCCATGGACTCCATCAAGTTCCAATATAGCCTATCTAGCTTTCCCTGATGACCAATCTTTGGGTATCCCTTCTTGGCTTGCTTCCCCTCATGACTTTTCTTACATCATGTCCTTCTCTCTGAAGCACACTTTGAAGATCCACTTGCTGATGTGTTGGACCTGGTCCTTTCCATCTTTAGTGTCTGTCTTCCTTTCTCCAGCCATAGTTGTTCCTTATTTTCCTTATTGACCAAGACATTGAGGTTACTTCTAGGCTCCCATAGATAACAGTTGTTCTTGGCTCTAGATCCCCTCATAACTTCCTTACCTTCTTCATTAATGACATCACACTCATTTTTAGTAAATTTTACACTGAAGCCTTGGTCACAGAGCTGACTAATACTGATGAGATTAACAGTTAGTCCTTTCACCAACAAGACATCATCCAGTCTTGGAACACCAGGGCCATCTAGTTTTCCAGCACCTTTGATTTCTCCTCTAGCTCCATCACCAAATGTTACATGACTTGAGGAATGAGGTTTTAAGTTTACCAAACTATTCTCTATTCCAGTCATGTGTCTAGAGCAACCACTATCAAAATACCAATCCCTTTTGGTAGGCATCCTTAGCAAAGTGTAAGCCACTAGAGCCACATTCTTAGTAACCCATTGTCTCTTCTTGTTAGGAACTTCCTTTTTGGGTTTGGCATAATGCTTTCTCTTGATGTGAGTACTTTGTTTGGCTTTTCCTTGACTAGGAAATCCATGTAGCCAGAAATACACAGCTTTAATATGTCCATGTTTTCCACAGTGGTAACATCTATACCCTTGGAATGGTCTTTTGGCTTGGTTCCAAATTCTGCTTGGTGGATGTTGTGACATTGGTCGTGACATCCTTTTTAACTTCTGAATCTCAGGATGTAATCTCTTGAGTTTCTCAACAGGATTTTGTTTATCAAATCCCAGTCCAGACTTTTTTCCTGAATTCTGACCACTCTGCAAAATCTCTTCTAGGGTGTCAGTTCCAAGATTAAGCATTCTTATGGATTTTGACATTTGATCAAGATTAGATTTCAACAAGCTGGCTTCACTTTTGAGAGACTCTATTGTTGCAAGATGTTCCATCTTCTCAGCTTCTAACTCTCTTATGAATTTCTTCTGTTGCTCTCTATTGCACAGTTTCTTAAATGAATCAGCAAGTTGATCATAAGTCAATTCATCCTCACTTGAATCACCATCAGATATGCATACACTGTTTAGAACAGATACATGTTTGGAAGATTCTCCTTCTGATCCACTTTCTGAATCTTCATCAGACCATGTGACAATTAGGCCCCTTCCCTTCTTATGAGGTATGTAGAACATTCCTTTCTGATGTGTCCATATCCCTCACACTCATGGCATTGAGCTCCTTTGCTTTGGTTAGAATTCTCCTCAGAGTTACTCTTTCTGCTGCTGTCAAAAGAGGTGTTTTTGGCATAGGGCTTTGACTTATGAGCTATCCTTTTGATCAGTTTATTGAATTATCTTCCAAGCAAGGCTATTGCTTCAGACAAATTCTCCTCTTTTACACCACCCTCTTCTTCTGAATCTTCAGCAGTGTTTGAGACAAGAGCTATGCTTTTGCTCTTTTTCTCTACAGTTTGATCATACATGCCCATCTCAAATGTTTGGAGAGAACCTATGAGTTCATCCACTCTCATGTTGCATATGTCTTGGGCTTCTTCAATGGCTGTTACTTTCATGGCAAACCTTTTAGGTAAGGACCTGAGAATCTTCCTTACCAGCTTCTCTTTAGCCATCTTTTCTCCCAAGGCTCCTGAGGTGTTTGCAAGTTCAAGTACATTCATGTAAAACTCATGAATGGTCTCATCTTCCTTCATTCTCAGACCTTCAAATTTGGTGGTCAGCATTTGAAGTCTTGACATTTTGACCTTGGAAGTTCCCTCATGAGTAGTTTTGAGTGTGTCCCAAACATCTTTTGCCAGTTCACAGTGGTGTACCAGTCTGAAGATGTTTTTGTCTATTCCATTGAAGAGTGCATTCAATGCTTTAGAGTTCCCAAGAGCTAAGGCCTCTTGCTCTTTGTTCCATTCCTATTCAGAAATTAACACAGCTACTCCATCTTTGTCAGTCTTCACAGGATGTTCCCAGCCAGAGTTTGCAGCTCTCGAAGCCTTGCTGTCTAAGGATTTTAGGAAAGCAATCATCCTAGGCTTCCAATAATCATAATTAGAACCATCTAGAATTGGAGGTCTATTAGTGAATCCTATATCTTTATCCATAGTACCAAAATTTATTTCCCTATATCTCACCCAGAATAAACAGGCAGGGGGGCTGCTCTGATGCCAATTGAAATTCTGGCAAGCACACGATGGATGTTTCTACCAAAGTTATAACATCCACTGTGACATTGACTACTGTACTAACTAATTAAGCTGTAAGTAAAATCAGTAAATAACACAGCAACTGTTCACCCAGTTTAGTGTCAACAATACCTATATCTGGGGGCTACCAAGCCAGGGAGAAAATTCACTATCAGCAGTATTAATTCTGAGTCAAACACACCAGTTTGCACTCCTCACTTAAGACCTACCCAATGAAACTTCTGCCTAGAGACACTCTAGACCTGAGTATACCCACTCACTCCCCCTCAATCATACCACAGTGATATCAGTACACAATTACAAGACAGTTATGGAGACTCACTCCAAAACACCTTGATCTTGCTTCACAGCTTTGATCAAGTGACACACACTCTTGCTTAAAAGCTTTGAGTGGCACAACAGCTTAGAAACTATCTAACCAGTGCAACACACAGTTGCTTGGTGAACAAGTATTTCTAAGACACAATACACACGTGAAGAACACACTTTCTTCACTCACAATACTCACGTGAAGAACAACCTTCTTCACTCACAAGGACTCTTTAATATACACTCTCTATTCTTCTGTCAAGAGCTTCCCTTCTAGGATTGCTCCTTCTTATATTTATAGCAGCATTCAGTCCTTTGGGCCTTGGCACATAAATTAGGTTTATCCATAACAAACCCTATTCTTCAATCATCTGCGCACTTGCCATTTAATTCAGGAGCATTTGTTTTGCTTTAGGGCTTCTCAATTGTTTCCTGATTTCCAGCTTGAGCTTCTGATTTGTTTCCTGATTTCTAGATACCAGAAAAACTAACCTGCTCGCTGGATGTCATACGGTCAGTGTCATGACATTCTGTATGACATTCAACACAACTTATAGTTAGCTTACCCTGCACACACATCATTATGTATGTCTTAACATTCAGTATGACATACATGCAAACTCTAATGTTTTGCCACAAAATGCAGCCAATCAAGAGCACTTACACAAAGGTTTAGAAGGGATAATAGGTTCAGAAGAAATAATAGGTTCAAATGTTGAGATGTTAAGATGTTCAGAGGAGATAGGGGGTTGAGATGTTGGTTCTTCTGTTACAGTTTCCAAAATAGGAGATAAAACAGCAGAGGGATTACCTGATTGCTTGGAACGCTTTTAGAACTTCTTGGAAGAGACTTCTTCAGAAGCCTTCCTCTTAGAACTCTTAGACTGTTTCTCTGAGGGATCTTCTTTAGAGACCTTGCTCTTCTTCCATTTCTTCCTCATAATTAGCTCTAGGGCAGGTTGAGAAGCACGTAGCAGCAGATCAGCTGGCATAGGAGTGTCATCTGCCATACAAGAAGCAATATATGCTAGGAGAGCTTCCTTTGGCTCATCTGCAGTGAAGAGTGGGAAATCTTCCACTGGTACCCTTCTTCTGCGCACAACATCAGAATCAATCTGAACTGGATCAGTTTGAAGTTTTTCTACCAACTTCATTCTCTGAAGACTCTTGCCATCCAGAGGCTTCCCAAGAATAGGAACTAGTTCATTTGTCTGACCAGCATCTTTCAGATAAGATACCAAACCATTTTCAGTGAGGATATCAGAAATTAACCTTCCCATGGGAATCCAATCTCTGATCTTCTAGTGTTTAGTGCGAATGATTTCTCTGGACATCTTGACATTACTCCACAGATGAACAAACAACAGATGTGGAAGATCCACCTTGATATTATTCCCTAGACAATACAAAATATACAATTGATCTGTATTAATGTAATTTGGAGAATTTGAAGCCTTGCGATGATGAATACAACCCAAAAATATCTTGGTCCAAATCTTGTAATGGGTCTTCAGATCCTTGATTTTGTTGGATGGAAGCCCAGAGGTAAACACCTTGTTGTACACATCATGCATATTCACGCTTCTCACTAAGGTATTCACAATACCCTCTTCTTCATAGCCAATCAGTTTGCAAATCAATTCCTTAGTGATGATGATAGTTTTACCCAAAACGGATGAAGAAATAAATTTAGGGTAAACTTGGGCATGAATCCAGAATTCCTTTACCATTTGGGGAAAAACTGGACCAACCATTCTATCAAAGTATTTTACCCATCCTTAAAAGTTAACTGTTGAACGAAGATCAAACCCATTTTTCGCCATACAGTCAAAATCAACCATAAACTCACAGAGTACCTCTAGTTTGTTCACTGGTGTGAGAAGTGTGCGTTCTGGTTCTTTGTAAGCTTCATTACCCATTTGCGACGAAGATGAACCAACCATTGTAGAAACCAAGCATTGATGTGATGAAGATGAGGTAGCCATTAAAGAAGAACTTTTGAGATGACTAGGGATTCTTTTAATTTTTGATTTGAAAATTAAGCAATGAAGAAGAGCAAAATGCATAAGGTGTGTGAGATAATGAAAGTGTGAAATGTGTTACAGCGTGAAATATATATTAGGGCACAAAGAGAAACATAAATCAAATAAAAAATAATGATTTAACGCATTAAATGAGATTTGACAAAGTGGGGGGAAAAAGAGAATTTCAATGATTCAAACAGTACCTGAAACGGCGCCTCAGCTTGTGTACACTCAATCGTTTCCAAAAATTAGATTAGAAGTGACACGTGTTTGATGTGTTGTGCCTCTGAAGCTCTTTTAGAAAATGAATTGTTAACTAACGTTCAGATCCTCTGAAGCTTATTAACTCAGATTTTCACAAAAATAAAGTAACTTAAAAAATTCCAGATGCAATACTTCAGAGTATGGACTTTAAACACTTTTCATCTGAATAAATTTAATTCTGAATAAAGATTTTATTCTGGACAAAAGTCCATACTAATATTTTTCAGAATAAATTTAAATCTATCTTCAGAGAGGGGTTTTGTAAAAATATCAGCCCATTGATGATCTGTATCAACATAATTTAAACTTAATATCCCTTTTTGAGTATAGTCTCTGATGAAGTGGTGTTTAATCTCTATATGTTTTGCCTTTGAATGTAAAATTGGATTTTTAGAAAGACAAATTGCAGAAGTATTGTCACAGAAGATAGGAATATTACTCTCATGTATTTGATAGTCCTTCAACTGACTCTTCATCCAAAGCATCTGGGTACTACAACCAACAACAGCAATATATTCTGCCTCTATAGTTGAGAGTGCTATAGTGGGTTGCTTCTTGTTGTACCACGAGATCAGATTGCCTCCCAGAAACTGACAGCTTCCAGAGGTACTTTTACGTTCAACTCTATCTCCAGCAAAATCAGCGTCACAGAAGCCTACTAATTTATATTCATCAGATCTTCTGTAACACAGACTCACGTTAGTTGTACCTTTCAGATACCTCAGAATTCTCTTAACAGCAGTTAAGTCAGATTCTTTAGGATCTGATTGGAATCTAGCACATAAACATACACTGAAGAGAATATCAGGCCTAGAAGCAGTCAAATACAGAAGAGAGCCAATCATACCTCTGTGCAGCTTCTGATCTACCTTTTTACTTACCTCTTCTTTTCCCAGAGTACAAGTTGGATGCATGGGAGTCTTAGCTGGCTTACTCTCTATTAGATTAAACTTCTTCAGAAGCTCCTGCACATACTTCGTCTAATGTATGTAGGTGCCTTCTGGAGTCTGATTAACATGAATGCCCAGAAAGAATCTTAGCTCTCCCATCATGCTCATTTCAAACTCTGCCTGCATAGACTTAGAAAATTCCTTTCCAAGTGAAATATTTGTGGTTCCAAAAATAATATCATCAATATAAATCTGACAGATTAATATATCTTTCTTAATTGATTTATGAAAATGAGTGGTATCAACCTTTCCTCTGATAAACTTATTTTCCAGAAGAAAATTACTCAGCCTTTCATACCAAGCTCTGGGGAGCTTGTTTTAGGCCATATAGTGATTTCTTTAATTTAAAAACATGCTCTGGAAATATTTCATTTTCAAATCCAGGAGGTTGATGAACATATAATTCTTCTTCTATTAAACCATTTAAGAAAGCACTTTTAACGTCCATCTGATACAAAGTGATGTTATTATGTACAACAAACGAAATTAGCAAGCGTATGGATTCTAACCTTGCCACATGAGCATACGTCTCTGTGTAGTCAACACCTTCTTACTGACTGTAGCCTTGAGCAACAAGTCTAGATTTATTTCTAATGACTTCTCCTTGCTTATTTAACTTATTTCTGTAGACCCATTTTGTTCTAATAATGTTGAATCCTTTTGGTCTTGGAACCAGATCCCAGTCATCATTTCTTGTGAACTGATTCAGCTCCTCTTGCATATCAAGTATTCAATCGTTGTCTTGCAGAGCTTCATCCACAGAGGTAGGTTCAATAATTGACACCAAACTAAACAATGATGTCCCAGAGGATTTGAGGAAGGATCTTGTTCTTATAGGATCATCCTTCTTTCCAATAATCATCTCCTCTGGATGAGAAGATTTGATTCTGGAGGATCCTTTCAGAGTTTGTTCTTCAGAAATAGTTAAGTTGTCCAGATGAGCAACTAATGGAGTGGCATTTGGAGTTGCTTCTGGTTCTTTAGCTGGAACTTTGTTTGCCTCTGATTCTTCAGAGTCTGTGAGAATAACTTCTCGATCTGCAGAAATTTCAGACTGCTTTGGCTTTTGATTGCCAAGCTTATCATCAAATCTGACATGAACTAATTCTTCCACAATCTGTGTTTCAGTATTGTATACTCTGTAGCCTTTTGAGTGTTCAGAATATCCAAGCATAAAACACTTTTGTGCTTAAGAGTCAAATTTGTTCAGATTATCTTTAGTGTTCAGAATAAAACAAATACATCCAAAAGGATGGAAATATGAGATGTTGGGCTTTCTATTCCTCCACAATTCATAAGGAGTCTTTTCCAGAAGAGGTCTTACAGAGACTCTGTTCTGAATATAGCACGCTGTATTTATTGCTTCTGCCCAAAAATGTTTAGCCATATTTGTCTCATTGATCATGGTTCTGGCCATTTCTTGCAATGTTCTATTCTTTCGTTCCACAACTCCATTATGTTGAGGAGTTATAGGATAAGAGAAATCATGTGCAATGCCATTCTCTTTAAAATATTTTTCAAAAAATTTATTTTCAAATTCACCACCATGATCACTTTTGACTTTGACAATATTAAATTTATTTTCATTTTGGACTTGATTGCAGAAATCAAAAAATACAGAGTGAGACTCATCCTTGTGCTTTAGGAATTTTACCCATGTCCATCTGCTGTAGTCATCAACGATGACAAGCCCATACTTCTTGCCTCTAATGGATGCGGTTTTCATTGGTCCAAACAAATCAATGTGCAGAAGCTCTAATGGTCTAGAAGTAGAAACAACATTCTTTGGTTTGAAAGTGGATTTTGAAAATTTGTCTTTCTGACATGCTTCACAAAGAGCATCTGAGTTGAACTTCAACTTAGGAAGTCCTCTGACCAGATTAAGCTTGTTAATCTGAGATATACGTCTCATGCTAACATGTCCCAATCTTCTATGTCAGACCCATTGCTCATCATTAACAGACATAAGATATTTAACATTTTGACTTTTCAATTCTGAAAGTTTTATTTTATAAATGTTGTTCTTTCTTTTATCATTAAAGAGGATTGATCCATCTTTCTGACTAACAGCTTTGCAACATTTTTGATTAAAGATAATATCATAACCATTGTCACTTAATTGACTTATGGACAATAAGTTATGAGTTAATCCTTCTACAAGCAGAACATTTGAGATAGAAGGGAGGTTACCATTACCAACTGTTCCAGAGTCAATGATCTTGCCCTTTTGGTTTCCTCTAAACTTCACGTCTCCACCAGATCTAAGTTCCAGACTTTGGAACATAGACCTTCTTCCCGTCATTTATCGTGAGCATCCAGAGTCCAGATACCAGGACTGGTGTCTCAACCTTGCTGCTAAGGACATCTGAAACATAGATTATTTTATCCTTAGGTACCCATATCTTTTTGGGTCCTCTGGGGTTAGTTGTTCTGAAAGTTCTGCCTGAACTTCTATCCATTGAAAGCAGTTGTGTTCTGACGCAGCTTAGGTTTATTAAATATTGTGGTGTTATGATCTGAACGTGTGTATTTTATGTCATGTGAGTGACCAAATTTAAAATGAGATACAGAGGAGTATAATTGATAATTAACTCATCAACAAGTTTTGGATTTGATTCCTTCCCAGAAGATGATTCATATCCAATCCCTTTTTTGTTGTTCCTACTCACACCATATATCATAGAAGCTATTTTGCTTTTGTCTATGCTTCTGGACAAGAACCTTTGAAAACTATGGTCATACTCTTTTAAAATATTTTTAGAGCTAGACGTAGTATCTGTTTCAGATTTTTGTTGAGCTTTTTCCAATTCAATTTTAATTTGAAAATTATTTTCTTTCAGCTCAGCAATTTCTGATTTCAGTTGACCAGTCTCAGATGCAAGACTGCTTTGCAGCTTCTTGTATTTGAGTCTGATCTTACTATAGTTTTCACACATTTCAGATAAGCTTTCAATTAACTCAGCTCTGGTGAGATCAGCAAATACCTCTTCTGAATCTAGTTCTGATCCAGATTCAGATGATTCTTCATGCTCTTTTATGTCAGCCATTAGTGCAACTTTTGCACATTCGTCTTCAGACTCTGACGAGGCTTCAGAAGAGTCTGAGTCATCCCAAGTAGCCATCAGGACTCTCTTTTTCTTCTCAAACTTCTTCTTGGGTTTATCCTTCTAAAGTTTGGGACAATCATTCTTGTAGTGTCCTGGCTCTTTGCATTCATAGCACACTACTTCCTTTTTGCTAGATCTTCTATGACCAGAGGATTCTCCACGGTGTCCTGGTCTTTTAAATTTTCTGAACTTCTTTTGCTTGTGCTTCCAGAGTTGATTTATTCTTCTGGATAGTAAAGATAGTTCATCTTCATCTGATGAAAAATCTCTAGAGCTTTCTTCTAGTACCCGAAAAGCTTTAGTTTCAGATTTATTGTTAGATTTTAAAGCTATGGACTTACCTTTCTTCTGAGGCTCATCTTCTTCAAGCTCTATCTCATGGCTTCTTAAAGAACTGATGAGTTCCTCTAGAGTAATTTTGTTCAGATCTTTTGAGAGCTTTAACGCTGTGACCATAGGTCTCCACCTCTTTGGTAAACTTCTGACTATATTCTTTACATGATCAGAAGTGGAGTAGCCTTTGTCAAGAACCTTCAATCCAGCAGTAAGAATCTGGAATCTAGAAAACATGGTTTCCACAGATTCATCTTCCTCCATCTTGAAGGCTTCATACTTTTGAATCAGCGCTAGAGCCTTTGTTTCTTTCACCTGCGTGTTTCCCTCATGCGTCATCTTCAAGGACTCAAACATGTCATGTGTTGTATCTCTATTAGTGATTTTCTCATATTCAGTATGAGATATAGCGTTCAGCAGAATTGTCCTTGCCTTGTGGTGATTCCTGAAGTCTTTCTTTTGTTGATCAGTCATTGATTTTCTATCAATCTTTTTACCTTCACCATTAGTGGGGTGAGTGTATCCATCAATGACTATATCCCAGAGATCAGCATCATAGCCAAGAAACAAGCTTTCGATTATGTCCTTCCAGTAATCAAATTTTTCTCCATCAAACATAGGAGGCTTTGTGCTGATTCTGTCTTTCTCTTCATATTTGTTGTTTAACCCAACATTGTTTGAAGATTCAGCCATAATAAATCAAAGAGTTTTCCAACTCGATCTTTTCTCTATCACTGTTAAGTGATAACACTCATAACCGTGCTCTGATGCCAACTGAAGGTAGGAAAACACTTAGAAGTGGGGGTTGAATAAGGGTTTTCAAAACAAATAAGGTAATAAAAATAACAAGTATTTTTATACTGGTACATTTGAACTCAAACTACTCCAGTCCACCCGACCAAGGTGATTTCGCCTCTTTCAAAAGAGGACTTAATCCAATAATCGAAAACTGATTACAATATTTTCACTAAGACAAACTTGTCTTAGTCTTCTCAAGAATACTGACCACAACTTGGTCTCTCAAGGATCTATTACAAAGTAATACAATAAAGTGTGTTTAAGTGCTTCTTAGAAAAGCTATTTCACAACAGTGATTTTACACAAAATTAAGATCAATGAATTTTCTATTTGCTTGTTCGTTGTAGAATGATGTTGTTGGTGTATTGATGTTCTTCACTTGGTTGTTTTTCACATTTGAATTGTTGTTGAAGACTTGTTTAAATACTTCACATCCATTTCTCAAATAGCGTGCACATACACAAAAGAGGAATGTTCAGAGATATCCTTTTTGTTCTGAAATCCTGTGCCATACACACAAGAGGAATAGTGCTGTTGGATGTAGGAATAATGTCGTTGGAATAGGCAACGAGTCTTTCTTGAACAACATCTTTTGAATTGAACGAATATGGAAATATTTCCTGCATCAGATCTTCTGATGATGTTCCATTTTCTTCTGCATCAGATCCTCTGATGATGTTCCATTTTCTTCTGCATCAGATTAACTCACTTCCAGAGTTCTGATGATGTTACATTTTCTTCTTATCAGAGTGAGTCTCTTCCAGAGTTCTGCAGCTTAATGCTAGCGTGATTGTTTTAACAAACTGTTCATCCAGAGGAACACTTTAGATCAGAGCAGATCTTCGCTCTTACGTGTTATCCAAATGTACCACTTTGTTACTGACGTTTCAGAGTCTTACTTGTTTTGATTCTCAGAGCCCCTACAGTTGCAGAGTTGAGTTTAGTACGCTCAGAGTTTTCTGAAACTTCGCTTTATACTCTACGCTCAGAGCCTTCTGTAGCTTCTCTTTTTACCAAACGCTCAGAGTCTTCTGTAGCTTAACGTTCAGAGGAATATTTATTATGTTATCTGAAACAAAAAACACTTGAACAAAATTAGAGTATATATTTTCTTCATACAAAATTTCATTATTGTTATCATCAAAACATTGAGATATATTAAGAACCAATTTGTGTTCTAACAAGCACATTTTCAAATTTTTAGGAGCACATTTGTCATGGTGCTCAAAGAAGCAATCATGGTTGCATTATTTTGTTGTGAAGCTGAATATATTGTAGGTGCTGCTGCAACATGTCAAACATATTGGCTCAAATCCTTGTCGAATGAATTGATGATCAAGTTATAAGAGTCAATCAAGCCGCTAATAGGCAACAAATCAACAATCAAACTAGTCAAAAATTCAATTGCACATGTAAAGAGCAAGCATAAAGAAACCAAATTTTACTTGAGCAAGCATAAAGAAACCAAATTTTACTTTCTTACGAACAAAGTCACAAAAGGAAAGGTTGAAGTTGTGTACTTCCCAACTGAAGAATAAATGGATGATGTTCTTATTAAATCCATTAAAGATTGCAACACATAAAATTGAGAAGGAAACTTAAAGTCATAACTTTTAAAATTTTGGATTAAGAAGGGATGTTAAGTATAATCCAAACATTATTCCAGTAGAGTTTATTATGCCAATAGGAGTTAGTTAAATATATTTATTTTTATTTTAGTTTGTTATAAATACTTACTGCGTAATTACTGAGTAAGTAACACCTACATATAGGGTTGACAATGAACCGAACCAACTCGAAAATAGTTCAAAGTTTGATTCGACAATTAAATCGTTGAACTAGGTTCATGAACTTAGAGCAAAAATTAAGTTCGTTAACTAAATGAGCTGAATTTGAACTATACATAGTTCGACTCGTTAGGTTCATGAGTCAACTCGATTACACATGAGAAGAATTATATTGTCTTTAGGATTAGGTTTAAATATTTACTCCAAATCTTAGACAAATTTAATCTTCAATTTAGTAGTTTTTGAATTAGACTCTCAAA
This sequence comes from Lathyrus sativus, assembly GCA_963859935.3. NCBI lineage: Eukaryota > Viridiplantae > Streptophyta > Magnoliopsida > Fabales > Fabaceae > Lathyrus > Lathyrus sativus. Next base: position 16,145,028 of record OZ012735.1, read on the forward strand.
TGTATCTCTTAAAAGTTGTGTAGGTTTTGAATTAGTAGATTTCGAAGATAAAGTTAAATTTCAATATGATAACTTTTATTTTATTTTAATATTTTATTTTCAAAAAATATATTTATTTAAAATGTCAAATATACTAAAAAATATATAAATTTTAAAAAATAGTTTTTAAGCCCGTGAATCATGTGAGCTGAACCTAATGAGATGAACCTAACGAGTTGAACCGAACTGTTCGTAAACTTATAACGAGTCGAGTTTGAGCTTAAAAAAAAATTTGTGTCGAACTCGAACTCGAACTCGAACAATTTTTAACGAATCGAGCCGAGTTAGGTAAGTTCGACTCGACTCGATTCATTTCCAACCCTACCTATGAAAATAGGTTCCTCTCTTTTATTTTCTACTCATTACTATTTTTTTCTCTTCTTTCAAATCTATTATTTTTAATAACATCAAAATACTTTTTAAAGTTAATCTTCACGTATCTTAATGACATTAAAAAATAATTATAATTAATATTAAAATTTATATAAAATGAGTTTCTAACATTTCATATTTATTTAATATTTACAATTTACAGATAATTATTTCTTTTGGAAACAAAAGTATGCTATTTCTGTGGAATCTTTTCTTTATAGAACATTTATGTGGAATCTTGTTTTTTATGGTCCAAACAAAATATATCAAAAAGTTGAAAAGACGTGAATTTCTATCAAACTAATAATAGTAATATTAGTTCTTGTTTTTTAAAATTCTTTTGAAAGTGTACATATATCCATACCACTTTCGGAGGATAGCCAGTTAGCCACACATCAAGGTGGAGCAGCTCAACAGCTGGTGATGAGATGATGTCCAATTTTTATCAAGACATGTTCACTTACTCTAATAATTATGTTTCAATCATGAAACTAAAAAAATAAATAGTATAAGTAGATTATTATCATCACTTGTTTAGATGAAGACCTGATACATAAACTAATATATTGATCTTTATGCTTGATTGAAATTTGAAAAAGTCTCTCTCTCTCTCTACTCTCTCTCTATATATATATATATATTTTGTGATGTTGATATTTTTACTTTAATTATTAAAAAGTAGGTATTTATTTGTCGGTTTTGCACTTGTGGGTATGAATTTAGCCACGTGTTTGTTAGTGTCGGTTGTACTCATGCAAAAAGTTTTGCAAGATTTAAATCTTCTAGAAAAGAACTTAAGTTTGATATTAAAGTTCTATATATAACATGTAGTGGGACATAGGCTAGTTTGTATTGGGTGGGAATTTTTTCGTGTGATCTTTTGGTTTGTATGTGGGTAAGAGTACTCTTGTATTCTATTTCAATGAAAATTTGCTTTAAGAAAAAAAATAGTTTTAATGGATTTATCGTATTAGATTTGATTTTTTTTGGCAGTTCATTTTTATTTATATTTTAGTACAAAGGGTCTAAATCGAAATGAATCATTTATAATTATATTTTTGAATTTGATGACTTTTTTTTTTCAAATCAATTTAATATTATACAAGGGAACATTTCTATTGATATGGTTAACTAGCATACTTTTTATAAAAGAAAACTCTTATTCAGAATTGTGCCTCATCTTCAAAATGGATTAGTTAGAATATAAGATGAGATGTCTTCCATTCAAATTTGATTTTGGGTTTGGGTAGCTAACAAATGAGCCAGTTTATCGGCTGATATATTGACATAGACAAACTCAATGTTTTTAAATCGGTTATGTTTGTTGTTAATAAGGTTGCAAACCCTAATCCAGTTGTTTCTTTTTTCTTCTTCGTCGTTTATACTATTTTGAATGATGTTCACAAGAACTTTGCAGTCTGATTCGAAAGTAATTTTCTTGAATCCATGATAGCTTGCAATGAAAGGGTGAAAGGAGATGATGATCCCCTCTTAATTGAAACAATGGCGATGAAAAGAGCAGTGAAAGGGTGTCTTTTAACCAGGTTGCCTTTGGTAGGGAGGATATTGTGTAGAACTTTCCATAGAAGATGTTAGACGACGATAATGATCTAGAAGGGGGTTGAATAAATCACTTATTAAAAACAGGGTCGACGCTTATTAAGATTTAGATTTTAAAAAGTTTTAAGCGGAAGCGACTGAGGAACTATACTCGTCTAAACGAACCGTTATAAAAAAGATCAGATATACGCAAAGCCTATATGGAGTGCCGATAAAGACAGGAATTAGAATCAATAGTTTGAATACAAATCAACCAAATTTTGTTCACTTAAAGTTGGACAGTTTCCAATGTGTGTGAAATATAAACTGATTGAAAAACAACTCAAGTGTTTGTGTTCACGCAATTAGTCGAACACCTGGTGTGCGAAGAACCTCAAATAAATTTCAATAGGTGAATTAAGTGCTATGTTCTTCAATTACAATCAAAAGATTGTAATGAGGTTTCTAAAAATGTTTCAGCACTAACACACACCAAAATTTTAATCAACTAATATGTTTGCACACAAACTCAAAATTCAGCAATGAAAATAGTAAAAAGAGAGAACACCAATTTGTTAAGGCAGTTCCCCCGTCGTCCTCGCTTAGGGTACGTCTGCCTTCAATTCTAAAAATAGAATTGAGACATGTATATATAATCAGTTGCAAATTGTTTTTACAAGAGAAGCAATAGAATTCAAACAATCAAACCTAAATGCTGATGTCGAGCCTATGCCTTTTATTCCCTTGATTCAAGATGAATAAAGTCCTTCGAACGTGATGAGTAAACCTCCGATTATGGCACCACCTTTGAACAACCCTTTGGTCTTCAAATTTTTCCCAGTTGATTTCAAACACCAACGATTCAAACCCAAAACTTCCTACCACAATCCTCCGGTTAATGCTACTAAATTGACAAAACCTCTCGTTCTTCAATTACCTTCTCTAGGCTAAACCTGTGAAGGAACAATTTGTGCAAAACCCCCAAAATCCAAGATTCTTGGAGGACAAACCCTCAAGATTTTATTCAAGAAAAACCCACTGATTTCTCAACCCAAACTCGATACACCAATCCTAAGTTTGGACGTTATCACCTCGATGATGCAGAATACACAACAAAAATGATTATGTGTAGTTGTTGAGAAAATGCAAGAAAGAGGATGAAGATGATGAGAACCAAATTAGTGTATATATTCACTTTTCTTGTTATTATGGTGAAGAACGAACTAACTCAATATATATGCAAAATTGAAACCAAACAACCAACATAACAATCACTTAGAATGTTAAGCATAAGAGAAACTCTGCGAGAAACGCGCGAGCGGTCGACCTAAAACAAGGGGAAGGTCAACCTGAGCTCTCCCGAATTCAGGATTATGTAGGAAACGACATTGTGCATCGACCGGAACAGGTCCATGCGTTGACGCAAAGCACCCCAATTTTGACAAGCACAAATCCACACAGTATGAGTCGACCGGAGGGTTTATGCGAGCTCTCCTGAGAGCAAGACATGAAAATTGACTTCTATAAGAGTCGACCTAAGCATGCTATGAGTCGATTCAAAGACTCAGAAGTTGCAAAAATAAAAATTTTCATATATTTAGCTACTTCTAAGAGAACCTAATGCATCTCTAACTTGACCAACATGATCAAACTCATATAGAACACACATAGTGCTCTTTCTATATATACCTAGATATGTTTTGATAAATGTTTGACACAAGAAAGATAACGTATGCATATGCGACTATATATGTTTTGACATCATTAAAACAAGTATAACCAAGAATGAGGCACTTTCCCCTCACAAAAGAGTCTTTCGTCTAGGCGTATTCCTAAGTTCCTTTTTCTATTGTATTATGTTATGGTAGCCAACTTTCACACTGTAGTTCACAATCTTACTCTCCTTCTAGATAATAGTATCTTCATCTTCTAGGTTTTTACGGGGGATCCTTTCGATGGTCTCTATATCAATTTGAAGAAAGTTTATGTTAAGAGTTTGGTAGTTCCAATTAGGGGTGGCAAACTGGATGGATTGGATGGATATGGATTGGATTGTTAATGGATGGATTAAAACAATCCATTAATCCATTAACAATCCACTAAAATTTTCTTAAAACTATCCAATCCAATCCATCCATTAACATATTTTTAATGGATGGATATCCATCCATCCAACTTTTTTTTTAATTTTGAAAATTTTATTTTTTGTATTTTAAAATTTTTTTTTAATATATTTATTAAAAAAACTGAATTTTTTGTATTTTCAAAAAAAAATTGATATTTTAATTTTTGAAAAATATCGATTTTTTTTCGAGAAAAAATTTTATTTTTTTTCGAAAAACAAATCAGTTTTTTATTCTGAAAAAAAAAACGATTTTTTTTCAAAAACAAAAGTCGGCTTTTTTTCGAAAAACAAATAAGTTTTTTATTCTGAAAAAAAAAACTGATTTTTTCCAAAAAAAAAGTCGGTTTTTTTTCGAAAAACAAATCAGTTTTTTATTCTGAAAAAAAAAACGATTTTTTTCTAAAAAAACGGTTTCTTAAAATATGTTGGATAGATTTAATTCAATCCATTAACTTATTTTTTTTGTGGTGAATGGATTGGATGAATTTTTTGATGGATGGATTGGATGGATTTTACCTTAATGGATTCAATTGCCACCTCTAGTTCCAATTATGTTTTTCTTCATTAATGAGTTCACTAACTCCACTTATCCTCGTCTCTAGAAGTACTTGTGTCAGGAGTTTAAACATACAATAACTATGAATCCAGTTTTCCTCCCAAACATTAACTTTATCCCTTTTTCCAGTGATCCAATAAGTTCCCCTTTCTAAAATCCATTTACTGCTGATAATACTTCACCATAGGTAGCTAAGCTTTCACCATAGTTTAGCATGAAGGAAGTTGGAAATAGGGTAGCAGTTGACCTTGAAGATTTTGGCAACTAAGGAGTTGGGTTTAGTTTGGAGTCTCCATCCATGTTTGGCTAATAAAGCTTCATTGAAAGCTCTCATAGCTTTGAAGCCTAGAATTCTTAAGGATGCTGATGGCTCCCGTTTTTCCCAATGAATTTCGTTTTACCTTTTTTGTTTCCCCACAAAAAATTAGCCATCATGCTCTCAAATCTATGGTTAAGAGTACTTACTTGGGATAAGGAAGGAGCTCATGATGTAAATGGGAATAGCCGGAATAAACGCTTTAATGAGAGTAGCCCGACCAACATAAGATAGGCTTTTAGTATCTTAGCTATTTAATTTTTTTTTCTAATTCTATCAATGAAATAGTTAAAAGTTTTAATGTTAGATGAGCCCATGATAGTAGGTAGACCCAAGTATTTACGAATGCCAAGGGTTATGGGTATGTTTAGGTGCTAAGTGAAGGTATTTATCTTGTCGTTGGTGGTATTTCTACTGAATATCATCTTTGACTTGTCCAGGTTAAGCTTTATCCCCGAAGCCTCTTGGTAGATATTGATGATGTGCAGAAGGGTTTTAGCTTCTTCTTCATTTTCCTTTCAGAAAATAAGGTTGTAATATGCAAATAAAAGGTGAGTTATGTCAAGGATTTGTATAGTATCTTGATGCCAGTGATTTTGTTGTTATTATTAGCTATATTGATTAGATTAGAAAAATTATCAGCATATAATATAAAGAGATAATGAGATAAAGGGTTCCCTGTCTAATCCCTCTAGAAGGTTGAAAGCTCTAAGTGGGGATGCCATTTATGACAATAAAGAAGGTGATTGTAGTAACACAAGCCAAGGTAGTATTAGTAATATTTTGGGGAAAACCTAAGTTCACCAATGTATCTCTTATAAAGGTCCATTTCAGTCCCTCATAAGCATTTTCCATGTCATTTTGATGCCCATATAACTATTCTTTCTCTTAGTATTCCTATTAAGATATTTTAAAACCTCAAAATATATCATAGTGTTGTCTATGATGAGATTTTTTTCAACAAAATCATTTTGGTTCTCATTGATGAGACAGGGGAGAGTCCTTTTGATTCTATTGGCTATGGTTTTAGTGGAAATTTTCATGATGACATAGTATAAGGCTATGGGCATATAGTCAAAAGGGAGTTTGGGGTGGTTATATTTTAGTATCAGACAAATATGAATGTGATTAATATCCTTAGGATTAACATTGTTGTTCAGGATGCTAAGGATGGTCTTAGTAACATCATTGCCCACTATGTCCCAGTAGGATTGGTAGAATATCTCATGAATGCCACTAGGGCATGCTGATGCCATGGTGTTCATTTTGTACATGGAACAAAACACCTCTTCAACTGTGAAAGGATTAGAGAGATCTTCAATCATGTTGGAGGTTAGTTTATTGTAATTGATCTTCTGAAAGAGTTAATTATGGTTGCGGTTGCTAGAGATAAGTTTTTTTTTATGATGCGACTCAAGAAGCAATTATAGATGCCATCCTCCTTATTAGTAGTGTCACCATTATTGTTTGTAATGTTACTGATTTTGTTATGCACTTTTCTTTTCTTAGCCTTGCTGTGAAAAAACTTGGTATTACAAACACCCTCCTACAACCAGTGAACTTTGGCTTTCTAGGACCACCAGAGTTCTTCCTGCTTCAGATGGGTATTAATATAATTTTTAATATAAGTTATGAGGAGTTTTTTCTTGTTGTGTTGGTTATCCTATTGTGCTTTGTTAATATTTTCTTGTAGATGCTTAAACTTTTTGTGGAACCCTCCATATTCTTTCCTACCCCATTCCTATAGAGTATTAAGAGTATGTTACAAACCAAATGGGTCCCAACAACACAAACAAAAGAAAAAATAAAATAGACAACAACAATTTCAATATTGTGCCAAGAGAAAGACCCAAAAGATGAGCCCAATTGCCCATTAGGTTCAGAATGTGAACAAATATCTTGCGGTGATAAGCTTGTGAGTTGTCATAGTACTACCTCCAGCCTTTATTACCGTTAGTACCTGACAATATTGAGGATAAGAATAATTTAGTTTCTATTCATCAAATGTAGTAGATGTTGACAAGTGTCTCTAGATCCTATAATTAAGGCACAATTGTATTCTTTGCAGTTTATTTAAGGACGCAAAAAGTAATGTAAAAGGGAGAAAAATTATCACCTCAAAATCTCTCTTTTCTCTCAGACTTTCCCTGACACAAGGGAATTTAATTTCTGCATATTTTTCTTAACATTTGGTGCTCTCATTACCTGATATCATGCCTCCCTGACACAACCACCTAAACCACCTACCCTCTAACAACTACAAGAATCCATTAACAACCTCACTGCAGCCTTTTCCTCTTTCCGGAACACTTAAGACCAACGCGATGAGGATTATTTAGCTTCCATGGAATCTCTACAATCCCAAATTCCTGTCCAAGCCCAGACTTTTCCTAGCCAGGGCACCCCGCACGCAGATCTCACGATGAAACCACCTAAGTTACGCCTCTTGCCTTTTGACGGCACAAACTCCCTCGATTGGGTCTTCCAAGCTAACCAGTTTTTCACTCACTACGCCATTCCCCACCACCAACAATTAGCTCACGTTGCCGGCTACATGATTGGTGACGCCCTTGGTTGGTACCAATGGATGTTCAACAATCACCTCCTTTCAACATGGAAGGCTTTCACACGAGCTTTGGAGGTTCATTTTGGACCCTCTGCTTACGACAACCATCAACATGCCCTTTTCAAACTCAAACAAACAACATTAGTTGCTGACTATCAACGGGATTTTGAACGTCTTTGTAATAGGGTAACAGGTCTATCACCTTTGGCTATCACTGGCTGTTTTGTCTCAGGTTTAAAATTCCATATCCAAAATGAACTTGCTGTCCATCAACCTACATCCATTTCCTAGGCCATAGGCCTTGCAAAGCTCATTGAATCCAAAACTTTTGTCGCACGACCTTTTCAAGCTATTACATCTAAATATCCCAACCCAAAACCCCGGCTTCTACCCACTCCCCCGCATCAATTACCCCAACGTAATACACTCCCTCAAACCCCTTTTCCTATTAAACGATTGACTCCCACAGAGATGCAACAAAGACGTACACAAGGATTGTGTTTTAACTGTGATGAGCGATTTCATCCTAGCCACCGCTGTAAATCCAAACAATTCTTGTTACTCCTGGATACCGATGACTCCACACCGACAAATGCTAATTTATGTGCTCTCATTACACAAACAGACACAATCCCATTACTCGAAGCCCAAACAGATCCTGAAATTACTCAACAAGACACAAATGTTACCATTACAGAACCACTTAACATTGAACCAACACTATTCCAATTGTCCCTCCAAGCTGTCACTGGCCATTCCTCCCCCCACACCTTACGCTTCACTGCATCCATTCATGGCCACCACATTACAGTTTTGGTCGATTCAGGTAGCTCCCATAACATCACTCAACCGCGCGTAGCCTCTTTCTTACACCTCCCTATCCAAGCCTTGTCATCATTTTCAGTGATGGTAGGTAACAGTGATCACTTACATTGCACAGGTCTTTGCAAAGAGACCCCTTTAATGGTTGATCAACATCTTTTCACGGTTTCCCTTTACGTTCTTCCTATCCAAGGGGCTGATGTGGTTCTTGGGGTTTAATGGTTGCAAACTTTAGGGCCATTTGTCTCTGATTTTAGTGTTCTTTCTATGCAGTTTTATCAAAATGATGCTCTCCTCACCATCACTGGTTCTAAACCTAACACCCTAACACAAGCTTCTTCCCACCAACTACACCACATGCTACAAACTAATGCCATCGCAACCTTTCACTCTATTTCCATGGTCCCCACCCATCCCACACATATTTCACCACCACAAAGCACCAATCCTTTAACATATGCACAACTCATTCAAACCTTTCACCCTGACATACACCCTATCCTTAATAACTACCTTCCCATTTTCTCAAAACCACAAGGTTTACCACCTTCAAGATATCATGACCATCACATCCACCTCCAACCCAATGCTACTCCTATCAACATCAAACCATACCGATACCCCCACTATAAAAAAGAAACCATGACCAACCTTATTAAAGAAATGTTGCAAGATGGGATAATCCAACCTAGCACTAGCCCATATTCCTCACCCGTCCTACTAGTGAAAAAAAAGATGGCTCCTGGCGGTTTTGCTTAGATTATAGGGCTCTTAACAACATCACCATCAAGGACCGTTTCCCCATACCAACCATTGATGAGCTCTTAGATGAGTTACATGGAGCAACCTATTTCTCCAAAATTGATTTAAGGTCCGGTTACCACCAAATTCGTTTAGTTCCAGAAGATTTTCATAAAACTGGTTTTTGCACGTTTGACGACCACTATGAATTTCTAGTGATGCCTTTCGGCTTATCTAACGCCCCTTCAACCTTCCAAGCCGCCATGAATGACCTCCTTCGACCCTACCTCCGCAAATTCACCCTCGTCTTCTTTGACGACATCTTAATCTACAACCCCACATGGGAATTACACCTTACTCACATCAACCAAGTCCTAGCTTTACTTGCTACCCACCAATTCTATGCTAAACTATCCAAATGCCAATTTGGGGTCCTTTCTATTGAATATTTAGGACACATGATTTCAGCAAATGGTGTACAAGCTAATCCTTCAAAAATTCAGGCCATGATCTCTTGGCATCCACCTAAAAACATTATTGCACTTAAGGCTTTCCTTGGACTTACAGGATTCTACCATCGTTTTGTGTTGAATTACGCATCTATTTCCAGCCCTCTCACTGATTTACTGAAAGCTAATTCATTCAAATGGACAGACGAAGCAACTGTAGCTTTTGACACTCTCAAGGAAGCAATGATCAAACTAACTACACTTACCTTACCTGATTTCTCCCAACCCTTTAAAGTCGCGACTGATGCATCCACCACAGCAATTGGCGCTGTTTTGTCCCAAAACTCCCGACCCATCGCTTTTTTCAGCAAAAAGCTGAATGCCCGTCTTTCTGCCGCATCCACATATGTGCGAGAGTTATATGGCCTAACTGAAGCAATAAAAAAATAGAGACAATATTTGTTAGGATCCACTTTTAAGATCTTCACAGATCATAAGAGTTTGAAATGTCTCATGACACAAACAATCCAAACCCCAGAGCAACAAAAGTGGTTAACTAAACTTGTGGGTTATAACTATGAAATTCATTACAAACCTGGAAAAGACAATGTTGTCGCCGACACATTATCTCGAGTAACTGAGCCACCAATTGAGGAAATCTGTGCAGCTATTAGTTCCCCTTCTTCCCCTTTAATTTCTCAATTACAATCTTTTTTTCTACTAACCCTGCAAGTCAGAATCTAATCAGGAAAGCACAAGAAGACACCAAAATGAAGCAACATTTTTCTCAAAAATCAGACCTACTCTACTTTAAAGGTAGACTGTTTATACTGGAAGAAACAAGGCTTCGATTGGAAATTCTACAAGAATTCCATGCTTCACCTTTAGGCGGACACTCCGATATTCAAGCTACCTTGGCGCGTGTATCAGCATCCTTCTATTGGTCGGGTATGCACCGAGATGTCAAACAATTCGTCAATCGCTGCACCACTTGCCAACACAATAAATACAACACACATGCCCCTTACGATTTACTCCAACCGTTATCGTTACCTCAACAAGTTTGGGATGACATCTCCATGGATTTCATCACCAACCTTCCCCAATCGCACCATAAAACCACCATCTGGGTCATTATTGATCGCCTCACCAAATTTTCCCATTTTATTTTGCTGTCTGCAAGTTTCACTGCTGCCTCACTAGCTCCAATTTTCATTTCTGAGATCTACAAACTCCATGGGGCACCCAAAACAATTGTTAGCGACAAAGACCGTATATTTGTCAGTCAGTTTTGGCGCTCCTTGTACAAACACCTGGGCACCACACTTTCTTTCAGTAGCTCTTACCATCCTCAAACGACGGACAAATTGAAGTTGTAAACCGCTGTTTGGAAACATACCTGCGTTGTTTTGTGAGCGACGAGCCACAACTTTGGGTTCGCTTCCTCTCGCCTGCGGAATTTTGGTATAACATAGCTTTTCACTCTGCGATAGGTATGACTCTGTTCGAAGCCCTCTACGGTTGTAAACCACCCACCTTGGTTCCATACACCACTGGGAAAACCAAAATCAACACCTTGGATGAATTACTTCACAATAAAGCTTGCATCCTCCGTCTGCTCAAAGAAAACCTCACCAAAGCCAGAAATCGTATGGTTCAGCAAGTAAACCTCCATCGAAAGGACAAACAATTTGAAGTTGATCAATGGGTTTTCTTGAAATTACAATCTTACCGACAAAGTTCTGTCTAACATCGACCCTCACAGAAGCTAGCAAAGCGATACTATGGCCCTTTTCGCATCCGTCGACACATTGGTCCAGTAGCTTATGAGCTGGAGCTTCCTGTTTCCTCCCGGATCCACCCTGTTTTCCATGTGTCTCTCCTCAAGCTTTGTCACGGACAACCAATTACTCAGATCTCCCCCCTTCCTAATCCGGTAGCTTTTCCGCCTCAAGAACTGACCCCAATTGTTGTGCTAGCTCACAAACCTCTGCATGGTAAAATCAAAGAAGTACTGATTCAATGGGACGACATTGTAATTTCCGAAGCAACTTGGGAACAAAAGTCACTGTTTCAAGAAAAGTACCCCCACTTTAATCTTGAGGACAATATTTGTCTCAATGGGTACGGTAATGTTACAAACCAAATGGGTTCCAACAACACAAACAAAGGAAAAAATAAAATAGACAACAACAGATCCAATATTGTGCCAAGAGAAAGGCCCAAAAGATCAGCCCAATTGTCCATTAGGTTCAGAATGTGAACAAATATCTTGCGGTGATAAGCTTGTGAGCTGTCATAGTACTACCTCTAGCCTTTATTACTGTTAGTACCTGGCAATATTGAGGATAAGAATAATTTAGTTTCTCTTCATCAAATGTAGTAGATGCTGACAAGTGTCTCTAGATCCTATAATTAAGGCACAATTGTATTCTTTGCAGTTTATTTAAGGACACAAAAAGTAATGAAAAAAGGAGAAAAATTATTACCTCAAAATCTCTTTTTTCTCTCAGACTTTCCCTGACACAAGGGAATTTAATTTCTGCATATTTTTCTTAACAGAGTATGTCTGAGTTTTCCCTTGGGGTGATTATTGTTCGGATGGCACACTTGGTTTACAATTCCATGGATACTTGGGCTCTTCATCCAAATTCTCCCAAACTGCTTAGGCTTGTTGTTTCTGTTATAGTGGTCTGAATTCTGATTGTTATTAGAAGAGAAAGTGATTAGGATGCAGTGATGATCTGATATATGTTTGGGGAGATTAATGTTTAAAATATTTGGATAGTGGTTCATCCAGTTCTCAGTTGCGACAAATCTCTCCAATCTGGCAGTAATATACTTTTGATTTTGCTGATTATTGGTCCAAGTTTCCATATTGCCTTTGTAACATAAGTCATTGATAATATAGTTAGATACAGTTGTATTAAAAGCACAAGTGATATCAAAGTCAACGGGGGTTACCCCACATTTTTTCTCGAGAGTTATAAATAATATTAATATCACTAAAAAGCAACCATTGGGAGATGGCATAACATATCGTCAGGTTATTTATTAGGTTACAAGTTAGTATCTTTTTATTAAGATTAGGGTACTCGTACATCCCCATACCCCTCCATTTGTTATTATTACCACCACATAGAAATCAATGATATTATTTCTACAATCAATAATCTCGAGGTTTATGTAATTACCTAACATCAAAGTAATCCCACCCGCATACCACCCCCTATAGTATTACAATTCACACTATGAATGTTGGTTAAGGTCCCAACTCTAAGGATTTTATCAAAAACATTATCATTATCTTGCTTAGTTTTGCAAAAGAAAATAATATCAAGAGAGATATATGAGATCATATGGATGAGCACTCTAACTGTATGAGGGTTTCCTAACCCCCTAAAGTTCCACGAGAGGATCTTCATGTGTCCTTGGCAACCTCCACAATGGGGCTTGACATGACATTAATCTTTTGGTTGTCTTCAAGCTCCATAATTCTTATTTTCTTGTTGTAGTTATTAGGATTACCTTTCTGGTCTTACTAGTTATCTTTCTGTCTTTGAGTTTTGTCCTCTTCCTCCTCCATCTCCAGCTTAGCTAATTGAGTCAACATAGTGTCGCGACTGCGAAAAGGGACGGCGAAAACAAACAGAAGATTCGCCACCGAACGTTATTTATCCCAAAGAGAGGGAAAGGAAATGACCGAAGAAAACATAAGAGAATGGGAAAGACAAGGTCATCGCAACCAAATCTTGGGTTCAGGAGTCAGTTACGTAAGGGGAAGGTATGAGCACCCCTCACGTCTGTTGTACTCAACATAATCCATGCTTGTTGTCTAAATCTATGGGTGAAAGTTATCTAAGAGCTATTTCTAAATGGGGGAGAAAGAAAATAAAAGACTCGGTAGGACATCGCCACCCTATGCGTATGTACTCCCTCGTGCAATGGGAAAGTCAGAGTCAACGTAGTTCAGAAAACTACGGGTGATAGGGGGAGGTTGCTCGCCAAGACATCGTCGTCTTGTTCCTACGTATCCTCATCTGGTATGAGAAATCAGAGCAAACGTAGTTCGGGAAAACTATACCATTGGTTGGTCAAATGCTTTTTATGAGTGACGTTAAGCTTCCATTCTAGCAGTTAGGGACGATGACTGTTTGCGGTAGAACGGAAAAACAACATACTCTTTCTGAAAATGGTTTGAAGAACAATCCAGAAGGATGAAAAGGTTTGAATCTTGTTTGTGAGTTTTAGTGAAGTAGATTGAGTTAGTTTGAGACTCACGTCGCACTAAAGACTATGACACGAGGGCGAATGCGTCGCATTTCGCCTAAAGGGCATACGCTAAACACTTTAGACAAGCGAGGAGAAACCCTTCACTCATCATTCCCTATATACTTAAGGCTTGTAGCACACGAAGCTTGTCATTCTTTATTAAGTGTCTTGAAGAAATTTAAGGTGAGAAGAGAGGGCACAGAGGAACACTAATGAGAAACTGAACCCTAACTGTTGTCATACAAAGTGGCCCTAGGGTCAGGATTAGGAGGGAACCTACTTAATGTTGTCATGCTTGGATTGAAAGCCTAATGTCACTCCTACCTCAGACTTAATCGAAAATTAAGTCGAGCTAGGAATCCTAAGGGATCATGCGGATACAGAAAGTAAACAGCAAGTAAACACGAAGCAATGCGATCACAGACAACGCCAAGTTTTAGACTCAAAAAATATGTACAAGTGTTAGAAAAATATCCACAAATGCGTTCAAGAATTAATCGAAAATCAAAAATAAAAATAAAGTTAAACAGAAAAATCAAAGCTAGTGTTAAAAGTCAAAGTTAAATTCTAATATCTATTATAATTAACCAAAATAAGCCTAACTAAAAAAATATTCCTAAATCTAATTAATTCTAAAAGTTAGTTAAACTAAGGTTAATTAGTAGAAACCTAACAAGACTAATTCTAAATTAATTAAATTCTAAGTTAAAACTATAACTAAACTAATTTAATAAATCTAAATTCTAAACTAAATGTATCAACCCTAAATTAATCTAAGCTAAACCTAAATTAATAATGATTAACAAATGTATTAATTAACAACAAATTATTAACAAAGATATTAACAAGAAATTTTAATATAAAATTAATAAAATAAAATAAAAAGAAACTAAGAGTGCTCATCGGAGCACTGTTTGCCCTTATTCACAAGTTATACCACATTCATTTACTTTTCGAAACCCACTTATAGTATTACCACCAACAGAGCTATCAATAGCAGACAGAGTTTCTGCAGACTTTGAACATTGGTTTAGCAAATAATCCTTATCATTTAGTATGTGAGGTAATTCATCAGCAAATATGCTTTTCCTTCAACACAGGCAAACGAGACAATTCTCTCAGCAAAAGTATCAAACAAATCGATCCATCTCACGACCCATTCAGCTTTTTTCACAATACAATGAATCGTCTCGATAACGTGAAACAAACAATTCTTCTTAGTGGAATCATTGATATACGCTTTGAGGAGGAGAGAATGTAGCTCAGAATGGACAGTCTCAACCACGATCTGAAACCCGTAGAAAGCACACGGCTATGAGATTTGAACCACTTTCGTGAATCTTCCAGCAAGATTCTCCAAGACTATACCGTCGGAGGCAAAAAAAGAAGGCAAGAACATGAGAAACAAAGTGGAGTTCGCCGTCGGTGAGGGAGATCCAGAGAGATCGACTTCTTCTGCGGTTTAAAAAAAGGAAGCTTTAGCTTTATTTGTACATTTCCCAGATTTTAGAGTATTGAATTAGGAACATGCAGGAACGGTATGGGTTAGGGGTGAGAAGTAGTTCTTCTGGAAAAGCAGGCATTGTTTGGTTCGCGTTTGAAACAAAAAGTGATTATTTGAGAAGTGGGAAAGGCTTGTTTTGGATGGTTGTTTGAGTTATGGAAGGATGAAGAGAGTTTTTTTATTGCGCCATGATGAAAAACGGTGTTCTTCAGAGTTTAGATCAATAAAAAAAATTTATGTTACCAGGTTTTCCCCTTTCTCTTTATTATTGAGGTGGGTATTTTGTACAAACTTTTTGCCATCTTTTTAATTTTCGGATTTGTTTTTGTGTCGTTTTTTTTCCGAAATCTTCAAAACCGTATGTTTTGTGCAAGTCCTATACAATGGCAGCAATGGTTTTTCTATAGTGAAACGACTCGCGTGGCCCTTGGATGTGGCCACAAGTTTGCAGTTTTGTGGCAGGTAGTGTCTGCTGGTGTATGTTGTTGTGCTGTTGCAAGGCTTATTGGAGGTAACGTCAAGCATAGTAGGTTTCTATAGTAGAATGTTCTGGTTTTGGTTTGTTCGTGACGTTTTCCTTTTGGCTTGGAGTGTTGTGTGTAGTGTACGTTTCATGGTTTTGGAGGAAGTAGCTAGCCTTTGTTTTTTTACTTTTTGAACCGTTGCAGCTTGTGCTTGTTTTTTGCAAATCCTGAAATTATTTGGCTTAGAACTTTGTACATAAAAAAGATCACGGACCCTTGCTTTTCTTTTGTTTTTGTTTTGAATGACACAAGGTACATAGGCCTTATCTCCATGACTAGATTTTTTGAAGCATTTTTGTGTAAAAATGAAAGTATGTGGTAAATAGAAATTCTCGATATAAGAAAAAAAAACAAAATGGAGATGGATTTATGACATTTGGCGGACTGAATTTTTTTAAAAAGAAATTGGATTATGGTTTATGTCAATTGTAATGGATATTGGACTTTTAAATTAGACATGAGAAATGGTTATTGGATATGAAATGTGGATGGATAAAAATAAAATTGGGTTTTAATTGGATATTTGTGGACAACTAAAAAATGAAATGGGTTGGACAATGGATATGGAAAATGGCTAAAATGGATAAAATTGATAATGGGTTTAAAATGAAACTGAATAGATGAAATGGAACTTGGATATGAGATGGCTTTGGACATCTACAAAAGGACATTTGAAATTTCATCCGCATTTGACGAACCTGAATAATCCTCTACTAATACCTTCCACCAACATACATCTTGACTGAATTTAATCCAAAAACCGCACTTGAAACTTTCCCAATAGCCCCCTGATAAAATAGGCACAACTACCACTAAACAATCATCTGAATGAGATAACTACTGAATCTTCAATCAAGAGAGATCCTGAATCATTTTGAATCTGTCTGAATAAATCCCTAGAAAAATAGATCCATAGAGGAGCAGAAGATGAATCTGATCTTTGTACCAAATCTCACATGAACCACTACTTAACCTGACTTGAAATTATGTCACCATCTTGATAAACTTAAGCTCTTGCACCAGCAACCAGCTTGAATAAAAAGAAATATGAAACTCCAGGCTCTTGATGCCTGACAAATCTTGAAGAATATAAGCATGATACTTGATGATTTAGCTTAGAGAAAACTCCCGATCCCACGTCTTAGAAGACCAATGCAAAGTATGATAATGATGATGCAAATGAAGTGCGAAACAAAAGCCAGTCAAATTTAGAAAGAGCGTGGGCAAATTTTGGGGTGTAACACATAGCCCTAAGAATACGGTTGTATTAACTGACACTAGGTTTCCTTGTGGGATTGTGTCATAACCTAAAATTTGATCTCCCCTTTTGCCTTTTGCATAAGCATGTGCATTCACATCGTTGGCATACGCGTTCACATAATTTTATCTATGGTTTTCGTTGCAGGAATATTCATGTTTTCCAAGCCCGATTAATCACATTCTCACGAAGACATCACACCATCAACATTAGCAAAACAAAGGTTTCTATGCCAACGATCTTTTAAGAGCTTATCATCCACAGACAGATGGTCAGTCTGAGAGGATGATTCAGTCACTTGAGCATCTTTTAAGAGCTTGTGTGTTGGAAAAATGAGGTGCTTGGGATAACTACTTGTCTTTAATTGAGTTTACTTACAACAAAAATTTTCATTCGAGTATTGGAATGGCACCGTTTGAGGCATTGTATGGTAGGAGGTGTAGGACACCATTGTATTGGTATGATTCAAGAGAGAATGTCGTGGTTGGACCCGAGATAATCCAGCAGACTACTAATAAGATTAAGATGATTCAAGAGAAGATAAAGATTTCTCAGAGTCGTCAAAAGAGTTATCATGAAAAGAGGAGGAAAGCACTTGAATTTCAAGAGGGAGATCATGTATTTCTTAGAGTTACTCCGATAACTGGTGTTGGTAGAATGTTGAAGTCGCATAAGTTGACGCCGCGTTTTATTGGTCCTTATCAGATTTTGCAGAGGATATGAGAGGTAGCCTATCGTGTTGTTTTACCGTTGTCGCTTGCTAATCTTCATGACGTGTTCAATGTATCTCAGTTGAGGAAATACATTGCGAATCCGTCTCATGTAGTCCAAGTAGATGATGTGCAGGTGAGAGATAACCTGACTGTGGAGACATCACCTATGCGGATAGAGGATCAGGAGTTGAAACAACTTCGAGGTAAAGAGACTGCTTTGGTGAAGGTCGCTTGGGGAGGACCAGCTGGTGGAAACGTGACTTGGGAGCTTGAGAGTCAGATGAGGGAGTCTTATCTCGAGTTATTCGTTTGAGGTGATTTTCGAGGGCGAAAATCTTTTAAATGGGAGAGGGTTGTAACATCATAATTTTTAGTAATTATTTATTTAATTAAATTAATTGATTAATTGTGTTATTTTGTGCCTAATTGAATTAACTAATTTATGTGATTTATTTGAATTAATTGATTTACTTGATATATTTGAGTTAGTTGATTTATTGAATTTATATGAAATATTTGATTTATATGAATTAATTGATTTATTAGATTTATATAAATTATTTGATTTATTTGAGTTGTTTAGATTAATTGATTTATTGGATATATTTGAAATAATTGATTTAATTTGATTATTTAATTTATTTGATATATTCTATTTGGTAGAATAATGTAGAATTGTTAGATTAATTAATTGAGACTAATTGGGGGTGTGAATAAAAATGGATTAGTAAGTCCATTAGAAATTATTAAGTTTTGAGAAATTGTGAGAGTTTAAGAAAAACAGAAAGAGTTAGCATATACAGTTGGTAAAGGAGACTAGAGAGAAAGAAAAGTGGAGAAGAAGAATCAAGAGAAAGCGCTCAAAAAATCATCAAAAACAAAGGTAAGGGTGAATTTTTACTCATTTATTGGGATTATTTGATAATGATTAGTGGGTAGAAATATGTTTAGGATAAAACCCCAATTTTCTTATGAGAATGAAAATTGTTAGGTTTTCATATTAATCTTTGAAATAGGTTAATTTTATTGTGTTTTGCAATTGATATTTGGTATAGTAAAGAGACTCATTTCTTTTATCCGTAAGAGATAAGATAAATGGTTGGTTATGTGCTCAAATAACACTAGGAACTCTTCAATAGTTTAAATTCATTTATTTCTCGTCAATGATTCTTAATGATTTGTAAAAGAAATAAGAACAAGGAAATTGAATCTAGTCCTTGTCGCTGTAACTTAAGCAATTAGTAGAAATGAAATTTTATTAAATAAATGAAACCTTATCAATTATAAATTATTTATTCAAATATTGACTAATTATTGAAATATTGATAGTTTATTAAAATAGTAATTATTTATTGAATATTAAATTGATTATTTATTTAGATATTAACAATATTGATCATTTAATTAAATATTAATTATTTATGTAGAAATTAAATTATTTATTAAATATTGAATTATCTATTGAATATTAAATTATTTATTGAATGTTGAATTGTTGATTGAATATTGGATTATTTATTGAATATTAACTATTTATGAATATTGAATTTAATTATTGATGATAAATTAATTAATTTATATTTAATCGACAATATTTGTTTTGTGAATTGTGGTTGAATTGTATTGATACTTGTGGATTACTTGCTAATTGTGGCGATGATGTTTGAAGTAAGAATTTTATGATTCTTGAAAATGTGTTTGTGTGTGCAAATGTGTGGTAATTCAAGTGTGATGCATTATTGAAGATATGCGTGGATATTAAGATTTATGTATGGTCTTAAGTGCATATGATTGTTGAATTTGCACACGCATCATTTGTGTGAAGAGGCAATAATTGTTAGTTCCGTGGGAGTTAGTGACTTGTCCCAAACCTAGAGCGGGGTTTGAAAGCTTAGGGAATGGACTTTTATGTGTTATTGATCTAGGGAACGGACCCGGTTTAACGTAAAAATCGAAAAATAATAACAAGTGTTGGTACCACATGACATGAGTTGCATTTGAGTCTCATCGTTTGTATATTTGTTGTATGAGATTACGTGCATTTATGTGAATTGTTAAATTGGTGAAATTGTGAATTGTGTATATATATATATATATATATATATATATATATATATATATATATATATATATATATATATATATATATATATATATATATATATATATATATATATATATATATATATATATATATATATATATATATATATATATATATATATATATATATATATATATATATATATATATATATATATATATATATATATATATATATATATATATATATATATATATATATATATATACACTTGTGAACAGTATGGTTACTTGAGTAATACTATGTTGATGAAACTTTGAAGTGTGAGAATATTGGTAATCATGCTTGTATGCCTTAAAATAGATATTATCTTATGATTTCAATAATTATGTGAATTATCACCCTTCTGTTGGAATGATGTTAGGTACGACATCGCTCAGGTATCGAGGAGTAGAGTTGCTTCTAGCGCGAGGTAGTAATTGGAATAACTTGATTAGTGTCTTTATTTATGTTGGGTCGAGTCGGGCTCTGATCATGTAACACTGAGATCGTTTAGATTTATGTTTGAGAGATACATTATGTACTATTCTATATGTCTTTATGTTTATTTGAATTATGTCGAGTATTGACTTTTATGCCTAAGTATTGATTATGAATGAGATGAGTATGTGACTTTCATTATGCCAATTATGATTAAATTAAATCCGCTGCTACATGCTAAGGTGAAAGTTTATGAAAAGTATGAATTTATTTTTAAGTGTTAATGAGCATGTCAGGTATTTGTGCGATGTTTTGAAATTTTATGTGACACCCTTTTGTGAAATGCATGATAATTACTCTGATTTATTTATATTTATTCCGCGGGTTTAGAAGGGTGTTACAGCATTCGTTGTCATCGAGTCGAAAATCTTGTCAAACACCTTCATATCCACACGTTGTGGATATAGAACAATGCCTTATGATCCTTCTTCATTTTCACATTGCGCATTTCTTTTTGCTTTTGTTGCATTTTCTACAATCGACGTATAACTATCATTGACGAGATCAAGAACATCTTGATTGCTGAACAACACATGCATCTGAATCAACCACTGTTTCTAATTCTTTCGATCGAATATTAGAAGCTTTATATTCAAGCTATCATTTCCTCAGTTTATCTTCATTCTTGTGCAAATCACTCAATTCTCACCAACACTCGTGTTTCACTAACCCTGTGAATCAAGGTTATGATTCTCTTCGATTTTGATCTTCAGTTTACTGTGAATTTAAGAAACGAAATCAATCACAAAACCTTATGTACACCAGTGTTTTCGTGTGAATAAAATTGGAGCTCTGGATACGAATTATTGGAGTTAACGACGAAACTCCATTAATGCATAAGAAGAAGAAAATTCATGAGAGAGAGAGAGAGTTTTTGTAACTAACTCAATTTCTCAATTCTCATGGTTATAGTGTCTTTCGATGATTACTTGTTCAGAGAGTTTCTCCACAAGACTTCATCACATTTGTGACCACGAACACCTTGGAGATGTAATCAGTCACCTTTTTCACAGTTCTTCATACTGAGATTCTCGTATTGCTTGCGTCGGAATTGTAACTTTACTTTCTTCACTGATGCGTCACCACCATAGCATCGCACAAGTGTATCACACGTCGCCTTCTTCGTTGTCAAGTCAGAAATCTTTTCAAACACATTTGTATCCACATACTGATGGATATAGAACAATGTCTTTTGATCATTTTTCATTTTTAAGTTGCGCATTTCTTTGCGCTTTTGTTGCATTTTCTACAATCAACGTGTAACTATCATTGACGAGATCAAGAAAATCTTGAGCGCTAAACAATACATGCATCTGAATCGACCACTGTTTCTAATTCTTTCGATCGAATACTGGAAGCTTTGTATTCAACTTGTGCAAATCACTCAATTCTCACCAACACCCGTGTTTCCATAACCCTGTCAATCAAGATTGTGATTCTCTTCGATTTTGATCTTCAGTTCAGTGTGAATTTAAGAAAAGAAATCAATCACACACCTCGCGTACACTAGTGTTCCCGTGTGAATCAAATTGGAGCTCTGGATACCAACTGTTGGAGTTAATAACGAAACTCCATTGATGCACAAGAAGAAGATTGATAAGAGAGAGAGAGAGAGAGAGATTTTAAAACTAACTCAATTTCTCAAATCTTTAATCTTCTATCAATTGTAACTAACTTTAGATTTATATACACACTATGCCAAAAAAGACCTTTAGCAGCGCTTTTTTTGGCCTTTAGCAGCGCTTAAAAGCGCTGCCTAAAGTGGCGCTGCTAAAGGTAAAGGCAGCGCTTTTTTTTGGCCTTTATCAGCGCTTTTTTTTTGCCTTTATCAGCACTTTTAGCAGCGCTTTTTTCACCCTATAGCAGCGCTTTTTTTGGCCTTGATCAGCACTTTTAGCAGCGCTTTTTAAAAGCGCTTTCTTAGACCCCCTCTTTAGCAGCGCTTTTTTAAATCGTTGTCTTAGACCCCCCCTTTAACAGCGCTTTTCCAAATCGCTTTCTTAGACCCCCCCTTTTCCAACCTATAGCAGCGCTTTTTTTAGGCCTCTTTTTGCCCCTTTAGCAGCGCTTTTTTTAAAAGCGCTGTCTATTCTTCACGATTTTGAAATTTTTTTTTTAAATAATCACATTTTTTATATATTTTTCAATAAACCTGCTTATAACAAATACATTCCCTACTTATAATCCAGGCCTTTAGTTCAACAGTTTGCCCTTATATATAACAATTATTTTGGCCTTATTTTTGTGTATTCATCACTTTGCAATATTATACACAATAACTAAAGTATACATTATAATTCATCACTTTGCAATATTATACACATAAACCTGCTTAAATATATTACAACACAGTCCGATCCTCAGAACAACATCACATATACAATCAATTTACATATAATTACAAATCCGATAACTTTACAAATAGATACATTATAGAATTCTCAACTCAAGAATAAATTGACACCATTCCTCCTTAATTTCTTCCAATCTTGCTTTCGAGTAAGTACCGCACTTGAAATCATCAAAATACTACATAATATAACAGAACATGCACGATTTAATTTTAAAACTAATTACTCAGATAAAATATCAGTTAATTATCAAAATGAATCATATAACTTATGAATTGATCCATACCATGATTGGAATCTCTATTTGACCAGAAAGAATAATTTTCTTCATAAAGCGCAATACAAAAGAGATTCTAAACACACAAACCTCATTTCGAAGCTCGGCGTAGTAAACAGATCCAAAGCCACCTCGACCGATTATATTTGTCGCGCTAAATCTGTCAGTAGCTTTGGCTAACTCCTCATACGAAAACTCCACTGACTTATCAACCGTAATACCTGTCCACCTCGGAGAAGCAATAGTAGTCGATTCAGAGGCCTTATCCAAGCTGCTTCCACAACCTAAATCCATGGAACAGATAATACTCATATACAGTTTCACATTTTGCATGAAAACTTAATCTTCAATTTAGAACTAGAAAATCTCACCATACAGTTTACAACAAAATATGATATACCATGTTGGAGTTGACTATCAAAACTGAAATATTCACTGAAACAATGAACCACATAACAGTTTTCCTTCGTTGTTTTTCAACTTTTGTAGCTAGCAGAAGAAATAAGAAGACTAACAACAACACTTTTTAACAAATATTTTTTGCACAATGAAATTAATCGATGCAAACATTAGCGGCAATAGCGAGTCGAACAAGCATGAGACCTTAATCAATCTATACCACAGATAGCAACACATCATAACTATTATATTTCCAATTCTACACTGCATATGTTATGTATTAAGAGAATGTGAGATAGTTATGGAATGGTTATGGAGAATGTTAAAAACAGAATATAATATCAGTTCAAATATTATATGAGAACAACCTAAAGCAACTAAAAGATTCAAACTCCAATAATGCATTCAACTATGAGAACAATAAAAATGGAAAATGAAAAACTTCAAATACCTTAAAATGGTGGAAATGCGCTAGTGGAGGACAGATATGACCGTAAAAAATAGACGGACGGCGGCAGAATGAGGTGACGACGGAATGACCGGAGGAAAGACGACGGACGGAGGCTGTCGAACGGAGGCGCGGACGGAATGCGTCGACGGTGACTGTTCTAATTCTGAATAGGGCAACGTTCGCGAGTGGAAATAAGAAAGAAGAAGACTGTTCTGATTCTGCGAAAATATTGGGATTTTTTAAATTTATGCTACTTAAACCTATAGCAGCGCTTTTAAAAGCGCTGCTATAGGTCTAGCTTAGGACCCCCTTTAGCAGCGCTTTTAAAAGCGCTGCTATAGGTCTGCCTTAGGACCCCCTTTAGCAGCGCTTTTTTTGGCATTTAGCAGCGCTTTTAAAAGCGCTGCTATAGGTCTGCCTTAGGACCCCTTTAGCAGCGCTTTTTTTTTTTGCATTTAGCAGCGCTTTTAAAAGCGCTGCTATAGGTCTGCCTTAGGACCCCCTTTAGCAGCGCTTTTAAAAGCGCTGTTATAGGTCTGCCTTAGGACCCCCTTTAGCAGCGCTTTTTTAAAAGCGCTTTCGTAAACCCCCCTTTTAGCAGCGCTTTTTTAAAGCGCTTTCTTTGACCCCCTCCTTTAGCAGCGCTTTTTTAACAAGCGTTGTCTTAGGTATGCTATTTTTTTTTCATGACCCTTTAGCAGCGCTTTTTTAGAAAACGCTGTCTTTTGTTGCGCTGCTAAAAGTCATTTCTGGCGTAGTGACACTAACCTACACCCAAATACAAATTAAATGAATATGAAATTAAACATCTTGAATTTTGACAAGATTATATTAATAAAAACATTCATCTTTCAAATTGATTTTTTTCTTATTTTTCAATAGTATGTTGCAAGAACATCAATACAAGGTGATAGCTATTTAGTATTTTATGCCTTCTTCAATATAGTGTTACAAACTACATAACTATTACAATAATAACACCCGAGTCTGGCTTCCGTAATTTTGCCTTTACTCTATTATAATCGCCCTTTAAGAAATGTGAGACAAAGTCTTTTCCATGCTTCCGAGTCTGGCTTCCGTAATTTTGCCTTTACCTTTGCGTTCAAAGCAAAAGCTTCCTGCAATTCCAAACACCAAAACATTAACACTAATTTTGTCCCAATACTAACATAAATAATATTGTCATCAATATTCCCATATATATATATATATATATATATATATATATATATATATATATATATATATATATATATATATATATATATATATATATATATATATATATATATATATATATATATATATATATATATATATATATATATATATATATATATAAAGTTTTGCATGAAGATAATACTACTCATATTTTATATCAGTGTTGCTATTTCAATGTGAACTGCCCTAGATTCTGATCCCACACCAAGTATCAAATCTTTAAAGGATTTTAAAATATTCCGAAAGATCTTTCCTCTTATAGACTTTTAGTATATAAATATTCTACTTACACTAAATACCCTATCATCATATATAAATAATATTGAAAATCATAACACTCAATATAAAATAATTTAAAAATCTATAAAATACCTGAATTAAATTACGATGAGTGAGACGATCAATAAAATGAAAAAAAATATCAATGGTGAATTCAGGGTGACCTTGAATCCCTAACATGTTATCTCCATATCTAAACATCTCAATTCCAGTTTTTTCTGACCAACCAATAATCTCAGCTTCTTCGGGCAAATCTCGAACCTAATCAGTTTATTATAAATTAATTAATTCAACCACTTAAGATTAATTAATAATAAAAAATATTATATGATGAATAATGATATCTTAATTTAGAAATGAACAACATCACATACCTCATCACGGTGACATTGGAAGAGTGAAAGGTTTGATGGCAAGTTGAGGGATTTATTAGAATAAGATGATTGTAACAGGTTGATGGTAGTGACATCAATGTCCCAACCAGCTGTAGAACGAACAACTTTCCCTCCTAATGCTCTTCCAATTATCTATTAACAACACTTTTGATTTTAGTGAAAAATTCAACGTAATATATATATATATATATATATATATATATATATATATATATATATATATATATATATATATATATATATATATATATATATATATATATATATATATATATATATATATATATATATATATATATATATATATATATATATATATATATATATATATATATATATATATATATATATATATATATATATATATATATATATATATATATATATATATATATATATATATATATATATATATATATATATATATATATATATATATATATATATATATATATCCTGTTATTATTTTGGTACAGGTGAACAATAGTAAAAATAGGACCACATGTTTTTAACACAGCACACAAATAAAAAGTCACAAGTCTATTCATTATTTGGACCACTCTTTATCTTTGTAGATTGACTTTCAAGGATAAAAGAATCCTCTCAAGAATGTTTGGACAATTGAAATAAAAAGAGTTTTGGAATTTCAAAGAAAGAAAATAAGACTTGGTCAACAGTTGAGATTTGAAACTAGAGAAAACATACTAGAAAAAATGGAGAGAATTTAGTTGTTTATTTTCTTTAACTGAAATGAAAAATCATTTCTTTTAATTTTTGAAAATAATATTAAGATCAAGTTTAGTCACCAAAATTTAGTAATAATTTTTTTTCTCAATAAAAATCGATCTTTGTGAACAAATATATAGAATAATCATTTGAATTGGAGAAGACTATAACGGAGCAACAAAATTCATTTAAAAATTTTTTCAATATAATATGTCATGAGTGAGATTCGACATCAGAACATCGAGTTAAGAATGAATAATTTTAAAATAAAAAATCACGAATCATAAACTCACAATTTTCTTTTACTGAAAATAGAAGGTCGAACATTAATCGGTTCGTACGAGTTTTAATCCAGTTATAAACAAAAAAAAATGTACCTGATGGCCAAAACAAATTCCAAGAATTTTTTTGTTGAATGAATTCAAAGTGTGAATGAGAGTAAGAAGTTTAAGGATCCAAGGGTCATTGGCATGTGCATCATGACAGCTTCCAGTGATGACAAAACCATCATAAAAACAAACATCATCGTCTTGAGGAAATTCTCCATTAACAACTTTGTAAAGGTCCCATGTTTCTCCTTCCTCAGCCAACATTTTTGTGAAGAAACCATAACAACCTCCATGTCTCTTTAACAAGTACTCTGAATCCTCTCCACACATTAAAATTCCATACCTTTTCTTCCTTTGTTTTTCTAACATGTTTTAGTTCTTACAAGAGAGATAGAGAGAGATTAGTTTAGAGAGGAAGAAGAAACAGAGAACACAAGTGGCTTGGCAATGGTGTGGCACTCATGTTAGTTTTATAATGTCATCATAAAACTGTAGCTATCAAAATGGCCCACGTTTTATGACCTTGTCTGCAATGACAAAAACGTGAATTATTACTTTGATATACATTCTTTCTAAGAATATTTAATACAACATTATTCAAACGAAAAAGAATGAAAGAATACTATTTAAATAATATGAAGAAGTGTTATTCAAATAATATAAAGTGATGTTGATTAAATAAGATGAAGATCGATGATTTAAATAGCATAAAGAAGTATTATTCAAATAATATGAAGCTAGGGTGTTATTTTAGGCTAAGTGATGAGTTTGAAGTGGCTAGATTACTAGAGTTAGAAAAAAGAGATTGGTGGTTCTGATTTGCAACAAGATTTAGGATAGTTACTTAATGTTAGTTGGTTCTTTTAATGTTTGTGGTTTGAGAGGGAGGATTAAGAAACAAAAAGATAAGAAGCTTATTGTTTTCAAATCCTTAGATTTCATGACTATCCAAGAGACTAAGCTATATGTTGTGTCATCTTCTCTTGTTCATTTTTTATGGGATAACTCGTTTTGTGAGTGGAGCTTCTCCCCATTTATTGGAAGTAATTAGAGACTTCTTTGTATTTGGTGTAGCGCCAAGGGTTCTTCTCTTTTCTCCATCACTGAACTTGAGTATACCTTGGTGTATGTTTGATGTAGGGAACCCATAAAACTGTGTGTTTTGTTATGAATGTCTTTCTAAGTGTTTTTTTTACCTAATAGGATGGTTATGTGAGATGATCTGGTAGCAAAGAAAGTTGCTTTTGGGAGTGAGGTGTGGTGTATTTTGGGTGATTTTAATTATATTTGTGCCCTTAGTTAGAGAGTGGGAGGTTTTGGTTATTCTAGTAGTGTAGGTTGATCTGGTTGTACCACTTTCAATAACTTTATTGAAAAAACGGATTTGGAAGATCTCCCACTAATAAGTAGGAAGTTTACTCGGTTCCATGCTAATGGCTAGCTATAACAAGTTGATTAGGATTTTTGTGTCTGATGGCTATTAGGATTTGTGGGCAGTGGCTTCCCAGTGGGTGTTTTCTAGAGATGTCTCAGACTATTCCCTAATTTTTTTAGGTGAGGCTAGCGGGATTATTCTTGAGTGAATCGCACACTTAAAGATACAACAGATTCGCCACCGAACTTTATTTAGTCCCAAAGGACAAAGAAAATATTGATAAAACCCAAAGGAAATAGAAAGGGGTAAGGGGGTCGGTTATGCAAGAGGAAGGTACTAGCACCTTATGCATCTGTCGTACTCGACGGGAACCATTTCGCTTGCTTCTAGGCTTGGATGGGTTATCTATCTAAAGACTTCTAGCTAAGAGGAAAGAAAAGAGAGAGAGAGAGAGAGAGAGAGAGAGAGAGAGAGAGAGAGAGAGAGAGAGAGAGAGAGAGAGAGAGAGAGAGAGAGAGAGAGAGAGAGAGAGAGAGGAAGAAAGAAAGAAAGAAAATGCTCGCTGAGAATTAGGGCCCTCGTGCCTACGTATCCTCATAGTACAATGAGGAATTCAGAGCTCCGTAGTTCATAGAACCAGAAAAGAGAGAGAGAAGGTGGAAGAAGGTGGCTCGCTGAGATTTCTCAATCTTGTGCCTACGTATCCTGATTGTGCAATGAGAAATTCAGAGTCTACGTAGTTCGGGGAACCAAGATGGAGAAGGAACAGGAAACATAAATGGTGTCAAAACCAAGAGAAAAAGGAGGTAGTAAGACCCTACTGCGGATGCAAAAGAAATGATGTCAAAACCAAGAAATAAAGGCAAAGGAAAACTCTACTGAGGAACTCAAAAGACAAGTGGTAACTTCGCTGGGGATAAAACCAAAGAATGGTGATGACTCCACTAGGGAGAAAACAAAAGAATGGTATTGAAACCAGGAGAATAAAGGGATAAAGGGTCGAGTTAAAGATAAGATCCACAGGGGACTTGGTGCATTAACTGACAGGAAGTGATTAACTAAAGCAAGATAAGAGTAAGACTCTGTGGGAAAAGAAAAAAGGTTGGTGTCAACAGACGGACTGTGATGAACCAAAATGAAAGTATTAGACCAAAAGAAGGTGTTTGGCTCTCTGGAGAACTCGGTGTGCTAACTGATAAACAGTGATTAACCGAAGAGAGAAATGGTTGGTTTTAACCAAATAATGGTAATCAACCAAAAGAGCGGGTGTGAAACCAAATGAAGGTTGTGACCTACAGAATGATACACTGATTGAACAAGCAGTACTTGACCAAAGGAAAGGGTATTTGAACTAAACAAAATTACTAACCCAAAAGTGCGAGTGTTTGAACCAAAGAGAGTTTGCTAACTGCAGAGGATTCGGTGTTTAACAGACATACTGTAATTAACCGAAAAGAACGAGTGATTAACCAAGAGAAGGTGATTAACTCAAGAGAGATTGGTTTTAACAGGCGGACTGTGATTGACAAAAGGAAGGGTGATTAACCCAAAGAAAACTCAGTACATTAATAGGAAGACTATGATTAACTGAGAAAAGGAGCAACTTGGTGTTTTAACTGACATACAGCAATTAACCAAACAAGAAGGGAGAGAACCAGGAGAAGGTTGCGAACTCCGCTACGGACTTGGTATTGACAGTCAAACTCTGTTTAACCAAAGAAAAGGATTGCGACTTCGTTGGGGAAGACAAGAATTTGGCTTTAACTAAGGAACATTAGACTAGCCAAAGCAATGAGTGATTATAAGTCTCTCGGGGAATTAAAGAATAGTGATTAGACACAAGGAAAAGGTGTTGAATTGAAAGGATGAAGTTAAACCAAGAGACAAGAGATTAGGGTACAAGTGATCAAGGATCGACTCGACTGGGAAGGAGAATACGCTACAGTAAGGAGATAGAGATAATTATTCTAGGCATAGGATCATTCGTCCCCTACCCAAAATAATCAGAATAAGTAGGAATTCTCCACTCTCATTCCTTCCCTAAAACCAAAGTGTGGTGCGAATATCGAAACCGACAGAGTAACAACGCAAACTTGCATAGAGCTCCAACGTGTGGCAAACCTTCGACTCTGCGGGGGGTCAAGAGAACAAGGCTCTAAAGGGTCTAAAGGAAAATAAAGAGGGAAGATCAACTAATCGAAACAAGGTTTCGATCAATTAATCAAAAGAGAGTGAACAAGCCAACAATCTTTCAAGCAAGTTGAAAGATCGTCAAAGAAAATGTGAGAATTATTGTTTATAAAAAATTAAGTTCATTGAAATGAATAACAAACTTAACGCAATCAAGAAGAAAATTGCAATGGAAGCAACAAACATCAACTAGCATGCAACAATAATCATGTTATCATGTGAACAAAGGTGCAAGAATGATCATGATCATACAAATGTCACAAAATGCAAAAATAGAGAATCGACAAATCGTGCATTGAAAGTTTGCATACTTACTTCAAACAAAAATTATACAGCTTTAAAACATCCCTAAATATCAAGCATATCAAGCCATGGAAGTTAAATGAGGAAAAAAGAGCAAACAAGCTTGAAAATAGACGAAAATGGCATTCTGGTCCAGTGTTAATCGATTAACCATTTTCCAGTGCAAAGCGGTTAATCGATAACCCTTGAAAAACAGCAGAAAAACTGGGAAAAAAATAGCAGTGTTAATCGATTAACACTGAAGCAGTGACAGAAAAACAGTTTTCAAAAGCACTTTTAGCCACTTAATCACTTATGCAATCACTCACATGCTAGGGCAAACATTTGTGCACGAAAATTAAGTTCAAAAGCACCAATTAATCATCAATTGAATCAATTAACTCATAAAGAACAAGAATCAAACAATTGTATAATCAATTCGCACACACAAATATTATCGAATCTACATCGCGAACAATACGAAAATGATCAAAAACAGTAAATTGAGTGAGAAATTCCAACCTACAAGGTAGAAGATTGTCTTGGTGATTACTGCAAGTGAATTGTGATGAAGATGATCAAAGAAAACCAAAGAAACCTGAATTTGCAACCGAACCGTAGCGAAATTGAGAAAAATGTGACGAAATCTCCAAATTCAAATTTGCACCGAAGAAACTTGAGATAATCACTTGATTTGAAGTAAAAGCCAATAAAACACCAGAAAACCAAGTTGAAGTGTAATATAATGGAGGAAAGCACTTTCAATGTGAAAGTTGTTACTCTTTAATGGTGAATTTGAGCTCTAGTGTGGTTTGGGATGAAGATGAAGATGAATGTGAAAAAGTTGCAGAAAATTCAAAGAAAATTGAGAGAAATGAGAGAGTGAAGAGTGAAAATTGAGAGAGAGTTGTGAAAATGGTTGAAGGTCCCTTGCGAAATGGTGAAGATTTATTTATACATAATGGAGGTTTGGAATGTGCTTTGTAGTTTGCGTTGGAACTAGCCTTGTAGTTAGTTGCACTTGACTCTCTGAGTTAGAAGTTGACTCGGTTTGTTAGTTAGTTAACTCGTTAGCAACCCCAATGCAAGCTTAAATCAAAGGGTTCTAATGCTTGCAAATGAAGTTACATGGTGGTCTTGATTCAAAGTGATGTATTGGAATAAATGCTTTGGAATGTCTTGAAAGGTCTTGAAATGTCTAGAGATATCTAGAATGTTTCATACAATGCTAGAACCAAGTAGACCCCACAATAGTAGAGAAAAAGTTGTTGTCATGAAAATGCAGCAAAATCTGTTTGTTTACAAGGCTTAATCGATTAACCCATTTACACTAACAAATGGTTAATCGATTAACTAGGCCAAAATTTCCCTAATTTGCATGAAAAAAGGTGTTATGGCCATGGCTCTGATTTTCGACCTTTTGCTGTGATGAATAGGCATAGAAACCCTTCTTTTTTACTTGTGTTGATGGTATGATGCCTTTGTGAATACATGATTAATCGAGCTTTGAAAACCTGAATATTCCTGCAACAAAAATCACAAAGAAAAAGTTTGAATGTGTATGCCAGCGATGCGAATGCACATTCTTATGCAAAAGACAAAAGGGAGGTTAAATTTCGAGTTACGACAACTACCCCTGTTTAATCTTCTTGGACTTGAATGTTTGAATTGCTCCAGCTTTTTCGATTATTCGAGGTGGAAAGAGATTAAATAAAAGAGTAGCTCAAAAATTTGGCCGACAACGACAAAAGATGATAAGGTGAAAGTGCAAAGGTTTAGATTGATGATAAGTTTGGCTGAAATCTGCTGGGAGATGAATCAGTCAACGAAGAGTATACTTGATGCATATGCTATGTATGGCTGATCTTACGCGATGTTTTTGTATCATGTTATGCACAGTATAGGTTGAGATGTTGTGTGGCAGATGAGCAGGAAACGTAGCAAAACGAACTCGATATCCTCAGCTGGGGAACATAAATCCACAGATGATGATGACACCTCTGTGGAAAAAGCCTAGAGATCTCAGACTTCCAGGTTATTACCAATACTGTTGCTGGAGATGAAGGAACCTTCCAACCATAGCTGAATCTGTCTAGGGAGTGAAGGAACTATGAGTGATCTTCAAATAACCGACTCTTCTCGGGGAAGAACAAGGTTAGGATAATCTTTATTGCGTGAGACAAAAGAAAACCGAAACACCGCCACTACTGGGAAATGATAGCTTCGATCTATTGAGGATGTCGCGAGGAATCCCGCTCTTGTTGGGAAAGAGCAAACATGTCCCTATTTGGGGAAATCATGATTTTTCTAGGGAAATGAAAGGTAAACAACCCTTCTGAAGAACCATAATGGTACCTGCTAGGTATCAAGCCTGCAATGGAGACTATCGGTCATCCCTTAAGGATTTTCGGTAAAGCATGCAATGCATAATGCTTTCGTGGTTGATTTAGCTTTTTATTATTCTTAGCGCTTTATAGTATTATGTGATCATAAATAATTGTTCATTTTGAAAACAAAATAAAGAGACAAATGAGAAATCAAAGGATGAATTTTATTGAATATGAAAATATTTGTACATAAGGTGTGTACAAGGATGCAAAAATCCTTGATGAGGAAATTTACAATAAATTGAAGGAAAAAAAAGTAAATGGCAATGGGAAATTTGATTTTGAATTGATTACAACATTGGCCACCATCCATTGTAAGTCTTGGTTCTAATACTTTGCGTCTGTTGATGATGATTTGATTAATGATTTACCAGGTGAGGTCCAGCTTTGATGAAGATAAGCTCAAGAGTTCACAGTCAAATGCCTTTATCCCTAATTTCTTCCTGGATATTTTATATTTTTTCGTCCATCGGGATACCCATTTTTGCTTAAGTTGCCCTTTCGGGTTTTCAACTTAGCGGGTTATTATTATTTTTTTGTTTTGTCCTTAACTTTTGCATGGAAATTTGTTTTTTTAGTCCACTAGGACACCCATTTTTGTCTAGATTGTCCTCACGGATGCCAATCTAGCGGGCTTCTTATTCATCATTTTTTCCAGGTATAATATTTTTTGACTGCGTCGGAGTTCACGAGTAGTGGTAACTCCTCCCCATCCATGGTGGTGAGGATCAGGGTTCCGCCTGAAAAGGCCTTCTTGACAACAAAGGGTCATTCGTAGTTGGGAGTCCACTTGCCGCGTGGATCTAAATGAACAGGAAAATACCTCTTGAGCATGAGTTCGCCTACGTGGAACGCTCGAGGGATAAATTTTTTGTCAAAAGCTCGCTTAAGACGTCTCTGATACAATTAAGCGTGACAAACAGTTGTCAGACGCTTTTCTTCGATAAGATTCAGCTGGTTGTATCTAGATTAGACCCATTCGGCTCCATTGAGATCTGCTTCCATGATGACTCTGAGTGAAGGAATTTCGACCTCAATAGGAAGAACAACCTTTATGCCATACACAAGCGAATATGGAGTTGCCCCAGTGGAAGTACGGACTGAAGTTCTATAGCCATGTAATGCAAAGGGAAGCATTTTGTGCCAATCCTTGTAATTTTTGACCATTTTCAGGACAATCCTCTTGATGTTTTTGTTTGCTTCTTCGACGGTGCCGTTCATCTTAGACTGATATGGTGAAAAGTTATGTTGATCAATCTTAAATTCTTGACGCAACTCTTTAATCATCTTGTTGTTCAGGTTACTGGCTTTGTCAGTGATAATACTTCTAGGAATACATAGCGATAGATTATCTCTTTCTTGATAAATCTGGCAACCACTTGTCATGTAACGTTTGCGTAAGAAGCAACTTCAACCCACTTGGCGAAGTAATCGATACCAACTAGAATGAAGCCATGATCGTTGGAAGCCTTCAGCTCGTTCATTCCAAGCATATAAATACCCCACATAGAGAAGGGCAGTCAAAACGTTCAATGGAGTTGGTGTCACATGGATCTTGTCACCGTAAATTTGACACTTGTGACATCTTTTGTAAAAGTTGTAACAATCTACCTCCATTGTCGTCGAGTAATACCCATCTCAAAGGATCTTCTTATCCATGGCAGGCCCTTTGATATGTACATGCTCACAGCCTTCATGTATGGACCTTATGTTCGTGTCTGCTTCGTATCTATCCATGCATCTAAGCAACACAAAATCATGATTCCTTTTGTACAATACACTATCACTCAAGAAGAACTTAGCACATAGCCGTCTGAGAGTTTTATTGTCAGTGATAGTCATACCTTCGGGATATTCCTGTTTTTCCAGATATCTTTTGATGTTGTAGAACCAAGGCTTGTCGTTAGACTCATCCTCGATTGCTAAACAATGTGTTGGTTCATTCAAATAATCAATGCGGATAGAAGGAGCTTCATTCTTCCACTTGACTTTGAACATGGATGCCAGGGTGGCAAGAGCATCAGCTAGTTGATTGTCTTCCCTGGGAATATGATGAAAAGAGATTTCATCAAAATAGGGAATCAATTTTGCGATGTGCTTTTGGTACGGAACCAGCTTGGAATTCCGAGTCACAAAGTTCCCAATGACTTGGCCAATTACCAGGGCATAACCTGGTGGTGAAGAGAAGATGAAAAATTGTCGGAGAGATGAGGACAACACCAATCCCACGACCCTTAACATTGGCGGGACCATCGAACACGAGTGTCCATCGCTCCCCTGGTTAGGGTACCATATCAGGGTCTAGATTTTCATAATCTTTGATGAATAGAACATCCTCAACGGGAAAGTCAAACTTCATTTGTTGGTAACCCTCCACAGGTTGATGAGCAAGGTAGTTAGACAAGACACCCCCTTTTTATTGCTTTCTGGGTAACATGTTTGATGTCATACTCAGTTAACAGAATTTGCCATCGATGAATTCGTCTAGAGACAACAGACTTCTCGAAAATGTACTTTATCAGATCCATTTTGGATATCAATAAAGTAGTATGGAAAATCATATATTGTATTAGGCGTCGAGTAGCCCAAGCTAGAATACAACAAGTTTTCTCCAAGAGTGAGTATCTGGTCTCACAATCAGTGAACTTCTTGCTTAGATAGTAAATTGCATGTTCTTTTCTTCCATTGTCGTCATTTTAACCTAATACACATCCCATTGATTCATCGAGAACAGTGAGATACATGATTAAAAGCCTACCAGGAACCGGAGGTACTAAGATCGGTGGTTCTTGCAAATATTTTTTTATTTCATCAAAAGCTTCTTGACAATCATTGTTCCATTCAACCAATTGATTTTTTATTAGCAATTTGAATATTGGTTCACAGGTAGCCGTCAGACGAGAAATGAATTTGGAAACGTAATTATGTCGGCCCTGAAAGCCACATACTTCTTTTTTTTTGTTTTGAGAGGCGACATGTTCTGAATTGCCCGAAACTTGTCATGATCAGCTTCAAGGCCCTTCTGACTCCCAACAATTTTCTATATCGAAGCCCAAAGGTACATTTTGTAGGATTCAACCACAGTATGAACTTTCAGAGTCTGTCAAATAGTTTCTTCAGATGGTCCAGAAGATCATTTTCAGTTATGGATTTAGCAATCATATCGTCACGTAAACCTCAATCTCTTTATGGATCATATCGTGAAAGAGGGTTTTCATGGAACTTTGGTATGTTACCCCTGTGTTTTTCAATCCAAATAACATGACTTTGTAGCAATATGTACCCCAAGGCATGATGAAGGTGGTCTTCTCCATGTCAGCTAGGGACGTCTTGATCTGATTATATCCTGAGAAACCATCCATAAACGAGAAGATAGAAAAATGCACAGTGTTGTCTACCAAGACATCAATATGAGGTAGAGGAAAATCATCTTTCGAGCTTGCCTTATTGAGATCTCGATAATCCACACATATTATGACTTTTCCATCTTTCTTTGGAACCGAGGCAATGTTAGCGATCCATTTAGTATATTCGAAAGTGGCTAGGAACCTAGCATCAAACTATTTCTTTACCTCTTCTTTGATTTTAAGTGCCATGTCGGGTCTGGTCCTTTTGAGTTTCTACTTGATAGGAGGACATTCAGGCTTGAGTGGTAAGTGATGCTCAACGATGTTGGTATCCAACCCAGGCATATCTTGATAAGACCAAGCAAAAATATCAACATGCTCTTTCAATAACTTGACTAACTTGGAGTGTACATGCTTAGTGAGGGATGCCCCAACCTTGACTTCCTTTCTGACATCATCAGTACCAATATTGATAACTTCCATTGACTCTTTGTGTGGCTGAATCTCTTTCTGCTTGTGCTCAAGAAGCCTTGCTAGTTCATCCGGTAATTCACAATCTTCCTCACCATTTTCTTCAACTTGGTTAATTGGAATCCCAAAATTATAATGGATATTTTCTATGTTATTATCAATGCATTTATTTGTTTTGCATGTTTATGAATTATGTTTAGAATGAGCTATTTGAAAGGTGAAAAACAAAAGAAACTTTTTCCATTTGTTATTTATGAAAAAGTAAAATAAATAAAGAAAAACAGCAAGGTTTGAATGCAAAAAGAATTTTATTTATTGATCACATAATATTTCAAAAGAGGCAAGCTCTTTATAAGCTATTCACTCGTCTTGGGCGAGGACAAGGGAACAGGAAAGCAAAATGAATTACATGTTTGTAGGAAAAACCATAGAAATCACAGTAGATGTCTAATTGTTGAGCTTGAAGCCAGGGTAAAACATGCGTAAAAGCTTGCACTTCGGTTACTAGGACCAACATCATCAATAGCTGACACGATATTACCCTTCTAGAATCCAACGCTGTTGAACTTGATCAAGTTGCACTTCTGCTAACCGCGTGAACTAGCTTGTTGATCGGGATGGTAACCCAATCCAAAGAAATCATGCTTCTCAACCACATTCAAGATTTTCCCCTAGCCAGGCAAGGCACCTTTCTCAATGGTCTTTTTAGTACTTTCGATAGACGACATGGTCATTTTTGGTAATCTACTTAGATTAACAAAAGCGGAGCTGACATCTTCGAATTCAAGACATTGAAACAGCACCTCAGTTATGCTTTCATCAGTCTCGACATATCAGAAGGATGATAACTCGCTTACTAGGAAATATTCTTCACCATAAACGATGACCATTTGATCATCAAACATGAATTTCAGCTTCTAATTTAATGTGGAAGTAACTGCCCCTGTGGCATGAATCCAGGCTCGACCCAATAAGCAACTATATGCAGAATTAATATTTGTCACTTGGAAAGTAATGGTAAACAAATGCGGCCCAATCTTAATGGGTAGATCCACTTCGCCAATAACTTTCCTTCGAGAATCGTCAAAAGCTATGACGAATAAAGCGCTCGGCCTCATCTCGCTCCCTTCTACCAGTAGTTGACTCAATGTGCCCTCAGGCATCACATTGAAAGAAGAACCGGTATCCACAAGAACACGAGATAGTAAAGAGTCCATACAAGTTACTGATATGTGCAAGTCTCTATTATGGGCAGTTCCTTCAAGAGGAAATTCTGACTCGTTGAAACCCAAATACCGACTTGCAGTTATGTTTGCTACTGCATCATCAAACTGTTCTACGGGAATATCGTGCATTACATGAGTAGTATTCAAAACTTTCAACAAAGTCGATCTGTGCACGAGCTACCTCATGAGTAAAGACAAGATTGAAATCCTAGAAGGAGTTTTCCCTAGCTGATCAACAATCTTAAAGTCTCTCTTTTTGATCAGCTCGAGAAACTCTTGATCATCCATTATTTCTTTACTTTTTGTAGCATCCATAGACAGAGTGACTGGTGCTGATGCAATGGTAGATGCCTCTTGTTGCACAACATGGGTTTTTGAAGCAGACTTCTCCTTGGGAGGAACAACAGTTGGAACTTGCACTAGCTTAGATATGACCTTCGGAGAAAACACTTGTCTACTACGAGTCATCCCTCTAGTAGCAGTTATGTTCACAATTTCAGATTTTGAAAACTGAATCTCTCGACCCCTAAAAAACACGGTGGAACTATACTTCCAAAGAACCTCTTTTGAATTCTGATACGGGAACGATTTTGACGCACAAACAATGATAGGATGTAGTTTCTTCTTAGGAGCTTCCATATGAATCTTCTTATATATGATCGTGAATGGCTCGATAGTAGCTACATCTTCTACAGACTTGGCTCTGACAAACTGAATCACACATCGATTCATTAAGATCTCAACACAACCCTTCAACCTTTGGCACTGATTGGGATTATCATCACAAATCTGGCATTTCCCATGAAGACCTTTCAATAACCCTTGCTCTTTCAACTTCTTAATCACAACAGTCATCAGAGTTTTCACTTTGTCGACATCTCTGATCAACTCATCCTCTTAATCGTCCTCAATCATATTAACCCTAGATCCACCATGAGTAGGCAAGGGATTAGTTTGTATATTAGGATGTTCTTTAGAAAATGTCAGGATTTTCTGGTCAATAAGCTCTTGAACCTTGGCCTTGAGAAAAATGCAGTCTTCTGTAGCATGCCCTATGTACCTAGAATGGTAAGCACAGGATGCATTTGGGTTATGCTTCAGACCATAAGGAGGAACTGCATGCACGATCTCTTTAGGAACGATTACCCCTTGATGAATCGGATAAGGAAACAACTATGTATAAGGTACGGGAATTTTGTCAAAACTCAGACACTTGTAGTTGTTCTGATTGTTATTGCTCTGTCTGTTCTAATATTGTTGATTTTTGTTGTTTTGTTGAGATTGTTGACGTTGCAGTTGTTGTTGATTCTGAGAATTCTGAACTCGTGGTTGCAGATGATACTGATATGGCGGTTGTTGATACTGGGCAGCAGCTACATAAGGATAAGGATAATACGACATAGAAGCCATGGGAACCTGATATTGAGGAGAGGCCTTTGCCATCACAACATTTTCTTGACCTTCTTTCTTCTTCAAATAACTGCTCTGAGGTTTCTTGGTTGGTTGTTGACTAGCGGTACCAATAATCCTACCAATTTTCAGCCCATTCTCAATTCTTTCACCAATAGTCACGATATTAGCAAAGTTTGACGAGGAGCTGGCCACCATTTTCTCATAGTACAACCCTTTCAAAGTGCCCATGAATATGTCAACCAACTCAATGTCAAAAAGAGAAGGTCGCACATAAGAGGCCATTTCGCGCCACCTTTGCGCATATTCCTTGAAAGTCTCAGTTGTTCGTTGAGCCTGATTCTGCAATTGCAATCTGGTAGAAGCCAAATTGAGATTATACTTGTATTGTTTCAAGAACGCTTCTGACAAGTCTCTCCATGAGCGAATCTGTCTACGCTCTAATCCCATATACCAATCCAAAGAAGCTCCAGACAAGCTATCTTGGAAGAAATGAACCAACAATTCATCATTATTAATGTAGGATGCCATCTTTCTGCAGTACATGGTCACATGACTGCGAGGACAACTCAACCCTTTGTACTTTGGATGTTCTGGAATCTTGAACTTCTATGGCAGCATAACATTAGGAACCAAACATAAGTCTTTGGCTTCCATGCCAAAAGCCGAATAACCTTCAATCGCCTTGATTCTTTCATCTAGCAATTTATAGTTAGCAAGTCTGTTATGATCAGCAGGTTTGACAAGAGTCTGTGGATTTTAAAGTTGTGATGCGGCTGGAGCAGGTATCTGAGAAGAAGCAAATTGAGACGGATATACCAACCCAGAATTTACCATCTGACCAACATTCTGACTCATCTGAAAACTATACGGATAATCAGCAGAAAGTACCGCAGCAGCAAAGGATACCCCAGGATAAGGCACTCCGCCATGAACATTCCGAACATCACTTTGAGCAGATTGAGACAAAATTGGAACATGAATAGGAGGACCCCTATACACATGCTCATCTTCATCAGAAATTTCAACATTAGATGGCACAGGAGTCTGGCGAATCTGTGCTTGAGGAATCTCATGATCATCATGACTCACCACATGAGGTGGTAGCGGAATAGACATGCCCCGAGGGTAAGCAGAAGAATTACCATTCGGCACGGGTGCAATAAAAGGTTGATACGGAACAAAGGCACTACCACTGGAAATATGAGGAGTGAAATTTGGAGGCATTCCCCACGGGAAGGCAACATGCATTCTATTCAGACCAGGCTGAGCACTTGGTAGGTTGACAATGGGTTGAACAACAGTCTCAATCGGCGCTTCAATAAAAATAGGATAATAAGTACCAACAGGAGGAGGAATCACCACAGGAGTGACAATAGTAGCATCAGTAAAATTTGCAACAATAGAAGTGGCAACAGCGGCATCCTTCTGAGCATGAAGGAACTCCATGATAACATCCATATTGGTCTGGAACTGATCCATCCGACCATGAAACTAAGTCAAAGTCTCCTTGTAGGAAGCGTTCTCGTGTTCAATATCAACCATGATGTTGGACTTGCTTGAATGAGTGAAATAGTGATGCCGAGTCGCCGTCTTGCTACAAGGTGGAGATGGACAGTGTAAGCATTTTGGTTTTTTAGTTGAGAGACATGCATATGAGCATGAATGAATGCAATGCAAAAATAATTTTTTTAAATTCCAGGAATCCGTGAGATTTTATCTTTGTTAGAAATAATCATAAAGCATATAAGTAAAGGCACAAAGATAATCTGGCAAGAAAAACACTTCATTCAATCCATGAGGTAAAAAAAGTACATGTTTAAATACAACTCAAATATCTTCCTTTTGGTTACAACAATATTAGCATGAATCCTATCTGTCGCTACTGCGAAAATCGGCGCCGGCTGAACAGAAGAGTCGCCACCGTGCGTTATTTATCCCAACGGAGGGAAAGGAAACGCTCATAGTAAACCTCGCACAACACGGGAAAGATATGGTCGTCGCAACCAAAACCTGGATTCGGGAGTCGGTTACGCAAGGGGAAGGTATTAGCACCCCTCACGTCCGTCGTACTCGACGGGATCCACGCTTGTTTTCGGGTATGGATTGTTATTCTATCTACTCTAAAGGTTAAAGGTTAACACGGAAATAAAATGAAAATAAAAATGACTCGGCAAAGTATCGCACTTTATGCCTACGTATTCCCGTCTGGAACGAGAAATCAGAGTCAACGTAGTTCGCCTACCTACGGGAAAGGAGGGGAAGGTTGCTCGCTAGGATATCGCATCCTATGCCTACGTACTTCCACACTGCATGGAAGATCAGAGCAAACGTAGTTCGGGCCACGTACGACACAAGTCTGTCTTGGTTGATTTTATTCCTTTTGAAAAAGGTTTTACTGATTAGCAGTCCAAGCGGACAAAAAATGACGTCTTGATGAGTTCACATTCTTTTACGGAAGAAGTGTCTTTTATTGAGTTTGAAATGTTATTGTATTTTTCTGTTTGTTTTGAGGAAGAAGAGACAGAACTCTAACCTACGGTTGCGAAGGGAATCAAACTAACCTAATGTTATCATGCATGGGTTAAGACCTAGTGTCTATCATGCTCCTCTCTTGCACAGAGAGAAACAGAGATCCTACGGGAATAGACGGAAACAGAAACAATATCAGATATATATAGTAAAGCAATAAAATGCATGGATGCAACAATACAAGCGAGGCAAGGGAGTCCCACTCAACCTCGAACCTAGAAAACAATAGGCAAAAGTGAACAGGCTTCACTTTCAACCCAACAGGGTAAACAGCAAACAATACAGTCCATAAAACCAATCAATACATCAAGAATGAATAACAACAGGAAAATAAACAGCCACAGTAGCTCTGCATCAACACCTATCTCCAAGTCATCTCCACTCAGCTACAAGCTTCAACAAGCATCCATCTTCATCTCCACAGCCTTCAAGCAAGGGCTTTGTCATCAATCTTCAGTCTGCACTGGCCTCTCTTCAAGTCCTATCCTCCAAGCTGAGGGATCAATCACAAGAATGAATTGGGTGTTAAGCAATTAGTTGACTACCAAGGGTGGCAAACCAACTGCTACTAACACATAAGATATTTTCTCTCAAGAGTTCTATCCCTTAGACAGTAGCACCAAGCCTTCCAAGGGAAGGGGGTGAGTGTCTTAGAGAGACTCTGTATCACAGAGAGGAATGGAGGCAGTCAAAACCTTCCATGTTTAAGAATCAAGCTCTCTAATCTAGAGCTCTGCTTAGCTCCTAAAC
Source organism: Lathyrus sativus (assembly GCA_963859935.3). Lineage (NCBI taxonomy): Eukaryota > Viridiplantae > Streptophyta > Magnoliopsida > Fabales > Fabaceae > Lathyrus > Lathyrus sativus. The sequence continues at coordinate 16,187,806 of OZ012735.1, forward strand.
CCTAATCTCCTCAACAGCTGCTAGCAGGAATCACCTCATCAACTCTGGAAGTTGGTCTTCAAGCTCTGGATCTCCAATGGCTTCAACATCACAAGTCTTCAGCTTCCCGATCCCCAGACAATCCCCATACCCATACAGACAAATCAATAATCCCCAGAGGGCACACCACACCAATCCATCAAATATAGCAGTATATACTAATAGCAGTAGGGGGATCCTAGTGATTTCTAAGGGGATCTATCCTATACCCATAACCCCTATAATCCATACCCCAAAAATCAAATGAAAATTTCCTAAAAGAATTAAACTATCTCACCTAAGTTGATCTAAAACCCTAATTTTATTCATGTTGTTTTCACCTAAACTAATCACCTCAAATTAATTCCTAAAAATATGAACTAAATTTCATGTACAAGTTACCAATGTCTACTAATCAACCTAAAAAGAATGGGTGAAAAATATTGAAGCAACTATTAGAACAAAAATTAACAAAATCATGCATGAAATGAAACATCTAAAATATGCATTTATTTGGAAAATATGGGAAAAATATCAAATAAAAAATAAAATGCAATTTTTATTTTTTATAATTTTCTTGACTCTTTAAAGAAAATTATGCAAAAAGAATTATTAAAAAATAATGTTTTTTCAATTTGATATGATTTTTTTAAAAATGAATGCAAAATGAAAAGAAATTAAAATGAATTATATAAAGAAATAGGGAGAGGGGGTGAGAATAGTAAGAAAACAATTGATATACGTTGGGCCCAGCAAGAGTGGGGGTGCGGATAATAGAAACGGCCCACCAGTACACTTTAATGAAACGCATCGTTTCATTATTTTTGAAATTTGCCTCCAAAATCAGATTGAATGTGGATCGTTAGATCCTTGGTCAAGTCAAGGTTTGCCACCAGATCCAAGGGCCATTGGCCATCGTCTTCCTCTAGCCATTAGGGTTTCATGCAGACCCCTCTCATGCACAGGATTTCCACGCTCTCATTCTCTTTCATTTCACCATGAAATCACACGAGTCCAAGATCAAAATTACTCCATTTGTTGCCCTCTATGCAGCCATGGTGCTAGTGTCCCCTGAAACCTTCTCTAACCTTCAAACCGAAAGCAACAAAGCTTGGATACAACATGTTGACACCTTCTGCAACCTCAACAATTCGAGCTTCTAATAATATCTTCTTATTCCTTAGGCTACACTGAGTTCTCTAAACTAATTCACATGCATTCAAACTCAATAATCAACATAATCTTGATCTTGGAAAAAATGTGCACACATTCTGAACCTCCATGAAAGGTCTTCAAACTACTCACAAAGCATCCCTAATTGGTCTCTATCAAGTTTATCCTAACAACAAACCCTAATTATACATAAACATTGGGATTCGAATGATCATGCAAGCTTACCAAATGATGATGGTAATGGTGGTTGTATCTCCTTCCAGCTCTTGCCACTTGCTCTAACTGATCTTCTATGGATATTGAAGCTTCTGTTTGCAATAATTGTGGCTCAATCTTCTTGAATCACTCTATCCCCCTCTTCATGCAAGTTGGAGTGTAAACTTGGATCACCCTAACCATCCACGAATTCTCTTCAATTCCCTTTGCCAATTACTCCATGATAATGGTGGATGATGATGATAACAGAAATTGAGATGATTGATGAAGCTTTAATGGAGTTTGGATAGAAAATGCAAATTGGAGTGAAGGATTCAAAGTAATGTTTGCAAGCTCAAAGAATCACCAACCAATGCACAAATGGCTTCATTTCCTTATGTAGGTGAGGATTAACAGAATGAGAAGTTTCTAGATTGGTCCTAGAGGGATCTAGAAGCTTGTGGAACTTTCATGAATTTATCATTTAATGGTATCTTGAATCATCTCATATCATGCTTGCACTTTGGGTAAATTTGAGTGAAAATTTCCTTTCATGAGATATTAGGAGTGTATGTATGAAATACCAAGCTTTTACTTGCCTTGTGTTAAGTTTTACCATGGTTCCTTAATATGCAAGCATGGACTTTATAAAGTAGCCCCCATTTTAAGACCTCAAATCAAAAATATATTTGAACCAATGTCTTTAAAATGATGTTGGGAATCAATTTGGTATATTGGATGACCCATATTGGACTTGTAGATCTCTCAAACCATTTTCCAACTTGAACTTTTTCAAGTTATATGCCTTTTTTAAGTCACTTTTCACCAACTTTTATCAAGTCTTGTTCCATGCATTTCCAAACTTCCATGACTTCTTTTCTTGACTTAAAATGGCATTTTGAGCAACTTTTATGTTGGGAAGTTTTTCATTTGAAGCTCCCTTGTATGAGTTTTAGGCATAGGCTAAGAATGACCTGTAATCCTCAGATGACCAAAATACCCTTTGCTTGCCAAGACCCTAAGTAGAGTTCCACAAATCATATGAAGGCATACCATACCATTCTAGAAAGCTAAGACAACTAGGAACAACTCTTATGTTTACCAGAAATTCATTTGAAATCTCCTTGAGGGGTAAAAATTGCTTGGAAGTCAAGTCACTTTCACAGACAAAAGTTCAGATACCTCAGATGACCTGTAACTTGTAAGGACCATAACTTGAGTTATATAAATCTCCTTAATTTCTTCCACCACTCAAATTAAAGGTCTTGAGATCCTCTACAAGTTTCATGTTGGCCAAGGATCCATTTGAAGCTTGCATTTTGACTTATCTTGCTTGGAAATTTGACCTAACCTAGGGGATTTTACACAGAAACCCTAATTTAGAAACTCCTCTTCTCCTTGATTTCTCTTGAATTCTTCTTAGCATACCATCATATCCTTATTCTTCATGTCAAATGATAAACCCCACATCTCTCCCATAGCCCTTAATGCCTTTCAATCAGTCCTTTGACCTAGAGTTGACCCAGGGTTGACCCAGATGAAACCCTAGTTGACTGTCTTCAACTGCAATTCTTGTGACTACACCAATGACTTGTCTCCTTCCCCAAATGACTTTCTAAGTCTCCCAAGATGTCTAGATACTCCCCATACTCAGCTCACAGCTCATAATTTCTCTGTTGACCCTCAGGTACCCTCAGATAGGAGATAGATGAACTGCTTGATCCATTGACTTGATAGCTTCCCAATTCTTTCTGATGACTTGAATGAGATTGAATTTGAATAATAACCTCTTGACAGGCCTCTAGAGATGAGAATAATAATTGGCCCCCTGTTGAATGACTTGCTATTCTTATGCTATGCAGATGAGTAACCTATGTACATGACTCTATATGCAAATGCTAATGATATTGAAACATAAACCAAGTGAATAAGGTTGGGCAAATTTTAGGGTGCAACAGCTGCCCCTATTCAAGCGACTTGGACCCGATTGGATGAAGAGCCCGGAGCCTTCAGACATTCGCGGTACGAGACGGTTGAATACTAGTGAAACCAGAAATTTGCCAATCGCATACATAAACTGCACCACTGCTTGGGGAATGACACTCATCCACTGAATCTGACTATTACGGCAATCCACTGATCCATTAGCGACAGTGCTGGGGATTACTCGTCTCTCCACGTAAGGAATAACCGTTCCACGTTAGGAATAACACCGTCTATATTAGGACTCACCTTTCCACGTAAGGAATGAACTTCTACTTCATCAAACTCTTCCACGTAAGGAATACGTCTTCTTTTGAATCTGTCCACGTAAGGACCCCAATCTTTCCACGTAAGGAATACAATCTCAATCTGTCCACGTATGGACTCCGACTTGATATGTCCACGTAAGGACTCAATCTTTCCGCGTAAGGAATACAATCTCGTTCCACGTAAGGAATCACATTTTTCCACGTAAGGAATAATTTCTTTTTTCAATCGGTCCGCGTCATGACTTAAACTTTCCACGTAAGGAATCAATCTCTTTCCACGTAAGGAAACCATCTTCTTTCCACGTAAGAAAACATCGTCTTTCCACGTAAGAAAACATCGTCTTTCCACGTCAGGAACACCATCTTAATCTGTCCACGTAAGGACTCCAATCTTTCCACGTAAGAAAACATCGTCTTTCCACGTCAGGAACACCATCTTAATCTGTCCACGTAAGGACTCCAATCTTTCCACGTAAGGAATGAACTCGTCTTTCCACGTAAGGAAACCTCTTTTCTTCCACGTAAGGAAACTCTTTCTGATTTGTCCACGTAAGGACTCCCATCCTTCCACGTAAGCAATTCGTCTTCTTTCCACGTAAGGAAACCAATCTCCTTCCACGTAAGGAATAGAATTCTTGGTCTGTCCACGTAAGGACTCTAAGCTTTCCACGTAAGGAATACACTCATCTTTCCACGTTAGGAATCAACTTCTTTCTACGTTAGGAATTCTTCGTTCCCCGTAAGGAATCACCATCTTTCCACGTTAGGAATACAAACTTTCCACGTTAGGAATAACTTGATCTGTCCCCGTCAGGACTAAATTCTTCCACGTAAGGAAACAACTTCCCTTTCCACGTAAGGAATAGACCTGTCCACGCTAGGACTCTCGTTTCGTCTTGATTTGTCCACGTCAGGACTCGCCTCTTGACTTACTAAAACTTGTCCACGTTAGGACCCATATCTCAGCCTGCTGAAGAAATAACCTTGTCCACGTCAGGACTTGCGCGTCTTTGACTTGCTGGGGAAATAAGACGGTGTCCACGTCAGGACCCATACTTTGCCCACAACACGAAGAAGGATAAACTTGTCCACGTCAGGACCCTACACTCAATCAATACCGAGAACTCGAAGCTGTCCACGTTAGGATTAACACATATCGTCACCGGGAAGAAATGTCCACATTAGGACTCCATATTCCATCAATTCTGAGAAATCGAACCTGCCCACGTTAGGACTGGCACCTCCCATCAGCCCGGGGAATTAAAACTGTCCATGTTAGGACACTCACTTCTCTAGCACGAAGAAATCCCGTCAATACAATTGTCCATGTCAAGACTCATTTCTCCATTGATCCCAAGCCACAAACTTCTTAGCACTGACGCGACAGCAAATTCGGAGCTGATTCTACTGGGGATATCTGAAAACCAAACTACTGGATGCCTGCTCCAATAACCGGTGGTAGCCTCTGAAATTCTGGTTCATGAAACCTTTTAATGCTGACGTAACAACAACTTTGAAGGAAACAAATCCGCTGGTCGGACTAGAGAAACTTCAACAAGAAAACCTGGCGGGGAAGTAAGTAACCCTGCTTGGGGACAAAGAGAAACTTATCCTGCTGACTCTGTGGGGAGTAGTGCCAAGGCTGACACTTCGTTGAGTGTCTCCTACCGAGACTTTGAACGTTTATTGATTCACCTGAGCGAGGGCTCTCTCTACCTGCAAGAGAAATAGTACTTAAAGCAAAAGGTTAGCCAACCTGGTTTATGTTTCAAATGCATGCGTTCAACAATGATGCAATGCTCCATTCGACATGGAAATGCTACGCTTTTATTTGGTAGATGCAAGTATGACACTATATGCCAATGCAATTGCGGACTTGAACTGTCGAGATACAGGAACCGCTTCGGCAAAATAAATGCTGAAGATAATGCCAACTCCGCTGGGGATAGCCAGATGCTATAGAATTATTCCAGCAAAATAAATGCTGGAAGAGTGAAGTCGACTCAGCTAGGACATTGGGCACAAGCACCTCATTGAAGTGACACCCTGCTGGGGAATATAACTCTGCTAGAGAATAGCAGATGCGCCTGGTATAATTGAACTTCTGCTGGAGAGTGAACTGATATCACACGGTATTCTGACAAAATAAATGCCAGGACTCGCACCAACTCTGCTGGGGAGAGCCTTATTCTTCGAGTTCCACTGGGAGGAATGAAAACACTTGCTGGAAAGAGAATTCCGCTGCGGATGGGATGATTCTCTTGGGGAAACCAACTGACTCCGCTGGGAGAGAGTAAATGACCCTGCAGGGAAAGGTAAACTGTCTGAATACAGCTTACAAACACTAATCTTCTGCGGCTAAACCATTCTGCTTGAGATGCACTGTCTGAATACAACCTTCGATCTAGGAATCGCCAAACTCTGCTGAGGATAAATGACCTTGTTGGAGCATGTCCTTTGGATAAGCTACGACCAGCTGGGGAATCCTATCCTTCTTCAGGAAGAACATGCATGACCTGCGTGGGGGTCAAGTCTTTCGTTCTTGCAATCTTTGATCATCTTCCTCGTACGGCTATGAAACCTGCAACAACACAAACAAGACAAGACAAGCCTATGCAACCAAATCGATTTAGGTTAGTGACGTTATTTTCAGTTAATTCAAAGCTTTAGCAATTGTTGGCAAGGGCCAGTGATATTATACACATGCTAGTTTCAATAAACTTAGGCGTTTTATCATGCACAAAACAGTAAAGAACCAGCATCAAGTATTGAATAACAATTTTATTGATTGGGCCCCTGAATGGGCGGAGTTTTTTTGTACACGGGATGTAACTCCTGGAAAGAGGAAGCTACGCAAAGCAGATATACAAGTACGCACAATAAGCACAAATACTTTGACAAATTAAATTTTGTACACATGTCGGCAACGGGATGCAGACGAACACCACGAACTGATCCTCCTATGACTCCTCCGACTCTAATGCTTTCCCGGTATCCATACTTCCGAAGAGGTTGTATCTAATAATCGACTCCTCAAGTATTCTCCCGCATTGATGCTCAGTGCAGTATCAAATTCGGACCGCAGTCATTTGCTTTTCAAATCCCTAACTTTTGCGTGAACCGCCCTTTACGGGTTTTCAGTTCACCGGGATACCCTTTTTTGCCGAAGCCGCCCAGTGTAGGTTTTCAACTTCGCGGGTGTACACATCTTTTTATTTTTATCCCTAACTTTTGCCCGAACCTTTCATTCTGTTTTTGGTTCGCCAGGATGCCCCATTTTTGCCTGGACTCTCTTTTTTCTGTCCAGCGGGTCAATTTTAAGCAAAGTATTTTTTAACTGCGTCCGAATTCACAGGTGACGTAAAGTCTTCACCGTCCATAGTGGACAACAACAAAGCTCCTCCTGAAAAGACTTTCCTGACAACGTACGGCCCTTCGTAATTGGGGGTCCACTTGCCCCTGTGATCTGCCTGCGGCGGGAGAATCCTTTTCAGCACAAGGTCGCCCGTCTGAAAGCTTCGCGGATGTATCTTCTTATCATATGCTTTCTTCATTCGGCTCTGGTACAAACGACCATATGCTAGAGAAGCTAGCCTCTTCTCGTCCATCAAACTTAGTTGGTTCAACCTGTCTTTTACCCATTCTGCCTCGTCTAGCTGAACGTCTCGCAATACCCTCAGAGAAGGGATCTCAACTTCCAATGGTAATACCGCCTCCATTCCGTATACTAACGAGAACGGGGTTGCCCCGGTTGATGTGCGTACCGTCGTACGATAACCGTGCAAAGCGAAAGGTAGCATCTCATGCCAATCCTTATAGGTTACCACCATTTTCTGAACGATCTTCTTGATATTCTTATTGGCCGCCTCGACAGCGCCATTCATCTTGGGTCGGTAAGGGGAGGAGTTGTGATGTTCGATTTTGAAATTCTGATAGAGCTCCTTCATCATTTTGTTGTTCAGGTTTGAACCGTTGTCCGTGATTATCCGCTCGGGGATCCCATATCGGCAAATGATATCTCTCTTGATGAATCTGGCCACCACTTGCTTAGTTACGTTTGCGTAAGACGCTGCTTCCACCCACTTGGTGAAATAATCGATTGCTACTAGGATGAACCGATGCCCGTTAGAAGCTGTCGGCTCGATCTTTCCAATCATATCGATTCCCCACATCGAGAATGGCCATGGCGATGACATCACATTCAGAGGACTCGGAGGCACATGGATCTTATCAGCATAGATTTGGCACTTGTGGCACTTCCTCGCAAACTCGAAACAGTCAGTTTCCATAGTCAGCCAAAAATAACCTGCCCGTAGCAGCTTTCTCGTCATAGCATGCCCACCAGCATGCGTACCAAAGGTACCTTCGTGTATTTCCTCCATGAGCAGCTTTGCCTCTCTTTCGTCTACACAACGCAACAGCACCAAGTCGTGGTTCCTCCTGTACAAGACACCATCTGGATTCAAATAGAAATTACCCGCTACTCTCCTGAGAGTCTTCTGATCTTGACTGGATGCCCCAGCCGGATACTCTTTATTCTTCAGAAAATTAAGGATATCAAAATACCACGGTTTGTCATCGGATGCCTCGTCAATAGCAAATACGTAAGCTGGTCTGTCCAACCGAGAGATAATGATTCGGGGAGCCTCGTTCCAGAAGTTGACTTTGTACATGGAAGACAAAGTGGCGAGGGCGTCAGCCATTTGATTCTCTGCCCGTGGTACGTGATGCAATTCAACTTTGTCGAAGAAAGGCAATAATCTCCTCGCATAATTCATGTAATGTATCAAATTGGGCTGACGTGTCTCCCATTCCCCTTTTATTTGATTCACCACCAGAGCTGAATCTCCGAATACGTCTAGATTTTTGATTCGCAAATCAATGGCTTCTTCAAGCCCCATTATACAAGCTTCGTATTCGGCCTCATTGTTGGTAACAGCGAAGGTCAATCGGGCAGTAAACGGGATATGCGACCCGTGTGGCGTAGTGATGATTGCCCCTATTCCGCTACCGTAAGCATTCACAGCTCCGTCAAATATCATTTTCCATTTGGAACCCAATTCCGGCCCTTCGTCTGGCAACGGCTCTTCACAATCTTTCATCTTTAGGTACATGATATCCTCGTCAGGAAAATCAAACCTCATCGATTGGTAATCTTCAATAGGCTGCTCCGCCAGATACTCAGACAGCACACTCCCCTTTATAGCCTTTTGCGAGACGTATTGAATGTCGTATTCAGTCAAGACCATCTGCCAACGGGCAATTCTCCCTGACAACGCCTGCTTTTCGAATACATATTTGATAGGATCCATCTTCGAGATGAGCATGGTTGTATGATTTAGCATGTATTGCCTCAAACGCTTGGCGGCCCAGGCTAGCGTGCAACAAGTTTTCTCCAGCATTGAGTATCGAGATTCACAATCTGTAAATTTCTTGCTCAAGTAGTAGATCGCATGCTCTTTTCTTCCTGTCTCGTCGTGTTGACCGAGAACACAACCCATGCTTCCCTCAAGAACCGTCAAATACATGATCAAGGGTCTGCCCGCCACTGGGGGTATCAAAATAGGAGGCTCCTGCAAATACTGCTTTATTTTGTCGAACGCCTTTTGACAATTTTCGTTCCACGTTACAGCTTGATCTTTCTTCAACAGCTTAAACAATGGTTCACACGTAGCAGTTAGGTGAGATATGAACCGAGCGATGTAGTTCAACCTCCCTAAAAACCCGCGCACCTCTTTCTCTGTTTTAGGCGTTGGCATCTCTTGAATTGCTTTTATTTTAGCAGGATCGACCTCTATTCCTCTTTCGCTTACGATAAACCCCAGCAGTTTACCCGATCTCACCCCAAAGGTGCATTTGTTAGGGTTCAGCCTCAGCCTGAACTTCCTAAGCCTCTTGAACAGCTTCAGCAGATTCACCAGATGCTCTTCCTCCGTCTGGGATTTGACAATCATATCGTCAACATAAACTTCGATCTCTTTATGCATCATATCATGGAAAAGAGTCGTCATCGCACGCTGATATGTTGCCCCAGCATTTTTCAAGCCGAAGGGCATCACTTTGTAGCAAAATGTTCCCCAAGGTGTTATGAAAGTAGTCTTCTCCATATCCTCTGGTGCCATTTTAATCTGATTATAGCCTGAAAAGCCATCCATGAAGGAGAATACGGAGTATTGAGCAGTATTATCAACTAGCACGTCGATATGAGGAAGCGGAAAATCGTCTTTTGGGCTTGCTTTATTCAAATCTCTATAATCCACGCACATTCGAACCTTGTCGTCTTTCTTTGGCACTGGTACGATGTTAGCAACCCATGAGGGATATTTTGTCACAGCCAGGAAACCGGCGTCCCACTGTTTTTGAACTTCCTCTTTGATCTTCACTGCCATGTCTGGTCGAGTTCTGCGAAGTTTTTGTTTGACCGGCGGGCATTCTTCTTTCAGTGGCAGACGGTGCACGACCATGTCTGTATCGAGCCCTGGCATATCTTCGTACGACCAAGCGAATACATCACTATACTCTCGGAGCATTTCAACCAGTCTTCGCTTGATATCGCTCTGCAGTGCGGCACCGATACGAATGTTCTTCTCAACCCCTTCCGACCCCAAATTGATAATTTCGATGACCTCGTCGTGAGGCAGAATGGCTCTTTCCTCTTGCTTCACCAACCAAGACAGTTCTTCAGGAACGTCACTATCTTCGACAACCTCTTCTTCGGCCTGAAATACCGGATGCTCAAAGTCGGGACGGGTCATAGGCGGTTCAAGGATGTCATCTGAAAATGTTATCCTGCAAAAGGAATGGTTAAGTGCTTCAAAATGCGTATAAAGCGAATAACCACGTTGCCATTTTATTGAAAAATATAAAACAAGAAAGACAGGGATTACAGTATTTGCACAAAAAAAACGCCATTTATTTAATGATTAACACGCAATGTTCATAACAACACAGCCCTAAGCAAATCACGATGCCTCGGGCAAGACATCAGATTATTCAACAATTAATAAAGTAAAGCATTACTGTTTAAGAGTCACAGGAACAAGCTCCTGAATAGACCAGTTGCACAACCCCTGTCCTGGCGTGCTTGGCTGAATCCAGGCATCCATATCACAGTCGCTGTCTCCTTCGTCAGACTCCGAAGCAGCGTTGACAGTTTCATGACATACTCCACTGGCAGAGATGGTTATTGGCCCTCTGAAACGGGGTGCCCCCACAGCGGGAGTTGATGACGACGGTTGGTACCCCAGCCCGAACCGGTCCATCTTCACAGGGATATCCAGCACTTTACCCCAGCCCTTTGCTTCTCCTGCCTCCACCAGAGCTTGAGCTTCTTTATACGACGAGACGGCTATCTCTGACACCTTGCTCGGCCCGGGACCTTTGTCTTTGACACGCAACCCTTCAAATGCCTGGCAGGGCGTTTCGTGGATCTCTCCGTCGACCTCCACATATTTAAATGACGACAGATGGCTGACCAGGATGTCTTCTTCTCCGCATACGGTGACTACGCTGTCTCCGACCATATATTTCAACTTCTGATGCAGGGTAGACGTGACTGCCCCAGCCCCATGAATCCAAGGTCTTCCGAGCAAGCAGCTATACGCAGGTTGTATATCCATGATATAAAATTCTGTTGCAAATACCTCCGGCCCCACCTGTAGAGGCAATGTGATCGATCCAAAGACTGTTCTTCGCGTGCCGTCAAAGGCTCTAACTACCAAGTCACTGGGCGTGCCCAGGATTCCTCTGACATCCAGCTTCATCATCGCTTTCTTGGGCATCACATTCAGAGACGATCCAGTGTCGACCAATACATGCGACATTACTGATCCCCTACACTCGACAGATATGTGCAGCGCCATATTATGATCTCTCCCTTTCGGGGTCAAATCGAAGTCGGTAAAGCCCAAGTTGTGGCCTGCATTTACATGCGCCAACACTCCTTCCAGCTGATTTACAGAGACGTCTTGGGGTACAAAGGAAGTATCCAGGACTTTCAACAAAGCATTTCTGTGAGCTTCCGAACACAACAGCAATGACAGGATAGATATTTTGGACGGCGTCTGCTGCAGATGCTCCACAATCTTATAATCACTTTTTCGAATCAAGCGCATGAACTCTTCTACATCCTTCGATGCTGCTTCTTTATCGCTGGCTTGTACTGGGACATTCTCAACCATCTTCCCTTTTCCTTTTGCTAGTCTTTCGGCTTCCACTTCAGGTGATATAAAGATCCTACCACTCCTTGTCATACCTCCTGAACCCACAACGTTGTCCACAGTCTCGGCTGGCTGTTTATTAACATCAATCTTTATCCCGTCACAATACACCTCCAGCCCATATGACCATGGGACAACTTTTGTGTTCTCGTACGGGATCGGCTCGGCCTTAGTTATGGTGATCGGTGGTCGCGGGACCGGTGCTGCAATAGTGATTGTCTTCCGAGGAATTATTACAGTGGCCACATCACTCTGATCATCTGCTACTGCCCCTGCAGGCTCTTCGGTTGCTGCTCGGTCAAACTGCAATGTGCCTCCATCAATTAAAGCCTGAATGCCTTTCTTCAACTCATCACACCCCCCAGCTAGGGTCCAGCATTCTAAGCAGTACTCGTCACACCCTGGATAAACACCCCCTTGCAACAGTCTGCTTTTTATCTCGCTCAGCGGCGTCTTTAAATCGTCGACATTCATAATCAGATTCAACCCTTCCTCAGTCAGAATGGCGTTTGCCCCATGATTAGGCATGGGTTTCTGCACTATATTCGGACCCGCTGTTCCGAAATTGATAGTCTTATTGTCCAAAAGATCCTGCACAACGTGCTTAAAAGCATGGCAACCCTCTATATCGTGGCCCGGAGCCCCAGAATGAAACTCACAGTGCCTGCTTGCATCATAACCATACAGAGGAGTCCCCGTTATCAGTGCCAGAGTTCTCTTCTCTACCAGGTTTAGCCCCAACAGTGTCTGCAACAAATCTGCGTAGGTTGAGGGAGGCTTCTCAAACACTCTTCTTGGCTTACCACCCTGGAATCTTCGCTGAGCCTGTTGTGCCCCCTGCTGAGGCTGTTGCTCCTGCTGCATTGGCTGCTGCTGAGACGGTTGTTGTGGTTGAAGTGGTTGTTGCTGATACGGGATAGTAACACTCGCCACCTGCTGCGGCTGATGATATTGGTTCCGACCTCTGCCTCGGCCTCGGCCTCGGCCTCCAAACACTGCGCTTGCCTCGCCCTGACGGCGCCCACCAAAAGCCTTCCTATTACTGCCAGATGCAGTTGATTCCTCAGCCTGGAACTTTCCTTGCTTAATGTTACGTTCAATCTTTTCTCCCATCAGGATTAGGTCTGAAAAACTGGCCAGAGATGTATGAAACAACATGTCATGAAACAAGCCTGTGAATGTACCGACAAACATGTCATTCATTTCCTTATCTTATACAGGAGGACGGACCCTGGCAGCCATATCGCGCCACCTTTGCGCGTACTCTTTAAAGCTCTCCCCTTTCTTCTGCGACAGCCCTGCCAATTGGACCCGATTGGGCGCCAAGTCGCTGTTATACTTGTAGTGAGCTACAAATGCCTCCGCCAATTGCTTCCATGTCTTGATATTGGTTGGCTCTAACCCCATGTACCACTCTAGGGAAGGGCCTGACAAACTATCTTGAAAGAAATGCATTAGCATTCTCTCATCAGTTGAGTACGCAGACATCTTTCTGTAATAAGCCCGTACGTGCACTTTCGGACATGTGTCCCCTTTATACTTATCAAACGTAGGAGCTTTGAATTTGATTGGCACCCTCAAGCCGGGTACCAGGCCCATTGTTACCATGTCCAATCCCACAGCACTTTGGTTCAGGACCCCCCTCATCTGCTCTTCCAGCATTCTGATCTTCTGGGAGTCATCCATTGGCCCTTCGAAACCTCCGCCGGAGAAAGCGTCCTCCTGCTTATCTTCTTGCCACATACCATTCCCAGCTCCATACCCATCATATCCATTATTGCGGCCAACTCTAATCTGATTCATCCCTGGACCTCGGCCTCTGTTGCCGTACCCTTGAACACCTCCAGCAGGCCCAAAAGCCATTAACCCAGCGCCGTTTCCATTTCCGAAACCTCCGTAGCCCTGATTGGGCACGCCATAACCATCTTGCCCAAAGCCTTGAGCATTGAAACCATATTTCCCAGCATTATCGAATCCCTGATCGTTGAACCCGAATCCAGCATTGCCAAAGCCGTTGCCTCCCATATTATCGCCCAAGTTGACATCACCAAGCCCAACGTTATGGATAGCAGTCTCGCTCCCAACTCCGACATTACCGTTCACAGCAGCGGTAGCGTTGTTGACATTAGCAGCAGGTATGTTGACTACAGGTGGAGCCACTGGCGTGGGGGTGCCATCTCCATGAACAGTATCGACTCGCACAGACTGATGCTCCTCATTACCGTGACCAGCATTTCGGGCCAACAGAGGCTGCACCATGGCTTGCAAATTCTCCTGACCTTTTGCAATAGCTTCCATGGTCGGCATAAAGAGAGCTAGCTTCTCGCGCACATCTTGCATCTCGTTCTGCATTTGATCCATGATTCTTCGACAGTTGGTGCGAGTGGAATAGCGGTGCGGGTGCTGATCTGCAATCCTGAAAAGTACCTGGTACAGAGCAGGAAATAAGACACCATCCAAAGATTACCTGTAATGCAATATGAATATGAATGCAATGCAATGTGTGTCTGTGCCTTAGGGAAATTCATTCCCCGATTCTAGTGTGAAGGTGCCGGTGCAGTGACAGTACTAGAAATACAGAGATCGGAGCTGAATCACAGAAAGCCTCATATATTGCTGAAAAATCAATAAGCCCGGAATACAATGTCACTGAGAGTACAACAAGAAGGCATGACCTCAACCAACAATCCTGGTGATGGTCAGCACTTATGCAAATAAAGCATACAAGTTACTACATGAAATTATCAAATCCTCCCATAAGTTTGGTACTCTTCTAGCAGCTTCTTGGTCTCCGGATGACTTGGTCGATCAAGCAGCCCTTCAACAAGTTGGTTTCTTTTCTTAAGAACACGCCGCACGTCTTCAGCAGTTTCTTCCCATGCCCCCTCTCCGAAGCGATCCTCTAGTTTACGCTTCTGAGACACAACTTCATCTCTGCCCTTGATGGCCTTGTTTAGTGCATTCTGGAGACTGTACCGGGTCATCACTTCTTCTTCACACTTCTGGATGCTGGACTTCAACTGCTCTTCGAGGTCGGAGATTTGCTGCTTCAACTTATCTTCCCTCTTCTTATTGTTGGTGAGCGTAGCATTCCAGGTCTTATTGCAAGAAGAGATCTCTCGGTGAGCGATGTCAAGTGCTTTCTTTTTGGATTCCAGCATGTCGTGGGAGCTTCTGAACTCTTGCCCCAGACGTTCGCGCTTCTTCCTCTCCTCAGTCAACTCAGCCCCTAATCTGTTCATTAGCTCGATCTGCTGTTGGAAAGCATGGACGGCCTTGTTTTTCTCACTGCGTGCCTGGGCTAGCTCTTGCTCTAACCCTTCGTTGATCTTTATCAAGGCTTCTTTTTATTTCACAACTTGCTCGTAGGCTTCCCTAGAAACAGTAGTTGGCTCTGCTACCGGAATAGGAACAAGAACTGGTGCATCTGGAAATGGCATCCTCAACTGACTGGCTCTCTCCTGGATCCACTCTCTGTAAGGTGCATAGGCCTGACAGTCATTCTTCCCTAACAACGGCTTCCCTCTTCGGTTAATACGCGTCCAGGCATGCTGCAGCTTGGCTAATAACTCCTCCTTCAACTCCCCGGTGAAGTACAGAGATTCCTGTACTTCTTCCTCTTTTGGCGGGCTCTTCAGCGCATATCCGAACTGACGGACGAACAAAGAAGGGTTGTAGTTGATACACCCTTTCCTCCCTATCAACGGGACATTAGGGTACCCAGAACAACTGAAGATAAGTTCAGATCCCAGCAGATCTCTATCAAACCACTCGACGTCTTCGGAAGATAGCCTCATCAAGCGCTCTGACCAGCTAGCTGTGGTTGCACTCTTCACCAAAGATCCCTTCATGGGAAGGTGGCTTTTAAACCACATATCCAGCAATGGTACACAGAAATGAACATTTTTTCCTCTTCCCTTCTCATTCTTGTAATGCAGTGAGTGGTAGAAATCTCCGAGCAAGGTCGGTACAGGATTACCAGCGGCAAACAAGTAGAAGGCATCGAAGTCCACAAAATCCGGTACATTGGGAAACAATATTATGCCGTAAATGCACAGAGCCAGCACAGCATTGAAGGCAATCCAACATCCGCTCTTAGCGTACTCCTGCGCTTTACCGATCAAGAACTGGAGTGAGAAGCCTGGAACTCCACGGGAAACAGTAGTCAACAGTTCAGAAGCATCCACATGCAAAGCTTTTGCCAAGTCTTCCGGCTTGGGCTTAATGCCAGAATGAATGAATGGAACCTGGTTCTGCACGGGTAACTCAGTAAACTCCACATACTCCTCAATGGTAGGCCCTAGAATGAAGTCAGCAAACGTAAAGCATCTCAATGCGGGGTCATAGAATTGCATCAAAGCGTACGGCCCATCTAGCTCTGTCTCCGTGGGTTTGCGCACCAATCTCAATAGTCTTCCATAGCTCATTCTGAAGCTCCTACGAACATCCTCATTAGCCAGAGAGATCAACCCAAGCAGGGGAACAACATCAGGAGTAGGCAATTTGTAAGCAACTGTCCTTCTTAAGCTGGCCATGACCAATCACTCAGAAATCCGGACACTAGAAATAGGGAAATGCAAATGCACCTGCAGCACAGACACACGTTAGTGGGATGCAATGATGATGAGTATGCAACAAATGCAATGCAAGTAACATGCAACAGGGACCAACTGCCGTAGGTGAATAGCCTGAACCATATCAAGAAGTCTCAGATAGATTCTCTAGAAGTCATTAAACCCTGGTCTCAGATAGACCTAACACAAAGCTCCAACAATGGTCTCTGACAGACCTACAGCATAACTCTGGCTGGTCTCTGATAGACCTCAAATCACATCTCCAACTGGTCTCTGACAGACCTCAGAACTATCCAACTGGTCTCTGACAGACCTCATAACACATCTCCAGATGGTCTCTGACAGACCTCATAACTCTCCATAAATACCCAGGATCTCTGACAAAGAAATAACCGGTATCTGAAGGTCTAGTTACCTGCATATCCCCAAACCCTCTCACAGGTGGATGTCCTAGTAACTGACAAAGGTATGGCATCCTATGCGGTCGTCGGCGTCACAGACTTTCAGGGTTGATGATACGATTCCCAGGAGGAGTGGCATCATCAAATCCTGAAGAGGCCTCACTTAGCCAACTTCCAAATGATCGGTCCCCAGAGTCGACAATTCAACTAACCAGCAACCCACGCCAACCAAAGGAAGGGGCAGGAGGCCAACCAGAGGAACCTCGTCTGAGTGTAGATTTCGCGGGACACCAAAGCAAGCAAAGCAAGCGGGCGCCAACTAATCTCTACTCTAATTCTAGGTGCACTCAAGCCTAGGTCCGACTTATCTCTCAATCATAGAACCACCCATCACAACCCAATACAGCAATAATAATCAATATATACAATGCTGAAAATAAAGGTCAGAAATATAAATCCATACAAAATCCTCGACGGGAAAACAAGCGTTAGGATTGACTCTCTTAAGGGACGTTGGATCCCAAATGCATAGGAACTATCACAGTCCTTAGCAGCCAGGGGACGTTGGGTCCCCAGCAGAGTCGCCAGCTGTCGCTACTGCGAAAATCGGCGCCGGCTGAACAGAAGAGTCGCCACCGTGCGTTATTTATCCCAACGGAGGGAAAGGAAACGCTCAAAGTAAACCTCGTACAACACGGGAAAGATATGGTCGTCGCAACCAAAACCTGGATTCGGGAGTCGGTTACGCAAGGGGAAGGTATTAGCACCCCTCACGTCCGTCGTACTCGACGGGATCCACGCTTGTTTTCGGGTATGGATTGTTATTCTATCTACTCTAAAGGTTAAAGGTTAACACGGAAATAAAATGAAAATAAAAATGACTCGGCAAAGTATCACACTTTATGCCTACGTATTCCCGTCTGGAATGAGAAATCAGAATCAACGTAGTTCGCCTACCTACGGGAAAGGAGGGGAAGGTTGCTCGCTAGGATATCGCATCCTATGCCTACGTACTTCCACACTGCATGGAAGATCAGAGCAAACGTAGTTCGGGCCACGTACGACACAAGTCTGTCTTGGTTGATTTTATTCCTTTTGAAAAAGGTTTTACTGATTAGCAGTCCAAGCGGACAAAAAATGACGTCTTGATGAGTTCACATTCTTTTACGGAAGAAGTGTCTTTTATTGAGTTTGAAATGTTATTGTATTTTTCTGTTTGTTTTGAGGAAGAAGAGACAGAACTCTAACCTACGGTTGCGAAGGGAATCAAACTAACCTAATGTTATCATGCATGGGTTAAGACCTAGTGTCTATCATGCTCCTCTCTTGCACAGAGAGAAACAGAGATCCTACGGGAATAGACGGAAACAGAAACAATATCAGATATATATAGTAAAGCAATAAAATGCATGGATGCAACAATACAAGCGAGGCAAGGGAGTCCCACTCAACCTCGAACCTAGAAAACAATAGGCAAAAGTGAACAGGCTTCACTTTCAACCCAACAGGGTAAACAGCAAACAATACAGTCCATAAAACCAATCAACACATCAAGAATGAATAACAGCAGGAAAATAAACAGCCACAGTAGCTCTGCATCAACACCTATCTCCAAGTCATCTCCACTCAGCTACAAGCTTCAGCAAGCATCCATCTTCATCTCCACAGCCTTCAAGCAAGGGCTTTGTTATCAATCTTCAGTCTGCACTGGCCTCTCTTCAAGTCCTATCCTCCAAGCTGAGGGATCAATCACAAGAATGAATTGGGTGTTAAGCAATTAGTTGACTACCAAGGGTGGCAAACCAACTGCTACTAACACATAAGATATTTTCTCTCAAGAGTTCTATCCCTTAGACAGTAGCACCAAGCCTTCCAAGGGAAGGGGGTGAGTGTCTTAGAGAGACTCTGTATCACAGAGAGGAATGGAGGCAGTCAAAACCTTCCATGTTTAAGAATCAAGCTCTCTAATCTAGAGCTCTGCTTAGCTCCTAAACCCTAATCTCCTCAACAGCTGCTAGCAGGAATCACCTCATCAACTCTGGAAGTTGGTCTTCAAGCTCTGGATCTCCAATGGCTTCAACATCACAAGTCTTCAGCTTCCCGATCCCCAGACAATCCCCATACCCATACAGACAAATCAATAATCCCCAGAGGGCACACCACACCAATCCATCAAATATAGCAGTATATACTAATAGCAGTAGGGGGATCCTAGTGATTTCTAAGGGGATATATCCTATACCCATAATCCCTATAATCCATACCCCAAAAATCAAATGAAAATTTCCTAAAAGAATTAAACTATCTCACCTAAGTTGATCTAAAACCCTAATTTTATTCATGTTGTTTTCACCTAAACTAATCACCTCAAATTAATTCCTAAAAATATGAACTAAATTGCATGTACAATTTACCAATGTCTACTAATCAACCTAAAAAGAATGGGTGAAAAATATTGAAGCAACTATTAGAACAAAAATTAACAAAATCATGCATGAAATGAAACATCTAAAATATGCATTTATTTGGAAAATATGGGAAAAATATCAAATAAAAAATAAAATGCAATTTTTATTTTTTATAATTTTCTTGACTCTTTAAAGAAAATTATGCAAAAAGAATTATTAAAAAATAATGTTTTTTCAATTTGATATGATTTTTTTAAAAATGAATGCAAAATGAAAAGAAATTAAAATGAATTATATAAAGAAATAGGGAGAGGGGGTGAGAATAGTAAGAAAACAATTGATATACGTTGGGCCCAGCAAGAGTGGGGGTCGGATAATAGAAACGGCCCACCAGTACACTTGAATGAAACACATCGTTTCATTATTTTTGAAATTTGCCTCCAAAATCAGATTGAATGTGGATCGTTAGATCCTTGGTCAAGTCAAGGTTTGCCACCAGATCCAAGGGCCATTGGCCATCGTCTTCCTCTAGCCATTAGGGTTTCATGCAGACCCCTCTCATGCACAGGATTTCCACGCTCTCATTCTCTTTCATTTCACCATGAAATCACACGAGTCCAAGATCAAAATTACTCCATTTGTTGCCCTCTATGCAGCCATGGTGCTAGTGTCCCCTAAAACCTTCTCTAACCTTCAAACCGAAAGCAACAAAGCTTGGATACAACATGTTGACACCTTCTGCAACCTCAACAATTCGAGCTTCTAATAATATCTTCTTATTCCTTAGGCTACACTGAGTTCTCTAAACTAATTCACATGCATTCAAACTCAATAATCAACATAATCTTGATCTTGGAAAAAATGTGCACACATTCTGAACCTCCATGAAAGGTCTTCAAACTACTCACAAAGCATCCCTAATTGGTCTCTATCAAGTTTATCCTAACAACAAACCCTAATTATACATAAACATTGGGATTCGAATGATCATGCAAGCTTACCAAATGATGATGGTAATGGTGGTTGTATCTCCTTCCAGCTCTTGCCACTTGCTCTAACTGATCTTCTATGGATATTGAAGCTTCTGTTTGCAATAATTGTGGCTCAATCTTCTTGAATCACTCTATCCCCCTCTTCATGCAAGTTGGAGTGTAAACTTGGATCACCCTAACCAGCCACGAATTCTCTTCAATTCCCTTTGCCAATTACTCCATGATAATGGTGGATGATGATGATAACAGAAATTGAGATGATTGATGAAGCTTTAATGGAGTTTGGATAGAAAATGCAAATTGGAGTGAAGGATTCAAAGTAATATTTGCAAGCTCAAAGAATCACCAACCAATGCACAAATGGCTTCATTTCCTTATGTAGGTGAGGATTAACAGAATGAGAAGTTTCTAGATTGGTCCTAGAGGGATCTAGAAGCTTGTGGAACTTTCATGAATTTATCATTTAATGGTATCTTGAATCATCTCATATCATGCTTGCACTTTGGGTAAATTTGAGTGAAAATCTCCTTTCATGAGATATTAGGAGTGTATGTATGAAATACCAAGCTTTTACTTGCCTTGTGTTAAGTTTTACCATGGTTCCTTAATATGCAAGCATGGACTTTATAAAGTAGCCCCCATTTTAAGACCTCAAATCAAATATCTATTTGAACCAATGTCTCTAAAATGATGTTGGGAATCAATTTGGTATATTGGATGACCCATATTGGACTTGTAGATCTCTCAAACCATTTTCCAACTTGAACTTTTTCAAGTTATATGCCTTTTTTAAGTCACTTTTCACCAACTTTTATCAAGTCTTGTTCCATGCATTTACAAACTTCCATGACTTCTTTTCTTGACTTAAAATGGCATTTTGAGCAATTTTGATGTTGGGAAGTTTTTCATTTGAAGCTCCCTTGTATGAGTTTTAGGCATAGGCTAAGAATGACCTGTAATCCTTAGATGACCAAAATACCCTTTGCTTTCCAAGACCCTAAGTAGAGTTCCACAAATCATATGAAGGCATACCATACCATTATAGAAAGCTAAGACAACTAGGAACAACTCTTATGTTTACCAGAAATTCATTTGAAATCTCCTTGAGGGGTAAAAATTGCTTGGAAGTCAAGTCACTTTCACAGACAAAAGTTCAGATACCTCAGATGACCTGTAACTTGTAAGGACCATAACTTGAGTTCTATAAATCTCCTTAATGTCTTCCACCACTCAAATTAAAGGTATTGAGATCCTCTACAAGTTTCATGTTGGCCAAGGATCCATTTGAAGCTTGCATTTTGACTTATCTTGCTTGGAAATTTGACCTAAACTAGGGGATTTTACACAGAAACCCTAATTTAGAAACTCCTCTTCTCCTTAATTTCTCTTGAATTCTTCTTAGCATACCATCATATCCTTATTCTTCATGTCAAATGATAAACCCCACATCTCTCCCATAGCCCTTAATGCCTTTCAATCAGTCCTTTGACCTAGAGTTGACCCAGGGTTGACCCAGATGAAACCCTAGTTGACTGTCTTCAACTGCAATTCTTGTGACTACACCAATGACTTGTCTCCTTCCCCAAATGACTTTCTAAGTCTCCCAAGATGTCTAGATACTCCCCATACTCAGCTTACAGCTCATAATTTCTCTGTTGACCCTCAGGTACCCTCAGGTAGGAGATAGATGAACTGCTTGATCCATTGACTTGATAGCTTCCCAATTCTTTCTGATGACTTGAATGAGATTGAATTTGAATAATAACCTCTTGACAGGCCTCTAGAGATGAGAATAATGATTGGCCCCCTGTTGAATGACTTGCTATGCTTATGCTATGCAGATGAGTAACCTATGTACATGACTCTATATGCAAATGCTAATGATATTGAAACATAAACCAAATGAATAAGGTTGGGCAAATTTTAGGGTGCAACACTATCAAAAACCACCCTAGAAATAGACAAGAAATGAAAAATAGCCCAAGGAGTCTTGCGCGGTAGCACATGAGCATATGCATCCCTCAACAACCCTGGTAAGTCTTCTAGTGCGTGTTCGGATAATCTGGATAGACGGTCGTGTCTCTCACTCAAATACTTCGCATCCTTCATGAGGTTGTGCAACAAAGAATGATTAGATCCCTGAAGAAGATCCTGTAGAAATGCCTCATTCTAATCCAAGAGGACTTGCAGATGGCAGCTATGGAATTCCTAATGAGCACTCTCTAAGTTGGACTGATTGATCTCCTCTAGGTTGTGATGTGCTTGATCTTGTAGCTTTTGAATATCACTAAAGGCTTTGTTAAGCTCAGCTTGACATTGAGAAACTTCTTTCACTAACTGGTCAGCACGGTCTTGTTCACTTTGCAACTTTGTCTGGAACTCTGATAACTTTCCTCTAAGTTCTGCAAGTTACTTCTTGTAGCTCAACTCATCCTTATGGGCTTGATACTGAGTGTCGATGAGTTGTATCTTCTTTGAGGCAAGTCCATCATAAGTACTCTTCAAAGTATCACCTACTTTCCTCCACTTGTTCTGTTCAACCTCCACCTCTTTAAGCATGATCTCCCTCTTCTAGTGAAGATTCATCTATAAGCTTTCCTTATCGGATGTGACTTTATCAAGGTTGAAATGAAGATCAATGTTCTCCTTCTTCAACATCTCAATAGTCTACTTGAGTTGATCAACTTCTGATGGAGGAACAATGGAAAGTTCAGGAAGCTTGACATTCATGGAAGGCTTAGATAGAAATGGTAACAAGATCACCTGGACTCGTTCTTTGATCCATTGCGTGTAAGTTTATTTTTCTATGTAGTTCTTTTTACCCAACTCATTGCTTCCTTCATGGTGAATTTGTGCCCATGCAGCACTAAACCTCTTCAGCAACACCATGTCATCAACCCCTTCATGAAAGATGAACTCTTCCACTACCTTAGGATCTGGCCTGTCAAGCATAGGATACCCCAATTGGCAGAAGGCAAGTCTCAGATTGTAGTTAATTCCATCCTTTGTACCCAAGAGAGGTACATTGGAGAATTTACCACAATGAAGAATGATTCTGGTACCGTCGTAAACTCGAGAATACCAATAGACGTCATCAGCAGTAAGAGACATGATCCTCTGAGATGACTTGAGGTTTCCACTATTCTCAACAAAATGACCTTCCTGTGAAAGATGAGACATGAACCACCGGTACAGCATAGGAGCACAACATACAATAGTTCCTTTCTTCTTTTCATTCCTCAAATGAATAGATTAATAGGTATCAACAAGAAGTATAGGAACAGGATTCTTAGATAAGAAGATACTGATGGCAGCTTGATCTACGAAATCCTCCATGTTTAGAAACAAAATGATCCCATATATCAGTAAAGCAAACACGGAGTTGAAAGCCTTCCAGCTTCCGGATTCAGCAAAAGAAACGACCTTGTCTACCAGAAACTTTGAAGCAAACCTTCGAATACCCTTTCCTTTGGTCTTGAGATTGTCTTCGACATCCTTCTTACTAATGCATAGAGCTTCAGCAATAAGAGGAAACTTCGGAAAACTGATGGTGTAGACGAAAGGAACCTGACTCTTGATCTCAACGCCCAAGATATGATAGTACTCCTCAAGTGTAGATGGTAACTGATAATCCTGAAACGTGAAGCACCTTAGTGGCGGGTCGTAGAATTGAACAAGTGTATGACTGGTAGTAATGTTGACTTCAGTGTTGAGAATGGCAAAAAGATTTATATAATCATCTCTGAAAACACCCTTGTTATCTTCAACCAGACACGATGCCAAACCCCTCAAAGTCTTCAACTTAGGCTCCACAAACTTGTAGCTAAAGATACCTCTGCAACCAGTACTCATCTTCTATGATTATGCCAATAAAGAATAAGCTCTTGAGTAACCTAGAAATGCACATGCAAAAAATTAATTGTTATGATGAAATGGTATGCAACACAAGAATCACGAAGCTAAGCACAATCTGAACAATCAATCCTACATAATCTGAATATCTGCATATAATTTTGTGTCGGTGCAAAAATATGACGCGCGTGAGAGAACAAAAGGTATGAAGAGTCTTAGTTTCCTGCAAAAACCTAATATCCCTCTCATAGGTGTGATCTAGACACAACAAGATGGTCCCTAGAAAGGTTTCCCGAACCATTGAACTCAAGTGAAAATCCCCTGTCATAGCGAATTCTCGCAGGACGAAGGTATTCTCAAGTGAATCACGATCTGGGATGTGGCTCTCGTGACAATCCAACACATAAAACGCAAGCGTTACGACTATCTACGTTCTATCTTGTGTGTCTGCTCAAGCCTGGTGATAGAGCTTATCTCTCCAATAATATCTACCCATCCCAACAATAGCAGAGTATAGCAGATATCCAGAATATGCAGCATATGAATATTTAAAGCCGTAAAAAAATGTCGTAAACAATATAAAGATAAAGTAAGCAAAGCATAAAGATAAACACCCAAATAAAACAAGAAAGTAAAAAAAAAAACTAGGCGAGACTCTAACTTGCAAGAGCAAGGACTCCTCAGTAGAGTCACCGGCTGAGGCTAGCAGGATTATACCTGAGTGAATCGCACACTCAAAGGTACAAGAGAGTCGCCACTGAACTTTATTTAGTCCCAAAGGATAGAGAAAATATCGATAAAACCCAAAGGGAAGAGAAACTGGTAAAGGGGTCGGTAATGCGAAAGGAATGTAATAGCACCTTATGCATCTGTTGTACTCAACAAGAACCATTTCGCTTGATTCTAGGCTTGGATGGGTTATCTATCTAAAGACTTCTAGATAAAAGGAAAGAAAAAAGAGATAGAAAGAAAGAAGGAGTAAGAAAGAAAGAAAATGATTTTAGAGGATTGAGGCCCCCGTGCCTACTATCCTCATAGTGCAATGAGGAACTCAAAGCTCCGTAGTTCATGGAACCAGGAAAGAGAGAGAAGGTGGAAGAAGGTGGCTCGCTAATATTTCATAATCTTGTGCCTACGTATCCTAATTGTGCAATGAGGAATTCAGAGCCTACGTATTTCGGGGAACCAAGACGGAGAAGGAACAGGAAACGGAAATTGGTCAAAACCAAGAGCAAAAGGAGGTAGCAAGACCCTACTAGGGATGCAAAAGAAATGGTGTCAAAACCAAAAAAGAAAGGCAAACGAGGACTCTACTGAGGAACAAAAAGGGAAGTGATAACTCTACTAGGGATAAAACCAAAGAATGATGATGACTCCACTGGGGAGAAAACAAAAGAATGGTGTCGAAACCATGAGAATAAAGGGATAAAGAATCGAGGTAACAATAAGATTCACAGGGGACTCGGTGCATTAAATGACAAACAATGATTAACCGAAGAAAGATAAAAGCAAGACTCTGTGGGGAAAGCAAAAAGTTTGATGTCAACAGACAGACTATGATGAACCAAAATGAGAATATCGGACCAAAAGAAGGTGTTTGACTCTCCGATGAACTCGGTGTGTTAACTGATAAACAGTGGTTAACCGAAGAGAGAAAGGGTTGGTTTTAACTAAATGATGGTGATCAACCAGAAGAGTGGGTGTGAAACCAAACGAAGGTTGTGACACATAGGACGGTACACTAACTGAACAAGCAGTACTTGACCGAATGAAAGGGTATTTGAACTAAACAAAGTTACTAACACAAAGGTGCGAGTATTTGAACCAAAGAGAGGTTGCTAACTGCAGGGGATTCAGTGTTTAACAGGCGGACTATGATTAACCAGAAAGAATGAGTGATTAACCAAGAGAAGGTGATTAACTTGAGAGAGATTAGTTTTAACAGGTGGACTATGATTTACCAAAGGACAGGTGATTAACCGGAAGAGGGTGATTAACCCAAGGAAAACACAGTATGTTAACAGACAGAATGTGATTAACTGAGAAAAGGAGGAACTTGGTGTTTTAACGGATAGGAAGTGATTAACCAAACAATAAGGGAGAGAACCAAGAGAAGGTTGTAAACTCCACTAGGGACTCGGTATTGACAACCATACTTTGTTTAATCAAAGAAAAGGATTGCGACTTCGCTATGGAAGACAAGAATTTGGCTTTAACCAAGGAACGGTAGACTAGAAAAAGCAATGAATTATAAATCTCCTGGGGAATCAAAGAATAGTGATCGGCCACAAGGAGAATATGTTTAATTGAAAAGAGGAAGTTAAACCAAGAGACAAGAAATTAGGATACAAGTGATCAAGAACCGAATCGACTTGGCAGGAGAAGACGCTACAGTAAGAAGATAGAGATGATTATTCCAGGCACAGGGTCATTCTTCCCCTACCCAAAATAATCAGAATGAGTGTAGGAATTTTCCACTCTTATTCGTTCCCTAAAACCAAAGTGTAGTGCGAAAATCGAAACTGACAGAGTAACGACACAAACATGTACAAAGCTCTAACGTGTTGCAAACCTTCGACTCTGCGAAGGATCAAGAGAAGAAGGCTCTAAAAGATATAAAAGAAATTAAATAGGGAAGATCAATTAATCGAAACAAGGTTTTGATCAATTAATTAAAATGGAGTGAACAAGCCAACAATCTTTCAAGCGAGTTAAAAGATCATCAAATTAAATATGCAGATTATTGATTATACAAATTTAAGTTCACTCAAATAAAGAACAAACTTAATGCAATCAAGAAGAAAATTGCAATGGCAGCAACAAACATCAACTAGCATGCATCAATAATCATGTTATCATGTGAACAAAGGTGCAAGAATGATCATGTTCATACAAATGTCACAATGTAAAAATAGAGAATCGATAAATCATGCATTGAAAGTTTGCATACTTACTTCAAATAGAAATTATACAGCTCATAAAACATCCTTAAATATCAAGCATATCAAGCCATGGAAGTTAAATGAGGAAAAAAGAGCAAACAAGCTTAAAAATAGGGGGGGAAAATGGCATTCTGGTCCTTTGTTAATTGATTAATCGTTTTCCAGTGCAAAGTGGTTAATCGATTAAACATTGAAAAATAACAGAAAAAAAGAGACAGTGTTAATTGATTAACACTGAAGCAGTGGCAGAAAACAATTTTTAAAAGCACTTTTAGCCACTTAATCACTTATGCAATCACTCACATGCTAGGGAAAACATTTGTGCTTGAAAATTAAGTTCAAAAGTTTCGATTAATCATCAATTGAATCAATTAACTCTTCAAGAACAAGAATCAAACAATTGCATAATTAATACGCACACACAAAAATTATCGAATCTACATCACGAACAATACGAAAGTGATCAAAAATAGTAAATTGAGTGAGAAATTCCAACCTACAAGGCAGAGGATTTCCTTGGTAATTGTTGCAAGTGAGTTTTGATGAAGATAATCAAATAAAACCAGAGAAATTCGAATTTGAAACCGAACCGTAGCGAAACCGAGCAAAATGTGACGAAATCTCCAAATACGAATTTGCACCGAAGAAACTTGAGATAATCACTTGATTTGAAGAAAAAGCCAATAAAACTCCAAAAAACCAAGTAGAAGTGTAAGATAATGGAGGTTAAGCTCAAGAGGAAAGCACTTTCAATGTGAAAGTTGCTACTTTTTAATGGTGAATTTGAGCTCTAGTGTGGTTTGGGAAGAAGATGAAGATTAATGTGAAGAAGTTGTGGAAAGTGAAATGAGATATGAGAGAAATGAGAGAGTGAAGAGTGAAAATTGAGAGATTTGTGAAAATGGTTGAAGGTACCTTGTGAAATGGTGAAGATTTGTTTATATAGAATGGATATTTGGAGTTGCTAGGTTTGGAATGTGCTTTGGAGTTTGCTTTGGAACTAGCCTTAGAGTTAGTTGTAGTTGACTCACTGAGTCGGAAGATGACTCGGTTAGTTAGATAGTTAACTCGGTAACAATTCCAATGCAAGCTCAAATAAAAGGGTTCTCATGCTTGCAAATGAAGTTACATGGTGGTCTTGATTCAAAGTGATGTATTGGGATAAATGCTTTGGAATGTCTTGAAAGGTCTTGAAATGTCTAGAGATGTCTAGAATGTTCCACACAATGCTAGAACCAAGTAGGCCCCAAAATAGTAGAGGAAAAGTTTTTGTCATGAAAATGCAGCAAAATCTCCTTTTTTTAGAAGGGTTAATCGATTAACCCATTTGAACTAGCAAATGGTTAATCGATTAACCAGGCCAAAATTTTCCAATTTGCTTGAAAAAAGGTGATATGTCCATGGCTCCGATTTTCGACTTTTTGGTTTGATAAATAGGCATAGAAACCCTTGTTTTTTGCTTGTGTTGATGGTATGATGTCTTTGTGAATACGTGATTAATCGAGCTTTGAAAACCTGAATATTCCTGTAACAAAAACCACAAAGAAAAAGTGTGATTACGTATGTCAGCAATGCAAATGCACATGGTTATGCAAAAGGCAAAAAGGGAGGTCAAATTTTGGGTTACGATATTAGGTATTCAAATAAATCATGGACTCATAAGCCTTTTAGATTCAATAACCATTATCTTGATTACAATTGTTTTTTTAAGTTAATTCATTATAAATGGAGTGGTTCCATTTCCTTGGGTAAGAAAACTTTTTTTTAAAAAGAGAAATCAAAGATCTTAAGGGAGCTTGGAAATTTTGGAATAAAATTTTCTTTTGGGAATATTGACTCTCAAATTGATCCCCTAAGAGAGGGGTGAATTATCTTGGTTCTAGAGAAGATTTAGGTGCCTTATTTATGTTGAAGTTGTTTTTAGATCTAGAGCAATTGCGGGCCTACAGTCCTTAGTTAGGTTTAGAGATTCTCAATTTTTTAAAAAAATCATGGAATAGTGGCTTAAGAAGGGTGATGTCACTTCTAGTTTCTTTCATACTTATATATATAGTATGAGTATGAGGAACACAATCGTTTCTCTTATGGTGGGTGAGAGCTTGATAAAGGGTGTAATATCCCATATTCTATTAAATGCTCAATTGGGTGCCAGTTGAGATTAATTGAGTTCCTATGTACTCTATATTTTACTAATTTGAATAATTGAAACTCCTAAGTGCTCTAAATGTTATCAGTGGAGACCAATAGAGTAATTAGTGGACTCTAAAGAGATAAATTATTATAAAAAAGACAGACCAATAATAGTGAGTATAAGAGAGAACATTTTGGTAGCTGTAATATTCAGCCAATTGGTGTCAGATGACAAAATATAAATTGAAGATATTTTATACCATAACATAATATTATATTATATATAATTTGGTGGAAGGGAAATAGAAAGAAAAAGAAGAAAGTTGGTAAGAGAAAGCGAAATAAGAGAATAGCTCGTGGAAGATAAGAGGAAGAGATTCTTGGATTCATCATCTTCATCATCAATTCATCCCATTTTCTCCATTGCAAGATGAGTTCCATTAGATAACATAACATTGGGGGGGGGGGGGGGGAATATGAGAAATGGGTGGGTTAGGTTTTGTGTAAAAAACATGTTTAAATATGAAATTGAATATTGATGTATGATGATTTGATGAATTTCATGCTTAATCATGTTATACCATGTTTGTTGGAGTGTTTGGATGTGTTTTGGTGGTGTGGATTGAGGTTTTGATCATGGGTGCATTCATTTCCACACTGTTGGAATTCTGGATTTTGTATGGGTCGCAGTGTGAGCTATAGGTGAGCTCTAGGCGACCTGAGTTTCTACTACGACCGTTGTGCGAGCTTTCGCGAATAGAAAGTGAGCTGCTCGCTGTTTGGTCATTGTGCGACCATGACCCAATTTTAGTTATGCCTGTCCCTCGCTTTGCGGTCGTTGTGCGACCATGACAGGGTGCAGTTTTCTTGTTTCTTGTTTTCTTCGTATCTTGTGAACCGTAACTTGAATTGAGGCGCGATCATAAATGTTGGAAAGCTATTCCAATGCTCTACGTGATATAAAGTGAAAATATGGACAAAGATGTTAGATTAATATTATAGTATTGAATTGAAGTGTTGTGGAATAGTATGTGAACAGGTGAAGAAAAAAACCTAGCCAAGAATGATTATCCAAAGGGGATATTATATGGTGATGTGATACCATGAACTAACCAAGAATGATTGGTAGAGGATAATAGTGGATTGTACTCCTTGATGTGTTGTAAACTACTATGGTTGATTATGTTTGAGGAGACGTACTACTATATGTTTTTCATGTATGACATTGTGTTATGCTATTATGTATGATATACATGCTTGATTGTGAAATAACATGCTTAAAACATTATAAATATGAGTGAGGAAACCTAGGCTTAAAACTAGGAAAATGGATTAAACAGAGAAATAGGTTGCAAGTATGAATTAGATGACACTAGAGGGTGAAATTCATGATATCGTACCTAAGTGTGTGTCATGGATGGATGATTAACATAGTTGTGAGTGATATGTATTGTATGGAACATGTATGGTTATTGTACTATTGTGATTAAGGTGAATATGTTCTCCTTGTGATTATCGAATACGATTAGGCTTTGTGTATTTGATCATGTAGTCGGAAACAAACCTTGAGATGTTTCGTCCCAAGATTCAATGCTTTGTGTACGAATGGAGCCTACGTGTAAAAGGTTTGAGATGGGGGTAGTCCTATGGGAAGCGACGATTGATGTGGAAAGTACCTTGAATCCAAATCTATTTCGTATGTTAAAGTAGATATAAGAAATCGTGACCCGTGTTAAGAACTCTAGACGTAGGGTTGTCCAGGAAAAGATGCCTTGTTATGGTTTCTAATTAGTGATTGTTTGAGTTGGTGAACTCAAGTGCCATGTTTCCATACATTGCAAGTTGTGTAAACCCAAGTCTTATTCCCTCTTCCCTTTGACTTGAGTAGAATTGGATTAGAACTTTGTAGAGCCAAATGAATCCATAACATAGAGGAACTCATTGAGATTATTATCTCACCCTATTATTGTTATTGTTTTTCAGGTATTGTTTGCAGGTTTAGTTTACTAGTGGATGTTTGCATGGATGTTTCAAGAGAAGATTATATTATGTTTATTTTGCCGTGTTCTGTGTATATTATATAATTATGGATATTGTACTTAGATCTTAGATTTTATAATTTTGGCACTTTCCATATTTTGTACCATAATTTGTTTCATTGTTTTAGAAATGGTCAAATATTTAAATGTTGCCAATAAGCATTTATCGTGGTGTCAGTATCAAATAATAACATTTGTATGGTATTATTCTAGATATATATTATGCAGGGCGTTACAAAGAGGGGCCGATGATATTCACCAAGAGGTTGTTAATTTTATCTCTATTATGCTTAAGAAGCCTCTAGGTAACCGCCTGTAATTGGATGATCTTAGTTTCCACTCCTTCTTGCGGAGGCGAGTGCTTCTTTTACCTTTCCTTTCTTGTTTTCTAAGATTGATAGGGTGAAGCCTCTTGTGATGAGAGTAAAACTTTGGGGTTTAATGGGTTTAATTTAATTTTCTAAAGAGGTTTTGGATTCTCATTAGGAAAGAACTAGGGGTGATGTTTAATCAGTTTCACATATTTTCTTCTCTCCGTAAGTGCTTTACTTCCTTTATGTTATTATTATCCCTAAGGTGGATTCTTCTTTTCAATTCTAAGATTTTAAACAGGTTTCCTTGTTGGATTCTCTCTATAAGCTAATTGCTAAAGTTATAGAAGTTATACTTGCTAAGGATATCAGTAACCTCGTCTCCCTATATCAACCGACATTCCATATAGTTAGATTTCTTGTGGATGAGGTGGCTGATGTGAATGAGTTGGTGGATGCGGCTAAGAAATCCAATAAGTCCTATCTCATTTTAAAGGTGGATTTTGAGAAAGTGCGTGATTTGATCTATTGGTGTTTTATGGACTATGTGTTTATTAGGTTTGGGTTCAATAGTAAATAAAAATCTTAGATGCATGCTTTTGTTTTCTCTAGAAATATTGCACGCTTGGTAAATGGTCATCTGACCCAATAGATCAACATCAAAAGGGTTTTTAAGCATGGCGACCCCTATCTCTTTTCTTTTTCGTGCTTGAGGAAAAATGGCTGAGTGGGCTAGTTTTTTTTAGTGTAGTGGGTTTAGGTCTTTTTTTAATTTTGTTTTAGAGTTGATTCCTCGGATCTTAGTGTTTTCCATCTATAGTATGTAGATGGTACTATTTTTGGAAGGGGCTAATTTAGACAATATTTGGTCGATTAAGGCTATTCTTTGGGGTTTTGAACTTTCCTCGTGTCTTTAGGTGAATTTTTCAAAGAGTATTCTCATTGGAGTTAATGTAGATTCTGCCTGTTTGGACCGAGGGGGTGATTTTCTCTTGTGCAAGCGAGAATATTTACCCTTTAAATATCCTGGGAACCAGTGTGAGCTAATTTTCATAGTGACTCTACGTGGGAACTTCTATTTACTTTATTGTCTAGAATTTTAAGCTTATGGAGGCATCAATATGTTAGTTTGGGGAGGAGGTGGTGATTCTTCTCAACTTGGCCCTTAATGATATTCATATATTCTTCCAGTCCTTTTTGAAAAGGCATGTCGAGGTTTAAAAGAAAATTGTTAAGATCCAAAGGAAGCTCCTATGGGGTGTGGTTAAATGGGACTCTAAGACTACTTGGGTAAGTGGGAAGATGTGTGTAAGTCTAAGCAAAAGGGAGGTTTAAGAATTCAGGATCTCCGTGTGGTTAATTTGGACCTTTAGGCTAAATGAAGATGAATGCTCAATTTCAACTGATGCAAGCCTCTAGTGTGATATCTTATCTCCCAAAAATGGAACTCATGTGTTTTCTGCCTCTTAAGAGGTAGGTCTAATAAGTTTTGCTTTGCCTCATCCTGATGGAAATGGGTGTCTTTTATGGGATAAAAAATTAAAGATTATTCTAACTGGTTTATATCTAGTCTTATTAAGAAATTGAGACCACATCTTTAAACCTCATCTTAGAAGAAATGTGGGTTGGACCCTCCTGCTTGGCTATTAGGTTTCCTAGATTCTTCAACATTTCTAACTAGCGAGATTGGGTTGCAGGCCAAATTATGGTATTGGTTGATGGTATTTTGACTTGAAATTTGAAATGGAAACATTTTCTCTTTGTCTAATAGTGTGTGTGTGTGTGTGTGTGTGTGTGTATACATATATATGTGTGTGTGTGTTTGTGTGTGTGTGTGTGTGCGCGCGTGTGTGTATGTGTGTGTGTGTATATATATATATATATATATGTGTGTGTGTGTGTGTGTGTGTATGTGTGTGTGTGTGTGTGTGTGTGTGTGTGTGTGTGCGCGTGTGTGTGTATGTGTGTATGGACATGCATGGTTAGCACTCCAACACCCAAGTCAGTTTAATATTCAAGATGAGTATAGTGAAAATGGAGATCAGAGATTGTACCTTGCTCTTAGCATGTGAAATGATTTTATACTTTGGGTCAAATCGAGTGAATTTGAGATGGATTGGGCCTTTGTCCAATCCATAATATTTTCCCCAAAGGCTTTGCCAGGTAGTGAAAGATCCGTGAGAAGCCTTTAGTATCATTATTAGGCCTCCTTGATGTGGTTCAATGTGGAATGGAACTGAAGTGCTTTGAATCAATTTTGAAAAAAGTAATAGGGGACAACTGAATTTAATGTAGTTCCTTAGTTGGTCTCATCCTTTCAGCTCTCGTTGCTTATAAATATGGTGAGTTAACTATTTGGAATTTCTTAGCAACCTTTAGTATTCATACTTATATTTACTTTTTTTTTCAGTGCTTCCTTGACAGTATCACTAGTAGCAATTCAAAGCTTCACTTAAAGCTTTCACCTTATTTTCAATTCCTCTCGCTTCATCAATCCCACATAACCATCTACCTTTCTAACTCAAGCTTTCATTTTTGGCATTTCTTGTTTTCTAGTCAGGATGAGAGATAATATGGTTGAGTTAGTGAGTGACTGTGAAGTTGGAACTTCATATCCTTCTGTAATAAGACCAGATATTATATCTATATCTAACAATTATTACTTAGAAATGGTATCTATAGATTGCTTGCAGGAATAAACTTTGTCATCTTCTTCATTATATGCTCTTATATTGAATGTTGGCGGAGGAATAAATCGTGCCAAAGTCCTTATGCCCTCCTGTGTCTTGCCATATTGGAACTACATGCCAATTTGAAAAGGAGGGAATGCACTAGAGATTACATTCATCTTCGTCTGCAGACCGATGGTTATGAGCCTAGTGATGTTGATGTGTTGGCACGCTTGAATCATTGAAGTCGACGGGTTGCGCCGGAGTATGACTAGGTAGATGCGAAAGTAGTAGGCACCCCGTTAGCTCTAAGTACTGAGGCTGTCATAGATGCGGGTGGAATTATGGTCGGTAATCCCTTGGAGTTTTTAGTCCTCCTAGTAGAGCCGGAAAAAGGATATGAAACTATTTTTAAGGTTGTATGATATCGTTCTTTGAGTGATCCTATTCTATGTGTGTCGAGCATAAATATTAGAAGTTGTCTCTTAGCTTATTTTTTATGACCTATTCCAATCAAGGCGTACTCCCACAGACAAATTTTGTAATCATGGGCTTATTTACTTTCATCGATCCACCCTTGGTTTGCCACCTTTTCTCTAGACTAGGGCGATTTTCTAGGACAATTTTTTTACTATTAAAGCCTTGGTTCGCCCCACTTTGTTTTTCGCTATCTCCCTGCCAATTATCTCAGCTTCTGTTGGGTTTTGTATCCAAAGTACTGGTCCAAGATCCATTTACACTAGAATCCTCATTCCTACTATACTAAGTCAGGTTCTCTTTCTAAGGACGAGGTGATAATGAAGGAGAAAAATGTGATATCGATTTCAAGAGCTTGGTTACAAATATGAGTTCGGCCCTGGTGAGGTGCCCTCTACTGATATGAGAAAAAGGAAAATTGATATTCATACTATTTTGAGTGCATTTTGGTTTCAGATGTAGCGAGAGGCAAAAAGAGATTCTGGTTTAATGTGGATAAAGATGTCACCAATAAGGTGTAGATGGCAATCATATCATTGGGAGTAGAATAGGATGAGATGTACGAAAAGCTTTAAAGGGAATGTATATCCATGATGTTGAAGGGATGTGAAAGAGGATG
Organism: Lathyrus sativus; assembly: GCA_963859935.3. Taxonomy (NCBI): domain Eukaryota; kingdom Viridiplantae; phylum Streptophyta; class Magnoliopsida; order Fabales; family Fabaceae; genus Lathyrus; species Lathyrus sativus. The sequence continues at coordinate 16,223,077 of OZ012735.1, forward strand.
GAGACTTTAAAGGATAATAAATTATTTTATTTTCTATAACATCAGAGGTGATGTGAAATCCTTTGAAAAGAAAAAGAATATAGAAAATCATTCAAAATGGAAAGGTTTATTTATGCTTTATCTAGGAGTCAAAAATCAGAGATGAATGATGATTTATGTGGGGTGAGAACTTAGTTAGATAGTCATCTACGTGAGCAATTAGTCTATCAGGAGGATTGATCATTATGTAGAAAAAGGATTTTATTTTTTTGGGTTTTTCCTTCTTATGTGATGACTATCTAGGGGTATGTGTAGAATATAAATTTCAAGTTTTCTATTTTGAAAACTTTTACTCTTCATGTTCTTTATCAAAAAAGAGAATGTTGTGGGAGAATCCTATCAGGTTGAAAGGAAGGTGGAATGATAGAGAGTGGTGTTTGAGGGGAGATTTTATTATTGTGAAAAGTGTAGATGAAAGAAGAGGTAGTAGTGGTCATAACATATTGCCAGAAATTCATGAATTCAATGATTTTATTGAGTTGATGAATTCGATAGATGTTCCAACTATTGGGAGGGACTTTTTGTGGATGAAGAGTGATGGTTGTGCCATTCTAGAATTGATAGATTTTTTATTAGTGAAGAGTTGGTAGTTAAGTGTAACGTGGTTGTTTAGGAAATTGGAGACAAGGATATTTCGGACCATTCCCCCTTGTGGTTGAAATCCAATGTTCTTAATTAGTGCCCTAAACCTTTTAGAACTTTAAATTGTTGGTTCTTTCATTCTGATTTTATGGATTTTTTGGAAAAAAAGTGGTCTTCTTTTGTTATTGATGGGAATAAGGCTTATACCGTCAAAGAGAAATTTAGAATATTGAGAGAGAGAGAGAGAGAGAGAGAGAGAGAGAGAGAGAGAGAGAGAGAGAGAGAGAGAGAGAGAGAGAGAGAGAGAGAGAGAGAGAGAGAGAGAGAGAGAGAGAGAGAGAGAGAGAGAGAGAGAGACTAAGATGGTGGAATAAAGAGATATTTGAGTGGGCCGATTTGAGGATTAATAAGGCTGTTTGTGATTTGAATGAGGCGAATAGATATTTGGAGAATAAGTTTAGTCATAATATCAGTGGGGCTTTGGCCAAGAAGAATGCTTCTTCTAACTCTTCTTGGAATAATTTACAGATCAAAGAGAGTTTGTTAAGACAAAAATCAAGGCAATTATGGATTAAAGATGGTGATCTAAATACAAAATTCTTTCACATCATTCTTAAATCTATATCAAGGAGAAATATTATATCATATATTGATTTAAGGGATGATAGATATGAAAGTGTGAAAGGCGTTAAGAATAATGTCTTGAGAATCTTTGAAGCTATATTCCAGAAGGTGGGTTGGAAGAGACCAATGATGGAATGTTTTGAATTTAATGAATTATCTGTGGATGATAGGATGTTTTTGGAAGAACCTTTCGCCGAACTAAAAGAGGTTGGGTGGGATTGTGATGGAGACAAATGCCCGAATTTGGAAGTGTTTAATTTTGGTTTTCTAAAGAAGTGTTGGGAGGTGGTGAAAGAAGATTTGTTTCTTTTCATTAAAGAATTTCAAAGAAAGATAAAATTTCCAAAAGAAATTAAGACTTATTTTTTGGCTTTAATCCCAAAGATTGATAACCCTCAAGGGTTAGGGGATTATAGGAAAATTTTACTTGTCGGAAGTTTGTATAAAATCATATCAAAGCTCTTGCCATATATAATCAAATGAGTAATCGGGAAAGTCGTGCCTGATTGTTAAACAAATTTTATTACGGGGAGACAGATTCTTAATGGAGTGGTGGTGGTGAATGAGATTATTGATTTCACGAAGAGGGAGAGAAAAGAATGTTTGTTGTTTAAGGTTGACTTTGAGAAAGCATACGAGAATGTCTATTAAATTTTTCTAAGATTCATGCTTATAAGATTAGGTTGATGAGGTGAAGTGGATCCAATGGATGAATGCTTGTAATTTCAACAGTAATTTCTCATATTTGGTGAATTTCAACCCAACCTGAGATTTCGTTGTTGGGAAATAGCTAAGACAAGGTGATTTTCTCTCTCTCTCTCTCTCTCTCTCTCTCTCTCTCTCTCTCTCTCTCTCTCTCTCTCTCCCCTTTGCTTTTCTCAATATTGGAAGAAGGGCTGACAACTTTGATGAGAAAGTCAGTTTCTTCTAGTTATTTCTCGGGTTTCAAAATCAATGATAAGGTGGAATACAATATTTTACAGTTTGCGGATGACACAATAATTGCGGGATACAGATCATGGCATAATTTTTGGGGCATAAAGGTTTTGCTCAGAGGCTTCGGATTAATTTTGGGGTTAAGTGTGAAATTTTTCAAGAGAAAACTTTATGGCTTGAATATTGTATATGATGTTATGCAGATTGCATCCCATTTTCTCCTTCGTGGGAGGGACTCGGTTCTTTTCAATTTTCTTGGTATTCCTATGGGTTCCAACCATAGGAGAGTCTCAACGTGGAGGCCTATAGTAGATATGTTTTGAAGGAATATGTTTTCATGGAAGAGTAGATTCTTATCTTTTAGGGATATGATTACTCTTATCAATTATGTTTTGAGAAACCTTCATATATACTTCTTATCGTTGTTCAAAGCTCCAAAAAAGGTGGTGAGGGATCTTACCAAAATTCAGATGGATTTCTTGTGGAATGGTTGTTGGGAGAAAAAAGGTGTGTTGGATGAATTTGAAGGATGTTTGCAGACCAAAAAATGTGGAAGGATTAGGTATTCGAGACTTGGAAGCTTTCAATTGGGCTCTAATTTCAAAATGGAAGTGGAGATGTTTGTCGATTGAAGAGGCGATTTGAAGAGACATCATAACTCATATATATGGAAAATTGGATTGGTAAATGATTGGAATTGGGAAGAGCATGAATTCCGAAAAGGATTCCTTGTGGTGGCGGGAACATGTCTCTTTTGGATGTATTGACAAAGATGTATCCTGTAGGGTTGGATTCGTTGGGGGTTGAAACTCTCAAAGCTGACTTTTCCGTTGGCATTTGGTAATGCGGAGAATAAATTTGGGATTGATTTAGAAATGGGGATGGCTAGAGATAATTCTTGGCACTGGGATTTTCTTAATGTCGTCATGTGTTAGAGGAGCATGCTAGTGATGAAGTTGTTGCTTTTGTGTTAATTTTGCAGGATGTAAATCTGTCTCGGGATGGTGATGACAAACTCGTTTGGCATCGTAGCGTTGATAGAATTCAATGTGAAATTGTTTTTGTAAGTCTTAGGGCCCGTTTGTTTTGGACTTTTTAAAAAAATGATTTTTATAGTGTAACATAATTTTGTGGAAAAAAAATTTACAAATAAACTTTTCATAAAAGTTTCAAATGAAAATTTGGTTTGAATAGTTATTCTTAAAATGTTATTTTAGATATCAACATTTTATCGAAAAAATTTTTTGATATCAAAATTTCAAAAAAAAATCACTTAATTTTGAGGTTATTTTAACTAGTTTTTCATAAAAATTATTTTTGAAATATAATTTTTTATAAAAATTGCAATTTCAACTATATTTTAATATTTAATCATATATATTTATGTTGTATGATGTTATACTTAATCTTACAATTTCAAAAAAAAAATATAAAAAATATATAATATTTTAAAAAATATTAAAAAAATATATATTTTTAAAGCTAAAACAATTGTGTGTTGAATTCTATCTCGAAGCAGGCTTTGTTCCATCTTTGGTACACCAAGTTACCGTCCAACATTCATGCTTTTGAATGGTGGCTTATTCTAAATTAAGGGGAATTATTCAAAATCCTCATAATACATGTGCGTATTATGATTTCAGAAATTGGAACATCTTGATCATCTATTTTCTTTTTATGCTCCAAATCCTCAAAAGTTTGGTTACACATTCTAAAATGTTCTCTCAATTCGGTTAACAATTGAAAAATTAAATTTATTTTGGAAACTAAAAACAACCTTTATTTTAAGGCAAATAATTTTGTTTTTAATATGATACTTATTTTTAGACGAAAACAGGATAATTATTTCTACTAATTTTTTTATATGATAACCATAGAAAATATCATAATAAGAATAAGCATGTTACTTTAATGAACTACTTTTGTTTCTTATTTAATTTTCAACGACATACTTAAGCTTATTCTAATATTAGTGGAGAAATATGACCCTAAAAAAAATACTAGTGGGGAAAGATTATGCTACATATGACAACAATGACAGTGAAAGCATTAATTTAATCAATAGTCTACAATGTAATAAATAAAAAGCTAATATTTACAATTATTGATCACAATTTATTATCATATTCTCATTGTCTCTAAGAAATCAGGAGTGGCAAAGGACAATGTGATAGTGGACATCAAAGTCCATATACCATCCATTTAAACAAGACAAAGTATTTAACATATGGAAGTTTGTTTGGAATAATGTTATCTGCATCCATTAATCAGTTTCATAGATAAGAAAACAAAATTTACAAGTAAAAGGCTCCACAATCTTGTTGCAACGATCTCGACATCAAAGGTGTTTGTTGGTAATTGTTTTTCCATCACTTTGATTTTATTATTTGTTGGAAATTCACCAACAACTTACGAAAAATTTCACTCAATCTTAATCTTTAGATTATTATCAATCATGTAATAACAATAAAAAGAGTTGAGAAAAAAAGAAAGAAAATAATATTGAAGAAGAAGATGAATATTCTGCAGAGTTTCTCTCTGTCCACAAACTGTGGAAACTTTCTTATTCACTTGCAACTGCAAATTGTAAATACAATGTTATGAATTAAATTGTTTACAAAATAAGGGTTTCTCCCTATTTATAGATTTAGGTTAGCTTACACCTTAAGGCAAAACTCAAAACTATAAAAGCCCAAAATAGCTAACATTACTAAAATAGGCCTAAGTCGAAATCATGTGTGAAGCAACCTGCTTCGACAGTTCGGCACACTAATATAACTCGACGACACACACACATTATGCTAATTCAACTAGACATTATTTCTGTCGAGCTACACTGCTTCGAAATAAGGAATTACAATCTCAACACACCACCTAATTCATTGTGTATAAGCTATCTACATTCATCATGGCTCTTAGTCTTCTGAATACTTCGACCGACACTCCTTTTGTCATGATGTCTGCAATCTGATTCTCAGCTCTGCAGTGTTCCAAGTTCATCTTCCCTTCTGTTACTTGCTCTCGAAGATAATGGAACCTCATTTCGATGTGCTTGCTTTGACCATGTTCTATCAGATTCTTCGCTAGATTGATAGCTGACATGTTGTCGATCTTAATGGTAATTGCTCCATGACTCTTCGCTGTAATCTCTTCGACCAGGTTCACCATCCATGTTTCTTAACATGCACAAATAGAAGCGGGTATATATTCTGCTTCGCATGACGACAATGCCACTATTGGCTCCTTACTCGAACTCCAATAAACTGGTGCATCACCTAACATACATATTCAACTGTGGATTTTCGATCCTCAGCATCACTACACCAACTTTAGTCAGTGTATTCCAATAGCTTGCATTCTTTTCCTACATTAGCTGCAGCAAACAAAATGTGATAGTCGATAGTCCCTTTCAGATACCTTAGTATCCTCTTCGTCGCTGCTAGGTATGATACCTTTGGCTTCTGCATGAATCTTCTTACCATACCCGCATTGTATGTTAAGTCAGGCCTTGTGTGATAAAGGTATCGAAGTGACCCAATAAGTCTTCTATATTGAGTTGGGTCGACATCATCTTCATCTGAATCTTTCAAAAGTTGCAATCTGGTCTCAGCTGGAGTCGAAGTTGGGTTGCAATCTTGCATCTCAAATCTCTTGAGTATTTTGCCTTCATATCTTATTTGGTGCATCATCAAACCTCTACCACTCTTATAGAATTCAATGCCAATGAAATATGAGATATTTCCGAAGTCTGGCATTTCAAACTCCTCACTTAGGTCATGTTTAAAGTCTTCGATCTCCTTCTTGCAGCTTCCTGTTATCAATAGGTTATCAACATAGAGACATAGTATAAGCAATTCACTATTTCTTCTTCTTACATATACTTCATGCTCAGTTGTGCACTTCACAAATTTTTTGTCCCTTAGAAAGTTGTTGATCTTCTTATTCCAAGCTCTTGGAGCTTGCTTAAGTCCACACAAGGCTTTATGCAACTTGTACATCTTTCTTTCTTCGCCTTGTTTCACAAATTCAGTTGGTTGTGCAACATAAAATTCTTAGTCTAAAGGGTCGTTCAGGAATTTACATTTCACATCCATCTGATAAGTGTGCCAATTGTTCATGTTTGCTAGACTAATAACCAATCTGATTGTTTTGATCCTAGCAACAGGTGCAAAAACTCCGTCGAAGTCGATTCCTCCCTTCTGTAGAAATCCTTTCGCTACAAGTTTCGCCATGTGTCGAGTTACCTCTCCTTTAGGATTCACTTTCACCTTGTAAACCCATTTCACATTAATTTCCTTCTAGCCTTGAGGCAATTCGACAAGTGACCAGGTGTTATTGACTTCGATGGACTCTAACTCCTCATTCATTGCTTTCACCCACTTTGAATCTTTCAATGCCTCAGCTGCATTGACTAGTTCAACATCTGCATAGAAAGCATAGTGTACCAGCTCACCTTCTTCACCGACCACATCATCTGATGTAATCATACATTCTTGCAATCTTGCAGGAACGTGTCTTATTCATCGAGGTCTGCTTGGGCTTGCTTCACCTTTGACTCCTTCTTGTCGAACTTCTCTTTTGACTTCACTAGCTGGTTCTTCATATAAGATTCTCACTAAATCCTTCTTAACATTCTTATCCCAATCCCATTCCTTAATATCATCTATGATCACATCCCTGTTGATCATGACTTACTTGTTCACTAGGTCGAACAACTTATATCCTCCAATCGAATGATATCCTATCAAGATCATCTGACTCGACTTGTCATCAAGCTTTCTTCTCAACTGGTCTGGCACATGTCTATGTGTTATAGATCCAAATACCTTCAAATGACTTAGGCTAGGCTTGACACCATACTAACATTCTTCTAGCGTGATTCCTTCTAGCTTCTTTGTCGGACATCTATTCAGGATGTTTGTTGTTTTCGACATAACTTCTCCCCATAATACTTTGGATAGATGCTTGCCTTTCAACATACTTCTCACCACGTTCATGATGGTTATATTCTTCCTTTCTATAGTTCCATTCTTCTATGGAGTGTAGGGTGGCACCACCTTATGCACAATCCCTTCTTTCTCACATAATGCATCGAAATCTTTCGACACATACTCTCCACCAACATCAGTCCTCAGAATCTTTAGCTTTCGACCACTATGTCTTTTGACCATATATTTGAATTTGGAAAATACCTAGATCACTTCACATTTCTTCTTGATCAGGTAAGTCCACAACTTTCGATTAAAATAATCTATGAATGTGACAAAGTATCTGTTACCTCTAATTGAATGCATCTGGATAGGACCACATACATCAGAGTATATGACTTTGAGAATTGCCTTTGACTTTCTTCCTGCATCCTTGTTGAAGTTATTCTTATGTTGTTTCGCCTAAACACATTCTTCACATGCTTCGCTTGGAATGTTGATTTCTGGTAATCCTGAAACCATATTGTTTCTCTTCAAATCTCTGATGTCTTGGAAATTGAGATGGCCAAGTCGATAATGCCATATCCATTCATCTCTACTGGTTGCAATTGCAAGGCACTTATGCTCCATCACATTAAGTTCAATCTTGAAGGTCTTATTTTGAGACATTAGAGCCTTCAAGATTAACCTACCACCTGAGTCTAGAACTCTCATCATCTTGTCTTCGATTGACACTTGTAGTTCTTTTCGACCAACTGCCTTATACTGAGCAAATTACTCTTCATGCCTGGTATATGCAACACATTAAAAATTGTTGACTTCTTGCCATCTTTCCTCATAATCAGAACATCACCAATACCTTCAGCTGCTAGAGTATTGTCATTTGCAAATTTCACCATGTTCTTCGTTGAGGGCTCCATGTTCACAAACCAATCTTTTCTTCCAGTCATGCGTGATGAGGATCCTGAGTCCAAGTACCAGTAATCCTGAAATTTTTCTTCATCTCTTATTGTGAACATCAGCAACATCTCTTCTTCTTCTTCTTCTTCATGTTTTGCCAACTTTGCATCAGTTTCTTGATTCTTCTTCTTTTCTGGAAAATCACTAAAATAGTGATCATACTTCTGAAAATTGAAACACTAAATGTGACTTTTTTTAGGCTTTTGACCACCACCTCTTCCTCTACCTGCAACACCTCCTTTTTGGTTGCCTTGGTTCCAGGGTTTTCTCTGATTCGACCAGTTTCCTTCCTGCTGATTTCGACCATTCGAATTGTTGTAGTCTCCTCTACTTTTGTTGCCATTCCAACTTCCTTTTCCTTTCTTTTATTTTTATGACTGCGCCTGCAAAGCCATATCACTTTTCGACTTTCCCGCAGCTCTCTCAGCCATCCTTTGTTCATGATACTCAAGCGTCCCTTGAAGCTATTCCTTTGTTAATACTGACAAGTCTTTCGACTCTTCTATGACTACTACCACGTGGCCGAACTTTAGAGTCAATGATCTCAAGATATTTTCAACAACTAATCTTGATGTCAACACTTCTTCACATACCTTGATTTAATTCACCGGTTTTGTAACCCTAGTGAAGAAATCTGTTATGCTTTCATTGTCTTCCATCTGAAGCAATTCACAAGTCCTTTTGTGAGTTTGTAACCTCACCTCTTTCATCTTTTATGCACCTCGTAACGAATTTTCAAGAATCACCCAAGCTTCTCTTGCTGATTCTGCATCACTAACCTTTTCAAAGTTATCTGGATCAACACATTGATGGATTATAAAGAGAGAATTATAATCTTTCTTCTTCAATTCTTTGTGTGCAACATTTTCTTGATCCATCGCGTTTTCTGCAAGCAATGTTAATACTTCCTTCATAAGATCCCAAAGATCTTGATAACAGAAAACCACCTTAATCTACTTGCACCAATTCTCATAATTATCTTTCTTGAGAATCAGAAGGTTTGTCGAAAAGTACCCATTTGGATGATTCACCGCCATCACGATTTTCTTTCCTTGAATCACAACCGGGGCTCTAGATATCAGATGTTGGAAATTCAACCACAGCCTATGGAAAATTTCACGCAGTCTTGATCTTAATATTATTATCAATCACACAATTACAATGAAAAGAGTTGAGAAAGAAAGAAAGAAAATAACGTTGGAGAAGAAGATAAATATTCTGCAGAGTTTCTCTTTGCCCACAAACTGTGGAAACTTTCTTATTCACTTGCAACTGCAAACTATGAATACAATGCTATGAATTGAATTATTTACAAAATAAGGGTTTCTCCCTATTTATAGATTTAGGTTAGCTTGCATCCTAAGCCAAAGCCCAAAACTATAAAAGTCCAAAATACCTAATAACCGTCAACTAGTTTCACTTTATGAAGATCGTCTAAACACATTAGCATAAGAAGAAACTAGTTTCACTTTTAGAGACTACATCAGAATAACCGTCAACAATTTGAATATAGTTGTAACCTTTTTCATGTCAACAAACTTTCCTTGTAAAAATGAGTTCATTGGATTTAGATCCTTTATCTACCATTGAAGTGATAGGTTAGCATTATTCAATTTATTCACCTCACTTTGGGCTCTCCACTTTTCTTTTGTAGATCTTTAATCTTAACTCTAACATTCTTGACGATCTCATCTGATGGAAAATTAAGACACAATAATAAACTAATATGCAGCAGATATAAAATTCCTCAAATTTGTAGAAACCTTGAGGATCAACAACAAATATAAGATGGCAAATTGAACAAATAAAAGCACAAAATAACACCGATATTTTTAACGTGGAAAACCCCTCAATATAAGAGTAAAACCCACGAGTCGTCCAGACAAAAGAAATAACTCCACTATAATCAATTAAAGGTACAATATATTCTTAAAGTGATTCACAAACTAGTGCTAACAACTGCAAATCACAAAGCAAACTAACTTATAAATAAGAAGAAAAAAAGCTGAAAAAATTTCCTGAATCTGCAGCTTTAGTGCGAAGCAGATAACTCTCACCTCAGAAATTGTTTTGAAATTATAAATGATCAAAAGTTAGATACATGTGTTAAAAACTTTTCCTCTAAATTTGAGCTCGATCTGATAGTTCACGAATCAGAGATCTTCGATTTAGTGAGATTGGTTGCAGAAAAATGGGAATGATTTTCTCTCGTCTTTTCTCTCTTTTGAATCCTTATTTTCTATCTATCTCTCTCAAACCTAAAGTGATCCTCTCCACTTAAATAAGTTAGATAAATGAGCTAATCATATTTGGGTCTTTCTCCACATAGGAAGAGAGTCAAACCCAGAAATCTCCCCCTCACAACTATGTGGAGGAAATCGCCAAACTGACGATATCACAACAAGCTTCAAATTTCCCTCTTGGTAATATTTTAGTCATCATATCATAACCATTATCATTTTTATGAACTTTAGCTAACTCCAACAACTTAGCATCCAAAACATCACGCATCCAATGATATCTTACATCAATGTGTTTGGACCTATTATGAAAAGTCAAATTCTTACCAAGATGAATAACACACCAACAAATAACACATATTTGTCTTGAACAAAAACAAACTCCTGCAAAAATTTCTTCAACCACAGTAACTCTTTGCATGTTTCGGTAATTGTAATGAACTCAGCCTCTGTAGTAGAGAGTGATACACACTTTTACAATCTGAACTGCCAAGCCACAGCTCCCCCTGCAAATTTAATCATGCAGCCCAAAGTGAACTTTATGGAATCAACGTCTCCAGCCATATCAGAGTCAGAGTACCCCACAGAGTAAGCTTATCTCCCCCAAAATAAATCCTCGCGAAAGTAGTACCGCGAAGATACCTTAAAATCCATTTTACATCATTCTGGTCTTGTACCAAAAATCTACTGACTGTACCAACAACACATGCTTTATCTGGTCTTGTACACAACATTGCATAAATCAAACTACCTACAGATGACGCATAAGGACACATTTCATATCAAACACTTCATCTTCACTTGAAGGACTTTGATTATAACTCAACTTGAAATGAGCAGCGAGAGGAGTGCTTACCGCCTTAAAACTTTCCATTTTGAATCTTTGTAGCACTCTTTCGATATAATGTTCTTGTGACATCCAAATTTTCTTCTCTTTTTTGTTACACATGATTCTATTGCCAAGAATTTGCTTAGCTGTTCCAATGTCTTCCATGGCAAATGACTCTCCCAATTTTTTATTTAACTTGTTAATGTTATAAATACTTTTCCCTATAATAAGCATATCATCAACATATAAAGAACAGGATAATCAAGTCAACTTTAGAAAATTTTCTAACAAAGACACAATGATCTGAAGTAGTCTTTTGGTATCCTTAATCATACATAACAGACTCAAACTTCTTGTACCACTGCCTTGGAGCTTGCTTCAACCCATATAAACTCTTTCTCAATCTACCCACGTGAAGGAAAGATTTTTTCACATCCATTTGCTCAACCTCTGAATCAAGAGTAGCAGTCAAACTTAACACAGTTCTAATTAATGACATATTTACAACATGTGAAAGAATATCATTAAAATCAACACCCTTTCTTTGACGGAAACCTTTCACCACTAATTTGGTTTTATATCTTGGAGACTTAGAGTTACTCTCATGTTTAACTCTATAAATTCATCTTTTTTCCAAAGCCCTTTTGCCTTTAGGAAACTTCACTAAATCATAAGTGTGATTATCATGCAATGACTTCATCTCATCATGCATTGCATCCATAAACTTTTGATTTTTATCACTTTCCACGACCTCTTAAAAATACTCGGGTTCACCCTATTCAGTCAAGGTCACATACTCATTAGGATTATACCTTGTAGAAGGTTGTTTCTTCCTGTTAGACCTCCTAAGTTGAGCTTTAGATGATTCTGGAACTTCACCAAGATTCTCATCCTGTGACATATCACTCTCACCTTCACCATCATTAGTTAGAATATTTACCTCGTCTCTATGTTGTTAATCATCAACAAAATAATATGGCTAACCATTGTGATCATCACCACCAATAGCATCCAGATTATGACTAGGTAACCGAACTAGATCAACATTAGATAAACTGATATCTTTCTTGGGTGTATCCTTCTCTACATTATCAATGCCTTCAATAGTTAGGTCTTCCATTAATTCCACATTGCGGCTTCGAATAACCTTCTTCCCTACAGGATCATACATTACTACAAAATATATATGCAACAACGCCAAGGTTATCATGGTGCTACGAAGGACCGTGATGACATCTATCATTTAACGCACGAACATTTTCTTTTATTTACTTATTAAAATTTTGATATGATATAATCATGGTTGAAAAATATGACAGTGGTTATATATTCACCCTTTCATGGGTTTGAATCTCAACACTCTCATATGTTTTATTTCTTTAACATATAATCGTGCCTTTGTATTTTTATTTATTTCTAATTTAAACAACCGCTGTGACATATTTATCATTTTGTTTTAAATTCTGTAAATAAATGTAATACCACCACGGTTGTGTAGCTGAACCGTTGTGACATATTTTTTATTTTGTTTTGAATATTTTAAATTGTAATAAACTGGCGCTACTTTATGAAATTTAATTAAGAAAATAATATATCACCACGGTTCAGGTTGTTGACCGTGGTGGTATCTATCATTCATTTTTATCACAACTAACTAGCTTGTCTCTTCAGTAGCCATTTTTTACAGTGATACAATACGAAATACCATTTCAACCCTAACGTTTATTGTTGAGAAATGAAACATAATATCAACCCTAACTGTTTAGTATTGAGAAATAAAACACCATATCAACCCTAAAATTCATCGTTCATCATCATCATTCATCATTTTTCATCATTTGTTCATCGGTTCATCATTTTTCATTGATTCATTTTTAACCCGTAGTCACCGTGAGGAGGAAGACCCACACCAACGCCATCACTAACACCATCGTCATTGTCAAGGAGGAATCCAAAAAAAAACTATATGTTTCTACCCAAATATTCACCTTCACTTAGTCATCACGTTTACTGTACGTAAATTTAATCATCAAGTGATGACGAAGCTATGACACGTGAAACTCGTACAAATGATACTCAAATTAAAAGATCACAAAGAGGTGCCACAATGCTTTCCAAATTAACAAAATTCCACAACACTGGTAAAAAATTTCTGATCACGTTTGATGCGTACTGCAGAGTAGTTGATGGTAAAAACTCTTTGGTTTTTAAGAGTTATGTTGCGATCCTTGGACGTAGAAAAGTCAGTACATTGATAGATGATTAGAAACAAGCGCCACAGGCTGTCAAAGATAGCATACGAACAGAAGTTAAGGTATTAATTTTAATTTTCATCTATTCGATATAACTTTCTATAACTTCTAATACATTCTAAAAAAAAGTGGGTAAGTCATGCTGGTATGTGTTGGAAGAGCTTTAAGTCACGGCTCACACGTGACTACATTAGGAAGCTTAAGCCTAGTCTTGAGCGTCCATGTGTGAGATATAGTTATCTTTCGAAGAAGCTTTGGAAAAAGTTTGTGAAGGATCGTCGTTTTGAGAAATTCATGGTTAGTACTAGTCTTATTTATCTGAATAATTTTTATGCTAATGATTTATAGATACTAATCATATTTTCATTTTGTTTATAACAAGCTATAAGTCAAGTAGAAATACAAAATAAAGCAACAAAAAAAACATTTACCCTCATAGATTTTCTCGTGGTGGTTACCGGAAACTAGAGAAATTAATGATGAATGAAAAAAAAACAAAAAATGGGAGATGAGGACTCCATTAGTCGTGATCGCAACTCATCTCCACCGTTAAGACATGAGAAGCGGAAGAAGGCTCAGCTAAGACCAAATGGAGAGTACACCTCAGATGCGTCAAGAGTAATTGCTGAGAAAAGTGTAAGTATGATTTATTGTGCGTATGTTATGTGTTACTTAAATGTTATGGTAATTATAGTATTAATATTATCATGTATGTTATGTAGGATCTGTTGGTTGAGGATGCCCGTGGAGGCTCATTTGTTCCAAACCCATGACATGATATACTAGTAGAATTTATCGAAATAGATTAGCGTGGTGGGCGCGTTCGAAGTGTTGGAGAAGGCGTCGGCCTGAGATTATTCTTTGGTTCATCCAGAAAAAGCGCTGAAGGCACCTAATTACAAGCGCAAAAAGAAAGGATTGTGGCTTTTGAGAAGAAGTTAGAAGAACAAAGGACGATGTTATAAGCAGAGTAGGAAAATCGAAGGAAAGACATGGAAAAGTTAGAAAAGTTAGAAGAGTTATATGCGGTATATGTTTTATCTGAAAAGTTAGAAAAGATAGAAATGTGTTTATTATGTATTGTGTTCAAAATGAATATTATGTTGCAGAGAATAAGTGGATCCTTCCAACAACATACAAATGAAAATAATGGTCATGTTGATAATCAATTTCCCAAAACAAATGTTGCATGTGGTGCTAACACAAAAGGAAGTAATTGTTCATCGGCCCCCGCTCAAGAGGTCAATGAGATATTGGATCCATCCACACATGAAATCACCACGTTATACCTGTTGGTTGCGGATAACGATGACCCAATTTCTCTTGCTGTTTACTGGAAAAATTGTAAACAACCGCTGGTCTTTCCAATTAAAAGAAATTGAGTTACGTACAAGATCAACCATACAAATCCTAAGACATGTGCTAGCAATTCTTAATTAAAGGTTTAGGGAATAATAAAGATTCCAGTATTATCCATGATCTAACAATTGAAGACTTCGAATTTTGGAAGAAGTAAAATGTAGAAACTTGATTAAAAGATGGTTAAATAAATTGAAAATTAAAGAGATAGAATTTGTAATAAAAAGATAATATTGGCATTAAAAACATAAAGATATGGTGTAATCAAACGTATATTTCCTTTGACATACTCTTTTTCTCTACACGAGGATACTTTGAGTATTTTCAGAAACTTTGTACAATCTTTGGAACACCTCTTATTCTAACACAAAGATCTTCTATTTATAATGGTAGAAAATAATCGACCCTAACGGTTACACCGTAAACAAATGACAAGTGGCGTTCATCATGTCTTTCTTGCTTGGAAAACTCCACGTGTCCTTCTTCATAAATCTGGATAAGAACGAAAATTCCTTCCTTTATTTGAATTCAAATTACGAGTCGAAATACCATCTCCATCGAACCATCTTCAGAATATTTTTCTTCATGTCTTTATCCAGCATTCCCTCTTCGCACAAATGGCCATTTCGACTACATTAAATATAGCCATGTCGAAACACCTATGCATTACTTCACGTACTTCTTTTTTATTATTTCTTAAATAAAAATCCAGGAGTCGAATTTGGGAGCTAACAATTCCCCCCCCCCCCCCCCCCCCCAAACCCAAATGTCATTTTCGATAGCTGGAAAAAAAAGACATTTTTTGATAACTTTATTCGACACCTTGATTGACCGACGTATGATTTCGACACATCTGATGAGTCATTGCTATAAATGGTTTAGCTTATGTAGCACGCCTATGATGTCATAGTCATGATTACTTTTCCTGAAAACGTCTCCTCAAAACCCACGTGAAAATATTTTACCATCATCACGTATCCTAGACTCTAGGAGATCATGGGCCTAGGTATTAACTGCCACCGCTTCATCAAGTATGGAGGAAAGAACATGTGTCCCACTCCCATTTTAGTCATAAATGCTTCTTCAGAAACTGCTTCCGCTTCCACACTTATAAATACCCTTCTTCTATTCCTTTTCTTCTTTTTACACTTTCTGAATCTTTGAACCCACAATCTTTTTCCTCTCCAACCAATCCAGTTTACTTCATTTCAACAATGGCTTCTTCAAACTGTTCCAACAAAGATGCCACAACCGATTTTATTTTATTCAGCAGGTTATTTTTAGCACAGGAGACTGTTCACAGGTTATTTCAGGCATTTTCACAAATACAATGTCACAAGGAAAGTTTTAGACGCTTAGCGTGGCTTAGAACGGGTGGAAACGGATGAGTATGCAAGTTTACCTCCAAATAGCGCAATTTTTCAAAATTTTGAAGGGTTAATCGATTAACCAATTTGCACTAGAAAATGGTTAATCGATTAACCAAAGTAAAATTTTCCCACATACGTGCATTTTCAATGCTGCCACTTTTGGGGTCCATTTTGATCATTTGTGAATTAGTTTTTTACATCAGTAGAAGGATCTAGAATCACTACAATTTTGATTTATTTTTAAAACCAATCTAATTTCCCTCCAAATTACCATTCCTAATCCCATTCCAATTTTCAAAACCTCACTCCATACCCCAATTTCGCTCCTAACCAAAAGCTTATTTAAGCTAATACACTCCAAACCTCACCATAATTGAGATTTCACACTCATTTACCCTTCATTTTTCAGAATTTGCTCTCAGATACTCTCAACTTTTTCTCAATTCCCTCATACTCCAAAACTCCATTAGAGCTCTTTCACTTGAATTCTTTGATTCTTCATTGGAATCCTTTAATTCTAGAGCTTAACCTCCATCATTTATCTCCATTAACTTTAATTCATCATTTGATTTTCGTTTGGATTTGGATTTGGAAGCAAGCTTATACGTGATTCTTGGATCAATTTTGACTTAATTTGGCTCATTCTTCACTTCTCTTGTAAGAAAACTCTTGGATCTTGAAGTTTTCTTGGGTTTCTAGCTTGGATCTATCATTTTACAGTAGAACAATACTTACCAAAGAAAATCTCAGCTTTGAAGGTTAGTTAATTCTAGATCCATTTCTATTTTGAGCTTATTTGGATAATCAAAATGTAGATCCTCAATTTTAATTTATTTTGATGATTTGATCTATGTGATTTGTAATCTCAATGCTTGGATAAGTTTGATTGATGTTTGATCACTGATTTTTGGTGTTAAATTCGTGCATAATTGATTACATGATCATTTGGATGATTGCATAATTGATTAATTGCTGGAAGTGCTTTTAAATTGTTGTTTTTCTGCTTCTGGTGCAGTGTTAATCGATTAACCAGTTACAATACAAAACTAGTTAATCAATTAACCAGTGTATTTTCAGCCTTTTTCAAGTGGTTGATCGATTAACCACATTTTCACTACAAATGGTTAATCGATTAACACTGGACCAGAATGTGTTTTTTGGTTGTTTTCAAGCATTTTTTATTTCTTTCCACCTCTAACCTTCATGGATTGATATGATGCATTTGTGTGGACTGTTTTTAACCTGTTTCATCATGCTTGATTGTTTGATTGCGATTCTTCGACGCGCGACTTTGGTTTCTGTTGATAAATGCTTGAGATGCTTATGTTGCTTGCTTGATGTGATGATCATGTGTTTCGCTCATTTGTATCATGTTAATTGTTATTTATTGATGATCATCTGCTGGACCTGTGATGTATGTTCGTATTTGCTTCTGATTCTGTTTGTTGTATGATTAATTGAATTGTTTAATTAATGTGAGAAGCATGTTGGTCTTGTTGAATTCTTGAGGATGCAAACTTGTTGAACATTTGTGTTTAATTGTTAATGCATGTCCATCTTTTCTTGATACTTGTTCATGATTGATACCTTTTCATGTTGATTGTGTTAAAGCATGCTTGTTGCCCTATTTTATAC
This sequence comes from Lathyrus sativus, assembly GCA_963859935.3. Taxonomy (NCBI): domain Eukaryota; kingdom Viridiplantae; phylum Streptophyta; class Magnoliopsida; order Fabales; family Fabaceae; genus Lathyrus; species Lathyrus sativus. The sequence goes on from OZ012735.1 coordinate 16,240,831, forward strand.
AGCTGCTCTGTTTTGAATTTACATGTTGTTGTATGTTGCCTTGCTTGCTGCCTGCCTTTTACACCAACTTTTTGTGCTAAATTAGTAGCTATTGAATGCTCTTGTGCTGCCTTGCTGGATTTTATTGTTGTTTTGTGTAGGAAGCGCTATTGTAGTTGTTGTTTTTGCCTTGTTTTCTTATTTTTGTTGTGTTCTTGCATGCTCCCTTAAGGCCTCCTAGTCCAACTTAGTTATTGATTAAGCTTGGAGTATGGTAGACATTAGGAGTTTAAGTATGGTAAACATTAGAAGTTTAATTCATGCATGATAACAAGTAGGTTAGTCCCTTTTGACCTTAACCTTAGGTCCATCTTTTGCATGCTAACATTAAGATAAAATTTCCTCTTGCATCATGACCTTATGGCCACTTTGCATGACAAGGTTAGGACCATGTTTCCGTTAGACCTTTTGCGCGCCTTTCTCTCTTCTCATCTCAAAACAATTTCAAAACACTTAATAAAGACAATGAACATTGTGCACCACGAGCCTTAAGCATATGTGAAATGATGAGTGAGGGGTCTCCTCTCGTTCGTCTAGAGTGTTTAGCATACTTCCCGTCTGGAGGTGATATGCGATGCATTCGTTTCTATATCATTGTCTTTAGTGCAACATGAATCACAAAACAAATCAATTCACTTCATTAAAACTCACAAAAAAACTTCAAGCCTTTTTATTACTTAGCATCATTTATCAAATCGTAAGTAATTTTGTAATTGTGGTTTATATGTTATACTTAATTTTGTTTTAGAAAATACTAATTATATATATGCTCGTGTTTATTCAGTGATAATTGACAATTGATCATCATATCACTTAGGATCAATAGGGTAACGACACTGTGTCCATTACATCAACCAATGGAGCCTAAAATGAAACATATTATTAATAGGTAAATTTATGTATATATGAAATTTTTTAATAATATTTTCTTTGACTTTGTTATTGGTTTAACGTGTAATATGTTTAATCATTTTCAATATACAGTGTTGTGCAGTGACATAATATCTTGCACAATAATAGAAAAAAGCCCAAATTTTGCTCGCCTAATGTAAGTGGACAGATTACTTGTGATATATATATATATATATATATATATATATATATATATATATATATATATATATATATATATATATATATATATATATATATATATATATATATATATATATATATATATATATATATATATATATATATATATATATATATATATATATATATATATATATATATATATATATATATATATATATATATATATATATATATATATATATATATATATATATATATATATATATATATATATATATATATATATATATATATATATATATATATATATATATATATATATATATATTGTTACATGCATGTGTGGTTATAACATTCATGAAATTAATGTTTAAATTTGTAGATGAGGAGACAATCAAAGAGATACGAGTGTGAGTATTATGTAATGAAAAACGTGTTAAACATTGTTGTTTCCAACATTGTTGATTCATGGGATCAGGTACATATTATATATGTAATGAATTATTTACAATAACATATTATTGTTTAAGTTGGCTATGATTATATATCATATATGTGTGATATTCACATTTTTGCACTTTTTTATGTAGACGTTTAATGATGTTACACCATTCCCCTACGAATACTTTGTAGACATTCGTAAATGTTGGATGTATATCTTCAATGTGCTTAAGGGTCCTCAAACATGAGTTTAATTTGTATATATGTTTGATATACATTTGAGTTTGATGATTTAAATAATATTTTTTGAATTTGATAAAGTAAATAATGTTTTTTTGGCTTTTGATCTATTTACCTTTGTAATATATGTATAAAATCAAGTTCAGAATACAAGTATATAAATATAATGGGCTGGTAATGTAATAATATAAAAAAAATTTAAAAACTAATAAATATTTCACAATAGTTCATACAAAGGATTGCGGTTATAGACAGCGCCTAATAAAAATTTTCACGCAACGGCTAGGATTCGAACTTATAACCTCGAGACTATGTAACAACGGTTGATACCAATAATCATGGTTATAAGTATAGCGCTACCTAGTATATCACAATGGGCACGCGTCCGTAGTGATATATAACGAACTTACAACCGCATTCTACTTCACAATGGTAGATCACGAGTGATGTAACACCCCACTTTAAACTCTCGCGGAAAAATAAGAGAAACAACATAAACAATCAGAGTGCAGCAAAAAAAGGTTTCATGACGACCGTCATGGATGTCACAACCGTGGTGGTCATGACGAGCGTCATGGAGCTGTGACGACCGTCACACTCACAAATTCTGGGACGCTTCAGAGGTGTCACATTTTCAACTTAACAAAACAACATACACCTGCAACGAATCATTTAATAACATACGTAGCACAGATTCGGATGAACAGACAACGATAATTTGTTTAACATTTTAATCATAAAATGACATGTTATAATATACTTCCAACCATTCACAATAACCAAAGCAAGACTAGAAAAGTCTGCAACTAAATTCTATTAAAATTCAGCCAGTAATTATCTTGCATCCATTCATAAAACAACTAGTTCTCAGTCACGAAATCATTACTACCGATTCATCGGTCTAGTGCATACAACCAACATTTGACACTATCAGAAGCAATCAATTTGCAGAAAGTACTTAATAAAAATTCAGCAACAACGGAAACAATTAAAAACGATAACATTAAGCGTTCATCCCCCCCAAAAGTGCTACGTATCAGAGCGACCAATAACCTTAAACGAACAACGACACTCTATTCCGAGTTACCTGCAAATTACCACCAACGGAGGTAATATACAACGTAAAGGGTGAGATATCAACCATATAACATAAGGCATGATAAAAGTCATGTCAGAATATTATCACAGCATTATTCTTCCAACAGATCGCAAAATATTATCCATAATAGACCGCAATGATTCGGTATTCAAAATCCATGACAATTAGCATTAAGAATTCAACAACTCAACAATGCAACTCAACAAATGCGACTCAACTGTGCATATGAATGTGGTATCAATTTGCCATTAAGGCCACCAATACAGGCACAACCAATAATTTTGCCACTAAGGGCTGCCAATACAGACCAACAATTTGCCACTAAGGGCCTCCAATACAGGCCATCCAATCGCCAATACAGGCCAACCAAGATGATATTCCATGAAATGCAACTATTATGGACTACAACATAACCGCAACAACTAATTCAACAAGACATTTAAGCCTACAACCAATTCGTCCATAACAGAGGCATACCCATCATCATATAGCTACAACTTATCAACATAATCCAATGAGAATATTATAATAACATTTTCTAAACAATAACATAACAACTTCATATGCATCAAGTATTCATCATCTCAATCTGTTCATGTAAGGGAACAATAACAATATCATTATCAACAAATAAGAACTCAACACATTATCGTAAGAACAACATTACAACTTTTACTCACTAAATTAATTATAGTTTATGAAAAGGTTCGTTAACTACGGGGCAACTAATCTTGCCCCCATTAAGGGCAACCATACAACATCGTGCAAAACTACCGATATAACACCTTCATTCCTACACAGACAAACCTCATCCTTAACATTTATCGATTAACGGAAACTATATCTATGATTCGATTCCCTGCCTGAATTCGATCAAGTAAAAGCATAATAACAACCTTTTCTCAACAAATGGGAACTTAGCACGTGTCAGCGCCGATTCCCAACATTACTACCTAGAACTAATGACATAAACACTAATTCAGGCGTAGACAAACATTAACCCTTAATATTTCTCAACCTACGGGAACATTTATTAAGGCTCAACCTACGGGAACATTACTACGGGAACATTGCTACGGGAATATTACTACGAGAATATTAACCCTATGATTCAATTCCCTACATGAAATCGATCATACCCACAGTTATAGAATTGAACTCCACCCTTACCTTGAATAGAGGCCAATTCCAAGCTTCCGGTTCTGGTTCTGTTCTACGGTAACTCTCCTGCAACTATCTTTCAATTTCACCGATGGACAATTCTTTTGTCCTTACTTTCTCCACAACCACGTTCCTTTTTTCTTCTCTTCAACCTTTTTCCTCAATTTTGGTTTTCTGAACACTTTATCGTGAGTTTGCTCTCTTTCCCCACAACCTCTCTAATAACTCCCTTCTCTTATTCCATCCACTAATATTCCAAATAATAATAATAATAATAATAATAATAATAATAATAATAATAATAATAATAATAATAATAATAATAATAATAACAATATTACTACTAGTTATTACATTATCATCATTATTAATTATATTCTATTATTATTATTAAACTCAATAATTTATTAAATTATTTCCTATACTTTAAGGACACTCACCAACGCTCTGAGACACACTCCCACATAAGGCATCCCAACAATTCATAAATAATTTAATTTAAAAAGAACGGGCGTTACAAGTGATGGTATCTCTTTTCCAACATTTGTTGTATATGTTTTCCATAGTAGTGATACAACATACAACCAAACTCATCTTGCCCCAATAGTAAGAGTGAGATTAAGAACATGCACTATCGTGTAAAGTGCCTCGCCCCAATAATGATTAGGCAGCTTACCTTCAGAGAGAATACACCTTACTCTCTCAATTAGTGTTTGATTCATCCTCTTTGCTAAACAATTCAATTGAGTTTTAGGAGGAGTCTTTTCATGTGAAAAACTATACTGCTCCCAATAGGAATCAAATGGTCCACAATACTCTCCATCATTGTCTGAACAAAGACATTTCAACTTCTCTCCTGTTTGCCTCTCAACCAAAGCATGGATTCTTTGAACTTTTCCAACACTTGGTTTTTTGTCTTCAAGGCATAAACCCATAGTTTCCTGGAGTAATCATCAATAAAGGTAACAAAATAAAGTGCAATACTAAAGGATTTTACCTTTAATGGGAAACAAACATCAGAATATACTAATTGAAGCAACTTTAAATTTCTTGAGGGAGGATGTCTCTTGAAAGATACTCTAGTTTGCTTACCAGCCAAGCAATGAGAACACTTTTTCAAATCTACAATCTTTAGTCCAGGAAGAACATCCTTTTTGGCCAAAACATTCATCCCCTTTCACTAATATGACTAAGTCTTCGGTGCCACAAAGATGCTTCCATGTCGATAACATTCACACTGTCCTTAGAAACCAAAGCTTTTGTCCAATACAGTTTAAAACGCTTTTCTCTTCTAGCCACAACAAAGTTACCTTTGTTGATTTTCTACTTTGCAGAACCAAAATTATTATCATAACCACAATCATCTAGCATATGCACAAAGATCAAATTAAAGTGGACATCTGGAGCATGTTTGACACTTCTAAGAAACAATTGCATTCCCATGTTAGATTGCAAGCAAACATCACCAAAAACCAATTACCTTAGATATACCATCATTACCTATCTTCAACACTCCAAAATCACCAGAAGTATAAGATGTGAAGAAATCACTCCTTGGTGTAACATGCAACGTAGCACCACTGTCAACTATCAATCTGCTTTCATCTGATACAAGATTAACAAACTCATGATCATGGAGAATAACAATATCATCACTAGTAGTAGTAGTAACACGATCATCATCATGATCTTCATGGTCTCTTTGTTTAGACTTACCCATCTTGCCTTTGTTATCTCTTTTCCAATGATAACAATACTTCTGTATGTTGTCGCTACACGAAAAATGCACAGAGTCGCCACTAAATTTTATTTATTCTGAAGAAAGAGAAAATCTCGATAAAACCCCCTAAAGGTGAAGAATATGGTCTCGCAACCAAATTCGGGTTCGAAAGTCGGTTATGCAAGGGGAATGTATTAGCACCCCTCACATCCGTTGTACTCAACGGGAACCATCTAGGTCGTATAAGCGCGAATGAGTGTCGTTTATCTAAAGTTTTACTTGCTAAAGAGAAAATGAAGGGTTTTCTTATTAGGGTGTTCTCCAAGGATTGGGATCCTTGCCTACGTATCTCCATCGTGAAATGAAGAATCAAAGCTTCGTAGTTTGTAGTAGAAAACAAGGGTTTGTTGGTTAATTTTACCTTGAAAAGGGTTTTCAGAGTGATGCCCTAAGGCGCAAAAAGAGTTTGATAACTTGATATTGTTTTTAGGATTTTTGAAAGGATTGTTCTTGATTAGGATTGCACTAAAGACTATGGGTAGAGGTGAATATTTCAAACTACCAAGTCAAGTGTCTTGTGTCCAAAATACTCAGAGTGAGGGAAGGAAAGCTTCATTCTCACTCCTTACTCACCACTAAAGGCTCATGGCGCACAATCCTCATCGTATCTTATTGTGTTTTTGAATTTATTGTGAAAATGTCGCTTGACGTTTAATCAAGGGTTTTATTAACGAAAATTCCGCTTGACGATGGATCAAGGGCTTCAGAAAATGGTGTAAGGAAAATGTTAATGGCGATGCACAAGGCGATCGACTTACAAGGGTTAGGAAAAAAGGTGAGGTCGATCCTAGTCCCTAAGGGTAACTAGTAAACAAAAAGCACAACCAAAGGAAAAACGGGAAAGTATAGAAAAGTACACCAAAATGGGGAGAGAGATACATGAAAATATAAGGGAATTATCCAAGAAATAAAGAATCTCGTTGTCAGGTAGCCTAAGAGAAAGTCGTGTGTGTGCAAGGTGTACTAAGCAAAAATAATGAAATAAAGAAGTCCAGTCCAAGTCTCCTTTGCTAGGTTTAAGTACAACGTTGAAAACTCCATGCAAGGGATAGTAACCATAGTCCAAGATTAGTGTCTTTTAGGATTTTAATCATTTTTATCATGTTTTTGTATTTTTTTAATAAGATGAAGAATAAATGACAAAGAAGAAAGAAGATGACATAAAGTAAATGCATGAATGATAAATGAACAAAAAGTAAATAGCGGAAAGTAAATGACAAGAAGTAAATTGCGGAAAAGTAAGGTACAAGAAAGTAAAGTTAGATGTTAGAAGTTAATTGTTAGTGGTTAACGATCGAATGATTGATTTTTTGAATCGAGACTAATTTAGCGCTATGTTAAGCAATCGTAAGTGAACTTATGTAGAAGTCGCACCTATCTAAGGTCGGTCAATAACAACCTTTGTGTTAAAACATGCTAGAAAAATGATACAAAAATCATTCTCCTGAAGCTATGCCACAAAAAAAAAAAGAGAGAATGATCTCATCAATAAAGAGTTTCAAATGATCAACCAAGGGTAATCTATCGATATCTCAAATGATCCAATAATCATTCATAAATATATTTGAAATATTGAAAATTCAACATCCTTAAAATTATCACTCCATGATTTCTAAGATTTTCATCAACCAAAAATAAAAGTAAAATTAAAAAGTAATCAAAAATATTAAATAGAAAATGGATAAAGAATGATTGAATAAAATAAGTAAAAACAAACTACTAAAACAATTATTAGAAATTGTAGAAGAAAATTAAAATAGTAAATATTAAAACTACTGAGAAGAGAAAAGAAAAGAATAGAAAGATGAGAGGGGTGCAGCGTGTAATCAGCCAGTGTGAAAAGGAATGGGCTCCAAGGCCGAAGTTCATGAAGCAAGAGTTTTTAAGAAACCAAACACAAACACTCAGCCTTCTCCCATCTTCTTCACGCGTCCCTTCTTCCTCTCTCTTTCAACAGCGACACCGGAAAACAAAACGGTGCCGCCACGCTGGCACGCCTCACGGCGGCAGCTGCGGCGGCTACAACTCCCTCACCTTACCAGATCAAACTCGTCTTACCCTCATCTGTTCAAATCCGCCATCAATTTCAATCCTTTGCAAATCGAATTCGAGTTCGAAATGAAATCAAAGCAACGGGAACGACAATGGAAATGGAGAATAAGTGATGGTTGAGGTAATTACTCTGAACTCGAATCTTACTCTTCAAATTGTTGTTTCAAGGTTGCTGTTGAATCCTGTTGCGTGAGGTTGGATCGTTGTTGTGCGTTGTGAATACGTGAGCTATGCATGAGATGTTGTTGTTCATATTCGGTTGATGAATTGAGTTAGTTGTCGAATTCTATTTGGTTATTGTGTGGTTGTGAGAATTTGTGTTGTTGATGCGGAATAAATTTTGCAGGAAGATGGTTGAACAATGAAGATTAAAGTTGGTGATTAATTTGAAGATGAAGATGAAGATTGTTATTGATGAAAGTGGAAATGGGAAGGTATATTTGGCTCTCAAGTGAATTAGCATTTGAAATTGAAGTTGGTTGAAAGTTATGCTTGCTGCGTTTTGATTCTGCACCGCATTTGGCTTATGACCTGCGTTTTGAATTGCTGTGAAGTCGTTTTGCTCGGGTTTGTGTTTTTTTTCATGCTTGTTGTAGCATTTTCGTGTGCTTCTTCATGGCTTTTTTTTCCCTTTTTTTTTTGGCAATATCATGTAATGGGCCTATCTTTCTTGTTGCAATTTGTGATGCCAATGGGCCTTTTTGTCGTAATGCTAATTTTTTTTAGTAGTGTAATGGACTTTGGTTGCCAATTGAAATGGGCATTGAACATTGCTTGTTCACACCTCCACAACTTGAATCATGCTTAAATTGTCTTGCAATTTTTGAACTTGTTTGAAACCATGATGAATTATGATAATCGAACCTTGTATTTATTTTGATGTCAAGCTTAAATCAAATCCTAGAATTACACTAAAACCAAATTCCAAACATGTTTGAACATTTCACTTGAATGAACTATAATCTTGAATCAATTCTTGAGAAAATAAGTCAACCATGAATCAATCTTGGACCTTGAATAGACTAAAACCTTGAATCACAAATCAATCTTGAACTTGGCCACATGAATCATGTTGACCCAAAATCTTCACTCAGAAACCTCTTGAGCAATATTATAAACCACATGAACATGTCTTGAAATCAAAGAATCATGACTTGAAATATGAGTCTTAATGCACTACACAAAACCCTAATTGGAAATAATCTGGTCTTTGATAATCTTCAATCATAGAGACCTTGAATGTTGCACATCCTTACCCTCAAAATAATCCATGACTAAGTCAACTCGAGAATGAAACCAACTCTTGTTTGACCAAGAATAGGCCAACTTACTTGAATCTTAATCATTACTGCACACATAATTGATCTGATAACCATTCACGAGCCTTGATTCACCCTTGCAAGACCTAAGCTTAGACAACAAGAAAATTGAAAGTAACAACTATTTTTGAGTTTTTTTTTAACAAAGGCTAGTAAACATAAACAACATAAAAGCAAACAGAAACACAACTAAGTGCTCGGTGATCTCCTACACAAGGGAAAACCCAAGGAAGAGAACATCATGTTTGTGAGTGTGATGCGATGCAAATGATATGATATGTGAAATCCTAGGGGTAAAAATTAGGGTATGACATATGTGTCATGTTTTGTGACAATAATGACACTCTAGATTCTTATATCGCGGCTTGGACTAGCTTTTGCTATTCTTTCTAACACCCTTCGGTTCCTTTTTATGACTTCTCCCCTATTTTCAAGGATAAGTACCTCGGGTTGAGACGAAGAACCTTGTGACTTCCTTGTCATCTCCTCATTAATAATACCACCCTTAGTCATTTCATAAGAAACAACACCTCTAGGAGTAAAACTTGTGATAGTAACCAAAAACGTCTCCCAAGACTTTGGTAAAGATAGCAATAGAAATAGTCCCAAAAGTTCATCATCAAATTTGATACTTATTCCTGACATATGATCAAGGAGCCCTTAAAATTCACTTAAGTGATTTAAAATAGAAGTCCTCTCCTTATACTTCAAACTTATGAGATTATTCAACAAGAACAATTTATTATTCCCTGATTTAGAGGCATACAAAGACTCTATCTTTTCCCACTAAGTTTTTGCATGCGTCTCATTAGCAATATGATTATAAAAGTTATCTTCTACATATTGTCGAATAAAACCACATATTTGTTGATGTTCAAACTCTCATTCTTCATCAGACACAACATCCGGCTTTGCAAAACTAAAAACCGGTAAATGCAATTTCTTCATAAATAATAAGTCTTTCATCTTGCCCTTCAATAAATGATAATTAGAACCATTCAAAAATACCATCTTCATATTTGTATTTAACTCCATTATTCGAACAAGTAAAATAGCCCTTAGCAAAGAGCTCTGATACCACTCTGATGAGAAATTAAGACACAATAATAAACCAATAAGCAGCGGGTATAAAATTCCCCCTACTTATAGAAACCTTGTGGATCAACAACAAATATAAGACAATAAATCGAACAAATAAAGGCACAGAAGAACACCAATTTTCTTAACATGGAAAACCTCTTAATATGAGAGTAAAAACCACGAGTCGTCCTAACAAAAAAAATAACTCCACTATATTCAATTAAGGGTACAATAGATTCTTAAAGTGGTTCACAAATTTGTTTCAACAACCGCAAATTACAAAGAAAACTAGCTTACAAATAAGAATAAAAAAGATGAAAAATTTTGCAAATCTGTAGCTTCAGTGTGAAGCAGATAACTTTCACCTCAGACATTGTTTTGAAATTTTGAAAAGTCAAAAGTTAGATACATGTGTTATGAACCTTCCCTCTAAATTTGAGCTCGATCCAACGGTTAACAAATCGGAGATCTTCGATTTAATAAGAGTGGTTGCAGATAAACAGGAATGAGTTTTTCCCATGTTTTCTCTCTTTTGAATCCTTATATTCTCTCTATCTCTCTCACGAAATTGATCATTTCCATTTAAATAAGTGATACAAATGAGAAAATCATATTTAGGTCTTTCTCCATATAGGAAATGTAAGTTCTATGGTTTTTAGATTGACAACATTTTGATAAAACATGTTTTCAGCAAGATGTTAAGCCACATAATCTGCTATGAGAGTCAGACATCATGTCCAGCATGATGTTGTGACATGTGCCAGGACATGCTATACCATAAAGTTAGGGTATGACTGTTTTGGTTTTTTAAGTGTAAGTTTTAAGTGTGTTTTAATTCACATGTTATTGTTATACAAGGGAGGATATTTTGGAAACTTCTGTGTGATAGATTTGATTGTATTTCTTAAAAAGGATCGTTGAGCCTTTTTAGGAAATTTTATGTTATTGTTACTATTATTGTACATGATATTATACAATTGATTTAAAGCTGATTTCTAGTGATTTGCATTTATTTTGACAGGCCAAAGCCCATGGAGCTCTGATGGTTATTTAAAGGGGTTTTTTAAACCTAAAGAATGTGTGGATCTATTGGTGGTTCTTTAGGGTTTTGTTATTTTCTTTGTATGTCACTCTTGTATCAGTTTTAATGCATTTAGTTGACTGATTGTTAATTGTTAATTATTCATCATAATCTTTTAAGCAGGAGTGTATTATTCTTAGTTTAAAGCTTTTAAGCATAACTAAGTATTGTACTTGGAAGTGTGTTTACTTCTATTTTGGTGTTGTTGAATTGTCACTGGTTTGTGACTGGTAGGAAGTGAGAGGGGTTTCTCATATCTAGGAGTTCCTAGGTAGAAGTTGGCATGATAGTGATTAGGTGATAAGTTGTAAATGAAGGAGTTTAGCTTTGAACTAATTTTATTATAGTGCATTTCCTTCCTGGCTTGGTAGCCCCCAGATGTAGGTGAGTTGTACCAAACTGGGTTAATAATTAATTGTGTTATTTTATTTTTATGTCATTTAAGTTTCTGCATATTTACTTGTGTGATCAAACTGTCTTAATCCTAGTGTTGTGACATCTGTCTTGATATCGGGTACCTATGTGCCAAAATTTCAATTGGCATCATAGCAGATCACCATGTTCTATTTTTGGGTGAGCTCCAAGGAGTTTGTATTCTGGTACTATCAACAAGAAAGGAGGAGGAAATGTTAAAAGACCCCCAGTCTTAAATAGCACTAATTATGACTATTGGAAGGCACTTATGGTGGCTTTCTTAAAATCTATGGATAAAAAAAATTGGAAAGCTATCATCAAGGGTTGGGAACATACTCTTGTTAAATATAAATATGGGAAGGAGACTTTGAAGCCAAAAGAGGAATGGTCTAAGGAAGAAGATGAATCTTCTCTTGGAAACTCCAATGCTTTGAGTGCCTTATTCAATGGAGTTGACAAAAACACATTCAGATTGATAAACACATGTATTGTGGCAAAAAATGCTTGGGAAATTCTAAAAATCACTTATGAAGGCACATCTAAGGTAAAAATGTTTAGACTTCAGCTGCTCACTACTATATTTGAAAATTCAAAGATGAAAGATGGTGAAAACATTCATGACTTTCACACGAATGTTCTTGAAATAGTAAATTCTTTTAGTACCTTGGGAGAAAATTTGACTGAAGAAAATATGGTTAGAAAAATTCTTAGGTCTCTACTTAAGATATTTGACATGAAGGTCAAAGCCATTGAAGAAGCCCAAGACATAAGCAAACCGAGAGTGGATGAACTTGTTGGATCACTTTTTAAACTTTTGAATTGGATATCAATTAAAGATCTGAAAAGAAGAATAAAAGCATAGCTTTTATCTCCAACACTAATGATGAAGAGGTCCAATGCGACATGGATACTGATGAAGGAATTTATAATGTCATTGTGCTTCTTGGGAGGCAATTCAACAAGGTGTTGAATATTATGGATAGAAAGTCAAGACTAGATGTCAAGGACATGTCATTCGACATCAAGAAGAACAATAATTTTCAGAGAAAATCAAGAACAGAGGAGAAGCCAAATAAAGGAAAAGGTATTCAGTGTCATGAATGTGAGGATTTTGGCCACGTTAGATCATAATGTCCCACGTACCTCAATAAACATAAGAAGGGATTATCTGATGATGACTCTGAGAGTGGGCTTAATGAAGAGTCTGCCAAGCATGTAAATGCCTTGACTAGAAGATGTGATTGTGATGAAGACTTTTGTGATGAAGAAGTGACTTATGATGAGTTAGTTGCTTCCTACAAGGAATTATGTATCATAAGTTAAAAAGTTTGTCAAATAGTAGAGAGAAAAAAGAAAACCATATACAAATTGTAAACTTAAAAGGTAGAGCACGTATCAACTATTTTTGAGTTGGAAAATGAAGTGATCCTGCTAACTTCAAAACTTGACAACATGACCAAGTCTATTGGGATGTTGAACATTGGTTCTGGCACATTAGATGAAATTCTTCAGGCTGGAAAAGTGGTTGGGGACATGAATAGAATAGGTTTTGATAATCAAGATCATATCAACAAAATAAGGGCATGTCTATTTTTGAGCCTGATGATGATTCTGAAAGTGAACCTGATGTTGAAACTGCTAAGCATGTTGCAGTTCTCACTGGCAGATATTAATCTAATGAAGATTCTTGTGATCATAATGTCTCTTATGAAGAATTGGCTATTTCATACAAAGAGCTTTGTGACAAAAGTGAAGAGGTGTGTAAGATAGAAGAAACATAGAAGAGAATCATAGCTCAACTGTAGGTTGAAAAAGAGAATATTTTATCTATTGTCTCTGGTCTTCAAGATGAGGTAACCTTATTGAATTATAAACTTGAAAACATGACAAAATCTGTGAGAATGTTGAACAATGGATTTGATGTGTTTGATGAGATTCTTCAAGTTGGGAAAGGAGGTAAAATATTTATTGGTATAGGGTTTAATTATCAGTCTTTAAATAATCAAAGAAAAACCTCTGTGACAAAGTTTGTTCCTGCTGAAGTAAAGCATGAGCTCACGATGTTTGACCAAATGTTGCAAAATCCTGCCAGACTTCAAAAAACTCAAACTAAATCCAAGTTCCAGCCTTAGAAATGTCATTATTATTGTAAATATGGTCATATAAAGCCTTACTGTTACATGTTGTATGGTTATCATCCACTATTGAGGTGGTTGACAAAATTAATAATCATGTTCTGAATATGATGCTGGGTAGTTTTAAAATGACTTTTCTACTTCATGTTACTTTATTTCATTCTTTTTCCAGCATTATTAACAATTGGTTTCAGGAATATTTTTGTCGGTTTTTTTTACATTTCATAGGTGATAGCAAGGATTATTATAGTTCTAACTCAGTTGATCAATCTGAAATTCACGATAACAACATTATGGAAGTTCTGACTCCGGAATTCCTAAGCTCTCTGAGGATGTCTGGCTTGCCGAACCACCACATTAGGTTAAAGATAGGGACACAAATCATGCTTATGAGAAACATCGATCAAACTGAAGGTTTGTGCAACAGAACAAGGCTAATTGTCACGAAAATGGATAACCACATTCTTGAGGGTGAAATTATGGGTAGAAAAGGCCATGGAAAATTCATATACATTCCACGAATGGATATGTCTCTGTCCCAATCACCTTGGCCTTTCAAACTAAACATGAGACAGTTTCCAAACATTGTGTCCTACGCCATGACAATTAACAAATCCCAAGGGCAATCCTTGGATTGGATAGGTCTCTATATCCCAAAGGATCTCTTCAGCCATGGTCAACTATACGTCGCAATATCAAGGGTAACTAGAAAAGGGTATCAAGATCTTGGTTCATGACGAAAACAACAAACCTAAGTATTCTACTTCCAATGTCATGTACAAAGAAGTTTTCAGCAATATATAGGTGTCACTTCTACTTACATGTTCACATCATGCAAAAGGTTTTTGATTCTGGAACACCACCCATTTCCTTATCAATCTCTTTGTTAGTGTTATTATTAACTATATGGCCATAACTTATTATTTGATTTGTAATTCCCTTTTTATACTTTATTGGCCTATAACGTTTTCTTCAACCTATGTTGTGACTCTATCATTTTCCTTTTCCTTGCAGGAACATTTTATTTCCCAACCACAAGACTGGGCCCATTTTCATGGGTGCAACGTTTTCATAAATTTTTGGGTCTCGTGCTTCATTTGTTTTGTACCCCACCCTTTTTGTAATAGCACGTAGTGTTTTATTGTTAGCCAATTACTTTATATTACTTTAACCTATTGGGAAATGTTAATGTATTCCTACACATTTCCAGCTCCTAACATTTTTCTTATTTTATTTCTTCTTCAAAACCAACCTTCAATTTTTTAATTCAAAAATTTAATGCAACTACCAAAATACGGACAACTTTTTTCCTTCACGTTGCATGAAGTGTGTCTATCTTTTGATAAAGGCATTATATTGCATGTTTTTTCATTTCCATATATCCTACATCACTATTGCAATCAAATTATTACTTTCTATATTCCTGCTCAATTATCAATAATAATCCACAAACCACTAAGACTTAACTTCACACCATCATTTAACTTAAAATTTATCATAACCATAACAAACTGTGGCATGTCATTGTTCTTACATTACATACTAAGTCATACATACTTATACACAAGTACATGAACCACTAATTAATTCAACATCAAACTGCCACTAAATTTTCAACAATTTACCAAAACAAACGTTCCTACAATATCATTAAGTAATAACAAAATAGACTTTCATCATCGTAACACCTAACACCCTGCAATTAACGATTCACAACGGTCACGTAAAAACGATGCGATGGAATAGTTATGCTAAACCGAAGCATGTCACCCCTCCTAAGCTTCTTGTGATTTGCAAACTGATACCACCCGTAGCCAATGAACTTTTCCATCTTCACGACCTTTTGGTTACGATTTGCAGAATGCACCTTCGAATGGTAAAGCCTCTCGGTGTCTGCATCAATAAGCTCTATTTCCTTCTGCTTTGGTCCAAAGATATTCTTTGCAACTTCCCTTGGAAAGTGTTGAAACATTGTAAACATAGTGGTGGTGATTACCATATTGCACGTCTATAACCTAATATTCATAATTATGTTTCAAATTCTAACTTACCATAACATTTATCATGACTTTGTAACCATAACTTATGTGCCTGACCCATGAAAATTCATCCTCAACTTCTTCATCCTCAGATTCATCTTCTTCTTGAACATCATCTTTGTCAGTTGAATGACATATTCCCTGAACATTCACTCCATCAACTTTATCGTCCATCTTCTTAGTAATGCCACCCTCTGCACTTGGTCCTCCTTGAACGTCCCCAAACCTACAGACCTGATAATGCAGGAAAACACTGGGTTATAGACATAACAGCCTACATAACTATCATGATTTCTGTTCTGAATAGAACATCTCAACATTCGTAAAACATCATAATAAAACCATCATGTTTAATAGACTTGGAAGAAAAATGTTTAACAGCAATCAAATAATGTTACATCATTTTATACGAATTACTTCTGATTTAGCACCCGACAAATTTTTCACTACGCCAGAAATGAGTTTTAGCAGCACACCCTTTAGCAGCGCTTTTTAAAAAAGCGCTGCTAAAGGGTGAGTAAAAAAAAAAGAAAAAAATTTTCCTACCAAAGACAGCGCTTTTAAAAAAGCGTTGCTAAAGGGGCCCCCTAAGAAAGCGCTTTTTAAAAAGCGCTGCTAAAGGGGTACCCTAAGAAAGCGCTTTTAAAAAGCGCTGCTAAAGGGGGACCTTAAGAAAGCGCTGCTAAAGGGGGCCCCTTTAGCAGCGCTTTTTCTATAAAGCGCTGCTATATGGCATTGCTAAGGCACCCTAAGAAAGCGCTTTTAAAAGCGCTGCTAAAGGCCTTTAAAAGCGCTGCTATAGGTATTAGTATTATAATTTTAAAATACCCTCCAGAATTTTAAGAGAAACATAACAGTCGTGCATTTTTTTTCTTCTTTCTTTCTCCTCTGGCGAACGACCTTGCCCTATTCAAAGTTTCTGTTGCCGTCATCCGCCGTCGACCGTCGCCCTCTTCCGTTGGATTGCGCCGCCGTCGCCATTCACCGTCCGTTTTCGAGTCTGCATTGCATTGCATTTCCACCATTGTTAAGGTATGTGAAGTTTTACTATGGTTTTCTTATTTATTTATCTTTTCACCATTGTTGGTATTTGAAGATATAGATGGTTTTTCTGAGATATTAAAGGTTTTGTGTTATTAAGATATTGAAGGTTTAATATTATTGTTGTTGTTAAAGGTTTTGTGTTATTGAGATATTGAAGGTTTTATGTAGTTGTTGCAATGCGAAAGTTTGTTGTTATTGAGACATTGAAGGTTTTAATATTATTGTTGTTGTTGTTGTTGTTGTTTTTATTGAGTTATTGAAGGTTTAGTGAAGGTTTTTAGTGTTGTTTTGTATTGAAGGTTTGAGGACATGCAAGTAAATTTGAGTTTAAGTATGATACGTATACTATTGTTTTTGTTGTTGTGTAGATATGTTACGCTTGAGGACATGAAATAAATTTTAGTGTTGATACGTATACTATTGTTGAGTTATTGTTTTTGTTGTTGAGTTCAAGTATGATACGTATACTGTTGTTTTGTATTGAAGGTTTGAGGATATGCAAGTAAATTTTAGTGTTGTTGTTGTGTAGAAATGAGTTATTGAAGGTTTAGTGAAGGTTTTATATGTTGATATGTTATTATGTTATTATGATGGATTTCTCAATGTTTATATGATATATATGTTATTATGGTTTTATATGTTTAGTTAGGATTTCTCAATGTTTAGTAAGGGTGTCATTTTGGTTTAAGGATTATCTAGTAATTTTAATATGATTTGTTTTGGTGGATTATCTAGTATTTTTAATACGATTTGTCTTGGTTAATTATTAATATGATTTTAATAAAATTTATATTTTGTCTGCTATAGGGGTTACCTGTGAAGAGCAAAACTGTGATCGTTTCCAAGCATCCTATTGCGTAGCATTCTTAGAAGTTAGTGATTTCCTTACAGGTATTCTCTGTTTTGTTTAACTTTTATAGTTTAGTGTAGATTACTCAATTAGTATGGATAAAAAATGGATGTATGGTAATCGATTGTCAAAAGAGTACGAGAATGGGGTATCGAAGTTCGGTAAGTTTGCTGTTGAACACGCCAAAGACCCCAGTAGGATCACATGTCCTTGCTTAAGATGCTGTTATGGGCGTCGAGTTGATGCCGTTCAGTTGGAATCTCATTTAATGAGACATGGAATTGATCGAAGTTACACATGTTGGACATTACATGGTGAGATAAGTAACGAGAATGTTGAACCCCGGAATAATACGACATGTGCTTCAAAGGACAATGACAGAGATACATATGATTGTGATCGAGTCGAAGAGATTGCAGAAGCACTTGAAGAAGATCTTCAAGATTGTCCCAAGATGTTTGAGAGGTTGGTAAGCGATGCAGAGAAACCGTTGTATAAAGGTTGCACTACTTTCACAAGATTGTCCGCGGTATTAAAGTTGTACAATTTAAAGGCGGGTAATGGATGGTCGGATAAAAGTTTCACAGAGTTGTTAGCCCTACTTCAAGAGATGCTTCCGGAGGATAATGTTCTTCCCAATCGAACCTATGAAGCTAAAAAAATGTTATGCTCTATTGGCATGAGCTATGATAAGATACATGCTTGTCCAAATGATTGCATTTTGTTTCGAAATGAATATGCATCATTAAACGAGTGTCCTAAATGCGGTGTATCTCGGTATAAGAAAAAATTGTCACCAGCAAAAGTATTATGGTATTTTCCTATAATTCCGAGATTCAGACGCATGTTTCATAGTGAAACAGATGCAAAACACCTGACTTGGCATGCAGATGATAGAATTGTAGATGGGAAGTATCGACATCCGGAAGATTCACCACAGTGGATGAAAATTGATAATGATTATCCTAATTTTGGAGAAGAAGCTAGAAACCTTCGCTTGGCATTATCGACTGATGGAATGAATCCGCATGGTCTGCAGAGTATCTCACATTCTACCTGGCCTGTAATTATTATGATTTATAACCTACCTCCATGGATATGTATGAAGCGTAAGTACATGATGTTATCTATGTTAATGTCTGGCCCTAAACAACCAGGGAATGGTATAGACGTATACCTGACACCTCTAATCGAAGACTTAAAGAGTTTGTGGGAGAACGGTGTGGAGGTTTATGATGGATATAGGAAAGAAAGTTTCAATTTGAGGACGATGTTGTTTGGCACAATTAATGATTTTCCAGCATACGGAAATCTATCGGGGTATAGCATTAAAGGTCAATGTGCGTGTCCTATCTGTGAAGAAAACACAGATTGGACGCGGTTGGAATTTGGTCAGAAGAGTGTCTTTCTTGGTCATCGTAGATTCTTAAATTCTAGTCATCACTACCGTGGGTGGAGAAAAGCATTCAATGGAGATTCAGAACAACGTAAAGCTCCACCTACATTGACCGGCGAACAAATTTTTGAAAAGGTGAAAGATGTGAGTACTAAGTTTGGCAAGCCTTTTGCTCATACGCTTGTCACGCGTGGGTGGAAGAAGAGGTCAATTTTGTTTAAGTTGCCGTATTGGAAGTCGTTGTATGTAAGACATTTTCTTGATGTTATGCATATTGAAAAAAATGTATTTGAAAGTGTTATTGGTACGTTACTCAATATACAAGGAAAGTCTAAGGATGGCCTTAAAGCAAGAAAGGACTTGGTAGCAATGGGAATAAGAAATGAATTAGGACCCTTGAAGAAAGGAAACCACACATATCTACCACCTGCTGCTTATACTTTATCTAGAAAGGAGAAAAAGATACTGTGTAAGTTTCTGAGTGAAGTTAAAGTTCCAGAAGGATACTCTTCAGATATTAGAAGACTTGTTTCTATGAAAGACCTCAAGTTAAAAAGTTTAAAGACACATGATTGCCATGTTATAATGGAACACTTTCTACCCATAGGTATACGTTCTATTTTGCCAGAAAAAGTGAGAGGCGCAATAACTAAATTGTATTTTTTCTTTAGGTCAATCTGTAGTAAGGTGATAGATCCTGCGATCTTACCAACATTGCAAAGAGAAATAGTTATTACTTTGTGCGAGCTTGAAATGTATTTTCCTCCATCATTTTTTGACATAATGGTACATCTAGTTGTTCATCTTGTGAAAGAGACACAACTGTGTGGACCTGCCTATATGAGATGGATGTACCCTGTTGAACGTTATATGAAAATATTGAAAGGGTATGTGAAAAACCGAAGTCGACCAGAGGGATGTATAGTTGAACGATACTTTGTTGAAGAAGCTATTGAGTTTTGTACTGAATATTTCTCCAACGTTCAATCCATTGGCCTCCCAAAATCTCATGTTGTTGAAAAAATAGATGGTAAACAATTAATTGGAAATAAAGTTATGACAGTTTCAAGGGATGAATGGGAGCAAGTGCATTTGTATGTTCTGCACAATGACATTGAGGTTGAGCCGTATGTTGAAATGCACAAGGACATTCTCCGAGGTTTAAATCTGAATAGAAATGAAAATTGGATAGTACGTGAGCACAATCGAAGTTTTATAACATGGTTCAAGGAGCATATTTTTTCAAAGTTTTATTCTGATCCCGCTTCAATAACAGAAAGGTTGAGATGTTTAGCATATTGTAACACGGTGGGAGAACTGACTTTAAACAATGTTGCGGATAGCAAGAGTCGCCACCGACTTTTATTTTATCCATAAGGAAAGGTTATAAAAGAACAGGAAAGACCTTAGAGAATATTTTGGGTCCGGGGGGTAGGTTATGAAAAGGGAAGGTGTTAGCATCCTTTTCATCCATGGTTATCCATGGGCTCTTAGGTACTTAAGCTCACTTTTGAATTGTTTTGAAATTGTAGTGTGTGAATAGAAAATTTTCAGAATAGTTAATAAATAATCCATGTAAGGATGTGTTAAGAACTTGTTTGAAAACTCGTTGAAAATTTGTTTAAGTGCGAAACAGTTTTGAAGTGAGCAAGCACCTAGGAGTAACCTACCCTAATGTTTAAAGGTCTTTCTTATTCTTCATTCTTTCCTTTAGTAAGACTATCCCTACTATAATGGAGTAGGTAGTCCTTACTTTGGATGTTAAGGGATATGTGAGGGACAATTTGACTTTGAAGGCCATTGTGGGATGTAATAAGCACATATAAGGGACCATCATCATTTTTCGAAAGGGACTCGATTCGTAAAGGCAACCATAAGGGACTTTGATGATTTTTCTATTTGAGGGACTTGCTTTATACACCCCACTTAACCATTATTCGTAGGCAACTTGAGGGATATCCTTAGGAAGTGAGACGGCGATTAAAATCGACTTACGTGTGTGACGTGTTTATTTTAATTATCTTTATTTAAAAGTGATCTAAATTTATTTTAATATTACATACATGTTGTTACACTCCCTAATTACTAACCATAATAATAATTAAATAATTAAACAACTTTACATCCAAGAAACAATTACAAAATAATAAGCAAAATAATTAAATAAAATATAAATAAGCAATAATAAATAATAAAGGGGGTTAATTCTAAGTTTACTCGGCAAGACATCGCATCTTGTGCCTACGTATCCTTACGGGAGTGGAATCAGAGTAATCGTAGTTCCCCTCAATAGGGAGGTTAGAAACTTCTTGACTGTGGTCAAGGTCTCAAGGGGAATAAACGCATCTTAAGGACACGCTTACGTGGAGTGTAGAAACTCCAAATCTCTACGTTGAAATGTTAAGTTGTAATTAGGGTTAAATTAGGGATTCCACGGCGGGAAACCCTAAAATGAGCGCGGCGGCTCTTTGACCTAATGCTAAGGGTAAAATTGTAATTTTGCCTGCGGCGAGGCATTTGTGAAAATTAGGGTTTGTAGTTTGTAGTTTTGAGGATTTGAAATTGAATGTGTGAAGTTTTACGGACTATTGGCGCGGCGGCCAAACAGTTAGACCTAACCTTCGGATGTGTGCAATGTGACAGAAATAATAGTAAACGCGTGAGATAATTGAATCATGCAAATAGAGAGATAATGTCATAATTTAAACCATGCAAGCAGAAATTTAAAGGCAGAATTTAAAGAGCGATTGTTAAGTTCGCGAGGTTACATGAGAGGAGCAGATACAATATGATAATGAAATTTGAATTGAACAATAATAAAATAAAATAAATAACGGTTCTAGTTATTATTTTAAAAAAAAGATTTTAGTTATTATTTTAAATTTATCTAAAAAAAAGTTTTTTCTTAAAAATAATAGGTTTTCATATTAATTTGGAAAAGATGTTAATGTTATTTATTTTAAAAAACAGATTTTTATATTATAACAAATTTTAATAAATTAATGATAACAATAATAATAATAATGGTAATAATAATGATAATAATGATAATAATAATAAATAATGATAATAATAATAATAATAATAATAATAATAATAATAATAATAAAGCAATAATGAATTTTAAATGTGCCAAATAACCCAACAATGTTGCTAACGCAGAAATGCGCTCATCGCAACCAGATCTAAATCGGACGAAACAAAATTTATCGCAAAGAAAAAGAAATTAAGCAAAAAATAGTATTATTGCTCACACAAAAATGCGATCATCGCAACCAGATCGAACTAACACAAATGTCACGCGTCATGCACACAAATGTGCAAACATCGTATCGACATAATTCGATCAAAAATCTTATATATATAAACTCTAACAATTTAAAAATTATATATATATATATATATATAAACGTAACAGTAATAGATAAAGAAAAAGAAATAACGGTAATAGATGAAGAAAAAGAAATAACGGTAAAAGATGAAGAAAAAGAAACAACAGTAATAGATGAAGGAAAAGAAATAACGGTAAACGATGAAGAAAAAGAAACAATAGTAATGGATGAAGAAGAAAACTAAATAACGGCAAACGGCACTCACTCCTCTTAGGTTTTTTTCATCCTCTCCTCTTTTCCAACAAGGCAACACATGTATATATAGGGAACAAATTAGGGTTAACACCAAATTGTCAATAATGTCCCTAAAGCCCATTTTAAAGCCCAAACTAAATAATTAGTTAAGAAAAAATAAAATTTAAATAATTTAAAATAATTAAAATAAACTTAAAATAAAAACTAATAATCCTATTGATTCCTAAAATATTATAAAAAGAACAAAATTTTTTTCAATATTTTATATTTTATGATTTTTTGGATATTTTTATGAATAATTTAGAAAAAAGTGAAAAAAAATAATATTTTAAAAAATGATTTAATTAAAATACGAAAATAATAATTAAATAATAATAAAAAACTATTTTTGTTTTTTTTTAATGAAAGATAGAAAAATTTAGAGTAAAAATAATAAAAAACAAAAAAAAGTGACAAAGGTGAGATTCGAACTCTCAACCTCTCACACTCATAACTCCTTACACATGTCCTCCTGCCAATTGTGCCATTTTTACTTTTTAGAAAAAAAATGCATGCCATATGATATTTACCTGCAAAAAGTCAAACGACTACACAAATTTGTTAGTAATTGATTAAATGCAATGAAATGCGACGACAAATCTTAGGGCAAAATTTGGGGTATTACAGTTATTATGATAATATTTCTCACCCAACCTCTCTTTGATGTTGGCAAAAAAAAAAAATCATGAAGTTTGACTTTGGTTTGACCACAGTTGACCTCAGTTTGACCTTTTAACTGCATTGACTGCTTTTGACTTATCTGATCATCTGACTGAGCAAACTTTTGAGAAAAGTCTTGAAACTTGACATGGGGGTTCTTATACACATATAAGATGTTATGAAGCTCACTTGAAGTCTTGGAAGTCCATTTAGCCTGATTAAAGTCAAAACCCTAGTTTTGGATGCACTGCTTAGGAGGTGCATTGTCTGAGGGAATTGTCAACTCTTCTGACCAATTGTGAATTTTGTGAACCTTGTGAACCTTCTTGGAACACAAAGTCTTGTATTGTGAGGGCAAATTTTGGGGTGCAACACATATGGTCCAAGTTTGCATGTGTTTTCTTATAGCGCATACGCAATTAATGGATACACATTTTATACCAAGGAACAAGATGATAAAAGTACAATGCAAAATAGTGGCGTCACCGTGCTTGCCGAAGCAACACATATTTCCTCGTATTATGGGGTTATCGAGCGCATTTGGGTGTTTGATTATGAGAAGTTTCAGATTCCTATCTTTGGATGCAAATGGGTTGAAAATAATAGTGGCATACAAATGGATAAATCAGGTTTTTTGAAAGTGGATCTTAATAAGGTGGGGTACAAAGATGAGCCTTTTATTCTAGCCACGCAAGCTAAACAAGTGTTCTATGTCACTAATCCGACAAGTACGAAATGGTCTATAGTTCTTTTTTCCAACAAAGTAATCGATGATAACATTGGAGAAAAGGGGGATGTTTATGTTGAGAATGAATTTTATATTATAGATGATCCATATGAGAATATTAGAGCGGACGAATCATATATTAGAAATGATCATAACGAGGGAATTTGGATCAATCCATCTGTCCATGTTGTTAAGAGACAAGTAAACCCCGTTACAACGAAAAAAAGAAAGAGATGTTAAAGGTACTTGTAACATGTTTTTCTTATTTACACATGTCTTATTTATACCATGTTTTTCTTATTACTTATTTATACCATGTTTTTGTTATTTACATATTTGCATGTCATTCATTTGATACTTTGGTTTTTCTGAATTACAGGTATATATATTATGGCCAGCAACAAGGAAACATCACATGATGGAAAACAAACAACAAAAGACGTGGAAGGCGATATTAAAAGAGGCATAACAATTATGAAAAAAATCATCCGTGCGAGAGATAAAGGAGTAAAGTATGATGTCCATTGGAATGAAAGAGATCAGTTAGTTGAGCCTAACGGTGCGTTGCTAACAAGTTACATCAGAGCACTTGTACGTTCGCAAGTTCCGATTACTTGCGATAATTGGAGAATTGTTTCATTACAACCGACTAAAGATAAGATTTGGACCGAGATTCAGGTATAATATTGGAATTGTTTAATTATTGTTGACATTTACGTCTTTAAATTAAATATACTAACATGTTATATGTATGTGTGTTTGTTTGCAGAGATCTTTCAATATTGAAGATCGTAGGAGAAAATATTGTATTCAATTGGCCGGAAAACGCTTGAGGGGATTTAGAGCGTTTTTAACAAACAAGTTTCTAAAAGATTTTGAAGGAAACTTTGTTGACTCGGAGCGTCCGATGAAGTACGCGGATTTGATTTCGGAGGAAGAATGGGAGACGTTTGTTGCAAAGCGAAGATCAAAAGAATTTGAAGTAAGTACAACTTATCATGAACTATGTATAGTATATATACTTCTTCCATGTACAGGAGTTCTGATAAACTTGTTTTTTCAGGTTGTTAGTGGCGTAAATCGTCAACGAGCATCAAATCCCGCATATCCATACAGAAAGGGCCGGTTGGGATATGCACGATTAGAACAAAAAATAGTAAGTACATATAAATGCTTTAATATGATATATTTACAAAAAATAGTAAGTATATATAATAGGATATAATGCTTTATTATCCGTCTTAATGCGTAGTTGGAAGAGGAGAAGAGTGATGCGACATCTCTTCCGGACCATGTTGTATGGATGGCTGCTCGTGTGGGACGAGACGGAGTCGTTCAGGAAGAAGTTTAACAAGTCTTTGAACAATGTGTAAGTACAACGTTATCTTTGTCAGTAACTGATCAAAAGTGTGTAATATATTTATATATGTTTTTATCTATATTTCAGGAGACTCTGTCCCAGACCATAACTCCCGCCGAGGACGATGATTGCAGGAGCTTACTGAGCCGGGTGCTGAATATTCCTGAGTATTCTGGGCGTGTGAGGGGTAAGGGATTTGGTGTCACTCCATCCAAACTGTATAAGCAGCCAAAGAAAAAAAATCCAACCAATAAAGAAGTGATGGATACTTTGGAGGAATTGAAAGCGCAAATCCGTGAATTACAGAAGGATAAGGAGAGATACATGTCAGAAAGACGCGCTCCAGAGGGTAGAGCTACTAGTGACAAAGATAGTATCGGTTGTCCGCAGAAGCTTCCAGAGGTAATTGTATATATTACATTGAAATTAATTTAGCACACTTTACTTAATTGACACATTAACTGATCATTATTTGTTTAGGGCATTTCACTTTGCCGGCTATATTTATCGTCACCTACTCATCGAATGGTTGGCAAGGGAAAGGTGCATAACTTTCTGGGAGACTTACATCACCACAAATCGCTCCCTTCTGGATTTTTGAAAGTATCTATTGATATTGCATTAGAGGGGAGTGCGTTGTTGCCTATACCAGATGATATTTCAGGCGCAACAGTGGTGGGAGACGCAATAGGAGCGTATGTGGCATGGCCGGCAAATCTGATTTGCATAGATGATGAGGTAGGTTGAACCTTTTAATACTCAAATGTTTTATGATCCATACATGAAAGTTATTCTTACATCTACATTTTCTTATTTACATGATGATCTTAGACTCCTACAAAATCCAAATCAAAAGATGATAGAATTATTGTGCGGGATACCGATTCAGCTGCATCAAAGAAACATGTACTACTACAGTTACATGACTATCTTGTTATACATTAATTACTGAACTTATATATGACTTTTAGGTTCATGATCAGCAGTCGCAACAAGCCAGCAAGGGTAAGATGCCTGAAACTTCCAAGGTTCCCAGAAAAGCAATTATTCCTCGATTTAGGATGTGCCTTGAAACATATGTCGGAACATCAAATGTTCCTGAGGGTCGCGTCCGTCAAATACACATGGAGGCAGGTATTTTCGGTTTTGAATATCCCAAAACAATTGCTAAGGAGGATTTTGATCAGGTTTTCAACCATTCTGAATTGGGCGTCGGTGTTATGCATTCATACATCAGGTACTTCGATCCATTTTAATTAAATAATTGAACATTTTAAAATTTGCTCGTTTAAGTGAATATTCTAATGTTGATTATGTTTTTTTAGGTTCTTGTATGACAAGTTATTGGTCCCGAATGAATTGACTTCAGTATTCGCATTCTTATCTGCTAGCTGTGTCAACTCACGTATAATAGACCAGTCACCAGATACAGTCAAAGAGTACACAGTGCAGAGATTTATGCGCGCGACTACGGAGAAGTTGTTCTTGTTGCCATATAATACTGGCCATGGGTTAGATTTTATTCTAAATTCATTTATTATAATTGTTCGATTTTTCCCTTTCTATATATATATATATATATATATATATATATATATATATATATATATATATATATATATATATATATATATATATATATATATATAACATTTCCGTCTAAACTGTTGTCTTATTTTATAGTAGACATTGGTTGTTGATCGCAATTAATCCGACGAAAGAAATAGTGTATTATATAGATTCATTGGATGGCGATACAACAAAATATAAAAATCTGAGGAACTTTGTTGATACGTAAGTGATGAGATATACTGTTGTCTTTAATTATATATCTTTATTTATTATGTGACATTGTTCTAAATATGCGTTTATATTATGTTAGAGTTATACAAATATTCAGAGCACAAAGAGATGCAACGGTGCCAAAAAGTAAGGCTAACAACATCAACTGGATCAGAGTGGAGGTATATTTTCGCATGTTTGACTGTTATAGTGGTTCTACTTGATAAAACTATTTAAACTATATATCCTGATAAATGTTCGTTTGTTTTTTCCATTTACAGTGTCCTCGGCAGCGCAATGGTATTGACTGTGGATATTTTGTATTGCGCTTTATGAGGGAAATTATTCTTTCTAGTCAACTTGAGATTCCAGTCATGGTATGGATCAATTCATTATATAAGTTATATGATTCATTTTGATAATTATCCGATACTTCATCTGAGTAATTAGTTTTAAAATTAAATCTTATTCGATCTGTTATATTATGTAATATTTTGATGAATTCAAGTGCGCTACTTACACGAAAGCAAAATTGGAAGAAATTAAAGAGGAATGGTGTCAATTTATTCTTGGGTTGAGAATTGTATAGAGTTATCGGATTGGAAGACTTGTAATTATATGTGAATTGAATGTATTTGTGTTGTTGTAATTTTGAGGATCGAATTTTATTGTAACATATTTAAACAGGTTTATGTGTATATTAAAATGTTTATGAACAAAGTCATGAGTTACAATGTATCCAAAGTTTTGAATTGTACATATAAGGCCAAAGTTTGAATTGTATATTTAAGGTCAAAGTTTGAATTGTATTTATAAGGCCAAAGTGTTGAAATAAAGGTCTGAATTATAAGCAGGTTTGTGTAATATAAGCAGGTTGTTGGTAAAATATACAAAACAGGGTGAATATTTAAAAAAAAAAATTAAAATCTGGGACATTAGACAACGCTTTTACAAAAAAGCGCTGCTAAAGGTCATAAACATTACGCTACAAAAGCGCTGCTATATGTTTGGAAGGGGGGGTCTAAGACAACGGTTGTAAAAAGCGCTGCTAAAGGGTGGGTTATGGCAGCGCTTTGTAAAAGCGCTGCTAAAGGTGGGGTCTAAGACATCGCTTTGTGAAAGCGCTGCTAAAGGGGGGGATGGTTGGGGGAATTATGCAGCGCTTACAAAAGCGCTGCTAAAGGTGCTGCTGAAGGGAGCTTTTAGCAGCGCTTTTTCATTGAGAAAAAGCGCTGCCTTTACCTTTAGCAGCGCCACTTTTGGCAGCGCTTTAAAGCGCTGCTAAAGGCCAAAACAAGCGCTGCTAAAGGTCTTTTTTGGCATAGTGTTTATCAACCAATAACACAAGCTTCCTAACTTAGACAACTAACTTCGTCATTCCTGAAATGTTCAGATGCTTAAAATGGTTAACCGAATACGACTTACATTTACTCACTTCACTGTCACCATACGATACATAACTTTCAATGCAAATTAGATAACGCAAATGCATCAACACATCTTACAGAGATCCCACAAACACACTGTTAAATATAAGTATTTGCAAAATCCGCAACTATTAACATTCAATCAACATGCTAACATTAGTACTCACTTCCTATACTATACATTACTTTAAATAAATCTTACTCAAAGCCTACTTGCAAATTCACATAACAAAAACATCCTATTAAATTGATAACAACATCATTGTAAAGCACATGTAACAAAAGCAACAGTTACAATTCACTCATATGCTTAACACAACATTACCTTCCACGTGATGGGACAACCTTATCAACATCTCTAGCAACTGGGGCCTTGCATGCCCTAAATTCCGCAGGACGTGTCACAAACGTTGACTTCAGTATGGATCTGCAAGTCGTTTAAGCATACATCATAATGTTTAATCTATCAATATTACAAGGACATTAAAACACATTATATTTAGACTCTCACAACTAAGTTTACTATTTGCCTTACAATTTTTTTGCATGTCGTGTAAATATTATACCTAACCATGACATTGGGTCGACCCTCCCCTTACTTTCCATGGCATCCATCATCCGCAGTGGTCAAATCTACAGTCACATCTTTGTTCCCAACTCCCTTCAGTTTAGGGAGATCCTGTTTGCTTCCTAAAGCCTTCGCTACCAGCATTCGGAGCTTCTAATCAATCATTTCTTTCTCCCTCAGCCACTTCTGATATGATCTGCATGCAATAAATGGGAACTCAATGGATTATTATATTCAAATGTCGAAATCGTTGGCATGCATAAGTTTTTAACTTACTCCGCCTGTTTCCTCGCAATTGCAACAAGATCCATGGGAATGTCTTGCGCCGTACCTTCGTTTCTTCACTTACTTCTCACAAATCCCTTTTGATAATTGCAACACCTTCGAATACCTACCGCAAGTTTTTCTTTATAAAGACCCCAACCCTCTTTCCAACATCACTTTGGAGAACTACATCACTCAATCTTTTTAACACTTTTACTGTTTATACTCTCAAACGATGTTTTTTCCCTATCTGTTCCAAATGTCTACAACTTAACATGTTTAAGTTATCATATTTTATTTACTTATTTAAAATGTTTTGGTTTTTTTTTTTTTTACGGTTACAAAAACATTTACTCAGTTTTTTTTATGGCATATGAAACACATCACTCTATGCACTTTCCATTTCTATTATTTTGATTTTTTTTCCTTTTACTTTTTGGACTTTCACATTTTATATTGTTTTTTGTTTTTAATCTATATCATTTAAGATATGGCTTTTACAAATTATTTTCTTTCTCCCTTAAGTAGCTTTTTATATTTATTAATGTTTTTCATATTTCATATAATTTTAATATTTTTAACTTTGTTTTTTTAAATTTACTATTGTTTTTTTTTACTCTTCTTTACTTCAATATTTTTATGCATTCAATTGTATATTTGAATCAGTATTTGTCCGAATGTACGAGTATCCTACTAATTTATATTAAAATTAATTTCTAAATAATATTTGAATTTATATTACAAGAATCATATAGTATTAAGTAACATTATAAAAAATTAATTGTAAGAATCAAAATGAAACAGAAATAAAAATTGTTAAAATTAAAATTAAAAAGATAATATATTTGTAGGGAGTAATATAATTTAAGATAAATTTAATTATTGAAATTTTCTTAAACATTGATTTAAAACATGTGAAATACAACAAAATAAAACATGATGACAAAACAATATCTAGCTAATGAGTGGGGGGCAAGAACTCCACGTAACAACTGATAACAACCACAGTTAAGTTAGGTAGTTTTTTTTTTTTTCTAATTTCTTTTATAAACGAATATCCTCCTCCGCATATAACAAATATTAATCTTTCGAACCATATTGAACCATATAGACAACAACTCATATAGTATCACATTTCTAAATAATAATAAAAAATATGTTTGTTTCTGTGTTTATATGTTTAATTTATTTATTTTTTAAAATTATTAATAATGTTTCTGTATACTATCTCCGTTTTAAACTGTTGTTCATTAATTATATTAAAAAATAGACTAAAATAATAAAAAGAAGAGATAAAAAGTATATTAAAAAAACTATTAATATTTAATTGGAATTTTAAAATAACTTATAATTTAGTATTAATATTTTTTAGAAAATCTTATAATTTAGGTCAGGATTTTTTAAAAAGTAATTTATAATTCAGATATTTGATTGAAATGAATTGGAATCTAAAATGGCGAAATCTGATCAAGTGTTGATTGAGTAGGTGGGAAATTAATATTTGTAGGGACATGCACATAATAACCATTATTGGAGAGTGAGAGACATGTATATAATTAGTGTCGGTTGCAGACTTTCACTCACCACTGCACTCCACAACTATTACTTTCTCACTCAATAACTACTAACATGCACACCAATTGGGGACGACTTCTAAAGTTTTGATAAAGAAAGATAATGTAATTTTAAATAAAATAATTTATTTTTAAATATAATAAATAAATTAATAATTTAATAATATATTTCATATACATTTAAAAATATCAAAAATAAATTCTAGCATTTATAAATTAATTTGAATTGGAAATGATATATTTGTAATTATAAGATTATAACATTGTAATACTACTATTATAGTAAAATGCAGCCATGAACCTTTTAATGTTTGAGAAATAAGTTGGATGAAGTTACCTAACATTTTTAAATGTGTAGATAAGAATTAGCTTTGGCAAAACCTATCTTATATGAGTACTATATATCTCTCTCTCCTATCAGAGGTTGAAGCAACAAAAACAAGTTTCCCAACCAACATCATGACAATCTCATCCTCTGAGAACAAACATGTGGTAGTATATGTTTTTCCCATTGGTAGCCATCCAATTCCACTCTTGAGCCTTGTTCTCAAACTAGCACATGCTTCACCAAACACATTTTTCTCATTCATTGGCACCCAACAATCTAATCAACCTCTTTTTACAAAACCAAACATCCCAAGTAACATCAAGTTTTATACTATTAGTGATGGTGTTCCAGAGGGTCATGTACTTGGTTTCCACCCAATTGAAAGAGTCAACTTTTATCTTCAAGCTGGTCATCAAAATCTCCAAAATGGAATAGATTTAGCAGTTGCTGATACAAAAGAGAAAGTTACATGCATCATTGCTGATGCTTTTGTTGTTCCTTCTCTTGTTGTAGCTCAGAAACTCAATGTTCCATGGATTGCCGTTTGGCCTCCTTTATCATGCTGTCTCTCTGCGCATTTTCATACTGATTTTATACGTCAAAAATGTGCTGAGAACAATGCTAAAGATAGATCTTTGGATTTTCTTCCAGGTTTGTCTAAGATGAGAGTTGAAGATTTGCCGGAAGATATCATCAACGTGGGTGAAGATGAAGAGACACTATTTTCAAAGACACTTGCTTCATTGGGTGAAGTGTTGCCTAAAGCTAAAACAGTTGTTATGAATTTCTTTGAGGAATTAGATCCACCTTTGTTTGTGGAGGATATGAGATCAAAGTTGCAGAAGATGCTTTATGTTGGTTTTCTCACTCTTTCAATTCCTCTACCACCTTTGCCACCATCTGAGAGTGATGAAACTGGTTGTCTCTCATGGTTGGACAAACAGAAGGGCACATCAGTAATTTATGTTAGCTTTGGAACTGTAGTGACACCACCTCCAGATGAGCTTGTTGCACTGGCAGAGGCATTGGAAGAAAGTGGATTTCCATTTCTTTGGTCACTAAAGGATCATTTGAAGGGTGTTTTGCCACAAGGGTTTGTGGAGAGAACTAGTGATGTTGGGAAAATTGTTGCTTGGGTGCCTCAAACTCAAGTTTTGGGACATGATTCTGTGGGAGTGTTTGTGACTCACTGTGGATGTAATTCAGTTTTTGAAAGCATTTCTAATGGGGTGCCTATGATATGTAGGCCATTTTTCGGAGATCATGGAATGACAGGAAGAATGGTGGAAGATATTTGGGAGATTGGTGTGAAGATTGAAGGTGGAGTGATTACTAAAAATGGGTTGTTGAAGAGTTTGAAGCTGATTCTTGGGAAGGAAGATGGAAACAAAATGAGAGAAAATGCTCAAAAGGTGAAACGTACAGTGCTAGATGCAGCTGGACCAAATGGTAAAGCAGCACAAGATTTCAAGACTTTGGTGGAAATTGTTTCTAGCTGATCTTAATTAATCTGTCACCAGTTGCATGTTATTTATGATTAGAGAAATGATTATTGTGTTCTATGCAAATAATTTGAGACAAGCAAATGAAGCCCATAAAAAACTTTTCATCTCATGAAAAATTGGATTACATCTTTGCCATGTGTCATGCTATTATTGAGTAGGTGGATATGATGAAAACGTATGTGGGTATTATTGCCACGTATATGTAAGAAGGGTGATGGGTTATTTTTAAAATTTATCAAATTGTCAAGTAATATTATAATTTAAGTTTGGAACCATATGGATTGTTCTAATTTATAAGGCAATAGTTATTAAATTGTTAAGTTTGTGTGATTTGGAGGTATGTTTAGCATGTGCTTTAGATTTGTAGAAAGAAATAAAATTATAAGAATTAATTAAATCAATTTGATAAATAAAATTAGATTAGTTTATGCCTTATAATTATCTCTTTAAAATTATTTAAAAAATTAGTAAATTAAAACCAATTTCTTAGTTTAGAGTTTTTTTTTTTAACACAATTTGTAAACTTGATTTCAAAGGTAGATTCCAGTAATCAATTGGATGTCTTTTGTCCTATTTCTTTAGTATAATCGTTTTATAAGCTTTTTGTCAAAGTCTTTAGGGGTAGGTTTTTTGTTTCCCGATGTTATAGATAAGCTTATTTATTCACACTAATCATCATTCCCCAAATGTAGGTTTTAGTTGATAGGGTGATTGCTATGAATGAGTTAACTTAGATAAAAAGAAAAAAAAACTATCTCATTTTTAAAGTGGATTTTAAGAAAACTTATTATTCGGGTATTTGATTCTTTTGAATTATATTTTTTTCTAAATTAGAATCTAATGATAAGTGGAAAAGTTGAATTTATGTTTGTGTCTTTTCTAACAATCTTAAGGTCTTGTTAACGGTTGTTCGACCAAAGAAATTAGTATCTAAAAGGGGTTGAAACAAGGTGACCCCCTAACTCCTTTCTTTTTTCTCTTAGTGGACGAAGGTCTCTGTGGACTGCTCTCTAGAGTTGTGGAACTTCATCTGTTTTCGAGTTTCATAGTGAGATCCTCAGATCGGGTGGTCTTCCACCTTCGGTATACGAATGGCACAATTATTTTGGAAGATGCTTCCAATAAAAATATTTGGTTCACTAAGGCTATTCTATGAGGTTTGAGTTAGCCTCAAGCCTTTAGGTGAATTTTGTAATACCGTAGTTTTTAAATTAATTTATTTTATTATGTTTTATATGTTTAAGGGTGTGTTTGGTTCGGGGTAGATGGAGGGGAGGGGAGGGGAAGTTTTTAATTAAATATGTTTGGTTTAAATCTTAGGAAGAGAGGGGAGCAAAATTCCTCCAAAACACACTTTTTGGCTCCCTCCGAATTGAGGGGATTTGGAGGGGAGGGGAGGGAATATGAGTTTTGATATTTAAAAATTATTATATTTACTAAAATATTCTCAGTTTAATTTCACTATTTCAAAATTATTCGTTTTTTTTTTTCGTGTTACTGTTTTTTCTCGATTGTTTCCATCAACTTATTATAATTGTTCTCCACCTTCAAATTATTTTATAATTTCTATACTTAAGATAAATCATAATCATTGTCTTTTTTTTATAAAAAAAAATTATGTTTAGTTATATTCGTTTTTTTCTTTTAATTTTGTTATGTATTCTATCATATTTTCTTTTATATCAAATTGTAAACCATTCATTTTATGTATTTTTGTTTATTTATTTTATTAAATATTTTGAACCATTAATATTTAATTATAAGTTATTTTATATATTTGTTTTGTTATATGATTCATCACAATTTAAACGATGTTATTGGCATATAGTTTAATTTAGGTTGGAAAGTTATGAGAGTTTATATTTTTTAAGAGAGTTTATATTTTTTAAGAGAGTTTATATTTTGTATGTTTTAGATTGACAAACAAGAGTTTATATTTTGCATGTTCAATATAGTTTGGAAATTCCTATTTTTTAAGAGAGTAGCCAACATGAATATGGTTTTATATGATATGGTTTTATATGTTATTATGGTTTTATATGTTGATGGTTTTATATGTTGATATGTTAGTATGGATTTCTCAATATTTATATGATATGTTATTATGGTTTTATATGTTTAGTTAGGATTTCTCAATGTTTAGTAAGGGTGTCATTTTGGTTTAAGGATTATCTAGTATTTTTAATATGATTTGTTTTGGTGGATTATCTAGTATTTTTGTTTTGGTTAATTATGAATATGATTTTAATAAAATTTATATTTTGTCTGCTATAGGGGTTACCTGTGAAGAGAAAAGTTGTGATCGTTTCCAAGCATCCTACTGTGTAGCATTCTTAGAAGTTAGTGATTTCTTTACAGGTATTCTCTGTTTTGTTTAACTTTCATAGTTTAGTGTAGATTACTCAATTAGTATGGATAAAAAATGGATGTCTGGTAATCGACTGTCAAAAGAGTACGAGAATGGGGTATCGAAGTTCGTTAAGTTCGCTGTTGAACACGCCAAAGACCCCAGTAGGATCACATGCCCTTGCTTAGGATGCTGTTATGGGCGTCGAGTTGACACCGTTAAGTTGGAATCTCATTTAATGAGACATGGAATTGATCGAAGTTACACATGTTGGACATTACATGGTGAGATAAGTAACGAGAATGTTGAACCCCGGAATAATACGACATGTGCTTCAAAGGACAATGGCAGGGATACATATGATTGTGATCGAGTCAAAGAGATTGCAGAAGCACTTGAAGAAGATCTTCAAGATTGTCCCAAGATGTTTGAGAGGTTGGTAAGCGATGCAGAGAAACCGTTGTATAAAGGTTGCACTACTTTCACAAGATTGTTCGCGGTATTAAAGTTGTACAATTTAAAGGCGGGTAATGGATGGTCGGATAAAAGTTTCACAGAGTTGTTAGCCCTACTTCAAGAGATGCTTCCGGAGGATAATGTTCATCCCAATCGAACCTATGAAGCCAAAAAAATGTTATGCTCTATTGGCATGAGCTATGATAAGATACATGCTTTTCCAAATGATTGCATTTTGTTTCGAAATGAATATGCATCATTAAATGAGTGTCCTAAATGCGGTGTATCTCGGTATAAGAAAAAATTGTCACCAGCAAAAGTATTATGGTATTTTCCTATAATTCTGAGATTCAAACACATGTTTCGTAGTGAAACAGATGCAAAACACCTGACTTGGCATGTATATGATAGAATTGTAAATGGGAAGTATCGACATCCGGAAGATTCACCACAGTGGATGAAAATTGATAATGATTATCCTGATTTTGGAGAAGAAGCTAGAAACCTTCGCTTGGCATTATCGACTGATGGAATGAATCCGCATGGTCTGCAAAGTATCTCACATTCCACCTGGCCTGTAATTATTATGATTTATAACCTACCTCCATGGCTATGTATGAAGCGTAAGTACATGATGTTATCTATGTTAATTTCTGGCCCTAAACAACCAGGGAATGACATAGACGTATACCTGACACCTTTAATCGAAGACCTAAAGAGTTTGTGGAAGAACGGTGTGGAGGTTTATGATGGATATAGGAAATAAAGTTTTAATTTGAGGGCGATGTTGTTTGGCACAATTAATGATTTCCCAGCATACGGAAATCTATCGGGTTATAGCATTAAAGGTCAATATGCGTGTCCTATCTATGAAGAAAACACAGATTGGACGCGGTTGGAATTTGGTCAGAAGAATGTCTTTCTTGGTCATCGTAGATTCTTAAATTCTAATCATCACTACCGTGGGTGGAGAAAAGCATTCAATGGAAATTCAGAACAACATAAAGCTCCACCTACATTGACCGGCGAACAAATTTTTGAAAAGGTGAAAGATGTGAGTACTAAGTTTGGCAAGCCTTTTGCTCATACGCTTGTCACGCGTGGGTGGAAGAAGAGGTCAATTTTGTTTGAGTTGCCGTATTGGAAGTCGTTGTATGTAAGACATTTTCTTGATGTTATGCATATTAAAAAAATGTATTTGAAAGTATTATTGGTACGTTACTCAATATACAAGGAAAGTCTAAGGATGGCCTTAAAGCAAGAAAGGACTTGGTAGCAATGGGAATAAGAAATGAATTAGGACCCTTGAAGAAAGGAAATCTCACATATCTACCACCTGCTGCTTATACTTTATCTAGAAAGGAGAAAAAGATATTGTGTAAGTTTCTGAGTGAAGTTAAAGTTCCAGAAGGATACTCTTCAGATATTAGAAGACTTGTTTCTATGAAAGACCTCAAGTTAAAGAGTTTAAAGACACATGATTGACATGTTATAATGGAACACTTTCTACCAATAGGTATATGTGAAGGTGAGATAATACTTAGAAGGGGGGGTTGAATAAGTATGAAAGATTAAGACTTTAAAAATAATGACACAATTATTTTTATCCTGGTTCGTTTAAAACAACTACTCCAGTCCACCCTTCCTAGAGTGATTTGCCTTTCTCAACAAGGACTTAATCCACTATTTAATCAAACAGATTACAATAGTAACACCTAACAACAACTGTTCTTAGTCTTCTCAAGAGCTACTGATTCCAACTGAATCCTCTTAAGGAAAAACCTTTACAATCAATGTAAATCAAATACAAGAGTATTAATGCTTCTATAAAACTTTTATCACAACAGTGATTTTTCTCTTAAGTTAAAGTACAAGAAATTCTAAGAAGAATATGAAAGAATGAGAGCTTAGAATAATATGATTTCTTTTCAGCAAATTGTGTAACTGAAGAATTTGGTGAAGACTTCCTTTTATAGGCAGCTGATCCAAGGATGCTGAGCGTTGAAAAGAGAGTCCCAAAAAGGTCTGAGCCTTTTTGTCTTCACATCAAGTGACCTTTCCTAGAAGTAGATAACACAGAAAAATCCTTTTTGTCTGTGTAATTGTGTCTAGCACAAATGAGGAAAGAGACGTTGATTTACTCCAACAGATATAATCTTGAATATTTCTTCTTCAGTTTTCAGCAAGTTCTTCAGAATCTGAATGAGTCAGAGTCTTCTAATGGTGTTCAGAACTTTGTTGTATCAGAGTCTTCTGCAGCATGTGTGCTTTCAGCGTGTTGATCATCAGAGCATATTTGACACAGAACTTCAGTACTTGGCAGCGTTAGTACTTTCAGAAACTTCTGTAGAATTATGCTTTGAGAAACTCTTCAAACAATATTCTTCTTTGCTTTAGATGTTTCAGCTTCAGATGCTTCTGACTAGCTTCAGATGCTTCTGACTAGCTTCTTGATTCAGATCCTTCTGGAGACTACGCTCAGGATCTTCTGTAAACAGCAATCAGAATCTTCTGTAGGATGCATCTGGCGCTTCAGAGTCAGGATAACTTCTTGTATATACTTCAGATTTGCTTCTAGAGAGTTAATTTTATTTCAAACTGCAGTAAAACTCTCAAACAAATTTTAGAGTATATAATTCTTAAATATAAAATTTCCTAACAGTTATCATCAAAACAAAGAGTTATTATTAAGAACCAATCTGTGTTCTAACAATACGTTCTATTTTGCCAGAAAAAGTGAGAGGCGCAATAACTAAATTGTGTTTTTTCTTTAGGTCAATCTGTAGTAAGGTGATAGATCCTGCGATCTTACCAACATTGCAAAGAGAAATAGTTATTACTTTGTGCGAGCTTGAAATCTATTTTCCTCCATCATTTTTTGACATAATGGTACATCTAGTTGTTCATCTTGTGAAAGAGACACAACTGTGTGGACCTGCCTATATGAGATGGATGTACCCTGTTGAACGTTATATGAAAATATTGAAAGGATATGTGAAAAACCGAAGTCAACCAGAGGGATGTATTGTTGAACGATACATTTTTGAAGAAGCTATTGAGTTTTGTACTGAATATTTGTCCAACGTTCAATCCATTGGCCTCCCAAAATCTCATGTTGTTGAAAAAATAGTAGGTAAACAGTTAATTGGAAATAAAGTTGTGACAGTTTCAAGGGATGAACGGGAGCAAGTGTATTTGTATGTTCTGCACAATGACATTGAGGTTGAGTCGTATGTTGAAATGCACAAGGACGTTCTCCGAGGTTTAAATCTTGAAATGAAAATTGGATAGTACGTGAGCACAATCGAAGTTTTATAACATGGTTCAAGGAGCATATTTTTTCAAAGTTTTATTCTGATCCCGCTTCAATAACAGAAAGGTTGAGATGTTTAGCATATGATCCAAGTTTGCATGTGTTTTCTTATAGCGCATACGCAATTAATGGATACACATTTTATACCAAGGAACAGGATGATAAAAGTACAATGCAAAATAGTGGTGTCACCGTGCTTGCCGAAGCAATGCACATTTCCTCGTATTATGGGGTTATCGAGCGCATTTGGGTTTTGATTATGAGAAGTTTCAGGTTCCTATCTTTGGATGCAAGTGGGTTGAAAATAATAGTGGCATACGAATGGATAAATCAGGTTTTTTGAAAGTGGATCTTAATAAGGTGGGGTACAAAGATGAGCCTTTTATTCTAGCCACGCAAGCTAAACAAGTGTTCTATGTCACTGATCCGACAAGTACGAAATGGTCTATAGTTCTTTTTTCCAACAAAGTAATCGATGATAACATTGGAGAAAATGGGGATGTTGATGTTAAGAATGAATCTTATATTATAGATGATCCAGATGAGAATATTAGAGCGGACGAATCATATATTAGAAGTGATCATAACGAGGGAATTTGGATCAATCCATCTGTCCGTGTTGTTAAGAGACAAGTAAACCCCGTTAACACGAAAAAAAGAAAGAGATGTTAAAGGTACTTGTAACATATTATTTCTTATTTATATCATGCAATAAAATAACATATTATTTCTTATTTATACCATGTTTTTCTTATTTATACATTTCTTATGTATATATTTCTTATTTACATATTTGCATGTCATTCATTTGATGCTTTGGTTTTTCTGAATTACAGGTATATATATTATGGCCAGCAACGAGGAAACATCACATGATGGAAAACAAACAACAAAAGACGTGGAAGGCGAAATTAAAAGAGGCATAACGATTATGAAAAAAATCATTCGTGCGAGAGATAAAGGAGTAAAGTATGATGTCCATTGGAATGAAAGAGATCAGTTAGTTGAGCCTAATGGTGCGTTGCTAACAAGTTACATCGGAGCACTTGTACGTTCGCAAGTTCCGATTACTTGCGATAATTGGAGAATTGTTTCATTACAACCGGCTAAAGATAAAATTTGGAGAGAGATTCAGGTATGATATTTGATTATTTTTAATTATGTTGACAGTTACGTCTTTAAATTAATTATACTAACATGTTATATGTATGTGTGTTTGTTTGCAGAGATCTTTTAATATTGAAGATCATAGGAGAAAATATTGTATTCAATTGGCCGGAAAACGCTTGAGGGGATTTAAAGCGTTTTTAACAAACAAGTTTCTAAAAGATTCTGAAGGAAACTTTGTTGACTCGGAGCATCCAATGAAGTACGCGGATTTGATTTCGGATGAAGAATGGGAGATGTTTGTTGCAAAGCGAAGAACAAAAGAATTTGAAGTAAGTACAACTTATCATGAACTATGTATAGTATATATACTTCTTCCACAAGAGTTCTGATAAACTTGTTTTTTCAGGTTGTTAGTGGCGTAAATCGTCAACGGGCATCAAATCCCGCATATCCATACAGAAAGGGGCGTTTGGGATATGCACGCTTAGAACAAAAAATAGTAAGTACATATAAATGCTTTAATATGATATATTTACAAAAAAATAGTAAGTATATATAATAGGATATAATGCTTTATTATCCGTCTTAATGCGTAGTTGGAAGAGGAGAAGAGTGATGCGACATCTCTTCCGGACCATGTTGTATGGAAGGCTGCCCGTGTGGGAAGAGATGAAGTCGTTTAGGAAGAAGTTCAATAAGTCTTTGAAAAATGTGTAAGTACAATGTTATCTTTGTCAGTAACTGATCAAAAGTGTATAATATATTTATATATGTTTTTATCTATATTTCAGAAGACTCTATCCCAGACCATAACTCCCGCTGAGGACGATGATTACAGGAGCTTACTGAGCCGGGTGTTGAATATTCCTGAGTATTCTGGGCGTGTGAGGGGTAAGGGATTTGGTGTCACTCCATCCAAACTGTATAAGCAGCCAAAGAAAAAAATCCAACCAATAAAGAAGTGATGGATACTTTGGAGGAATTGAAAGCGCAGATTCGTGAATTACAGAAGGACAAGGAGAGATACATGTCAGAAAGGCGTGCTCCAGAGGGTAAAGCTACTAGTGACAAAGATAGTATCGGTTGTCGGCAGAAGCTTCCAGAGGTAATTGTATATATTACATTGTAACTAATTTAGCACAGTTTACTTAATTGACACATTAACTGATCATTATTTGTTTAGGGCATTTCACTTTGCCGGCTATATTTATCGTCACCGACTCATCGAATGGTTGGCAAGGGAAAGGTGCATAACTTTCAGGGAGACTTACTTCACCATAAACCACTCCCTTCTGGATTTTTGAAAGTATATATTGATATTGCGTTAGAGGGGGTGCGTTGTTGCCTATACCAGATGATATTTCAGGCGCAACAGTAGTGGGAGACACAATAGGAGCGTATGTGGCATGGCCGACAAATCTCATTTGCATAGATGATGAGGTAGGTTGAACCTTTTAATACTCAAATGTTTTATGATCCATACATGAAAGTTATTCTTACATTTACATTTTCTTATTTACATGATGATCTTAGACTCCTACAAAATCCAAATCAAAAGATGATAGAATTATTGTGCGGGATACCGATTCAGCTGCATCAAAGAAACAGGTACTACTACAGTTACATGATTATCTTATTATACATTAATTACTGAACTTATATATGACTTTTAGGTTCATGATCAGCAGTCGCAACAAGTCAGAAAGGGTAAGATGCCTGAAACTTCCAAGGTGCCCAGAAAAGCATTTGTTCCTCGATTTAGTATGTGCCTTGAAACATATGTGGGAACATCAGATGTGCCTGAGGGTGGCATCCGTCAAATACCAATGGACGGAGGTATTTTCGGTTTTGAATATCCCAAAACAATTGCTACGGAGGATTTTGACCAGGTTTTCAACCATTCTGAATTGGGCGTCGGTGTTATGCATTCATACATCAGGTACTTCGATCTATTTTAATTAAATAATTGAACATTTTAAAATTTGCTCGTTTAACTGAATATTCTAATGTTGATTATGTTTTTTTAGGTTCTTGTATGACAAGTTGTTGGTCCCGAATGATTTGACTTCAGTATTCGCATTCTTATCTGCTGGCTGTGTCAACTCACGGACAATAGACTAGACACCAGATACAGTCAAAGAGTACACGGTGCAGAGATTTATGGGCGCGACTACAGAGAAGTTGTTCTTGTTGCCATATAATA
Organism: Lathyrus sativus; assembly: GCA_963859935.3. Taxonomy (NCBI): domain Eukaryota; kingdom Viridiplantae; phylum Streptophyta; class Magnoliopsida; order Fabales; family Fabaceae; genus Lathyrus; species Lathyrus sativus. The sequence continues at coordinate 16,283,289 of OZ012735.1, forward strand.
CTGGTCATGGGTTAGATTTTATTCTAAATTAATTTATTATAATTGTTCGATTTTTGCCTTTCTATATAACATTTCCGTCTAAACTGTTGTCTTATTTTATAGTGGACATTGGTTGTTGGTCGCGATTAATCCGAGGAAAGAAATAGTGTATTATATAGATTCATTGGATGGCGATACAACAAAATATGAAAATATGAGGAACATGGTTGGCAAGGGAAAGTGATGAGATATACTGTTCTGAATAATTATATATCTTTATTTATTATGTGACATTGTTCTAAATATGTGTTTATATTATGTTAGAGTTATACAAATATTTAGAGCACAAAGAGATGCAACGGTGCCAAAAAGCAAGGCTAACAACATCAACTGGATCAGAGTGGAGGTATATTTTCCCATGTTTAACTGTTATAGTGGTTCTACTTGATAAAACTATTTAAAATATATATCCTGATAAATGTTTGTTTGTTTTCTCCATTTACAGTGTCCTCGTCAGCGCAATGGGATTGACTGCAGATATTTTGTATTGCGCTTTATGAAGGAAATTATTCTTTCTGGTCAAATAGAGGTTCCAATCATGGTATGGATCAATTCATTATATAAGTTATATGATTCATTTTGATAATTATCCAATACTTCATCTGAGTAATTAGTTTTAAAATTAAATCTTGCATGTTGTGTTATATTATGTAGTATTTTGATGAATTCAAGTGCGCTACTTACACGAAAGCAAGATTGGAAGAAATTAAAGAGGAATGATGTCAATTTATTCTTGAGTTGAGAATTGTATAAAGTTATCGGATTGGAAGAATTGTAATTATATGTAAATTGACTGTATTTGTGATGTTGTAATTTTGAGGATCGGATTTTGTTGTAACATATTTAAGCAGGTTTATGTGTATTAAAATGATTATGGGCAAAGTGATGAGTTACAATGTATACTTAAAGGCCAAAGTTTTGAATTGTATATATAAGGCCAAAGTTTTGAATTGTATATTTAAAGCCAAAGTTTTGAATTGTATATATAAGGCCAAAGTGTTGAAATAAAGGCCTGAATTATAAGCAGGTTTGTGTAATATAAGCAAGTTGTTGGTAAATATACAAAACAGGGTGAATATTTTATAAAAAAAATTTAAAATCTGGGACATTAGACAACGCTTTTACAAAAAAGCGTTGCTAAAGGTTACAAACATAGCGCTACAAAAGCGTTGTTATAGGTTTGGAAAGGGGGGGGGGGTCTAAGACAACGCTTCTAAAAAGCGCTGCTAAAGGGGGGGCTATGACAGCGCTTTGCAAAAGCGCTGCTAAAGGTGGGGTCTAAGGCAGCGCTTTGTGAAAGCGCTGCTAAAGGGGGGGATGGTTGGGGGGAATATGCAGCGCTTATAAAAGCGCTGCTAAAGGGCTAAAAAAGCGCTGCTAAAAGTGCTGCTGAAGGGAGCCTTTAGCAGCGCTTTTTCCATAAAAAAAGCGCTGCCTTTACCTTTAGCAGCGCCACTTTTGGCAGCGCTTTTAAGCGCTGCTAAAGGCCAAAAAAAGCGCTGCTAAAGGTCTTTTTTGGCATAGTGACATGTGAATTGATTTGGTGAAAATTTATGGAATAAATTTTGAATCTGTGTGCATATGATGTGTTAAACTTGGAATAAATATGTATGTTGTTTTTTTTTTATGTTCAAATTGAGTGGTTAGGGGTTGAAGTCAGAGCTTTGGAAGTGCTCAAATGGTAGAAAATGCAAATTTTCCATATGCACGTCGATGACAAATGTCACCTGGATGATGAGCCGACATTCACTGCGCTAGGTGAGTTGATGAGCGCCATCATGGTGACGGAGAGACCGTCATGGTCCCTGAGACGGACTTCTTTTCCCAAGCATCACTAGGTGACGGGTTTGTGAGGGGAAAGGTTGACGGGTTTTCATGACGATCGTCATGACGGGTGGTTGACTGTGAGCCCTTCGGTTGACCTGTATTGGGTCGTCGATTCAATTTTTCGAGTTGTTTCTGATTACAACGGCTGTTTGTTGCTATTTTGTTGAGTTTGGTGAGTTGGCAAATAAAGTTGTTGCATTTCAAGAATTGTTTGATTTTTCTCTGATGAGATATGATTAAATTATTGTTAAATGCTTGTATGATTGTGTATTAGTGAGTTATAATTACATAGCATGTTTATTATGTTGAATTGGTGGCTTAATTGGCGATGTATGTGGTTCGAAGGGGAACCGATGATGATTATTGCATTTGTATGTGTTGTTGAATTTCACGCATCATGATGTGTGAACTTTGGTCTCGTGGTGTGTCTCTTGTTCAGAAGAGGGGAACAATGTGTGAGAAAAAGTTTCGGTTATGCATCTGACCTTTAAGTTTTGATGATAACTGATCTGGTATGATCAGAATGGATCATCATGGCCTTCAACGTATGGCAACAACAATGGTTGTAGGATAGGAGGGGATGTACTTGTAAGACGCTCTAATGCTAAAGTAAGTAACAGTGAGAGGAAAAGGGCGAGTACAAAGTGTTTAGGTTTGTGTTAGAATGAATTGGATCATTGACCCTGGGTATTTATAAGAAATCCATAGCGCGGGGCCAAGGTCCTCATTATGGACCAGGATATCTGATCCACCAATGAGAGACTCCCAAGTTTACGAGGAGCAAGGAAGATTCTAGCGTGTGATCTTCGACCTGGTCCAACTGTTCCTATAATTTTCAGAGGGGCAGTTGGTCGCGTGAACTGTGGAGCACGTGAGGTGGAGGTCCCCAATGGCTATAATGCTCTAACGGCTATATTGTGATAACAGTCATATTGTGGCCAACGGCTAGATTGTGCTAATCTTTTTGTTAGGCCTTGTCTAAAGCTGGACTGAATTGGGCCTTGCCCAACTGTGGGCTACCTGCCAGTCCAGTCCAGAACAGAAGCCATCCAAGTCGTTGTTCTTAGGTGAGGAGTAATGACTTTGAGTTACCCTTGATGGTCGACTGATGGGCAGGAGTTGAATCGCGGGGACGCATTTGAGACTATTGTTTTTGAATGACAATCATATGGGACGTACCCTTCGAATGTTTGTAACTAGTGTTGTCAACGATTAGTTATCCATAACTTCAAAGGTTCTTTGGGATACGAGGACATGCTCATGGAAGGGACGGTGTACATCGACCAGCCTTGCGCTTAAGGCAAGGAAATTTCTTGTCGATGAGGTTGTACTCGGATAATATCTTGTGTGTCTTGTTGAGAAGGATGTGCTCGAGTGGAGCTAGAGGGAACTTGTTGTAATCTTTTGATGATTCACTACGCCAAAAAATTTTTTAATAGCGCTTTTTTTCACCTTTAATAGCGCTATAAAAGCCCCCGCTATTATAGATTTGATACATATAATAGCGCTTTGAAAACGCTATTAAAATGAGTGTTTTTAATAGCACTTCATTATAAATGTTATCATTGCCCTGTTCCGCGCTACCATACACCCTGTTTATGAAAGGATTTAATAGCGCTTTTTGAAGAAGTGCTATTATAGTCCTTGTATTTAATAGTGCTTTTTTAGAAGTGCTATTATAGTCCTTGTATTTAATAGCGCTTTTTCTAAAAGTGTTATTGTAGGCACTATCTTTAATAGCACTTTCTAGAAAAGCGCTATTAATTCCCTTTATTTATTCTTTTAAGAAAATGAGATTTTATAAGTCAATACTACAATAAAAAATCACACATTTTTAAAAAAAATGCAAATATCGATAATATGACACATAAGACATGGTCAATTAATTTGTATTTAAAATAACTTCAAATAATAGAAATGAATTATATAAATGTTTGAAGTCAGTTACGACACCGACTAAATCAATTCTTGAAAGACATTGACCGAGTAGTTTTGTAGAGTCGTCTATGTCTACCTATTTGACACCGGCAAAATATGCAGAACCATCCAATATTAATCACAATACCTTCAGCCTGTGGTCTCCATAAATTCTAATTAACCCACCTTTTAGTAATACTAGTTAAACCATCTTAAAATCTCATTGCTCTTTTCATATCTCATATGACAGATTATAATCTATATAATCTAAACATGAAAAGCCAAAGCGTTTTTCTTAATGAAAATAAATAGGAGTAGCTTTTAAAGTAAAAATAAGATATATATAGTTCTACAGTGAAACATGCATATATACATACACCTAAAAGTGTCACAAGGACACGAGCACCACAACAACCAAGAGCATGGCCCAAAGGTACAACTCCACCAAGCAAATTTTCTATACTACAAAATAATAAAATTATTACTTCAAAAAAAAGGGAAAGAAAACTCACTGATTCAAGTCCAAGAAGTTTCTGATTTGAAAGAGTCAGAACCTACAAATTTAATCCAAAAACTCCTCTTGGGACTTTATGACCATTTCGTCCATGTATACTTCGACCATGTCCCCGATTTCTAATCAGAAGACCTTGTTCATCATTTGCTGGTACGTGACCCCAACGTTTTTCAAACCGAAAGGCCTTACATTGTAGTAATAGTTTCCCAATGAGGTCATGAAAGCGGTGTATCTCTTGTCCTTTTCTGCCATGGAAATTTGGTTATATCCCAAGTATACATTCAGAAGGACAAGAGTTTGAAACCGACCGAATCATCTACTAACTTATCAATGATGGGCAAGGGGTACGCATCCTTCGGACACACCCTGTTAAGATCAATATAATCGACACACATTCTCCACTTTCCATTATATTTTTTCACAAGTACAATGTTAGAAAGCCAGGTGGTGTACTTGGCCACTGAAATAAATCTTGTCTCTAAGAGGTCTTTTACAAGATTTTCTGCAGCTTCGGCATTCTCTTCGAATTGTTTGTGCCTGCGTTGCGCCACTGCTCGAGCAGGGGGATCAATCGTGAGCAGATGCATCCCTTCAAGGAGCTTCGCCTATTTTAGTGTATTTCTTCAGATGAACCTCCTTGAGGAGGATCTCGATTGCGTCCTTCAAGTGGACACAATCTTTGGTAACGTGCCTGTGACTATGGTGAAATCGACAGTACTTGCTATGGTCAGTGTTTCCCTTCGACATTGTTGGTTTAGGGAAACATACTCCTCCTTGTTTGAACTCAGTTTTGATGCACTCAGAAAGGATGCGCTCGTGGGGAGCTGTCAGCAAGGTATACTCAGTAAAGCGACCAACATGTCCTTTATGTTCACCGGGACTATCATCTCGTCGTTTTTCTTTGTTGCATTGGGGAGCTTATGCCTCATCCTTTTTTGACGCCTTGGAATTCTCTTGATTCCTCGAATCTCGGGCTTTGTAAGCAATTTCTTTTTCCTCATGTTGGATGTAAGCTTGGGCCTTGTGGAGGAGTTCGGCCAGAGATTGAGGCGTCTTGATCCCCACTGCCTTGCGAAAATCACTATTTGGCCTTAGCCCTTTTTCGAGGAGGTACTTCTTCATGTGGTCGGTCGTGTGGATCTCGACTGCTTCCTTGTTAAACCTCACGAGGTAGGCACGAAGGGACTCACGCTTGCCCTGAATTATGCCTTTGAGTGTGGCTTATGACTTGGGATGACGCCTGAAGACAGTGAAATGTCGGACAAGCTAATTTTTTAGGTTCCTCCACAATGTGATCGAGCCCCAGGGAAGATTTTTGTACCAGGTCATAGCTCCCTTTCTAAGGGTGATGGGGAACAATCTGCACTTGATTGCTCCTCCTACATTATGATAATGAAGCATGGCTTCAATGTTCTCTATATGGTCGTCAGGATCCGTAATGTCATCGTAGAGAGCCAGAGGAGGAGGTTTCTCCATCCCGCAAGGGATACAAGTGTCCATGATTTCCTAGGATAGAGGCTCATACACATCGTCTTCATCACTGGTGCTCGATGATATGTATGAGGAATGGCTATGACGAGGGCTTCTACTGTGTCAAGGAGAATGTTTACACTGACTTGGATGTTCAAGAGGTTTCTTCGTGATTTCTTACCCTGGTTTCTCCAATTTTGATCGTTCCTTGATTGGAGAAACGCTTCGAGACTCGTTCCACCGATGTTTATGAGGGGGAGAACGAGAACAGGGACAAGGACTGTGTGGTCTCCGTGAGAGAGGTCGTTCTTGAAGGGCGTTTTCCAGCATGCAGATCTTCTTGCCCTGATGGAAAATCATGTAGTTGGATTTGTTGAGGGAGGCGATGAGAGCCGCAGTGCTGGGATCAACGTCTTGAGGAATGAGGACGGGCTCGTAGGTGTGATCGGAATTCTGGATGTGGGGTTTCACATTGTCGGAGGATGGAGAGGCAGTCTTTTCATCCCTGTGATCGGTCTCGTAGACCACAACTCCAGGATTAGGGTTATTGATGTTATCCAAGGTGATGTAGATGATAGAATCTTGAGGGGCATCATCGTTACGATGAAAGGCCATGATGATTGAGGAAGGTTTAGAAAGAAAATATTTGGTATTTGGATCGAAAAGATTGGGGATCTTGGTTCAAGAAAGACGGGGGAACAGAGTTTCTCACAGGTGGTGCCACTGATTTAGTGTGATCAGAATAGATCGTCGTGGCCTTCAATGTAGGGTAGCAATAATGGTTGTAAGAGATGAGAGGGTGTACCTGTAAGGCACTCCAATGCTGAAGTAAGTAATAGGGAGAGAAAAATGGAAAGTACAAAGTGTTTAAGTTTGTGTTATAATAAATTGATCCATGACTTTCTCAAATGAGAGGGTATTTATAAGAAACCCCCAGCGCGGGGCCAAGGTCTTCATTGTGGGCCAGGATATCTGGTCCACCAATGAGAAACTGCCAAGTTTGCAAGGAGAAAGGAAGATTCTAGTGCATGATCTTCGACCTGGTCCAACTGTCCCCATGAACTTCGGAGGGGAAGTTGGTCGCGTGAACTGTGGAGCGCGTGAGGGAGAAGTCCCTAACAGCTATAATGCTCTAATGACTATATTCTCCCCAATAGCTATATTATTCCCAATGGTAATATTGTGCCCAACAACTAGATTGTGTTAATCTCCTCGTTGGGGCTTGTCTAAAGCTGGATTGGATTGGGCCTTGCCCAACTGTGGGCCACCTGCTGGTCCAGTCCATAACAATAACAATACATGGATTGATATTAAACAATTTAATACACTAATGATTTTGTCTAGTGTGTAGTTTGTGATAAATAGATTCTGACTCTGAAGCCACAACGTGCAACGTCATTAGATTCTGGAATCAACACACTCTGACTCTGAAGAGATGCATTGTTCACAAGAAGCTGTCAAGTTAGAGAAAGCTCACAGAAAATGATTCTAAAGAACATTCATGCTTAAGCTTTTGACTCTGAATTTGATTGAAGAGACTCTGAAGGATTGACTCCCTTTAGAACTCTAAGCTCATGCTGAAGATTTTGAAGAACGAAGTGTTTAAGATTCTAAAGACCGGGTTTTGAGGAACAGTGTAAAGACTTTGAAGACTATCAATAGGCCCTTAAATCTTTTATGCATGCTTCAACTGCCTTAAATTCAGAAGGCTCTGATAAATAGAATAAGATAAGAGCAAACTGTTACGTGAGATAAATAGTACATCGTACCAAATAGAAACATTCCTTCCACTACGCAGATTTCGTGGAGTAAGGACATTTATGTTGTACGACCTTTGTCTTCCATCACTGAAGACAGTTATTCAAGGTTCCAGCTCACACGTGAAGATTACCATTCTACCCTCCAACGGATCTTTCTTTGGCTATAAAAGGAATACTTAGAAGAATGGATAAAGCTGCTACTTTGCTCAATATTCACACATTTTCAACGCTTTTAAGCTGCTTTATTTCTCTGATACTATTGTGAATATTGTAAACACACTTAGAACTTTTGTTTGCCTGTGTGATTGAGTCGTCGTATTTAAACTTTATGTTAACTGCTTTGTAGAATCTTGTAAAACACAGTTTGTAAACCTCAAATTTATTTGAGTGATTACCTTAAGTAACTAGGGTTTAGTCTGTATACTCAAAAAGACAAGGACAATTGTCTTTGTGGTATCTGTAATCTGTTTGAGTTATAGTGTGTAAGTATAGAGTATGCCTAAGAGGGGGGTGAATTAGGCTTTTAGGGACTTTTTCCGGTTTTTGGGTATTCTTGAATTTTACGTGGTTATGATGGTTGATGATGAAAACGGTAAATGCAGAAAGTAAAAGGACACAGAGAATTATAGTGGTTCCCCTCACAATCCGAGAGTACTCCACTCCCCTTTCAACATGAAAGAGAATTTACTATAGTTTTAGAATTGTACAACCTATCACACCATCAACCGGTGAGGCCTACTTTCTAACAACTATACAATCACAAGTGTGCAAGAACAATCCTCCTGCAGACACTTACCCTTGTGTCCAACAATCCTGGATCATAAGTCACAACACAAATAATACTGTAATTTTTGTTTTGAGAGAAATGAGTAATAGTATCAATACACAGATTGATCTTCTCCTTTAATCAGAATTCACTTCTTTAATGTCAATACAAGTGTTCAAATTTTTGGATATGAAATAGTATGAACAAGATGAACACTTTTTGAAAAATATTTGAAAATATTTGAATAGAGTGAATTTGATTCAATGATGGTTTTTGAAAATTGTAGGAGGTGTTTTGTTGATTTGAAATTATCAGAATTTATATGAGCCAAAACACCATTTCAAAAGGGTATATTAAAGTATAAATCAAGGGATGGAAAGGTATAACATTTGAACAAATTTTGAATATGAAAGGAAACAATTTTTCAGAAAACGTTTAGTGTTAATCGGTTAACCATATGGGTTAATTGGTTAACACTGTAACGTTGTCCCAAAGAATTTAAAGTTTGAGGGCGTTAACCGATTAACCCATATGGTTAATCGGTTAACACTGTTAAAACTCAAAAAAACACTTGAGTTAAAAAGTGTTATACCAATTCAAATGATTTTAAAACCATGCAAATGCAATATGTTATCATGTTAAAATATTTGAACATTTGTATATCAATTAAAGGAGTGAAAAATGATATACCGAAGCTTGAGTCCAAATCTTGAAAGATGAATGATCATTTGCACATGACGCTTCTGGTTTTATCTTCAGAGTATATACCCCCACGGGTATATAGTGCAAGTAGCTTCTCAGTGCATATACCCCCACGGGTATATAGTGTAATAATCTTGATCAATTTGAAAGCTTTGACTTTTTGCACATATGAACTGAGCTTGAGTCTTGTTGTTGACATCATCAAAACATTGAATTTGAAGGTGCTTCTACATAGTGGATTAAGTCCTTTTGAGAAGGAGAAATCACCTTGGAGACTGGACTACAAGTAGCTTTGTTAACAGTGAATCAGGATAAAAATAACCTGTTATTTTTATTATTCTTGTTCTTGCTTGTTGAATTGGTTTGAGAAAAAACTTTGATTTTTAGAAACCCAATTCAACCCCCCCCCCCTCCCCTCTCTTTCTTGTGTTTCTTGTTACCTTCAATTGGAATCAGAGCTCTGGTTTTGATATTGATAAGATTACCAAACACTTAACTGTGTCAGATAAAGATCCAGGAGAAACACAATGGTTGCCATTCCACCTCCAGTTGCTTCATCCAATGATAGAGATCATTACAATGTTAAAACTCCAGTTTTTGATGGAGATAAATTTGATTATTGGAAGGACATGATAGAAAGTTTCTTTCTTGGTCATGATGTGGATTTATGGGACATGGTAGTCGATGGCTACGTACACCCAGTAGATGAAAGTGGTAACAATATTGAAAGAAGAGTGATGAGGGATCAACAGAAAAAGGACTACAAAAAACATCACAAAGCAAGAACTATCTTGCTAAATGAGATTTCATACACTGAGTATGAAAGGATCACCAATAGAGGTACTACTAAATCTATATTTGGCTCTCTAAGGATGACGCATGAAGGAAACACTTAAGTGAAGGAAACCAAGGCTCTAGACTTGATTCAAAAATATAAAGTGTTCAATATGGAAGACGATGAAACAGTTGAGAACATGTTCACAAGGTTTTAAACTCTGATCACATGACTTAAGGTTATGAACAAGGGGTATTATATTGGTTATTATGTCAAGAAGAACATCAGAAGCTTACTTAAACGTTGGAGACCTATGGTAACAACTTTGAAGTTATCAAATGACCTCAACAAAACTTCTCTTGAAGAACTGGTTAGTTCTATAAGAAGTCATGAAATTGAGCTTAAGGGAGATGAGCCCAAGAGAAAGAGAAAACTTGCTGCTCTGAAGTCTTCTAGAAGATCTGAGAAGACAAGAGCTCTTCAGAATGATACTGGTGTTGAATCAGAAGAAGAAGATGAATTGTCTTTTCTCTTCAAACGCGTGAATCAACTCTGGATGAAAAGACAAGGAAAATTCACAGGACAAAGAAGGGCATATGGTCGTTCTGAGTCTACTTCTAGATTCAAGAAAGTTGGATCCAACAAATAATTCATATGTTATGAATACAAGGAGCCAGGTCATTATAAGAATGATTTTCCCAAGCTGAAGAATGACAAACCAAAGAAGAAAAACTTCAAAGGGAGAAAGAAGGAAGGATACAACTGAAATGGGAAAAACGATCTACACTGATGGAGATGTTACTGGAAAAAAATCATGGATCTTCAATGTATTCTGAGAATTTGGGCAAAGATTATTCTAGGATGTTTCAACCCTAGAAAAGTTGGCAGTTCACCAAACTACATCAACATAGATCAAAAGTATGTTCTCTTTTTTATCTATGCTGATCAGAAAATAATCTTCTTGCATTTCTCTTTAAATTCTTTAGAGACGCTGTAAAAGATTCAAGGAATGGAAGTAGAAGGATGAAGAACTGGATTCCTTTTAGAAGGCTCATTTCTGACATTCTGACGGAGAGCCAATTAATATACTCTCTAACAGATGAAGAAAAGAAATTAGGCCTTGTGCCATCTTGTGGAAGTTTTCATAATGCCAAAGACTCTGAAGCTCCTCAACCAGAAGTGGTTGAAGCACCTACACCTCTGAGAAGGTGCAGACAAATATCTTCACACTCTGAAGAATTGATTTTAGGTGACAAAGCTGAACCAGTCACAACTAGTTCCTCTTTTAAACCCTATGAGGAAACCCTTTTGGGTTTAGTGTCTCTGATATAGCCTACATCAATTAATGAAGCACTTCAAAACTAAGAATGGATTTTGGCCATGCAAGAGGAACTCAAACAATTCTCCAAAAATGACGTGTGGAATCTCGTGCCAAGACCCAAAGGAACTCATGTCATTGGATCTCAGTGCGTATTTAAAAACAAGCTTAATGAACAAGGAGAGATGGTAAGAAACAAGGCTCGACTAGTTGCACAAGGCTATAGTCAACAAGAAGGAATTGATTATACATAAATCTTTGCACCAATTTCCAGCTTAGAGTCTATTTGTCTCTTGATTTCATTTGTTGTCAACCATAACATCATCTTATATTAGATGGATGTTAAGAGTGCATTTTTGAATGGTTACATTACAGAAAAAGTAAATGTACACCAACCCCTAGCTTTGAAAACTCTAAAAATCTTGATTTTATTTTCAAGCTTAAGAAATCCTTGTACGATCTGAAATAAGCTCCCAGAGCATGGTATGAAAGACTGAGCAAGTTTCTTCTTGAAAATGATTTCACCAGATGGAAAGTTGATACAACTCTTTTATGTAAATCATTCAAAAATAATATTCTTGTTGTCCATATTTATGTTGATGATATTATTTTTGGTTCTGGTAATGCTACCTTGTGCAAGGAATTTGAAATTCTAGTATCATATATGATATGTCGAAGGAGATGTTACGACACTAATATCGAAACTGTTATCAACTTAAGAACAATGTAATAAAAACAGTAAGAAAATAGTAAATAACACAAGAAATTGTTAACCCAGTTCGGTGCAGCGTCGCTTACGCCTGGGGGCTACCAAACCAAGAAGGAAATTTACTAAAACAACCTCTGGTTTACAATATTCTCACATAATCTCTACCCATGCAATTTCTACCTAGAACTCTCCTAGATATGAGACACCTCTCACTTCTCTTCAATCACACAACAATGATAAGACTTAATAATAAACAATAAAAGACATACTTCTGAAGACACAGAATCCACTCTTGCTTAAATGCTCATGGGTGATTCACAATTACAACTTTATAAACTCAGTACAGTTCAAGCATCTAGGTGATGAATGAATGGCTCACAAGTAACAAAATCACCTAATACTAAAACCCTAATATTTAAGCAATTGCACGTCCTAACCCTAGCTTCTCTAAACTCCAATTAGGGTTAGAGACTCTTTAAATAGAATCACTTTGCATGGGCTTGGGCATTAGGAAAAACCAACTCATATTTGATCAAATAAAATCAAATAAAACTTCAAATCTTCTCAAGATATTCTGCATGAAAATAGGACAAAAGATTTCAAAAATAACTCCACGAAATATGCAATATAAAATATTTTGATTCAAATAGAATCTCCACCCTGATTTGTGCCAGCAATATATCATACCATAAAGGCATAAAAGATTGCTAACAAATAGCAACAAATAAATCACAACATTCTGAGCTGAATGTTGTTCAGTTTTATAATAACATGTTAGAACATCAAGTTTAACATCCTGAGTTATAACTCTTCACAACCTAAACAAATAATATTTAGAGATGTTTGACCCACATGTCAAGACATATTGCACAAAATATAGCAGTAGCAACATGTTTTAGCAAAATGCAACCAACACAGGACTTTCAGAATTTGCAATGTCTATGCAGGAAAAGTTTGAGATGAGTCTGATGGAAGAAATTAAGTTCTTTCTGGGGATTCAAATCAATCAGAATGAAAGGTGTTTAAGACTTTTATGCATCCCACATGCATCCTTGAGAAGGATGAGGTAAGCGGTAAGGTAAATCAGAAGCTATACAGAAGTATGATTAGTTCTCTTTTGTACCTGACTGTAACACTCTTTTCTACCCCACGAATATTATGGCAAAATAATAGAATAAAATTTTAAACACCATAAAAATCACCTCAAAGGGCGTACATTTCTCAATAAATTCAAATCAAGGTCAATGCTCCGTAAGCAACGAGTTTTCTCAAAAGTGCTCAAATGGTAGCAGACTCAAAAAGGCTAACATCCAAAGTTTTCCTTTTACCGCAAGGAAATCAACATAACAAAAACTCAATAAAATAGTTTGAATCAACGAACCCAACCCGATGTTACACTATCAGAGCAAGACCCTCTAAGTCAACCACAATGGCCAACGACCCAAAAACTTCAAAAGTCCTCGATGACATCCACGGCTAAACCTAGTCATCTGCACGTTACCCACGTGGAAGCAACATTTAAACAGGCAGGGTGAGTAAAACGACTCATAATAATCAATATAGGAATCCATATATAAAACATCTTCATTTTCATATTCAACATCATCATAATCATCAAGGAACATCAAAGGTCACAATATTATAAATTACACCAAATTGTCACGTAAATGTAAATGCAACAAGACTCATGCATGTGGTACCAATCATCACAGCTCTATGGACATTGGGCCATCAACCCTCCATAAATCCCCATCAATAGGATCGATTCTATACAAGAACCAGAGCACATCAAAATACCTCACATCCGCACAATGGGACTGAATCCAAAGAAATCAAGGTCCTGAACCAAACTCCGGATGCACATGAATGCATGATGCACGCGTCAATATCATCCTTATAATAATCTCATTAGGTGCATCGGTATTCATCAAAATAATCATAAGAATCACTTCATCATAGAATCATCAAAACTCATGGAATTAACATCACAAATCATCACAGTTCCTCATGGGAATTCATCATGCAGTTATGTATTAATCACATATAAATCATTGTTATACTCATGGTAATTCATCATACATTCATTTAATCACATATGAATCATATTTATACTTATGGTAATTCATCATACATTCATTTAATTACATAGGAATCATAGTTACACTCATGGTAATTCACCCAGAAAATCACAGCATCAAAGCATCAAGACGTCACTGAACCAGATCATAATTGACTTCCCAAACATATTAGATATAAAAATATTAGGAAACCAACTCTCTTGTCTATACCATGTTATATCCCTGTCCATTAGCTTTCCAACTCTTTCAAACGGGGACCAAAACAGACTTACGGATCAAAAGTTACGTCTAAAACGATTTCGACCGAAAACATGAACAATCGTGACAGACAACATGCAGAATTTTCTGCATTTTTCATCGTTGGAGGCCTTTCGGACCTCCGATTTCGATTCTGTAAAAACTCAAACTCTCAGAAAATTACAATCATTCAACACTATAATTATCTCAAGTAAATTTACAATTTTAACACAATTAAACCATCTAATCATTGTTTTAAGATTATGCTTAAAACCTTTAAAGTTAAGGGATATAGGTTCAATCCCGTATCATATTTACGCCTCTAATTTCCATAATTTCCTTACAACTACACCACGTTCATTAGAGTACTCACTATCTAATTACCTTATAGGGTTAAAACCTCAACAACAGATTTTGGCCACGAATGCCTAATTTCCTTTACTCACAAATCAACCTCAAACCTATTAGACCATCCGTTCAAATCCCTATACGGTTAAAACCTCAATAATAGATTTTGGCCATGAAGGCCTACTTTCCCTCAAACCCAAATTGACCTCAAACCTATCAGACCATCAGTTCAAACCCCTATACGGTTAAAACCTCAATAATATATTTTGGCCATAAAAGCCTAATTTACTTTATCTCAAATCAGCTCAAACCCTTTAAACCCTTAAATCAACTTTAAATACATTGAATCACATATTGAAAACAATGAAGGCAATACTCCTCCTACCTTAATTGCCGACTCTAATCCTTTCTCCTTTATTCTTAGAAACCTCGCGAAGCTTTTGCCTCAATCCTCTTCCTCAGAGCTCTGGCCTCTATTTCTTTCCTTTTCACGATCTAACAAGAATGAATCTTAATTCTCTCAAAATTCCTTTTTGTTAAACCTAACTTTGGGCCTATAAATTGGGCTTTTCCAATATTACCCTCATTAACTCCTCCTTAATTGTCCAATTTGCCCTTAGTTAACTTATATTTATTTAAATTAATAATAATACCAATATATTCATATTATATACTATTATTTAAATAAATAACCTAAAATCCATAATTCTCAATATTTCACACCAACCATTGAAAATTACCAAAAATACGAATATTTATATTTAAATAAATTAAATAAATGTTCCAATAAATTTGGGGTGTTACAACTCTCCCCCACTTAAAAGAATTTTCACCCTCGAAAATTACCTGAAGGAAATAGAGTCGGATACGACTCCCTCATCTGATCCTCAGGCTCCCAAGTCCAACTTTCTCCAGCTGGTCCTCCCAAAACTACCTTTACCAAGGAAGTCTCTTTACCTTGCAGTTGCTTCACTTCTCGTTTATTAATCCGTATTGGCAATGCCTCAACAGTCAAATTGTCTCTCACTTGTACATCATCGATCTGAATCACATGTGACGGATCTGGAATGTACTTCCTCAATTGAGACACATGAAACACATCATGTAAATTCGCAAGCGACGGCGGTAAAGCAGTCTGACATGCTACTTCTTCCATGCTTCCGCTGCGCCACTCTGATACGGACCAACAAAACACGGTGTGAGCTTTCTGGACTTCAAAGCTCGGCCAACACCAGTTACCGACGTAACTTTCAAAAACACGTGATCTCCTTCATGGAACTCAAATGCTTTCCTTCTCTTATCATGGTAACTCTTCTGACGACTCTGCGATGTTCTCACCTTTTCTTGGATCATCTTGATCTTTTTAGTTCTCTCTTGCACAATCTTAGGTCTGAGTACACACTCTCGCATGATTCATACCAACATAAAGGAGTCCTACATCTCCTACCATACAATGCCTCATATGGTGCCATTCTTATACTAGAATGATAACTGTTGTTGTAGGTAAACTCAATCAATGACAAATGACTATCTCATGATCCACTTTGATCCAATACACAAGCTCTCAATAAATCCTCTAAATACTAGATAGTTCTCTTTGTCTGTCCATCCGTCTGCGGATGATAGGTAGAACTCAACCTCAACTTAATACCCAAAGTTGTCTGCAAACTCTCCCAAAACCTCGATGTGAATCTCAGACCTCTATCAGACACAATACTTGAAGGAATACCATGCATTTTCACAATCTCATAAATATACAATTCGGCCAGCTTCTGCAGCGAATAATTGATCCTTATCGGTACGAAATGAGCCGATTTGGTCAATCTATCGACAATTACCCAAATTGATTCATATCCCTTCAACGTCTTCGGTAGACCTGTCACAAAATCCATAGAAATGTTATCCCATTTCCACTCTGGAATATTCAACGGTTGCATCAGACCCAACGGTCTTTGATATTCAATCTTCGACTTTTGACAAGTCTAACCAGCATACATAAACTCAGCCACTTCTTTCTCCATCCCTGGCCACCAAAACAATTTCCTAAATCCTGGTACCTTTTCGTAGCACCAGTATGGATACTCAATCTACTTTGATATCCTTCCTCAAGAATATTGTTTTTCAACTCAACAATATCTGGAACACAAACTCTATCACGACATCTCATTATACCATTTTCATTAATCTGAAAATCAGCTCTTCGACTTTGATCCATTAAATTCAACCGATCTACCAACTCAAATCAAATTTCTGACCTCCTCGAATCTCATCAAGAATACCACTAGTAAGCTTCAACATACCAAGCTTAACTCCATATGAAGACTCTTCACAAACCAAACTCATATCACGAAATTGCTCAATTAGTTCTAACTTTCTTACCATCATCATCGGTATATGCAAAGATTTCCAAATCAATACATCAGCTACCAAGTTTGCTTTACCCGAATGGTAATTCAAACCAAAACCATAATTCTTCAGAAGTCTCAATCATCTCTTATACCTCGCATTCAATTCTTTCTAATCAAAGAAATACCTCAAATCTCGAACCAAATAAATAATTCCTCCAAAGCTTCGACACAAACACAACAACAACCAACTCTAAATCATGCGTCAGATGATTCCTCTTACGCACTTTAAGTTGTTCTACCGGATTCGGTAAAATCAAAACATGAGCTACTGTCAGCCTCCTCAGAAGCTCTTGAAACTTTCTTCACACTTTGCATCCAAAACAAAATCTTGAACCTTCCTAGTCCACAACGTCAATGGCAAAGATAACTTGGAAAAATCCTTCAACGAATTTTCGATAATAATCTGTCAGCCCAAGAATACTTCTAATCTCAAAAACAAGTTTTGGAGCTTCCCATTACGATACAACTTTAACCTTCGACGTATCAACTGCAATAACTCTACTCAAGATCACATGACCAAGGAAACTCACTTCCTTCAACCAAAACTCACACTTTAATAATTTTGCATACAACTGCTTCTCTTTCAACGTTGATAACACAATTTTTCAGATGCTCGACATGATCCTCTTTACTCTTTGAATATATCAAAATATCATCAATGAACACAACCACAAACTTGTCCAAATAAGGATGGAAAATCTTATTTGTGTACTCCATAAATACACATGGTTCATTAGTCACACCAAATGGAATCATGAAATACTCATAATGTGCATACCTTGTTTTAAAAGTTGTCTTCGGAATATCATCAGGCTTCACACGACTCTGATGCTACCCAGATCTCAAATCTATCTTACTGAACACACTTGCAACAACCAACTGATCCATCAAATCATCAATCCTTGGAAGTGGACACTTATTCTTGATAGTCACCTTGTTCAATTTTCTATAATCCACACAAAGCCTCACAGAACCTTCTTTCTTCTTAATCAACAAAACTGGTGCACCCCATGGTGACACACTCGAACGAATGAATCTCTTCTAAAGCAAATCTTCAAGTTGACTCTTCAACTCTTTCAATCCTAATGCAGACATACGATATGGAGCCATCGATATCGGACTAGTTCCAGGAATTAATTTGATCGCAAACTCCACATCACGTTCCGGCGGTAAATCACTTATCTCATTAGGAAAAACTTCTGGACAATCACAAATAATTGACACAACACCAACTTCCCCACTTTATTAATACTCAAAGTTTCCATCAAAATAAACGTCTCAGCATCATCCTGCATCGACTCACCAAAACAATCTGTAAGCACTTAGCTTAACTAAAAACAATTCACTACACACGCCATCTAAGCTTGCAAGACACGTCTATCCCATCCAACATGACTCTGTCTACTATCAACAAGAGACTAAAGGTGATTAGTTCCTCAATTTTTCAATATACAGCCGAAAATCATGATGGGACATAAACCATCTTTACCAAACTATAAGAGTGTTCATCGACACACTGAGCCACCACTCCACACTTGAAGCATCCTAGAGAAGCACAAGTTTTCCCCCACTTGTTTCATTCCCACTTCTGCAGACAAAGGTTAGAAAACAAACGTGTATAGAAAGTGTTTTCACACACATGTCGCATATTAGGAATAAATTAACACTAGACAACTTGGCCGGACGAACCGACCTGCTCTGATACCACTAATGTAACACCCTTTTCTACCTCACGAATATTATGGCAAAATAATAAAATTTATCAGAGTAAAATTTTAAACACCATAAAAATCACCTCAAAGGGCATACATTTCTCAATAAATTCAAATCAAGGTCAATGCTCCGTAAGCAACGGTTTTTTTCAAAATTACTCAAAAGTGCTTAAATGGCAGCAGAACTCAAAAAGGCAAAAATCCAAAGTTTTCCTTTACGCGCAAGGAAATCAACATAACCAAAACTCAATAAAATAGTTTGACTCAAGGACCCCAAACCGATGTTACACTATCAGAGCAAGACCCTCTAAGTCAACCACAATAGCCGACGATCCAAAAATTTCAAAAGTCCTCGACGGCATCCACGGCTAAACCTGGTCATCTGCATGTTACCCACGTGGAGGCAACATTCAAACAGGCAGGGTGAGTAAAATGATTCATAATAATAAATATAGGAATCCATATATAAAACAACATCATTTTTATATTCAACATCATCATAATCATCAAGGAACATCAAAGGTCACAACATTATAAATTACACCAAATTGTCACATAAATGCAAATGCAACAAGACTCATGCATGTGGTACCGATCATCACAACTCGATGGACATTGGGCCATCAACCCTCCATAGATCCCCATCAATAGGATCGATTCTATACAAGAACCGAAACACATCAAAATACCTCACATCCGCATAATGGGACTGAAGCCAAAGAAATCAAGATCCTGAACCGAAGTTCGGATGCACATGAATGCATGATGCACACGTCACTATCATCCTCATGATAATATCATTAGGTACATCATCATTCATCAAAATAATCATAAGAATCATGTCATCATAGAATCATCAAAACTCATGGAATCAACATCACCAATCATCACAGTTCCTTATGGGAATTCATCATGCAATAATGTATTAATCACATATAAATCACAGTTATACTCATGGTAATTCATCATACATTCATTTAATCACATATAAATCACATTTATACTCATGGTAATTCATCATACATTCATTTAATCACATAGGCATCACAGTTACACTCATGGTAATTCTTCCAGAAAATCACAGCATCAAAGCATCAAGACGTCACTGAACCAGAACATAATTGAATTCCCAAACATATTAGATACGAAAATATTAGGAAACCAATTCTCTTATCTATACCATGTTATAGCCCTGTTCATTAGTTTTCTAACTCTTCAAACGGAACCAAAACAGACTTACGGATCAAAAGTTATGTCCAAAACGATTTCGACCGAAAACATGAACAGTCATGACGGACAACATGCAGAATTTTCTGCATTTTTCACCGTTGGAGGCCTTCTGGACCTCTGATTTCGATTCCGTAAAAACCCAAACTCTCATAAAATTACAATTCATCCAACATTGTAACTATCTCAAGTAAATTTACAATTTTAACACAATTAAATCATCTAATCATTGTTTTAAGATTATGCCTAAAACATTTAAAATTAAGGAATACAGGTTCAATCCCGTATCATATTTACACTCTAATTCCCATAATTTCCTTACAACTACACCACGGTCATTAGAGTACTCACTATCTAATTACCCTACAGGGTTAAAACCTCAACAACACATTTTGGTCACGAAGGCCTAATTTCCTTTACTTTCAAATCAACCTCAAACCTATCAGACCATCTGTTCGAATTCCTATACGGTTAAAACCTCAATAATAGATTTTGGCCATGAAGGCCTACTTTCCCTCAAATCCAAATCGACCTCAAACCTATCAGACCATCAATTCAAATCCCTATACGGTTAAAACCTCAATAATATATTTTGGCCATGAAGGTCTAATTTCCTTTATCTCAAATCAGCCTCAAACCCTTTAAACCGTTAAATGAGCTTTAAATACATTGAATCACATATTGAAAATAATGAAGGCAATACTCCCCATACCTTAACTTCCGACTCTAAGCTTTTCTCCTTGATTCTTGAAAACCTCGCGAAGTTTTTGCCTCAATCCTCTTCCTCAGAGCTCTGACCTCTATTTCTTCCCTTTTCACGGTCTAACAAGAATGAATCCTAATTCCCTCAAAATTCCTTTTTGTTATACCTAACTTTGGGCCTATAAATTGGGATTTTCCAATATTACCCTCACTAACTCCTCCTTAATTGTCCAATTTGCCCTTAGTTAACTTATATTTATTTAAATTAATAATAATACCAATACGTTCATATTATATACTATTATTTAAATAAACAACCTAAAATTTATAATTCTCAATATTTCTCCCCAATCACCAAAAATAAAAATATTTATATTTAAATAAATTAAATAAATATTCCAATAAATTTGGGGTGTTACACTGACTGCTTCTAAACTTGACATATTATTCAGTGTATATTTGTGTGCTCGCTTCGAATCAGATCCTAGTGAATTACACTTAACTGATGTTAAGAGGATCTTCAAGTATCTGAAAGGTACTATTAACCTTGACTTGTGTTATAGAAAATCCAAGGACTACAAGTTAATAGGCTACTATGATGCTGACTTTCCTAGAGATAGACTCGAAAGGAAAAGCACTTTTGGAAACTGTCAGTTTCTAGGAGACAATCTGTCTCATGGTCCAGCAAGAGACAATAGTGTTAGCATGCCATTTAGGGTTAGGTTGAGGTTGTCAAGGGAATTGTCCTCCTGGTGAAGCCTGAGTAGATTGTTGTTATGCCACTTGAGAAATCTGGGTTTCAAGCATTTTATAGTGAGTAATTACAGAATCGAGTTTGGTGTCCAATTGTGTAATTAGTCCATTTATACGAATGCTTTGGTTCATGAAATCCTTGTTTTGCTGAAGTTAAGCTGCGATGAAACCTTCCACCATTTTCTCAAAATTCGGATTTTGAGGAGAAAATTGCATCGGTGGGTTTGGTTTTTGAGCTTGGAAAGCGGATGGTCTTTGGAGTGTAGAATTATGAGTAGGGTTATTATTCTTATAGAAAACATTTGGGTGATTCCTCCGTCCAGGGTTATATGTGTTAGAATGGGGATTGCCTTGGGCGTAATTGACCTGGTATGTGGTTGTTTCAGCTAGAGTATGTCATTGGGTTCCACAGATCTCACATCCGGGTTGAACTGCAATTATGGTAGTTGTAGGGTTGATAGGCAGGCTTTCTACTTTTTGGGCTATGACGTCCATTTTGGCATTCATATGGTCGAGGCAACTAACTTCATAAACACCTCCTTTGGTTTCTTTCTTCTCTACTGGGGCTCGTTCCGTTCTCCATTGGTAATGGTTTTGTGTCATATCTTCAATGAGAGCGAATGCCTCAGAATAGGGTTTTTTCATCAAGGCGCCACCGGCGGTAGCTTCGATGGTCATCTTGGTGTTATACATGAGTCAGTTATAAAAGGTGTGAATTATGAGCCATTGTTCTAACACATGGTGTGTACAAGCTCTTAGTAGTTCCTTGTATCTTTCCCAAGCGTCGAAAAGTGATTCTCCCTCGTTTTGAGTGAATCGGGTTATTTGGTTTCGTAAGACAACGATTTTACTCGGTTGAAAGTATCTAGCTAAGAATACTTTCTTTAGGTCATTCCAAGTGGTTATGGAGTTTGCTGGAAGGGAATCTAACCATGATCGGGCTCTATCTCTGAGAGAAAAAGGAAATAGTCTTAGATGTATCGCCTCAGAAGGAGCACCGTTGGATTTCAAGGTGTCGGCTAGTTGGATAAAAACTTTCAAGTGTTGGTTCGGGTTCTTCGTAGGAAGACCTGCGAACTGGTTCTGTTGCACTAATTGTAACAGAGAAGGTTTTAATTCAAAGTTATTAGATGGCATAGTTGGGTTTACTATATTAGAGTGGGGTTCTTCGTTAGATGGTAAGGCAAAATCCTTAAGTGATTTCTCGTTCTGATCTTTTATCATTGCTCTTTTAAGTCTTCGGAAAAAAAGACGAGCTTGGGCATAACATTCGGGTTCTTCTATTAGGTTAACTAGGTTTTCGGTGTTGCGAGTTCTTTGCATTGACCGGCTAAAATGGGTGTTTTAGTCTAGACTGTGTAACAACAGGGTACGAAATTTGACGAAATTGGTCCCCGACAACGGCTCCAAAAACTTGATGTGTGTTATCCGCAAGTATGAGGAGTACGTCAGAGTAATATAAAAGATTATCGATCTCACAGAGACCATGTCAATCTATCGATTACTATTCTTACGGTGTTTATCTAAAGCTAATGAAAACAGAGAATATTTCGCGCAGAGAAAATAAAAATTGAGAAATGAATTTAAATTCAGAATAAAGGCATACTGGAATGTAATTTTCATCGACCAAACAGTACTCTTATTGTCTAAGTAGTAATACTTATGGGGCAATATTTTCTTCCTTGAAAAAAGTTAATCAAAAAGGAACCGTCGCGTTAGCGTAATCCGAACCAGCCTTGACCTTTAATCTATACCAGTCGTTCGCGCTGCACCGGTCGCATCTTGTGTTAAAGTGACAAAGTCCTTTTTTATGTAACTACCTCTAAGACTCAGTTAAAAAGTGTTTTTGATTGGAAACTTTCAATATCAAAGGGTTTCCGGCATATGCTCAGCCAACCGGATCCTAAATCTATAAACGCGTTCGAAAATAGTTTTAAAATCACTTTCGAATAATACCAAACTTTCCTAATTAATTAATAAAGCGCTTTCGATGTTTTTACCAATTAAAAACTAACCAACTCTTATCTAGAGTGTCAGACGGCTTTCGATCTTACTCGACGTAGTCACGATTATTACGTGAACAGAAGCACGGTCTCGCTCACGTAATGGCCGATCAATTTAAGTTCAGAAATGTTGCATTAAAATTCAAAACAGCCCTTAAAGTCTTTCTACAAATGCAACATGTGGAGTATCGTCGGAATGACGGTCCTCACATCCCACCACGACAAATTTAGCTGGACATGACAGTGCTAAACATAATAAATAATTTGCTTGTAGAATAAATTATTTAGGGAAATAAAACGCGTGTGATTGGTTTTCGAATGAACGGAAGTGTCACCCTTAAGTTCAGTTCAGAAAACGAATCTTGGAAATAAAATCAATATGTAAATCGCGTGGTAAAATAAATGTGTGATTAGTTTTCAAACGAACAAAAGTGTCACACTTGAGTTCACTCTTAAAAAAACGAGTCTTAACAATAAAAGACAATAACTAAATCGTGCAGAAAGATAAAGGCGTGATTGATTCCCAAAAGTATGAACAAAATTGTCACGCTTAATTTCACTATTAGAGAATAAATCTTTAAAATAAAAAGCGATAATTAGATTATGCAGAAATTAAATGTGTGATCGATTTTCAAAGGTAAGAATCGAAGTGCCACTCTTAGGTTCTCTTTTAGAAACAGATCTCTAAAATAAAAGGCGATAAATAAATAAGTGCGAGTAAAATAAAACTTGCTCCAAATCGGAGACTTGAATCTGGTACAATGCTGGAAAGTAAATCTGACTTGAAAGTAAAATGACGGCAAGATTAAAATTCCTACGCTATGATGCTCCAACCTCAATTACAACAATGGTGCGATAAACCTTCGATGTGACGATTTATCGCTTTAACTCTGAATATATGTCTATGCTGAGAATTAAGACTGGATGCCTAAAACTAAATATCTAGGTCCTATTTATAGTGTAACACTGCCTTGAAAGTCACGTAACTTCTTCTGAAATCGTGGGGAGGAAAAATCTTCGGTCATGGTGTCATGTTCTAACCGTCTTTGACCGGACCACCAAATACACAGATGGCGTCCGCCATCTAGACATGGCGTCCTCCGTGTGTACAAATGGTGGAGGACGTGGTCAAGTGATGGTTAGAACGTGGGAGAAACCCTACACGTCATGGCTACCCCCATGGCCAACGCCATGTGGAACGTCGGGTGTGTAATTTTCACCCGAAACTCCGTTTTCTGCTCTTTTTCACTCCATTTCTTCGTGGGAGGCTCTTATTAGGCAATGTACCTGAAATAAGACAAAACACAAGTATAATGCAAGAAAATAACAAATAAACGACACTGAACATGTGCAATCCGAGGCAAATACGCAGTGTGTTTTAGTGTTATAAATAAAGCATCATTTTATATGTAACTATCAAAAGTTTAACACTTTCTTGAAATTGAGTTTCAACATATACCAAAAACTTCTTAAACATAGAAAACACTTCAGACTCAGATCGAAGAAAATATTTCCAAGTAAAACGATTGTAATCATCAATAAATATGACAAAATATTTATAGTGAGCATGGGATTCTTCATGAGACTTCCCCACACATCACTATGAATCATCTCAAAATAAGTGAAGGCACGGTGAGCACCTGACGAAAAAGAAAGTGTTTTACTTTTAGCTAATTTGCAAACAGAACATGAAATAGGAACAATACAAACATGTTTATTTCCCAACAAACCAATTTTAAATAAATGAGACAAAACAACAGAATTTGGATGGCCCAATTTTCTATGTCAATCCTCATAAGATTTCAAAACATTATTACAAATAAAAGATAAATTATTAAAACTAAACTAGAGCAGAAACAATCTTTCTACTTTAGGCTCCTCCACAATCACCTTCCCTAACACTTGCTCATGCGCAAGACAGCCAACATGAGAAAGATTAACATTACAATTGTTATCCATCAATTGACCAACCAACACTAAGTTAGAAGCAAGTCCAGATGATACAAGTGTGTCACGGAAGTTAGAGTTTATGTCACCAACATCAGTGATTGAGAGTTTATTATCATCAACAATTTGAATTCACTGATTACCATTATAAGAATGTAAATTGTGCAAGTATTCAGAGGAACCTATCATGTGATTGGATGCACCAGAATCAAGAAACAATAGTTGAGAAACATTAAAAGACTTACCCTTAATTCTCAAGGCTGAAAGGGCAGGAAGTACCATTTGTTAAACCATTTCAAGTTGTATAGACAGGGTACCATGTTTGTAATTAGCTATCTCTAACTCCAATGAAAAACGCTTAGCCACATTGTTCTGATTGTAAATATGTTTTAAATAGTCCTACATTTCTTGAGTAGTGGAAAAGAAGCACAAATAATTAATTATTTGAAGATCAATACTCCTTATAAGAATCCAAGTGATAACTTGAACATCTTTATATTCCTACTCTTTTAAAGCAGTTTTTTTTTGTTGGTGCCTTCGAAACATTGTCCAAGTGACTCCATAATTTATTGCCTTTGACACGCATTCTAAACTGAAATTCCCAAGCAATAAAACTCTTTCTGGTCTCTTTCTACTTAGGAAGTCATAGAAACAATATCGTCAATAATTAAGATGACTTGAGAACAACAACAAAATTGGACACGTGATGCACGTAACAACAAAGGGTTTTATGTTGTAATCAACTTGCAGTGCTAATACTATTGAAACAAAGAAAACAATACTTATTGTGGTGCATTGTGATAATACTATTGAAACAAAGAAAACAATACTTGCATGCACCGAAGGGAATACAGAATCAACACACTAAATCAAAATACTTGCTGGCATCGATAAGAGAATTTGACCAAATCAAACACGGTTTGCAAACAAAAAAGAACAACGAAATTGCAACTTGTGAGCACTACCAAAAATGGATCCAAGAAACGATTGTAAGCACTAGAGATCACAATCATAAGCTTGTAAGAGATTACCGAGAACCGAGATCTGCCGGTGGAATGTCGCTGAATAAAGCCAAGATTAACCTAAAACTCAAAAGTTTGATCGAAAACCTATTGATACCATGTTAAATATTCTTGGCTTCATGAAGCCTTTCTCATTATTACACTAAATAATTACATTTAATGAGAACAAGGCAATTTCAGATTTGTTTCCGTTATTCTAGGAACAAACTAATAAATATAATTAAAGAAACAAATCAACTTCTTATTCAGTGTTAATCTCACAATTAGCAATTACTACTAAGTTTTATAAGCCTAAGGCCCTGAGATCAATAAATGCAAAAGAATTTTCTTATAACTCTTTTTGCTGGAACATGTTATTCTACATCAATATCCATGCCCTTATAAACCTCGACAAAACATAGTGGTTGAGAGGAAACATTAACTCCTGTTGAATGTTGCTAGGGTAATTATGTTTCAAGTTGGGTTGCCTATTAGATTTTGGGGGTGATGCAATGTCTACTGCAGCTCATTTGATTAAGAGGACAACATCAAAGGTACTAGGTAACTCAACTCATTATCAATTACTATATGACAATTCTTGGGTATAACAAGTGAACATGTTTGGTTGTTTGTCGTGCTGCTAATGTCTCTGCTCATAAATATAAGGTTAGTCCTAGAGCCATACCATGTGTTTTCCTTAGTTTTCCCTTCAAAACTATCAAGACCAACTCAAATGAAACCATGTGCCATTCCTCCATAGCCAAACATTTACTTAGATTAAAATAACGGTGAGCTACTGCTTGAACCCTCTTTTTATACAAAAGACAATATTAAGACCCGACATCACATTTGATGTTACACTTGTGAAATACAATGAGGATGATAACCTTGCTCACGTGTGTGATCGCAAGAGGATTTTCTCATACCCAATTTATGAGATTATTCCGAGGATGATAACCTTGCTCACGTGTGTGATCGCAAGAGGATTTTCTCATACCCAATTTATGAGATTATTCCGAGGATGATAACCTTGCTCACGTGTGTGATCGCAAGAGGGTTTTCTCATACCCAATTTATGAGATTATTCCATCCCTTTCAACCCTAGAGTTTGTGATTTTTATACATAGACTTCTAGGTTGGGCAATGGGAGAGAAACAACTTTTCCCTAACTTCCCAAGTACGTGGGAGCAAGGGGAAGATCGATTCTTCCTCAAATATTAGAGGGACAATTTCCTCCTTTATTGTTGTGACCCAAACCTACTTCTCCTGGACACCTCATATGTCACGTGTTGATAAGACATATGAATCAAGGGTAAGGGTGGCAAAACGGGTCCAGTCCGTCAGGCATGTCCATTTTGCCTACACTTTTTCGTGAGACAAACCAAAGTTTTAGGCATGCTCCCTCAAATATGTCCGCAGGCATGCACCCTCAAATATGTCCATCCCACCCCACCCTTTTTTTTTTTTGGGCGCAGGCATAATATAAATTTTTGTAATTTTTAGACTTTAAAGGTGCAGAACCCGTAGACCCGCCCTCTCCTGCCCCATTTTTTTTCCCGAGCTTTTTTGGAGAGTGTCTAAATGGAACGAACATGTCCGTTTGCCACCCCTAGTCATGGGCATAGGTTTGGGCCGCGCAACCCAAGCCCCAATCAAACGCATCAGTTCCCAGTCCACAGTTCCTCAAGCACGAAGCCTAGGACTGTGGAATGGGATCATTACTTTTTCTAGTTGTTTTTGTTCTAGAACATTTCAGCTTTAAAGTTAAAAGTTCATTAGTTATTGCTTCAAAAAATGACTGACACCAGTTCTTGACATAATACTCAAACTCAAATCCAGTTGAAACATAAGATATTACAAAACTTCATAACAAAGTGTATTATTAACACAATAATTTAACAGAAACAAGAAGTTGAGAATGTATAAGATAATTAATTGTGTCATAACGTGTTAGAGTACAAAGATCTCATAAGCAACATACATTTAATAACTCTTAAGATTTTTGAGAAGTTGGCATTGCCATGTTAATCTTGTCCTCGTTAACCGACTCCTTCCAGTTCTGAGTTATTGTTTTGATTTGTGTATAAAAGTTAACCCCTGCCTTGCCTGTGATCATGCAAAAGAAAAAACAGCATCAAATCCAAAACTAAGTTCATGAAAAATAGCATAACAGTATAAGTGAAAAAGGAAGAGCTAGCTTTGTGATACCATAGAAATTGAGATCGCCTGCAAATGATGCTTTGTTTCCGGTAAAGGAGAAAAATGGCAAAGGAACGGGAATAGGAACATTGATGCCCACTTGGCCTGCCTCGATTTCGGTCTGAAATTTCCTAGCAGCTACACCAGATCTAGTGAATATAGTAGCACCATTTCCATACTTGTTTTCATTGACAAACTTTATGGCCTCGTCTAAGCTATCAGCCTGAAGTGAAAAAGAAAAAAAAAACTATCAGAATAACATTGTTTTGTTGACTTTTGAGGTAAATGAAAAATCTAATAAATGAGTTTCTAACACATGACCGAAAAATGATGAATAAAACTATTCCAAGTTAGAGGTTTTAAGGATGAGGCAAATAGAATGCACCTCCGTAAGAAGAAGAACCGGGCCAAAAATCTCCTCCTGCAACAGCGTGATAGATAGTCAAATTTAAGTCTAAACTTCAAATCGGAATACTTAAGTTAACCCTAATGGATAAGAGATTAATTAGAAAATACCTCGTAGCACTCCATGTCGGAACTCACATCTGCTAAGATGGTTGGGCCGATAAAATTGCCGGATTCATATCCAGGGACCTAAAAGACATGCGTGTAACACAAATAACTAAGATGTAAATATCAGTTCAAATGCTATATATCGAACAGGTAAATTGATCAAATACAAGCGATTGTAAAGAAACTTGTGAACTAGTAGTATAAAATATGAAATGGTAAGCTACCACTATACTTCTTCCATCAAGCAATAGTCTGGCACCACTTTCAAATCCAGATTGAATTAATTTGTGTATTCGCTCCTTTGCCTGTGAAGTTAGTGAGAATAATTAAAAACATGTACACAAGAATTTGATGCACTGAATGCCCATTACAGTAATTCTTAAACAATATTCAGAGGATTTGATATTAAATTTGAGCTCAAGTTCACAATCAAGAAAAAGTAAAATAAGAACCATATACAAAACCTGTATGCTAATGACAGGACCAAGATCTGTATCAGGTTCAGTTCCAGCATTTACTTTAAGAGCTTTGGCACGCTCTACGAGTATACTTTCCCTGTACAAACAGTAAGTTAAATAAGGACGAGGACGAACTTAGTCAATTATATAAGAAAACTAATAGAGTATCATACCATGGTTTTGAGCCACCAACAAAAACAACCGTGCTTAAAGCCATGCACCTTTGTCCGGCAGCACCAAAACCCGCAGCAATTAAAGCATTTATGGTAGCATCAACGCTTGCATCTGGCATGACAATTGCATGATTTTTGGCCCCCATATTAGACTGCAAAGGAAAAATTTATTAGGTGCGCAACTTTGGTCATTGGTATGAGTAGAAAGAAACAATTTCACTATGGAAAGGAGAAGACTAAGTGCATCCACCTGAACACGCTTCCCTTTAGCTGCTGCTCTTGCATATATGTGCATTCCAGCCTCAAATACAAAAGTAAGAAAATCAAATAAGGATATGTAATGCATAACTTCCATTTGAAAGAAAGAGCATTTAAATCACTTACAACATTTGAACCAACGAAAGATATAGCTTTGATGTCATCATGATCACAGATAGCATTCACAGTATCCTGTCACCAATTGGATTATCACAACATCAATAAACAAGTAAAACAAAAAATCAGCAAGGGGTGTTGACGCATCACAATGTGAAGGCGTAAGTTATGTGCAAATCTCTGATTTAAAATTCAAATACATAATGAAATTACCAAATGCGAAAACGAGCCCTTGAGTTTCTTTACTTGAAAAGTTCACACGAAAAAGGAAAAGATAAAAAGTTTAATTAAAAAGATTATGGCATACGTGAGCTCCATGAACTATATTTAAGACACCCTCAGGCAAACCAGCCTCCATTGCCAATTGTGCGAGAAGCATAGAAGCACCTGAAAAAATGCAAAAAATTATAATATGACCACCCATTTTCTCTATCATAAGCTGTAAGAAACAAAAACTATGAATCATGAAATCTGACAGAAGACTGTATACTTGTGTATTTTGCCATATAAAAGTTTCATTATCATAGGAGCATGCTGCATGTACCATCACATATGAAGCACTGACACAGCCACAGACACTAGACAATGGACACGACACCATCAATGACACGTCATCACCGGTAATAATTTGAAAAAATGAATAGATTGAAC
Source organism: Lathyrus sativus (assembly GCA_963859935.3). NCBI lineage: Eukaryota > Viridiplantae > Streptophyta > Magnoliopsida > Fabales > Fabaceae > Lathyrus > Lathyrus sativus. The sequence goes on from OZ012735.1 coordinate 16,313,871, forward strand.
GTAATCACAAGTGTCGGTGTTGGTATCCGTGCCAAGGAGTTAAATCCAGGGTAAACAACTGAAATAAGAACAAAAAAAATCACCTGGATCTTTCTCGGATGGTTTCAGAATGAAGGTATTGCCACAGGTAACTGCCACTGGGAACATCTGCATAATAACGATCATATACATTCGGAATTTGTTACAATGTCTTTTTTATATGGGAATTTAACAGCAAAATGAAAAATTGCAAAAGTAGAAGTCAGCTTACCCAGAGGGGAATCATCGCAGGAAAGTTAAAAGGACAAATACCAGCACAAACACCAATTGGTTCTTTAACACTGAAAGTATCAATTCCATTTGCCACATTGGAAACATACTCTCCCATCTGTAGTGTCGCCATCCCACAAGCATGTTCCACCACCTCTACACGACACAAATCAAAATATGCAGAGAACTCCATCAGAAAAAACCACGGGCTCAATAGTTATCTCAACACAATAACTTCTCAAGCAACATATCCGAAAAGACCCACCTAAACCACGGAAGACATCTCCTTGTGCATCCTTTAACGTCTTTCCTTGTTCAGTGGTCACACTAATGGCAAGTTTATCCTGAAACAATTCCTAGTTACTGATAACATTTTAAAATATAAACAAATCTGTCATATGGTGTCAATTCATAGAAAACTGTAAAGTGCTAACTGCTAACCATATCTCTGCGTATAAGCTCCTGGAACTTCAACATAACACGTTGACGCTTCGTGATCGGAGTGTTTCGCCATGAAGGAAATGCCTTCTTTGCTGCAGCCACTGCAGCTTTAAACTCTTCATTTGTAGTCAAAGGAACTTGTGAAACAACGTCTTGCGTTGCCTATTATATCAAACAATATCAACATTAGAAGCATGAGTTTCTCAAAATGGAAAACTAAAAAGTCAAATATAAAGTCAATACTTAAATAAACAAAAACACTTACAGGGTTTATAACATCAATAAAAGTCAATGATTTTGACTCTACAAACTTGCCCCCAATGAGATTTGGAACCCTCTGATTCAATACAATTCAACGAACATGAGAGATGCAATATAAACAAAAAGCCATCTTTTCTCTCACTGTACAACAAATAAACCAAAAAGATACCATTTTTTTCATGTTCATTTCAATTTGGCATATTCTTCATAACTAGTTCAATGAGCAATATTGAAACAAATTGAAATGAACAAAGAAATGCAGAAATTTTGAAAATTTTACAGTCATCTTTATGAAAAGGGGCAAAATTGAAATGTATAATCATCAATGAAGAGAAAGGTTGAGGTTACCAGGGAATTAGGTTGAATTGAAAAATGAGAAATTGCCATGATTAATGTGTTCACTGCAACAGTGTCAAAATTGATTAGATTTTCTTTCAAATCAACTATTGTTAATTATTCATACAAGTTATTTAAGTAAAGGGAGTTTTTATAATATTTTTTAATAAGTATGATTCATGCATAACTTTTTTTCTATGTATTTGTCAATAATAAAGTTTTGTATTTTTAAAATGTTTTAAAAAATTATCTTTTTTGGGGGGGAATGTGCAATTGGAAAATTATTGGACTTGTCCTATTTGAGCTGCTATGGGTGAACACCAAAAATTGGAATTTGATTTTTTTATATTTTGGAGATTTATTTCTGAATGTGCTTTAAATACAAACAATGTTTTATAAGTGAATAATTCACTTCATATTTGTTAAAAAATAATTTTAAGATGCATCTACAGAATCACTTTGAAACAATTACGAAGATACATAATCGGATTAATTCTTGAAAGTACTTTGTAATTCACAAGTGAACCATTCATACCAAATTTTTCAAAAAATAATCAGGAGATATATCTCTGTAATTTGTTAGAGATTATTTCGTAAATGCATTTCTGAAATAACTCTGAAAATATTTAATAATTTTTACCTTAATAGTAAGTGTCTTAAATTGATATTTTTTAGATCATTCATATTAAGAATATCATAACATCGGTGCTAATTATACTAATGTAATTCAAACATGACATATATAAAATCAAAAAATAATACAAATTCAAACTTTAATCAATTAATCGAAAACTGTTACTAATAAAATATATCCATATTGATGTTGATGATTTGTTACTATTTCTATTTGATTTGTTATTGTTCAATATGTAATTATACTCAGAGGCATCAATACCTTCCTAAAACAGGATTTGGTAATGGTTGTATATATTGAGAAATCACATCAATGAAAATGAGGGAATGATATTTCTTCGTCATTGTTTTAAAAATCAGATCAAACCGGTCGAACCGAGAATCGGAGAGGTCATAGATCTGGTCTGATTGTTTGATCGAATATGCTATTGAACCAGTGGAAACTAGCCAAAACCGCTAAAAATGGGTGAATCGACAGTTTTAAAAAAAAGGCGGTTTAAATGCTATGTCTTTTTTTTTTCATAACAACAACGTCGTTTTGATAATTTATTTTTTAAAAATAAAATTAAAATATAAGTAGACTTTATTCAAAATTTATTTGGAACAACTTTTCTTCATTTGTAATTAGATATTGTTCAAAATTTATTTGAATTTGTATTTTGTACTATTTTGTCGTGCGGGATGTCTACGTCAAGAGTTTGAATTTAAAGAATGAACTTGTGAAATTATGATATTTTGAAATTTTGTAGGTATCATGATATTTTTTAGAGACCGAGTCATCTGGTTCAACCGATTTATTAAATGTATAGTTTTTTATAGAGACTGGTTTATTCAGCCGAGTTATCCGGTTTAGTCATGTGGTTCGACCAGTGACTCAGTGGTTCGACTAATGAACCAGCGACCCAGTACCTTCACCGATTTGATGACCGATTCGATTTTTAAAACATTGTTCATCGTAGTACCAAACTTCTCGATCAAAATATATCCCTCCTAGCCATTGCACCTCTTCTATTCCACCATGACTAACAACTCTTCTTCCCCATCAAGCATTGATGACACTTCGTCAACAACAACCCAATCCCATCCGGTGGCGAAAACCAAATTTCATTATGCTTTCGCCATTACCAACATCAAAAGTTATACCAATGTCATACCACATATTGGCGCACAAGCTCGCACTGAGGAAGCCACTGTAAAAGCAAACGATCTCGACCTTTGGAATCATCTAGATGTTGTTATGTTACCATGGATGTATGCAATTGTCACACAAGACATACTCCATTATGTTTTTGTGATTAATGACACCTCTGAATTATGTTGGAATTGTTGTGTGGGTCACCAAAATAAGTGAGTCCACTTAATCTTATTATTATTATTATTATTATTAAAAGAAAAAAAAAAGGAATTAGCTTTGTGGGCCAAAGCCCATGAAATGGTTAAAAGGGTTTTAACCCTTATGTGTTATATATAACAAGAGCAAGAGGGAAGAGAGCTGCAACGTGAGCGACTCTACAGACAGAGAGAAGAATATCAAAGAGTGTCTCTTTATTGTTGTGTCGTAGAACCCGTTGAGGGGTTAGTTGATTTGATATCCACCTTATACGGTGAAGATTATATTTGCTTTGTTGATCCCTGGTGGTTCCAGGAGGACTTGTGGTGTACCCATTATTTTTATTAGTGGAAGATTTACTGGCTTGGTCCCGTGGGTTGTTTTTCCTTTAAGGGTTTTTTTTCCACGTTAATAATTCTGGTGTCTCCTTATTTTATTTGCTCTATTTTGTGCTTATTATTGTTGTCTGAGCAATTTTGTTTGGGGCTTATTTTTAACTGCACGCAGGGAAAAAGTTGATCCAGCAGCTTCCGCATTTTATTACTATCTTCTATATTTGTTTTCTTTTCCCAACAGTGGTATCAGAGCTCCTTGGTTGGAGTTTTGTTCGGTGCTATTAAAATGGGTGAAGGTGATATGGCTGGTACTATGCTGAAATTGGATTCTTCCAATTATTCTATTTGGAAATCCCGTATGGAAGACTTGTTGTTCTGTAAGGACTTGTATGATCCCATTGACGGAGACGGTACTAAGCCAGATGATAAATCTGTTGCAGAATGGACAAAGGCAAACAGAAAAACAATTGGCATGATCAGGCAATGGATAGATCAGAGCATTTATCATCATGTGTCTAGTGAGACTAGTGCCCACAGTCTGTGGAAGAAATTGAAGGACATGTTTGAGTCCAAGAATGCACAAAACAAGGTATTTTTGTTTCGGAGACTGGTTAATCTGAAGTACAGGGATGGTTCTTCAGTGGCAGAGCATATGAGCAGTTTTCAGAATCTTGTGAATCAGCTGACTACTATTGAGATTAAACTTCCTGATGAGCTACTTGCTTTGTTGTTGCTTAGCTCATTGCCAGACAGTTGGGAAACATTGGTGGTATCTCTGAGCAATTCCACTAATGGCAATATGACTTTTGATACTGTGAAAGAAGCCCTATTGAATGAAGAAATCAGGAGGAAGGGAAACAATACGGCTAGTTCATCGACTCACACAGAAGCCTTGGTTATTGAGTCACGGGGGAGAAGCCAACATAGAACCTCTCATAAATCTAATGACAGAAGCAAGTCAAGAGGACAGTCAAGGCCCAGGAAAGACATCAGGTGCTATCATTGCAACAAAGCAGGTCATATGATAAGAGAATGCAGGTTGCTTAAGAGGGAGAAATCAAGGGAAAGAGGCAATGATAATAAATAAGATAAAGACACAACTGCAGTTGTATCTGATGGTGAAGTTGTTGTTGTTTACGAAGATGATTCAGTTAATCTCGCATGCCAAGATTATGAATGGGTTGTTGATTCTGCTGCCTCATATCATGTTACTCCTCATCGTGAGTATTTTTTATCCTATACTGCTGGAGATTTTGGGCAGGTAAAGATGGGTAATCAAGGGGTAAGCAAGGTTGCTGGCATTGGAGATATCTGGGTAGAAACTAATGTTGGATGCAAGCTGCACTTGAAGAACGTTAGGCATATTCCTGATATGCGCCTCAGCTTGATTTCAGTACAGGTACTTGATGATGATGGTTACCATAATTCCTTTGGTGATGGTAAATGGAAGTGCACCAAGGGCACTTTGGTGGTAGCAAAGGGAGTGAAGAAAAACACCCTTTACTGGACTTCTAAAAAATTGTGTGCCCCTCAAGTGAATGCAATTGAGGATTATTCTACAGAGCTATGGCATAAGCGGCTCGGTCACTTGAGTGAGAAGGGACTTGACACTCTTGCAAGAAAAAATATGCTTCCAGTAAAAGGTACACCTCTCAAAACTTGCTCTGATTGTATTGTTGGTAAACAACATAGAGTTTCTTTCCGCACTCACCCTCCTCACAGGAGGTCACATATCTTGGATTTAGTTCACACTGATGTTTGCTCTATGGATGTTAAATCCCTTAGTGGCTATTCTTATTTTGTGACATTTATTGACGATCACTCGAGAAAAGTGTGGGCTTTTGTTTTGAAATCCAAAGATCAGGTACTTGATATGTTCAAACACTTCCATGCAAGTGTGGAAAGAGAAACAGGTAAAATGTTGAAGTGTGTCAGAGCAGATAATGGTGGTGAATACAGGGGGTCATTTGAGCATTATTGCAGGGAACATGGAATCAGGCTTGAGAAGACAGTTCCAAAGACTCCACAGCACAACGGAGTTGCAGAGAGAATGAACCGCACAATTAATGACAGAATCAGATGCATGCTCTCCCATGCAAAATTGTCTAAATCATTCTGGGGTGAAGCATTGAGAACTGCAGTAGATTTAATCAACCTTTCTCCTTCAATTCCTCTTGATGGTGATGTTCCAGAGAGGGTGTGGCGAGGGAAAGATGTCTCATATAATCACTTGAGAGTGTTTGGCTGCAAGGCATTTGTTCATATTCCCAGAGATGAGAGGTCCAAGCTTGATGGTAAATCAAAACAGTGTATCTTTTTGGGTTATGGCCGTGAAGACTTTGGTTACAGGTTTTGGGATCCGGTTAACACGAAAGTCCTTAGAAGTCGAGATGCTATTTTTATTGAAGACCAAACCATCGAAGATATTGACAAGAATGAAAAGCAGAAACAGGTTATCCACAGGTACATTGATGTTGATCCAGAGCCTCCTACCATAGTCAATAATAATGGGGGAGATGTGAATGTAGATGTGGACAACGCAGGTGATGTTCCTGAGCCCCAAGTTGATGAAGAAATTGAACAAATTCCACCAGAGCAACCTCCTGAGCCAGTGAGAAGATCCATCAGAGAGCACCATCCTTCGCAGAGATATCCTCCTCATGAATATGTGATGCTTACTGATGGGGGAGAGCCACAAAGCTTTGAAGAAGCTATGTCACATGAAGAGAAAGACAAGTGGTACAAAGCCATGCAAGAAGAGATGAAATCCTTACATGAGAACCACACATTTGAGCTAGTGAAGCTGCCTAATGGTAAGAGATCACTCAAGAATAAATGGGTGTTTAAATTGAAGTCAGAAGAAAATAGCTCACAGCCAAGGTACAAGGCAAGGTTGGTTGTGAAAGGATTCAGTCAGAAGAAAGGTATAGATTTTGAAGAAATTTTTTCACCTGTGGTCAAGATGTCTTCAATCCGAGTTGTACTTGGTTTGGCAGCTAGTTTGAATTTAGAGGTTGAGCAACTTGATGTGAAGACCGCATTTCTCCATGGTGATTTGGAGGAAGAAATTTACATGGAGCAGCCTGATGGTTTTGCAGTCAAAGGTAAAGAGAAGCTTGTCTGCAGATTGAAGAAGAGCTTGTATGGTCTTAAACAATCTCCAAGGCAATGGTACAAGAAATTTGATTCTTTCATGGTGGATCATGGGTATGCAAAAACTTCTTCTGATCATTGTGTGTTTGTGAAGAAATTCCCTAGTGAGAAATTTATTATCCTTTTGCTCTATGTCGATGACATGTTGATTATTGGTCATGACATGAAAGAGATTGAGCATTTGAAAAGAGAGTTGAGCAAGTCCTTCGCAATGAAAGATTTAGGCCCTGCAAAGCAAATCCTTGGCATGAGAATTACACGTGACAGGAAGAATTGCAAATTATGGTTATCACAACAAAAGTACATTGAGAAGGTATTGGAGAGGTTTAATATGTCAAATTCAAAATCAGTTGGCACTCCACTTGCAGGTCACTTCAAATTGAGCTCTATGCAATGTCCTACAAGTGAGAAAGACAAAGAAGAAATGGAGAATATTCCGTATACATCTGCAGTTGGTAGCTTGATGTATGCGATGGTGTGTACACGTCCAGATATTGCTCATGCAGTTGGCGTGGTCAGTCGTTTCCTCTCTAATCCTGGAAAAGAACATTGGCAAGCTGTGAAATGGATACTCAGATATCTCAAAGGTACTTCTGGAGTCTGTTTGTGCTTTGGAGGTGGTAAGCCTATGTTAGATGGTTTTGCAGATGCAGACATGGCTGGTGATGTGGATTCTAGGAAGTCTACTTCTGGTTATATGATGACTTTTGCAGGGGGAGCAGTGTCATGGCAGTCTAGATTGCAAAAATGTGTTGCTTTGTCTACTACAGAGGCAGAGTATATTGCCGCCACAGAAGCTGCAAAGGAACTCTTTTGGATGCAGAAATTCCTACAAGAATTGGGTCTCTCACAGGAGAAATATATTTTATATTGTGACAGTCAGAGTGCAATCCATCTCAGCAAGAACTCGACTTATCACTCAAAGTCGAAGCATATTGATGTTCGGTATCATTGGATACGCGATGCACTGGAGATAAAGAAATTTTCATTAGAGAAAATCCATACTGACGAGAATGGTTCAGATATGATGACAAAGGCCTTACCTATGGAGAAGTTCTCTACTTGCAGAAAGAAAGCAGGTTTGGTCTCCTATGGTCTCCCTTTAATTTGGTGAGGGGGAGAATTGTTGTGTGGGTCACCAAAATAAGTGAGCCCACTTAATCTTATTATTATTATTATTAAAAGAAAAGAAAAAAAAAAGGAAATTAGCTTTGTGGGCCAAAGCCCATGAAATGGTTAAAAGGGTTTTAACCCTTATGTGTTATATATAACAAGAGCAAGAGGGAAGAAAGCTGCAACGTGAGCGACTCTACAGACAGAGAGAAGAATATCAAAGAGTGTCTCTTTATTGTTGTGTCGTAGAACCCGTTGAGGGGTTAGTTGATTTGATATCCACCTTATACGGTGAAGATTATATTTGCTTTGTTGATCCCTGGTGGTTCCAGGAGGACTTGTGGTGTACCCATTATTTTTATTAGTGGAAGATTTACTGGCTTGGTCCCGTGGGTTGTTTTCCCTTTAAGGGTTTTTTTTCCCACGTTAATAATTCTGGTGTCTCCTTATTTTATTTGCTCTATTTTGTGCTTATTATTGTTGTCTGAGCAATTTTGTTTGGGGCTTATTTTTAACTGCACGCAGGGAAAAAGTTGATCCAGCAGCTTCCGCGTTTTATTACTATCTTCTATATTTGTTTTCTTTTCCCAACAGGAATCTTATCACCGATATGATCAATGATAACAAGCATTCACATGTCGTTCAACTCGAAAATAAATTTAGCAATACCAATCTGATAGATTTTCCCTCCACCAAATCCTATTGCAACTGTCACACGCTCCTCTCCGATTAACTCGCATACCTTGATTCTCCAATCAAAAATACTCATTTAGTATTAAAAATGATTTTCGGTATCACTGAGGCATATGTCGCGTTCGTAACATACATCCAACAACACGACCCTCTTCCAACCTTTGCAACCGCGAAATCTATACATGAACTTGAATAATCTATGATGCTTCAACGAGCCGCTCGTGACTCTGACTTTTCCTCCACTCCAATGGCACTTGTAACTCTCCAAACTACTTTCGAGATTCCTAACTGACTCCACAAACCAACACGATTCTTTTCAACGTGTTTTGTCGTCACTCACACGTTTTCTGAAAAACTTTCTAAAAGGTCACTCATCCAAATACTACTCCATAAAGATCATAAGGATAGCCTCATACAATCTATTACTGAAAAGGAAATATGGGAAGCTCTTAAAGAGATATGAGATAATAAAGCTCCATCAATATATAGTTATAATGCAAAGTTTTTCAATGCAAGCTGGAAAGTGATCAAGAATGATGTTGTAGCTACAATTAATGATTTTTTTTATTAATAATAGATTATATGCAGCAACAAGTTGTGCCCTAGTCATTATGATCCCCAAGTTTACTGATGCAAGAACTAGGAAAGACATGAGACCCATTGCTTGTTATACCATTATCTATAAAATCATCTCTAAAATTTTAACTTCAAGACCCAGTAAGGTGATAACAGTGTTGGTGGATGACAACCAATCTCCATTTATACCAAGCAAGAACATGCATGACAACATCATCATTATTCATAAGTTACTAAGAGGCTATAATATAAAGCATATTTCTTTAATATGTGCATTAAAATGGACATGCTCAAGGTTTATAACACTGTAGAGTAGGCAACATTGGAGACTATCACGAGAGAAAAGAATTTCCCTTCAAGATTCATCAAATGGATAATATTTTGTATCAGCAGAGTCTCATTCAATACTTAAATCAATTTCTCACATTTATTTCTCACATTTGAAGAATATTTGGTAAGTTTCTCATCCTCACCTTACTTTTTCGGATTTTGATGCATGCATTTTCTTCTAGTTTTTAATTAAACTGCATTATATTGCATTTAATAGAAATTTTATATCATTTTCGTCCTAATTTATTTTGGTTTGAGTTTGGGACATTTGGGGGTTAAGGTTTATGCTAGTATGAAATATGCTGTAAATTTCATTTTATACAAATTTCAAAGTCTGAATTGTGTGTATGGATGTCAAAATTAGAATATCTCCTACGGAGTTCAATGTTTGGATATTGTCTTTGGTATTTATATTACTCACGTTTCTTTAATTCAATTTTTTATATGTCATATGAAATTTAATGTCATAAGCCTATCAAGTTTCATCTCCTTGGAGATTAAACATGCACACGAAAGATCATGTGTTTTTCTAAGTATACCACCACACTTGGAGTTATACGTACTTGTTTTTTCTGCTCTCACAACTTCGTGATTGATAAATTTCAATCCCGCTTGAGATATATTGTTGATCAACTATGAGTACAAAATTTTGTCTCTAGATTTATGTTATAATATTGTGATGTTGCAACTAAATGAAGTTTGTATCTCATTATTTTGCATTTTAATCATTTGGTTCATTGATTTTGTCCTCATACAAAAATCACCCTTACTATTTCCTAACTAGTTCTCTATTGTAGCATGAGCAGACCCAACCCTATTAGTTGTGATATTTACAAGGTTTCTAACCTAATTAATTCATGCACAAACAAAGTTTTCTTTCGCTTGGTCTAATATTCTAGTTTCAATATATTTCAAAAAAATTTGAATATTTTGCGCACACATTTCTTAACTATATAACAACTTCGACATGTAACTCATGTGTAAAAGAATTGATTATGACATTCCAGACATCAATTATGAGTATTTGATTAGGTTTGACTATTTTTCCGTCTTCACTCTTTATTAGTTTGTTTCCAAAATTTCCATTAATTCTACCTCTAGCATTTTTTGCTATATGATACCTACATAGTAAATCATGAGATATAGGAAATATCTCTGCAACAGAATTCATCAGTGAGATATCGCGATTAGTGCAATCACTTATGGCGTGTGTTTTATGAGTCTTTCAAAATTATTCTGACATATTTTTAAAGCTCATGTAACATTATCCTCCTTTTTATGGAAAGTTGTTTGGAGGGTTTAAGGAAAAATTCTATATGATCATAAGTGAAAGGGTTTAAGAATTTGTAATGCAATTTCATGTCATTCTTCACTCGAAAATTCCTAGCTACTGTAGTTCCTGTGTCTTCCCCTTTAGACCATATAAAAAGATTGGTTTCAAAGGGTCTTTATGACCAGACACTTGAATTTTTCACACAACTCCATTTCTCTATTCATCATTTCAGTTTCATCCCTTGTGTTCTTCCATCAGTCATCAAAGCATGTTCTTATACCCACTCTCATGCCTTTGGCACACAGCTTCATTGCTTAGCTCTCATCAGAGGCTGCACCTCTGACCCAGTTGTCTCAAATTCCATCATCTCTATGTATGCTAAGTTTTCAGATATCCATTCGGCACGCCAAGTGTTTGACACAATGCCTCACAGAGACCCCATCACCTGGAATTCTATGATCAATGCTTATTTGCAAAATGGGTTGCTTTCAGAAGCTCTGCAAACGTTGAAAGATTTCTACTTTCTTGGTTTTCTTCCCAAGCCAGAGCTGTTAGCTAGCATAGTATCCATGTGTGGGAGGGAAACGGGTTTAGGTTTGAGAATAGGAAGACATATTCATGGTCTTGTTGTTGTTGATGGAAGGATACAAATTCAACATTCAGTTTTTCTTTCAACAGCGTTCGTGGATTTCTATTTCAGGTGTGGTGACTCTTTGATGGCGCGAAGTGTGTTTGATGGAATGGAGGTGAAAAATGAGGTTTCGTGGACTGCGTTGATATCTGGTTGTGTCGGTAATCAAGATTATGATGTAGCTTTAGCAAGCTTTAGAGAAATGCAGGTTACGGGAGTTAACCCTAATAGAGTAACGTTGATTGCACTTTTAGCTGCTTGTACAAGGCCAGGTTTTGTTAAGTATGGAAAAGAGATTCACGCGTATGCTTTCCGTCATGGGTTTGATTCGTGTCATAGTTTTTCATCAGCTCTCATTAACATGTATTGTGAATGTGGAGAATCACTGCACCTTGCTGAACGAATTTTCCAAGGGTCTAGTTTAAGGGATGTGGTGCTATGGAGTTCAATCATAGGGTGCTATGCTCGAAGAGGAGAAAGCGACAAAGCTTTGAAGCTTTTTAATAAAATGAGAACAGAGGAAACTGAACCAAACTATGTAACTTTACTGGCAGTGATATCTGCATGCACAAACTTATCTTCATTACAGCAGGCTTGTGCAATCCATGGCTTTATCTTGAAATTTGGATTTGGTTTTAGCATCTTTGTTTGCAATGCACTTATAAATATGTATGCTAAATGTGGCTGTCTTGATGATTCTCGCAAGATATTCCTCGAAACACCCAATAGAGATTCCGTTACATGGAGTAGTTTGATTAGTGCCTGTGGCCTTCATGGATGTGGAGAAGAAGCTTTACAACTTTTTCATGAAATGAATGAGAGAGGAGTGAAGCTTGATTCAGTCACATTTCTTGCAGTTTTATCTGCGTGTAATCACGCTGGCCTTGTTACCGAGGCACAACGAGTGTTCGAGCAAGTAAATGAAGATTCTGAAATTCTGATCACTGTAGAACACTATGCATGCCTAATTGATCTTCTCGGAAGGTCGGGGAAACTTGAAGACGCTTTGGAAATACTGAGAAAGATGCCTATGAAACCGAGTGCGAGAATATGGAGCTCTCTTGTATCAGCTTCTAAGCTTCATGGAAGACTCGACATAGCAGAATTACTATCATCTCAGCTTATAAGATCAGAACCAAAAAATGCTGCTAATTACACATTGTTGAATATGATTTATGCCGAGAAGGGTCATTGGCTTGATATAGAACAAGTGAGGGAAAACATGAAACTACAAAGATTACAAAAATGCTATGGATTCAGCCGCATTGAGGTAGGATGATAGATCAAGTTTCTAGCAAAACAAGAAGAATGTTTTGAACTTTGAAGGCTAGTTTTAGACAGGATGAAAATGCTTTGACAAGAGTGCTTTATTGAGACAATAACATGTCGCCTAAGGGTTAGATATTGCCTCGCCCCTTAGGCCTTCCTATTGTCTAGTCATGGAAAACGTGAGAAAAGATGTTTGATACAGAGAGAAGTTAGGGTCATTAACTGGCCCACATCCTCATTGAAAATAATGATTCAACATTCCACTATTGACTGAGTGCTAAATAAAGATGTTTAATAGATAGAGAGAAGTCAGGATCATTAATTGACCACATTCGTATTGGAAATATGGATTCAACGGTCCACCATTGACTGAATGGACGGTGAATTAACATTGTTACGTATCCTGAGTTCGAACCCAAATGCTTTAATTAAAATAGAAGAGATTATTTATCATCTGATTCAAGTGTTCTGGAGTAATGTGTGACATTTTTAATAATGCATTGCATGATTGATTTGACTATTAGATTAGACAAAATTAATTTCATAGGTAAATTGATTTCATATGTATCCATATACAATTCATTTTACATTTTAAGTAGAGTCAATTTATAATCTTTAAGACTAATCTTTGTAGCTGGATGACTAAACAAAAACTCTACAACATTTGACGTTAAATTTAAGATGCTTAGAATTGAAACTTATATATGATTAGAGTTCAGTGTCATCAAGTTTTGCTTGTGTTCTAAACACACACCTTATTATCAACCAACATTAGAGTCTTTGCTTCTTTTCAAAACACACTCTACATACATCAACTCACATTCATGTGTCATGTACATCAAGTTAAGTATCCGTGGAAATTGCTTTTAGCATCAACAACATAGTTTCTTGGAGCATAATATCTCCATTTGAGAATAACTTGTCCTTGGAGTAAAATTAAAATGGACTTATAGTTCATACTTCAAAGGTGAGCAATGACAGTTACATTGTTGGTTGAGCACACAATTTATGTCGTAAATTCCATATTCAAACTTCGATTCTTATATATATATATATGTCTCTATGTAGCTATCAACTGAGTTTTACTAGCAGATGCAGTTCGGAAAAGGTTGGACAATGCATTAGACTAAGAGACATTAGTTAGTTTTACAAGGATAATATTATAGTACTAAAGAAAACAAGAGATGCACACAATGCGGGTTTCATGTCTTTGTAACATGCTTGCTATAAGAACCAACACCCTTTTCCTTTCAACCAAGAGACAAACACAAGAAAAGAAAATGTTCAGACCATAAACTAAATTCACAAAATATCCCAAAGAATCATAGAAACTTGCAATTATTCATTTATCAACTTTACATCAGTAAACCAAAAACTGAAACTCGGGGAAATTAATCAACTAACGTAAATACACAAAAGTAACTAGAATGAACATGAAACTAGGAAGCAAATTAAATGATGCAAATGGCATTTTCATTTAACAACACAAACTTGAGATAGATAAGAACATTTTAACTTAGTGTGAAAGGAAAGAGATGTTTCAAAGGAGAAGAGACGAACGATTTTGAAACAAAAGAGAAGAAAAAATCTAGAATAAAGAAGTGACTCTAGTTTTTACCATATTTATGAATTGGGCTTACAAATCAAAAGGTGTCTTATCAAATAATCACTTATCTTGCATGTAATACTTGAGTATTTTAGTTTCTTAGAAAGATCATAATCACCCTTTTAAAAGCATTTGAAATCATGTTCCAAATATGATTGAAGTAAAGGGTGTGGCTACTCCTATATTCAGTCAGTCAATGTAAATTGAGTAAACATGGCACTGACGTAATTCCAGATCCGCTTATGTATCGTTTAACAGTTTGTGCCTTATAATATTTGACACTCACATGACCTGACATAGCATTTTCAGTTAATAAAGACTGTCAATTCATGTCTATGCTGCTTGAATCACATCAGTTAAGTGTATTCTTTGACTTGAGTGGCACGATAATTCATGGCTTGCTACTTGCATCAGCTACACATCTTCCAAAATTTTCTTTGCCTGCATATAGTAACTCTGATTGGGCGAGTGACCCTGATGATCGTCACTCCACAACAAGTTCATGTGTTTTATTTGGCCATAATCTCGTGGCATGGAGCTCGAAGAAACAAATGCTTATTGCAAGGTCAAACGCATAAGCTTAATATTGGGCATTGGAACACACCGCAGTAGAATTACTTCGGCTTGAATCTGTCTTATCTGAGCTACACATCGAGTATCTTGCGTCAACTCTATTGTGTGATAACCTTAGTGCATTATTACTTTCACATAATCTGATTCTCCATGCAAGAATCAAACACATTGAACTTAATATTTATTTTGTTTGGGAAAAAGTAGTGTTTAATCATTTGCATATTCAACATGTATCAACTCATGCTCAACTAGTTGATGCAGTCACTAAGCCATGTCACTCTCAACTGCTTTATTCACACGTTTTCGATATAAGTTCAAAGTAGTTTTGCTCAACCACCTTGATCTTGTGGAGGCATATTAGGAGAGTACATGCATGTGTGGTGATTAAGTATGCATGAGTATGTTAAATAATATGTATGACCATACTAGGCTAGATAGTTAGATGAATAATTAACTTTAAATTACAACCACTTTAAGTATTCAAAGTATGGAATTGGATCCTCTTTTGTTGGGCAAAACTCCAACTCTAATTTTGTGAGAGTGAAAACAGAAAAATTGAAAATAAAAAAATAAATGTTAAAAATGAGAGAGACTAAAATAAGGAGGAATATGAACAAAAAGGAAGGAGAGGAAGGATCAATAGATGATCCAAATCATTCAAAGTATATATAAGAGTGGAAATTTCTACTATAGAGATTAACATAGATAAATATACATAGCAAGCAAAGGTTGCATAGTATTGACGAAGTTCTCTCTCTTTTTTGGTGAGCAATATATCATTTTCCCAATAAATAATGCTAGTTGGTAAGAAATTGAAGTTCTATCAATATTTATTTTCCATTATGAATTAAAATTTGTTAGTTGGTGCAAATATGTTTATTCAATATAGTAAATCATATATGCATTAGATTTAATCTAAATTTGACCGAAATAAATATTTTATGAAATTTTATTTAATTACAATTTAACCGTCATAAATTTTAATTCATATGTGGCACACCGACTTACACATCTTAAAAACAGTATCGTCACTGCATGTTCGAATGTGTGATATTTTTTTAGTGAAATAATTTAATAGTTAAAATTTACCATTTAAAATTGAACAAGTGGAAAGTTGCAAATTTGAACAAATACCCCTGCATCTATGTTTCTGCATAGCTACATATTGAACTAATTTATTGGTTTTTATATTAGATTGTATGTGTGATTTGCCTCTTAGATTATTAATTTCAAAGATAAATTTATTTTACTTTTATGTATCCAAATACAATTCATCTTACATTTTAAGTGGAATCAATTTATAACTTGAGTGTTGATTGTAGCTTCCTGACTAAACACAAAATCTACAACATTTGACGTTGAATTTAAGAAGCTTAGAATTGAAACTTGTATATGATTAGTGTGCAGTGTCATCAAGTTTTGCTTGTGTTCCAAACTCACACCAACATTAGAGTATTTGCTTCTTTTCAAAACACACTCTACATACATCAATACACATTTATGTGTCATGTGCATCAAGTTAAGCAAGCATCCGTTATAGTTTACACTTCAAAGTGATATCACTTCATTTCAAACACATGTTCGAAAAGCTACACCTATCAAAAAAATTGGGTAGTGATTAGTCATGAATGACTCAAGTAAGGTCACTTTCCAATGCCACACAAGGCAATGAGTACGAACTCTACTTAATACTACTAGGTCCATATGATTCAACCTCCACGTTGTGTCTCATGGCACATTAAATAAACACATGCAAAAACTTAGGTGAATAAAATTCAATCTAAAACCAGTGTTCAAAGATGAGCAGTTGCAGTTACATTGTTGGTGGTGCACTTCACCATGGCTATTACCAATCACCTAACTCTTTCCAACCTTTGTGTCACAAATTCTGTATTCAAACTTAGATCCTTTTACATGTCTTTGCAGCTATCAACTGAGTCACCATCACAGCACCATCATATTGCAGGTGCAGTTTGCAGCACTAATTAGTGTTACAAGCATAATATTATAGAACTAAAGGAAACAAGAGATGCATACAATGCTGGTTTCTTCGCCTTTTGGCAACACGAAAAGGAACCCTAAACCTGTGAATTTCTCTATCATTACATGTCATTGTATCATGCTTGCAGTAAGAATCACACCCTTTTCCTTTCAACCAAGAGACAAATACAACAAAAGAAAATGCTCACAGCATAAACTAAACTCACAAAATATCCCAAAGAATCATATAAACTTGCAATTAATTATTCATTTATGAACTTTACATCACTAAACCAGAGACTGAAACTTGAGAGAGTAATCAACTAGTATATACACACAACATTACCGGTCAAATGATTGCAATGTCAAGTTCTTCATGAAATTCAATCACAAAACCAATGTAATGAACATGAAAATTGAAATGATGCAAATGGCATTTCCATTTAACAATCTTGACAACACATAAGAACATATCAACTTAGTGTGAAACGGAATTTAAAGATTCATCTAAATCATACTCAACCGAGAAATTACAAAACTCCCTCGTGAAATCCGCGCCTTCAATTTCCTCGATTTCATCCTCCCTCATAAAGTCTCCCAACCTCTCTTTAAAAATCCCCAACTGCTCCTCCAAAAAGATCTTCTGAGACTCAAGTTCAACAATATTCCACCTCAACGACTCAATCACTTCGCGATCATACTCTTGCCTCTCCTCCACCATTCTCCGAAACTGATTCGCCTCAATCTCAACCGAACTCTTCTCATTCTGCAGCCTCAATATCATCGCCATGGCCTCCTCCGCCGCACTCGAAGCAGCCACACGCTCTTTATCAATCTCCGCACACGCAGCAGCGTATCTCTGTCTCTCCATTTTCACCAATTTCCTTAGCGACATTACATCAAACACCTCGTCCTCCAAATTCTCCTCCTCCAAATTCATCCCTCCGTCATCACGTTTCACCATAGATTTCGATTTCATCCGAGTATCCAAACGCTTAACCTTCGCCGGCGGCTTCATCTTCCGAAACCTAGGCGCCGTATCCGAAAACGCCGAAAACCGAAGAATCTCCGAAAACCGGAGAATCTTGACGCAGATTCCGAAGATCAAAACAAGGCCAACGAAATTGAAAATCCGAGAGAAGTAACCACCGAGAAGAACAAAACCACACCCAAGCTCACTCGCTTGCGTAAGAAAATTGAAACTGGAAGGAAAATCCATAAGAATGAAAACCAAAAAGCGAAGAGAAAAACTAAGAAACTTGTGATATATTTCAATAACAGAGTGAAAGAGAAAAACCAACAAACAAAAACGACGCAGAGTCTGCATCTGCATCATCTTAACGTCAAAGGTAAAACAGAAAAAGTGCCATTAGAGTGAAAATGAGAGAGAATTGAGAAATTGTGAAGAAGAAGATGAAGGAGAAGGCGTAGAAATAGATAACGGGAAGAGTATCGGTTATGATTCCGTTATCACTGTCTCAGACCCATTCACAGAGATATGAGATTTTTTTAATACCGTTGGTAATTATTATTATTATATTATATTACCGCTAATAATCATTAATTTTTATCTTAATGTTATTTTATGTGATAAATTTAAAGTTTTTTAATTTTAAGATTCACGGTTTGTAAAAGATAATGATGGTTTTATTTTATTTATAGTTTATTCAAGAATATTTTATTCGGTCAAAATGTTTTTTGTTTTCCATTCTTTAAATTTATTTTAATTTTACTAATATATAAAAAATATAATTTAATTAAAATACACTGATTATATAAAAAGAAATTACATAATTGCTTAGTTATGTATGTTGAATGGGGAGAGAAATTTGACTTTTATTTAAATTAATTATAAATTATTATAAATAAATAATAGTGATAAATTGATGATATAAAAATTTTTATATTAACATTGTATAATAGTTAATTTCATAAAAATATTAATAAATTTTTATAATAAAATTTTAAATTATTAATTTATAAATATTACTAGTAACTTATTTATATTATTATATTAAAATATTATATTATAGCTGAAAAATAAAAAATAATGAGAACATTTCACAATCTTACCGGCTTATCCAATTTATCATATATAAACATAATTTAAATTAACTTTTAGAGTGTCCAAATTTATATTTAAAAAAGAAAAGCAAATATTGTTTAATCAAATATTTTTATTATTTTTTAAATTTAATTTATTTATTTTATATTAATATATAAATATAAATAAATATTATCTTCAAAGATTTTAAACCATCGAACAACAATTTACACTAATTTAATTCTTTTGTTTTATGTATTAATTTATGAATAAGAGATGATGTACTTGCAAGGCACTTCAATACTGTTGCGGTGGAAATAGGATCACAAACTATTAATGAGTTTGAATCGCAATTCAATTCACAACCGCTCTTTGATTTATCCGAAGGAAAATGTCAAAAGAGGGAAAACCTATTTTGCATCGTAAACACAATGCGGGGAAAGATCT
The DNA here is from genome assembly GCA_963859935.3 of Lathyrus sativus. NCBI lineage: Eukaryota > Viridiplantae > Streptophyta > Magnoliopsida > Fabales > Fabaceae > Lathyrus > Lathyrus sativus. The sequence goes on from OZ012735.1 coordinate 16,333,144, forward strand.
AGGGTTCGGGGGTTGGTTAAATTTAGGGAAGGTATTAGCACCCTAAACTTCTGTAGTACTCTACAGGAACCTTTTGTTCAAATGTTTACTATTTGCTTTATTTATTTGCTTAAGGTATATGTACAAAGGATTAAAAGTGAGAAAAGAGACCTAAGGGGTTAATTCTAAGTTTACTCGGCAAGACATCGCATCTTGTGCCTACGTATCCTTACGGGAGTGGAATCAGAGTAATCGTAGTTCCCCTCAAAAGGGAGGTTAGAGACTTCTTGACTGTGGTCAAGGTCTCAAGGGGAATAAACGCATCTTAAGGACACGCTTACATGGAGTGTAGAAACTCCAAATCTCTACGTTGAAATGTTAAGTTGTAATTAGGGTTAAATTAGGGATTCCACGGCGGGAAACCCTAAAATGAGCGCGGCGGCTCTTTGACCTAATGCTAGGGGTAAAATTGTAATTTTGTCCACAGCGAGACATGTATGAAAATTAGGATTTGTGAGGTTGTAAGGGTTTGAAGTTGAGGACTATTGGCGCGGCGGTCAAACGCTAGACCTAATTCCTTCGGCAGTGTGTGTGCAATGTGACAGGAATATTGATGAAGGTGTGAGATAATTGAATTGTAAACAGGGGATAAAACAGAAGTTAAAAGTCATGCAAACAGAAATTTAAGGGCAGAAATTTAAAGCGCGATTATTAGATTCGCGGGGTTACATATGAGAAGCAGTTACAATATGATAATGAACTTTGAGTGCGAAAATAGGATGACATAAATAATAGCAAACGTAATGAGCTGCAAAATGAACAAACGATGTTAGTGGGCAGAGTTAAGCGTCAATCAAATGCGTTATGAGCCAATGAAAAAAGAAAAAAAATGCAAATTGGAGATCTATTATTGTTTTATTTAATATTAACTTGCAAAAAGATTTAATTTTAAAAAATGTTTTCTTTTAAAAAAGTTTTATTTTTGAATATTTCTAAGAAAAGTTCTTTCTTATTTTCATTTAAAAAAGAATTTTCTATTTGTATATTTACAAAAGTTTTAGTTTTAAAAAAAGGTTTTAATTTTTATTTTAAAAAAAGAGGTTTTTTTAATTCTATTATAAAAAGATTTTTGTTTATTTATAATATTTACACAAAAAGGTTTTAAAACAAATATAAAACAATTTAAAAACAAATAAAAAAACATAATTTAAAAAAACAAAATAAAAAAAATAAAACATAAGGGGTTGGGCCGGTCATCACCCCGGACCCAACCCGGTTGGATTAACTTAGAAGACATTTAGGGTTCCCAGAACCCTAATGTCCTTGAGGCGCCGTTTCACTTTCTTCTCCATCTCTCTCTCGCCTTTCTTCTTCCTCGCGCCGTGATCCTCTTATTTCCTGAAATAAAACATCAAAACTCGTAATGAAAGGTCCCGTTGCTTACATTTAACGTGAAATTGGCCGATGATGGCGTGAGCTGAGGCCCAAAAACGGGAGATTGCCCGTCGTTTGGTTAAACGGCGTCGGTGGTCCCTCGTTTCGGATCCTTCGTGACCTCTAATGGCTGATACACGGTGTGTGTTGGGAAGTCCGTTTGAACGATGATGACGATATTCTTCGTCTGAGTTCGCGACCGTTAGGGTTTTCGCATGTGACTTTTCCCGTTCGTTCGCCTCTTTCTCGCGGCTACCCGTTGGGGTTTGCGACGGTAGTTTCGTGATCTTGTTAGGGTGTTCGCTTGCGATCTCCGTTAGGGTTCTTACGAGGTGATACCTTTCCCCTTTTTATAACTTCTATTTCATCTTTTTGGGCCTTTAATCCGTGTTGGATTTGTGCTATTTTGGCTGAGATTTGATTTCGTGTTGATTTCATCTGATTTGATTTTGTTTTGATTACGATTGGATGCTTTCTGATATGAATCTGATACTGATTGAACTCTGTTTCCTCTTTTAGGGTTTGATTGGTCTTTCTGATTTTCAGCTGATACGATTCTTCTGATTTGATTCGGAGCCTTCTATTTTCAGAACTCTGTGATTGAATATTACATGACCCTATTCGATTTGTTTAATAATCTGAACTGATTTGTTTTGATCTGTTTTGGGATTGATACCAAATCAAAATCTCTCTATTATTTTTCTGATATGGTTTGCCTTCAGGTTGGATTGATTGATATCTGATATTGATTCACAGAACTCCTTGATGGATTCGTTTTTCTGTTTGATATTTTCGATCTCGGACTGATTCGTTTTTGACTGATTCGTTTTTTGATGCAGCTCAGATTCTTTTCCTCTTCTTCTTTCAGAGAGGGCTGATATTGTGTTGGTCTTTGCCGCCGAGACGGGTACACGGTAGTGATGACACTTAGTCTGAACCGTCGAAGCAGGATACTACAATCCTGGTTTTACGCTGTTGCTTCTGATTTACCTGATAGCTTGAGCCGCGACGACTGATAGGGACTGTTATGGTTTTGCACTTGTTTATCTTATGAACTGATATGTTTATGTTAGCTTATTCTTGTTCGTTCTGGTACAATTCATGCCATGATTTTGTGCCGCGGCGTATTCTGAACTGATATGAACTTCGACTCTTCTGTGCAGTTTTGGCAGGTTGATTGAATTGGTGATGATGATTGGCTATGATGTTGATGTCCTGAGCCATGTGTTTGGTAATTTGTTTTTCCAATGTACTTGCACATTTGGCCTATCTCGCTTTCTGTCATGGTTATGTGCTGTGATTTGGTGTAGTCGCTCACTTATGTATTGCTTGCCATTGAAACTGGTTCGGTTTTCGTGATGGTCTGATTTTGAACATGCTGCTAAACCATGTTTGATGCTGTTGTGCATGAAGCTTGACATTAATCGATGCCTCTGAACTTTGATACAGCGTGTGATGCTTTTGTGATTTGCACTTCGTTTTTCTGATACTTTGTTGAGGCCATTCAATGCAGTTTGGTTTCATTTCATTTTTCTTATTCTGTTTGAACTTGGCTTTCATTTGTTTCTTTGTGCCTCTTCACACTTGTACCGGCGCAGGCTCCCTTTCGCCTAGTTTTGTTTATGCAGCTTGTTATGCTGATGATGTTTGTGGCTTTTCAGGTGTTGGAACCAAAGCGACTCAGACCTGCCGGCATCCGGGTCTGAGTCCAAACTTGCCTATGTTGCCTTATTCTCGTGTCAGTTTGGAAATCCAATCGCGGCAAAACGAATCAGTCCCGCTTCTTTTATTACTTCTATCTCTCGGATGTCCCGTAACGATAAGAACAGGTGTTACCTGATCTGACGCCCACGGCGCGGATCGGTAACGGGGGTAGGACGCAGCTTCGGTTGTGCCACTCCCGGCACTCGATGATGACATTGTTCTGAGAGTGTCAAAAACAACTTCTAACATTTTTTCCTATATTGTTTGTTCTGTTTTGATGTGCAGGTGAATTTGGAGATTCTGCGGAGGAGCTTAAAGACATCATGAAGACACTTAGGAATTTTTAGGATTTAGGATAGATACTTATTGTAAATGAATCTTCTTGTAAACCAAGTTCAAATTCACTTATCCATTTGTAAACTGTAAATATTTATGAAATGAAATTCAACAAATATTCATATTTACTTTCTCAATTGTAAATTCAAAGTATCCATGAATAATAATTCAGAACCATTTAAATTCCCTCTTGAGTTGTAACTTATAAGTACTTATGAACACAAAGTTCAAAAATATTTAAAACTTACTTCTCCTTTGCCTTTTATAAATGATATCCCGCCATATGATTATATCCAAACAAATTCAAATTAAAATCTCGTTGATCACATCACTTCTCAAAATAACCTTAACAGTATCCACTTCCTTTTCAACCCAACTTCATCTTATTAAGAGGAAACAAAACCGTTTAGAAATGTTTCAAAATCAAACAAAGCACGGCCCCGAGTCCAATCATATTTCTGACAAAACATACCGGCACCTTGACCCAAGTGGCAAATAAATGCCTCAGAACTTAATAACAACCCGTTTTCAAGGAATTAGCAGAATTTGCGTAAAATGACCAAAATACCCCTGGAACCAAACCTGCAAAACAAACACCTCCATAACTTGTTAGTGGTTAGCAAATGTACATATGAGATGATATGCGAAATGACTGACTAAATATAAGGGTAAAATTTGGGGTATTACAGTTGCCCCTATTTAAATAGCTACACCGGACGATTTGAGTGACAGAGACTCGAGGAATCGTGGTGGGGAGATTTAAATATAGATAACCGAAAATTTTGCCCTTATATGCGACGATATGCAATGCTATGGACAAAGCGAGGACAGCTTAATGCAGATGATGCCATGAACATGATATGATGCGTATGCTGGAATGATAGATGCGAAAATGCTGACGAATACGACGACACAGGGACAGACGCTACGAGAAGAACGCGCTGAGACACAGTACAACACTGGGGAATTCTAAAAAGGATGGTCAACTGGTGCGAACACGACCAATTGTCTTTTTTTTTTTTTAGAAAACGAGATTCTCAACTGAAGATGGTACCTATTGAGACGGCCTCCACTGGGGAATCTAAAAATAAAACTAGATCACGTACGATTGCAAGATCGATTGCAGAATGCTGGAGCATTGAGCAAAGAATAACATCCACGCTTCTGCAAACTATCTCTCGTGACAGGATCAAACGGACTTTTCGGAACTCCGTAACAAATATACAGGGTAAAGACCGGCTGTATGCCAAAATAAATGGACTTTGATGGGAAATGCCCTGATAAGCTTCTCGCGGGAGAACTGTCACTTATCGTTGGAAGGGACTTATGCGCCAAAATGGATAAGCACTCAAATAAAGAGGCTGCTGCTTATCTGATAAATAAATCTTCTCGTATTTAAGGTCGGCACCTGGAATACGATTCTGATTCTTAGGATAAATAAACTTCTTCATGTTTCAAGATCGTGCTCTCCTGAACATGAAAAGGGTAAACTGAACTTCCTCATACTTCAGAATCGTGCTCTCCTGAATATGATTCGGCTTTTTCGGGTAAATGAAATTCTTCATACTTCAGAATCGTGCTCTCCTGAATATGAAAAGGGCTAATTGAACTTCCTCATAACTCAGAATCGTGCTCTCCTGAATATGATTCGGCTCTTTCTTGTAAATGAAATTCTTCATACTTCAGAATCGTGCTCTCCTGAATATGAAAAGGGCTAACTGAACTTCCTCATACTTCAGAATCGTGCTCTCCTGAATATGATTCGGCTCTTGAAATTTCTTCATACTTCAGAATCGTGCTCTCCTGAATATGAAAAGGGTTAACTGAACATCCTCATACTTCAGAATCGTGCTCTCCTGAATATGATTCCGCTCAAACCTCCCCGTACTTCAAGATCGTGCTCTCCTGAATATGATTTGGTTTCTTCTTTTACTAAAGGATAAATGAACTTCTTCATAATTCAGAATCGTGCTCTCCTGAATATGATTCCGCTCAAACCTCCCCGTACTTCAAGATCGTGCTCTCCTGAATACGATTTGGTTCAAACCTCCCATACTTCAAGACGACAGGTAAATGGAAGCCCAACTGCTCCATGGAGATGGCCATTTGCTGCGAGTCATAACGAAGATAGGATCGGCTTCTTAGATGAGAAAAGTTGTATATCGGTGTTGTAAGAGGTAGGATTGTAATAATAGATTATCCAGGCATGAACTGGCATGTATCTGTAAAGGATTGTAGTTGATTTTCTTGAAAGATAGTGCAAAATAAATGCACGTCCGGGTACAGTGATAAATTTCTCGGCGAGATAGTCGCGTATCTGTTATGGTATGGTGAAAACCTTTAGATGGTGCAAAATAAATGCACGTCCGGTTGGGCTTGACTACCGACAAGACTGAGATTCAATCTAGGATCGAGCTAGAAAGAAGACTGGTAATCAAGACTCCATCGAGGGAATGATCTCGAAGGGTAAATATCTTATCCTGGCGAGGAAAGATAGCTGAAGTAACCGTCATCCACGAGGATCGAGCTCTGTGGGGAAACTGGAAACACATATGTATTTTATGCTTAGGACTGACAATCTATTTGGAGAGAATGGACGAACCCAGTTACTCGGCGGTAACGACCAATGATAGAGACACAATGAACCTGTGCATGCTAACGCGTATGTTAATGAATATGTTAATATGAATGTATGTTAATGTTTATGTATGCAAATATGTATGTATGCAAGATGGTATGAAATGAGTATGTAATGAATATGTAATGAATATGTAATGAGTCCGTAATGAAATAGGCATGTGATGCTTATGCCCTTGCGTATGCTGACGAAACTGACTAGAGACAGGACGAGAGATGAAATAAACATCTCGACGGAGATACCCTGCGTTCTCTGCAACCAATACGTCAATCATGGGAGGGAATGGTAGGACCAAATCTGGCTTCAAAATTCCGAATTCTCCGGGGAGAAAGTAAATTGCTTAGGTGCACAGTATCACGTCTTCTCATGGGGAGAGGAAAACCTGAAGGACACTTTCGAGTTACCCAAGAAAAGGTTGTCAGCTTATAGTCTCGCTGGGGACTGTGTTAGAGCAATGATTTGAAAGTGTTTCTGCAATAATGATATTTTCGGGGAGTGAAGAGATCCTTCCGAAATTTCCACTAGTCAAAGTAATTTATTATATTTCAAATTTTTTTTTTTTTTTTGAAGAACAATTTTTTTTGAAAAATCTACAATGCACCTTTCATTTTCAAATTTTAAGAATAAACGCATTTTGCATAACAATAGAAAACAAAGAGCAATGCACCAAGGAATGTAAGTAACAAAATGGTATCTTTTATTAAAGGGTGGCAGCTCGCTGAAGGCATAGCTCCACAGATGATTATGTTTTGAAAATTGGCAACATGGGAAAAGGTTACATTGAATCCAATGACACCTACTGACACTAATAACTAAGACTAATCCAGAATCCTGCTTTGGGCAAGGATGAAAGAACTGAAACATGGCTCTCATGCGGAAAGTGTGTTCGCGATGATCAGTGTCCTCTGATGCAGTGAAATGCCTTTGTCCCTAACTTTTGCCTGGACCGCCCTCTCGGGTTTTCAATCCACCGGGACGCTCCTTTTTGCCTAAGCCGCCCTTTCGGGTTTTCAACTTAGCGAGCTTTTTATTATTATTTCTTTTTTTCAACCCTTACTTTTGCCTAAGTCGCCTTTTGCAGGTTTTCGACTTAGCGGGTTTTTAGGCATAATACTTTCGGACTGCATCAGAATTCACGGGATGTGCTAGCTCTTCACCGTCCATTGTTGTAAGTATCAGAGACCCTCCGGAGAAAACGGTCTTTACAAAAAATGGGCCTTCATAATTGGGCATCCACTTTCCACGCATATCTTTATGCACTGGCAAGATCTTTTTGAGTACGAGCTCTCCTTGACGGAACTCACAGATACGAATCTTCTTATCAAACGCTCTTTTCATCCGTTTCTGATATAATTGCCCATGGCACATGGCTGTCAAGCGCTTCTCGTCAATGAGATTCAACTGATCCAATCTGTCTTGAACCCACTCAGCTTCCTCAAGTTCAGCTTCCATCAACGCTCTTAAAGAAGGTATCTCTACTTCGATGGGGAGCACGGCGTCCATTCCATACACCAATGAGAAAGGTGTTGCCCCTGTCGAAGTTCTCACTGAGGTTCTGTATCCATGCAAAGCAAACGGTAACATCTCATGCCAATCTTTGTAAGTCACAACCATCTTTTGCAGGATCTTCTTGATATTCTTATTCGCAGCTTCAACGGCCCCATTCATCTTAGGACGGTACGGAGAAGAATTGTGGTGAGTGATCTTGAAACTATCACACAGCTCTTTCATAGTCTTGTTATTCAGATTGGTGCCATTGTCAGTTATTATCCGGCTTGGGATTCCATAACGGCAGATGATTTCTTTCCTGATGAATCGGGCAACCACTTGCTTGGTCACGTTGGTGTAGGAGGCAGCCTCTACCCACTTGGTGAAATAATCAATAGCAACAAGGATAAAACGATGACCGTTGGAAGCCTTCGGCTCGATTTCCCCAATCATGTCAATGCCCCACATAGAGAACGACCATGGTGACGACAAAACATTCAACGGTGATGGAGGTACATGCATTTTATCAGCATAAATTTGGCACTTATGGCATTTTCTAGCATATTGGATGCAGTCAGCTTCCATGGTTAACCAATAATACCCAGCCCTTAACATCTTCTTGGACATAGCATAACCATTGGCATGAGTTCCGAAGGTCCCCTCATGAATTTCCTGTAGTAACATGTCCGCTTCCCGTTTATCAACACATCTGAGCAGAACCATGTCGTGATTTCTCTTGTATAACACACCATTACTGATAAAGAATTTGGACGCCAGTCTTCTCAATGTTTTCTTGTCCAGACCAGTAGCACCATCGGGATACTCTTGCTTGACGAGATAGTTCTTGATATCATGAAACCAAGGCTTTTCATCCACCTCAACTTCTTCGACCACCTGACAATAAGCGGGCTCAACTTTGCGCTCAATGTGGATAAGAGGTGCTTCATTAACGAATTTAACTTTCCACATGGATGCTAACATGGCTAAAGCATCAGCAACGTGATTCTCGGATCTAGGAACATGCTCGAACTCTATCTCGTCGAAATACTTGATCAGCTCAACAATGTAGTCCTTATAAGGGATTAACTTCTCATTCTTCGTTTCCCATTTGCCTTGTACCTGGTAAATAACCAAGGCTGAGTCACCACTTACTTTAAGAAGTTTGATTCGGAGGTGAATTGCTGCTTCGAGGCCAAGAATACATGCTTCATATTCTGTGACGTTATTAGTACACTCAAAGTCCAACCTTGCTGTAAATGGAGTGAATCCACCCTTTGGGTTCATCAAAACGGCGCCTATACCATGCCCATTGAAATTCGAGGAACCATCAAACATCATCCTCCACCAAAGACCTGGTTCTGGACCTTCGCTTGGATCTGGCTCTTCACAATCTCTTTTAATCAACAAAATATCCTCATCAGGAAAATCAAACTTAAGAGGTTCATAATCTTCAACTGGCTGGTCTGCAAGATAATCAGATAAAATACTACCCTTAATCGCCTTCTGGGGTACATACTGGATGTCATATTCGGATAACAACATGTGCCAACGGGCTAGCCTCCCGGTTTGAGTAGGTTTTTCAAAAATATACTTGATCGGATCCATTTTAGAAATTAACAATGTGGTATGACAGACCATATATTGCCGAAGGCGCCTAGCGGCCCATGCCAATGCACAACAAGTTTTCTCCAATGGTGAGTATCTGTTTTCACAATCGGTAAACTTTTTGCTCAGGTAATAAATCGCATGTTCCTTTCTTCCAGTCTCATCATGTTGCCCAAGCACACAACCCATAGACTTCTCAAGAACGGTAAGGTACATAAACAACGGTCTTCCAGGTACGGGAGGAATCAGAATAGGGGGGTCTTGCAAATAACCCTTAATCTTCTCAAACGCTTTCTGACAATCGGGGTTCCACTCAACCGTCTGCCCCTTGCAAAGTAACTTGAATATCGGCTCACAAGTAGCGGTCATGTTGGAGATAAACCTGGAAATATAATTCAAACGTCCCAGAAAACCCCTAACTTGCGTCTCGGTGTGCGGAGCTGGCATATCCTGAATGGCTCGGACTTTGTCAGGATCCACCTCGATCCCTCGCTGGCTAACAATGAAACCAAGCAATTTTCCAGATCTGACACCGAAGGTACATTTAGCAGGATTCAATTTCAACTGATATTTCCTGAGTCGTTCAAACAGCTTCACCAAATGGTCTAGATGCTCCTCTTCACTCTGAGACTTGGCTATCATATCGTCCACGTACACCTCGATCTCCTTGTGCATCATATCATGAAAAAGAGTGGTCATAGCGCGTTGGTAAGTTGCCCCCGTGTTCTTTAAACCGAAGGGCATGACTTTGTAGCAGAAGGTCCCCCAAGGAGTAATGAAAGTAGTCTTCTCTCGATCGTCGGGATCCATCTTGATCTGATTATAGCCAGAGAAACCATCCATAAATGAAAACAACGCAAAACTGACTGTATTGTCTACAAGTGTATCAATATGTGGCAGAGGGAAGTCGTCTTTCGGACTTGCTTTGTTCAGGTCCCTGTAATCCACACACATCCTAACTTTACCGTCCTTCTTGGGCACTGGCACAATGTTGGCAACCCAATCTGGATATTTTGCGACCGCCAAGAAACCTGCATCCAACTGTTTTTTAACCTCATCTCGAATTTTCAAAGCCATGTCGGGTCTCGTTCTTCGAAGCTTTTGTTTGATAGGCGGACAATCTGGCTTAAGTGGCAACTTGTGAACAACAATATCTGTGTCTAGGCCCGGCATATCTTGATATGACCACGCAAACACATCAATATACTCTTTTAACAACTCAATCAACCTCGTCTTAACCTCTGTCCCAAGCATCGCACCAATCTTGACCTCTTTCTTGTTCTCATCTGTACTAAGATTAATTAAGTCCACCTGCTCTTTATGCGGTTGAAGCTCTGTGTACTCGTACTCAATTAATCTTGTCAGTTCAGCGGGTACTTCAAAATCTTCTTCACCCTCGTCCTCAGCTTGATTGATGGGTGCGTCCCAGTCAGGAGTGTCAGTAAAGTCATTGGATCCAATAAGGTTTACGATGTCTCTGCATGATGGAAGGCTTACTTAATTAAAATGCTCTAAGATATGTAAGATAAGAAATGAAATGCTATTTTTTTATTTTTGGAAAAAAAAGGTTGCCAATTTCATTTTTAAAGGTGAAAACGAAAAATGCAAATGAACCAAAGTGGAATTGAACAAAAATGCCTTTATTAATATCCTTTTAGAAATGAAAGGTGGCCCAATAAAAGCGACCCTATAGCCGTGGGCAGAGCTACGAATTTTTATTTGAAAATGTAAATGAAACTTTAAAAAATTACTTTGACAAGGGAAAAATGACAGGGATCTCTACGGCCTCCCAGTTGTTCAAAACTGCATCACCCTTAAACACCAGGTTGCTCAGCTCTTCGTTTTCTTCACAGTCACTGATGGCATTGACTTGGAAACCTCCGCTGACAAATACCTCTTGGATAACCTTCGGACGCCCTTCGACAGTTGTGGCAGCTCCATTCTGAGTTGGTTTGTAACCCAACCCAAAGCGATCAGTCTTGGTCTTGACATCAATTACCTCTCCCCAACCTTCAGGAATGCCCCTGTCAATTGTTGATTTGGTACTCTTCAGAGATGCAAAAGATGGATTACTCTGACCCACTGTCTCTTCGACTTCTAGCAGAACAGCATTGGCGATCTCAAGTGCTTGAAAGGAGATTTCTAAAGCATTCTCATCGGCCTCGATGTAACGGAAAGAAGACAGGTTACTGACCATCAGATCCTCCTCACCGTGTATAATAACCAACTTTCCATCGATCACGAACTTCATCTTTTGATGTAACGTTGAGGTTACTGCCCCAGCGGCATGAATCCACGGCCTTCCCAGTAAACAACTGTAATTGGGATTAATGTCCATGACTTGAAATGTGATATTGAAAATTTGCGGACCAATCAGGATATGAAGCTCAACCTCCCCCATTACCGACCGGCGAGAACCATCGAAAGCCTTGACTATCAAAGGAGTAGGTTTCAACATAGTCTCTTTGAAAACCAACTTATCCAGAACCCTCTTGGGTAGAACATTCAGAGAAGAGCCGGTGTCTACTAGTACTCTCGCTAAATTGTCCTCCTGACATTTCACCGATATATGTAAAGCACGATTATGATTCGGACCCTCCTTCGGTAACTCTTCATTGCTGAAACTAAGGGTGTTACAGGCGGTCAAATTGGCAATCACACTATCAAACCGACTGGTGCTGATATCTTGATCCACATGTGCTTGAGCCAAAACTTTCTGCAAGGCCATCCTATGAGCGGGTGAACTCATCAACAGAGATAAAATCGAAATCTTGGAAGGAGTCTGATGAAGTTGGTCGATAACTTTATAGTCACTTTTCTTGATGATCCTCAAAAACTCAGCATCTTCGTCATTCGTAACAGCTCCCTTACCTTTGTTTTTGACAGCCACTGGGATATTAGTGGTTTCCTTAGGTGGAACCTCATTGGAACGGGGAGTATACACACGGCCACTGCGAGTCATCCTGCTTGCCTCTGCGATATTGGTCACAGTGTCCTTAACTTCTTCATTTGGAATAACTTTCCCAGATTCCTTGTCAATCATTGTCACGTCGTATTTCCAAGGCGCGGCTTTAGGATCACTGAAGGGAAACGGACCTGGTCTTCGAATAACTATTGGCTTATGCTGATTCACCTCAGGGATAGACGACTTTGGTATATCGAACACGAGATTGGCAGAACCTGCCCCTGATAGATTAAACACTGGTACCTTTCCCTTTGATCCAGGCTGATGGAAAACTGGCTCAACCACAGCGACCTCGTCCTTCTTGGGTTGGCTTGTCACTTGTAAAATACCCTCATTAATCAACCTCTGAACATCATTCTGAACCAACACACAACCCTTAATACTGGCTTCACAACTTACGCATGCAACGTGGGAAGTATCTACCAGACCAACTTCAAACAATTTCGAATGGAACATCTTGAGAGGAGTCTTAATCTGTGCAACATCAAGGACATAACCTTCCTCCGAATCAGCACTAATGGCATTGACACTCTCGTGGTTAGGAAAAGGGTTCTTCTTAACATTCGGTTGAGGATCTTCAAATGACAAAATCTTCTTTTCCAATAAATCCCTGACAAGATTTTTGAGAGCATAACAATTCTCCAGATCATGACCAGGTGCACCCTCATGAAATAAACAATGAGCGGCGGCGTTGTAATTGGCGGGTAGAGGATTAAGAGGCGGACCCAAAGCCCGAGTAGTAATTAGACCTTGCTTGACCAAAGAGGGATACAACTCGGTGAAAGTTATCGGAATCGGCGGACAAGGCTTATACGTTCTTCTGTTCGGAACATTCTGGCGAGGAGCCGGACTCTTTGGCTGTTGAGGAGCAGGAGCGTTGGGCGCCTGTAGGTAGTTGATAGGAGGCGGATAAACAGGAGGTTGTTGCATAGATTGATACATAGGAACCTGTTGATTGAAAGAAGGTGTAATAGCTGCCACATAGGGTTGTTGAACATATTGAATAGGGTACCCTTGAGGTTGAGCATAACCTTGCGGATATTGATAAAATTGGTTTTTTAGTCTACCAGAGGATATAGCATTAGTCTCGCCCTCTTTCTTCTTCTGGGAGCTATACGGAGGTTTCTTCGGCTGATCCTTAGAAACACCATGATTACTCGTCATTTTACCACTTTTCATACCCAATTCAATCTTGACACCCACAGCAACGATGTCAGAGAAATTTGAAGTCACACTACCCACCATTCTCTCGTAAAATTCTGGACGAACCGTGTCGACAAACCAATCAGCTAACTCTTTCTCGGTCAAAGGAGGTTCTACCTGCGAAGCAATCTCTCTCCACCTTTGAGCGTACTCTTTGAATGACTCGGAATTCTTTTGTGACATACTCAACAACTGTCTTCTGTCAGGAGCCAGATCCATATTGTACTTGTAGTGTTTGATGAAAGCGTCAGATAAATCTTGGAAACTCTTAACGCGAGACTGGTCCAAAGTTAAATACCACTTGGAGGAAGCACCCTTCAAACTATCTTGGAAGCAATAAATCATCAGTTTATCATTCTCAACATGGGCAGCCATTTTGCGATAATACATGATCAGATGACTCTTAGGACAGGTGGCACCTTCATAACGATCGAAGTTCGGAGTTTTGAACTTCGGGGGAATAACCAAACCCGAGACCAAACAAACATCCCTTGCAGCAGTCCCAAAAATTTGATCGCCCTCTACTTTTTTCAATCTCTGGACGATGGTGTTTACTTCCTTACGAAGCTTATCATGTTTCTCATAACCTTCAACATTCTCATCAAGATTATCAAAAACTGTCTCATTGAGATACGGTTGCGCACGAGTGTGTACAACGGGTGGTGCAAAGATAGGAGCCCCCCTAGAAACTTCAGAAAATAAAGGCACGGCTTGCTGAACAGGCTGGTTAATCGGAACAGTGGCTTGAGGAGGCACAAAACCTGGAGCAAGACCATAAGGTGGGTCCCTTGCTACGGTCACATTCGGTGGAGGGTCCACCGTAACGCCAGTAATCTCAGAAACAACAGTGGGCTGGGTATCCATCTTAGCATTCATGACATGTAACAATTCCATCATACGCCCCATACCCCCTCGAAGGTCTTCAAGTTCATTGCTAAGGCGATCAATCTCTTTTGCCTGATCCTCCATTCTCCTCCGAGTTTGAGCTCTGGTGTTGTACTGGTGTCGAGAACTTAGGGTGACGAAACTGGAAGGCGAGAGAACCGAACATGAGAAAACGGAAGACACATGCAATGCAAGAAAGTAAATGATGCTATGATGCAAATGCAAATGAAGATTTCATGGAATTCAAACATTTACGAATGTCGTGGGGTACCAAGGAAATCTTTTTCTTGTTTTTTCATTTTATTTTTTTTTATTTATGACATCCCGCGGTATCCATAAATGATATTTGGACTCCATGAAATACAATGCAATGAGATGCTTTATGGATGCAATGCATGAAAACACACAAAGTCCTAGGTTAAAGGAACGTGAGCGGAGTCAAGGTCTACCCATCCCAAAAGGAGTGTACTATAGGTTAGTTGTACCTGCCGAACAAGGTTCTACAAAGTGCCCAAAGTCATCAGCCCATCTTTCGGATATTATCAACCTTCCGACTGACTCGGGGGTGAATAATATTCTCAAGAGAACCTCTTTTGAGTGTAGTATCGCGTAGCAGCCGTTGTAGGATTACTCCCACATAGCTCCCGCACTACGTCCTAAATAAGGCCAAGGTGGTGTTAAGGTACTACGGTCCTCAATATCACAGACTCCAATCGACCATGGAAAAAGTTTTCGCGATTACTCGTTCAACCGAACCATTTTCGAAAAGGTCTCAACTGAGCGGTGATTCTCGAATCAGCTTGGTCGGGATTCACTCCCTATAAGCCTCATCGAATATATCCCCATCCTATAATAATGTCACTAGTCCGGGCGTAGGACTTATCTCACAACACAAGGAACAGTCCCAAACCAGAGCACAAATATATACATGCAAAATAACAAAACAAGTAGCAATGTATATGAACAAATTAGGGATAACCCTAAAAAATTAAGGTCCCCAGTGAAGTCGCCATTTTCTGTTGCGGTGGAAATAGGATCACAAACTATTAATGAGTTTGAATCGCAATTCAATTCACAACCGCTCTTTGATTTATCCGAAGGAAAAGGTCAAAAGAGGGAAAACCTATTTTGCATCGTAAACACAATGCGGGGAAAGATCTAGGGTTCGGGGGTTGGTTAAATTTAGGGAAGGTATTAGCACCCTAAACTTCTGTAGTACTCTACAGGAACCTTTTGTTCAAATGTTTACTATTTGCTTTATTTATTTGCTTAAGGTATATGTACAAAGGATTAAAAGTGAGAAAAGAGACATAAGGGGTTAATTCTAAGTTTACTCGGCAAGACATCGCATCTTGTGCCTACGTATCCTTACGGGAGTGGAATCAGAGTAATCGTAGTTCCCCTCAAAAGGGAGGTTAGAGACTTCTTGACTGTGGTCAAGGTCTCAAGGGGAATAAACGCATCTTAAGGACACGCTTACATGGAGTGTAGAAACTCCAAATCTCTACGTTGAAATGTTAAGTTGTAATTAGGGTTAAATTAGGGATTCCACGACGGGAAACCCTAAAATGAGCGCGGCGGCTCTTTGACCTAATGCTAGGGGTAAAATTGTAATTTTGTCCACAGCGAGACATGTATGAAAATTAGGATTTGTGAGGTTGTAAGGGTTTGAAGTTGAGGACTATTGGCGCGGCGGTCAAACGCTAGACCTAATTCCTTCGGCAGTGTGTGTGCAATGTGACAGGAATATTGATGAAGGTGTGAGATAATTGAATTGTAAACAGGGGATAAAACAGAAGTTAAAAGCCATGCAAACAGAAATTTAAGGGCAGAAATTTAAAGCGCAATTATTAGATTCGCGGGGTTACATATGAGAAGCAGTTACAATATGATAATGAACTTTGAGTGCGAAAATAGGATGACATAAATAATAGCAAACGTAATGAGCTGCAAAATGAACAAACGATGTTAGTGGGCAGAGTTAAGCGTCAATCAAATGCGTTATGAGCCAATGAAAAAAGAAAAAAAAATGCAAATTGGAGATCTATTATTGTTTTATTTAATATTAACTTGCAAAAAGATTTAATTTTAAAAAATGTTTTCTTTTAAAAAAGTTTTATTTTTGAATATTTCTAAGAAAAGTTATTTCTTATTTTCATTTAAAAAAGAATTTTCTATTTGTATATTTACAAAAGTTTTAGTTTTAAAAAAAGGTTTTAATTTTTATTTTAAAAAAAGAGGTTTTTTTAATTCTATTATAAAAAGATTTTTGTTTATTTATAATATTTACACAAAAAGGTTTTAAAACAAATATAAAACAATTTAAAAACAAATAAAAAAACATAATTTAAAAAAACAAAATAAAAAATAAAACATAAGGGGTTGGGCCGGTCATCACCCCGGACCCAACCCGGTTGGATTAACTTAGAAGACATTTAGGGTTCCCAGAACCCTAATGTCCTTGAGGCGCCGTTTCACTTTCTTCTCCATCTCTCTCTCGCCTTTCTTCTTCCTCGCGTCGTGATCCTCTTATTTCCTGAAATAAAACATCAAAACTCGTAATGAAAGGTCTCGTTGCTTACATTTAACGTGAAATTGGCCGATGATGGCGTGAGCTGAGGCCCAAAAACGGGAGATTGCCCGTCGTTTGGTTAAACAGCGTCGGTGGTCCCTCGTTTCGGATCCTTCGTGACCTCTAATGGCTGATACACGGTGTGTGTTGGGAAGTCCGTTTGAACGATGATGATGATATTCTTCGTCTGAGTTCGTGACCGTTAGGGTTTTCGCATGTGACTTTTCCCGTTCGTTCGCCTCTTTCTCGCGGCTACCCATTGGGGTTTGCGACGGTAGTTTCGTGATCTTGTTAGGGTGTTCGCTTGCGATCTCCGTTAGGGTTCTTACGAGGTGATACCTTTCCCCTTTTTATAACTTCTATTTCATCTTTTTGGGCCTTTAATCCGTGTTGGATTTGTGCTATTTTGGCTGAGATTTGATTTCGTGTTGATTTCATCTGATTTGATTTTGTTTTGATTACGATTGGATGCTTTCTGATATGAATCTGATACTGATTGAACTCTGTTTCCTCTTTTAGGGTTTGATTGGTCTTTCTGATTTTCAGCTGATACGATTCTTCTGATTTGATTCGGAGCCTTCTATTTTCAGAACTCTGTGATTGAATATTACATGACCCTATTCGATTTGTTTAATAATCTGAACTGATTTGTTTTGATCTGTTTTGGGATTGATACCAAATCAAAATCTCTCTATTATTTTTCTGATATGGTTTGCCTTCAGGTTGGATTGATTGATATCTGATATTGATTCACAGAACTCCTTGATGGATTCGTTTTTCTGTTTGATATTTTCGATCTCGGACTGATTCGTTTTTGACTGATTCGTTTTTTGATGCAGCTCAGATTCTTTTCCTCTTCTTCTTTCAGAGAGGGCTGATATTGTGTTGGTCTTTGCCGCCGAGACGGGTACACGGTAGTGATGACACTTAGTCTGAACCGTCGAAGCAGGATACTACAATCCTGGTTTTACGCTGTTGCTTCTGATTTACCTGATAGCTTGAGCCGCGACGACTGATAGGGACTGTTATGGTTTTGCACTTGTTTATCTTATGAACTGATATGTTTATGTTAGCTTATTCTTGTTCGTTCTGGTACAATTCATGCCATGATTTTGTGCCGCGGCGTATTCTGAACTGATATGAACTTCGACTCTTCTGTGCAGTTTTGGCAGGTTGATTGAATTGGTGATGGTGATTGGCTATGATGTTGATGTCCTGAGCCATGTGTTTGGTAATTTGTTTTTCCAATGTACTTGCACATTTGGCCTATCTCGCTTTCTGTCATGGTTATGTGTTGTGATTTGGTGTAGTCGCTCACTTATGTATTGCTTGCCATTGAAACTGGTTCGGTTTTCGTGATGGTCTGATTTTGAACATGCTGCTAAACCATGTTTGATGCTGTTGTGCATGAAGCTTGACATTAATCGATGCCTCTGAACTTTGATACAACGTGTGATGCTTTTGTGATTTGCACTTCGTTTTTCTGATACTTTGTTGAGGCCATTCAATGCAGTTTGGTTTCATTTCATTTTTCTTATTCTGTTTGAACTTGGCTTTCATTTGTTTCTTTGTGCCTCTTCACACTTGTACCGGCGCAGGCTCCCTTTCGCCTAGTTTTGTTTATGCAGCTTGTTATGCTGATGATGTTTGTGGCTTTTCAGGTGTTGGAACCAAAGCGACTCAGACCTGCCGGCATCCGGGTCTGAGTCCAAACTTGCCTATGTTGCCTTATTCTCGTGTCAGTTTGGAAATCCAATCGCGGCAAAACGAATCAGTCCCGCTTCTTTTATTACTTCTATCTCTCGGATGTCCCGTAACGATAAGAACAGGTGTTACCTGATCTGACGCCCACGGCGCGGATCGGTAACGGGGGTAGGACGCAGCTTCGGTTGTGCCACTCCCGGCACTCGATGATGACATTGTTCTGAGAGTGTCAAAAACAACTTCTAACATTTTTTCCTATATTGTTTGTTCTGTTTTGATGTGCAGGTGAATTTGGAGATTCTGTGGAGGAGCTTAAAGACATCATGAAGACACTTAGGAATTTTTAGGATTTAGGATAGATACTTATTGTAAATGAATCTTCTTGTAAACCAAGTTCAAATTCACTTATCCATTTGTAAACTGTAAATATTTATGAAATGAAATTCAACAAATATTCATATTTACTTTCTCAATTGTAAATTCAAAGTATCCATGAATAATAATTCAGAACCATTTAAATTCCCTCTTGAGTTGTAACTTATAAGTACTTATGAACACAAAGTTCAAAAATATTTAAAACTTACTTCTCCTTTGCCTTTTATAAATGATATCCCGCCATATGATTATATCCAAACAAATTCAAATTAAAATCTCGTTGATCACATCACTTCTCAAAATAACCTTAACAGTATCCACTTCCTTTTCAACCCAACTTCATCTTATTAAGAGGAAACAAAACCGTTTAGAAATGTTTCAAAATCAAACAAAGCACGGCCCCGAGTCCAATCATATTTCTGACAAAACATACCGGCACCTTGACCCAAGTGGCAAATAAATGCCTCAGAACTTAATAACAGCCCGTTTTCAAGGAATTAGCAGAATTTGCGTAAAATGACCAAAATACCCCTGAAACCAAACCTGCAAAACAAACACCTCCATAACTTGTTAGTGGTTAGCAAATGTACATATGAGATGATATGCGAAATGACTGACTAAATATAAGGGTAAAATTTGGGGTATTACAGATACTATAGTAAGTTTCAGCGGGAGAAAGAAAGTAAGTACAGAAGTGTAGAAAGTTAGAATACCAGACCCTCTAGTGAAAGAGTGTATTTATAATGTACCCCCAGCGTTGAGCCAACAGTTATCTGCATTGGGTTGGATAATTAGGCCAAATACGAATAATTGTCAAGATCTACGTGGCGTAAGAAAGACCAACACGTGGTCTTCATCTTGGTCCAACTGCCCCGTGAACTTCAAAAGGTGGAGGACATGTTCTCTCGGATGCGGGTAGTTGGTTGATGACGTGTCCCCGTGTGGGGAGCACGTAGAGACCGTGGGGGAGACGTGTGAGCGCTCCCCGTGTGGGTTGAGGGATTAGGCCTTACTGAGCCCTCCCAGACGAGGAGTTGGGTTGGGTCGTGCCCGACGGTGGACCAGTCTTTGAACCAGTCCAGAACATAAGCCCCCCAAGTCATTGCTCCGAAACGGAGGAGTAATGACTTAAGTTAATCCTGATGTCGAAGAGGGTCACAGGGACTTGTCCAGAGGGGCGTTGCACGTGCTCGATGTGCTAACCCCACGGGGTGATGCGTATGGCCAAACGTAGGCGTTATTAGTTGCGCACGACAGCGGCGTCGCTGACGGGTTCGATCTGCTCGCGTGGAGGCCTGCTTACCACACGTAGTTGGGGCTTTCTTTCCAACTTCTCCCGAAGAAGTGTTTCCGGCAGCGCATGGGATGGACATTGTGCTCGACGTAAGTAAAAGGGTATGGACACGTTATTTCCTCGAGCAGTGACCGGGTTTTGAAAGGACACGCGTGACGTCTCCTTGAGCCACGTGTCAAAAGAAATAAATGCATATGACGACTACGAGTGGGGGTGCTTGAGTGTCTACTAGATGTCTCCTTCCCGCACTAGGGCTTATAAATAGTGGGGAGGGCCGATTCATTTGCACGCTCCTCCCATTCTAGCTCAAGAATTCCTCAAAGTCTCGAGATCTTCTGCTCTCCAAACGCTCGTTCGCCGCCACCACCGTCTTACTCCAGATTCTTTGCATAAGTAAGTCTTCTGTCCTTTTCCAAGATTTGTGCTTTTTTCCGGTGTGTTATGCATTTTCTGGTAGATTTCTTAAGTCTCTGATGAATTTTCCAGGACGTTTATGGAGTGTTCGGCGAATTCTAGGAAGGCTCATGAAGTTTCCGGCGACCTCATGAAGTTCCCGACGACCTCATGAAGTTTCTAGCGGAATCATGAGGTTTCTGATGAAGATTCTAGGGACTTCATGAAGACTCTGGGAAAATGCATAAAGTTTGTGATGAAGGTCTCGGGGACCTCATGAGGCTTTAGCGTCCTCACTGGATTCGATGTCGGGAAAACTTCCTCCCCGTGGACGCGTGAGTGCCACGAGGAACCTTTCTCCTACGGAGGGAGGTCTCGCATTCTGTGTCAAGGAGAGTTCCCTCACGAGCACGCGCTTGTCGGCAAGGGCTTCGGTCGAAGACATTTGTTGAGCGTTTCCTCGCCCTTTCTCTTTTCCCTTTCACTTGATTTGCGGTGGAAGGGTGGATTTGATCTTAACTATTGAATTCACTGTTTTCCTCTAATTTTCAAGTAAAATGGCCGCAAAGGCCAAGGATATTGTCACGGTCGACGAAGATTTGAGCTTAATTTGACTGATGAGGAAGTCGGGGTCGTGGAAGTCGGCACACAGTTCGATTGGGTTGGGCAGGAGCCCCGCAACATTGTTTCGCGCTTCGCCTTTTACAACTCGGATGCCTTTACAATCATTGAGGATCTTTTCAAAAGGGCCTCCGCAAACTGAATGGTCTACAAACCTAGAGAGACGCACCAGATATGCTTTTCGTTCAAAGGGATGCGGTTTCTGATGTACGAGTTCGCGTTCTGGGAAGCAGGGTTTCGTCTGCTCTTTAGTAACTTCCAAAAGGGGGTGTTCCAGTGGCTGGTTTAGGCGCCCTCGCAGCTTCACCCCAACGCGATCGCATTCATGCGGGCGTTCGAGCTCGTGTGCCAACATCTTTGCGTCAGTGCCACGCTTCCGCTGTTCTTCCACACATTTCACCTTCAGCGACAATCCTTACATGGTCAACACAGTTAGGTATCTATGAAGCAGCCGATGAAGTTATTCAGGGCGTACCTAGATTATGTCTGCACTTTTAAGGACAGATACTCCATCGTAAATCCAGTATCGCATGGCGCAGTCGATTCTCTGTTCGACCGTGTGATCAAGCACGAGAACAAGGAACAAGTGGAGGCTTTGGAAGCGAAGTTCCCCCTTGAGTGGCAGGGGGTCCACTTCAACAAGGGAATGGATAGCTACATCACTAAGCCCGACAACCTGGATGTCGAGGATCGGCTCGCTTATGAGAAGATAGTCGCCTTCGTTGACAGTTTTACTTCTGGCAAGTGTGTTAACAAGGACATGAGTTTTATTCGTGATGAGCGCAGGGAGGTTCGCCTTGAGTCTCGATTGGTTAACACCAAGGCCCTCCTCGAGTGTAGGTCCGACGGGGAAGCATTAAGACTCTTAGGTAGCGGGTGTCTCTAGCTTGTTTGTGTGTTTGTTTGTTTTCTTTTGGCGTGCTAACCTGTTCTTTTCTTTGTTGCATGTCAGATGTCGAGCCTTCAGGAATGTGTGATGAAGCTCGCGACAACCAAGGGTGTGAAGAAAGCTACCAAAGTCTGAGTCGCCCAGGTCCAGCAGATGTCAAAACATGATCAGCATCCTGAGGGCTCCTTCTCGTCTCCGTAGTGCATCCAGTCTCTCCCTTCGCAAGAGAATTCTCCTAAGAGGCAGCGCACCGATGAGTCTGAGCCCGTGAACCTCCTGGAGGGCAATGTCGGGGAAAGGTTTGTATTGCCCCCTCTCACCATCATCGGGGTCTCTTTGGCGGGGATAACTCCTTGATCGTGTCGGTGGCAGAGTCTAAGGCGATCATGGGCGTCGACAAGGTGACCTGGAGGAAAGCTTCGTTTGAGGATATGGCTGCCATGATGAGAGTCTTTGAGACGACCCTCGTCCTCAATGATGATACCAGCCCCACCTCCGAACTAAAGACGTTGCGGGATGAGAATGCGTTCCTTTGGACGGAGAAGAACAAAGCGGAAAATGACCTTCTCGACTACAAGTTGAATTACAAGGTCCAGGTTGGTCTTCTCCTCGCCATAGCTGAGATGCGGGAAACATTGAAGAAGGTCGAGGGAGAGAGGGACCAACTTCGAGCAAGGGTTTCTGAATTGGAGGTCGCTGCCAACACCGTTAAGGATGAAATCGGTAAGGAGAGAGCCCTCGCAACTCACGGTGACCTAGTCGCTCAGATCTGGGAGCTCGAGCAGGACTTCCCATGGGCTCTCGAGGTAGGGTTCAACAACGATTTGGATCAGCTTTAAATTTTAGTTCAACTCGTCATCGAGGGGATTGGCCCTTTCCATCAGGTGGTCGATGGTCGGGTGGTCGCTCCGGCTGTGGATGTTGAAAGTGATGATCAAGTCGGGGGGAGACCCAGCCGGAGAAAGAGGTAGATGTTTAGTTTTTCTTCTTAGTTGTTTGGCATGCATGCTACATTTTGATTTTTTACTTTGCCCGACCTATGTGTCGTATGTTGTGATCTGGTTTTTCCTGGTCTGCATGTCGTGGTGTTTAATACTTGAACAATGGGTTTTGTCCGTCATTTGTAATATGAAGTTTCTTTCAATGCTAGCCTTTTTTGCATTTTGTGTGTTCTATTTGTTGGGTATTTGTGTTAATTAGGGCCTTTGCTCAACGTAATTGATCCTCGAACGTGCAGAGAACTGGTCGAGTGGTCGGAGTTGGGTTCTGACCGTCGACGAAGCCAAGAGCTCGGTCGAGGTCTTAGATCTGTGATGTGAACTTCCCATCGTGAGCTGAGCATTCTGCATAATTGGTACGACAATGGTGGATCTCGATTGAGGTGTCCCCGTTAGATCAAGAGTCGACTCGCACACACAAGAGTGGACTCTTGTCTTTTTGTTTCAAGATTAGGAGTCGCGCTTGTACCTCAGCGCGCTCATGTGGTCGGGATGTACTTTGTCGTGGAAGGACTAAGTACACTGACAACAGTGTTTAACTGTAGTATTATTTGGGCTTTTCAGCGCTCCATGGTCGAGCAAGTTCTTCCCCGTGTAGGTTTTTGAGGCAGTAAGCCCCGTTGTCCATCTTTGCACAGACGCGATAGCGGCCTTCCCAATTTTCAGCGAGCTTTCCCTCACGTGAGTCTTTCTGGTTCCTCCGCGGGACTAGGCTGCCTATTTGGAATTCTCGCTTAATGACTTTGTTGTCATGTCGCAAAGTTATATTTTGTTTGAGTGAGGCTTTGCGGAGGGCTGCCCCCGACCGGATTTCTTCGACCAGGTCAAGCTCCTCCCTCAGTGCCTCATCGTTCATCTCCTCGTCAAGGGGAGATTCGGTCCGCCTAGAGGGTTCTCTTATCTCTACTGGAGTTACTGCCTTGGTTTCATATGTTATTCAAAATGGGGTTTCCTTGGTGGTCGAGTGTGGGGTTGTCCTGTAGGCCTAGAGCATGCTGTGTAGCTCCCTGACCCACCTCATTTTGGCTTCGCCTAGCCTTAATTTTAGGCCTCGAAGGATCACTCTGTTCGCGGTTTCACCCTGCCTGTTTTTTTACGGGTGCTCGACAGATGTGAAATATTACTTCGTGCCGAGCTTGGTGACGAAGTCTTGGAAGTTTTTGTAGGTGAATTGTATCCCATTATCAGTGACGATTGCTTGCGGCACGCCGAACCAGGAAAGTATGTTCCTTTTGTAGAAGCAAAGTATGTTATGTGTCGTGATCTTGGTGAGGGCTTCATCCTTTATCCACTTCGTGAAGTAGTCGACACCCACTATCAAGTATTTGTTCTAGTATAGCCCTGTGGTAAATGGTCCAAGGATATCCACCCCCACCATGCGAAAGGCCATAGGGACAATAGCATTTTAAGCTCGCTCGGAGGTGCTAGATGCATGTCCCTGTGGCGTTGGCACTTGTTGCACTTCTTGATGTGCTCCTTCGCTCTTGCTGCATGGTGGGTCAGTAGTACCCCGCTCACAAAGCCTTTCGGGCGAGGGATCGTCCGCCGATGTGCTGGGCATTGATCCCTTCATGGATCTCCTTAAGTATGTGAGGGATCTTGGATTCCTCAACACACTTAAGGAGAGTTATGGAGAATCCCCACCTGTACAATTTTTCCTCGACCAAGACGTAAGAGCAAGCTCGGCGCCTGACCATGCTGGCCTCCTTGGAGTCGTTAGGCAGCTTCCCCGTGCTGAGGTACATGTATATCGGGTTCATCCAACAATTGTTGTTACCGATTGCATTTACGTCGACGGTCGAGGTGAGTTTCTCGATGCTTGGTCGAGAAAATACCTCCTAGATGACGAACTTGTTTTCTCCCTTCTTCTTCGTAATCGCGAGCTTCGATAAGATGTATGTCCGGGTACTTTACTCGCGAGAGACATGGGTCACCTTCACAAAGTCGAATTTCTTAATCCTCTATTTTACCAGGGCTAAGTATTCGACGAGGTTGTCTTTTTTGGCCTAGTACTATCCCCGCACCTGAGAGGCGATGAGCTGGGAGTCGATAAATATCTTCACCTCCTTCGCGCCAAGGTCCTCGACCAGGCGCAACCCCGTGAGGAAAGCCTCGTACTTGGATTGGTAGTTTGAAGTCGGGAAGACTAGGGCGAGGGACACCTCGATCAAGATGCCTTCTTCGTTCTTAAGGATGATGCCTACTCCACTTCCTATTGAGCTAGATGCCCCATCGAAATAGATGGTCCACTTGTGGGCTCTGTGCGTCAGGGAGGTTGTGGCATTCATTTCTGCGACGAAGTCGGCCAGAACTTGAGCCTTGAGGGCTTTCTTGCTCGCATACTAGACGTCGAACTCAAAGAGCTCGAGTGACCATTTGAGCATCCTACTCGCCATTTCAGGGCGGCCGAGTAGATGCTTTACGGGTTGGTCCATCCTAACCATGATCATGTGAGCTATGAAGTAATGTCGCAACCTTCTGGCCACATTGATGAGGGCCAGAACGACCTTCTCGATCTGCTGGTACCTGAGCTCGGGCCTTTGTAGGGCTTTGCTGGTGAAGTAAATTGGTTTTTGTCCCTCGAGGGTTTCACGGATGAGGGCCGCGCTGGCGGCCTCAGTCGCGACGGCGAGGTACAAATATAATGTTTCCCCGCTTTCAGGTCAAGATAATACTGTGGGTTGCGAGAGTACTTGTTTGAGGTGGAAGAGGTCTTGCTCGCACTCCTCGTTCCATTCGAATGTGGCTTCTTTGCGCAAAATCTTGAAAAACGGAAGCGTGTGTTGGATAGACTTGGCCACGAAACGGGACAGTGAGGCGAGCATCCCGTTTAGGGATTAGATTAATTTCTTCGAGTTCGGCGTTGGGAACTCGGAGAAAGCCTTGCACTTTTCGGGATTTACCCTGATTTCCCGTTCTATCAAATAGAAGCTGAGGAATTTTCCTGCTCGAACACCGAAGATGCACTTCTCTGGGTTGAATCTCATTTTGCATCTCCTCTCCATGTCGAAGACTTTCCTGAGATAAGCAGTGTATCAGTTTCTTCTCGTGATTTCACGATTATGTCATCCATGTAGACCTCGAGCATGTCTCTGGTTTTGCCCCGAAAGACTTTATTCATCATCTGTTGGTACGTCGCACCAGTGTTTTTCAGGTCGAAGGGCATTACATTGTAGTAGTAATTGTCTGACTCGGTCATGAAAGTCGTGTATTGCTTGTCAGACTTCGCCATGAGGATCTGGTTGTATCCCGAGTACGCGCCCATGAACGACAGTAACTTAAAACCATTAGAACTATCGACCAATTTGTCGATGTTAGGCAATGAATATGCATCTTTAGGGCATGCCCGGTTAATATCGGTATAGTCAACACACATTCTTCATTTTCCATTAGATTTTTAACTAATACAACGTTAGATAACCTGGTTGTGTACTGGGCTTCAGAAATAAAATTTTCCTCTAGGAGGTCTTTTATAGCTTTTTTAGCAGCCTCCGCTTTCTCAGGATACTGCCTACGCCTACGTTGTACTATGTCCCAAGCAGCCGGATCTATGGTGAGATGGTGGCAGGCCACATCAGGGTCAAGCTCGGGCATCTCTACAGGGATCCACACAAACAGGTCAGCATTCTCCCTGAGGCAGGCTTTCAGCTGCTTCCTCGCCAAGTCGGGAATCCCCATACCGATCTTCACGCTCTTGTCGGGGTCGTTACTGAGAGTGATGAGCTCGAAGTCGCCATCCAGAATGGGGTGTATGGGATGAAGTAGCTTCCCGTTGTTACCATTTGCTGGAGGTGCGTCTGACACTGCTTCATTTTGCTTCTGCTTGCTGGGAAAGAGGCTATTGAGGTCGATCGAGTTGACCCGCGGCAAATGCTTATGCTTCTCGATGCAGAACGACTTGCTGGAATTCTTGGGCGTGATGTTGATTGAGTTCATCCCCTTTATGGCCGCCTCAAAGCATCTTCTGGCAGCTTCAATCTCCCTGTGGAGGGTGAAGACATAACCTCTGGCCGTGTAGTACTTCATCTTCAGATGGACTGTGGACGGTACTACGGTCAGCTCGGCCAGATTAAGCCTCCCCAGAATGCACTAGCATAGTGAGGGGTACTCTATCACCAAGAAGCAGACCTTAACCTGCTTGGAAGTCTCCTCGGATCCGAAAGTGACGAGCAGCTCCACGTAGCCCCATGGCGTCGTCGTGGTGTCGTTAAAGCCCTGTAAATCGGAGCTGACATACGGAGTCAGGTGGCTTTCATCGAGTTGGAGAGTGGTAAAGAGGTGAGCATACATTATGTCAACCGAGCTCCCCTGGTCGACGAGGATGCGGCGAACGTTAAAGTTCGTCGTCTGGGCTCTGATCAACAGAGAGATGCTGGAAATGGGGGCACCACCTGGTAGCTCTTCGAGGTAGAAGGTGATCGGGTTTGATTTAAACTTGAATCTGTCGAGGGTGGCGTTCTGCTTCGAGCTTTTGTTGATAAGCTCGTTAAACTTCCTCTTGACTGACCCCACTAAGAGTATGTTGAACCCTCCATCAGATATGACCATCACAATGGGGAAGCTCTCCCATGGGCTGCAAGCGGACAAAGGTGTGTTGGTCTCGTAGGGGAGGTAGAAGTCCTCCGATCGGGAGACACACAGAGCGACCTGCAGTCCAATATCGTTAAAGGGTAATCTATCATCGCGTCGATGCTCTCAATATGGTCGTCCGGGTCTGTCATACCATCGTAGGTCTCCAGACTCAATGGTTTCTCCATCTCGATGGGGAGGTGAGTCTCCATGGTGGCCCTAGACAGTGGAGTGTGGGGGTCGTACTGAGGGCTCCCGCCGTGACGTGGAGAATTTCTCTGTCGACTCCTCGGTTTTCCCGTCAATTTAGCTTCTCTTGGGAGCCGAGGAGCGTCGCTCCTTCTAGGGAAGACTGAGGTCGCGCTTATGGGTTGCTACAGGCTGGAGCCTTTCTAGTCGTGGGCGACATCCATATTACCGTGGCAAAGGGATTCGAGATTCGTCTTGTTGTTGTCTTTGCGAGGGAGAAAGGGGACGTGTTTCTCGTTGTCTGGGGGACGAGCTGCGTGAAACTGAGCGCCTATGTCTCCACGGAAGAGAGCGTGACTGTCGTTCCTTTTTCAGCATCCCGATTTGTTCTTTTTCTTAGAACATCATTAGGTTTGTCTAGTTGATCACCGCAAATAAGGCCATCATGGTCGGGTCGGCGTTGGGCGACACAGGAATGGGTTGGAAAAAAATTGGACTGTCAAATCGTTGGGCGGCATTGTTGGCCGCATCATTAGAGTATGGAGAGGCGGTGCGCCCATCCCTTGGGTCATCCTCCTCGACGGGGAGAACCATGTCGGGATCATGGTCGTCGTCGTTGGTGAAGGTGGTGAAAACGGTTTCATGGAGGTTATCTGTAAGTTCAGAGTATGCCTAAGAGGGGGGGGGGGGGGTGAATTAGGCTTATAAAGACTTTTTCATATTTTTGGTTTTCTTTAATTTTTCTTTGGTTATGTTCTTGGTGATGGATGCAGTAGAAAGCATAAAGAAAGTGGACACCAAGATTTATAGTGGTTCCCTTCATAATCCGAAGGTACTCCACTCCCCTTTCCACATGAAAGAGAGTTTTCACTATTGTTTTAGAAAGTATAACATATCACACCATCAACTGGTGAGACCTACAATCTAACAACAAAAACAAACTAGTGTGCAAGAACAATCCTCTTGCAAAACACTAACCCTTGTGTCCAACAATCCTGGATCACAAGTCACAACAGACTATTCTGTAATTCTTTTTGTAATTTGAGAGTACAATAGTAATATCAATACAAATATTGATCTTCTCCTTTAATCAAAATTCACAACTTAATCTCAATACAAGTGTTCAAACAAATGGATGTGAAAGGCTATGCAAGTATGAACACTTTTTGAATGTATTTGAAATTATTTGAAAAGTAGTGAATATGATTCAATGATTGTTTTTGAAAATTGTTGGAGGTGTTTTTTAATTTGAAATTATCAGAATTTATATCATCCAAAACACCATTTCAAAAGGGTACGTTAAAGTAAAATTCAAAAGATGAAATGGTATAACAATTACTCAATGTTTGAATTCAAAACAAAGCAATTTTTCAGAAAACGTTCAGTGTTAATCGGTTAACCTATATGGTTAATCGGTTAACACTGGAACGTTAGGCCAAAAAATTTAAGTTTTAAAATGGTTAACCGGTTAACCCATATGGTTAATCGGTTAACACTGTTATTTTTCAGAAAAATACTTAATAAAACAATGTTATATCAATTCCAATTGTTTCAAAAACATGTTCATGCATTATGATCAAATAAAAAATGATTTGAATACTTGTATATCAATTAAATTAGAGAATTTTGATATACCATAGCTTGTGTCCAAGTCTTGAAAGATGATCGAGCAAATGTACATGAAGCTTGAATGTTGATCACTTCCATAATACTTTGATCTTGGTCTTTTGAAAGCTTTTGACTTTTTGCACAGATGAAATGATCTTGAGTCTTGTTGTTGTTGTCATCAAAACCTTGAAACCTTGAGATGAAGCATGCTTCTACATTATCGTCAATGTGTGGGCTGACCTTGATCGATGGAAGTTGAGATACTTTTTGGTTCTTTGGTTTCTAAGGAAGAAAGAATGGGAAAGCAAGAGTTCTCACAAACGGCACCACCGATCTTACCGGACCAAAAAAAGATCAGCGACTAGCAACACGTCGTGAGCTTCTAGTTTTTCGGTGGAGGTGAAGAGGAAGGGGTGTACCTACAAGGCACTCTGATGCTAAAGTAAGTTTCAGTGGAAGAAAGAAAGCAAGTACATAAGTGTAGAAAGTTAGAGTATCTGACCATCTAGTGAAAGAGGATATTTATAATGTTCCCCCAGCGCTGGGTCAATGGTTATCTGCATTGGGTTGGATCATTGGACCCAATACGAATAACTGCAAGGATTTACATGACGTAGTAAAGACCAACATGTGGTCTTCATCCTGGTCCAATTGCCTCGTGAACTTCGGAAGGTGGATGACCTATTCTCTCGGACGCTGGTAATTGGCTGATGACGTGTCCCCGCATAGGGAGCACGTGGAGACCGTGGGAAAGACATGTGAGCGCTCTCCGTGTGGGTTGAGGGATTGAACCCTCCCTGACGAGGAGTTGGGTTGGGCCGTGCCCGACGGTGGATCAACTTTTAGCCCAGTCCATAACAAATATTATCTTCAAAGATTTTAACCTGTCGGACAATAATTTACACTAATTTAATTCTTTTATTTTATGTATTAATTTATGAAAATATTAATTATTTTGTATTAATGACAACAAAAATTTATTATAAATATTTGTATTAAAAATGTTTATTGATGATTAAAGATTTTAATTTTTTTAGCTACTCCTATTTTTAGGTAGAATAATCATTGTGCAGATAAATTAATTAATTTAGATTTATCCGTTACAATATTAATTTTACGCGGCGGTCGAGTATACACTCTAATGTAAGATTTGATTTCAATAAAAATAAATTTGAATTCTCTAATTTTAAAATTATATAGGTTTGAGAGTTTGCCTTTATACCCCCTCTCATTTTTATACCTAATTTATTGGATATTTGCCTCCTAATTAAAAACTATAAACGATACAAAAATTATTTTTATTAATAAATAAATATACTACAATAGCAATTAAACTTTATCCCACAAGTCCGTACATGAATAAGTTTTCACCATAATATACAATATTTAATTAAAGATTATGTTTTTATTTAAATTATTAATTTTGATTTTTTTATTAATAAAAAATATAAATTATTAAAAAATAATTGTATGTATTTTCTATAAGTAATTAAAATATTAAAAACTTATTTTGTTATTTTTCAAACGCAGCATCCTGTGTAATATTTTATTTTATTTCTAGTATAGTTTAAATCATCTCATACAATTTTAGTTTTTAAAAAAAATAGTTTTTTCTTGATAAAAATAATTGAGATAAAATAATCAATATGTTCTACATAATGATAAATTATTTAAGAACTCAAACTTAAATTTAAATATCATCATTTATAATTAACTTTATTAATCTTGAGAACTCTGAATTATCTACCTTCTCATGAGAACCAATAGGCAAAAAAAAAAAGATAGTGATGAAAATGTTTTGTGCATTCAAGTAAAACAGATTTAACTCCCAAAAAAATGAAAATTAAAGTAGCTTTAGGAAAGTTATTATAGTATTACCTTTATCTATCCGATGTTACTTCCTTTTAAATAGGATTAAATTTGTAAAGATCATATTTATTTTTATATTTTTAGCACAATTCCTAAAAATAATAATAAAACATACTTATCTCTATGTCAAATCCCACCAAATTTTAGAAAATCTGAATTTCACATACAATAAAATTTTAAGACTTGGCTTATAGTTTATTATTAGATTTTTTTTTGTTTGGTTTAATCTTTTTAAAATTTTGATCTAAAAGTCTTCTAATGTTATATTTGTGAGTCTCAAAGAATGACGACCCTAACATTCCTGTCTAAGGGTGATGCCTCCTGGGCAGCATCCTCACAGAGCAAGAGGGCTTTTTTTTGGGATTGATGATGTGTATAATATTGTTGTTTCTCGTGTGAGTGCAATTTTCTGTTAGATGTATTTTGTATGATGTCAAAACTATGATACTTTAACATTTATGTATATTGAACGGTATCCTATGAGTTTTAATGTGCATCTTAGGATTAGGAAACATAACATCATTTTGGAAATAATTTAGAAAATGTTAGAAAAGGTTTCATGCATTAAAAACTGGTTTTATATGAAAAACAGATCTATGTGTCGACACATACATGCTATGAGTCGATACATAGCATACATTTTTTTTTTATGTGTCGACACATACGAGTTATAGGTTGACACATGTAACTCATTTTTAAAGTTTGTAGCCTCTATTTGATGTACTGACTGCATAGGTCGACACATGACCTATACAGGTCGACTCATGACTTATACAGGTCGACACATGTATCAAATATGTCGACACATGACTTACATAGATCGACACATGCAACGTGTTTTTCCTAAAATTCATGATTTTTTCAAACCTCTTGTAGTCCTTTTGCTTCTAACTTGCACAACATATATATACTTCATTCATGCATCATTTCTTTTTAGTAATTTTGAGAAAATCATATACGAAACCGAGATTTCAAATAGTGCTTTTCATCTTCAACCTTCATTCTATGCATACACACAAACAAACTACACATAATCATTTTTTGTTTGAGTGCCATCTAGAATTAGAGTTGATAACGTCCAATTTGGGTTGTTGAATTGTAAATTGGGTTTAGATCTTAGAGGGTTGCAAATAAGAAAATCAAGCTGGAATTTTCCTTCAAGATCAATTGGGGATTTGAAGATTTTGGACAAGATTACACAATTTGGATTCGATCGAGTGAAGGAGTAGCATGAGACGGTGAATCAAATTGGTAAATCTTAGGTGACAACAATTCACAATTTGCATTCGATCGAGTGAAAACTTTGAAGAAAGGGGGTCCTTGCAAAGGAGTAGTGTGAGACGGTGAATCAAATTGGTATTATTAGGTGACTTGATCAAGCTCAGATCAAGGGAAGAGAAAGTGTTAGAATCAACATCAAATATATAGTTTGTGGGATTGTATTGCTACATTTCTCTTGTAAACTACTTTTGCAAAGTAAGGTTAATTTTCATGATCTCAATTCAAGTTCAAATTGAGGGCAGACATACCCATAGCGAGGCCGATTGGAAAACTGCCTAAACAAATTCTTATGTACTCTCTCTATCTCTTTTATTTTTCATTTACAAATTGTTGAATTCTTCGATTGTGCGATCAATACGTTTAGTTAATCTTTTAATAAAGTTTTGAAAAATATTTTGTTGAGTTGATCAGAATCTATTTGATTGTGGTTGGATTTGCAAAACACTAAAATCATACAAAATTATAAATGAAATTGATTGCATACAAGGTGTTTGATAATTTGTCTCAATTACGTTTTTGTGTATTTTGTCATTGGAAATACCTTTAATTTTTTTGTAGCATTCAAGTGATTGTGATTAAAAGCATATTGATTTATTTGTTTATCATTATCATCGATATATTCGAGCTTTTCGATAGCAGTTCGGTTTAGACGATTCGATCTGGGTCACTTTCGCTAGCCGTTAAATTTTTTCAAAAGAATTTTTTTTTTGTAAAGTTTTTTATACTTGGGAGCTATTCACTCACCTTTAGATAAGTCGCCTTTGTCTAACATCCTGTTATTCAGAGGAGAAGGAATCCACCACGATTCTCTGGAGAATAGGTGGTCAACAATCTCTCTTAGTCTTGAGTGAGTGGTTGTCGCCCCATGTGTTTCTCAAATCCTAAGCCCAAAAACCCTCAATATATACTTTTTCCCCAATAGGAGAAAGGAAATCCTAAGCCCCAAAACCCTCAATATATACTTTTTCCCCAATAGGAGAAAAGAAATCCTAACTCATACGCTTATACACAAGCAACCAACACATATATAGAATCACTCACCTCACGTGAGCAAGTCTTCTAAATCACCATAAACATCAGCGTACAGGACTTCTTGCCACTAGCCCTAACCATCACATCATCATTTGTTATAACTTATTAAGGTCTTTGAGTGCCCTTACTTTTGCAGGGATAACATGCACATTTGTATTTTTTTTACTGGTACAATCCTATTTTATATTAAATATTTTAAATAGATTTTTAAAATAATTTAAACCTAATCTTTTTATCAAATAGATTAAATTTATGAATTTTTTTGACACAACTTTTATCATAACACCTAGAATGCATGAAACCTTTAAAAAAATTATATACAAAGCTTTTTCCCCGATATTTGTTAATCTAGTTCCTATTTTATGAATATTTTAATTCCAATTTTAAAAATGTACACAACTTAGAACATTTTGCGATTTTTTTTAAGATAACGATGTATTGTATTTTATTTACCAAAATAACACAGTATTCAAAAAATTTACCAAAGTGGCTATGAATTCAACCTTGGGTTGCCATTGCAAATGGCGAATGTGTTGAAAGAGGATTTTGCAAAATATGAATTCGCCATACCATCTGGCGAATGAGGTGAAGTTGGATTGCATGCGCCATACTGATTGGCGAATCAGTACATGCTAGGGTTCCAATAATTCATTTTGATTATTTTTTTATATTCATTTAATGTTTTTAAAAAATAAAAACAATTTTTTTTTTATATTTTGAATTATTGATTTTTTTTAAACATAAATATTATTAATAAACTTAAAAAAATTAGATTTAAATGTTAAAATAAATTTGTGAATTAATAATTTTAAAATAATGTGGTTTAACCTTAAAATTTATTTTTTAATTAAAAAACTTACAATAATTAGGTTTAAATAAAAATAATTTCTAATTAATTTAATAAATTTATGTTTAATAAACAAAAAACTTAAATTGGTTTAAATACAAAATAAAAATACACTGTTGAGCAAATTTTGAGTGTATAAATGTTGTAAGGTTATTTAAGTCATATCATATAGGGTACGTACTATTTTTTTTACTATAAATACGACCGCAAACACATGTATGTTTTCACAACATTATATCCCAAAAGACTAAAGTGTTAGTGCAGTTCGAGTTAAGTGGAGTCTAGAATGTCTGCATTTCTAAATCAACGTTCTTCGTCGTCGTCATCAGCATCGGAGGAACCTTTTCCAACGTTCGATCTAATGAAAAGAAATGCCCTAGTTGTGTTTTCAGCAACAAAGCCTCTGATGAAGGTGCTCATCTGGAATACGCAGACGTTGGAACACTTGCACAGGGAACTGAACCGCTGGCTAGAAGGAGACATTGGTCTAGGAGAAAAGATTAGGAAAATTGAGAGGCTGGTCGAGGAGACCGGGAGAAACGGAGTTACTTGTGAATGGAGAAAAGTGGAAAATGATGACGGTGCCCTTGTGATGATGTTGACAACCAAGAAGATAAAGTTGATGGTCGTGATATCGTAGACGCTTTGGTGCAGTGTTCTGTTTAGGTCTTTACGTTGTTGTTATGTTTGTTTAATTTATGTTGCCTTCGCGCAGTGTTCTGTTGTCATATTGTTGTTGTGTCAGTTAACTATGGTTTTAATTGATTGAAACCTGGTATTATTCGAATGAAATTTGCTATTAATCTTATAAAAGTTGCTATTAATCGAATGGAATTTGATATTGATTTAACGGGACAAGATTAAATATGAAACTATGTTCTGCTGCTTGATCCTACGTTAGGACATTTTGTTCGATTGTGTCCTGGTTGCCGACACGAACTACACAATTTCACCAGCTTGTCTGCGGTATCCATCTCAGTTCGAATGCGCGTGCTGTTAGGCCGACTCTTCTTCTGTTAGTTCGAATGTGGGTTCAGTTAGTGCATATCCCACGTTCACAACCTTCTTTCGCAGCGTCCTATCCTTGATTTTGCGCATGAAATTTTGGGCAATATGCCTTATGCAATACGTGGGTCGAGGGAGGATCCTGCCAACCGTTGTCATGGTTGTTGTATGCACTCTCGATGGATGGGTTTCGATCGGAGATCAAACATAAGTTTGGCTGTGGAGACACGTAAGAGCGGAGGTTTTTTAAGAAAAAACTCCAACCCCTAGCAGTCTCCCCTTCTACTATGACGAAGGCTTTTGGAAAAATGTTGTTGTTCTCGTCCTGTGCCACTGCCATGAGAAGTGTGCCCTTATATTTCCCGTATAACCATGTTCCGTCAATTTGAATTATAGGTTTACAAAATGCAAACCCTTTGATGCATGGTTCGAACGCCCAAAAGACTCTGTGGAAAATTCCATTTCCAGCAACACAAGTCCCATCTGGTGTACAAGCAGGCATCGTCTCCAATATTGCAACAGTTCCTGGTGAGTAGTGTTTAAGGGCCACCAGGAATTTAGGAAGTTCCTTGTACGACTCCTCCCAATTTCCAAACACCCTTTCAACCGCTTTAGTCCTGGCAATCCAGGATTTTCAGTACGAAGGAGTGTAGTTGTACCTTTGTACCTTATGTGCAATTATGGTACTCACCTTCAAAGACGGATTGTCGCTAACAACTGAAAGAATCTCATCACAAATCAATTTAGAGCTGAGTTTGCGATGGTCTTGTATCGGATTCGAAATTATACAACTGTGGGACGGACCCATTGACCCTATCTTCCAGGAATCGCTTCTCTTCCTGAAAGATGCTGTTAATCGGAACAGGCACTCCTTGTTACGACAATAGATCGTATACCGCGTCGAATTTGTCCGATCGACTCTGTAGTCAGCTGACAACTCCATGTGAAACTGTTTGATAGCCCGGACACAACCTTCTTTCGTACCAAACTCGTCACCCTCTTTTAGTTGCTCCCCTGTTGTGTAGTTGGGGTTGTAGAAAACATCCCTCGAGGGTTCATCAGCACCTAAGGCGATAGTAGTCATGTGTTGAGGTGGACAATATACATTGCCAGGTTGAACTTCATCCTCTGGATTGTTCATCATCTCGTCAACAGTGACTTCATTTGCTTCTTCTTCTTCGTCGACGACATCAACTTCAGGGTGTTCATCTTCCTCATCGCAAAAAACTTGAGACGAATCAAGTTGCTGAGACAGTTGTTGTTGTTGTAACGTAACATATAACACGATATCTGCGAATCCGGAATACTCGTGACTGCGGAACATGTTACGCATGTCTTCATCGTCTCGCACCTTTAAAGGGAAAAATTTGCAAGAATCAGGTCCGCCAAAAAATACTGGGTTTTTGTATATTATTTGCCCAACTGGACCACATTGCAGTTTTTTTTCGATTCTTGACTTCAGGTGTAAAAAATTAGACCTTCTGTCAATTAAAAATTTTGTAACATCCGTGTTTTTGAAATTGTATCCCGACACTTCACAATCGAAAACTTCACCGTTCAGATGAGCGGAAATCACATATTGTGGTGTTTGAGACATAACAAAAATTGTGGTGTTTGACTGTTTGACTGTTTGAATGTTTGAGTGTTTGAATGTTTGAGTGTTTGAATGTTTGAGTGTTTGAGTGTTTGAGCGTGTGAGTGTTTGATTATTTAAAGAGTTTAAAGGCTTTATAAAATGGGCTGAGTGTTTGATAAAGAGTTTAAACATTTTTTTTACATGTAACAACAATGAACTTTGTAATTTTTACATGTATCAGTAAAGATTTTTTTCACATGAATCAATGACCAAATGACCATGCATGCAGTACACTTGTCACGCGTGCTCCACAATCAATCTCATGACAATGAACAAAACACTTGATAAGACGTGACACTGCAAAGTTCTGCTTTCACATGTGATACCGCATCAGGAATCTCTGCCTTTCACTTGTCACACATGCTTCACAATTAATGACACGCATCAGGAATCAATGCATGTGTTTGCAACCATCAGAACCTATCATACATAAAAAACAATAACTCTTTAATTAAGAAAAAACCATAATATGCAAAAAACAAAATATGACCCATAATATGACGTGACAATGCAAAGTTCTGCTTTCACATGTGATACCACATCAGGAATCTCTGCCTCTCAATTATCGTGCATGCTTCACAATCAATGACATGCAGCCTGTTTGATTAGACGAGACAATGAAGGAATCTCCTTTCCACATGTGATCCTGCATCCACCATGCTTGATTAGACAAGACACTGCATCATGACATTAGTCCAACATGCATTTACATCACATGCATCATGACATTAGTCCAACATGCATTTACACAACACATGCATGACGACACACGTCCACCAAGCTCTTACACAACATATTCTTCAAGCCACTTGTGAAGCACGCATTTACAACATATCAGATCGTTGAATATAAATATAGGGTCTTTACCCATCAAATTCTACTCACACTTAAATTCTCATACTCTCAAATCTCAAACTCTCAACTCTCAACTCTCAACCTCTTAACTCTCAACCTCTCAACTCTCAAACTCCCAAGTCTCCATCTCTAAATCTCAACAGCCCAAACGACAATGTCTCTACTGATCATGGGTGACTCGCACAGAGGGACGGCTGAAAACATCGCTGAGTTTGTAAGTCCTTTGTTCTTGTCTATGTTTACAATTTTGTCTAAAAAAACGTTAGTAATTTTACTTCTTCTCTAACGTAACATTCATTATTCTGCAGGATGTATCAAGGTTTCGATGTCGTGTGCATGATTACATACCACACGACCCGCTCATTTTGGACTACCTTACTCATTGTGGATTTAGTGATTTGATCAAAATCAAATCTTATTCCCTCGACATGAAATTTATTCTAGCATTGTTAGAACGCTGGAGACCGGAGACACATACATTTCACCTACCTTTTGGTGAGTGTACTGTGACTCTTTAGGACGTTTACATGTTGCTCGGCCTACACATTAATGGTAAGGCCGTCAACGGCAAAGTTGGTGTCCCTGACCAACTTTGCGAAGATTTATTAGGCGCCCCTCTTTGTACGGACGGACCTCAGGCGGAAAGCGAGGGCCGCCCGAGGGGTCAGGGAATAAATTTAAAATACCTTAGAGAACAATACAACCATATTGTCTTAACTGATGATAGCACCGAGTTTGAGAAAATACAAAAAACTCGGTGCTATATTATGATTTTATTCAGGCACTTTTTATTTCCAGATGGCACTGGAAATACCGTCCATACTATGTATTTACCATTATTGCAGAATATTAACAAAGTGTGTGAATATAGCTGGGGATCAGCTGTCCTCGCCCATCTATATAGCGCACTTTGTAAAACTTCAAAAAAAAATTCCTGCACTTTTTATGGTTGTGCGTATCTTCTGTAAGCGTGGGGTTGGTCTAGGATGCCAATGCTTGCTCCAATAAACAGGAATTCGTTTACGTTCCCGTACGCCAACAAGTAAGTATCTTTTCAAGATAATTTAGCAACTACATATTCTTTTGCAGTTAATAATTTCTGAGATGTGTTTATTTTTTTAGGT
This sequence comes from Lathyrus sativus, assembly GCA_963859935.3. Lineage (NCBI taxonomy): Eukaryota > Viridiplantae > Streptophyta > Magnoliopsida > Fabales > Fabaceae > Lathyrus > Lathyrus sativus. The sequence continues at coordinate 16,372,242 of OZ012735.1, forward strand.
GGTCTGTTCCAGGGATGAATTATCAGAGATGTCCAAGGCACTCTATAATTCAATACCGCAACCTAATCGACCACCTTGGGCCAGATGATGTAAGTTATTTACCATTAATTTTTTTTAATGTATATGTGATGACACGAAATCATATAGATGTTTTATGCATAATTCGACTAAAAGCTAACCGTTTTCGATCCGATTTCGGGTTATTTCCGTGTATTTGTCTGATGTTTTTGCAGGTAATCAACGATCACGTCTAAACAAGGCAACATGAAGAAAAGAAGCAATCCCAGATGAAATATGGACGAAAAAGGAGTGAAAACACAATGAAAAGCGCAGCAGACTGTTTTTGCTGATGTGACGACCGTCACAGATGCATGACGACCGTCACACGGGTGACGACCGTCACACCTTGTGACGACCGTCATGCAGGCAAAAACGCCCCACTCAGATTACACGTCAAAAGAGCAGTTCCAATTCCCATTAAGTGGACCACTACTCCCTAAATTATCTGCCTCAAGGTCCATCATCCTCAGAGATAACCGTTGGGATTCCACTTCTATAAAAAGGGAAGCAGGGGACTTCAAAAAGGGTGTTGCATTCATACCACGAAGTGCTGCCGAATTTAATTTCCAGAGCAATTTACTTTCCAGTTTTTATCTGTATTCATTTCCCTTTACATTTCCTTATTCCCATTTCCGCTCTTTTGTAATTGCTATTGTACTGTACAATCAAATTGGCACTAAAGACCAGAATCCTGCCAACATCTGTGGAGGATCTGCCCAAAGGCCAATTGGCATATTTACAGGTTTTCATTTTGATCGACTTCTGTTTTATTATAATGCAATTTATTATTTATTATTCTTATTTATATTTTGTTTTTCCCAATTCCATGTCTAGTTAAACTTAGGTAATCGATATGTAGTAATAATTCGAATGGGATTTGATAACTCTTGTTTGAAAACTTTCTTTTCACAAAAATAATCTATGGTCTAAGTGTTTAAAATTGATTCACTGAATAAACTTCGTCGCGAAAGCGAGAACTTATTTAAAAGTAGTTTTGCCACGAAAGTGGGAAATTAATTAAGATACGAACCAACAAGCGAAAGCTGCGGTAAGGTCAGATAGTAAACACTAGGCATTTGTTTTAATAACAGCGAAAGCACTTTAAAACGAATTAGAACTTAGAGATTTCCAAAAAATGATTTTAACCCCGAACGGAATACGAAAGTATACGTTTGGCCCTTAGGATTATGATTAGCGTCAATAACCTTCGTGAGACGAGAGTCTTCAAATCTCCATTTTCTGCTTAAATAAACTGTGAAAACTATTTCATACACCAGTAATTTATCAAATCCCTGAAGAACACAATTACTACGTATCAATTCAATTAATTAAAATCTAAATAGTAATCTTAGTTCCCTTTTTAGTGACAAATCTTATTCCCTTAAACATATTCTACCTAGCTAAACATAGTAACTCCCGAGAACACTAGTTTGATTACGAGTCCCTGTGGGATCGATATCTTTTATTACTACGCGATAGATTGTGCACTTGCAGTTAGTTGTATTAGACATAGAAAGTTGTGATCAAGTTTTTGGCGCCGTTGCCGGGGACCCATTTAGTCAATAGTGTAACCTTCTGCTACACCGTATAGACTAGGTAAACAATTTTCATTTTTCCTCTACTAGTTCTATCGATTGTATGCCAAGAAATCGCCCGCAAAGCGATATCGTAAAACCTTCAGTCGCAGAACTAGAACGCTTCTTACATTTAAGAAGTAGAATCATTGAGTACCAACTCAAACAACTCAAACATAACACTCCCGGACCTCTCACTCCCATTCCCAAATCAGAAGAAGAAGAACCAGAGATGGCTGAAGGACCTCCGAACAAACCGCTGAAGGCATACGCTACACCATCTCAGATGGAGCCTAGAAGTAGCATTGCTGCCCCAGCTATTACCTGAAATGATTTTGAGCTGAAACCATCATTGCTGTCGGCTGTACAACAAAACCAATTCTCAGGAAACGCAACTGAGGATCCGAACGAACATCTAACGAAGTTTGTACAATACACAAACACGGTGAAAGCAAATGGAGTAACTCCAGACGCGATAAGACTTCGTCTTTTCCCATTCTCTCTTAGAGACAGAGCATGGACATGGTTACAATCGTTACCATCCAACTCCGTTACGACGTGGGAGCAATTGAAGAACCTCTTCTTAGCGAGATATTTTCCACCAAGCAAAACTGCTATGCTTAGAGCTCAAATCAACGGATTTCGACAAAAAGATACTGAATCTCTTTACGAAGCATGGGAACGATTCAAAGATATGATGAGAACATGTCCTCACCACGGTCTAGAAGACTGGGTGACAATCCATACTTTCTATAATGGGCTTCTATACAATACTAGATTGACAATAGACGCTGCCGCGGGCGGTGCACTTATGGATAAGCCATACGATGAAGCCTATCAATTAATAGAAAACATGTCACAAAACCATTGCCAATGGGGAGGTGAACGCACTCCAACTGAGAAAACCACAGCGAAAGGTGGGATGTACGAAATCAGCAGCCTTGAAAAGTTCAATGCTAAAGTAGATGCTCTAGCACAGAAGATCGATATTCTGACCGTTAACCCCACTGCAACTGTCGCTGCAGTAACTCCAAATTGCGAGTTATGCGGAAGCACCACTCATAATGCACCCGAATGCCCATTGCTAGCCGGAATTCCGCCAGACCAGGTAAATTATGCTCAAGGAAATCCCTACGCAAATACCTACAACCCAGGTTGGCGAAATCATCCAAACTTTTCTTACAAAAGCGAAAATGCATTGCAAATGCCTACTGCTCCGCAAGGATATCAGAAACCAGCTGCTCAGAATGCACCTAGGAAATCTAACCTCGAATTGATGCTGGAAAAGTTCATAGCTACTCAAGCTCAAACGAACAAAGAATTCCTAAATCAAAACATACACACTAGCGAGCAAATTAAACAGTTGACAGGAAAAGTAGACGCTTTAGCCACCCACAACAAAATGTTAGAAACTCAGATATCACAAGTGGCTCAACAACAAGCATCTGCTGCCGCACCTGCTGGCACATTTCCTGGACAACCCGAACAGAATCCCAAAGGCCAAGCAAATGTTGTGATACTAAGAAGTGGAAAAGAATTGGACGAACCGATCGATCCGAGGACCGAAAACTCAGCCATGCAACAGAAGCCAACTGAACAAGTGTCGCTACTGCGAAAATCGGCGCCGGCTTGACAGGAGAGTCGCCACCGTGCGTTATTTATCCCTCAGAGCGGGAAAGGAAACGCTCGAAGTAAACCTCGCAAAGACGGGAAAAGGTATGGTCATCGCAACCAAAACCTGGATTCGGGAGTCGGTTACGCAAGGGGAAGGTATTAGCACCCCTCACGTCCGTCGTACTCGACGGGATCCACGCTTGGTGTTTATAGGTAAAAGGGTGTATTATCTATCTACGCTACTGGCTGGTCTGAAAAGAAAATAAAAGGACAGGACTCGACAGAACATACGGTGTTCTGGGCCTACGTATTCCCTCGTGCAATGGGAAAGTCAGAGTCAACGTAGTTCGACTGCCTACGTCTAAACGGGGGAAAGATTGCTCGCCAGGACATCGCGTCCTATGCCTACGTACTTTCATCTGAAATGAAAGATCAGAGCAAACGTAGTTCGGCTAACTACGGGTAAACAGGGGTTCTCACACAGCAGTGAGAAAACAAACTGGTCCTAAAGGCTCGGGAACCTACAAATACGATCTGGTCTCAACTGCACTCGGGCAAGAGAAAGGGATAACAATTAGTCGTTAGCGGGAAAGTCTCGATCGCACAGCCGCGAGAGAACAAAGGTTAGTTGTTAGTGTGCTCGCTAGGATATCGCATCCTATGCCTACATATCTTCGTCTGGAACGAAGAATCAGAGCAGCTGTAGTTCAGCTAACTACGGATCAAGCTACTCAAAAGCTCCTACAGAAAGGAAAGGGAAACCCTAGAACTATAGCTGAGAAACAGGGGAATCTACCTACTGCTACCACACCTGGTTGACCATTCTAATGTCTATCATAACAACTCCGCAGCGGAGAAGTCAGAGCTCCTAAGGGATCATGGCAACAGGATTAAACCACAAACAGGAAACTGCAATGTAAAGGAATACTGAAAATATGCATGAATGCAACAGCTAAACGAACAAGGCACAGAGGCCGCAAACCACAAAGGCAAGGGAGCTCAGCTCTACCAAATACCAACAAGCAAAGCCACGCAATAACAAACAAGCAGAAGGAGGACCACCTCAACTTCTCATGCACACAAATTCTACTTCTAAGATGCACCTACTCAGCAACTATCTAGATGAACCTAAGTCTAATGCAACACAATATCACACAAGTCAAACAACACAAAGAGACTAACCCTGACCAGGGCTTCGAACAAACCTGAAACAATCTCCTAATCTAGCTCTAAACAGAACTCCATACAATACCCTAAGCAGGGATCTAAGCAAACACCTAATCAAAACCCTAAGCAAGGATCTAAACAAACTCCTAGGCAAAAGGAATCAATCCCATTCTCCAAGCTTCAGAACAAACTTACCAGAGAAAGGAAGCTAAGCAGACAAGCCCATAGTGCTTTCCTCAGGAAAGTACCAGGAGGTTACTACTCAGGAGTCATATCCTATGCGGCTCGACAACTGTGATCAGTTTACATCCCTCCTCCGGAGAGATTAAACTCACATGAAGGCTCCGGCGTCACTGGATATTTGGGAAAGAACCTATATGCACTAAGGGAACTAAGTGAGCAGGCTCAGAGGACCTTCCTCAGGAAAGTACTAGGAGGCTGACACTTAGGAATCGTATCCTACGTGGCTCAACAACTGTGATCAGTCTATATTCCTCCTCAGGAGGAATTAAACTCACAAGTCGGCTCCAACATCACTGGACACTTAAGAAGTCCTAGACAAACTACTGGAACTAAGTGAATAGACCCATAGGACCTTCCTCAGGAAAGTGCTAAGGGGCTTCCACTTAGGAATTGTATCCCATGTGGCTCAACGACAAGTGATCAGTTTATATTCCTCCTCAGGAGAAATTAAACTCACAAGTCGGCTCCGACATCATTGGATACTTACGAAGGAGGTGAGAAGAAAGAATGAAGGTCATTCATAGTGCCTTCCTCAGGAAAGTACCATAAACTCCCTTCAAACTCCAGGATCTCGAACCTCACAAACAGACAACAAGCTCCTAGACTAAGCCTCAATCCAATGCATCTCTGCAAGCTCCAACAGGACCTCAATCAGCTCCCACCTTCAAGAAGAACCCACAGGCCAACAAACTACAAAAGACTATCTCTGAAGTTCAACCACAGTTGAACTTCAAAGTCAGAAGTCATCAAGACTTCTCCTATCTTCAGGCTCAGACAAATCCTATCAGAATACTCTATAAAAATCTAACAAAAATCTAATGGGAGACCTACATGGCTCTAGGATAACATACTAAAAAAAATCAGAATAAAATTCAACACCAGATGAAAGAACTAAAAATCAGCAGCACAGACATATCAAACAGACCAGTTTACTCAAACATCAATAACAGTGAAAAAATGCAATTAAAATAAAAATGCATGATTAAGCTAATATTTTTGTACTATAAAATTCTACACTGACTTACGAGTCTACAGAAAAAAGAACGGAATTATTTGACTAATTCTACCATTTTTTATGAATTTTCTTAATGACATGCATGCATTAGAAATATTAAAAACAATCAATTAAAATGGAAAATATGCAAAAATAGCAAACAAAAAAATAAAATGACAATTTTATTTTTATTTGATTTTCCTAACATTTTCATGAGATGGATGGAAAAAGAATTATTAAAAAAACCACAATTATTTACATTTTTTCTATGAATTATTTGATATGCACAAACAAAAGAAATTGAAATAAAATTGAAATATGGCTGGGGGTTTAAACAGCAGGGAAATCTAGCTATTATTCATTGGGCCCTGATTCTGGGAGGTACTAAAAGCAGTTGGGCGCAGGGCCCAGATTCTGAAATCAAACAAATCAAAAAGAAAAAACCTATGGGGGTGCAGCGTTAGCAATATTTCAGTTTATTCTCAATGGGCTTACGCCCAGGGGGTGTTGAAAGTAAATCTGGGGCCTAAGGCCCAATCCATCATTCAGATCCTCACACACGCTGGGGGGGGTTGAGCAACTGGGAGGTGTATGCGCAGCAAACACACTTGGGCCTAAGCCCAGTCCGATCAAACCCTAATCCAGCATTCAGTTAACAAAACCTAAATCATCCCCCCAAATACCTTGGGTACTGTTCACCTTAACCTCTAACGCCGCTCTGCTCGTTCATCTCCCTCACTCCCTCTGCAACTCACTCAACCCAGCAAACCCTAAACGAAACCAGACCTGCAACTCAATCCGACCTAAACCTAAACAAACCCTAACTCAAACCTAAATTCAATCTAGTCTCCAAATCAAGACGAAATGAATCCATACATTCAACAATCCACAACGAGATGCGAGTAAGAATCGAAGGGCAACATACCTGGAGGTGGAATACGAGCAAATTTGAGGTGTTCTCTTGATGATTTCAACAACTCACGCGAAGATCTTGATGAGAGTTCCTAAGAACTTCTTTGGAGGTTGTTGCCGTCTTCTGAACAAGCACCGAGGAACTCAACGAGTTCTTGGAGATCTGGAAACGAAGGAAGGTTGAAGGCGCTCTGGAGATGGCGTTCTGGAGATATTGTGTGAAGATTGATGTGAGAAGACGAAGTTGTTGATTTCTGGAAAAAATTCGTATGATGGAGGATGAAGATATTTCTGGAAAATCGTTGATGGAGGGCGAAGATTTAGGGTTTCTGGAGAAGTTTGCACGAAGGTTGTTGAAGGTTGGACGAATTGATGGAGTGGATTCTGGAGGAGTTGATGGAGTATGAAGTTCAATGGTGGTTTCTGGGAATTAGGGTTGAAGGTGATGAGTTTCTGGAAATTTTGGTTGAAGATGATGAAGGTTCAATGCGTTTCTGGAAAACGTGGTTGAAGGTGATGAAGGCGGAAGGGAGGAGATCGGAGGAAGAGGATGGAATCTGGGTTTGGAGGGAGTTCTGGTGAGTTTTCCGGTAGAGGACGGTCGCCGGAGTACATGCACGGCGGCCGGAGTGGTTTCACGGTGAAGCGTGGGGAGCAAGACGCGTGGTGGTAGACGAGCTCTGCATGTGGGACACGCGTCCCACGCGTGGCTGAGGGAGAGACGGTGAGGGATACGCGTGGCGCTCTGGGAAACGGAAAGGTGGGTCCTCTTGCTGCGCAACACGTGTCAGCTTATATACCCTGGAAATGCGTGGGAAGCTTCTAGAATCTCCTGGAATCTGCTGGACAAACTGGACTTGTTTTTGGACAATCTGAATCATTTTGAATTGGGCCTTTGCAAAAAACGCCTCACTGGGCCCATACGAAAAATGAATCAAAAAAACTGTAAAATATTAATTAACTAAATCTGATTAACACTAATAATCCTAATTAAATCTAAAAACAACAATTAACCTAATTAAAAAAGTGATTAAAACTCTAATTATCCTAATTAAGTCTAAATCAACCTAATTAAATCTAAAACTCAATTAAGATCTAATTATCTCTAACAATTCAATTAATCCTAATTAAATTCTAAAAAATGATTAAACTAATTAAACCCTAAACTTTCACTAATTCTCTATTAAAATCCTATTATCATTTAATACCAATTAAAATCTATCATTAACAAAAGAAAAAAAAACTATATTATTTCATATTTCCTAAAAATATTAAAATCTATTTTAAAATCTATAGAAAATTCTAAAAATGATTTAAAAAATCTTATAAAATCCTAAAAAGAGAATTAAGCTATTAAAATATTCAAAAACCCTATTTAAATTCCAGAAAAAATTATAAAGCCTATTAAAAATTCCCACAAGCCTATGAAAATCCTAAAAATGCAGATGAATGCAAATGACCCCCATAAAAGCGCACGAGACCAGATCGAATCGAACGGAGATCCCCGGGCATCAGAACATCCTTAAAATCACTGAAAAATCACCGAGGAGCGCACAATTTCCTGAAAATAAAACCCCGACAATCTGGACTGGATCTGCCACATTTGATAGACAAAAATCAAGCTGTAAACTCTGATATCCCCTGCTTGCGCACAAAAATCATACATCTGAGCTGTGAATATGAATTTAAACCATGAGTCAGATAGGAGAATCGGTTGGTCAAATTTTAGGGTGCAACAGCTGCCCCTATTCAAGCGACTTGGACCTGAAGGGTTTGAAGAGCACTCAGCCTTCAAACATTCAGAGGTACGAGACGGTTGAATACAAATAAAACCCGAAAATTTGCCAACCGCGAGCATATACTGTTAACTGCTTGGAGAATAAAGTCCAGAAAACCGAGTCCAGTCATTGCGGCACCAAACTGATTGATCATCTGATAAAGAACTCCTGATTGAATACCCGTTGCTTGTGATACCCCATGTAACAAACCCTGATGGTTGCAACAACATACTTGATTCTTTCACATTGCCTACTGATAGGCAGGAAGAAATATACTCACATCGCCCAAAGATGGACGGGAAGACACCTTGATTGAATACTCACTTCGTCTAATGATAGACGGAAAGACAACATTAATCTCCATATTCGCATCGTCTAAGGGTAGACGGCATCATCCTGATTGATGAACAACTCATTATTCCCATCGTCTAAGGGTAGACGGCATCCTCCTGATTGATGAACAAATCATTATTCCCATCGTCTAAGGGTAGACGGCATCCTCCTGATTGATGAACAAATCATTATTCTCATCGTCTAAGGGTAGACGGGATCATCCTGATTGATGAACAACTCATTATTCACATCGTCTAAGGGTAGACGGGATCATCCTGATTGATGAACAACTCATTATTCACATCGTCTAAGGGTAGACGGGATCATCCTGATTGATGAACAACTCATTATTCACATCGTCTAAGGGTAGACGGGATCATCCTGATTGATGAACAACTCATTATTCACATCGTCTAAGGGTAGACGGGATCATCCTGATTGATGAACAACTCATTATTCACATCGTCTAAGGGTAGACGGGATCATCCTGATTGATGAACAACTCATTATTCACATCGTCTAAGGGTAGACGGGATCATCCTGATTGATGAACAACTCATTATTCACATCGTCTAAGGGTAGACGGAAAGTCACCAGAATCTCCATACACACATCGTCTAAAGATAGACGGGAAGTCACCATAACGCAATTCAACACCATCCTTTGAATTTCAGAATCCTTCTGTCTACGGGAATTGATGGAGAAGTCAATATCCTTGAAGGGGCCACATCGTCAGTATGGACTGACGGGAAGAAAAAACCACCTTTTAAAGAATCATGTCGTCCATAGGAATCAACGATCACGCAAACTGAACATTCTTCGAAGAGCCTCGTCATCAATAGGGATTGATGGTCAGAAAAGTCCCTCTTAAACGTCATCTCATCCAATAACCAGAAAGAGAACCGATATTCAAAATCATTTTGAAACCCCTCAACAACTAAGGGTAGCCGGAGAAGACTCGCTGGGGAAACACCTCATCATATGTCTGATCTGGCAATAAGAAACCCGCTGAACAGTAGCTCGAAACTTCACATCGTCTGCTGACAGACGGAAAGGAAAGCCACTTGCTATAGAAACTCTATTTTGAACCCCATTGAAAATTGCCCGAAACTTCACATCGTCTATGGATAGACGGGAAGAAAAGCATATCCTGGGAGAAACCCCTTCTTGAAATCTTACTGCGATCACCCGCAACTTCACATCGTCTATGGATAGACGGGAAGAAAAGCATATCCTGGGAGAAACCCCTTCTTGAAATCTTACTGCGATCACCCGCAACTTCACATCGTCTATGGATAGACGGAAAGAAAACCACATTCGTACTCCCGACGTCTAATGATAGACGGAGAAATCCACTCATTGGGGGAACACATCGTCAATATGAATTGACGGGAAGAAAAGCTTGTCAACATCAGATGACTGACTGATCAAAGCATAATCACTGTATGATCTGAGATACAAATAACCTGCTGAACTGTCTGAATACTGTTGCTGGATAAATGCCTCTGAACTGATCACAGAGTAATTCACGCGTCATGTGAAGCTGATAGAAAACCTGACTTACGCTTTGTATGCCTATGCAAATGCTTTAATCTTTCTACAGCGTAATGCTCCATTCTAGATGGAAATGCTACGCATTTTGACAATGATATGCAGGTATGATGCAAATATGATGCATGCAATATGTTAGCAGGCTCGAGCTGCCGGAGAAGGCCGGGTACAGAAAACCACTTCAGCAAAATAAATGCTGAAGGCGAGGCCAACTTTGCTGGGGATAACCCGGATATCACTGAATCGTCCTAGCAAAATAAATGCTGGGAGGGTGAAATCAACCCTGCTGGGGATACCGGGAACTTAACCGAACACTTTGACGAAGTAATACCCTGCTGGGGAGTATAACTCCGCTGTGAAATAGCAGACGTGCTGAATATGATTGGACTCCTCTGGGGATAGCTTATCCATACCAATGACAAATTGGTCTCTGCTGGAGACAATGGAGGGAGTCCTCCCGCGCTCTGATGAAGCTCGGATCTGGAAATTGATGCGCCAACACGGATGGGCTTCACAGTAATCGCAAACTTGGATTTGAGCTCTTAAGCCATCTTACTGGGTCAGATACACCTGACGCTGGAAAATATCCTTCCTGAATATACAACCTTTTAGTGAAGAGTCAAGGGATAGTGACACAACTTCCCGCATTCATCTCGCTCTCGAAAATCGACTGCTTCTGCTCGAATAACTCTGAATGGCCTTGTAGGTACGGAGAACAACAATCCTTTCGCTTCTGATATGCCTCAGCCTACGGGACCTCTGTGGGGATAGCCCTTGAAAGAGAATCTGCAAATTTGTTCCTTGATGGCCTGATACAACATGCCTCAGCGTTCTGAACTTCTGGGAGATACCTCACCTCACCTGCTTCTCGCATAACTTTTGCGCGCTCAAGATGATCTGCCCCTGACTGCAATGACCTTGCTCCGATTATCTGATTCAGAGTAATACCTTCTGACTATGCCGTATTCACCAAATCTCAACTTGATTGCCCCAAAATAACTGACTTCGAAAAGCTGCCCTGACTGGGGATTACAATAAAGCTTGCCCCTGCTCTCGGAACATTCGGGCGCTCCACATTCTATCTTGACCATACTTTCCATTGTAGGAAGCTTTTCTGCTGTCAAGCGCTTACTCGCAAGTAAAACAAGTTGCTCTGCATAAATGATGTATTAATGCAACACATATGACAGCTTTGACATCCAATCTGTTCACTGGAAAAAAGGAAAAACAGTTTATGGCATATGATGCACAAAACATTTATCAACATCAGTACCATCATGGTAAGAGGAACCTCTTTAAGAGTCAGAATCGACGCGACCTTTACCGGAGTATGCTTTCGAAACACCCTGCTTCAATTAGGTCTTTTGAAGGTTGTAATGTGGTCAGGTTCATGGTTTTGAAAGAAAGGATAAAGGCTCAAAGTTTACTTTTAACCCACCCATTCTCCTTGATGTTCTCCGATCCTATGTTCAGCTAATTTGACCTTAGCGCTCACCTCTCAGAGGCTGAAAGATAGGAGTGATAGTTCGAGAGACTTTTGGATTTGGGGTGACAGCCACTCACCTTTCGTCTTTGACACTTGAGGTCACACGACTCGTACTTCCATCGAGGATTTTTCTTTTGATCCTTTTCATCTTTTTCATATCCCTAACTTTTGCCTGGACTGACTCCTTTTGAGTTTCTTTTGATTTTTTAGTCCAGCGGGATGCCCTCATTTTTGCCTAAGTCATTTGTTTTGAATTTTTTTCTTGACTTAGCGGGCTTTTGATTCTCTTTCATTCTTCTTTTTTCGAACAAGTCGTGTGACACTGGTTGCCTGAATCTTTGGGAATGATGTGGCTATCCCACTCTTGATTGAACCACTGTGGTCTTTTAGGTACGACCTCTAGGGATGTGATTGATCCTCGAACGGACACTCCTTTTGCAATTTGGACGCTCGGTCAAATTAGCTAACACCTACCCTGCCCCAGGTTAAGATTGAGGGTTTTTTCGTTCACAGAAAGAAACTCCTACTACAAGGCTCAAAGGGGTTGACAAGGGATTATCTTCCTTATATCTCCGGTGTTTAAGGATTTGAATCAATGCCTGTACATCATCAGCAGGTTCTATTTCAAAAGCATACAATATCGGTAGTTGCATGTCGGTCATTTTCGTCATCCTCCCCAAATTCTTCTTAACCAAGCATTGGACATTTGCAAAAACAGTTAGTGAACACGACTGGATTTAATCAAAACATGCATATTTATTTCATTATCATCAATTGAAATGGAAACAACAAGTTTTACAAGCAAGTTTACAAATTCAAACAGGAAAGCAATTACAAATGCAAAGAAATGACAAGCTAAAACAAAGAAAATATGCTAGCTCCCGAGAATTGGGCTTTTGCATCTACCCTGCTGCTGAACCAGCTATCTTTATTAGAGGCAATTCGCTGTTGTCCTGATCTGCTTTCAATCGACTCAAACAAATTATAGAGCCCTTTCTCCTTCATTCAGATGACTTGGGGACCTCTCTGCCCGAAGCTGATTGCTGCACTGTCAAGCAAATCCTGCACTTTGTGCTTAAAAGCATGGCAACCTTCTATATCGTGACCCGGGGCTCCAGAATGAAACTCACAGTGCTTGCTTGCGTCATAACCAAACGGGGGAGTTCCCGTTATTGGTGCCAGAGTTCTTGTCTCTACCAGATTCAATCTCAGCAATGTCTGCAACAACTCGGCATATGTTGAGGGAGGTTTCTCAAACACTCTTTTCGGCTTGCCACCCGGGAATCTTCGTTGAGCCTGCTGTGACCCCTGCTGAGGCTGCTGCTGGTGGTATCGGGCTGACCCTTGAACACCCTTTGTATCAAATGCAACATTGGTTTCTTGGTCTTCGATGTACTGATTAACGCTCTCCTTGTGCTTAGCCATTTGCTTTCTCAGATCTGCCCCAGGAATAGGCAACAATTGTGGGCCTGGAGATTCTGACACCATGGAGTCCAGGATACGCTTCTGACCCAATACAGCTTTGGAAACATCTGTCATCTTTGCATCGACTGAGACAGGAGCAATATGCACAGCTACGCCGCCCGGCGTGAATTCAATATCGTGCGAGTCAATCAGGTCTTGAACATTGTGCTTGAAAGCATGACAACCCTCGATGTCATGTCCGAATGCCCCGGAATGAAATTCACATTGCTTACTGGCATCGTACCCTTGAGGAAATGCTTTCGTTGGTTGTGTCAACGCTCTTTTCTCAACCAGATTAAACCTCAGTAAGATCTGCAAGAGCTCAGCATAGGCCATAGGCGGTGCCTCAAATATTCTCCTTGGCTTCCCTTCTTGGATCCTCTGTTGAGCCGGATGTATCTTCTGTTGCTGCTGCTCAAGTCCCACATGCGCAGACGGCGCGAGCTTCTTCATTGCGGCTTCAAATAGCTGATCGTCTTCTTTCCTAAGCACATTCTTGACTACCTCCATGATCAAGCTCATTTGGGTCTTCAGCTGACTGTTCTCCTCTTTGAGAATCTTCTGCTCTGAACGCATCTCTTGCATGTCTTTCATCATCTGCCCCAGCTGGCTTTGGACTTCGCTCAATTCAAATTGATTCTGTTCCATATCTCTGAAGGAATTCCTGCAACAAACTGGATGGTGAGGAAATAAGACCCACGGTTCTGATATACCTGTTAAATGATAATGCAGCGTAGCAAACAAACACATATTCATAACGAGATAAAGAGAAACTCAAACTATAAGCACACAGATGAACATCTCCAACACATGTACAACCAACAAAATCAGCAGGTAAGCACAAATGAGTATGAATATAAGGACCCCAGCCAACAATCCTGGTGGTGATCGACAAATACTGATGTACAAAAGCTAAACGGGTTAAGCAGAGAAAACAGATGCGGCATCCGACGCGAAAACCTCTAGAAATTTCTCCCATACAACCGAACTTTCTGATTGGCAATCTTCAGAGCACACACTTCCGGTGGAGTCTTCCATGACATTAACTGACGAACCCGCACAACTAGAAGACGGAAAATCATTAATCTGAACACAACCTTGAGGAGTGATGCAAATACGGCTAGAGTCTAACAGATCCTGAACCTGACTTCTAAGCACTTTACAATCATTGGTTGAATGCCCCTGTGCCCCAGCATGGTACTCACAACGGGCGCTGGCATCAAAACCTGGAGGATACGGTGGAATCACCGGCTTAGTCTTTTTCGGTACTATCAATCCACTTCTGACCAGATCTGGCAACAACTGACTGTACGACACTGGTAGCTGAGTGAACTGCCTTTCAGGCTTCCTTGGTCTTCGTGGAGCATGCTGACGCGATCGGCGATAAGATGACCGTTGACTTGAAGTGTCTGAAAACTGATCCTGAGATGCTAAAGATTCTGAGGTGGCATCACCTCCTTCCCACTCTTCTTGAGAACTGACAACTGACTCAATCTTATCAACTGGGACGTAAGGAACACCTCGAAACTTTCCACTCCTGAGTCCTCGCTCAACAATCTCTCCCAGCCTCATCAGGCCCACAAAGTTTGTGCAACTGAACAATTTGTCAAAATAATGGCCTTTCAAAGTACCCAAGAAGATGTCAACCAGTTCCCTTTCCGGAAGCGGTGGTCGAACACTAGCAGCCAATTCCTTCCATCTTCGCAAATACGCTCTGAACGATTCATTCTCTGCCTGAGATAATTCTTGCAGATCCACGAGACTAGGAGTCAAATCCAAGTTGTAATCGTACTGCTTCATGAAAGCTCTGGCTAAATCCACCCAAGATCGAATCTGGTTACTTTCCAATTGCATATACCATCTCAGGGATGCCCCAGTCAGGCTATACTGAAAGCAATGGATCATCAATTTGTCATTTCGCACCAACGAAGTCATCCTTCGGCAGAACATCATCAAATGCAATTTTGGACAGCTATCTCCTGTGTATTTTTCAAATTCCGGCATTTTGAACTTGTACGGCATTACCAAGTCAGGAACCAAACACATGGCTACAGCATCCAGGTTAACGGCATCTTTCGCTTCCAAGGCTTTCATTTGCTCTTCCAACACTCGGAGTCTTCTACCATAGTCAAGAGCTCTTGGATCTACTAACCCGGTCATTGGAATATCTCTCCGGTAATTCATCGCAGGGAAATCAACACATTGATTGTTAACAGGAGGATAGCGTTCATTTCGGGCAAGAAACTGCTCATGCCGATCTCTGTTCTCAACAGCTGGCTGTACAACTTGGTCTGCAGTTAGATTGTTCGCCTGCGGGAAGTCCTCCATGAAATCATACCGATGGTTGGACGCCACAGCGAACCCTGCCTGGGTGTCAGGAAACTGGAAATTGCCTTCAGACATAGCCACCAATTACCGGTAACTGATTACACTGCTTGATTCTGCTCAAATCTGCTTCGGCCCCTTGGTCGTCTCCACTCTTGCCTCAAACAATTCCCCGAGAATCACTTTCTGGTGAAAACAAAGGCTGGATAAGTGCTTTGACCTGCTAGAGAAATGCTATGCAGTATGATTTATGCAAACAAAAATACAAAAATGCTAACGTGCATGTGTGCATTGGAGATATTTTCCCTCCAATTCCAGTGTCAGTGGTAGCAAGACGAGATAAACCATAGAGACAATATTTGGAAAAACCCTTATATATTGATTAGAATAACTGTCTTGTCAAGAGTTACATAACTATGCTCCATACAGCTGATATGATAGGGAGGATCCCAGCCAACATGCCTGGTGGTGACCTCAACATACAGAATACAAGAGAAAAATCAAATACGGGTACGGTTGCGGAAGTCCTCGACCATCTTCTTTGTCTCTGCGTGATCTGGTTGATAAATCAAGCCTTCTATCAGTCGATCCCTCTTCCTGACTGTTCCCTGGATGTCTCTGACAAAGTCTTCCCAAGCTTTATCATTGGCACCATCCCCTGGTTTGGGTCTCTTGGCATCTGCTCTATGCTGGAAATCTTCCAAATTCTTCATGGCATCTGTCAACTTGCGCTCGGCTTCGTATCGGCGACAGGCTTCTTCTTCAAGCTCTTCGTTCTTCACTTTGACCTGTTCTTCTAACTGAGCAATCTGTGTCTTCAACCCTTCTTCTCGCTCCTTGCGCTTGGTCATAGTGAGATCCCAGTGTTCTCTGAACTTGGCTAGCTTTGCATAGGCCCTTTCCAGCTCTTGCTTCTTGGTGGCCAGCACACTACTAACGGAGTCCACATCTAACTCTAGTCGCTTCTTGGTTTCAGTCAATTCCAATAGCGTAGCCTTCAGATGTTTCAGAGTTTCAGCCTGTTGCTTAGAAATATATCCTGTCTCAATATTCTCATGCCGAAGCTTGGCATTCTCCTGCTCTAAAGCCTCTTTAGCCTTTGCCAGCTCTTCTTTCTCCGCCATCAGCTGCTTGTAAACCTGAATGTCCACAGTGGTAGGTTCTTCTGCCGGAGGAGGATGCAATGGCTGAACTGCTGGATATGGCATAAGGAACTTCACAGCTCGCTCACGAATCCATTCTATATATGGGCTAGGACTTCGAGTATCCCCTCTGCTACCTGAAAGCTTCCCTCTTTTGTGCAAGTTTTTCCAGGCTTTCTCAAGTTTGGTCAGCATCTCTTTCCCTATTGCCCCGGTGAGATACAGAGATTCCTGTATCTCCTCGGGCTTTGGCGCTCCTTGAGGTATGTACCCAAATTGCTTGATCAATAAGGAAGGGTTATAGTTGACGCAACCTTTCCTTCCTATTAACGGAACATTCGGGAATCCTTCGCCTTTGAGTATGACTTCAGCTCCAAATACTTCTTTATTGGTCCATACCACGTGCTCAGCAGTCAATCCCATTAAGCGCTCGGGCCATCCTAGAGAATTGATAGATGTAACAAACGGGCCTGACTTAGGCAAATGACTGGTGAACCACCTGCATAGGAGGGGGACACAGCAAGACACATTCCTTCCTCGTCGCTTTTCATTCTGATAATGAGTTGAATGGTGGATATCTCCCAGCAAAGTAGGAACTGGGTTTCCCGCAGCCAAAATATAGAAGGCATCTGAATCAACGAAATCAGGAATATTCGGGAACAACACGATGCCATACACACATACAGCAAGAATGACGTCAAAAACATCCCAGCTACCCTTCTGGGCATACTCTCGAGCCTTCTCCACTAAGACATCCAATGGAAATCCCCATACGTCTCCTCTTCTGATCATCTTCCCAGACAGCTCAAACTCTTTCAAACACAGGATGGTAGAAAGCTCAGCCAGCTTAGGCTCAGCGTCCGTACGATAAAAAGGCATCTGATCACGGATCGGTATGTCCAGAAGTGCAGAGTACTCCTCCAGGGTAGGAGCCAAAACAAAGTCGGGAAATACAAAACACCTGAGCTCCGCGTCGTAAAACTGTAACAGAGTATAGATGCCGCTGGTCTCGTAAACAGATGGCTGATAAACGTAGGTCAGAATCCTCCCATATCTCTTTCTGAAGTCACCCATTCCCCTCTTCTTAGCAATAGCCATCAATTCTAACAATGGACTGATATTCGGCGACGGAAACTTATAGGGCAATACTCTCTTCAGGGTTTCCATGTCTTGCTAGGAACAAACACCAGAACTGGAAGGGAAAATATGTACCTGCAATACACACACGTTAGTTGAATGCAGATGGTAATGCAATGATGCAATATGATAAATAATGCAATCTGCGAACACAAGGGCTATGCTGTAGCCTGAAGAGGAATATCTCTGTGATCAAGAACAGAAAACCAACACGGTCATCAGAATCTCATGCCAATAACTACCATCTGATACTCAAAATATCAATCCCCTGGTAAGAAAACCATCTGAACCCCTGTATCTGACGAGAATACCATCTGATAATAGCCTCAACCTCAGATAAGAAACCCATCTGACCCAGACAACACCCCTGGAGATGAATCAAGAATACCATCTGATAAAAGTACTGAATCATGGTTTCTGAAGGCCAGTTTTCCTGCAATAACCCGGTCCCTCTCACAGGTAGGATAAACCTAATCCACGGACAAAGGTACGGCATCCTATGCGGTTGTCAGCGTCACAGACTTTCATGAGTGACGATACGATTCCCAGAAGGAGTGGCATCATCAAATCATGAAGAGGCCTCACTTAGCTGACTTCCAATTGATCGGTCCCCAGAGTCGACAACCCTCACGTCTGGACTCCCCTCAGATCCTCAGGACCGGAAAGGAGCACCTCTGCAAGAATCTCGTCTGAGCGCAGATTTTCGTAGGGAACTGTGCCTGCTCAGCAGACAGGTTCGTCTACTACTTCTCCACAACTATATCTAGGTGTGTACTCAAGCCCAGGTCCGGCTTTTCACTCACAGTAACCTCCCTTTGCCCACAGCAATAATCATGATAATATAATGCTGGAAAATAAATGCGGAAAGGTAAAGGTACAGGAAAGTAAAGTGCAGAAAAGGTAAAACACAATACACAACACCCACCAA
This sequence comes from Lathyrus sativus, assembly GCA_963859935.3. Taxonomy (NCBI): domain Eukaryota; kingdom Viridiplantae; phylum Streptophyta; class Magnoliopsida; order Fabales; family Fabaceae; genus Lathyrus; species Lathyrus sativus. The sequence goes on from OZ012735.1 coordinate 16,390,950, forward strand.
ATAAACACCCAAGCGCTAGGATTGACTCGCGTAGGGGATGGGAAACGGTCCCAGCATAAGGGATGGGAAAAGTCCCTAGATGCCATAAGTCCCCAGCAGAGTCGCCAGCTGTCGCTACTGCGAAAATCGGCGCCGGCTTGACAGGAGAGTCGCCACCGTGCGTTATTTATCCCTCAGAGCGGGAAAGGAAACGCTCGAAGTAAACCTCGCAAAGACGGGAAAAGGTATGGTCATCGCAACCAAAACCTGGATTCGGGAGTCGGTTACGCAAGGGGAAGGTATTAGCACCCCTCACGTCCGTCGTACTCGACGGGATCCACGCTTGGTGTTTATAGGTAAAAGGGTGTATTATCTATCTACGCTACTGGCTGGTCTGAAAAGAAAATAAAAGGACAGGACTCGACAGAACATACGGTGTTCTGGGCCTACGTATTCCCTCGTGCAATGGGAAAGTCAGAGTCAACGTAGTTCGACTGCCTACGTCTAAACGGGGGAAAGATTGCTCGCCAGGACATCGCGTCCTATGCCTACGTACTTTCATCTGAAATGAAAGATCAGAGCAAACGTAGTTCGGCTAACTACGGGTAAACAGGGGTTCTCACACAGCAGTGAGAAAACAAACTGGTCCTAAAGGCTCGGGAACCTACAAATACGATCTGGTCTCAACTGCACTCGGGCAAGAGAAAGGGATAACAATTAGTCGTTAGCGGGAAAGTCTCGATCGCACAGCCGCGAGAGAACAAAGGTTAGTTGTTAGTGTGCTCGCTAGGATATCGCATCCTATGCCTACATATCTTCGTCTGGAACGAAGAATCAGAGCAGCTGTAGTTCAGCTAACTACGGATCAAGCTACTCAAAAGCTCCTACAGAAAGGAAAGGGAAACCCTAGAACTATAGCTGAGAAACAGGGGAATCTACCTACTGCTACCACACCTGGTTGACCATTCTAATGTCTATCATAACAACTCCGCAGCGGAGAAGTCAGAGCTCCTAAGGGATCATGGCAACAGGATTAAACCACAAACAGGAAACTGCAATGTAAAGGAATACTGAAAATATGCATGAATGCAACAGCTAAACGAACAAGGCACAGAGGCCGCAAACCACAAAGGCAAGGGAGCTCAGCTCTACCAAATACCAACAAGCAAAGCCACGCAATAACAAACAAGCAGAAGGAGGACCACCTCAACTTCTCATGCACACAAATTCTACTTCTAAGATGCACCTACTCAGCAACTATCTAGATGAACCTAAGTCTAATGCAACACAATATCACACAAGTCAAACAACACAAAGAGACTAACCCTGACCAGGGCTTCGAACAAACCTGAAACAATCTCCTAATCTAGCTCTAAACAGAACTCCATACAATACCCTAAGCAGGGATCTAAGCAAACACCTAATCAAAACCCTAAGCAAGGATCTAAACAAACTCCTAGGCAAAAGGAATCAATCCCATTCTCCAAGCTTCAGAACAAACTTACCAGAGAAAGGAAGCTAAGCAGACAAGCCCATAGTGCTTTCCTCAGGAAAGTACCAGGAGGTTACTACTCAGGAGTCATATCCTATGCGGCTCGACAACTGTGATCAGTTTACATCCCTCCTCCGGAGAGATTAAACTCACATGAAGGCTCCGGCGTCACTGGATATTTGGGAAAGAACCTATATGCACTAAGGGAACTAAGTGAGCAGGCTCAGAGGACCTTCCTCAGGAAAGTACTAGGAGGCTGACACTTAGGAATCGTATCCTACGTGGCTCAACAACTGTGATCAGTCTATATTCCTCCTCAGGAGGAATTAAACTCACAAGTCGGCTCCAACATCACTGGACACTTAAGAAGTCCTAGACAAACTACTGGAACTAAGTGAATAGACCCATAGGACCTTCCTCAGGAAAGTGCTAAGGGGCTTCCACTTAGGAATTGTATCCCATGTGGCTCAACGACAAGTGATCAGTTTATATTCCTCCTCAGGAGAAATTAAACTCACAAGTCGGCTCCGACATCATTGGATACTTACGAAGGAGGTGAGAAGAAAGAATGAAGGTCATTCATAGTGCCTTCCTCAGGAAAGTACCATAAACTCCCTTCAAACTCCAGGATCTCGAACCTCACAAACAGACAACAAGCTCCTAGACTAAGCCTCAATCCAATGCATCTCTGCAAGCTCCAACAGGACCTCAATCAGCTCCCACCTTCAAGAAGAACCCACAGGCCAACAAACTACAAAAGACTATCTCTGAAGTTCAACCACAGTTGAACTTCAAAGTCAGAAGTCATCAAGACTTCTCCTATCTTCAGGCTCAGACAAATCCTATCAGAATACTCTATAAAAATCTAACAAAAATCTAATGGGAGACCTACATGGCTCTAGGATAACATACTAAAAAAAATCAGAATAAAATTCAACACCAGATGAAAGAACTAAAAATCAGCAGCACAGACATATCAAACAGACCAGTTTACTCAAACATCAATAACAGTGAAAAAATGCAATTAAAATAAAAATGCATGATTAAGCTAATATTTTTGTACTATAAAATTCTACACTGACTTACGAGTCTACAGAAAAAAGAACGGAATTATTTGACTAATTCTACCATTTTTTATGAATTTTCTTAATGACATGCATGCATTAGAAATATTAAAAACAATCAATTAAAATGGAAAATATGCAAAAATAGCAAACAAAAAAATAAAATGACAATTTTATTTTTATTTGATTTTCCTAACATTTTCATGAGATGGATGGAAAAAGAATTATTAAAAAAACCACAATTATTTACATTTTTTCTATGAATTATTTGATATGCACAAACAAAAGAAATTGAAATAAAATTGAAATATGGCTGGGGGTTTAAACAGCAGGGAAATCTAGCTATTATTCATTGGGCCCTGATTCTGGGAGGTACTAAAAGCAGTTGGGCGCAGGGCCCAGATTCTGAAATCAAACAAATCAAAAAGAAAAAACCTATGGGGGTGCAGCGTTAGCAATATTTCAGTTTATTCTCAATGGGCTTACGCCCAGGGGGTGTTGAAAGTAAATCTGGGGCCTAAGGCCCAATCCATCATTCAGATCCTCACACACGCTGGGGGGGGTTGAGCAACTGGGAGGTGTATGCGCAGCAAACACACTTGGGCCTAAGCCCAGTCCGATCAAACCCTAATCCAGCATTCAGTTAACAAAACCTAAATCATCCCCCCAAATACCTTGGGTACTGTTCACCTTAACCTCTAACGCCGCTCTGCTCGTTCATCTCCCTCACTCCCTCTGCAACTCACTCAACCCAGCAAACCCTAAACGAAACCAGACCTGCAACTCAATCCGACCTAAACCTAAACAAACCCTAACTCAAACCTAAATTCAATCTAGTCTCCAAATCAAGACGAAATGAATCCATACATTCAACAATCCACAACGAGATGCGAGTAAGAATCGAAGGGCAACATACCTGGAGGTGGAATACGAGCAAATTTGAGGTGTTCTCTTGATGATTTCAACAACTCACGCGAAGATCTTGATGAGAGTTCCTAAGAACTTCTTTGGAGGTTGTTGCCGTCTTCTGAACAAGCACCGAGGAACTCAACGAGTTCTTGGAGATCTGGAAACGAAGGAAGGTTGAAGGCGCTCTGGAGATGGCGTTCTGGAGATATTGTGTGAAGATTGATGTGAGAAGACGAAGTTGTTGATTTCTGGAAAAAATTCGTATGATGGAGGATGAAGATATTTCTGGAAAATCGTTGATGGAGGGCGAAGATTTAGGGTTTCTGGAGAAGTTTGCACGAAGGTTGTTGAAGGTTGGACGAATTGATGGAGTGGATTCTGGAGGAGTTGATGGAGTATGAAGTTCAATGGTGGTTTCTGGGAATTAGGGTTGAAGGTGATGAGTTTCTGGAAATTTTGGTTGAAGATGATGAAGGTTCAATGCGTTTCTGGAAAACGTGGTTGAAGGTGATGAAGGCGGAAGGGAGGAGATCGGAGGAAGAGGATGGAATCTGGGTTTGGAGGGAGTTCTGGTGAGTTTTCCGGTAGAGGACGGTCGCCGGAGTACATGCACGGCGGCCGGAGTGGTTTCACGGTGAAGCGTGGGGAGCAAGACGCGTGGTGGTAGACGAGCTCTGCATGTGGGACACGCGTCCCACGCGTGGCTGAGGGAGAGACGGTGAGGGATACGCGTGGCGCTCTGGGAAACGGAAAGGTGGGTCCTCTTGCTGCGCAACACGTGTCAGCTTATATACCCTGGAAATGCGTGGGAAGCTTCTAGAATCTCCTGGAATCTGCTGGACAAACTGGACTTGTTTTTGGACAATCTGAATCATTTTGAATTGGGCCTTTGCAAAAAACGCCTCACTGGGCCCATACGAAAAATGAATCAAAAAAACTGTAAAATATTAATTAACTAAATCTGATTAACACTAATAATCCTAATTAAATCTAAAAACAACAATTAACCTAATTAAAAAAGTGATTAAAACTCTAATTATCCTAATTAAGTCTAAATCAACCTAATTAAATCTAAAACTCAATTAAGATCTAATTATCTCTAACAATTCAATTAATCCTAATTAAATTCTAAAAAATGATTAAACTAATTAAACCCTAAACTTTCACTAATTCTCTATTAAAATCCTATTATCATTTAATACCAATTAAAATCTATCATTAACAAAAGAAAAAAAAACTATATTATTTCATATTTCCTAAAAATATTAAAATCTATTTTAAAATCTATAGAAAATTCTAAAAATGATTTAAAAAATCTTATAAAATCCTAAAAAGAGAATTAAGCTATTAAAATATTCAAAAACCCTATTTAAATTCCAGAAAAAATTATAAAGCCTATTAAAAATTCCCACAAGCCTATGAAAATCCTAAAAATGCAGATGAATGCAAATGACCCCCATAAAAGCGCACGAGACCAGATCGAATCGAACGGAGATCCCCGGGCATCAGAACATCCTTAAAATCACTGAAAAATCACCGAGGAGCGCACAATTTCCTGAAAATAAAACCCCGACAATCTGGACTGGATCTGCCACATTTGATAGACAAAAATCAAGCTGTAAACTCTGATATCCCCTGCTTGCGCACAAAAATCATACATCTGAGCTGTGAATATGAATTTAAACCATGAGTCAGATAGGAGAATCGGTTGGTCAAATTTTAGGGTGCAACAACAAGCAGAAAAGGAATCTGAGTTAGAGAAGAAGGAGGACAACGAGAAAGAGGATACCGCAAGTGAAAAACCTCAAGCACCTCCAGCGCCATATAAACCACCTATTCCTTATCCGCAAAGACTAATAAACTCTAAAACCTCAGGACAGTTTAAGAAATTTGTAGAGCTCCTTAAACAGCTGAATATTACTATTCCTTTTACAGAAGCGATAACTCAAATGCCGTCATACGCTAAATTTCTCAAAGAGATCCTGTCGAATAAGAGAAAGATCGAGGATAACGAAACAGTTACACTTACTGCAGAGTGTAGCGCTATTATTCAAAACCACATGCCTCCTAAATTAAAAGACCCAGGTAGTTTCTCCATACCCTGCGTCATAGGAAAGTTCGTAATAGACAAAGCTCTATGCGATTTAGGAGCCAGTATCAGTGTTATGCCCTTATCTATATGCAAAAAGCTGAATATGGGAGACCTCAGGCCAACCAAAATGTCCGTACAATTAGCTGACAGATCAGTAAAATACCCAGTCGGAATACTGGAAAACGTTCCAGTACGCATAGGACAATTCTACATTCCAACCGACTTCATAATCATGGACATCAAGGAAGATACTGTAACCCCAATTATCTTAGGAAGACCATTCCTAGCTACAGCCGGAGCGATTATAGACGTGAAGAAAGGAAGGCTAATATTCGAAGTAGGAGAAGAAAAGATAGAGTTCATTCTCACCAAGTTCTTACAAGCACCAGCAATAGACGATACCTGCTATTTAGTAGATGAAATTGACGAATGCATAAGAGAACTTGAAAATGAAGAGACCACGTATTCAGAAATAATAAAGATTCAAATACCCGACATTTCTGAAGACGACAATTGGCGTAAATCGTATAAAGACGACAGCCTAAGCGAAAGCTTAGCACTGACACCAAACCATATGCCAGGTCCGAAGAACCCATCTTTATAACTTAAAACACTACCCAAAAACCTCAGATATGAATTTCTAGACGATGAACTAAAAAGACCAGTGATAGTCAACGCCGACTTAGGACAACCAGAAACCGAAAAGTTATTAGAAGTCCTAAAGAAGTACCCCACCGCGTTAGGCTATAACATAAGCGATCTAAAAGGTATAAGCCCTTCAATCTGTATGCATCGAATTACAATAGAGGAAGACTCTAAAACCTCTCGAGAGCATCAGAGAAGACTGAACCCCATCCTGAGCACGGTAGTCAGAGATGAAGTAAAGAAATTGCTAGATGCAGGAATCATCTATCCGATCTTCGATAGTGAATGGGTTAGCCCAGTTCATGCCGTGCCAAAGAAAGGAGGAGTCACGGTAGTTAAAAACGAAAAAGGCGAATCAATAACAAAAAGAGTCGTGACTGGAAGTAGGATGTGTATTGATTATAGGAAGCTTAACAAGGCTACGCGCAAAGATCACTTCCCGCTACCCTTCATAGACCAAATGTTGGAAAGATTAGCCAAACATTCATATTTCTGCTATCTAGATGGTTACTCAGGATTCTTCCAAATTCCCATCCATCCCGATGACCAAGAAAAGACTACATTCACCTGTCCTTACGGTACTTTTGCTTACCGCCGAATGTCGTTCGGACTCTGTAACGCTCCAGCAACCTTCCAAAGATGCATGATGGCAATCTTTGCAGATTTCATACACGACATTATGGAAGTGTTTATGGACGATTTCTAGGTATGTGGACAAAGTTTCGAAGGATGCTTACAAAACTTAGAAATGGTACTAGAACGTTGCGTAAAAGTAAACCTCGTCCTAAATTGGGAGAAATGCCATTTTATGGTCCGACAAGGAATAGTTCTAGGACATGTCATATCAGATAGAGGGATTGAGGTAGACAAAGCTAAAATAGAGATTATAAAATATCTCCAACCTCCAAAATCCGTACGAGAAATACGGAGTTTTCTAGGACATGCCGGTTTCTACAGAAGATTTATAAAAGATTTCTCGAAAATCATAAAACCTCTGACCGGCCTGTTAATGAAAGATGCTGAGTTCGTCTTCGACGACGACTGTTTAAAAGCATTCGAAACATTGAAATCAGCCCTTATCACCGCACCAATCATGCAACCACCAGATTGGAGACTACCGTTTGAAATCATGTGCGACGCGAGTGATTACGCTGTAGGCGCAGTTCTAGGACAAAGGAAGGACAAGAAACTCCATGCTATCTACTATGCCAGTAGAACCTTAGATCCTGCCCAAATGAACTACGCTACCACAGAAAAGGAACTTCTAGCAGTTATATTTGCGCTTGACAAATTCCGTTCTTACTTAGTAGGAGAAAAAATTATAATATACACAGACCACGCTGCCATAAGGTACCTAATAAGCAAAAAGGATGCCAAACCAAGACTATTGAGATGGATCCTGTTATTACAAGAGTTTGACTTAGAAATCAAAGATAAGAAAGGAATCGAAAACGTTGTTGCGGATCATTTATCCCGAATAGAAGGCATCAGATACGAACCAGTACAGATAAATGACGATTTCCCGTACGAACGTCTGATAGCCAAATTAAAAAGTGACACACCCAATTCAATCTCGGAAGATCCAGAACTCGAAAAAGCCGTAAAAGCCGCCTATGCCCAAGTCACATTACCTTGGTATGCTGACATCGTTAATTACCTCGCTGCTGGCGTGCTTCCACCGGATCTTACTTATCAGCAAAAGAAGAAATTCTTCCATGATCTGAAACACTATTATTGGGACGAACCCTTACTCTTCAAGAGAGGGGCCGACAACATATATCGTCGCTGTGTCCCAGAGGAAGAAATAGAAAATATTATTTCCCAATGCCACTCAGCACCATATGGTGGTCATGCTAGTACGTCCAAGACGTGCGCTAAGATTCTCCAAGCTGGCCTATTCTGGCCTAATCTCTGGAAAGACGTTCACATCGCTATGCAAAAGTGCGATAGATGCCAACGAACTGGCAACATCTCACGACGCGATGAAATGCCTCAGAAAGGAATCTTAGAGGTAGAAATCTTCGACGTCTGGGCAATAGATTTCATGGGACCTTTCCCTCCTTCTTTTGGAAATAACTACATACTCGTCGCTGTCGATTACGTGTCTAAATGGATAGAAGCCATAGCTGCTCCAACAAACAACGCACGAGTAGTAATCAAACTCTTCAAAAACACAATCTTTCCTAGATTCGGTGTACCCAGACTCGTCATTAGTGACGGAGGATCTCACTTCATACCACGAATATTCGATAAACTTCTCTCTAGATATGGAGTCAGGCACCGAGTAGCTACACCTTATCATCCGCAAACTAGCGGACAAGTAGAGGTATCGAACAGAGAAATAAAACAGATATTGGAAAAGACTATCGCTACCTCGAGAAAAGATTGGTCATCAAAGCTACAAGAAGCTTTATGGGCTTATAGGACCGCATTTAAGACACCAATAGGTACTACCCCCTATAAATTAGTTTACGGTAAATCCTGCCATCTCCCTGTAGAGTTAGAGCATAAGGTCTTTTGGGCCATTAAAACACTCAACTTCAACTACACCGAGGCAGGAGAAAAGCGAATCTTGAACTTACACGAGTTGGAAGAACTTCGATTAGACGCTTACGAAAATGCCCGTATCTACAAAGAACGAACTAAAAAGTGGCATGATAAACGTTCAATCAGGAAACAATTCAGTGTGGGAGACATCGTATTGCTCTTTAATTCACGATTAAAACTCTTCCCAGGAAAACTAAAATCTAGGTGGTCTGGACCCTATGAAGTGACTAAAGTACTTCAGAGTGGAGCTGTTGAAATTACCGATAAGACAAATGCACCATTTGTCGTAAACGGGCAACGTCTAAAACATTACAATAAGAACGACAACAGTCCTCAAGTAAGCAATATAACATTGCTTGAGCTTCCAGCTCAGACACCCGAATAGCTTCTCACCAAGCTATCGTCAGGCTTTAGACGTTAAAAACAGCGCTTACTGGGAGGCAACCCAAAATTTCCCTCGTTATTGCATTTCATTTTTCTTTAAAATTCTACTTTGAAAAATCCAACAAAAATTCTAAAATTACTACTACTTTCTACTTTCGTTCATTTTCGTACTTTTATTCTTATTTTATTTTTTTCTCTTTTTCCTTTTGTTTCTACCACTTTTCGTTTCTAAAAATCCTGACTTCAATTTCTTGTTTCAAACTTTTCAGGATTTTTAAAGTCTTCAAAACATTCCTTCTGTTTTCTCCGAATTACCTGCGAGTATGGCCGAGTACGATTTCACAAAGGTTCACTTCAGAGGACTCGCTCAAAAGGCAAGATTTGCAGCACTGACCGAAAGAGAATTCGCCTTAACGCTGTATTATGACAAGGCTACTATGGATAAACTAGGGATCACAGATAGCATTCAATACCTGTTCAATCAACTGGGTTGGGAGAACACTGCTCTGAAAACACGTTTCGCTACCTACAAGGATCTTACCTATGAATTCCTTAGTTCCTTCAGATATACACCCAACTATGGTTTTGGATCCAACACAGAGTTGATTACCTTCCGATTGTTTGGAATGGACCAAACCCATAGCCGGATGTCACTAGCTAACCTCCTAGGATTCCCTAGCGGACCGCATGTGTTCATCAGTGCAGAAGATGACGATATTGATTTGCAACTCAATCACTTCTGGGGTAGAATCACAGGCGACTATCACCCTGAACCAGACAAAATGTACAATGATGACATTCATAACCCAGCCTTTAGATACTTCCATAAGATACTAGCTCACACTTTGTTTAGAAAAGAAGAAAATATTACTACAGTGTCTAAGGAAGAGTTATTCATCATGTTCTGTGCTTCTCAGGGACGGACAGTAAATGCAGTGCCTTTCATGATGAGATCCTTCAAACACCTCACGCTGGAACCTCAGACACCTATTCTTATAGGAGGACTAGTAACAATGATTGCCCACGAGCTTGGCCTTAGATTCCATTTAAATGCCAGCACTCGTTTTGGTACCATCAGACCCATGAACATACAATTCTGCTTTAACAGGCGCATCTTAGGGACTATGGGACCTGGACCGTATGAGTACCTTATTAACGAAAAACCAGTACAACTATTCACACTGCCTGATCATCTGATGACAAGTATCCACAACAAGGATAACTAGCTCTACGAATTGGATGAGCCTATGGGACCTCCTTCACCTCAGTCAACACCCCAGAACTATATGTATGACAGTGACCACATCTCTGAGGCACACGACTATATGTACTATGAGGACGCTGCCTCTGAAACTGAAGTAGACCCTATGACTCCTCCACACTACAATACTTATCCTGAGCCTATCCATGAGGAGACCATCGACAAAATGGATACCGTGTTACTCAGATTGGACGACGTTGATAAAGCTCTGACTAATGTAAAAGCTGATATCGCAGGCATGCACAGCGAACTGGTAGGCTTCATGGATCTAGTCTGCGACCAACTCGACTACTATTCACAGAAATTCGATGAGTTGAAGGCACGAAAAGATTAGTTATTAGCTCGTAGCAGTAGTTTCAGTTTAGTCTAGTCTAGTTTAGTTTAATTTAATCATTTGGATTTTTCGCATTGTTAGTTTTCATTATGTACTACATACAATTGTTTCCATTTTATGTTATTTCAATTCTAGTTTTTATTCAATTATTTTGTTTTCGCATTAATTGTTGCTTGTTGGATGTTATATTACATCACCGTATCATTACTAAGCTTTAAAATCACCACGAGTACGCCCTCAGAGCAAAATTCTGCGTTCTGCAGATTTTGCTGCTGTGACGACCGTCACAGACCCATGACGAGCGTCACGCGGGTGACGACCGTCACACCTTTGTGACGACCGTCACGCAGTCCAGAACTGCTATCTGATAAAACAGGGTTCGTGTTCCCTTCCACTCCCCCCATTATCACTTTCAAACTTCCAAACTCCTACCCCACTACGAATTTTCATCCTCCCCACATTGAACTATAAACTTCAACTCCAAATTCAACCTCCAAACCACCGTTCTGTCAATTTTCCCTCTCTGCAGAAAAACCCCAAAACCTCAGAACCCTCTCCATCTTCCAACAATGGCCAGGAACGCAGATGTCAGCAACATTTCCTTCCCTGAGGGCGAGTTAGGCGAAAGACAACGAACACAGTACATTGCATTTCATCAGAGGTCACTCCAGCCGACTCACTACCCGCACCTTCCATCGCTTACGGAGCTCAGACTCCTTGAAGGTGTAACCTGGATGCTTCAACGAGCAGGCATCTGGAACCTCTGCACCAACCCACAGCCAACCTACGAACAACTCACTCTTGAGTTCTTGAGTTTGTTCACTTACGTCACCAGCAGCGGCGAACTCAACCAGCACACAGGTGTCGCTTGCTTCCGGATGTTTGGCGTCAACTATCAGGTGAATCAGAATCAGATTGCCAGCATCCTACAGCTACCCCGCGGCGACAACGCTCATCGCTGCATCACCGATCAGTTCCAGCACGAAGCCTTCGCGCTGTGGTATCAGTTGACCGGCCTCAATGCCGATAGTTGGGACTCCCTGCACGCCACTCACATCCATAACCCCACCATCAGGTACTTTCACAGAGCGTTGAGTAAAACTATCTTCGCCAGAGACAGCAACCACAAAGTGAACTCCAAGGAGCTCTTCTTTCTTCATTGCGTCTTCAACAATGAACCCGTCAACGCTGCCCCGTTTCTGCTGGCTCACATTCAGGCCAACTACAACCGTGGCTCGAATCCATTCTACTTTGGCGGGATTGTCACGGCTATTGCACTTGGGCTGAACCTTGGCGACCGCCTCCAACACCTTCATTCCATCCCCTCGGTGTTCCTTGACACCGACCACTACAGAGCCTCCCATCTCATCCGCTCCCGAGCTGACGGGAAATACCATCCGGTTGTGCGTGGCAAGACCGTCCGAAGCATCATCCTTCCGTCCCGCACCCGCATCCATCCAGAGGACCGTACCAACTGGTTGTTCGACCTCACTGCCCCTCCTGCTGCCGCTGTTCCAACTCAGGATCCCACTCATGAGTCCGACGATGAAATCCAAGCTGAGTTGGACAGGTCCGAGCAGCCAGAGGCATCGCAGCCTCCTCCTCCAGTAGGTACATCTTCCCGCCGCCGCCGTCACCATCCCGTGCCAGACTACACAGAAGAAGACCTCCGTCGCTCCCTAGACCAGCAGGCACAAATACTCATGATGCTGCAGCAGCAGAATCAGCGAGCTGACTAGTTCGAGGCTTGGCACCGGACTCAAATGCAACAACTTCACACCGGCCAAGCTACGATCACTGAGAGCCTAGCGAATCTGACCCTGCAGGTCGAAGGACTCCGAGACACGGTCTACCACACCGGAGCCATGAGCTATGAGGACAGAGTAGCCCTTGCTAGAGCTAGAGGACGCCAGCGCGGACGTGACAGAGGCCGGGACTAGATTTTCATTTTCATTGTTTACTATATTTCAGTATTCTGTATTTCCATTTTCAGTTGTATCTCCCTCTCGCATGCTTTAAGAATCAGTGAGGACACTGATCGAGATAGTGTGGGAGCGGAGCCTTATTTCCACTGTACTCTGAACTTCCTTTATTTCCATTTCACTGCACTTTGAATTTTAGTAATTTCTATTTTTACACTTTCTATTTTCTAGCAAATAAAGCTCGTCTATATATTTTTCACGTTACGCAAACAATCCCCACATTATTCAACGTAAACAAAAACTTTCATTTGTTCCTCAAAAGCAAAAGCATCACGAGAATGCACCTGAGTTCAAAACAAGTTTTGAAAACTCCAAGGAAATGACAGTTCTAACAAAACCAGTATCGTCCAGACACCTTAGATCTCTAGTTTATGCGAGTCGGTTTCACCACCTACGTGTACCAAAGTCTCAAGTGTCTACGCAAACTCAACCCCAAGTAGTTTATACTAGCAGTCAGCACCATCCTAAAAACACTTCTAAGCGAGCGACCGATGCAAATAAGTGTATGATCTCCAAAAAGATGAAAAATCATGAAAAGAGAGCTAAAAAGCCCAAGAATATAAGATACGTTTCCTTCTAAGTTAGGTGCTCCTCACCCGAGCATTTAGCCCAACGACACGAAAAACTCATTGAAAATCAATGACATAAAATTATGATCAATGAAGAAGATCAAAAACAGAAATGAGATCATATTCACTAACAGATCGACTTGCCATGAAAGTGTGCGGACAACGGGCTTAATGTGATTGCGCTAGAACAAATAGGGTGAACTTGCCGCGAGAACCTTGACACCGAGCTACAGTAGCATGACCGAGACCGATTTGCATAAAAAGGAGACCTCCGGAGACTCGTAGTCCAGTGTCGTCATGATACTCGTCTTGTTCCTACCAAGAATCCCGGCTTTTCCAAACTCTGCGAACGAAGAAGCAGCCTCGTGCTTGCCGACTTTTCCACGTTTTACTTGAGGACAAGCAAAGATTCAAGCTTAGGGGAGTTTGATAACACGAAATCATATAGATGTTTTTATGCATAATTCGACTAAAAGCTAACCGTTTTCGATCCGATTTCGGGTTATTTCCGTGTATTTGTCTGATGTTTTTGTAGGTATTCAACGATCACGTCTAAACAAGGCAACATGAAGAGAAGAAGCAATCCCAGATGAAATATGGACGAAAAAGGAGTGAAAACACAATGAAAAGCGCAACAGACTGTTTTTGCTGATGTGACGACCGTCACAGATGCATGACGACCGTCACACGGGTGACGACCGTCATGCAGGCAAAAACGCCCCACTCAGATTACACGTCAAAAGAGCAGTTCCAATTCCCATTAAGTGGACCACTACTCCCTAAATTATCTGCCTCAAGGTCCATCATCCTCAGAGATAACCGTTGGGATTCCACTTCTATAAAAAGGGAAGCAGGGGACTTCAAAAAGGGTGTTGCATTCATACCACGAAGTGCTGCCGAATTTAATTTCCAGAGCAATTTACTTTCCAGTTTTTATCTGTATTCATTTCCCTTTACATTTCCTTATTCCCATTTCCGCTCTTTTGTAATTGCTATTGTACTGTACGATCAAATTGGCACTAAAGACCAGAATCCTGCCAACATCTGTGGAGGATCTGCCCAAAGGCCAATTGGCATATTTACAGGTTTTCATTTTGATCGACTTCTGTTTTATTATAATGCAATTTATTATTTATTATTCTTATTTATATTTTGTTTTTCCCAATTCCATGTCTAGCTAAACTTAGGTAATCGATATGTAGTAATAATTCGAATGGGATTTGATAACTCTTGTTTGAAAACTTTCTTTTCACAAAAATAATCTATGGTCTAAGTGTTTAAAATTGATTCACTGAATAAACTTCGTCGCGAAAGCGAGAACTTATTTAAAAGTAGTTTTGCCACGAAAGTGGGAAATTAATTAAGATACGAACCAACAAGCGAAAGCTGCGGTAAGTTCAGATAGTAAACACTAGGCATTTGTTTTAATAACAGCAAAAGCACTTTAAAACGAATTAGAACTTAGAGATTTCCAAAAAATGATTTTAACCCCGAACAGAATACGAAAGTATACGTTTGGCCCTTAGGATTATGATTAGCGTCAATAACCTTCGTGAGACGAGAGTCTTCAAATCTCCATTTTCTGCTTAAATAAATTGTGAAAACTATTTCATACACCAGTAATTTATCAAATCCCTGAAGAACACAATTACTACGTATCAATTCAATTAATTAAAATCTAAATAGTAATCTTAGTTCCCTTTTTAGTGACAAATCTTATTCCCTTAAACATATTCTACCTAGCTAAACATAGTAACTCCCGAGAACACTAGTTTGATTACGAGTCCCTGTGGGATCGATATCTTTTATTACTACGCGATAGACTGTGCACTTGCAGTTAGTTGTATTAGACATAGAAAGTCGCGATCAATATGCATAAACCTCTAAAACTCTGTCTAACTTAATTGTCCAACTTTATTGTAGTTTGTCTGGATGCTGTACGAGGGTCTCGACCACGAGCCCAGCCCCGACGATGTCGCTGTGTGGACCTCAAAGACACCCATAATTAGGTTCAATATGGTGGAGATGCACCAGAGTGACCGGGTGAAACTACAATTTGGGATGCATCAGGATATTCCAGATGCTCCAGTAGACTTGGGACAGTGGCATCAAAAGCGGGTTGACGCACAGTGGAGTGTCAGTGACTGGAAGGAGTTTGCGAAGGAGTTGCGTATACACTGGAAAAGAAGAAGGCAATACGTCTTAACCGACCGTATTATGCACGGGGCTAGGCCAAGTCTTCAATATATGACTTGGTTTAGGTCTGTCACGACATCTCAGCCTTTCCTGTCCCAGCCAACCTATTTGGCCAACCCAAGGGAACGCAGTTCTTCGTCAAACCCATAACAACAGTTCAGTGCCCAAACCCAGCCTTACGAAAACCCATACATGCCAACAAATACCCCCTATCAACAACGACAACCTTACATGCCACCACCCACCCAATCCCAGCCTCAACCACCTTACCATTACATCCCTGATACCTCTTTTGAGCCTACCCCCTCCACCTATAGCCCAGACAACTCATTTGACCCTCCCCCTACAACTACACCTCCAACTACCCCTCCAACGACCCCCCAAATTATTCATTATTCGACTACCACACCCCGCAACAACCAACACACATAGACCAACCCAACTCCATGTACACATTCGGACAACCATACTGTCCATACTCCACCCAACCTCCCCGACAATCCTTCGAAACATGGGCATCGGGCTTGACTACGGAAGCGCCGTTGACAGTGGACCTCCCGACTATTGGGGTCAAATGATGCAAACTCTATCTGATACGCCGGGACCGTCCCAACCATATCCTCCTCCACAACTCAACACACAGAGACCGGACACACCACAACAACCTCGTCGTAGACCTCGTCGCAATGCACGTCCCCCACAATGTGGCACCGGTGGTCACTTGGATAGAGCCGGTCATTAGTTTTTTTCGTTTGTTAAATTGTAATTGTACTTTTCATTAGATTCTAAATTAATATAATTTTTTATTTCTATATCTTATTTTAACATTCTATACCCTAATTTTTTCTTAATTTATTTAAATTTCAATTAAAAATAAGGTATTTAAAATAAAGTATTTAAAAAATACAATAAAACATTATTAATCAATTATTAAAATTTATTTAAATTTCAATTAAAAATAAGGTATTTAAAATAAAGTATTTAAAAAATTGAATAAAACATTATTAATCAATTATTAAAATTTATTAAAAACTAATAAAAATATAAACGAAGCAAAAATGAATTTGGAACCCTAGCATTGCACTGATTCGCCACTCAGGATGGCGCATGAATCCACCACAACACTCATTCGCCAGATGGTATGGCGAATTCATATTTTGCATACCCAACACTCATACCCAACTTACATACCCAAAATTCATAGCCACTTTGGTAAATTTTTTGAATACTGTATTATTTTGGTAAATAAAATACAATACATCGTTATCTTAAAAAAAAAATTCACATTTTGCGGTTTAGTTACACAGTTTCGAAGATCTGAAGAATAAAATTTAAAATAGTATGTTGCTGTGTTGTATTAGATTTTTCCTTATTTTTCTTTTAAAATAAACATGATATGATTGTATCAAACTGAGATTAAGAGGGTGTGATGGATTAATATTTTAAGAGATTTAAAAATGCTTTTTTATGATAAATTTTTTCAGACTTTTATAAAATATAAAGAGTTAAATATGATTTTGATTTATTTAAATAACTCAACTTTTAATTTTAGTTTCTTAAAAATAATTTAAATGTTGGTCTCTTTATATTTCTTTTTAAATAATTTAAAATGATCTCTTTATAATTTGTTCTGTTTTACAAAAATTCATGATAAAAATAAATTTTTATAACATGGTGTTTAATTCAAGTATTTTTTTTAACTCAGATAAAAATCGAATCAAACTAATGAAATATGATGTTAATTTGTTCAGATAACAGATTTCGAAAATTTTACTTACGGGCTCATCTACCCGAATCAATTATAATTAATTAGTACAATATATATCATCATTATCATAGAAACTAAAATAAGATACTCAACTTCAAGAAGAAAAAATGCAACATCATTTGTGATATTCACAACTGATCTTATCGGACCAGAAAGAGATCAGCAGCCAGCAATGCGTCAAGAGGAGGGGGTGTACCTCCAAGATACTCTGATGTCAAAGTAAGAAATGGAGCAAAGAGAGCAAGTACAAAAAGTGTAGAGAATATAATAACTGACCCTAGTGAAATAGGGTATTTATAATGAGCCCCCAACGTTGGGCCAGCGATTATTTGCACTGGGTTGGACATTAGGCCTAATATGAATAACTGTCAGAATCTACGTGGCGTAGGGAAGACCGTGTAGGGAAGACCAGCACGTGGTCTTCGTCCTGGTCCAACTTCCCTGTGAACTTTCGGAGGTGCAAGACCTGTTCTTTCAGACGCGGGTAGTTGGCTGATGACGTGTTTCCGCGTGGGAAGCACGTGGAGACCGTGGGGGAGACGCGTGAGAGCTTCCCATGTGGGGTGGTAAATTGGGCCTTCGTTGGGCCCTCCTCGTCAAGGAGTTGGGTTGAGTCCTGCCCGACAGTGGGCCAGCCTCTAACCCAGTCCAGAACAACAACCAATATGGAGGAAAAAATTAAGAATTTATATTATTTTAGAAAAATAATTTATGTAAATTAGATATTTTTTAAAAATATTTTTGCACATTGTTTCTAATGTATCCAATCAATTCAACTCAAACCAACCTGTTGTTTATTAGTTTGGTTTGGTATGAACTTTATAAAAAAATGTGCAAATCCCATCAAAAGCAATCCATATATTTGTTATCAGTTTGGACATCAAATTCTCCTAAAGCCGAACCAAACCGACCTGCGAACACCCTTAATTTTTAGTTAAAATTTACTATTGGTTTTAAAAAGGAGTATAACTTTATTAAATGGATCTACCTTGAATAAGTTATTATGGCTAGGATGTGTTAGAACTTGGAATCACCTAGTCGGTGAAAATAGAGTGTTTGAATGTGAAAAGGAAGAGAGTTAGAGAGAATATAATTGAGGGTGAGAATTTTCATTAACATTGATTCATAATACCTCTTATATATATATATATATATATATATATATATATATATATATATATATATATATATATATATATATATATATATATATATATATATATATATATATATATATATATATATATATATATATATATATATATATATATATATATATATATATATATATATATATATATATATATATATATATATATATATATATATATATATATATATATATATATATATATATATATATATATATATATATATATATATATATACCTTCGATAAGAAAAAAGATTTTAACGAAGTGCTTAAGTTAAAAAGAAGTTTGATAATGGTTAAGTGTTTTAGTCCGCGTTTGAAAAGCGTTTAAATTTTATAAAAGATGTTTGACTTTGATTTTTGAAAGTTCTTGATGTTGATCAAGATTTTTGTTATTTAAAAATATTGATTTTAATTATTAAAATGTTTAATATTAAATTAAATTAAATAAAAAATAATGAAATAAAAATAATAAAAGAAAATAAGACACAAGAGATATGGGGTATAGAAAATAATATGGGAGAGATGTGGCAAAAAAAAGAACCAAATGGGCTAAGGGCCCATTGTAATAAACAAAAAAACAAAAAAAAAAGTAAAAAGGAAGCAAAAATAGGGGTTCCAAAAGCAACTGGCCCAAATAGAGACCCAAGGAGGGCGTTGTAGGCCCAGTTAATGTGGACTAGAGGAGTAAAAAAAATTGACTCCACCTCGTCCCTTGGAAGCGCGTACCATGTGATTAGAGGGCTAAAAGCAAAGACACATGGTAGTTATGATGGGGTGCCCACGTGAGACCCCAAGTCAATACAAATAGTACATAAATCAAGTGGCTAAGAGCACGGTCGTATGTTCAAGGGATAAGCGATGGTGAGGGATCAAAACATGAGCAGTCCTCATGTGATCTTCATTCCCCCCCTTCTCTCTCTCTCTCTCTCTCTCTCTCTCTCTCTCTCTCTCTCTCTCTCTCTCCCTCTTCATCGACCATGTTAACACTTTTTAAAAAAAATTTCTTCCTTTTTTACAGATCAAACGCGATGGTCATTAAAAACATCTCCTGAACACCATGAAGGTGTTCAAAAGCAAGTTCCCAGATTCCACAATTTCACTCCAAATTCAAAAATGACTTACATAAACCCTACTTAAATCCTCTATCATCATGAATCAAGCCCTAGAACACCCAAAATATCAACCCTAAGCCTAGACTAGGCTCACCCCAAATCAATCCTAAATCCCTAATTTATCAATATCTAATATCAATTACATTAGAGTACATCAATTAGAGTAACGTACATGATAAAACAATAACAAAAAGCATGTAAAGAGAAAGGAAAAATGAAGAAAAGAGCTTCACCGAAAATTAGAATTTCGACGAGCACTCTATACCACAGGTAAGCTTTTTCTCTTCTTCTTTCTACTTCTATCTGCTTGTTTAATTCTCCCTTTGTCTCCTTTTTTTCTTTTTTGCTCTGGTGAGTTACAGTGAATTGTAGGGGGTTAGCTCAAGTTCATATGATGAACTTGAGAAGCTTCTTTTAGAAAGCTTTGGTAGGGTTTGGGAAGATTTTTATGCAGAGATTCTGTTAGGGATTTTCGTGTGTGAAAATGAGTGATGGAAAGGGTTGTTTTATAGATGAGAATGAGTGAGATGGTGATCCTCGTGAGTGGGATCGTAGGGGGGGGGGAGGAGTTTGTTGATGAGGTATTTGAAGGGAATTTTTTGTTATCCGTGTGAAGGAGTGGTGAAAAAGTGTGAGGATGGAACAAATTTGTGACAGAGAGCACGGGTGAATTAGAGGTCATGTATTCTGATGGTACTATGTTGATGGGCTGGAGTCTGCATGAGTTTCACTCTTGCTTCATGTTAATAAAAATTTATACTAATTTTTCATAGAAAATCTATAAATATGTTTGTACTTGCTAAAAAAAGTACAATGGGTGTAGGTATTGTTTGTTGAGTTGTCTATAATATTTATGATACTCTAACATTAATAAGGGCTAGATCACGTAGAGAGGTGAGAAATTTTGAATACGGTTTTGTAGGGAAAAATTGGAGATCCCTCCCCAACCCTAAGACTGATGTACTTATAGAGGCTCGTTGGGCTTGGATTAGAGTGGTTACCTTTGCTCCTCTATCAAAAACGAGGAGAGTGAGAGAGTTATTCTCCTTTAGATCATGGAGACGATGATTATCCTCTTCGATTCTCTCTTTTAGTGCATTGTGGTAGAACACATCATCTCCCATGTCCATTAGGCTAGTGGGCAACGAAAGGGAATTCAGGTAAACCAACAGGTTGTTACTAAGATCTAGGCGGTCTCATGTCCTGTTTCGGGCGTCATATGGATTCACATGGAAAATCCCCCTTACCATTATGTTTTGTCTTCCTTATGTAAATTGTTACTTCTTATGGACCAATAAAATTATACTAGTACACAGTCTCTCAAGTGCATAGGCTTGGAAATGGTGAAGTAGTTTAGTTTGGTCGTTTACAGTCTTCATATTTGGGCTAGGCCCAAAAATCTTCTCAGATCATCCTTGAGGTCAGTTTTCATGATTGAGTAAGGGATTTTTCTAGATATTGTTATCTAGATACTATTAGATTTTTTTGTCACAATTGTAATATTACATGTGTTAGGGTCATTATATAATTAGCCAAAGTTGTAACAGTCTAATTAATAATAAGTCTGTGGCTAAAAGCATAAATATCATGAAAGGAAAAATTACTATATAGATATCACAAGTCAATATCTAATTTGATGAGGGGGAAAATTAGAATATTAAATACTAAGGAATAACCTTAAGGTTATTTATAGGGGTTATGATCTCCATTTGTAGACATCGTGAAAAGGGTTCATCAGGAAAATTCTCTCTTCATCCCCATTAGAGGAGATTTAATGATCCATAAGGAAATCTACAATTTGAAGCTCACATACCTGTTAAAATTCAACTATTTCCAATGGAAAACTCAAGTACGCTTCCACTTTCATTCTCATAATTGTATTCGGGTATGTGTATAACAGATATGAGTCGATTTCATATCTGACTCATAGGAATTTGTTTGGAGTTCTATTCTTGATTTCTATATCGTTAGAAATCATAAGGTTTTGAGTAGATCCAATTGACATAACAAATAAACAGATACACCAAACGTAAAAAATATGAATGTGAAACAAGGTTTATGGTTGAGTTAGAGGTTTGTCAAAGTAGTTTTATTCAGATACATCCTTCGTCAAAATTATGAATGTGAAATAAGGCATATGATTGATTCACTTAATTTGCATGGATAATGTTGTCCGGATACATTTAAAAATATGAATGTGAAATAAAGTTTATGTTTGAGTTAGGAGTTTGTCCATATAGTGTTATTCAGATACACAATGTGTCAAAAAAATATAATGTTGTATTTCAAAACAAAACACTTTTTAACCAATCAGTCAAAATTTTAAATGAACATCCTGCAAACACAAACCATTTTAGACACATGATTTATGATACAAACTATAATGCACCAAAATTCATGATACCATCTAAATTTGTGGGTGCTTCCACACTAGACTTTTTTTCTTCCTATTTCACCATTTTTCAATAGCGTTCAATTTCTCTAACTTATATATCCTAACCAAAAAATTATTCTCCCAATCAACTTCTACATTTTTGGAATGTGTTATCCATTCTCCAAATGTTCATGGTAGAGGGCATCCACACTTTAAGTAAACGTGTACACAATCACTACTAGAAAATGGATATTTCGTAACACCAATTTTACAACGGTCTTTGTGCTAATCGTGGCAATAGTTAATTTTTTTGCGTTTTATTTTTTTGGTATTTACTAAAGGACATGTCACAAAGATCATATGTAATAACCATAGTGAAATGGTTCAAGTCCTAGCATCGACAATTTTCCATTTATTGTGATAATAATGTGATTGACCTTATACATCATCACAATTCTTGTTGTCAACCATGGAGAAAGGTGCTACTTATTTATATATAAGCAAAATTATATCTCGCTTTAGTACATAACAAACGTTTCTCTCAAAACAAACCCCTAACAA
This sequence comes from Lathyrus sativus, assembly GCA_963859935.3. Lineage (NCBI taxonomy): Eukaryota > Viridiplantae > Streptophyta > Magnoliopsida > Fabales > Fabaceae > Lathyrus > Lathyrus sativus. The sequence goes on from OZ012735.1 coordinate 16,413,374, forward strand.
CTCTTTCACTTGTCTCTCTCAAAATAAATCCTAACATCGCTGTCACTCGTCTCTCTCATATAGAAACCCCAAATGAAACCATAACATCAAATTTTAGCCAATGGCTATTTACAGGTTCATTTTCACTCTAGTTTTTGTTTCAAAATCTGTTTATATATTATTGTTTATGTTTCAATATCTTGTTTCATAATGTATGAACTTTCTGCTTGTTTTAACTTACAGGTAGGGATGCTTATTTCAATAAAGAAGACGAAGCTATATTTGGCGTTGCAATCTTGTGTCAAAGATCCAGAATGACATCCATTCAAAATAGACACAAGTTTATGGCTCTAAATTTAAATCCACCATTCTTTCATTTTGGACACGCCATTATAAGACATGTATGATACGTTTCTGAAGTATTCTATGACTTGATATGTTAGTTGTATTGGGAATGTTGTTTATGGTTTGTTGTTGATGAGTGTTTTTAATGAATGTTGTTGTTAATGTTTTTTAAAATATGAGTTTATTATATATTACGCGGTTTGAATTTTTTTCTCAATCACTTACTGAATATATAACTTTTCAGATTGCATTAAAAAATTATAATATGATATATAAAGTTATATTACAAAAGAGGTACACGTTCAATTTTTAACAAGAATCCTTTAATCCGTTATCTGCATGTTCTTCTTTAACCATTATAAATTTATTTAATGATTTTAGTTCTTCGACCACCCATCTTTCCACCTCTGATTTTGTTTACAAAGTAAATAATATTTTGCAAAATGAACTAGAGGCGAAGGCAAAGGTGGTTGAAGAACTATGATAATTAAACAAAGTTCTAACTCTTAAAGAGCAAAATGCGGATAAGGAGTTAAAGAACTATTGTCAAGAATTGAACGCGAAGTTGTTCTTCTAATATAACTTAATTTGTCATATTATAATGTTCCAGTTCAGATTGAAAGGTTATATGTTTAGTAAGTATTGGCAAAATAAGTATTCCACATAATTTATAATAAACTCAGGTGTATATATCACAACGGTTGTTTAGCAAAACAGTTGTTAAATATTTTGCATTAAAGAATATCATAACGGTTGTTTAAAGAAACCGATGTGGTAGTTACTGCACTACATAGATACAATCACGGCCTCACACCCGTGGTGGAAAACATTATACATACAATCACACCTCATCTCACAACAGTTGGACCAACATGGTGGTATCCCTTTACCAACCATTGTGATACGTGTTTTCTATAGTAGTGAATGCCTCATTTTGAATTCTATCTCATACATATTATCTGACTAGCTAGATTATTTTGTGGGACATTTTAGAGAGGGAAAAAAGTTTTTTAAAAACCATACATTGTTAACTCAACAAAAACTCTATCATATGCAATTTCTACAAGATGACCTATTTCAGAAAAACTCATTCATTTTTCACTTAGTGTGAAAATACCAATTCTACTAGGAACAAAGGCTTTTAATGTGTCTTTGTATCATTTGGTTTCTTATATAACCTTGTGTAATATTCCTTATCAGAATTTAACTCTTTGATAAGATGTTGACAGACAAGTGTATGATTCTTCCCCCCAAACCTGTTAGGGTTGAAATAATGTGAAATATGCATTTACCATCACCTTTAACATCTATAATATTGTTAGTTTATTTGTGCATAAAAACACGCATCTCCTTAATGCGTTTTTTTGTACAAGTGGAGAGGGAGAAAGTTTATTGATACAAACACCTATGTGTCATACCTTATGTAACGCCCATTTTAAATATTTTTAGTTCCGGTGTTATTTTATTCGTCAACGTGTTTTGGTGTGAGAATTGGTGAAGAAATAGAGGCATAATATTAATATTGGATAATTAATAATGATAATAAATAATAATTAATATTAATGTTGATATTAGTATTATTATTATTATTGTCATTAATATTAATATTGGTATTATGAAGTGATAATATTAATTTTTGAAAATTAAGAAAATAAGATTATTAGTTTTGGAATTAAAATAAGGAATTATTTGGGATGAGGGGCAGAATGGGCATTGGAAAAAAGAGAACAAGGGAAGAACACGAGAAAGAGGAGAAAACACGGTAGAGAGGAAGAACGATCAAAGTGAGCAAGCTTGGAAGGAAAGACGATCAAAGCTGTTGGAATTGCAGATTCTTCATTATCAGAACTTCATTTAAGGTAAGGGGGGGGGGGGATTTAACGGTTAAAATAGGTATTTATATGAATATTGGTAGAAGGGGAATCCCTAACCCCAAGTATGAGATTATTGCATGTGGATGATGATTTTGTTGTTGTTGTTAGTTGCTAATTTCTGTTATGAATCCTTGGTATTATGGGAGAAGTAATGCATGTTGAATTTGATGGTTGTTTAATGAGCCGGAAGTTGGTTTTGAGAGCAGAGTTGAGGATTAGTCGGATAGAATCGGGGATAGACCCCGTAGCTAAGTTGTCGTATATGGATGGTGGTGGGTATTGATTTAATCGGGCGAAATCAGTGAGGGAGGCGATTCTGCAATGCAGAATTTTTCTGTGTGCGCAGGTATTCGCTGGGCGAATGGGGGCGAGCCTTCGCCAGGCTTCGCCGGGCGAACTAGCCAGCGAGTGTTGGCAGAAGCTTCTGTTTTGCTTCGCCATGGGTTTCGCCAGGCGAATGGCAGCGAGCCTTCGCTGCGGGGCTTCGCCGGGCGAATGTGCCAGCGAGCCCGACAGCAGTTTGTGATTCCGCTGCTGTTTTTGTATTGTTCCGTTGTGGACTTGGACTCTCGTTGGTCATGTGTGACGAGAGGCTGGTTGGGGAGCTGATACGAGCATATGTTGGTGGTTGTAAGGTTGTTTAGCCGGCGTTTATCGCAAGTGGCCTAATTGGTGAAATACGCATTATGTATGAACCAATATGGATGCGTATGTGAGATATGTGCACCGTATGCGTGCTGTGAGTAAGATGTGAGGATCAGTATGATCGTGGCGCCTTGAGTGCATTTTGTTGGTGTGTTGTGGTGAGTGGATCCGGGAGGATCGATACGCTTTATAGGCGTTGTGGTTAAATACTGTTGTGTGATGAATTGGGTCAGTAGGACCGATATGCCTTAGGTGCACGATGTGTGATATGTTGTGTGGTGAGTTGATCGGTAGGATCGATGCACTTTGTGTGCTTGTGTATGTATGCATATTATGATGAATGGATCCGTAGGATCGTGTGCACTATGTGTGTCGTGTGGTTATGCATAGCGTCTTGCATGGTGTGTGGACGTGGTGAATCGTTGCTCGGTGGAGCGTATGCGATTCACTCACGTGCTCCAAATGGGGAGCGTGTGGACGTGAGGCCTGTGTGGCTCACGTGCTCCAAATGGGGAGCGTGTGGACGTGAGGCCTGTGTGGCTCACGTGTTCCAGTGGGGAGCGTGGACGGGAATTTGGATCGTTGCTCGGAAGGAGTGTATGCCACCACCCGTGTCCCAAGTGGGGGACGTTGATATGTGATTATATGAGCTCATGAGGAGCGTGGTAGGGATAGATCGTTGCTCAGAGGGAGTGTATGCAATCTATCCTGAGTTGAGTCGGTACCACATATTGTCGAGTCAAGTGTATGTGTTGCATTGCGATTGTGTGTGTGTGATTGTTGTTGATGGGACAATAGGTCCGGGTGTGAGATATATGAAATAATTAAGTTATTGTTTCTGCCTTTTATTTCATGTACATTGATACCGTTAATATATGACCGTGATTCTCACCCCTTTGTTGTTGTTGTTGTGGTCTATGCTTCCTCAGAAGTACAGACAATCCAGGTGTTTAGCTAGCTTGGATTATGGCGTCGTCGTAGGATTGCTCTGATACGTAACACCGGGGCTTTTTGGGAGTCTTATTTTTATTGATGATATGTGTGCCCCTGTGGCGTATCTGACTCTTGTGAGACATGTGATGATGTTTGATGATCATGTTATATATTTTAGGCAGTTGGCCGATTGTTGTATATATATATATATATATATATATATATATATATATATATATATATATATATATATATATATATATATATATATATATATATATATATATATATATATATATATATATATATATATATATATATATATATATATATATATATATATATATATATATATATATATATATATATATATATATATATATATATATATATATATATATATATATATATATATATATATATATATATATATATATATATATGACGAGGATGGTGGATATGGATAACATATATATGATGTTTTGTGATTTATGACAGACTATGTATATATTTGTTTCCGCTGCAGTTTTATTGAGAAATTAATTTGGAAAAATGATTTATGGAAATTGTGACATCCCGTTTGGGAGAGAAACTTTGATGTGTGCTTAGTTAATTATTTTATTTCGGGAAACGGGGTGTTACAAGTTGGTATCAGAGCAGGTCGGTTCGTCCGGCCAGTGTAGTGTTTTGAGTCTGTCTGCAGGATAGAGTTGGTTGTTCTCTGTTAACCTGTTGTTGTTGTTGAGCAGTATGGCTGGGAGGAATGACGTGGCGTTGGCTGCGACTATGCAGGCTATGGCTCAAGTGGTGGCCAATCAGAATCTGGCTGTGGGTGCTCAGTTTAGAGACTTGATGCAATTCCAGAGCAACAAGCCACCAAAGTTTGAAGGTGGGATTCTGGATCCGGTAGCTGCACGGAGATGGCTGAAGGCGATAGAGAAGATCTTCAGGACCATGGGATGCAGTGACGAGCAGAAAGTGAGATTTGGTACTCACATGCTTGAGGGAGAGGCCGAGGCTTGGTGGGACAATTGCCGTCAGAGGATGGAGGCTTCGGGGACTCAGATTACTTGGGAGGTGGTTCGATCTAGATTTCTGTAGAAGTATTTTCCAGAAGACATCAGAAGTGCTAAAGAGGTGGAATTTCTAGAATTGAAACAGGGCAGTATGTCGGTAGCCGAGTATGCGGCTAAGTTTGAGGAATTGGCTCAGTATTGTCCCCATTATAATACTGAGGAAGCGATGACTTCTAAGTGTTTGAAATTTGAGAATGGGCTGAGGCCGGAGATCAAGATGGGGATCGCATGTCAGAAAATCAGGAGCTATCCTGAGTTGGTGAGTAGAAGTCGAATCTATGACAATGATAATCGTGCGAGGATTGCACATTACAAGGCGGTGAGTGACCGCAAGGGTAAGCAGAGGTTTGGTGGTACACCTTACAGTGCACCAACCGGTAATGGAAAGCAAAAGGTTGTGTCTGATAAGAGATTCCGAGAGAGGAAGGCATCGTCAGATTTGAAATGTTATCGGTGCGGTGTCGCTGGGCATCGTGCTATTGATTGTCCTCAAGAGGTTAAGAAGTGCTTCAAGTGTCGGAAGTCGGGCCATGTGATGGCGGATTGTAGGACTAATATGCCTACTTGTTATAACTGCGGTGATAAAGGCCATATTGGCACTCATTGTGAGAAGCCGAGGAGGGCTCAGGCGCCTCAGGTCAGCGGTAAAGTGTTTGCGGTGGTGGGTACTCAGTCGGTGGACGAGGAGCGTTCGATCAAAGGTACATGTTTTATCAATAGCATTCCTTTGACTGCTATGATTGATACGAGTGCGGCCCACTCGTTTATCTCTGTTGATTGTGTGAAGAGGTTAGGTTTGGTGCCGACTACTCTTGAGCGACGGATGACTATTGAAACTCCCTCGATTGGTTCAGTGACTACTTCACTAGTATGTTTGAAGTGTCCACTGACTATCTTTGGCTGAGACTTCGGTGTGGATTTGATCTATTTGCCACTTGGTGGTTTGGATGTTATACTTGGTATGAACTGGTTGGAGTTCAACCGAGTGTACATTGATTGTTTTCGGAAGGTGTTACTATTTTTGACTCCGGAAGAGGAAGCGTTGGCAGATTCCTTGTCCGATAAGGAATTGAGAACCTTGTTGGAAGATGAAGCGCAGGTGTTTGCTTTATTTGCAAAATAGTCTGTTGACAACAAGGCATTGTTGGATGAGTTATTCGTTGTTAATGAGTTTCCGGAGGTGTTCCCGGATGATATTACAGAGTTACCTCCGAAGAGAGAGGTTGAGTTTAGCATTGATCTCATTCCTGGTACGAGGCCTATTTCTATGGCGCCGTACAGGATGTCAGCAGTGGAGTTGGCCGAGTTGAAGACTCAGATTAGAGAGTTGTTGGACAGGAAGTTTATTAGACCTAGTGTGTCGCCGCGGGGAGCTCCAGCGTTGTTAGTGAAGAAGAAGGACGATAGCATGCGGTTGTGCATCGATTACCGTCAGTTGAACAAAGTGACCATCAAGAACAGATATCCTCTTCCAAGGATTGATGATTTGATGGATCAGTTAGTGAGAGCTCGTGTGTTTAGTAAGATTGACTTGAGGTCGGGTTATCATCAGATAAGAGTGAGAGAAGGTGATATTCAGAAGATGGCGTTTAGGACTCGATATAGACATTACGAGTATGCAGTAATGCCTTTCGGAGTGTCTAATGCGCCGGGTGTGTTTATGGAATATATGAATTGTATCTTCCATTCTTATTTGGATCAGTTCATTGTTGTGTTCATTGATGACATACTGATTTATTCTAAGTCTGAGGAAGAGCATGCAGAACATTTGAGGATTGCTTTACAAGTATTGAAGGATAACAAGTTGTTTGCCAAGTTATCGAAGTGTGAATTCTGGTTGAGGACAGTGAGTTTTATGGGACACGTTATTTCGGGTGATGGTGTTTCTGTGGATCCATCTAAGGTGAGTGCGGTGTTACAGTGGGAACCACCAAAGACGGTAACAGAAGTTAGGAGCTTTTTGGGCTTAGCAGGGTATTACCGAAGATTCATTGAAGGCTTTTCTAGATTGGCTTTGCCATTGACTCAGTTGACAAGGAAAGATTAAGTGTTTGTGTGGGATGCGGCTCGTGAAGAGAGTTTTGAGGAACTGAAGAAGAGATTGACTTAAACGCCGATTTTGGTGTTACTGAATCCGAGTGAGCCTTTTGTTGTTTATTGTGATGCGTCCAAAATGGGATTGGGTGGAGTTCTTATGCAGAATGGAAAAGTGGTATCCTATGCTTGGCGGCAATTGAGGGTGCATGAGCGTAATTATCCTACTCATGACCTTGAATTGGCTGTGGTAGTTTTTGTGTTGAAGATTTGGCGACACTATTTATATGGTTCGAGGTTTGAGGTATTCAGTTATCACAAGAGTTTGAAATATTTGTTTGATCAGAAAGAGCTGAATATGCGGCAGAGGAGATGGTTAGAATTCTTGAAGGATTGTGATTTTAGTTTGATTTATCACCCAGGGAAAGCGAATGTGGTTGCAAATGCGTTGAACAGAAAAACAATTCATATGTCGGCATTGATGGTAAAAGAGATGGAACTTATTGAGCAGTTTAGAGATTTGAGCATGGTTTGTGAATTCACGACAAATGGTGTGATGTTGGGTAAATTGCAAGTGAAGAATGATTTCTTGAACATGATTAGAGAACATCAGAAGTTAGATGTGAGACTAGTGGATTTGATGAGAGGAGCCGGAAGTGACTCCGGTAGTGATTTCAGGTTGGATAGTGCGGGTGTATTGAGGTTTCGGGGCAGAATTTGCGTGCCGGATAATGATGAGTTGAAGAAGTCAATTTTGGACGAAGGACATCGTAGTAGCCTGAGTGTTCATCCAGGAGCTACGAAGATGTATCAGGACTTGAAAAAGTTATTTTGGTGGTCGGGCATGAAAAAGGATATTGCTCGTTTTGTGTATGCTTGCTTGGTTTGTCAGAAGTCGAAAGTGGAGCATCAGAGACCTTCTGGGATGATGCAACCGTTAGAGATTCCGGTTTGGAAGTGGGATTGTATTGCTATGGACTTTGTTACAGGTTTGCCGAATACGGCGAGAGGATTTGACGCCATTTGGGTGATTGTGGATCGGCTTACAAAGTCTGCACACTTTGTACCAATCAGTATTAGCTTTCCCTTGGAGAAGCTGGCAGAGATTTATATTCGGGTAATTGTGAAGCTGCACGGTATACCGTTGAGCATTGTGTCGGATAGAGATCTGAGGTTCACTTCTGTGTTTTGGAAGAGTTTACAAGAGGCTTTGGGTACTGAGTTGAAGCTGAGTTCGGCTTATCATCCGCAGACGGATGGGAAGTCGGAGAGGACTATTCAGACTTTAGAGGACTTGTTGCGGGCTTGTGTGTTGGAGAAAGGTGGTACGTGGGATACTCATTTGCCTTTGGTAGAGTTCACGTACAACAACAGTTACCATTCCAGTGTCGGGATGGCGCCATTTGAAGCTCTTTATGGTAGAAGATGCAGGACTCCTTTATGTTGGTATGAGTCGGGTGAGCGTGTTGTGTTGGGACCGGAGTTGGTACAGCAGACTACTGAGACAGTGTAGATGATCCGCAAAAAGATGAAAGCATCTCAGGATCGGCAGAAGATTTATTATGATAACCGCAGGAAAGAATTGGAATTCAGTGAGGGTGACCATGTATTCTTGAGGGTTAACCCAGTGATGGGTGTTGGACGTGCTTTGAAGTCCAAGAAGTTGGATCCGAAGTTTATCGGGCCGTATCAGATTTTGCAGAGGATTGGTGTTGTGGCCTATAGGGTGGCGTTGCCGCCGGAGCTTTCGAACTTGCATGACGTGTTCCATGTGTCGCAACTTCGGAAGTATGTGCACGATCCGTCTCATATGATTCAGAGGGATGAAGTCCAAGTTAGAGAGAATCTGACTGTGGAGACGTTGCCGTTGAGAATCGAGGATCGCAAGATGAAGCGACTCAGAGGGAAAGAGATATCGTTGGTGCGAGTGGCGTGGGGAGGTTCTGCAGGAGGCAGTATGACCTGGGAATTGGAAAGCAGAATGCGGGAAGCGTATCCAGAGTTGTTTCCATCAGGTATTTTCAAGGACGAAAATAATTAAAGTGGGGGAGAGTTGTAACGCCCATTTTAATTATTTTTAGTTCCAGTGTTATTTTATTCGTCAACGTGTATTGGTGTGGGAATTGGTGAAGAAATAGAGGCATAATATTAATATTGGATAATTGATAATGATAATAAATAATAATTAATATTAATGTTGATATTAGTATTATTATTATTATTGTTATTAATATTAATATTAGTATTATGAAGTGATAATATTAATTTTTGGAAATTAAGAAAATAAGATTATTAGTTTTGGAATTAAAATAAGGAATTATTTGGGATGAGGGGCAGAATGGACATTGGAAAAAAGAGAACAAGGGAAGAACACGAGAAAGAGGAGAAAACACGGTAGAGAGGAAGAACGATCAAAGTGAGCAAGTGATAATGAGAAAACGCATCGATTATATTGCTAGGTTTCATTAACGTTTTATCGCATATTCACCGTTTTAACACTCGATTTCTCGAGTTTTTCTTACCATTTTGCAGGTACATCATTATATGGAGCTAAATCATGAATTAAGAGCAAAAGGAACAAAAGAAACCATAAAGAGATGAAGAAATGAAGAAGCCTGCAAAAGACTGCATAATTTGTTGCAGCCACGGTCGTCACAAGGGTGTCACGACCGTGACACCCCAATTTGAGCCATCACGACCGTAAGAGAGTGGTCACGACCGTGACACTTAAAAACCACAAGTTACGAACGTGAAGACCTTGTCACGACCGTGACAAGGGTAAAATTAGGTTTTTGACTCAGACTACGTCAAGGCATTACGTGAAGACCCTTTCTCCTATTGGCATTACGTGAAGACCATTTCTCCTATTTTGTTGTCACGTTCCTGCATTCCTTCCACAAATTCAGCAAGGCCCATGCAACAAAGGACCAAAAATCCAGCCCATTAAGGATTCTATAAATAGTACAAGTTCTATGAACAAAAGACGGAGAGCATTTTTTATTCAAATTCCTGCGGAAGCTCTGCCGAACTGTATTACGAACTAGCCTTTCTATTCCTGCATTATTTTTAGTTTTCTGTTTCGTTTTTTATTGTATCCAAACCCGCCATATAACAATTTCCAACATCAGGAAATTGTTATACATTTATTTGTTTCTAAACCTTCAGCATTCGTTTATTTTCAATTTCCGCCAACTCCAAGCTTTCCGGTCTGTGGAAGAAGGAGTCTGCTCGAATATTTGTTAACCAGGTTTTTCATTATATTGCAATTTAATTTAATTATAATGTTTATTTATTTTTCTGCCATGAGTACGTTATTATTAAATTTTCTGTCTCTGTCTGGTTCAACATCGATGAGTAGCTAAACACCTTAGGGCGGTATGTAGTTATAACAAACTTAACTGGTAAAATATAACCATAGGCTAAAAATAATTAATCACTTAACATTCTGGCTGATACTTTTTAATTGAAATAGATCTTTTCGTTACGAGAGTAAGAAAAGAGTATTAGGTTAGGTCAAGACCACGAGAGTGTGAGATTTTAACCAGATAGCTAAAGTTAGGCATTTAAATTAAACACAGCGAGAGCGCTTTAAGATAAATTAGAATTACTTAGTTTCCAAAAATTACCTCTAAACACTTATGGGCTAGCGAGAGCAGGCATAGGGCTTTAGGGATAAGATCTGATATAAGACCACGAGAGTGTGAGTTGAGGGTATTTAAACTGGTAATCTCTACCGAATAGATTAAGTGAACACCTTTATAAGCCTAGGTTAGATTGACCCACCTAAGTTAGTATAATTACATACCGACCGCCTTAGTATTACTTTATTAAAACTTAAATTTAATTCCGCCTTTAATAGTCTTAAAAATCAACAAAAAATCGTGACAACCATTCGCCTTAGCTAAACTAGAAGTTCATCTAGCACTAAGTAACCATAGAATCCCTGTGGATCGATAATCTTAAATATTACTTCGATAGGCTGTGCACTTGCAGTAAGATACCGCTAGACGCATAAGTAGACACGTCTCTAGCCCATCAAGTTTTTGGCGCCGTTGCCGGGGATTCCTTAATTTAGTTACTAGTGCATTTAGGTAGCATTGTCTAGACTAAGGTATCAACTATTTAATTTAATCTAATCTCCGAGTGTATGCCAAGTACTCGCTCTAAAAGCGAAGACTTGCAACCTCTAATCCCTGAATCGGAACGCTTCTTACACGTAAGAAGACGTATATTCGATTTCGAAAATAATTACAATATTCCAGATCTTCAATTAGATCCGCCTAAACCAGTCGTAAAATCAAAGGACGCAGAGATGGCTGAAGAACAGACTCATCCACTCAAGTATTACGCTAATCCTTCGCAAGCTGAACCACATTCGAGCATTGCAGCGCCGGCTATCAACCGAAATGATTTCGAACTAAAACCTTCGTTGATATCAGCCGTGCAACAAAATCAATTCGCCGGAAATCCTACCGAGGATCCGAATCTTCATCTTTCGATCTTTGTGCAATATGCAGATACCGTAAAAGCCAATGGAGTTACCCAAGAAGCTATTAGACTACGTTTATTTCCTTTTTCGCTTCGAGACAGAGCAAGAGCTTGGCTTCAATCTCTGCCTTCGAACTCAGTAACTACGTGGGAAGAACTTAAGAGAGTTTTCTTGAATAGGTATTTTCCACCTAGCAAGACAGCTATGCTGAGAGCTCAGATCAACGGATTTAAGCAAAGAGAAAGTGAATCATTATTCGAAGCTTGGGAACGCTATAAGGATCTACTGAGACTTTGTCCACATCATGGATTAATAGAATGGATGGTCATCCATACCTTCTATAATGGACTCTTGTACAATACAAGAATGACAATTGACGCTGCCGCGGGTGGTGCATTGATGGACAAAGAATATAATGATGCCTATGCACTTATCGAAAGTATGGCTCAAAATCATTACCTTTGGGGAAGCGAGAGAGTCGCAACTGAGAAACCAACAAAGGGAGGTATGTACGAAGTAAGTAGTATGGACCAAGTCAATGCGAAGTTTGACCAACTAAGCCAAAAGATCGATAACTTGGCCATAACACCTACAGCCACCGTGGCTGCAGTAACACCTAACTGTGAGTTATGTGGAGTCCCAGGACACGAAGTTTCTGATTGTCAACTATTGGCAGGAACTCCCACTGATCAAGTGAATTATGCTCAAGGAAACCCTTACTCAAACACATACAACCCAGGTTGGAAGAATCATCCGAACTTCTCCTATAAGAATAACAATGCTTATTACGCACCAGGTCAAGCACCAGCTACATCACTAGGATATCAAAAGACTGCTCCTAATATCCCTAGAAAATCGAACCTTGAATTGATGATGGAGAACTTTATAGCTAACCAATCTCAAACAAACAAGGACTTCTTAAACCAAAACATTCACACTAGTGAGCAGATTAAACAATTAGTGAGCAAAGTAGATGCATTAGCTACACATAACAAAATGCTCGAAACTCAGATTTCACAAGTAGCTCAACAACAAGCACCTACTGCTGCACCAGCTGGAGTATTCCCTGGACAACCTCAACCTAATCCGAAAGGACATGCTAACGCTGTAATATTAAGAAGTGGCAAGGAACTTGACGGACCTACCGATCCAAGACTTGACAATCCAGCCATGTACCAAAAACCGGATAAACCGACTGAAGTGGTGAATGATCCAGAAGAAAAGGAAGATGACAATCGAGAGGTAGTGGAGAAAGAACAACCTTATGTGCCTCCACCACCCTATAAACCACCAATTCCGTACACTCAAAGATTAATAAATTCCAAGACGACAGGTCAATTTAAGAAATTTGTCGAACTTCTGAAACAGTTGAATATTACTATTCCGTTTACAGAAGCAATTACCTAAATACCCTCGTATGCTAAGTTTTTAAAAGAAATCTTATCCAATAAGAAAAAGATAGAGGATAACGAAACAGTTACACTTACTGCCGAGTGTAGCGCCATAATTCAGAATAAAATGCCTCCTAAGCTAAAAGATCCAGGAAGTTTCTCTATACCCTGTGTAATAGGAAAATTCGTCATTGACAAAGCTTTATGCGATTTAGGAGCCAGTATCAGTGTTATGCCCTTAACGATTTGCAAAAGGCTAGACATGGGAGACCTAAGACCAACTAAAATGTCTGTTCAACTAGCCGATCGCTCTGTTAAATATCCTGTAGGCATACTAGAAAACGTCCCAGTACGTATAGGACAATTCTACATCCCTACTGATTTTATAATCATGGACATCTCTGAAGACTCCACTACACCTATCATACTAGGAAGACCATTCTTAGCTACCGCCGGAGCTATAATAGACGTAAAAAGAGGAAAGCTAACCTTTGAAGTAGGTGAAGAGAAAGTTGAATTTATTTTAACACAATTCTTACAATCACCAGCTATAGAGGATACATGCTATCTATTGGACGTAATTGACGAATGTGTAAGAGAAATGGAACTGAAAGAGACCACTTATTCTGAAATAATGAAAATTCAAATCCCTCCGATTTTCGAAGATGATAATTGGCGAAAACCGTATCAGGATGATAGTCTAAGCGAAAGTTTAGCAGTTACACCGGATCCCATGCCAAGTAAAGATAAACCTACATTAGGATTAAAAACTTTACCTCATAACCTAAGGTACGAATTCTTAGACGTTGAATGTAAAAGACCAGTTATAGTAAATTCCAGTTTAGGAACTATAGAAACAAAGAAACTTTTAGATGTCTTGAAGAAATATCCAACTACATTAGGATATAACATGTCTGATCTCAAAGGAATATGTCCTTCAGTTTGTATGCATCGTATTCTGCTAGAAGAAGATTGCAGAACCTCCAGAGAATCTCAAAGAAGAATTAAACCAACCCTTAGCACTGTAGTAAAAGAAGAAGTTAAGAAATTATTAGATGCCGGGATAATATATCCAATCTCTGATAGTGAATGGGTTAGTCCAATACATGTAGTGCCAAAGAAAGGAGGTATCACTGTTGTGAAAAACGCTCAAGGCGAATCGATATCGCAAAGAGTAGTGACGGGATATAGAGTGTGCATAGATTATCGTAAACTAAACAAAGCCACTCGAAAAGATCATTTCCCACTACCTTTCATAGATCAAATGTTAGAACGATTAGCCAAGCATTCTTACTTCTGTTATCTTGACGGTTACTCGGGATTTTTCCAAATCCCTATCCATCCTGATGATCAAGAGAAGACTACATTCACATGTCCTTATGGAACGTTCGCTTATAGGCGAATGCCCTTTGGATTATGCAACGCTCCTGCAACCTTTCAAAGATGTATGATGTCAATCTTCGCAGATTTTATAGACAACATCATGGAAGTGTTCATGGACGACTTCTCTGTATGCGGGCAAAGTTTTGAAGGATGCTTATCGAACTTAGAAATGGTGTTAGAAAGATGTGTAAAAGTAAATCTCGTGCTTAACTGGGAGAAATGTCATTTTATGGTCAACGAAGGAATAGTATTAGGTCATGTAATATCCGACAAGGGAATTGAAGTTGATAAAGCTAAGATTGAAGTAATAAAAGATCTTCAACCCCCTAAAACCGTTCGAGAAATACGAAGCTTTTTAGGACACGCCGGTTTTTACCGACGATTCATCAAAGATTTCTCGAAAATCACTAAACCTCTTACTGGTTTATTAATGAAAGACGCTGAGTTCATATTCAATGAAGATTGTCTTAAAGCATTCGAAACTCTAAAAACAGCCCTCATCACCGCACCAATCATGCAACCCCCTGACTGGAGATTACCTTTTGAAATCATGTGCGATGCGAGTGACTATGCTGTAGGCGCAGTTCTAGGCCAGAGAAAGGAAAAGAAACTTCATGCGATTTACTATGCCAGTAGAACCTTAGATTCTGCCCAGATGAACTACGCTACTACAGAAAAAGAATTGTTAGCAGTTGTCTTTGCGCTTGACAAATTCCGTTCTTACCTAGTTGGAGCGAAAATAATCATTTACACAGACCATGCTGCTATCCGATATCTATTAACTAAGAAAGATGCTAAACCAAGACTCTTAAGATGGATTTTACTCTTACAAGAGTTTGATCTAGAAATAAAAGATAAGAAAGGTACTGAGAACGTCGTAGCGGACCATTTATCTAGAATAGAAGGTATTAAACCCGAACAAGTGCCGATTAACGATGATTTTCCGTATGAACAGCTGATAGCACAAATAGGAAGCGACCTAGCTCAGTTAGATATAAATGAACCAGAATCCGTGGAAACAATCCAGACAACTGTAGGACTGCCATGGTACGCTGACATTGTCAACTACCTAGCTGCAGGAGCTCTTCCACCCGATCTAACCTATCAGCAGAAAAAGAAATTCTTTCATAATCTGAAACATTACTATTGGGATGAACCATTATTGTTCAAAAGAGGACCAGATGGAATCTTTCGCCGATGTATTCCCGAAGAAGAAATAGAAGATGTCATTGCTCAATGCCATTCATCTCCTTATGGTGGACATGCAAGCACTTCCAAGACTTGTGCAAAAATCTTGCAAGCCGGCTTATACTGGCCTAATCTATGGAAGGATGTCCACATCGCTGTTATAAATTGCGATCGGTGTCAACGCACTGGCAATATTTCAAGAAGAGATGAAATGCCTCAAAAAGGAATTTTAGAAGTAGAAATCTTTGACGTCTGGGGAATAGATTTCATGGGACCATTCCCATCATCTTTCGGTAATAATTACATACTCGTAGCTGTTGATTATGTTTCGAAATGGATTGAAGCCATAGCTTCTCCTACAAACGATACACGAGTAGTAATAAAGCTTTTCAAAAATATAATCTTTCCCAGATTTGGTGTGCCTAGACTCGTCATAAGTGACGGTGGCTCGCACTTCATTTCAAAAATCTTTGACAAATTACTATCTAAATATGGAGTAAGACACCGTGTGGCTACACCATATCACCCACAAACAAGTGGACAAGTCGAAGTCTCGAACAGAGAAATTAAACAAATCTTAGAAAAGACTGTCGCCATATCTCGGAAAGATTGGTCATCTAAACTTAATGAAGCTTTATGGGCTTATAGGACCGCTTACAAGACACCCATAGGTACCACACCTTTCAAACTAGTTTATGGAAAATCTTGTCACCTCCCAGTAGAACTAGAACACAAAGCTTATTGGGCGATCAGAACTCTCAATATAAACTATAATGCTGCAGGAGAAAAGCGAATCCTAGACATTAACGAATTAGAAGAATTAAGGTTAGATGCATATGAGAATGCTAAGATATATAAAGAAAGAACTAAGCGATGGCATGATAAACGCCTATCTAGGAAAGAATTTAGTGTGGGAGACGTTGTACTCCTCTTTAATTCAAGACTTAGGCTCTTTCCTGGAAAATTAAAATCTAGATGGTCAGGACCCTTTGAAATAACTAAAGTATTCCCGAGTGGAGCAATAGAAATTAAGGGTAGGAATAGTGAACCATTCATAGTAAACGGACAACGTTTAAAACATTATCATAAAGTTGAAAATAGAGATTATGCGAATAATCTAAAGCTTTTAGAATTGTCCACTAATTCCCCTGATTAATCTAAACCTAAGCATTACGTCAGGCTTTTGACGATAAAAACAGCGCTTAGTGGGAGGCAACCCATTTACTTATTTAATTATTTAAACTATTCTTTTCTTTTAGCATATTGTTATTTATCGTTTTACTATTTGTTTAATTGTTTTGTCATTTTATAGTTTTATTTTATATTACTATTATTGCCATTACATTATGCATTTCATTTTCTTATTTTTATCTTAAATCACTTTTTACAGATTTTCTAAAGTCTTTTCCACTTTCCTTCTTCCCCTGATTTGTTTCCCCCATATTTGCACTGATCATGGCTAACCAACCAATTAACCATATGGAAACCAAATTTAGAGGTAGGAACCAAAGAATGAAGTTTGAAGAGTTATCACAGAGGCAAATGGATTTGACCCTGTACCCGGATGATAAGACTATGGAAACCCTAGGTATACATGATAGTGTCATGTACTTGTTAAACCGACTCGGATGGGAGAATGCATTGATCCAACATAAGTTTGTGACTTACCGCGAGCTCACCCTTGAGTTCCTTAGCTCCTTAATTTACCTACCTGAGCGCGGTTTTGGATTTAGGAAAGGATTTATTAGTTTCCGCCTATTTGGAATAGAATATGACTTTAACCATAAAGAACTAGCTGACTTATTAGGATTCCCTAGTGGACCATTTGCTTTTACTACCACACAGGTAAAATTGATGGATATTGAGCTAGATTTCTTTTGGGGAACTTTAACCGGAAACTACCACCCTGAACCAAATAACATGAATAATGATGAGATCCATAATCCTGCTCTCCGTTACTTCCATAAATTCCTTGCCCACACCTTCTTTGGAAAAGAAGAAAACATTACCGGAGTTTCTAAAGATGAAATATTTATTATGTCATGTTTCACTAATGGACAGCCTGTTAATGGTGTACCTTTCATGATGCAAACCTTCACCCGTATCCAAGAAGAACCTGAATTACCTATATTAGTAGGAGGTCTTGTAACCATGATTGCTGATGCCATAGGACTTAGGTACCAACTGCACAGGTGCAACCGTCTAGGAACAACCCGCCCTATGAATCTTAATTTCTGCTTCAATAGACATATCATAAGGAATTTAGGACATCCACCTTTTGAGTACCTAATCCGGAACGAAGTAGTAACCCTGTTCACATTGCCTAACCATGCTAGAGTAAGTGTTCACAATAAGGATAACTGGCTTTATGAGTTAAACCCACCTGATTATCCATCTACTCCTGAAACACCTCAGTCTTACAAGATAAAAGATGATATAATGACCAATGTCGAAACTAACCCTGAGACACCTCCTGGTTACCATGACATTGACCACACTGAAGAAGTACATGAAACCCCTGAAGTGAATCAAGGAGATTATGCTAACAACTTACAAAACATCATGAACACTCTCAATGCTTACCAAACTGACATTAATTTATTTAAAGAAGACATTAAGAGCATGCGATTGGACATTATAGGATTGACTGACATAACCTGCGAACAATTCTATCACTTGAACTCCGCCATCGAAGACTTGAAGAAACGCTTTTGAAAATGCTATAAGTGATTTAGTTTATTTTTCTCATTGTTTTCGTTTCTAGTTAGATTTATTTTTCGCAACAATTTCATACCGTAATTTCCGTTTATGTAACTTCATTTTCAATTACTTTATGCAATGCATCTTTAATTCCAAAATTTCTCCATTTTTAGCAATTTATATATTTTTCATTCTATGTACTGTTATGCTTGCATTATTTCATATTATATACAATCTCTCATGCCATGCAAGTTAGTATAGTACTGTGTTGAAATTATATACTATATGGTGTTTATAATTTAATATGAGTGTTAGTGAAGAAAATACATTATTATAAAATATGTGAATTAAGTGAGAAAATGTTTTTCTGGAAATTATTCAACGAAGCGTGCCCTCACGGTCGTCATACCCATCTCACGATCATGACGTGCTTAAATAGCGTGTCACGGCCGTCACACCCCTGTCACGACCGTGACAACCCCTATTACAGGAATCGTGAGAAACAGAACTGTTTCTCTTCGTGCCTCTTCTTCTTCTTCCTCCATAACCTCCGTAACCTCCCCATTACCAACATTAACCCCCCATTATCATAACCTATCACATTCTCACTCTCCATTATTTATCCCGAATCAATATTTCTTTCATTTTACCATTTTTTCACAAAACATCAAAAAAATCTTCATTCTTCACTCTAAGCTCTTGCATGCAATGGATTCTATTACTTTTAGAGACGGTGATGCTGGAGAAACTCAGAGAGAACGTTTTCTCCGATTCCAAAACCGCGGTGTGCAACCTACACGTTACATTGACACTGTCTGTTTGAGGGAACTCGGAATGCTTGCCAGTGTTAAAAGCATGCTTCAAAAAGTCGGTCTGTGGGATCTTTGCAGTCAACCTCAGCCCACATTCGAGCTTCTGACACTGGAGTTCTTAAGCTCATTCAGTTACATCACCGGTACCGGTTCTCAGAGTCAGCTCACCGGTGTCGCCAAATTCAGATTGCATGGCCAAGAGTTCAACATTTCGCAAACCAGGATAGCCGAGTTGTTAGGCTTCGATCACGGAACTGAAGCTCACCGTCGCGTGCCCGATAATTTTAGTGAACAAGCTTTCACTCTATGGCACGACTTAACCAACACCCATGCATCAGCCTTCCAAAGCCTCAACGCTACGCACATTCACAACCCGGCAATCCGCTATTTCCACCGTGTCATATGCAACACCATCTTCGCTCGAGAAAGCAACCATAAGCTCAACTCCAAGGAGCTTCTATTCTTACACTGCGCTCTTAATGACGAGCCGATCAACGCTGCCCCTTTCATGCTTTATCATATCCAGGCCATTGCACACAGAGGCTCCACCCCGTTCTTCATAGGCGGCATTGTCACCACCCTCGCCATTCAGTTGGGGATTGGTGACTTGGTCGTTAATCAGCCTCACCTAGCCGCAGAATTCCTCACCAAGAGTTATTGCAGGTCCGCTCACCTGATTGCGCAGCGAGAGGATGACAGGTATAACCCTGTTGTCCATGGCACCATTTTCCATCATATCATTCTGCCGTCCCGCGACCGCATCGATCCCTCCAGCCGAGCCAACTGGCTCTTTGTTTTACCTGTTGCTGCCGATCACGTCCCTATTCATGATGATCAGGCAGACCCTCCAGCGGATGAGATGCAGGACGCTATGGATGCGGCTGAGCCTGTCCAGGATATACCAGAGACATCTACCCGACAGCCCCCTGCTCCCGAAATCACACTTGAGGAAGTCCTCCGTGCGATTCATCAGCAGAACCAGATGAACGCCGCACTGGAGCGAAGGCAGAAGGAGCAGTATGATGCTTTACTCAACACTATTGCAGCAAACCAGGAAGCTACTAATGAGAAGTTTGGAGAAATTTTCAGCGAGCTAGAAGCCCTCCGCATTAACACCACTGCTGCCTCCGGCACCGGTTCTGATCCTGAAGCGACTCCTTCCAGACGCCGCTCCCGCACCAGAGGCCGAGCCCGCGGTCCTCAGCAGTCATAGTTTTAGTTTGCTTATGTTTGTTTTTCGTTTTTGTCGTTCTACTGTACTTTTACCGCATTTATATCACAACATTGAGGACAATGTCTGATATAGTGTGGGAGAGGTACCTTTCATTTCCGCATTTTCCCTTTTTCGCACTTTTCCATTTTGTTGTATTTTAAATTCCGTTGTATTTCTTTTCACAAGTTAATGAAATGAGCAAATCTTTGTGCTATTTTCTTTAATTTCGAACTTTCCCCGATTATTTAGCTATACCAGAAAAAATCTTTAATTATTCGCATTACCCGACTTACCTACGGAATCGTAGTTAGGAAGCCGAGAACGATTAAACAAGACCAATACAATCTTGACATCTTTGACTCCCTACTTAAGCAATTCCATCCCGATTACCATTACGAGTACACTTTTAGTTTCAGTTCAAAAGTAACCCCTAGTAGTTTATACTAGCAGTCAGCACCGTCTGAACACAAACCACGTGGGGAGCCGATGAATATAAGCGTTTGATGCCTAATCAATAATGATCCTTCATATCTCGATGCAAAATGAAAAGAAATTGCACCAAAGTACACGGTCGCATATAAGAAACGAGAAATATGAGAAGGAGTCCATTGCAAGTTGGTTCAGAGGTACTGGTTCTGAACTCGGTAGGGCGTGCTACGGCTCGATCCCCCACAACCTCTAAATCGGATAAAATATGTAGGGTTACCACACTCGTGTACCAGACCCCGTGCTCAAAAAGGATCAAAGTCGCTAACCGGCTACTCCACTACGTGCGTGCTAAGGCAAAGGGCTTAATGTGATTGCGCTAGAATGAAACCGGGCGAAATAAGATCGAAAAACTCCAGGTGAAATCGTAATGTAATTACCGATTGTTTCGTTTAACAGGAAGTCGACGACATAGCTTGTTGCTTGTGTCATTAGTGTATCGGTAGTGTTCTATCAAAGTACCGGATTATCCGACAAAACGATCCCTCGTACGGTTTGTTATGAGTATGCGTGAATAAAATCTTGTCCGCCGATTTTCAACCGACTATTTGCTTGAGGACAAGCAAAGGTTTAAGTTTGGGGAAGTTTGATAACGAGAAAACGCATCGATTATATTGCTAGGTTTCATTAACGTTTTATCGCATATTCACCGTTTTAACACTCGATTTCTCGAGTTTTTCTTACCATTTTGCAGGTACATCATTATATGGAGCTAAATCATGAATTAAGAGCAAAAGGAACAAAAGAAACCATAAAGAGATGAAGAAATGAAGAAGCCTGCAAAAGACTGCATAATTTGTTGCAGCCACGGTCGTCACAAGGGTGTCACGACCGTGACACCCCAATTTGAGCCATCACGACCGTAAGAGAGTGGTCACGACCGTGACACTTAAAAACCACAAGTTACGAACGTGAAGACCTTGTCACGACCGTGACAAGGGTAAAATTAGGTTTTTGACTCAGACTACGTCAAGGCATTACGTGAAGACCCTTTCTCCTATTGGCATTACGAGAAGACCATTTCTCCTATTTTGTTGTCACGTTCCTGCATTCCTTCCACAAATTCAGCAAGGCCCATGCAACAAAGGACCAAAAATCCAGCCCATTAAGGATTCTATAAATAGTACAAGTTCTATGAACAAAAAACGGAGAGCATTTTTTATTCAAATTCCTGCGGAAGCTCTGCCGAACTGTATTACGAACTAGCCTTTCTATTCCTGCATTATTTTTAGTTTTCTGTTTCGTTTTTTATTGTATCCAAACCCGCCATATAACAATTTCCAACATCAGGAAATTGTTATACATTTATTTGTTTCTAAACCTTCAGCATTCGTTTATTTTCAATTTCCGCCAACTCCAAGCTTTCCGGTCTGTGGAAGAAGGAGTCTGCTCGAATATTTGTTAACCAGGTTTTTCATTATATTGCAATTTAATTTAATTATAATGTTTATTTATTTTTCTGCCATGAGTACGTTATTATTAAATTTTCTGTCTCTGTCTGGTTCAACATCGATGAGTAGCTAAACACCTTAGGGCGGTATGTAGTTATAACAAACTTAACCGGTAAAATATAACCATAGGCTAAAAATAATTAATCACTTAACATTCTGGCTGATACTTTTTAATTGAAATAGATCTTTTCGTTACGAGAGTAAGAAAAGAGTATTAGGTTAGGTCAAGACCACGAGAGTGTGAGATTTTAACCAGATAGCTAAAGTTAGGCATTTAAATTAAACACAGCGAGAGCGCTTTAAGATAAATTAGAATTACTTAGTTTCCAAAAATTACCTCTAAACACTTATGGGCTAGCGAGAGCAGGCATAGGGCTTTAGGGATAAGATCTGATATAAGACCACGAGAGTGTGAGTTGAGGGTATTTAAACTGGTAATCTCTACCGAATAGATTAAGTGAACACCTTTATAAGCCTAGGTTAGATTGACCCACCTAAGTTAGTATAATTACATACCGACCGCCTTAGTATTACTTTATTAAAACTTAAATTTAATTCCGCCTTTAATAGTCTTAAAAATCAACAAAAAATCGTGACAACCATTCGCCTTAGCTAAACTAGAAGTTCATCTAGCACTAAGTAACCATAGAATCCCTGTGGATCGATAATCTTAAATATTACTTCGATAGGCTGTGCACTTGCAGTAAGATACCGCTAGACGCATAAGTAGACACGTCTCTAGCCCATCAGCAAGCTTGGAAGGAAAGACGATCAAAGCTGTTGGAATTGCAGATTCTTCATTATCAGAACTTCATTTGAGGTAAGGGGGGATTTAACGGTTAAAATAGGTATTTATATGAATATTGGTAGAAGGGGAATCCCTAACCCCAAGTATGAGATTATTGCATGTGGATGATGATTTTGTTGTTGTTGTTAGTTGCTAATTTCTGTTATGAATCCTTGGTATTATGGGAGAAGTAATGCATGTTGAATTTGATGGTTGTCTAATGAGTTTTAGGATTTTCGGTTAAGTCCGAAGTTGAGTCGGAAGTTGGTTTTGAGAGCAGAGTTGAGGATTAGTCGGATAGAATTGGGGATAGACCCCGTAGCTAAGTTGCCGTATGTGGATGGTGGTGGGTATTGATTTAATCGGGCGAAATCGGTGAGGGAGGCGATTCTGCAATGCAGATTTTTTCTGTGTGCGCAGGTATTCGTTGGGCGAATGAGGGCGAGCCTTCGCCAGGCTTCGCCTGGCGAACTAGCCAGCGAGTGCTGGCAGAAGCTTCAGTTTGGCTTCACCAGGCGAATGGCAGCGAGCCTTCGCTGCGGGGCTTCGCCGGGCGAATGTGCCAGCGAGCCCGACAGCAGTTTGTGATTCTGCTGTTGTTTTTGTATTGTTCCGTTGTGGACTTGGACTCTCGTTGGTCATGTGTGACGAGAGACTGGTTGGGGAGCTGATACGAGCATATGTTGGTGGTTGTAAGGCTGTTTAGCCGGCGTTTATCGCAAGTGGCCTAATTGGTGAAATACGCATTATGTATGAACCAATGTGGATGCGTACGTGAGATATGTACACCGTATGCGTGCTGTGAGTAAGATGTGAGGATCAGTATGATCGTGGTGCCTTGAGTGCGTTTTGTTGGTGTGTTGTGGTGAGTGGATTCGGGAGGATCGATACGCTTTATAGGCGTTGTGGTTAAATACTGTTGTGTGATGAATTGGGTCAGTAGGACCGATATGCCTTAGGTGCACGATGTGTGATATGTTGTGTGGTGAGTTGATCGGTAGGATCGATGCACTTTGTGTGCTTGTGTATGTATGCATATTATGATGAATGGATCCGTAGGATCGTGTGCACTGTGTGTGCCATGTGGTTATGCATAGCGTCTTGCATGGTGTGTGGACGTGGTGAATCGTTGCTCGGTGGAGCGTATGCGATTCACTCACGTGCTCCAAATGGGGAGCCTGTGGACGTGAGGCCTGTGTGGCTCACGTTCTCCAGTGGGGAGCGTGGACGGGAATTTGGATCGTTGCTCGGAAGGAGTGTATGCAACCACCCGTGTCCCAAGTGGGGGACGTTGATATGTGATTATATGAGCTCATGAGGAGCGTGGTAGGGATGAATCGTTGCTCAGAGGGAGTGTATGCGATCTATCCTGAGTTGAGTCGGTACCGCATTTTGTCGAGTCGAGTGTATGTGTTGCATTATGGTTGTGTGTGTGTGATTGTTGTTGATGGGACAGTAGGTTCGGGTGTGAGATATATGAAATAATTAAGTTATTGTTTCTGCCTTTTATTTCATGTACGTTGATACCGTTAATATTTGATCGTGATTCTCACCCCTTTGTTGTTGTTGTTGTGGTCTATGCTTCGTCAGAAGTACAGACAATCCAGGTGTTTAGCTAGCTTGGATTGTGGCGTCGTCGTAGGACTGCTCTGATACGTAACACCGGGGCTTTTTGGGAGTCTTATTTTTATTGATGATATGTGTGCCCCTGTGGCGTATCTGACTCTTGTGAGACATGTGATGATGTTTGATGATCATGTTATATATTTTAGGTAGTTGGCCGATTGTTGTATATATATATATATATATATATATATATATATATATATATATATATATATATATATATATATATATATATATATATATATATATATATATATATATATATATATATATATATATATATATATATATATATATATATATATATATATATATATATATATATATATATATATATATATATATATATATATATGACGAGGATGGTGGATATGGATAACATATATATGATGTTTTGTGATTTATGACAGACTATGTATATATATTTTTCCGCTGCAGTTTTATTGAGAAATTAATTTGGAAAAATGATTTATGGAAATTGTGACATCCCGTTTGGGAGAGAAACTCTGATGTGTGCTTATTTAATTGTTTTATTTTATTTCGGGAAACGGGGTGTTACACCTTAATTTTTATCTCTAAGATCCTGCCTCTTTTTACATCATCTGCATAACCAATCATTTTTGTCATCACACATAATGCCCAATTTATCATCCAAAATAAACTTGTTGGATTTACAATCGAATTTGTCAAACTAAAAGTCAACAGTGCGTAAAATCAGTGAACGAAAAGTTTCAAAATTAAACTTGCAACGTTAGTTATATTAATCTATGTTCCACGTAGTTTAATATGGTGTGCTCGTTTTAATTTTTTGACTGTTTTTCGGGGGTATTTTTTGATCAGTTAGAGCCTTTTAATCGGGGGAAATTTAGTTCGAAATTTGACCAAGCGTTGTATTTTTTCGAGTCATTTATTTCACGCTGATCATTTTGGTGTATTTATTTTTATTTTTTTGAGCATTTTGATACCAGTCTTAATATTTGGTTTTAACTGATTTCTTTTCAATTTTTAATTAATAATCTTTTTTATTTAACCAGATTTTCATTTTTAGATTTTTTATTTTTAATAGTTTATTTTATTTAATTTTATTTATTATTTTCTTATTTTAATATTTCAATTATTGTTTTTTTTTTACCTTTTTTTAGAAATACTTCTTAACTAAGTTTCAAAAAAGTTCTTTTGTTTTTTTTCTCTTCATATTTTCATGGTAAGCTAACACTGTATGCATGCGCTGAATGGACCCTCACATTTCTCTGACATGTCCATTTTTATACCACACAAAGGCCTGTAATTTAAAAAGAGAAAAAACCACCGAGACACACATATGACCCCTTTTCCATTCAAAACACAACATACAAAACAAAACTGGACAACTCTTAATACAACCTGTGCATAACATTAAAAAAAATGAACATTTCCTCTACGTACAACACCTTTTACTCTTTCTTCACCTAACATCTTCATTTTTATCTCTCACTCTTCAAAGAAAAATAATAAAAAGCCACCTGCATAAAGAAGAAAAATCCATCTCTATTTAGCTCCCAACGCCTACATCCCTCATCTTTCTGCGCCAGACATAAGACTTTTCACATAAAAGAAAAGAACAGTGCCATCATGATATTTTCATTTCCCCTATAACACACATGACACAATACACAGTAACAAAAAAGACAACCCTTCATACACACCATTGCCAAATAAACGACCTACCTTTATCATTTATATACTCCATAACCTTCTACTTCACTCCATAACCATTAATCCATCTTCCTTCCATATTCTTCACAAAATACTTTCACACCAGCCAGTACACACATCAAAAGAAAGTCCTCCTCGTCATTCACACTATCGTCATCTTCATTTCCACTATCATCGTCATACACTTTTCACTTCACCATCAACCTTCACATAAGTGTTACACTAAGCCTGACTCCACTTTATTTTAGCACCACTAATCATGTGACTACACCCGTGTGATACTCTCTCTGCTTCACGAAAAAAAAATCACAAAGAAAATCCTCAAAAACTTCTTCTTTCCTTGAACCTACTTTTTCCTTTGTGTTTCTTTAAGTTCACATCACCTTAGAAGGTAACACTACACGACATACACCTCACCTGCCTACACTTCTCTCATCACTTTCTTCTTCTTCAATAATACACCACCAACCATAACAACTATTCATCTTCTCCATCCTCAAAAACTCACACAAACCGCACTAACTTTTGTGACATGAGTAACACCACAACGTTGACATCCTTACCATCACCTCCGAGCTCAACCGTGCAACGCCATTTCCGCACTGTAAGAGGTTTCTCTTTGCATTTGTGAAGACGTAGTGTGTGTTTTTCCAGGTTAGCAAGTCCATGTGCGTCAAATTGGTGTATAATATTTTTCACTTGCTTGTTGCCGCTACAACTTCAGAGGCTAAGGGTATCTTCTATTCTTGTAGTTGTTCCTTTCTTTTTAATTTGTTTCTTTCATTTTTTTATAACAACAATGGTGGAGTTATGCTGAATGTGTTGATGTTACTAGTAGCTGGTACATTTTTTTGTGTCTGAGCAACTTGTCTCATAATTCTAACTTAGGTTTAACTTTTTGTTTTTTTAATTAATCATTTGCATTTTAGTTTATTTAATGTTAAAAGAAACAAAAACTTTTTTAATCATTTTTTTAAAAATTTCTTATTTCTAGTTTTTATTTGTTAATTTGAATTATATTAAAAATGTAAAAAAAATATGTTGTTAATTATTAATTAATCTTATAAATATTTATATTTAAATTGATTAATAATTCTTTTGTTGTCTGATAACGCGAAATCATATCGTTTATTTGGCTTGATTTACATGTACTTATTTGTGACTATTATTAATTTATCTTGATTTATGCTCTATTATATGATTAATTTACTTCGTTTAGCAGATTGGGGAGAATTTAGACTAAAGAAAGAAAAGGAGAAGAAATGGAAGGAAAAGAGATGAAAAACAGCAGATACGGATTCTGCTGATATGACGGTCGTCACAGGTCCATTACGACCGTCATGCGTGTGACGACTGTCACATTTCATGACGACCGTCACGCAGGCAAAATATCAGTACGTTCAAATCAGAAGAAGCCACGATCAATCTCAACTTAATTTCTTCCTACACTTTCTCCACTCACTGCCCACTAACTGGAAGTTACTCCCACTCCCTCCATAACTCACCCATGATCTCTGGAAGTTGAAGAGCGAATTATCTCCTATAAATAGGCCTTAGATCCACAGTTTAAAGGGGGGACCTTCGATGTATCGAAGTGCTGCCAAAATTCTCATTGAAGCCAATTTTACTTTCCTGCATTATTTTCCATTTCTTTTCCTTTTATTTCATTTGTATCGCTTTATTTGTTCCTGTACCTTTTAATTCTCGCCAAAGTAGAATCCTGCCGACATTGTGGAGGACTACTCAAGGATTCGAGATCAGTACGATTTACAGGTTTTTATTAATTGAATTATTATTTTATTTCTGTCAGTATGCATGTTATATTATTCTGCTGCCATTGTTTATTTATGTTTGCATTAATTATCATGTCTAGCTAAATTAGTTTTATCGGTATGTAACCGAATTAGTAGGACAGGATTTGATAGTAACCAGAATCTTCGCTTTTTACAAACAACCTTTCTGGCCGTAGTTTTTAATCAAAACTCTAAATAAACCTTTGTCACGACAGTGAGAAGCTATTTACGGTGGTTTTGCCACGACAGTGGGAAACCATATTAAGGTACGAACCAACAAGCGACAGCTGAGGCTAGAACCAGATAGTAAAAACTAGGCATTGATTTTAGACACAGCGAAAGCGCTTTAAAAGAAATTAGAATCTATTTGTTTACAAAAAGTAGTTTTAACCCCGAATGGGACAGCGAAAGCGTACGTTCGGCCCTTAGAATTATGACCCGAGTCAACAACCATCGTGAGACGAAGGTCTTTAAACGAGTTAGTTCTCCTGAAAAGTGTTTGCAATAGACAAAAAGGCACCGGTAACCTGCCGAATTCCCGATAGCTAAAGCGTTACATACCGATATTCCTTTACCGCATTTCTTTAAACCAAAAATCTTTATTTCTTGTGCATTTAATTTCATCCGCATTTAACTTTCCAAATTCCATTAGCCTTAGCTTTACGCCGTAGCAATAGATAACGGTAGATTGACATTGGTCTCTGTGGGTTCGACAATCTTTTATATTACTTCGACATTTCCGTACACTTGCGGACGCATCATTGTCCAATTCATTTTCATGACTTGCTTGCTTCCATGTTTTGGGCTTGTTCTCTTTGATTTAATCATGATATTTTCCTTGATTAATTGATGATGTTAATTCTGGATGTTTTTCCTTGATTAACTCTTGATGATATCATGATGCTTTGCCATATGTATTTTGTCGATTTCATTTGTTGACTCACACGATGCTTTACCGTGAATGTTGTTGATTTATTTGTTGTTTATTCTTCATGATGTTTTACCAAGTGTTTGTGGATTTATACATGATGTTTTACCACGTGTTTGTGGATTTCTTCATGATGTTTTACCATGTGTTTGTGGATTTATACATGATGTTTCACCATGTGTTTGTGGATTTTTACCATGATGCTTTTCCATGTATATGTTGTTAATTTTATCAGTTCTTGATCATACATGACGTTTTACCATGTATTTTGTGGGTTTTACGTGATGTTTTGCCACGTACTTTTGTTGCTTTCCCATGATGCTTTGCCACATACTTTGTGTTTGTTGATTTCATTTAGCTTGATTCACATGATGTTCTGTCATGTATACCTCTGTTTATTCACGATGGTTTTACGTGTACCTTTTTCGATTCTATTTGTTGCTATCTACATGATGATCTGCCATGTATCCTGTTGACTACATGATATTTTACCATGTATGTCATTGATTCTCTTTGTTGTTTTCTCGTGATGCTTTGCCATGTACTTTTATTGATTCATCCTGTGATGCTTTGCCACATAAATTTGTTGATTTTGTGTCTATTGACGACAAGATGCTTGTCGCGACTGCAAAAAACAACCAGCGGAAAAATAGAAGAGTCGCCATCAAACGTTATTTATCCCGACAGGGAAAATAAACGATAGAAGAAAATCTCAAAAATGGAGAAGACATGGTCTCGCAACTAAATCCTGGGTTCGGGATTCGGTTACACGAGAGAAAGGTATTAGCACCCCCTCGTGTCCGTTGTACTAAACTGGATCCACTCTTGTTGTTCTAATCAAAGGATGTGTTTATCTAAAGCCTACTTGCTAACAGAAACAAAAAAGGGAAAACAAAAAGGATACTCGATAGGACTTCACTGTTCTAGGCCTATGTATTCCCTTGTGTAATAGGAAAGTCAGAGTCAACGTAGTTCGGAGGACAATGGGTGATGGGGGAAGGTTGCTCGCCAAGAATTTTCCATTTTGTGCCTACGTATTCTCATTCGAATGAGAATGAGAAAATCATAGCATTTGTAGTTCATGGGACCCATTATTAAGTGTTTTATATGAGCAATGTTAAATTCGCATCCCAGCACTTAGGGTCGATGCCTGTTCGCGATAGAACGAAAATAACACGCCCTTTCTGAAAAAGGTTTGACTAACAATCCCAAAGGACAAAATGATTTGTAGTTTGTTTGTGAGTTTTAATAGAAGTGAATTGACTTTATTTGGGATGCACAATGCGCTATAGTCTATGACATAGGATCTAATACTTCATGCTAATGATCCAAGCTTCTCGCACACAAAGTACCCTAAGACGAGGTTAGAAATTCACCCACTCATCATTTCCCGTGTGCTTAAGGCTAGTGACGCACAATGCACATCATATTTATTAAGTGTTTTGACTTTGTTTTGAGAAGAGAGGAAGACACACAAAAGGTTTAAGCAAAAACCTCGGTCCTAACGTTGTCATGCAAAGTGGTCCTAAAGTTGCGATGCGAAAGAAATCTCTATCCTAATGTTAGCATGCATAGGTGGACCTATGGTTGAGGTTAAAGAGACTATCTGAATGTTATCATGCATGGATTAGCACTTAATGTCTATCCTACTCCAAGCTTAATCAAAAATTAAGTTGAACTATGAGGCCTTAAGGGAACACGAGAAAACAAACCAAAACAAAGAAAATAAACCAAAAAAAATAGAAACTACAACAGCACCTCTGCACAACACAGCGGTAAATTCCAGCAAACAAGCAAGACAACATTTAACATCATGTATTTTCAGGACAAAACAGGTGTAAAAGCATGGGCAGCATGTATGCATTCAACAATGAAGCAATTAAACATGAGCATGAACATGCATTAAGAATGCAACACCCAACAATATGCACGGACAAGTATCAACATCAAACATCTTGAATATGTAACACCAATAAGCAATTGTCAAAAGATCAAACACTTAGTGTGCACATTTATTCACAATGCAGCAATAGAGCATGCTTCAATAACTTTCATCCTTCAATAATGTATATAAACATGAATCAACATTTAATCATCAAGAACACACAACAACAACAACAACAAGCGAGTATCAAAACATTATCAATTAAGTATCATGAGCAAAAATCAAGAACGCAAGCAATGATCATATTATTAAATAGGCAAAGTATATGAACATGTGACAAAAGAATAAGCAATCGTGATGAGCATATATCAACAATCAACAATGCATTTAAGCATACTTCAATACCACACATTATGAATAGGCAAGTATCTATAAGCAATTGTCAACATGTAAACAAGTATGCATCATGAACATGTTTCAACAATATTGCACAAGTAGGTATTCAACAAGAACAACAAGAATGTTCAACAACAACTAAGCATTTAAACCATCGAGCACACAAACATGGGCATGTACTATGAATCAAGCAAATCAAAGTAAGCATCAAGGGCAAATAACCATCAATGTGAAAATGATTATGAAACATGAACAATGCATCAAGCATGCAAAAAAAAATAAGTCATGAACATGCATCATAAAATCAATGTGTTGCATCTGCAAAGTGATATTAAACAACCCTAGAAAACTCCACAAATATCAAACATATCAAGCCATGAGGTTTAGAGGTGGAATAGGTATCAAGAAAAGTATGAAAATAAGCCAAAAAAAACACCACACAACAGGTGCAAATCGATTACACAACTTCATAGTCAACTTCCAGGCAATTCAAACAGATGCAAATCGACTGCATCATCAAAAATCACTTTTAAGAAGCACTTCTCCAACAGAAACTCAAGGTTCAAATGCAACATGTAATAACATGTATTTGTGCATGAAATTCACATCAATTAGCATCAAATGAACACATATTGAAACAATCACACATCAACAATTGAAACAATGGATTAATTCACACCAAAATCACATAGATCTACATTGTGAAAGTTGCAAAATAAGTTAGAATGAGTTTAGATCTAAGAATTACCAACCTATAAAGTGGATATTTGCTTTAGTAAGTGTTGTAAACACAATTTGACAGTCAAACAAAGAAATCTAAGATCCAAGGAGCTCCTAGCAAGAAAATTGAAGAACAATCCAATAAGATGAACTTGCTTTAAAATCACTTCAAGAAAGTGCTTCCAAACTTCAAATCTAGATCCAAATCAACTTCTACTGCAGAATTTGTGTTGATGAAAGGAAATGATGAAGGCTTAGCTCTAGAATTAACAAACTCCAATGAATAATTTGAGAATTCTAATGAAAGAGCTTTGGTGAAGGTTGATGATGAAAATTGATAGTGAAAAAGTGAGAGAGAATTGAGAAATGAGTGAGAAAGTGTACAAAAATCAGAAAAGTGAAGTGTAGTTGTGTGTGGTTTGGAGCAAATTGGTTTAAATATGGTTTAGGTATGGAATGAAAGTGAGGTTTGGAGTACGGGTTTGAATTTGGAATGGGGTTTTGGTTTGGAATGAGGAACGAAAACCATTTGAATTGTGAAGGGAAAGTGAAATTATTTTGGAAATAAACTGATATTTTAAAGCATTCTATATCTTTCTACTGATATAGCATTGATCCCAAGTGAAAGTAGTGTGAAACAAACTCCTACAGTGCTGAAAAATTAAGGTTTTGGGCAAAGCTGTCACAATGCAATCGATTGCACAGTAGTGGAAATCGATTTGCACTGTCCCACAAGGCAAAAATGAAGCATCCTGAAGGGGTGTAATCAACTGCACACTTAAGCAAATCTATTGCACCAAGGCAAAAGTGTAAAAATTGCCTCGTTGCGACTTGTTTTGAGTCCTATGAACCTTGCTTTATGATATTGATTCTAAAATAATCAAACCATTTGTTGAGCAAACTAAATGACTGAAGATGCCTCTGATGACTGTCTGCTTAAAAACTTGAAATAAAAAGAAGTCCTGAGCCATAAGAACAAAGTGATCCCATGTCTCAAGCACTCAATGAAATGCATGATTGACTATTATGACCTAATGAAAATGCAAATGAATGTGAAGCGAAATCCATTTAGGGTTATAAACGAGGGGGGAAATTTTGGAGTGCTACAGCTACCCCTATTCAATAGCTTAAACTTGAAGGGATAAAGAATGACACTTTTCAGACGTTCAAGGTAGATGGGGATTGAATACAAAAGAAACCAAAAATTTGCACTCTGTGGGGAAAGAAAGGTAGACCATGGGTACAACCAACAGATCTATGACCCTGGGAATTGATTAAAATATCTGCTGAGGAATGAAGCTTTTAGTGCAGAGAACCCTGTGATAATAAAAAGGCTAGTCACCAGTACTACGGTTGGGAAAGTACATTGTATGATATCTGGATAGTGACTAAAACGTCAGTTTGATTAATCGAATGTTTGAAAACTATAGTGCAATATCAACTCTGAGGTTGAGGAGGAAACTAGACATGAACTCTGAGATTTAGGGAAAAAGACGTACATCGATTCTAAGCATGAGAACAAAATAGATAAACATCAACTCTAAGGTTGAAGCAAAAAAGATAGACCTCAACTCTAAGATTGAGAAAAATTTGAGTAAACGTCAACTCTGAGGTTGAGGAAAACAGTTGATATTAAGATGATTCCAACTCTGAGGTTGAGAAAAAGAGGCACGACATCAACTCTGAGGTTGAAGGTAAAAAGATAAACATAAACTCTAAAATTGGAGATAGAAAGGAAAGACATCAATTATGAGGTTGGGAAAAGAATGACGCCAACTCTGAAGTTGGAGACGATAGTCTTAACATTAATTTTGAGACTGGAGATAAAAATATAGACTTCAACTCTGAGGTTGGGGCTAGACATTGGTCAACATCAACCATTGGGTTGAGAACAAACTTGGAATAAACACCGACTCTGAAGTTGAGAAAAAGGTAGACATCAACTCTAAGGTTGAGAAAAAATTTAGGCAAACGCTAACTCTGAGGTTGAGGAAAAAATATAGGCAGACATCAACTCTGAGGTTGAGAAAAAGGGATATACATCAAATTTGAGGTTGGAGAAAAGATAGACGTTAACTCTGAGGTTGGGAATAATGGTATACAATAATTCTGAGACTAGAAATGAAAAAGGCGTCAACTCTGAGGTTGGAATTTGAAAGGAGAGGCGTCAACTCCGAGGTTGGGAAAAGACAGGCGTCAACTCTGAGGTTGGAGATAAAAGATATACATCA
The DNA here is from genome assembly GCA_963859935.3 of Lathyrus sativus. Classification (NCBI taxonomy): domain Eukaryota; kingdom Viridiplantae; phylum Streptophyta; class Magnoliopsida; order Fabales; family Fabaceae; genus Lathyrus; species Lathyrus sativus. The sequence goes on from OZ012735.1 coordinate 16,447,434, forward strand.
ACTCTGAGGTCGGGAATAAAAGTTAGGCATCAACTTTAAGGTTGGGGAAGAAAGGTAGGCATCAACTTTGAGGCTGGAATTTGAAACATACATCAACTCTGAGGTTGGGGTCAAGACTGGCGTCAACTCTGAGGTTGGGAAGGGACAATCATCAACTCTAAGGTTGGAGATACAAGATATACATCAACTCTGAGGTTAGGAAAAATGTATATGCATCAACTCTAAGGTTGGAGATACAAGATATACATTAACTCTGAGGTTGGGAATCACAAGGTAAACATCAACCCTAAGGTTGGTAACATGATAGGCATCAACTCTAAGGCTGGAAATGAAATCACTGTTTTGATTGAGGATCGATCTGGGATTTTGATTGGTAAAATAGCAAGTGTACTATTTTGCCAATGTAGTAATACGATGGAATTTCCCTGAATATCGATCTTGAGGACTGCGTAGGAAATACAAGTTCTATAATAATTCAGTTGAACAAAAGTACTTGGGTTTTGAAATTGTTTTGTTTAACTATAAAAATAATTGCAAATAAAAGAGGGAAATTTACTAAGTGGTTTCACAAATATGAGTAACATGCTAGGGGAAGTGTGTGATTCAACTCAGTAACAACTCTTAATTAATATTGCAACACCTTATTGTAACTAACTAATTGCCGATTCTTTAGAATGTTTACTTCTAAGTCCTTAGTGAGAAAACCTATAATTGTCCACCCTAATTCCTATGTCCATAGAGAATTACCAATGAAATTAAGAAATCAATTATCAAGAATATTCTGGTCCCTATAGGGTATCCTTAGTCCTAGGTGATATCTACTACAGAATGATCCAAAGCAAAATATTAACAATGGTGGTCCAGCCTAATCGTCAATCGAAAATCAAACCCTGTTGGTCCGACAGGGCAAGCATTAAGAATAGCTAGAGATCAAATCAGTTATGAAAAACAAGGAATTTTTATTGCAACACTAATATTAGAGTCATTACATATTCAAATCAAGGACACCCCTCTAGCATTGGGGGGTTTAGCTACTCATAATATTCAAAGAAATTACAAAGTAAAAACTAGACATTACAAGATAATAGCTTTCTTTGATCTTCAATTGCTTCTGCTCATGAAAACCTCCAGTTCCCCAATCGCCTTGATCTCTCCAATCTTGATCGTGTAATTCTTCTTTGGCCAAAAAGTCCATTTTTCCTTCTCAAAATACGTCTTAAATACTCTCAGGTCCAACACAGTAATAGGAAAATACCCTTAGGGATCACACAGGCCACAAAAATAAAAAAAATTAGAAGATGAAGCGCTTCAGCCAACACAGGTCGTGTCAACTGACACGGGCGGCTGTGTTGGCCCCCTGGTTACCTGATAAAAATAATGTCTGCTCCAGACTTGCTGACATGGGTCGTGTCAGGTGACACGGGCACCCGTGTCAGCCCACTGCTTTTTTTAAATAATTTCATCTCTTGGCATCCTCCTGACACGGGCCGTGTCAGGTGCACGTGCCGTGTCAGGTGACACGGGTGGCCGTGTCAAGCCATTATTTCCCTTCAAAAACTCTTCTAAATTCCTGTTGTTTTTCTTGGTTTTTGCTCTGGTTCTTCTTGATTGCTTACATGAACCGAAAAACAATGGAAATACCAAACCAACACATAAAAAACAATAAAAGGAAATAAAATGCAACTAAACATATAAGACGATTAACTAAAACTAATGGTAAAATAACGTATGAAAACCACTTATTAGCTTTCATGCAAGGTACCAAATTTGGCTTATGCTCTAAAGCATGTTTGAATTTTTTTACGGTGTAATGCTACATATAGAATGGAAATGCTACATGTTTTGAGGATGCAATGCAATGATGCTTATGAGATGCAAAAGGACTAATCCAACAAATAAATGTTGAAGAGAGGAAGCTAACTCCTTCGGGGATGACAAACTGAACCGTCTCTGGGGTCATAAACTCTGCTCGAGAACCCAACCAAATTTCCATTATGCAAGAAAGTAAGAACAACGAAAGAATGCTGGGGAAACATCAGTGAGATTCTGATCTTTTGTCCCTCAATGGGGAGATATACTACCTATGTTGGGGGGAAATACAAATGACGATTGGGCTTTGACCTGCTGAGAATGCCAATAACTATTGGACTTTGACTTGCGGGAAATTATTAGATATGAACTTTGAGGAAGAGAACTCTCTGACTTCTCACCGTCTTCAAACTGATTGGGAATATTCCATCATCTCAAGCTGCTGGGAATGAGGAATCCTCCAACACCACTGGGGATAAGAAAATCCTCATAAAGAGCCATTCTCTACTTGATGATGATTCTCTACTCGAGAAAGAATAAAACTTCCAATACCCTGCTGGGAAAAGATACCTCCTGTCACCTTGTTGAGGAAGAGAAACCCCATACTGGGAACAACCTTGGCGCTTCATGCTTATGTTGATCAACTGCATGCTAATTATCATGAGTGAACAACGGTTCTTTTAATTCTCAAGTTGTCTCAGATCACAGGGTCTATTGAAAGAAATCATCTCAAGAGGATTTTATAGAAAACATGGCATTCAAAATGCCCCAGTGTCTTCACACTCTTTGAGAGATTTATCGGATCTCGACGTAACTGCCCCAGACTGCATAATCTATGAAGGAATTTGCCTTGAGAGGATAATAACTTGAGATATTTCTACCCTTATATTTTGTACCTTGGAGAGGTGCTTCTGATGAACCGCCCTCTAGAGAGGATAACTTCTCGTGCTCTTGAGATGGCCTGCCTCGATACGAGCCTTGAAGTGACTTTTCCCTCATCTGATTGATCTTCGAGTGAATGCCCTACTTTAGCTACATCTTAACACAATTTACTGGGAAAACCCACGCTCAACAGAGTCTCTTGGCAACACACTCCTTGATATGATTTTCCTTCAAAAATTTTAGGCATTTCCTTTTGGCAGAATCAAGTTTCTCGATCGATGTTCATTACGTAAGATTCCTTGATGTTTAAGTACATGTAAGCAAGCAGAAAATGTTTATTCTGAGAATTATAATTCTAATGCAACACACATGTTGATCTTGAAGTTTTTTTGAAAAGATGTCGCCAAACCCTGTGAATGAATCACTAGTTACGAAATTGATTTTTGAATGGGAGACATTATGCACATGCAATACCAATAAAAATCTTCATTAGCACAACTCGTGGGAGTCAGGAACACTATCTCATTGAAGTACGCCTTCAGAATAAACCCTACTTCAATTAGGACTTTTGAGGGTTGTAACATGGTCTAGTTCATGGTTTCAGAAAAAAGGATTTATGGCTCAAAGTTTGTTTGTACCCACCCATTCTCCTTGATGCTCTCCAGTCCTATGTTCAGTTAAATTGGCACAAACGCTCACCTTTCAAAAAGGTTATTGAGTGGAAAAAGTGATGGTTAAGGGACCCACACAGATTTTGGAGTGACAACCACCCCTTTTGTCTTTAGTGTTTTGTGGTCACACAAATTGTTCTTTGTCAAGGATTTTTATTTTGTAATCCTTTTCGCTTTTTTGCTTTTCCCTATTTTTTTTCCTGGATTGATTCTTTTGAATTTTTCGATTTTGAAGTCCAGCGGGATGCCCTAACTTTTTCCTAAGTCACTTGTTTTAAAATTATTGACTTAGCGGGCTTTCTTTCTTTTTCCTTTTTCTTTTGATTCTTTTTTCTTTTGAACAACTCATATGACACTGACTGTCTTGGTTTCTCTGAAAGAGTTGTGGCTGCCTCACTCCTTGATCGGTGAGGGATAACCATTATGGTTTCACGTCTTTTGACCTCCTGATAATTGATGAATAAAAGGTAATGGATCCTTAGACGCACATTCCTTTTAAAATTTGAACTTGCGGTCAAATTAACTAACAACTACCCTGCCCTGGGTTGAATGTGAGGGTTATTCATATGAAAAGAACTCCAATTTTAAGGCTCAAAAGGGTTAATAAGGGATTATCTTCCTTATGTGTTTGGTTTTTGGGGAGTTGAAACAATGCCTATACATCATCAACAAGGTTTTATCCATAAGCATACTATCGCTTCCGCGAAAATAAGGTGCCGGCAAAACAGAAGAGTCGCCACCTTTCGTTATTTATCCCTCGGAGCGGGAAAGGAAACGATCGGAAAAACCTGACGAAAAGGGTAAGACAAGGTCGTCGCAACCGTTGTCTGGGTTCGGGAGTCGGTTACGCAAGGGAAAGGCATTAGCACCCCTCACGTCCATCGTACTCGATGGGATCCACGCTTGTTGTGTTTACTGGACGAGTTGGTTTATCTATCTACCTATCAAGGCTGGCTTAAACGGAAAAGAAAATGACTCGGCAAAGCGTCGCACTTTATGCCTACGTATTCTCATCAGAGAATGAGAAATCAGAGTCAACGTAGTTCGACCTACTACGGGTTACGGGGAAGGTGGCTCGCCAATACATCAGTATTGTGCCTACGTACTCTCAACAGGTATGAGAGATCAGAGCTTACGTAGTTCGGGACACTACGCATTATGGGGACTCAGATTCATCTGTTTTATCGAGTAGGGTTAAACAATAGTTCCAGCAGTTAGGGACAAAGCCTGTTTGCATTGGCGCTGAAGTTTAACGACACTCTTTTCTTCAGAAAAGCTTCCTTTGAATTACGGGCCCACGGGGCAAAAAGGTTTGAAGTTTGTTTTCTGTCTTTTACGAAAGAAGTGTTTTTTATTGTGTTTGCAATTTCAATCGCACTAAAGACTATGACCTGAGAGTGAATGCGTCGCATGTCACCCAAAGGGTGCCATACTAAACATCCAGACTGTTGAAAAGAAACTCTCCAACAATCCTTTCTCAGATAGCTTAAGGCTCGTAACGTACGAAAGAAATCATTCATGATTACTGTATTTTAAGCTGTTTTGAGATGAGAAGAGAGCAGGCTCAACTGCGGGGAGACTATCAAGTCCTACTGTTGTCATGCCAAGGATTCATCCTATGGTTGAGGTTTGAAACAGGGAACTCCTAGAAGTTATCATGCATAGGTTTCAACCTAAAGTTCTATCATCACTCCCTTATCAAAGGAAATGAGAGTCCTAAGGGATCATGTCAATGATACACAGAAACAGGTAAAGCATCAGCTTAAATAGTAAACAGTAAACGACTGTAAAATGCATGCAATGCAAGTGAGGGAGGAAATGTGTGTGGGGTATCAGCCTCCACAAGCTCATCTCAACCTCAAGCCAGAATGAATAACAGTAATCATACTGAAGAATAACAAGCTATCAAGCAAGATACAGTAAACTGCAATCATACAGAAAGAATAAAATCATGCTATCAAGCAAAACAAACCACATGGGCAAGGGAACTGGGCTCTACCGAATACCCGCAAGCAAAGCCATACAGTAACAATACAAGCAGAGGGAGCAACTCAACCTCTAGTGCAATCATGCTCCTAGATTAAAGCTAGTCTAGATATGAACTTATTCTAATGCATCAAGCAAGTCAAACAAGGCACATCAATACAGAAAAGAAAACAGACAAGAAAGCAGATCAACTCCTCTCTCAACTCCAAGCTTCAGCTCTTCTAACAGCAACTCAGTCTTCAGACCTCCATCACTCTTGACAAATATCAATTTGCTTCTCCAGATTTCAACCCTTCAACATAAGTTTCAACTTATCTTCTTCTTCAAGCTTCAGCTCCTTAATCATTTCCACCTTCAGGCTTCACTCTTAACCACAAGTATCAACTTGATTCCTTCAGGATCTCCAAGCTTCAAAGTAGGTATCAACCTATCCTTTGCTCTTCAAGCCTCAGCTCTATTCTCAATCTCAATTGAATCCTCTTCATAAGTATCAACTTAGTCTTCAAACTCTCAAGCTCTCTTTGCTTTACCAGTCTCAACTAGCTTTCCCCTATATCTACAAGCTTCAGCTTCTCAGGGTAGTCTTCAATCACTTAGAAGTGTCAACTTCATCCTTCAGTCTCTAAGCCTCAGCTCTTCATTCAGTCTTTACTGGATCCTCAAGTCTTCTACTATGCTCCTCCATGATCCTCAAAGCAAGACCAAGCCCACCAGGCCAAGCAAAAACCCACAAAGCAAGACAAAACAAAATACAAGCCCACAAGGGCAACACAAACAACAATCAACTACAAAAATCAATAGAAAATAGTATACCATTATATTAAAATCTAATATAATTTCTAGGGGATCCTACATACCTACCCTTAATACCGTATATGTCCCAATATCTATCTTGACCTAGAAACCCAAAATTCTAGTGTTATTGTGGACCTATGTTAAGGATTGACCTAATTCTATACAACCTAAAGTCATCTAAGCAAAACTAATCAAAAATTAATCACAAAATTATGGAATAAATCCATAGGGGAGCTAAAGTCCTAATCTAACTATCCTAAAAAGAATGGCCTAAAAATGCAAAGGGAACTAGCTAAACAAAATTCTACAAATCTATGCATCAACATAAAAGGAATTAAAATGCTATTAAAAGAGAAAATACACAAAAAATATTAAAAATGCATGAAATGAAAATATTTTGATTTTATAATTTTCTATACATTAACATGAAATAGGAGAAAAAATCCCCATGCAAAAATCATTATTTTTCTATTTAATATGATTTTTCAAAGATTAAAATAAAATGGAGAAAAAGAAATTAAAATAGGAAAACATTGGTGCAAATAGCAATTCAGTGCAGTTCAAATCATGGATGGGCTTGAAATAGGGGTGCAAACAACAACGCTCTCTAGGCCCAATTATTATCAGAAAATCAATTCAGAAATTATAAAGAAAAAGAAAAATACACGGTGCAAAGAGTAAAGAAATTCAGTTCAAAATCTCAATGGGCCATGAATGGGGGTGGGGATATCAATCAGTCCACTAAAGCCCAAAACCTCAGTTAAATGAAACGCAGCGCTTTGGGGTATCTTCAGACTTCTCTTCACACACGAAATTGAATCTCAGCCCTTAGATCTCCACTCAGTCAATGAGTCCACGCATGATCCAATGGCCAAAACGTTATCTTCTTCCTCCAGCCATCAAAAATGGAGGGAAAGCTCCATGAACAGAGCTTCAAATCCCTAGCTCGGACTCCCTCCAAACTCAACCAAAATCCATGGTTCAAAGCCCTAATCCATTCTAAATTCAACCCTGAATCCAACCATGGCCTTAAAATCAATTGAAATGCCCTAAATCTCTGAACCCGATCCAAGATCAAAGCTATGCTCAAACTTCAATTCTAACAATTCTTGAAATTGATTGGCTCAGAATGATCACCACCTCACACTGGTTAATTCTTGATATCAAACTCATGTTATATCTCATCATACATCGTGTTCTTGATCAAAACAAAAATGGTGTCACTAACTCAAACTTCACCAAATGATCTCAAACTTCCCAGAATCCATCTCCTACTTGTCTCTAACCATTCTAACCTAACAATTCTACCTAATTATGCTTAAATTATGGTGTAGAAGAAAAGATGCAAACCTGTCAAATCTTGATTATCAGATAGGGCAAACCTCCACTTCAACCTCTCAAATTCTTCAGAAACCTTCCTTGATTGATGATAAAGCTTCTGTTTGCAAAAGATTTGATCAAGAAAGCTTGAAACTCCCAACTCGATGGTGATTTGCAGCCTTCAAAATCCAAAAGCTATCTCTTCAATTCTTCATGCTCTTGCCTTCAATTTGGTATGCACACATTCAGTATGATCAATGGAAGGTGTTGGGATTGAAAGAAGCAATGGAAATGGTGTGGAATGTGGAAATTGATTTCAACTTGCAATGGAAGCAATTGAAATGGCTATCTCACTCTCCTCTCTAATCTCTCACCAACCTTGCATCTGAGCAAGTTCTAATTGATATATAGGATGGTTCAGACCCATCCAGAACTTTCTGGAATCATCCAATGAGAATTTGGGATTCTCATGCCATGAGTTTATGATTTCATCTCATCTCACATGCCATCTCATGCTATGCCTCTTGCAGCAACTTGTTCTGACCTGAAAATCTCCTTATTAGGATACTTTGCTAGCTTGTGTATTGAGTTTCCTTGTGTTTTGCATTTGTACCTTAATATGCAAGCAACCATTTTCCAAAGCAAGTCCATGATTTGAACCTCAAATCAAAAATGTGGCTGAACCATTGTTTTCAAAATGCTTTTTAGAGTCAAAATGACCTATTACATGCCATGGTTTGGATGTGTAGCTTGGAAATTTCAATTTCCAACTTGGACTTATTTAACTTATGCCTCCATTTTAGGTCATTTTTACCATTTTTTGCTACAAGCCTTTTCAACATCTCATGACCTCCCTACTAGCCTTAAAACATCATTTTAAGCAAGTTTTATGTTGAAGATTTTTCCATTTGAAGCTTGGAAATAGGAGTTATGGCCTTATGCTTGAAATGACCTATAATCTCCAAATGACCAAAATGCCCTTGACTTGTCAAAGCCATAACTTGAGTTCTACAAATCCTATCAAGAACTTATAGTACTCTCTAGAAAGCTAAGAAGATGAGGAACAACATTCATGTTGACCAAAAGTTCATAGGGAGCATCCTTCTTGGGCAAAAGTTGGATGCAAGCTGGGTGACTTTCAAGGCCCCAGATTCACATACCTCAGATGACCTGTAACTTGTCAAAGTCATAACTTGAGCTATACAAATCCTATCAAGGACTTCTAGTACTCAAATTAAATCTAAGAGCAAGCTCTACAACATTCATGTTGGGGGTAAGATGAGATGACAATCACATCTTGAGCTAAACTGCCTTGAAGATAGGGGTCAAGCTAGGGGATTTTACACTGTCAAGCCTTAGAAACCCTAGCTTGAAACTTCTCAAACTCTTCAATCATGAGGAGTTGACCTTGGAATCATCCTTATAGCATCTCAATGCATCAATCCATGATCACATGGCTCTTGGATTAGGTCTCAACCCTGTCCAAATCATCAGTTGACCTAGGGTTGACCCAGTCAAACCCTAATTATGCCACTCATGGCTGAGTCTTCTTATTCTTGTACAATGACCTCTCTAGGCTTCATGATGGCTTTCAAGACATCTCATAAGCTCTCTCAAAGCTTCAAGTCCATCCTCATAGCTTCAGAATCATCTGAGGAGCTCCCACAACTCTCAAGTTAGGAGGCACACAACCTTGGTTTCAACCAATCTCTCTGAGGATCTCTTAGCTTCTCTGACAAAGATATCAACCCTTGAACACTTGAATAACCTCCTTGGTTATCTTCAAAGTCTTAATTGGTACTCATACCTCTTGATCTCTTGCATACATGTCAATGAAATGCAAGTGATGATGCTAATGTGAATGAGATGAACCACAAGCTAGGTAAAGAAATGTTGGTCAAATTTTGGGGTGCAACACATACAACCAGAAAGTTTGCGTTTTCACGTCATCATCCTCCCTTTAAGAGTTTAAGCAAAAAAGTTGGTATTGAAGTGCATAGAAACTATATGAGTGAATACAAATAGAATACTTCAAGAAAAACATACTCATTGCATTAAGATCATCATTAAAAAACAAACAAGTTTTTATATGCCAACAAAGCATTAACAAACAATGAAATGCAGTAAAGAAACTGATAATTGTCGTTGTTGAGGAGGCCTGACTCCATCTAGACTTATTGCTACTGACGATATCTTTGTAGTCTGTCTGAGTGCTCACTTGAATCGATCATGTCTTGCACCTTGTGCTTAAACACGTTGCAATTTTCAATCGAATGGCCTGGTGTTTCCGAGTGATACTCACATCTAACGTCCATGTCATAACCAGGAGGTATAGGGTCTGGAACTGACTTAGGCTCCCTTAGTTGAACCAGAGAACCTTGAAGCAGATGAGCAAGCAGCTGGCTGTAAGAAATAGGAATTGGATCGAACCTTCTTTCATGCCTTTTTTATCTTTGTTGTCTCTGTTGCTAATAGTTCTGCTGCTAAGGAGCATAGGGTTGTTGATACTGAATAAGCTGTTGAGCAGCAGTTAGAATAGACACAATATTAGTTTCTCCTTCCTTCCTCTTGGAGAACCCAACATAAGGTTTCTTTGCATCTTTAGAGGAACCAACAACAACTTGAATCTTTCCTATTCTGATACCGCTTTCTAATATTTCTCCAGCCCTTACCAGATCTGAGAAACTGATTGAAGTACTACCGACCAAATTGTCATAGTAAGGACCTTACAAAGTGCTCATAAACATGTCCACAAGCTCTCTTTCCATCATAGGAGGTTGAACTCGGGCAGCCAATTCACTCCATCTCTGGGTATATTCTTCGAAGCTTTCGTTTTGTTCTTGTGCAAGACTCTACAACTAAGTCCTATTAAGAGACATGTTTGTGTTGTATTGGTAATGGTTGATGAAAGCTTATGCTAAATCCTTCCAGCTTTGGATATGAGTCCTCTCTAGTTGCATATACCACTCCAAGGATGCCCCAGCTAGGCTATCTTGAAAAAATGCATCAACGACTTCTCTTCACTCGAATATGCAGACATTTTCCAGAAATATGCCCTAATGCGAGTCTTAGGACAGGTGGTTCCCTTGTACTTGTTGAAAACAGACACTCTGAATGTTGGAGGGATTTTCACATCTGGTACCAAACCCAAGTCAGTCACGTCCATGCCCAAAGCATTTAAGTTCTCCACGACCTTCATTCTCTATTCGAGCATACAAAACTTCTTTTTCGCCTCGGTAGGAAAACTTATCTCAACATCGAAAAAAAATTCATCTTGATTGTCCACCTCCAGGCGAGGAACAGGGATCTCAGCAGCTCTTCTCCTTGGTTGACCCATATGAAGGGCTGGAGGAAGATCACTACGTGGAGGATTCACATCTCTGCCCAGAGAATTACCATTAACAACATTCCCATTGCCAGCCTCTAGGATAACAACAACAAGCCTGTGGATAAGCGCCCTCAAATCTTCTTGATGCTGAGCTATACCTTGCATCACTTCCATGAATTGTCCCATATGAGTTCTTACTTCCAGCAGTTCTGATTGTACCTGATCCATGATCTGCCTCTGGTTGCTGTGAGTTGCATAGTAATGAGATGTCAAATTTGCAATTCTGAAGAGAAGGCCAAGTCAGAATAAGAATCCCTATCCTTGAATACCTGTTATGAATGCATGTATGCATGAGAGTATGCAAATGCAATATTCAATCATTTCTAAGGAATCTTTCTACTTTGATTCAAGTTTTCCACAGAAGAACCATAAGAAATAGATGGACAACTCAACTACGAGACCCAAAGTTAAGATCCTTGGAAATGAAAGAACATGTATGTCAGAACGCAAACATGTTATGATGATATGGATGCAGAGACATGGGATCAAAGGCTTCCAAATATTCTGAATAGCTGATGAGCTACTGACGGAATAAGTTCAAAGGTATGCTCTGACAAGAATACCAGAATATCAGGGTACCAGAATACTAGGTTCATAAGTCCATGCTGATAAAAAAACTAGAAAACCAGGTAGGCTGAAAGTAAAGGTTTCCTATAAAACTCATCCTCTCTCGGATGTGGGTTCTTGTCTTAAACAGGGCATCCTAACAGGTCCTTAGTATCACGGGCACTTAGGTCGAGAAATGATAACACTCCTACCATTTAAGGTTTGGCACTATCACCAATCAAGGAGCCCTCAACTGATTTCCCATGAACGGTCTCTAGAGTCATAAGCTTCCAAAGGAACACCCTGGTTATTGTATAGGCATACAGGCCAGAGTATCTCCCAAGAAAGCCTCGTCTAAATGCTGATCTCATGTCAACAATATGTATCAAGTGTGATGCATGCCAACACAAGCCCACTCTAATCCTATGTATGTACTCAAGCCTGGGTACTGGGCTTTTCTCTCGTGGAACAATCGCACCCAACAACACAACAACATGTTAATATGGCAGCAATAATCAAATACAAATAATGTAAGACAAATGCAATAATATACAGCAAATAAAACAAATAAGTGCATAAATATAAACACCCAATGAACGGAAACAGAAAAGAGCTAGGGTTGACTCGTATAGGGAACCAACATCCCCCGCAGAGTCGCAAGCTGTCGCAACTATAAAAAACAATCGGCGGAAAAATAGAAGAGTCGCCACCGAACATTATTTATCCCGACAGGGAAAGTAAATGATTGAAGAAAACCTCAAAAAAGGAGAAGACATGGTTTCGTAACCAAATCCTGGATTCGGAAGTCGGTTACGCAAGAGGAAGATATTAGCACCCCCTCACGTCTGTTGTACTCAACTGGGTCCACTCTTGTTATTCTAATCAAAGGGTGTGTTTATCTAAAGCCTACTTGCTAACAGAAATGGAAAGGGGAAAACAAAAAGGAGACTCGATAAGAGTTCGTCGTCCTAAGACTACATATTCCCTTGTGCAATGGGAAAGTTAGAGTCAACGTAGTTCGGAAGACCACGGGTGATGGAGGAAGGTTGCTTGCCAAGACTTCATCGTCTTGTGCCTAAGTATCCTCGTTCGGACGAGAATGAGAAAATTAGAGAGTTCGTAGTTCGTGGGACCCATTATTAAGTGTTTTTTCATGAGCGATGCTAAATTCGCGTCCCAACAGTTAGGGTCGATTCTATTTGCAGTAGAAAAAAAAAACATGCCCTTTCTGAAAAAGGTTTGACTGAAAATCCCGAAGGACAAATTGATTTGCAGTTTTTTTGTGAGTTTTAACAGAAGTGAATTGACTTTATTTGGGATGCACATTCCATTAAATTCTATGACATAGGATCGAATATTCGCGCTAATGATCCAAGCATCTCATGCACAAAGTACCCTAAGATAAGGTTAGAAATTCACCCGCTCATCTTTTCCCATGTGCTTAAGGCTCGTGGCGCACAAGAGAGGAAGACACACAGAAGGTCTAAGGGAAAACCTTGGTCCTAATGTTGTCATGCAAAGTGGTCCTAAAGTTGGGATGCAAAAGGAATCTCTATCCTAATGTTAGTATGCAAAGATGGACCTATGGTTGAGGTTAGAGAGACTATCATAATGTTATCATGCATGGATTAGAACCTAATGTCTATCCTACTCCAAGCTTAATCAAAAAATTAAGTTGGACTAGAATGCCTTAAGGGAACACGCGAAAACAAACCAAAACAAAGATTTAAAAAAATAGCAGCTACAACAGCGCCTCCATACAACACAACAGTAAATTCCAACAAACAAGCAAGACATCATTTAACAACATGTATTTTAAGGACATAACAGGTGTTAAAGGATGGGCAGCATGTATGAATTCAACAATGAAACAATTAAACATGAGCATGAACATGCATCAAGAATGCAACACCCAATAATGTGCGCGGACAAGTATCAACATCAAACATCTTGAATATGCAACACCAACAAGAAATTGTCAAAAGATCAAACACTTACTGTACATATGTATTCACAATGCGGAAAGAGAGCATGCTTTAATAATTTTCATCCCTCAACAATGTGTATTGACATGAACCAATATTTAATCATCAAGAACACACAACAACAACAAGTGAGTATTAAAATGTTATCAATTAAGCATCATGAGCAAAAATCAAGAATGCAAGCAATGGTCATGCTATCAAATAGGCAAAGTATATGAACATGTGACAAAAGAATAAGCAATCGTGATGAGCATATATCAACAATCAACAATGCATTTAAGCATACTTCAATACCACACATTATGAATAGGCAAGTATCTATAAGCAATTGTCAACATGTAAACAAGTATGCATCATGAACATGTTTCAACAATATTGCACAAGTAGGTATTCAACAAGAACAACAAGAATGTTCAACAACAACTAAGCATTTAAACCATCGAGCACACAAACATGGGCATGTACTATGAATCAAGCAAAGCAAAGTAAGCATCAAGGGCAAATAACCATCGATGTGAAAATGATTATGAAACATGAACAATGCATTTATGTATACTTCAATACCATACATCATGAATATGCAAGCATCCATAATCAATTGTCAACATGTAAATAAGTATGAATCATGAACATGTTTCAACAATATTGCACAAGTAGGTACTCAACAAGAATGTTTAACAATAGCTAAACATTTAAAACATCAAACACACAAGCATGAGCATGTACTATGAACTAAGCAAAGCAAAGTAACCATCAAGAGCAAATTACCATCAATGTGCAAATGATTATGCAACATGAACAATGCATCAAACATGCAAAACAAATAAGTCATGAACATGCATCATGAAATCAACGTGCCACGTGTCGAAGAATCACATATGTACTACAAAGTAAGGTTAAAAAACCCTAGAAAATTCCACAAATATAAAACATATCCAGCCATGAGGTTTAGAGGTGGAATAGGTATAAAGACAAACATGAAAATAAGCCAAAAAAACACCATACAATAGGTGCAAATTGATTTACACAGGATGCAAATTGATTGCACAACTCCATAATTAACTTCCAGGCAATTCAAACAGATGCAAATTGATTGCATCAGGATGAAATTCGATTGCATAAGCAAAAATCACTTTTAAGAAGCACTTTTTCAGCAGCAACTCAAGGTTCAAATGCAGCATGCAATAACATGTAGTTGTGCATGAAATTCACATCAATTAGCATTAAATGAACACATATTAAAATAATCACACATCAAAAATTGAAACAATGGATCAATTCACACTAAAATCACATAGATTTACATTGTGAAAGTTGCAAAATAAGCTATAATGAGTTTAAATCTAAGAATTAGCAACCTAAAAGCAGATATTTGCTTTGGTAAGTGTTGTAAGTAGAATTTGACAGATCAAAATCCAATATCTAAGGAGCTCATAGCAAGAAAATTGAAGAACAATCCAATAAGATGAACTTGCTTCAAAATCACTTCAAGAAAGTGCTTCCAAACTTTAGATCTAGATCCAAATCAACTTCTACTGCATAATTTGTGTTAACGAAAGGAAATGATGAAGGATTAGCTCTAGAATTAACAAACTTCAATGAAGAATTTTAGAATTCTAATGGAAGAGCTTTGGTGAAGGTTTAAGATGAAAATGGAGAGTGAAAAAGTGAGAGAGAATTGAGAAAATATGAGTGAGAAAGTGTAGAAAAATCAGAAAAATGAAGTGTAGTTGTGTGTGATTTGGAGCAAATTGGTTTAAATATGGTTTAGGTATGGAATGAAAGTGAGGTTTAGAGTGTGGGTTTGAATTTGGAATGGGGTTTTGGTTTGGAATGAGAAATGAAAACCATTTGAATTATGGAGGGAAAGTGAAATTAATTTAGAAATGAACTGATATTTTAAAGTATTCTAGATCCTTCTACTGATATAGTTGAAATTCTGGCAAGCACACGATGGATGTTATTGTAGATGTTATGACATCCACTGTAACATGTACTACTGCACTTAATAATAAGTTGTAAATGGAAAGCAATAAATAACACAAGTAATTGTTCACCCAGTTCAGTGTCAACCACACTTACATCTGGGGGCTACCAAGCCAGGGAGGAAATTCACTATCAGTAGAATTAATTCAGAGTCAAACAATCCCAGTTTGCATTCCTCACTTAAGACCTACCCAATGATACTTCATCCTATAGACCACTAGACCTGAGTATACCCACTCACCCCCTATCAATCACCTCAATGATATCAATACACAATTACAAAACCAATATGAAGATAAACTTCAAACACACCTTGATCTTGCTTCACAGCTTTGATCAAGGGATACACACTCTTGCTTAACAGCTTTGAGTGACATAATGAACACACCTGTTCATACACAATAACCACAACAATTCTACAGCATACAATTGCTTGGCACACAAGGAATCCTAAGACTCCTAGACTCACGTGAAGAATAAAGTTCTTCACTCACAAACACACTCTATGATCTCTCACTAAATACTCTCTCCTCTATGTGTCTTCCAGGTCTGCCCAGTTCTAAATGATCCTTCCGCTTTTTATAGTAGCAGACTTGTTTATTAGGTTCACCCAAGATAAACCTTTCGTCATGAAGCTGCGCACTTATCATTAGGTTAGGAGCCTTCTATGTTATCCTCAGCAATGCCTAAAATAACTATGTTAGGTTAGCATAGGTCATTACATATGTCTGGGGTTATTACACAATAAAACTGCTCATTAAGAGCATCACAAATTCTTGCAAAAAAATCTAACAAAAAAGAAACTCAAACCAAAGAAAACTTCAAAACAGCAGCACATCTTCCTCATCAGCTCAGCAACCTTCGACCTGAGCCACACCACAATCCATCATCACACTAATCTTCCTCATCTTCAGAGCTTGAGCTCTCCTCCTCAGCATCTTTGGGAGCATTTTCTTCACTGTCCTCTTCTTTACCAGAGTTTTCTTCAGAGCTGGCAACAACTTCTTCTGAATCAGTTGCCTGACCATCATCCTCTTCTGACCTAGCATTTTCCCTATCCTCATCAGAGAACTCAGAATCTTCATTTTGCTCAAGAGTTCTGATCAATTCTTCAAGATTTTTCTTTCTTGCATCTAGCTCCTTACATGTCTCCTTTAGCATGGCAATCACTTCAGATTTTCTGGATTTTGACTTATCCTTGGATGTCTCAGTTGATGTTACAACAATGTCAAGAACATGAGTTCCCTTAAACAACTTGTAATGGAAGGACAAAGGGGTTTCTCTCTTGCACATTGTATCACTCTCCTTAAGGATGTTAGGATGCTGATCACAAATGATCCCACAGATGAGGGAGGGAAAGGCAATAGGACTTTTGACACTGTAGCTACCATCATGTTTCATGGTTTGCTCATGAATGTAGGTCCTATAATTGAGTTTAGTTTTTGTGCCTACAGCATACATGAACCTTCCCAGAATGGTTGCAACTGTTGTCTTATGATTGGTAGGCACCAAATTTGCAGCACCAATTTTATGAAGCATAGCATACTTCACACTCAATTTGCTTGTAACCAGCTTCCCTTTGGATGGCCAGCTCTTGACCTGGTTTGCAGTTATTACTTGACATATTTGGTGGCCAAAGGCAGTTAGTTCATTCTGACCCTCATTTGGTCTCCCTAAGTAACTGTTGATGATGGTGGCTGAGAAATTGATACATTTTCCTCTCACAAATACTTTACCAAACTCACTTGACTTCCTATCAGCACAGTCTTCTGACAGGTTTACTATGAATTCTTTGACAAGAGTCTCATAACATGTGGGAAATTGAGTGACAGTTTTCATCAAGCCCGCATCCTGAATAAGTTCCATGATTTCTTTGTTTTCAAGAGCACTTTGAGCCAGCTCTCTCTCCAGTGCCAACTTCCTCTAAAGAATATATTTCCATCTATTGACACATGATGGATAGTGGAAGGATATGTTGTCAATGGGCACTTCAAGAGCATTAGCATCCAGTTTTCTAGTTAAGGGTTTCTTCTTAGGTTGGATGTTAGTGACATGAGTCAGACTCTGATTCTAAACTAGTTTCAGCCTTCCTCTTCTTTGGGATTACCTTGCTCCAACCCTTGGTGGGTCCAACCTGAGTTCTTTTTGTTCGAGCCTTCTTTGTAGAAGTGTTCTGCTCAACAACCTTCTTCTTAGGTGGACTTTGATTAGCAACCTTCTTCCCTTTCCTAGTCATAAGCCTTTTGGCTATGCTAGGATTGATCTTAGCTATCAGGTCATTGTCAGAGTATTCATCAAGGTCTACCAAATCAGCATTTTTGTCACCTTGCATGTCATCATCCATTTTATCAGACCCTTGATCCTTGTTCTTATCCTCTAGTATAGTCTTTTTCAATGTTTCAACATTGTGAACGACATCATCTTGATCATTCTCATTGTTAGGTGGAACAGGTATATTTAGAGCACTGGCAACCATATTTGCAATGGTGTTGTGGATTTTCCTAGCTTCTTCCTCATTGACATCTCCATGAGAAACTGATGTTGTAGAAGGAGGAGCTTGACCTGAGACAAGTTCTTTCGGCCTTCTTGCATGTGTGATTCTTGGTTCCTTCACCAGCAGACCGTCAGGGGTCATCATACGCAGAGGAACTATCTCAAGAATCTCGTTAGGGTTACTAGACCCAGTTCTTGTATCAGAGTCGTTGGTGGACATTCTTTTGGAGGATGTTGAATTCGAATGTTGAGACATTGTTACAAACGTTGATCGTGTGGGAGAGAGGTTCTTGTGTTGGTTGGAGGATGGATGGTAGATGAACAGTTTGAATTAAACCCAAATGACGTAGGAAGGTTGTGTAGAAGCTAAAGAGGTAATATGGCAAATGAGGAGGGAACTTAATATTTTGACCAATCAGTGAATGATTAGACTTTAAACTCCAATTCCCTATTCCCATTAATTGCTTTAATTCATCAACAATAGAGGACCTCAACTTCCTTAGTAAATTTTCAAATTGAGTATCCTTGAGACCTCTTGTAACTATTTCAGCACAATGTAGGTCAACATCACCAAGTTTTACACAAGCCTTTTGAAATTGATACCTGTTATCCCTGTGCATGGCTCTGGATCTCTTGACCTGAACTGAGTACATATTGATGTTACTCTTGATGTCACAGAACAAAGTCATGACATCTTGAGTGACATTGCTTCCTTTAAGTTGGCCATTGTTCATGGACTCCATCACATTCCAATATAGCAGGTCTAGATTTCTGTGATGTACCTTCGTTGGATATGTTGTCTTGGCTTGCCTTCCTATCTCATATTTACCACAACCCGTCCTCCTATCTGAAGTAGATTTTGAAGTTCCTCGGGCTGCTGTTTTGGACATGGTCCTTTCTATTTGTAGAGGTTGTCTTCCTTTTTCCTGCCATAATTGATCCTTCTTTTCCCTTTTGGCCAAGTCATTGAGGTCACTTCTGGGCTCCCATAAGTCACAATTATTCTTGGCTCTAGATCCCCTCATGACTTCTTCACCTTCATCATTGGAGACAACACATTTATCCTTGGTAAATTGGAACTTTAGGCCTTGATCACATAACTGATGCTTATTAGATTTACAGTCAGTCCTTTAACCAGTAAGACATTCCTTAGTTCTGGACCTTCAAGACTATCTAGTTGTCCAACACCTGTGATTTCTCCTCTAGCACCATCTCCAAATGTTACATGACTTGAGGAATGAGGTTTTATGTTTACCACAACATTCTCTACCCCAGTCATGCGTCTAGAGCAACCACTACCAAAATACCAATCCTTTTTGGTAGGCATCCTTAGAGAGGAGTGAGCTACTAGAGCCACATTCTTAGCAACCCATTGTCTCTTCTTGATAAGAGCTTCCTTCTTGGATTTAGCATGATGCAGTTTCTTGACATGAGCATCCTGTTTGGATTTTCCCTGATGAGGGTGACTAGGAAATCCATGTAGCCAGAAGCAAACTGATTTAATATATCCAAGTTTTCCACAGTGGTAACACCTATACCCTTGGAATTTACTCTTGACTTGGTTCAAGTTCCTGTTTCTCTGATGTTGTGACATTGGTCGTGACATCCCCTTTTTCTTCTGAGTTTCAGGTTTTAGTCTCTTGAGCTTCAAGATGGGATTCTGTTTACCAACAAATCCCAGTCCAGACCTATTTCCTGATGTCTGACCACTCTGTAGGATTTCTTCTAGAGTGTCAGTCCCAGGGTTTAGCATCCTTATGGATTTTTCCATCTGCTCCATTTCCAACAAGTTGACCTCACTTTTGAGTGAGTCTATTGTTGCTAGTTGCTCCATCTTCTCAGCTTCTAACTCCCTTATGAGTTTCTTTTGTTGCTCTCCTTGCTGATATAATTCTCCACTTCTGTTACATAGCTTCTTAAATGAATCAGCAAGTTCATCATAAGTCAGCTCATCTTTACCATCAGATATGCATACACTATTCAGAGCAGTGACATGCTTAGCACATTCTTCTTCTGATCCACTTTCTGAATCTCCATCTGACCAGGTGACTTTAAATCCCTTCTTTTGCTTTTTAAGATAGGTGGGACACTCAGTTTTAATGTGACCATAGCCCTCACATTCATAACACTGAACTCCTTTGCCTTGACTATATTTATCTTCAGATTTATCCCTTATGTTATTGGCATAAGATTTAGACTTATGGTCTATTCTCTTGATCAGTTTATGAAATTGTTTTCCAAGCAATGTTATAGCCTCTGACAGATTCTCATCTTTTTCACATTTGTCATCTTCTGAGTCATCTGCAGTGTTTGAAACAAGAGCTATGCTTTTGTTCTTTTTCTCCATAGTCTGATCACACATGCCCATCTAAAATGTTTGGAGAGAACCTATGAGTTCATCTACCTTAATGTTGCATATGTCTTGAGCTTCTTCAATGGATGTGACCTTCATGGCAAACCTCTTAGGCAATAATCTTAAGATCTTCCTCACTAGCTTTTCTTCAGACATCTTTTCTCCCAGAGCTCCTGAGGTGTTTTCAATTTCTAGGATATTCATGTAGAACTCATGAATAGTTCCATCCTCCTTCATTCTCAGACTTTCAAACTTGGTGGTCAACATTTGAAGTCTTGACATCTTGACTTTAGAGGTTCCCTCATGAGTTGTTTTGAGAGTATCCCACACCTCTTTAGCCAGCTCACAATGATGCACCAGTCTGAAGATATTCTTGTCTATACCATTGAATAGTGCATTCAATGCTTTAGAATTCCCAAGAGACAAGGCTTCTTGTTCTTTGCTCCATTCTTCTTCAAGTATAAGCGCAGACAATCCATCTTTATCAGCCTTCATTGGATGTTCCCAGCCAGAGTTTGCAGCCAGGATTAAGAAGGCAATCATCCTAGGTTTCCAATAGTCATAATTAAAGCCATCCAAAATTGGTGGTCTATTTGTGAATCCTATGTCTTCATCCATAGTACCAGAATTTATCTTTCATAGATCTCACCCAGAAATTAACAGGCAGGGTGCCTGCTCTGATGCCAATTGAAATTCTGGAAAGCACACGATGGATGTTATTGTAGATGTTATGACATCCACTGTAACATGTACTACTGCATTTAATAATAAGCAGTAAATGAAAAGCAATAAATAACACAAGTAATTGTTCACCCAGTTCAGTGTCAACCACACTTACATCTGGGGGCTACCAAGTCAGGGAGGAAATTCACTATCAGTAGAATTAATTCAGAGTCAAACAATCTTAGTTTGCACTCCTCACTTAAGACCTACCCAATGACACTTCAGCCTAGAGATCACTAGACCTGAGTATACCCACTCACTCCCCCTCAATCACCTCAATGATATCAATACATAATTACAAAACTAATATGAAGATAAACTTCAAACACACCTTGATCTTGCTTCACAGCTTTGATCAAGGAACACACACTCTTACTTAACAGCTTAGAGTGACACAATGAACACACCTGTTCATACACAATAACCACAACAATTCTACAGCATACAATTGCTTGGCATACAAAGAATCCTAAGACTCCTAGACTCACGTGAAGAACAAAGTTCTTCACTCACACACACACTCTATGATCTCTCACTAGATGCTCTCTCCTCTGTGTGTCTTCCAGGTCTGCCCAGTTCTGAATGATCCTTATGCTTTTTATAGTAGCAGACTTGTTTTGGGCCTTGATGGAGAAATTAGGTTTACCCAAGATAAACCTTTCGTCATGAAACTGGGCACTTATCATTAGATCAGGAGCCTTCTATGTTATCCTCAACAATACCTGTTATGTTGCCTAAAATAACTATGCTTCCTGGATTATTTCCTGAAGTATAGCCTGAGCTAATAACAGAAAAACAAACCTGCGCGCCCTGATGTCATACGATCAATGTCATAACATTCAGTCATGACATTCAACTTCACTTACTCTTAGCTTTCCTTGCATAACACTTTTCATGTATGTCCTAACATCAGTTATGACATTTTCTCATACATTAATGTTTTGCCATAAAATGCAGTCAATCAAAAGTACTTACAATAGCATTGATCCCAAGTGAAAGTAGTGTGAAACAAACTACTACAGTGCTGAAAATTGAGGTTTGGGGCAAAGCTGTCACAGTGCAATCGATTGCACAACAATGCAAATTGATTTTCACTATCCCACAAGGCAAACATGAAGCATCCTGAAGGGGTGCAATCAATTGCACACTTATGCAAATCGATTGCACTAAGGCAAAAGTGTAAAAATTGCCTCGTTGCAACTTGTTTTGAGTCATGCTTCATATTTGAACCTTAGTCATTAATAATACCCTTGAATACTGTCTATAACATGATAGAGAACTCGTCTAGAACAAGATCCTATGAACCTTGATTTATGATATTGATTATGAAATATTCAAACCATCTGCTAAGCAAAATAAATGATTAAAGATGCCTCTGATGACTGTTTGCTTAAAAACTTGAAATAAAAAGAAGTTCTGAGCCAAAAGAGCAAAGTGATCCCATGTCTCAAGCATTCAATGCATTGTATGATTGACTGTTATGACCTAATGAAAATGCAAGTGAATTCTAAGCGAAAGCCAGTTAGGGTTAGAAACCATAAGGCCAATTTTAGGGTGCTACAATGCTTTGCCATGTATTTTGTCGATTCTTTGTTTTATGCTACATGATGTTCTTTCCATGTACGATTGTTGATTCTATTTGTAGTTTTATGCTACATGGTGTCTTGCCATGTAATTGTTGATTACATGATAATTTTCCATGTATCTGTTACTTTCGTACATGATGCTTTGCCATATGTACTTTGTTGATTTTACTTGTTGATGCTTCTACATGATGACTTTCCATGTATCTGTACTATGTACTTTGTTGATGTTTCCACATGATGCTTTGCCATGTGTACCTTTGTTGACGCTCTTTGTTACTTTCATATGATGTTTTGCCATGTACCTTTGTCACTTTCACATGATGCTTTGTCATATGTACCTTGTCGATTCCCTTTGTTGTTTGACCATACATGATGATTTTCTATGTAACTGTTACTTTCATACGTGATGATTTGCCATGTATGTTGACTTATTTCCATTGTGCATGTCCATTGTATGTTTGTTACTTCGCTTTGTCTGTCTTTGTATTCCTTGCTCATCTTTTCACCCTTAGCAAACAATTTTAGCTAAACCACAAATTTTTCAAGAGGTTCCTATAGAGTACTGCATATGCTTAGGATGCTAGTACCTTCCATTAGTATAACCAACCCCCGTACCTTTGATATCTCTTTGCTTAGCTTTAGGTCTTGCTTTTTGCTTTGCATGTTTACTTAGGGTTTTTGTTCGATCTTTTCTCCATTCCCTTGGAAAAATAAAAGTTTGGTGGTGATATCTTATCTTTTGCGAGTCAAACTAATCAATAGTTTTGGTCTCTGAGTCTCACTGCGATACTATGCTATAACATTTTATGGTCATTCTCAAATAATTACAGTGACCACTTAGTAGAATTATCAATAGGAGTTAGTTTGACATTCTTTGAAGCCCCTTTAGTTTTTACCGGTTTTCCATGTTCTTTCATATCAATGGTTTCTAGATATGTTATCTTGCACATCTTCTCTTTGATGTGTAGCTTCATGTTATAATCAACTTTCAGAAATTTTTCTTGTATCACTTCCCATTCTTCCATAATAGAAATATTCAATTTACTATCCTTAATTATACCATCAATATCAACATTAAATCAAAGGATTTTTTAGTGCATGTTTACCTCATCCATATCTATAGGTCTATCGAGTTTCATCTTCTTAGCTATTAAACAAGCGCAAGGAATATTGCATGTTCTCCACTCACACGAGATTGGCGTTCAACTATGAATACATATTTGTGTCTTTGAATTTATGTTTTAACATTGTGTTGCTTTGACAAAATGATGTTTCTATCTCATTATGTTGCATTTCAATAATTTTATTCACTAATTCTCAACCCTAGCAAAAATTTCCCTTGATATCTCCAAACCATGTATTTAATGAACCATGAACAAATTCAACTTTGTTAGTTGTGGAATTTCCAAGGTGTCTAACATGACGAATCCATTCATAAACTATTTTCTTATTCACCTGATCTAATATTGTAGTTTCAACATATTTAAAAAAATCTAGATATTTCATGTACAAACATACTTCTAAACTGTATGACTAAATAATAATATGAATTCTATGTAGAAGAATTTATTATAACATTCCACATAACCAATATGGATTCTAATATTTGCATATGTTTGATAACTTTATCATCTTCACCATTGATTTGTTTTTTTTTTCAATATTCCCTTAATTTTAGTCCTCACATATTTTGTTATGTGACACCTATACAATAAAGCATATGGAAAAAGGTTTTATGGAATATTTATTTTTACTCTTTCAATATATTATGACACATTTCTAGAGCACAAATTACACAATACTCTTTCTCACATTCCAAAAAATCAAATCCAACTCAATATGTTATATACGTAGAAGTAACGCCAATAATTTTAAGTAGATGTTTCTTATACTTGTTGGTCTTATACGTTGAACTAATCATCAATATGGTGGGAAATGTATTAAACAACTTGATGGATTCAATGCTTCCAAAATATATCTCAAATAGATTTTTCATTCTCATAGACTATATTAAATACATATTGATTCTCATCCAAAAGGTTTAACAATTGTTGCATTTCAATCTTGGACCCCTTATCGCCCTGTTGTTTTTATGAAAAACATTATAAACTTGCTTAATATTTAAGACACTTTTAGGTCTTTTCGCTTCAAAGTTGTGAGTATATTTTGGATTGAGTCATGTTCATTTTCATTTCAATAACTATTTTTTTCTCCTCAAAATATAAACAGCAGGCACTCAGATGATCGACTAACTTACATTCTAATATATGGTTATATACACCACAAATCATTTTTTGCTGCGTGGTACTCTCGCAACTTAAAAGGATATCTACATTTCTTTGTTCAGATGTTACCACGTTTCAAATTTTGAATAAGTTCTTTATACTTACTATTTCTTTCACATCTCATCGTATCAAATGTTTGTCTTCTATCAGAACCATAATTATACCCCTTCGATTACTACTCTAAAACCTAACTTGACAGCTTTCACAAGAATTCATTTAAGCATATGATCACCTGACATAAACTCATGTTCAATAGCAAATTATTTTTCTACGTTAGTGTTTACAACACCAGGCTGTAGAGCTCGTGACACATCATTCTATGATGCATTGCCTTTGTTGACAACATTGAGGTACACCATACATATAACAATTGAAAATTAAAATAATTCAACCAATCATTCAAACTTTCTAGAAATTACAATTTGAAGCAATTTTGTAATATTTCAGATGAAATTATCTAGATAACTTCCACATTATATTAAAAAATAAATGGTTATTAAATGATTAGAGATACAAATATACATTATCGCTAGTTTAAGACGATTTTGATGTTAAAATACAAATTAATTGTGTTTTCCAAACACAATTGTTGAATAAGAAGAGACAAGCTTTTGAGAAAGCTTAAAGGAGTATATTATAAATTCTTGAGTGAGAGGGTATATAAAATTGATTATGCTATAAACGCGATAATATCCAGACTACATAACTTGATGTACAAATGTTATTATCCGAACACATAAATTTCTTTATGATAGATGTCATTAAAAAAACACCATAATGTTGTTTTGATTCGTGCATCAAAACAAAAATGTTTAGATGATGTGTTCGAATACACTATTCGAATCCACTTATTTGGACATTTGATGTGCTTTGGTGTACATTAGGTGCATGTTAAATTGTGGCACGTCCAAACTGTATTATTAGAACGAGGCAAAATGGATAATTTCAAAATTTTATTTGATTTGGAAGCGTCATATAAAGTGTGAGAATTTCTTAATGCACCCCAAATACTTCTTATCCACCATGCAAAATTATTTAAATGCTCCTAGTTTTCGGAGATGCATCTCCGGACACACCTATTTCTGAATAAACATTGATATACTCCGAAGATACATCTCCGAAACAATTTTAAACATTCAATACAACCCACTCATAAGCCATTTATATTGAATTGGACCGAAGATGCATCTCCGTGAATATTTCGGATATACATCTCCAAAATATAGTAGAACAAGTATTTAATACTATAAGTTGTTTATATGTGTTTAGATGAAGTATAACGTACAATTGCAAATAAAAAAATAGACGTACAAAATAATAAGAAACTACTACTATGTCAGTAAAAAATAAAATAGTAATATATGTAGAAAATGTCGTATAATTGAGATGCAAAATATAGTAAGACCGTCAAAATAAAGTACAGAATATAATACTACAACAAAATAATAAAAGACTACTATTGTGTGTGTCTGACAATATCTTCTCTACCTTCTCTGCCTGCTATACCTCCTCGGCCATAAATCCCGTCATCTATGATAAAAGACTACTATTGTGTGTGTCTGACGATGTCTGACGATAATAAAAGACTACTATTGTGTGTGTCTGACGATGTCTTCGGTATAATAACGCCCCAATGTGCCTTTGCCATGATGGCATTTATGACTCATCTGACACTAGACCCATCAGGAAAGATACCTTCGTTAATGTCTGCCCACGCAATCTCCATTGTGGGATGACACCTAGGCAAGACAACATTAGTATGATCTAGTTGAGCCTGTTTCTCCTCTAGTATCTCCTAATGTGCTGATCTCGGAGGATCTCTTGGAGCAGCATGCACCATGTACGAATGTGGCACCTTGAAGAACCATCTGATGTACCCTTCGACATAGCACCAGTCGCTTTCAGTTATGGTAGCCCATGCCTCCTCCAGTACCAGATGACTCTCATAATCATTAAGTATCTCCTATATCTGTCCACGTGTCAAGGTAGGGGGAGCATAGGCAATAGGGTGCTTGGGAATGATCTGAGTGTAGACAAACTGCATGATACGCTCGGGCAGATGAGGAGTAGTGAGACTCGATTTGCAGGCCAATCATCCAAAGTATAACATTATCTCATTAAATGGTCGCGTCTGACGGTGATCAACATAGATGTTGAAGTGCATGTCCTCAGTAATCAAATTGTCAAGATATACTTTTAAAGGCTCGACCACCTGGTTCTCTCTGAGTGATATAAAAGCAATAGCAAGCAGAAGCACCAAACAACATAC
Source organism: Lathyrus sativus (assembly GCA_963859935.3). Classification (NCBI taxonomy): domain Eukaryota; kingdom Viridiplantae; phylum Streptophyta; class Magnoliopsida; order Fabales; family Fabaceae; genus Lathyrus; species Lathyrus sativus. Next base: position 16,474,511 of record OZ012735.1, read on the forward strand.
ACAAGCAAGAAAATAAATAAAATATATACTGCAGGAAATTCTAGAGATACATCTCCGGAAGCAATAAGAAACTAAAACGCTGAAACATTCTGGAGATGCATCCCCGGAAGCACCAGGAAACTAAATCGTTGAAAATTTTTGGAGATGCATCTCCGAAATTTTTAGCAGTATATAAAATGCTGAACAATTCCGGAGATGCATCTCCGGAATGTTCTACAACTCAAAAGTTGCGTCAATGGCGAATGTACCACTTGCAATTTAAAAAAAATGTCTTATGATCATCATTTTCAACCAAAAACAAGTTATACACTATGCCTAAATTATGTTACATGTGATTTCTACATATTTCTAACCCTAATCATTGATTTCTACTCATTTACACTAAAACTCAAACATTTATCGAAAACTCGAAAAACATACTTGAAATAGATGGTTTTGATGAAGTTGAATGATGTTATAGATGAAATTTGATGTTCCATTGAGTTCCCTTGAGCTTTGTTTGATGAAATTTGATTTGGTGTAAGGTAGTCTATTGAGAGTTTGAAGTCGTGGTTGAAAAAATTTTTGAAATGAGGAAGGAGAAGAGTCTTACGCGACTTATGCTCCAAAATATTTCGGAAGATGTATCTCCAGAATATTTCAATGTTCAATTACATTTAGGTGCGTTCGAAGATATATCTCCGAAAACAAGAGGCATTTGTGGAATTTTACATGATGCGGTAAACATACTTAGTGTGCCATAAGAAATGCTCTAAAGTGTGCAACAAGAATTTCCCTTTTTCTTTCACTTTAGAGATGTTAAATCCGAGATATATAAAAATAGAGAATTTCTTACCCCACCCCTTGGGGTTCTTAGGCTCCATGTGTGTTTCCAAAAATACTCCCTGCTTCTGGAGATGTATCTCCGGACGCACCTTTTTTTTACTCAGCGTTGGTTTTTTCCGGAGCTACATCTACGAAATGTTTTCGTTTATATAGCTCCAGAATATATTAGAATACATTTGCGCCAGAGTCCCTTCTCCTCCCTCATTCTTCATTTTTCATCTTCTTCACTCTTAAACTATCCAAACTCTCTCAATCCTCAAAAAATCGTTTTTCACCAAACTTAATTTTTTTCAATCAAGTTTGACAAAGAGCATTCATTTCAACAATCAAGATACTCTAAATCATTCAAAGCTCGATATAATTGGTAAGTTTTCGAGTTTTTGAGATATTTTCGAGTATTTCTCATAAACGAGTTAGAGTATAGTTTTAGGGGTAGAAATCCTTAGATAGTTTTAGAAACATAGTTTAGAGACAATGTAGGTATTGTTTGTTGGCTGAAACGGACGATCGGGGCTTCAAAAAATCAATTTTTATGGGTAGGGGACGCCATTGTCGTGACTTTTAGAGTTGCAGAAACTTCTAGAGCTACTTTTCAGAACAAATTAACGTTAGTGAAATTTCGTAGATGCAGCTCCAAAACAAATCAAACATTGTGAATTCTGGGTACTTCCTAGATACATCTATTGAAGTTTTCAGTGTGTACATATCCGGAAGTAAAAAAATATTTTTTTCTTTTTTGTTTTTTAATTTATTTGTGTCTAATTGTTTTTTCTTAGTTATACCTTGCAGATATTATGGCAAACTGAGACGATAGATTGCGACTTGGACGAGTTTCACAACATGCATCTGTCAGACGCGAGCGGAGCCAGTCCATCGCTACCGAGACCAATACAGATGAGGCATAAACTACTGCACAACCTTCTTCATCACATGCCCAGGACACCCCCTCAACCTCGTATCCCACCCTATCATCCACTTCTTCATCCTGGAGGCATCAGGATTCAGCTGAGGATTCATCACAGGCCCCATCCTCCCGCAGACCTCGTCAGGATACTCCTGTTCCTCCTGCTACCGTTGATGTTAATCCGATGCCACTTCCAGATGGTGATGACCCACCATCGAAGGATGCTGCTGACGAAGACAATGATAAGCCTGAGGGTTTCCCAGGGGGTCCCTCAGATATGTCCATGCTGACAGGGTACGCTGACCATACTGCCAGACATGTCTAGGATGGAGAGGTAACATTACTCATATTGTTTTTTTCATTGGAAATTTATAATTTGTACCATTGTTACTCATTAACATTTTTTCTTATTTATGGAATATTTCAGGCTCGTCCTCTGCAGAAGTTCTATAACCATGAGCGGAAGATATTAGCTTTGGATCAACCACATGAGGCTTGGTTCCAAAACGTCTTTGTCGCTTCTGGTTTGAAGGACCTTTGTGAGATCAGTTACGGCCTGATCCACAACGGGATGCTAATGGGCTTTGCAGAGAGATGGCACCCTGAGACGTCCTCCTTCCATCTACCGCACAACGAGATCACGATTACATTGGACGACATCTCTTATCTGTTATATATACCGATCAGAGGTATCTTTCTCCGTCACGGTAGGATGACGAAGGAGGATACGAGATAGATGTTGGTGGAGAAGCTTGGGGCTGATCCACTCGATGCGCTTGAGGAGGTGGATAAGACCAGAGGGGCTCATGTGAGGTTCTCCTTTCTGACGTGTTATTTTGGTAAGGCGTTCGTTGCTGCACGCCAGAAAGATGATGATCCATCTAAGATTGAGTTACACATGCAGCGTTTACTGAGGTGTTATTTTCTATTTTTAGTTGGCACTCAACTGTTTGTGGACACAAGCTCCACATATACCGATGTCGCTTATCTCAGGTACTTTTTGGATTTCACACAGATCCATGAGTATAACTGGGGGCGGCTACACTGGCGTACACGTATTCGAGATTGAGAGAGGGATGCCTGTGGAAGACCAGGACTGTGGCAGGCAGCGTGTCACTACTTATGGTAACAATCTTATATCATTCGAGTTTTTTTTTCATTTCTTTTCATTCTATATTCGTGATAATATATTCGTGATAGTGCTTGATCTTGATGTTTTTTATTTTCATTTCAGGCTTGGATATTTCAACACTTTCCCATGATTTCCGGGTGGGGGAGTGTGCCTAATTACACAAAGCAAATTCCGCGTGCCCATGCCTTTCTCCCGCTCAGGGGGAACCAGGCGATCGACCCTTACAAAGTCTATCTCGATCCCCTGGCTGCTGAGGACATCTTCTACGACTTCTATGCTAATCACTGTGTGACGCGCCCGTTTAATGACATCTCACTATTCTCAGGATGGTTGGCATATAGTTCGACCACCATTGTTTCATATTTGCCCGAGCGCGCCATGTGGCAGTTCGAATACACACAGATGATACCCAGACACCCAACTGTCTCCGCTCATCTCGGCTTAACCCGTATGCAGATAAACGAGATATATGCTGACTATCAGAAACACATGGTATCGGACGAGGCTCGGGCGATCAGAGCACCGAGAGGCTGGAGCTACGTTGATGACTACATCATGTGGTTTTTCACCGTCTCACACCCATACATGGTGACCACTGTAGAAGGATCACAACTCAGACCATCTCATAAGGAGATTTTAGAGGAGCAACAGTCTTAGTTGGACCACACTTAGGATGTCCTGCCTCGCTGTCATCAGATATTGGAGATGGGGCGGATATGCATTAACGTCAGTTTTTTTCTTGAGGGGTCTGACCACAGGCGTATATTGAATGATATGCTTGCGGTGACACTTATGTACCGCAGACATTGCGTCAGGACGGGTGGGATCGATGTCCGAGGACGCAGATCGCACGTTCGAGGAGTCGGTAGAGGCATAAGCAGAGGAGATGATGAAGATGTTGTCAAGCACACACAGTAGTGACTATGGTGTTTTTTTTGATGTACTATATTTTGATGACATTAATGTACTATTTTTTGATGATGTTTATGACATATGACTTCTTATATATATATATATATCATATTATTTTATTTACAGATGTATGTTATTTTATATTTATCTACAATAGTTAATTTCCATCTGCGACCAACGAAACTGAATTTTTATAAAAAAATCCTGTTTCGATAAGATTTCGGAGATGCATCTACGAAACTTTTTCCGTAGACATGTCTCTGGAAGCATACAACGTAAAAAAAAAAAAAAAAAAGTTGCATCCAAAAATACAACTCTAAAAGCAAGAAACATAAAAGAAAATACGCTAGGTGATAAAGAGTATCAGGTGGATTAAGAAATTGCCTAAAAATATAAGTAAGCCCAAAAGAAAACCAAATCCAAGCCCAACGTATGTAATTGCTAAACCCTTTTCGACTATGGCGTTGCTTCTCACTCTCTCGCCTAAACCCTTCCGTAGACGGAGGGAGAGAGACTCAGCGACCATTCTTGATATCTCTGCTCCGTGAAGTGTTTCTTCCCAATAATTTTTAAGGTATTCATTTTCCACATTTTCAATTTTGCTTTCCCTTTAATCATGTTTATCAATTTCAATATGCTGAATCTAACTCAGATATTTTTCCATTACAATAATTAATTAACACAATCGATTTAGATGTAAATTATTTTCTGTTTTTTCTTCGTGTACTGCATGAATGATTTTTCCCGTTACTGATTTCTGCTGAAATGGTGAAAATATTGATGATTTGAAATGTATGCTTGAAAAAATGCAATTCAAGCTTTTCATAGGACTGTATTTATTTATGTTACTCATGATTTGAGTTTATGAAACATTATAATACCTATTTGTGACTGCAAAATTTTCATTTTAGTGTTTTCTCAATTGAATTTCGGGTTGGGTCAAATCTATGAAACACGGACACAGAAATGACAATGAATAAATTGAACGTAATCACAAGTGTTGGTGTCGGTGCCCGACACAGACAGACACATATTTTTTCAGTGCTACATTGTGTCTAATTCAACCATACAAAACCAGAGTCGGTTGCTTGTTATTCTTGTATTGTATTTCGGTTTCCAACTTTTATATTGGAATAGATGAAATGTTTCATCCGAGTTATGGGTCTATTTATTTTTCAGGTTTGTTTGAAAATATGAGTTTAATATCTCAAAATGCTCAATCTAAAAACGAGACCAAAAAGGAGGAAGATATTAAAGAAAAAGAGATTGAAGATGGGAAAGAGGATGATGTCGATGCCTTGGAAGTGAAAAAGAGGAAGCGGGATGAAAAGGAAGAACAGTTGGCGACGGAACAAGTTAAAGAAATGAAAAAACTGGAGAACTTTTTGTTCGGGTCTCTCTATTCCCCTCTTGAATTTGGAAAGGGGGAGATTGATGATGTGGATGTTGGGATTGCAGCTACGGCATCTGATTTGTTCTTCACTGATCGTTCTGCAGATAGCGTCCTCACTAGTTACCAAGAAGATGCCGACTTCTCGGATGGAAGTTGTGATAATGATGATAGAAAGCCGTTGTGGGTGGATGAAGAAGAAGAAAAAGTCACTGTAAACATAGCTAAAGTCAACAGATTAAGGAAGCTAAGGAAGGAGGAGGATGAGAATTTGATATCTGGTTCAGAGTATGTGTCAAGATTGAGGGCTCAACATGTGAAGCTCAACCGAGGAACTGACTGGGCGCAGCTTGATTCAGGGTCAAAAATGGATGAATCTTCTGATGATGAGTTGACAGATGATGAAAATAAAGCTGTTGTGAGCCGAGGTTATGTGGATGTGGATGTGGATGATATTCTCAGGACAAATGAAGACCTGGTTGTGAAGAGCAGCTCCAAATTGTTGCCGGGACACATTGAATACTCGAAACTTGTAGATGCAAATATACAAGATCCTTCTAATGGTCCCATAAATTCAGTTCAGTTCCATCGAAATGGTCAGCTGCTTCTCGCTGCTGGATTAGACCGGAAGCTTAGGTTTTTTCAAATTGATGGCAAACGGAACACCAAAATTCAAAGCATCTTCCTTGAAGACTGCCCCATTCGAAAAGCGTCTTTCTTGCCTGATGGGTCTCAGGTGATAATATCAGGAAGAAGAAACTTCTTTTACAGTCTTGATTTAGTTAAGGCCAGAGTTGATAAAATTGGTCCACTGTTGGGTAGGGACGAGAAGAGTTTGGAAGTTTTCGAGGTCTCTCCTGATTCTAAAACGGTAGCCTTTGTGGGTAATGAAGGTTATATTTTACTGGTTTCCGCAAAATCAAAGCAATTAATTGGTACTCTGAAGATGAACGGAACAGTTCGAGCATTAGCATTTTCCGAAGATGGGCAAAAATTGTTGAGTACTGGTGGCGATGGCCACATTTACCATTGGGATCTGCGAACAAGGACTTGTATACACAAAGGTGTAGATGAAGGCTGTTTAACCGGCACAGCCCTTTGTACTTCTCCGGTAGGGACTCATTTTGCAGCAGGTTCAGACAGTGGAATTGTGAACATTTACAACAGTGAAGAGTTTCTCGGCGGTAAAAGAAAGCCTATCAAGACCATTGATAATTTGAATTCTGCAGTGAATTTCATGAAATATAATCACGACTCTCAAATACTAGCAATCTGTTCAACATTGAGGAAGAGCAGTTTGAAGTTAATACATATACCATCCTATACTGTTTTCTCTAACTGGCCGCGGTCAAATACGAGTCTGCATTATCCTCGTTGTGTTGATTTTAGTCCAGGTGGTGGTTTTATGGCGGTAGGAAACGCTTCAGGCAGAGTGTTGTTGTATAAGTTGCACCATTATCACCATGCCTAAAGTAGGTTAGAATACCAGCAAGGTTTTTGTAGTCTTTTACTTCTTTGGGGGTATTGTGGAAACTTTGAAACTTGAGTTGTATTTCATCATTGATTAATGAAACTTCATTTTTCTGGTCAAATAACCAGAACTTCTATGTTGTCATTGTCATGTATTTTATTAAGCCTAATATTTCTCTATATGAAATGAACATGCTTTTGTTTAGAGCTGTGTTATTTGAATATCATAATACAGATAGCTTATGTGACCCTGCATATATATATTATTTTCTACGACTTATATAACTCATCTGTTCAACAAATTTACGAGTCATATTCATATTTTTAGATGATAAGATCAATTTAAGCACAAATTTTCAATATTAAGAAATTATATCATGATAAATAATAGGGGTTGTTCATTCTAATGAAACATGAAATTGCCATTTTTATTTGAAAAGTAATTTTAAATTGACCTAAATGGCCCTTTAGTAGGATTGGTCACGTCACAAAGTCGAATTTTAGATACTACGATTTTAAAAAAAAAATTAACAATGTATTGGAGTGTTTTTTGATGAGAATTGAATATTAAAAGGGAATTTTTAATGTCATTTTAAGAGGTGGAAACCTTACGAATATTTAAAATTGTTTTTTTATTTATTTTGGAAATGCATCTGTCGACACACTATACAAACACAATTTATTTATTTTTTAGTCATACTTCAATTCTATAAATAAATTTATTTTAAAAATACATTTCAAAAGACTCCAGATATATATTTCTAAAACATACGAAAGATAGGAAACTTGATCAACCTTAAGAAACTTATTTATTGCATCACAACAATCTCAATTTTTAAATTAAAAAATTTCAAAATTAAATTCACTTGAATTTTTATTTGTTAACAATAGTGTCAATTTCGAGTTTGTATTTGATGGAACACAATTTCAGTCTCAAATTTCTGTTTATTTTTTTTATGGGAGTTTTAATGATTTATCATTAGAATTGTCAATGGACCATGACAACCAAATCCCCAAGTCGAATTTGATGTTTCTTACTCTTGAATTTTTGTCACAATTGGTGACTTTTTCTCAATGATTTCAAGGATATACAAACACGCTATAATCCTTCGTAATTTGTGACTGTAAATGAAAGAATACATAGGAAGCCTACTACGGGATACAATTGCAAGACACCTCTATTTCATAAAATGCATTTAGTAGATTTCAGAATTGCATTTTCAAAATAAATTTATATATAAAATTGTGATGGTTACCATGGTTACCATGGAAAGAAAGGAACTTTCATGGCATCAGTGGTGGGAATTTGCTTTTCCAAATCCTACTTGGTCGGACTTTAAGGCAATGCTTATGAAGCAATTTCATCCAACGATGATGAGTAGCACCTACGAACTCTTGATGAATCTCAAACAAACCGGTACTGTTGAAGGATTCCGAGCTGAATTCGAATTATATGCCAAGCCTGAATATTTGAAAGGTATTTTTCTAAATGGTTTGAAAGATGTTATTAAGGCTGAATTAGAATTGCATCTTGTTGATTCTTTGTTGGAGATGATGGGCTTTTCCCAATGCATTGATGAGCAGAATAAAATATTATCCAAACTTGGAGAGAGGGGCCATTAGCCACAAAATTCCACAAAATCCTTTCCATCAAATTACATCATTTCTTGGGAACCCCCGACCAAAACAACCCACCCCAAAACTCTTCCAATTAATAATTTCCAAGAAACAACTACAAAACAACCTTATAACAATAAGAGAAGGACTTTTAAAAAGCTCTCTGATATTGAATTGCAGGATAAACTTATCAAAGGCCTATGTTTTTTTTTTTTTGTGATGAACAATTTGTACCAGGATATGTTTGTGCTAATAAACAACTTCATGTGTTGTTAATCGAAGAGGAGATTGACTCTGGTGATACTAATAATGTTGAAATAGTAGCCAATGAGTTCCAGAATCTGCACCTTTCAATGTTCACCATTTCAGGTTTTACTTTCAAGAAAACGAGCAAGTTGTGTAGGGAGAGATAAAAGGTTAGAAATTCATTGTGCCGATTGATTGTGGAGCCTCTCGCAATTTTATTTCAACCTTTTTGGTGGAAGAAATAGGTTTTCCAGTTGTGATAACGCGTGCATGCATAGTGGAAGTAGGGGATGGTCGAAAGATTCCTTGTGAATGACTTTGTGAGGCTGTCTGTTTTCATATGCAGGGCCTTTCCATACAACAAAAATTTTATGTCCTTGATGTGGGAAGAGTTGATATAATTCTAGGAATGGATTTGTTGGCTCAGTTAGGTGAAATTCGTGCAAATTTTGGAGAATTAGTTCTCCAAATTCCATCTAAATCGAGACTGGTCCAAATGGCTTGAGTGAGGAGAATTCTGTTCCATCTTCTCATTCTGAACTTACTAGACTAATAGAGAGACGTAACACCATTTTAAAGGAAGTCCAAGTCAATCTGCTAAAGACTCAGAATCAAATGCAGCAACAAGCCAATAAACATCGTTGTGATATATATATCTTTTTATGGTTGGTGATTTGGTTTACTTGAAGTTGCAACCATGCAGGTTGAAGTCTTTGGCAAGAAAGATCAATGACAAACTCAGTCCTCGGATTTATGGTCCATATAAGAAAACCAAAGTTGTTGGACAAGTTGCTTATCCCCTCGGCAAGTGCACATACACCCAAATATTTGTTTCAGAGATCTGGGTTAAAAAAAGTGGAAGTGGATAACTATGTATCAATTGGTGGTACTTTAATTTCGAGGTGCGTTATCTATGCCCTTAGACCAACATCACAATGCATCATTGAGACTCAGCAACCGCCACGACGTAAGCCTGCGTAGCTGTAGCAGAGCCTCAATGCTTGTTGTATTCCATTGTATGCAACAGAAGCTTTACTAAAGAGAGAAACTGCACAACAGCTCAAAGAGCCCTATTTTATGCTAACATGCTTATTTTATTGAGTTCTCAATGTCTACTAGATTACTATAGCTTAAATATTTCTATAAAGGCTCTTTGAGCTGTTGAATCTGAAGCCTGCCTTAGTTTATTCTCGAAAGTCGAAGCCGAACTCATAATTTTTTTCTAACAATAAAAAGACTAAGTGCTACATACGGATACTTTATTTCCCTATTTATGACCTTCTCAAGAGCTTTGTTTGCATTGATATATGAAATTTGAATCATCTGGCCATCATTATGGAACACTTAACATCTCTCTTTGCTTCTGGTATGTAATATCAAATAAGGCAGTCCTTCTCTGTCTAGTTTCAGACTCAACTTCATACTTCTCTAATTCAACTTAAGAGAGTTTTCAATGTCTATCACAAACCGATATTGCACGTCCTTATTTATGACTCTTTCAAGAGCTTCGTTTGAGTACCCGATTGGAATCAGTTCTATATCTGGGTGAACCCCGTTTGCAGCACAGAAGTCAATCATCTCCTGTATTTCCTTAGTACCACCTGTAACACTTCCGGAAACAGTTTTTGATCCTGTCAAACAAATGAAAGTTTTTACGGTTCCAGCGCTATAATCAAAGGGTTACATGAAAGAAAATTTACCATTCCAGCAGAACTTATATACCTAAGTTAAGGCTCGCAGGGCTGAATTTGACCTCACTTGGAAACCCAACCAAGACCAGAACACCAGATACCTTCAAGAGTGACATGTAAGGATCAAACGGATGATCACCTGATGCCGTGTCAACAATAAAATCCAATGATTTAGCCAATGCCTGCACAAAAAAGTAGAAGCACAAGTCATCAGTATTAATATTATTTTCATGGTTTGAAGAAAAGATACTGGCATAGATGGTTTATGCAATAATTACTTTCATCTCTTCTTGATTAGATGAAAGAACAAAATTGTCCGCACCAAGTCGGTTCAGCGCCTCCTCTTTCTTGGATGCACTAGTGCTGAAAACTGTCACACGCAAACCAAATGCCTTCCCAAATTTTACTGCCATATGACCGAGGCCACCAAGACCAATCACTCCAAGAGACTTACCAGGTTGATTCATCTTATGACGCATCATGGGAGAATAAACTGTGATGCCGGCACAAAGCAAAGGACCTGCTGAAGCTAAAGGGTAGCTTTTAGGTATCAAGAAGCAATACCTGCATATGCAAGACCATATATGATATCAAATAACGAACCGATGCTACAACATCCTCAGTTGACATAACAAGAAACAAGCCGTCCGTTAAGTTTACCTTTCATGTACTACGATGGAAGTGGAGTATCCTCCTTTTGTAACAGTACCATCAAAATCAACACCATTAAATGTGAAAACCGATCCCTTGACACAGTGAACTTCTAGTCTATCGTTACAATACTCGCACTCCCTGCACGAGTTGACGTAAGTCCCCACTCCAACATGGTCACCAACCTTGAAATGTTGGACATTTGGACCAACCTTTGCCACAACCCCAGCAATCTCATGTCTGATAAGAAAATAGAAAAAAAAATCAGATAAATTAGCTTATGCGTATAGCATTCTCACTGATACAAACAACAGGAAAAGTCCAATACTCACCCAGGCACAACAGGATACTTTGAATCCCCATGTTTATTCCTTGTCCAAATTACATCGGCATAACAAACACCACAGTGTGTAATTTTAACATGAACGTCTTCACTCCCAAGAGCCCTTGGCAATCATCAATATCATATTGTCAATACCAATCATTAATATTCTTTGAAAACGTGCAAGATATGGGTAAATAAGGTCTCTATTTATTTTGTCTCTGAAAGCATAGCTAACCAACGCAGGGCCTCAAAACTCAAGACGGCTCTGATCATATTGTCAAAATGTATTTACAAAAATAAAAATCTGGAGATGCATAGCATATATACCTGCGATTGAATTTGTAAGGTGACAAAACTCCAGATGCATCTCTTGCTGCCCATGCAAGGCAATCTTCCCCGACGCCCTCGGAAGTCATACTTTTACTACACCAAAATAACATGATTAGTCCTCGGTCTCTGTTGCACTGGTTCGGGTACGTACCATACACATACCGTACGCATACGAGTATACGAGTATTAGGTACTTATCCGGTACCGGTACTTTCCCTAAAACCTGTACCAGTACTTCACAGTCCTCAGTTTACTTAGAAGTTTCGTTTCATTAAAATAATTATAATTACTCAAACAAGTTAAGAGGAATGTTAGAAATAGTGGATTCATGTAACCCTAAAAAAACTAAAATCATAAGTAGCATTCATAAAAATAAAAATAAAAATCCATTGATGAAAAGTTAAGAAATCATAGATCCGACAAAGAAAAATGGGTTATTCAAAAGAGAGTTAAAGAGAATTATGAAATTTGATTAAAAGAGTTAAAAGAATAGAGTTACCTTTGTAAGGGATGGATAGAGAAGAAGATAGACGAAACAACTCGAAAGAAGAGTTCGTGTCTTTCTGGGCAACTGATACAAATGGATACATATGCTCTTCATTTACGCACCCTATTTATATAAAGAGAAATACAGATAAATATATACTCATGCTCTTCCAAGTATGCCCTTTCTTATTCAAAATAATTACTCTACTATATGACTAAATGAGTAATTAACTAATCAACAAATTAAAAAAAAGAGGGTAGGTGCTTCAACCTCATTTGCTGGTCAAAATCACTGCCTATCCACTTAAATTTAATATTTTACTCATTCAAATAGTAAAATATAGTATCAATTTATTTGATATAGTATAAATGTATTTAGATGTATATGTAAAATTAAAATGAATTATTTAGTTGTAGAATGAACATGTAAATTTAATTATATTAAATAATTATAAAAAAATCAATGAGATAGAAAAAGAAAAAGAAATCAATATTTAAATATAATTATACAATTATTTAATGAGATAGCAGAATAAAAATAATGTTTGGAAAAATCTTTTAATATTTGAGAAAATCCTCTAATATCTTACTCTTTTATTCTGCCACCTCATCAAATGATTGTATAAATATTTTTTTTATAAAAAATTTGTGTCCAAACATTACTTTTTCAATCTATGATGTCAATTTGTTCTATTTCAACTACATGTTTATACAGTTAAGTCATAGTTTGTCCATTTGATGATGTCACATCTTCTATTTGGTTCCAAACTAACTTGACCTATTCAACTTTTTCTTTTTCTCTTCCTCAATGACAAATGTAATTCACTTTTCTCTTCTCTTTCTTCTCTCTTTTCGCTAATCCTCTTTCTCTACCATCTTCATCTTCCTTTATCTTCTCTCTCTTTTCCTTTTCATTCACAGTTTGGCGCCCCAAATTACATAAATAAAGAAATCAAACTTTTTTAGGGTTTTCTGCCTAATTTTTGAGAAAAAGTGAATCCGAGCCTTCCTTTGAAACCTTTAATTAGGGTTTATAAACTGGTTTAAGTATGACGTTTTACACTCAGAGTCAAGGTTGTTTTGAGAGTTGTTTCTTCTCTGTTGTTGTGGTAGCCGATGATAGATCTCAATGAAATTTGTAAACAACTCTCAACACACACATATTTAATGCACCCTATATGTTTCTCAATGTTAACTTTTTTCTTTTTCTTTTTCAATAACAAGGCAATGTTTTTATCTTCATTTTTTTCTTCATCTTCTTTTATAACAAGTCAGTGATGGTTTTTTTAATAATTGAATAGGACATTGGGTGAAGAGTTGTTTTATGACAAGGTAATTATGTGTATGTGGAATTACATTTTTAATGGTAGGTGAAACACCCCAAATTTGATTAAATTATTTAATTGAATTGTTTGGATTTATTTTATTTAATTATTTGATGTTGATGTGTATTTAAATAAATAATATGATCTTATGTGTTAATGGGGTGTAATGGAATTAGGAGGGTGTGGTGAGAAAATAGAATAATAATTAGAAATAATCACAATTTTAATAATAATAATAATAATAATTATTATTATTATTATTATTATTGGAATAAAGAAGAATTTTATTATAAAAAAAAATAGAATACACCCAAGCCGATCCGAAGATTCAGGCTCAAAAAGACAAAACGACTACAAACAATAAGAATGACACAACAACCTATCTTCTATTACAAAGCATAACTAACTTCTTATCCGTTTCGACACGCACTAAGACCATGTCAATTATATCTTTTAGACTTTTACTACATAAAGTCTCTTGGGTGTTTTCTTGAAACACAATCTTGTTTTGATTCGTCCAAATATTGTAAATGGTTTTTACTATGCCTATCTTCAACAATTTGGTACAATGCCCCTTCTTTTTCACTGCTCTACTGACTCACTATCTTTCTTGAGTCTAATTTCCAGCCACTGCAACACTTGTTTTCAAATGTTCTTTGTGACAATACACTCAAAGAACAAATGGCTGCAACTCTCTTGCAAGCCACCGTAAACACAAATCCCATAATTAATGGTGTCAAATTCGTTCAATCTATCCTTTGTTGATAATCATTCATGACAGTTCAGCCACAAAATAAACCTAGCCCGCAGTCTAGCCATATTTCCAAGAGCTTTCTTCAATCCACTTTAATCATGTCTCCTCTAAACCACTTATAAACTTGATTTGTGCTATACTTCCTCGTATTCTGGAAGGAATTCCAAACAGATGAATTCACAAGTTGATCTCATATTATTATTATTATTATTATTATTATTATTATTATTATTATTATTATTATTATTATTATTATTATTATTATTATTATTAAAAATAACAAAATTGGAGAAAATATGAGTTAGTAGAGAAATAAGAGGCAAAGAGGAGATTTAGAGAATAATTTGGGGGTAATGAGGAAAAAGCCTAAATAGGAGGATTAAACCTATTTGGATTAAATATATGTCACCCCGGTCAATATAGCGAGTTTTGATTTCACTCCTATAAGATTCTTTTTTGTGATTCCCCCTACCAAATCCAAGTATTTTATTTAATTTTAATTTTATTTATTTTTAATTTTAATTTTTTTAAGTTTTATATATTTTTTCGTATTATTTTTATTTTTAATTATCTTTATTTTTTTCGTTTTATTTTTAATTCTATTTTTTCAAATTAATTTTTCAAAATCTTAATTAAATATATTGGGCTTAGCCTTTTTGGCTCATGTATTATTTCATTTGTAAATCCAATGCATATATAAACACTAAATTTTTCCTGGATCAAATGATGAAAATTTTATCCCATATCGCTACACTAAAAATTTTTGGACCAAAATATCCTTGTATAAATAGTTATAATTTTAGAAATTTTATTTTCCCATTTCATTTGCATTTGAAGACTTCCGGAACTACAAATTTTCATCTACAAATCGGAACACTTAGCATAAGTCTTCCGGTACACAAAGTGTAAACCGAAACACATTTCAGAAGTCTTTCGGTTCATAAAACATATACTGAAACTCTTAGAGTAAGTCATCCGGTGTTGTAAGCTTTCCGGAAGTCATTGATGAAGACTTCCAGTTTTTGTTTTTTTTCGTTTGTTTACCGGAAGACTTTAAGTATGTCTTCCGGTATTATGAGTTTTTTAAATTCGCCGGAAGTCTTTTTGCAAGTCTTCCGGTTCGTGTGTATATATATATATATATATATATATATATATATATATATATATATATATATATATATATATATATATATATATATATATATATATATATATATATATATATATATATATATATATATATATATATATATATATATATATATATATATATATATATATATATATATATATATATATATATATATATATATATATATATATATATATATATATATATATATATATATATATATATATATATATATATATATATATATATATATATATATATATATTTGAATTTTTAATTTTTTTTTATGTTTTTATTTTGGCAGTGGTGCGCACACTAGGCAGAGACAGTAGGATCCCTTTTCGCGGACTAGGACGGGGAGAATCATCGAGAATGACTGAAGAAGAGCATATTGATGGATCTACATCAGCAACCGAGCCTGTTGGATATTCAGGAGGCTCGTACGATACCTCGCTTTTAGTTAAGTACGAACATCATATTGCTAGACATATATGGTTCGGTGAGGTAAGTAAATGAAAATTATTTAATATTGAATAAAATTCGAATTTTTAATGTTGAATTTTATAATATATTTACTTTTAATTGTTTTCAGGAGAGAGGTTTGAAGAAAGAGTTAAAGGTAGCAGGACATGAGTTGAAGTTGATTCAGAGGGTTCCACTACAGCTACCAAGAGAGATGGAGGTTTGGATATCTAGGTATGGTCTAGCTTCACTCCAGACAACCAGTTTGACAAAGATAGACACGAACCTGGTCTCCGCATTTGCAGAGAGATGACATCTAGAGACATCTTCATTTCACATGTCATTTGGTGAAATGACGATTACTCTGGATGACGTCTCTTGCCTGCTTCACTTACCCGTCAGGGGAGTCTTCTGGAGCCCTCAAGATATCAATGAAGGACTTGCTATTGAGTGGGTTGTTGATTACTTAGGAGTGTTACAGAGAGTGGCACAAGAACAAGTCCGTGACTGCAGGGGTTCTTATTATAAGTTGGAGTGGTTATATGATCGATTTATAGAGCATAGAGCTACTTCTAGATGGGATTATGCGACTAAAGCTTATCTGTTGATGTTAGTGGGTTCCACTATTTTTGCGGACAAGATGTTTACGCTTGTCGAGGCACGATACCTATCATTATTTATAGACTTGGAAGGGTTATCAAGATATATTTGGGGAGCAGTTGCGTTGGTTACCCTCTATAGATATCTCGGAGATGCTTCCATGTTCAGTTGTAAGCAGCTCGCTGGTTATCCGACTCTCCTACATATATTTATTTTAATTTAGTATATTTTGTTTTAATTAATTTTATTTAGTATATTAATTTTATTTATCTAGTTTATTATGTTATAATTAATTATTTTAAATTTAGTAATAGTATTACTTTTGTAACAGTGTTGGATTCATGAGTATTTTCCAACACTTGAAAAAAAAGGAGAGAATTGGATATACCGGCTAATAATGTGGGTCTCCCTCGAGCGATAAGATGGTCCTATAGGCAAGGTGTCCTGAAGGTGGATGACTTGCTGTTAGGGACCAATTGGTATTAATTTTTATATATTTTATCGGTCCCTTTTTACCGATTTCTTATTAAATTCACACAAGTTTTATCACAATTTAGTAAAACATTCAATTTTAGTTATTTTGTTTTGTTTCGAATAGATATTTCACTTTTTCTCTAGTTTTGTAGAATGTATGTCAAGAAAAGAATGATCTCCAAAGCAACTCGTGAGGATAAAAGATTGGGAAAGGAATTGATGAGGAATCACGAAGCAAAACAAGGAATTCTCAAGTTGGGCAGTTCGCGCTGCGAACTGGGTGAAATCAGTCACTTGCAATTTAATGACACATGTCATGTCTTGGAAGAAAAAAACCACTTTTTGTAGGGTGGCGCCCCATAGGCTATTTATTGCACTTTTCCCTTGCATGTTGGACATAATCATTCCACCTTTTAGTCTTAGCATCTCTTAGGTTTGTAGAATATCTTAGAGAGATTTTGGAAGAGATTTTTCTTGTTCTTGGAGAGTTTTGGCATGCAAGAAGAAATTCTTGAAGAATTTTCCATGGAATCAATGAAGATGATGAGTAGCTAAACTTCTTTCTTGTCAAGCTTGAGGTAGTAGCTATCCTATGTTGTTTATGTAACATTACTATCATTGCATGTAACAAACTACATTTGATATAAGGAATTATATTTTCTCTTTACATTGAAAATTCAGAATTAAATTATTGTTGAGAAAGATAGTTTGACTCTTGACCTAAGATATTTTTCCAAGTAGAGAATAAATTGTAGAGATAGATTTATTCACTACTTTTCTATTGTGTTAAAAATTTAAGATTATTATATCAATAGTTAGATGGAGAGATCGTCTAAGGATTTATATAGTAACCATCACAATTTTATTTAGACATAAATATTATTGAGAGGATACTTGAATTTTATCATTAGAGTTTGAATGCATGCATGTGGTATTAAGAACATATAAAGAACAAAGATAGTGAAACTCAATCTTGACAAGACTTCTAAACTCTATTCTAAAATCAATTTTGTTGTCTTAATTTTCTTATAAGTAAAAAGAATACTTTAGTCATAAACAAACAATTCGAATACCTTTTGAACTTACAACAATCAAAATTACAGAACGGCGGCAGTAACACCAATCTCTGTGGATACGATATTAAAAATATTTGCCGGAAATATACTTTTCAACACTTGCGACCTATTCTGGACGAGCTGACACCTGCCAATGTCATATGGCGTCCATTCGAGAATCATAGAGTATGACGTCAGTTTGATGAGTTATGTCTATATAGCGGGTGCCTGAGGTGAGGTGATATTAGATGGGCTCGTGTGTTCCACATCCACCTCTTGATTATACGATGGCTGGTGATATTGATGTTGAGTGGATTATTTACCATCAGAGCGTTCGGGATGTGATTCGTCCGACAACACTGGCCACCACCCCATGAGACAGATGATGGATATCTTCAGTGGTATTATCGTGTTTCACATCCTCGTCTGGTACCGCCCCATTGTGATGTGCCAAGAGAGGTGTCAGTTCCTGTTTATGAAGCAAGACCATCTGATCCTAGATGGGCTCGTGTGTCTTCATTGATTCATCGCTATCTTCAACAGGCTGGTGCTGAAGAGGATGATCCACAGTTTGCTGAGTTGTTCGAAGCTTTACATATTGCTCGATCACATTGACTTATATTTATATTTATGGTTATGCGTTAACTTTTAGACGTGTTGACTTATATTTATGGTTATGTGTTAACTTTTAGACTCATTTGACCTAGTTGGTTTATGTTTATGTGTTAACTTGTAGCGTGAAATTAAAAATGAGTAACATAATTTATAATTCATAATGCGTTGATAATATAGGTGTAAGTTTTTGCCAATGTTATAGACGTCCTGCAAATACGAGCATCCAAGATGTTGCTGATGGAGAACAGAACTTCTTCCAATCTACTGTCACTGGTGGCAATGGAAACCCGTATTTCATGTTTACCTAAATAAAAAAATAATCAAAATATTAAGTAAAAATAACGAAAAAGAATTAGGTTTAATCACATTATCTAAAAATAACTAAGTACCTGAACCCAATCATTTGTGTTTACAAAACCAATGTAATAAAATGATACATTTGTTGAAAATGAAGTTGTCATAGGGAAGAAAGTCCAGCATTCAAATCCTAAACAGACAAGTACAACATTATAACGATTCGCTATCACGTAACACATATCTGGTAGAGTTAACCATTTATGTGGTGGTTGAGGACCAAATGCCTCTATCATCAAAGATTCTCTCACTACTGCTAACTGATCAGTAAATAAATTGGCATACAAACTTGATCTTTCATTATGTATTATTTCCAACCCCAAGTCTTAACGAACCATTGGCTAACCATCTTCACCATATCCATGCAATGAAGCAATGACTCTAAATCCACAATTACCATCTGATACAACATTAACTACATTATCAATATATAACCTGATGTGATTAGGAAACTGAAGGATGAACTGCTTAGATGACTGTGAAGATTGTGATAATTTCAACTTCTTCAAAGCCTGTGATGGTTGAGATTTCTTCGAAGTCTATGATGGTTGAGATTGCCTCTGTGAATATTGAGATGCTTGATCAACATACCTGTGATACGAAGGGTCTCTATAAACATCATACCCTACTGGTTTTTTGCCTTTCTTCTTGACTCCCCTTTTAGTTTTTATTTTCTCAGGTGGTGGACACATAGAAGTCATTGTGGGGAAGGCAAGTTCAAAAACCCTACTTTTTAATGCTCTTTTCCCAACAACATCCAGTGACTTAAACCTTTTCCATAACTCATCTATTGCACTACTCATATCCACCTCTGATCCATCATTTACGTCTTTGTCCAACTTAACTTCCATACTTAGTTTTCTCCAATGAACATGCACAACATCTATTAGTATCAGTATACCATCAATTCTATATCCCGTCAACTCACAAGCACAAGGTAATCCGTAGGTTGTTCTAAGAGTATAACGACATATTTCCTTGTTAGTTCCAACATAATCAACTCGTTTTAACTCTTCAGCAATGCGTCTCAATGCATCTCGAGACACTGAACCACGTAAATTATTGTAAAATGGACTTACGTGGGCGTGCTCAACTTCATAAAAACTCTTTTGAAAAGAAGCTTTAATTTTACCCAGTTGTAACTTTAAGTTGTCATTCATAGCCTCCCAACATTTGACCATGTCACCAATACTGTTCCCCAACATTTGCTTTGACTTCCAATGAGCAGACTCAACCCTAAAATTAATACATATTAAAAATATTTTTAAAAAAATACAAAAAAGATATACGATTTAAAAATACTAAAAATAAATACATACCAAATAGTCGTGGTGTTACCCAAATGTAGCACTCGATTAATCCATGCTCCAACAAATCTTTGTCTATGTGGTGTCAACCATATGTCCTTCACATAATCAATAAATTCATTACAATCAACACACGTATGTTCAAGTTGGTTCAACCTTTGATCATACTCAACCTCATCACTAGCCCATACAACATCCGTCTATAACTCGTCAATTTTCTTTTGCATGTCACTAGCCACATATTGTTTCCGTTTTGCACCAACATTCTTGTTAATATGAAATCGACATAGCAAATTGATCGACCTTGAAAACACAATTTCAATGGTTTTCATCAAACCAAGATCTCTATCTATCAAAATCACTTGTGGACACAAATCTTTCTTCACAAACAATTGTTTAAGCTTACCTAGCACCCAACAAAAAAGTCTCAGTCTGCTCAGACTCAATATACACAAATGCAACAGCAAAAGTCAACTCGGTTGATGTCATGCCAACAATTTCAAACAGAGGTTGCCTATATTTGTTTGTCTTTTAAGTGTTTTCCATAACTAACACAATAGGAAAAATATTCAACAACTTAACTGAATTTGGATGAACCCAAAATATATGTCTAATAACTTCAGAGTCATCTCTTTTTTTACTCTAATAAACATAACTTGCATCCTCAATAAGCTTAAACAAATGTCGTATCTCACTTCTAGGACCTCTTATATTTTTTCTATCATACTCTTCTGCTTGTATATTTGCGTGATCCGGGTGACATTATCTGAATCTTACTCTTGCAATTAAAGCAATATATGTCTAGGTAGAACCTTTCTCTTTGTCAAATCAACAACATGTTGCTTCTGATCCGCTGTCAACTTACCAACAAATGCGTGACCTTCTAATCTATCAGGTAAACCATGGTTATGAACTCCACATTTTACATCGATCTTCCATCCAGATCCATCAGTCGCTAGAATTGACCTGATTCTAAATGGACATCCACATTTTTTCGTCGCACTCTGGGTTCCTCTATCAATTTCTTTGTGTTTTCCACCTTTATCACATCCAAATATTAATTTGTTACTTCTTACTCTCTTGTCTGTTTCAATATCTGAACGAGTGATGATAACCGTTACTTTATTTCGGATTCCAATCTCTTTAATCCATCTTATCACCTCATCTCGTGTGCCAAATCTTTGAGTAGTTGAAAAAACATCAGACGTATCTACACATATCTGATATTTATCGCATATTTGTGAAGGAATTTCTGTACCTGCACAAAAAAAATTACAAAAGCAAACCGGAAGACTCAAGAAAAGAGTTTCGGTAGACAAAGATCTCCATTTATCATCCTCAAATAGATAGTCAAATAGAAGTGGTTAACGGGTGTGTGGAGACATATCTCCATTGTCTCATATGAACTAAATCGAGGCTATGGTCCAAAATGCCTTAGGTGGGGAGAATTCTGATTCAACTCCGATTATAATGGCTCAACTAAAATATCACCGTTTCGGGCCTTCAATGGTTGTGACCCCCCTCACCTTGTGAAAGGTACAACCGTTCCATCTTCTCTTTCTTTTTGAACTTACTAGACTAATAGAGGAACGTGACACCATTTTAAAGAAAGTCCAAGTCAATCTGTTGAAGGCTAAGAATCAAATGCAGCAACAAGCTAATAAACATTGTTGTGATATCTCTTTTTTTATGGTTGATGATTTGGTTTAATTTAAGTTGCAACCATGCAGGTTGAAGTCTTTGGCAAGGTAGATCAATGAGAAACTGCATGGTTGCACGAATTTAAAGTATTAACAATGAGAAACTTAGTCCTCGGATTGAAAGTATCATCAATGAAAAAGGAAGTGGATAACTATGTATCAATTGGTGATACTTTAATTTTGAGGTGCATTATCTAATGTTGTTAAGATCGCGATCCAGATCGTGAAATCGCACGATTTTGCGATCTCAATCACCTCCACCGATCTGGATCGCAAGCAAAATCGTTTTGGTGCAAAAATCACGGCAAAATAAACGGATTTGGAAATCTGAAAGTAAAAGCTCACATATTTTACCCGGGTCAAGTGCGACCCGGTTTACAATTTGTGGGTTATAAATACGCAAATACCTATTTTTTTCAATAGCTCTGAATCCTAATTGTTAGTCGCGGCGATATAATCTTGAAGCTTCCGAAATTTTGCAATCGGAGAAGAAGACTTGAAGCTTCCAAAATTTCGCAACCGGAGAAGAAGACGTAAGCTTCTGTTTTCGTTTTTGCACTCTGTATTTGTTTTCAGTTTCACACTCTGTTTTCGTTGTTGCTGCGTTTTCATCTTGCTGCGTTTTCATCTTGCTGACTTGCTGCCTTTCTGCGTTTCTGCGTTTTCATCTTCATCTTGCTGTTGTAGGCTTGTAGCAGTTGCCAAGTGATGTGAATGTGATAATTCCACTAATCTATATTTTAATATTATTTATTTATTGGTCTTTACTAAGTGATGTGAATGTGATAATTCAGTATTATTTTAATATTATTTATTTATTGCCATTATCAGTCTTTACCAAGTGATGTGAATCGTGATAATTCATGTAGTAGGCTAGTAGCAGTCTAGTATAGAGTTAGATACTGAAAAATCAGAATAGCTTATTTAATAATAATATTAATAATATAAAATATGTATATTGTATAGTACAAAATTGGAAGAGGATTCTGTTATCTCTTTAGCCTTAGTAATTATCTCTTAACTACAGAATTGGAATTATACATATGTTATCTCTTTAGCCTTAGTAAATTAGCAATTATCTCTTTACTACAGAATTGAAATTATACATATTTTAGTAATTATCTCTTTAGCGTACAATTATAATATTATACATATTAATAATATTAATAATATTTTAGTACATATCTCTTTAGCCTAAAATTATAATATTATAATTTATACATATTTTAGTACAAAATTGGAATTGAAAGAGCATATTCGTTGTAGCAATGTAGCCTACAAATATTTTACAATTTTATGAGGATAATTTATTTATTTACACTCTTTTTTTTTTCACTCTTTCTTTTGCTTTTTATTTTATTTTATATTACTATATGTTTTAATTTTCAAAAAATGTTTGTATTTTTTAATCTTTTATATCAAAATTATTTATCATAATTTTTTAATGAGACAAATGGTTGATGGTACTGGTAGTAGTGTGTCACTTCCTCCTCCAATAAATTCAAGTATTAGAAATGTGAGAAATAAGAAAGTTGCAAAAAATGCTCCTGGTCAAAGACAAGATGTGGCATGGGAACATGGAACTCCCGTAAACGATGGATCAAGAAATATCAAGTGCAACTATTGTCATAGTGAGTATAGCGGCGGTGCTTTTCGATTTAAGCATCATTTAGCAGAGACAAATAGTAATGTCGAATCCTGTGTATCTGTTCCAGATGAAGTTCGTAAACAAATGTGGACAATTGTTCATAGATTACAAAGCAAAATCATCAAGAAGAGAACTCTAAGTGAAGATGTAAAAGTGGTTGATGTGGAAGATGGTAAAAGAAAAAAAGTTGAATCTTCAGGTCTTGCAAATATTTTCAAGAGGGGGATAACTTCTCAATCAACTATCAATGATGCTTTTAAAAAAAAAGTGAAGGAGGACACTGACTTACAAGTTGCAACTTATTTTTACAACAATGCTATCTCCTTTAATGTTGTAAAAGATGAAGAATTTATAAAGATGTGTGAAATGATTGCCCAATATGGTAAAGGATATAAGCCACCATCTTACCATGACATTCGAGGTAAACATTTAAAAAAAAGTTGAGTCTATAAATAGCATATTGGTGGAGCATAAAGTTGCGTGGAAAAAGTTTGGATGTACAATAATGACGGATGGATGGACTGACCAAAAGAGGAGGACTATCATAAACTTTTTAGTCAATAGTCCTATGGGTACTTTCTTTTTAAAATCAATTGATGCATCTGGCATTTCAAAGACAACTAATAAAGTTTTCAAAATGATGGATGATATTGTTGAGGAAGTGGGGGAAGAAAATGTTGTCCAAATTGTAACAGGCAATGCTGCAAATTACAAGTTGGCTGGACAAATGTTGATGGATAAAAGGAATAAGCTTTATTGGACACCTTGTGCAACTCATTGCATTAATCTAATGTTAGAGGATTTTGAGAGCAAGATACCTATGCATAAGAAAATTATTTCTTCGGGTAAAAAGATCACAATTTACATTTATGCTAGGACCGATCTTATAACTTTGTTACATCATTACACTGAAGGAGGTGAGTTGATAAGACCTGACAGCACTCGCTTTGCAACATCATATTTATGTTTGGGTTGCTTGAATGACAAGAGGGGAGGGTTGTATAGGATGTTCACTTTCAAGCAATGAAAGGATAGTCAATTTTCCAAGACAAATGATGGAAAAATTGTTGAAAATATAGTCACAAACAAGGAATTTTGGAAGAGTTTGATTATTTGTCTTAAGGGTGCTTTTCCATTACTTAAAGTCCTGCGTATGGTGGATTCTGATGAGAAGGCAGCCATGGGCTATATCTATGAAGCAATAGATCAGGCAAAAGAGGAAATACAAATTAGCTATAATAATAAGAAAAAAAGGTATAATTTTATAAAATATCTTTGATTGATTTATTTGATATAAAAAATATATTAGTATTTATCTATGAACTAATTTAATCTTTTCTTTCTTAAGTTACCAACCTTTATGGAAAATTATAGATAATAGATGTGACAAACAATTGCATAGGCCTTAATCCAATGATGCATTACAAACCTAATTTCAAAGCAGATAATGAAGTGAAAGAAGAAATGTATGCATGTTTAGAAAGGATGATGGGAGGAGACATGGATATGGTGAATAAAATTGATGGTCAACTTGAGAATTTTAAGAGTAAAAAAGGGTTCTTTGGAAGTGAAATAGCTCAACGTGGACTAGAAAACAAGACACCGACTCAATGGTGGGAATCTTACGGCGATGCACATCCAGAATTGCAAAACTTTGCTATTCGTGTGTTGAGTTTGACATGCAGTTCTTCTGGTTGTGAGAGAAATTGGAGTGCTTTTGAGATGATATGTTTTTAAATTTATTATATATACTTTTTATAGTTACTATATGTTATACATTTTGATTTAATATTTCCTCTTTTTAGGTTCATACGAAAAAAAGAAATCGGTTGAAACAAAAGATTATGAATGATCTTGTGTATGTGATGGTAAATACAAGATTGACCAAGAATAAGGCTGAAAGAAAAAAGCAAGATCTAACAATTGATGATTTCCAAGATGATGACGATTGGTGGTATGTTGGTGAGGAAGAAAATGCAGGTGGTAATCACGTAAACGTGGCTGATTTAGATGAAGATTTGATGCAAACTGCTGGTGCTAAATCAACTGCACATGTAGATGAATTTGATGTCCTTGAAATTATAGAAAGTGACAATGAAGAAGGAAATACAAATGAAGGTGATGGAGAAGATGATAATGATAATGATTATGATGGAGAAAATGATGAGATTAGTGAAGATGAAGAAGTTGACACTATGGGAAGAAATCTAAATTATCGACGCATTTGTGATTTGTACTAGCCTCTATCATTTTGAGTAATTTATTTTATGAACTTTGTTATTTTAAGATAAAATTTGAGATTTTTAATTTTATGGTTAAAATTTTAGACTTGATGGTTTTATATTTAATATAGAAACTTATGCACTATTTAAAATATATAATATAAAATATTTAAAGTATTATTTTTTTAGTAAAATCTTACGATTTTGCTTACGATTTTATATTTTGCGATCTTTTTATTCCTTTTCGATCTTATAAAATTAATTTTGTAAGATCTTTCGATTTTACTTACGATTTTATATTTTACGATTTTAATGTCTCCTCTCGATCTCATGTAAGATCTCGATTCTAACAACATTGGCATTATCTATGGCCTTAGACCAACATAACAATGCATCATTGAGACTCAGCAACAACTACGACTAAGCCTGCGTAGCTGCTGCAGAACCTCAATGCTTGTTGTACGCCATTGTATGCAACAGAAGCTAACTAAAGAGAGAAACTGCACTACAGTAGACAGCAAAAGAAGCCCTATTAGTTGATCCACAGGCAGTCATTTCCCAACATTTAATGCTAACATGCTTATTTTATTGAGTTCTGAATGTCTACTAGATTACTATAGCTGAAACATTTCTATAAATGTTCTTCGAGCTGTTACATCTGAAGCCTGCCTTAGTTTATTCTCAAAAGTCAAAAGTCGAAAGGCCAAACCGAACTCATAACTTTTTTGTAACAATAAAAAGACTAAGTACTACATACGGATACTTTATTTTCCTATTTATGACCCTCTCAGGAGCTTTCTTTGCTTGCTAGATATATGAAATTTGAAGCCATCATTATGGAACACTGAACAATCTCTCATGGCTTCTGATATGTTCAAATAAGGTAGTCCTTCTCTGTCTAGTTTCAGACTCAACTTCATCTTCTCTAATTCAACTTAAGAGAGTTTTCGATGTCTATCACAAACCGATATTGCACGTCCTTATTTATGATCCTTTCAAAAGCTTCGTTCGAGTACCCGATTGGAATCAGTTCTATATCTGGGTGAACCCCGTTTGCAGCACAGAAGTCAATCATCTCCTCTATTTCTTTAGTACCACCTATAACACTTCCGGAAACAGTTTTTGATCCTGTCAAACAGATGAAAGTTTTTTACGGCACCAGTGCTATAATCAATGGGTTACATGAAAGAAAATTTACCATTCCAACAGAACTTACATACCGAAGTTAAGGCTTGCAGGGCTGAATTTGACCTCACTTGGAAACCCAACCAAGACCAGAACACCCGATACCTTCAAGAGTGACATGTAAGGATCAAACGGATGATCACCTGATGCCGTGTCAACGATAAAATCCAATGATTTAGCCAATGCCTGCACAAAAAAGTAGAAGCACAAGTCATCGGTATCAATATTATTTTCATGGTTTGAAGAAAATGCTACTGGCATAGATGGTTTATGCAAGACTTACCTTCATCTCTTCTTGATTAGATGAAACAACAAAATTGTCCACACCAAGTTGGTTCAGTGCCTCCTCTTTCTTGGACGCACTAGTGCTGAAAACCGTTACACGCAAACCAAATGCCTTCCCAAATTTTACCGCCATATGACCGAGGCCACCCAGACCAATCACTCCAAGAGACTTACCAGGTTGATTCATCTTATGACGCATCATGGGAGAATAAACCGTGATTCCTGCACAAAGCAAAGGACCTGCTGAAGCTAAAGGGTAGCTTTTAGGTATCAAGAAGCAATACCTGCATATGCAAGACCATATATGATATCAAAATATGAACTGATGCTACAACCTACTCAGTTGACATAGCAAAAAACAAGCGTCCGTTAAGTTTACCTTTCATGTACTACGATGGAAGTGGAGTATCCTCCTTTTGTAACAGTACCATCAAAATCAACACCATTAAATGTGAAAACCGATCCCTTGACACAGTGAACTTCTAGCCTATCGTTACAATACTCGCACTCCCTGCACGAGTTGACGTTAGTCCCCACTCCAACATGGTCACCAACCTTGAAACGTTGGACATTAGGACCAACCTTTGCCACAACCCCAGCAATCTCATGTCTGATAAGAAAATAGAAAAAAAAACAGATAAATTAGCTTATGCGTGTAGCATTCTCACCGATACAAACAACAGGAAAAGTCCAATACTCACCCCGGCACAACAGGATACTTTGAATCCCCATTTTTATTCCTTGTCCAAACTATATCGGCATAACAAACACCACAGTGTGTAATTTTAACATAAACGTCTTCACTCCCAAGAACCCTTGGCAATCATCAATATCATATTGTCAATACCAATCATTAATATCATATTCAAAGCTGTCTTTGAAAACGTGCAAGATATGGGTAAAAATATGGAGATGCATAGCATATATACCTGCGATTGAATTTGTAAGGTGACAAAACTCCAGATGCATCTCTTGCTGCCCATGCAAGGCAATCTTCCCCGACGCCCTCGGAAGTCATACTTTTACTACACCAAAATAACATGATTAGTCCTCGGTCTCTGTTGCACTGGTTCGGGTACGTACCATACACATACCGTACGCATGCGAGTATACGAGTATTAAGTACTTATCCGGCACCGATACTTTCAGTACTTCACAGTCCTCAGTTTACTTAGAAGTTTCATTTCATTTCATTAAGTTAATTATAATTACTCAGACAAGTTAAGAGGAATGTTAGAAATAGTGGATTCATGTAACCTTAAAAAATAAAGTTACCTTTGTAAGGGATTGACGGAGAAGAAGATAGACGAAACAACTCGAAAGAAGAGTTGGTGTCTTTCTGGGCAACTGATACAAATGGATACATATGCTCTTCATTTGCGCACCCTATTTATATAAAGAGTAATACAGATAAATATATATTTAGAGGATTGCTATGTTTACACTCAAAATTTAACACTCCATGATCACGCCGTATCAAATAAAGCATGATCCATGTATTTGGTTCTCTTAAATAAAGCATGGTCCATGTATTTGTTTCTCTTAGAACAAGAAAAAAAAATTATTAAACATTTAAAAATATCAAAACCTTATAATACGGTGTAGGTATTACTTCGAGTGTAAAAATAACATTTTTTATATATTTATGCTCTTCCAAGTATGCCCCTTATTCAAGATAGTTACTCTACTATATGACTAAATGAGTAATTAACTAATCAACAAATTAAAAAAAAAAGAGGGTGGGTTCTTCAACCTCATATGCTGGTCAAAATCACTGTCTATCCACCTAAATTTAATATTTTACTCATTCAATTAGTAAAATAACTGTATCAATTTATTTGATATATTATAAATGTATTTAGATGTATATGTAAAATTAAAATGAATTATTTAGTTGTAAAATAAACATGTAAATTTAATTATATTAAATAATTATAAAAAAAATCAATGAGATAGAGAAAGAAAAAGAAATTAATATTTAAAATTAATAATTTTCTATCTCAAATACAAATTTATGTTAATTAAAATAAAATAAGAATTGTGTTAGTTCGTTTTTGCTAAATATTTAATAGGAATGTACTTGTGGACATTCATATACGACCAAAGGTTTACCTTTGATAATTAATTTAAGGATGAGAAAATTTATTAGTGTCTTTCTTATGTAATTTTGTATAATGCAAATTTACTTTATTGTTTTATCTAATATATATAAAGGAAAACTTAAATTTGGTGTAATATATTTTTATTTCAAAAATACCTTTTGTATTTTATTTTAAAATTTAACTTTTTTTTTACTAACTTTTTTTTTATATTAATTTTACACAACTATTTCATTCAAATTTTTTTATATAAAATTTAAATAAAAAAAATAAACACACAAAAAATAAGTTCATATTTTTAAACGTCTGAACATTAAAAAACATTGTCCGTTTGGACGTTAGTCTATACAATATATAAAGGGAATACTTTGTTTTGGTATGTCTTATTTTTCTACCATTTTTACCCTTACTTTATTATGTAATTTACTTAATAACTTTTTATTATTAACTTCCACGTAACTTCTTATTATTAATCTTCACATATTATATTTTTTTAAAATTTTATTTAAACAAAAAATGTCGTTTATATTTTCATTCATGCGCATAAAAAAAACGGACAGACGGACACGCGAGTGCGAGTGCCCGTCTGAACGTCAATCAATTAATAATTTAAACACTAGTTACTTTATAAATTTTCACGTGAAAGCAGAAAAAAAATATGAAGTTTAAAGACTAAACATTAAGTTTATAAGACTTGATCACTTTGAAATACAATGTAGGTGAAGTTGATATGTTTGTATAAAACTGATAAGGAAATAGGTTTCAAACTTGATGTGGAGTAAGTAGTAATGAAAATGCTTGCTATAGTTTAACAAATTCATGGTATCATATGCACAAATCTTAAATTTAAAGGTACAATAATGCTTGCATGCTTGCATTTACATATGCTGTCAAAATGCACGTATTAGAGTAAGAAGATAATAGAAATCTGCTACATAAAGCCAATACTTTTTATGAAACACCAATGTAGTCATAACTTACAATATTTTCAAATGAGATCGTTTGATAATCTCAGGTGCCAAAATTATATGCTTTAGATGCCTATACATAAATATTAAAGTTTGTCTCAAAATGAAATTAAGAAATGGACCTTTTGAATCGTAGAATGAATACATTATGTGTCCATTAATATCAATGAAATTTTGCTTAATAATTTTCAATGTATCAACTGCATGTTAGTGAAAATGTTATATACCTTCAACTTCAATATGGTTAGTTATTTGACTAACAGCCAACAGAAAACAGAAGTAGAACAGAAAACATAGATGGATTTTTAACAAAGAAGAAAGAAAAAAGTTCAATGTGGAGAGAGAACTGGGCAAGTTAAAGGGAAAGAGAAAGAACATACAATAATGATAATAAAAACAATTAATAATACTAATACTTATAGGAATAAATATAATCTATAATATAAGAAAATTTAAAATTCTGAAAAATCCTCTAATGCCCTATCCTTTTTATTCTCACATCAAATTAAGAGTATTTTGTGTTCAAACATTACTTTTTCAATCGATGATGTCAATTTGTTTTATTTCAACTACATGTTTATACAATTAAGCCATGGTTTGTTCATTTGATGATGTTGCATGCTTCTATTTGATTTTAAACTAACTTGATCAATTCAACTTTTTCTCTTTTCTCTTCCCCCAATGACATATGTAATTCACTTTTCTCTTTTCACTTTTCTTTTCTCTTTCTTCTCTCTCTTTGTTAATCCTCTTTCTCTGTCCTTTTCATCTTCCTCTATCTTCTCTCTCTTTTCCTTTTCGTTCATAGGTTGGTGCTTGATTTGACTTCTCAAATTACATGAATAGAGAAATCAAACTTTTTTAGGGTTTTCTGCCTATTTTTTTTTTTGAGAAGAAGTGAATCTGAGCCTTTCTGAAAAATCTTTAATTAGAATTTACAAACTGGTTTAAGTATGAGGTTTTACACTCAAAGTTAAGGTTATTTTGAGACTTGTTGCCTCTCCATTGTTGTGGTGGTCGATGATAGATCTCAATGAAATTTGTAAACAACTCTCAACACATACATACTTAATACACCCTATATGTTTCTCAATGTTAACTTTTTTCTTTTTCTTTTTCGATAACAAGGCAATGTTGTTATCTTCTTCATTTTCTTCTTCATCTTCTTTGATAACAAGACATTGATGTTTTTTTATTTATAAATTGAATCGAACATTGGGTGAAGAGTTGTTTCATGACAAGGTGATTATATGTCTGTGGAATTACATTTGTTGTACTTCATGCAAATGCTAGACGTAGCCTTTGGAAACCTCATCTCTCGCCTGTCCGAAAAAAGGTGAACTTGAGCATTCTTTTGTTCAAACCTCTCTCAGATTGTTTGATTTGGATTTTGTGTAGTTGAAGTTCAAAATTGTTGTTAATGACAAAATATATTTTGTGTTTTATATTTGAGAAGTTATGGGTATGTTCGGTGAGACTGATGATTCTATCAAATCTTTTCAGATCTGTCAAGTCCTCACTTAGAGTGTTAGTATTGGTTTGTTCAAAATTTTGTTTTTACGTTATTTAACTTCAATTTGATGTTTTAAATGTAAAATCTTTATTTTATGGTTTATGTTCTATCAAGAATGAGCCATGGTTTTGTTTAATTATGTTCTAATCAAGAATGAGCCATGGTTTTGTTTAATTTTAGGATGTAGGGTTTAACTTTAATAGTCCTAATTGAGATTCAAGGTTTTTCATGTTTTATTTATGGGTTTCGTTGTAATTTGTTTATGTAAATTATATTTAGTGTGGTGTTCTTTTTTCTTCGGGCATGATTGCTATGTTTGCATTGATAATATGGAAAACATTGATGTGACTCACGGACAGTGATTCAAGGTTTTTTTTATATTTTATTATCACAATATTTCAATACTTTTACATGCCTTAATATGAATATTTGTCCTGTTCGTGTTTTTTGTCAAAATATATATTGTTGTTCTTAACGGTTAAATATGTTCTCTTTGTACATATGTTTTTTTCTACGAAAATTATTTGATCTTTGTATATATGTTTTTTCAAATTCACATTCAAAGTTATACAACCTATAAACTGCAGTGACGGAGAATTGTGCCCGTATCTGTATAACGGATTGCCATTAGTGCCAATTGCACAGGTTTAGTGAATTGACCGGTTCGTGTCAACGTGGAGTTTCACCATCAACTGCTGTATTTTTTTTACTGGAGTTTCACATATATGTGGTAGAATTGAAAACTTTTAAATTGAGTTTAATCACTTTTAAATTTGTGGTTAATAGTTACTATTAGTAAACAGCACTTCATTGACCAAATTTGTGAACAACATTGACCATTAAAAATTGTAAAATTCTGTTGTCACAGTTTGATCTTCAAATAATATTTCTGTTTTTAAAACTCTGGTTTTGAAAGAAGACGAGTTTGAAAGATAACAATATTGAATCGTGATAACTATGTACATGGTTTTAAATTACAACGGATGTCGTTGCAATTGTTGTTGGTGCGACACTGCATTACAATTGCAGTCGATTGTGGTGTGAAATAATTTTAAATTTTCAAAAATTATACAAATCCAATTCAATTTAATTCAAATGGAGTTTAAGCATGGCTAACTGCAGTAATTTTTTGTTGATTGCATATGATCTTTCCTTTGAGTTTAAGCATGATTAACTGGAGCTTAAGCACTTGTTGTCATCGTTTATGCTGAGTCCATAAAAAAATTATCTAAGCAATTGCTATTTGAATTTCTATTTAAAGATCAATGGTGTACATTGACAATAATCAATATCTTGCATATTGAACTGATATTGATTAGTCTAGATTTCTGTTTCAAGCTTAATTACTCTTATGTTCTTCCTATATCACCTACTTTTTTTAGTTGATTTACATGAGTATTTATTGAAATTTTAATGCATTAGTGGAAGAAATTTCTTTATTTCATCAATAGAAACTGTTTCTAATGTTTTAACTAAAAAATAGCATAATTTTTCACACTAAAAGTTTTGAAAAGGTGTATAAAACGTAGTTATTGAAAAGTTTTTTTTCAAAATATTCAACAACTTATGGTTAAGACCAAAGGTTGTGGCATTACAGCTTGTGATATGTTATTTGAAGCAACTAAATAATTTTTAACACTCAATATTTTTATATAGGGAAGAAAATACTATTGTTATAAATCGGAACAACTTTATTATAAATTAAAATATTTTTATAAATATTGTTAAAATAAAAATAATATTTTGATTCAAATATTTTTATAAACGGAGAACAACTTTAATATTGATTCAAATATATTTATAAATAATGTCAAATCAAAAATAATATTTAATAACGGAAAAAAATGCGTCGTTGATTAAAATATTTTTATATTACAGAAACAAATACTATTATTATAAACGATATCAACTTTACTACTGATCCAAATACTAAATAATAGAAATTTATTGACCATTGTATTATTTCTTATAACATAATTGTCTTATTTGTTAAAAAAAACTTAAACGATTAAATTATTTAATACAAGTTTAAATAGTTTTTTAATCATATTATTATTGATATTGTTGTTTACCTTTTACCTTCTACATGTATTACTATTTCAACTTAAATTTACTATTATTCTTAAGTTTTTTTTTCTATTTTCAACTTTCAGTTTTTATGACAGTCTGCAAATAAATCCGCGTTCAAAGTTATATATCACCCACATAAGTAGTTAATAATTAATTTAAATTTCAAAATTTGAAAAGAGAAGAAGGATGGAAATGAAATAAGCATGATAGTGACAAGTAAGTGAATGCAAGAAGTTTAATTTGTTCAACTTTTTAACATTTGTTAATTACCTAAATGGGCATAACATAATATTTTTTTCTTCATAAAAAGGGTAAATTTGGTAGTTTATATGTTATTTATTTTCTTAGGTAGATAGTTGATTCTCTCATCATTTAATATTTTACCCTTCAATAAAAAAAGTTTGACCTTATCATTCAATAAAAATAATTCTTCCGTTTTAAAATTATTATTGTTTAAAGATTTTACACACAGATTAAAAAAATGTAATAATATTATCATAAAATATTACATTTTTACTAAATTAATTTTATTAAAATATTTAAAATAGTGTATAGAGTAATAATGAAATGATATAATTGAAAAAAAATTAATCATGACTATATTGAAAAGTGAGAATGACAATTATTTTAAAACAAATTTTATCTGTTAAAACGACAATCATTTTGAAACGGATTGAGTATATCACTATGTTATGTCATACAAATAATTTAAAAATTAGTCATGCTAAAAGTCTCTCTAGGGCACTCTTTAAAAGTTTTAAATAAAGAAAATATTTTTTAAAAAAGTCATATATTTTAATTTCTGATGCATTAAATATACGTATTTCTAAACAAACATATTTTTAAAAATTTTAGTCTGATTTGACAGAGTACATAATTGTCATTAATTGACAATATAAAATTAATTTACATTTTAGATGCATCATCCTTTTTCTCTTTAATTTTATGAAAAACACTATCGAGAGCTCTAAAGACCATATTTATGGGCTTAAGAATCTTTTTTTTTAGAAATGTGTGTATTCAATCTATTAGAAATTAAAATAATTAACTTTATAAATTTTTTCTTTTATATTTAAAATCCTTAAAAAATAGGTTAATGTATCTTTTGATATTTTAACTTAATTTAAGATTTTATTTAAATTTTTCGTCTGGTATATGCTACACTTTAGTTTCTCGAAAATTATTCCGTTTATCATGTTAATTTTTAACTTTAAATATCGTAAGTGAGATAATATTGTCGAGTGTTCACTGTAGCCTTTACTATTTTAATGAATTTTATTCTTAAATTTTAAAAGTCTTTTAACTACAATAGTACACCATTGCACATTTTTTATCTATCCTCATCTTTATCACCATATTTGCTAATCTTCATCTAAATTTCAAAAAAAATCCAGAAAAAATTAAGAATAATTAAAATAAATATCAAAATAAAAACCTAATTTATTTTCTCAAATTGTTAAAAAAAAACCAATTTATTTTTTCAGGTTCTAATCTTATTGAAAGAAAATTGGACAGGGTTCTTTGTAATCAAGCTTGGATGATAGACTGCTAAGTGGAATGTTGCCACTTTACCAAAATTAAAATCGGATCACTTTCCTATTTTATTTGACTTCAATTTCAACTTTGTTAAAGCTAGGTTCCAATTCAAGTTTCTTTAAATGTGGTCTCAAAATGATACTTGTCTCAACATAATATAGTCATGTTGGAGCATTCATGTAAGTTTTCCCATGTATAATGTGGGGTCCAGCCATTGCCACATGGCCACCATACAATTGTCAAGATGGAAGGTTGCATGTGATGACAAGTAACAAGGTGTATGAGTAATACATGTTGTGGTGCATGAGTAACACATGTTGTGATGCATGAGTAACACTTGGTGTGGTGCATGTATTGCAAGGGACACTTGGTGTTTTGCATGAAAGGAAAATGACAAGTGTCTTCATGCATGTAAGGCAACTTTGCCTTGCCTCTCCTATAAATAGGATCATAAGCAAGCCTTCACAACACACAACAAGAGAAGAACAACAAGTAGCAAGAGAGAAAGAGAGCCTTGTTCAAGAGAGAAAATCCTCATAGAGAGTTTCTTGTGAGAGAAATAGTGAGCCAATTTGTGAGAGTGTTTCTTACAAATTGAGAGATACATTGTAGTGAGATCCACCTAAGGGTGAAGTTGTTGTATTCCCATTATCATTATAGTGGATGTTTTAAGAGGCCCAAGGGTCCCGTGGTTTTTTCCCTTCCTCACATTGAGAAGGTTTTCCACGCTAAAATTCTCTTTGTGTCATTACGCTTCTATTTCACGTTTCCGCAAAGTGCCTATTTTGAGTTCACAGAAGAGGGAAATTATGCAGGCATTTCCCAACAGTGGTATCAGAGCACTCGTTGCTCTGGGACTTTGAGGTGTCGTATCTACAAGATAATTCTTAGTATGCTCTGTGGCTGCAACATTGTTTGATCTTCCACATCAGAAAAGAAATATTCTTGTCGCTAGAAATAAAAGTGAGACAGTGATATATTGCATGTCTAGGAAAGTTCTGGCAAGGAAAGACTTGGTATTTAAGCGTGTCTATTGACCCACCTCTCTTACCTGGGAACTTTCCTGGTGCACTATTCACGAACTCATTTATTCTAGTATACGATACTAGTCACGTTGGTTAAAGAAATTGTTTCCTGTGTAACTCAAGATGGAGGGTTCAATCAGCCATGATGGTGATATGTTCAAGCTAACTGCTGACAACTACTCATATTGGAAGCCAATGATGGAAGACCATTTGTATTGCAAAAACTTTCATGAGCCAATCACCCAAAAGGATAAACCCGAGAAGAAGACCGATAAAGAGTGGGAACTTCAAAACCGGAAGGCAGTAGTAATGATCAGAAAATACATAGACAGAAGTCTGTTCGAGCATGTGTCAACTTATACCAATGCGTATGAGTTGTGGACGAAACTTGATTCCTTGATTCAAAAGAAGACACTAAGGAACAAAGCCCACCTTGTCAGACGACTGGTGAAATTGGAGTACTCTGATGGCCAAAACATGATCGAGCATTTGAATACCTTCAAAGGTATTGTGAATCAACTAACGAAAGCCGACATGAAGATAGATGATGAGTTGCAAACTCTTCTACTCCTAAGTTCTCTACCCAAGAGTTGGGACACTCTAGTCGTCACTCTTAGTAACTCTGCTCCAGATGGAAAACTTGTCATGGATTCTGTTACAGATTCCTTGCTAAGTGAAGAATCAAGACGGAGGGAAAGAGGCATCAACAACCAGTTCGAAGCAAATATTGTTGATAATAGAGGAAGGAGTAAGAATCGTGAAAGAGGAGGTCGTGGGAGATCACAAGCTAGATCAAAGTCTCGCTCTAAACTAAGTTGTTATTATTGTGGCAAGCCAGGCCATAGAAAGTTTGAGTGCAGATTCTTTAAGAGAGATCAGCAGGCTGAAACGATCCATTCTGATAAAATCGATCCAAAGAAGAAGGAAGATGGAACAACGACAACGGTCGTAACAACTAACGAGAATTTCTTTCTTGTTGAAGAGGAAAACTATCTAAATGTAGCATCTGATGATTGCATTTGGATAATTGACTCAGGAGCATCCTTTCATGTAACCCCTCATGAAGAATTCTTCTCATCATATCAAAAAGGAGATTTTGGTATGGTGAAGATGGGCAATCAAGTCACAAGCAAGATTGTTGGTATTGGTGAGGTGACTATGGTTACAGAAAATGGTTATAAGCTCGTGTTGAAGGAGGTTAGACATGTTCCAGACATGCGTCTAAACCTTATCTCGACAGGAAAGTTAGATGATATTGGGATGATAAACCAATTTGGAGCCGTTAGATGGAAGCTCAGTAAGGGAAGCATGATCATTGCTCGTGGTAAAAAGGAATGCTCTCTGTATATGATGCAGGGAAAGATAAACAAGGGAGATATCAATGTATCTCAAGACATGAGCAAAGAATTGTGGCACAAACGACTTTGCCACATAAGCGAGAAAGGTTTGGACATTCTTTCTAAGAATCATCTTCCAAACATAAAGGGTCAACTACTTGAATCCTGTGAAGATTGTATAGCAGGCAAACAACATAGAGTATCCTTTCAAAGATCAGATGATGCAAGAAGAAGAAAGCATATCCTAGATCTTGTTCATTCAGATGTTTGCTCTACATCTGAAAGGTCCCTTGGTGGTTCACAATACTTCGTTACCTTCATTGACGATCACTCTAGAAAAGTGTGGGTGTATCCATTGAAGACGAAATATAAAGTTCTTCAAGTTTTCAAAGAATTTCATGCCTCTGTAGAACGGGCATCCGGAAGAAAACTGAAATGTTTAAGGACAGATAATGGTGGAGAGTATATAGGCCCATTTGCAGCCTACTGTAGATCTCATGGAATAAGACATGAGAAGGTACCTCCTAAGACTCCTCAAATGAATGGAGTAGCTGAAAGGATGAATAAAACGATTATAGAAAAAGTCAGAAGTATGCTTTCTCATGCAAAACTTCCCAAATCATTTTGGGGTGAAGCAGTGAGAACTGCAGTTGATTTGATTAATTTGTCTCCTTCAAAACCATTAAATGGAGAGATACCAGATGAAGTATGGTATGGAAAGAAAGCCTTCTATGGTCATTTAAGAGTTTTTGGATGCAGGGCATTTGTTCATGTTCCAAAAGATGAAAGAGCAAAGCTAGATGTGAAGACGAAGGAGTGCATATACCTTGGTTCACCAAGAGATGAACTTGGCTTTAGATTATGGGATCATGCTACTAAAAAGCTTGTTCGAAGCAGATATGTGGTATTCTATGAAGATCAAACAATTCACAACATTCAATCTAAGAAGCCAAAGACCATTGTGGTACACAACTCAGGGGGAGATATTCCTCAAATGAATTATGATCGTGATCAGCCAACACAACCCGATCAGATGAATTATCCTGATCAGATAGAACAAAATCAAGCAATACATGAAGAGCATATGGTAGATGATGATGTTGATGATGGGATGAATCAAGAACTTCAATTGAGAAGATCAACAAGATCCAGACAACCATCAAAAAGGTATTTCTCAGGTGATTATGTGAATTTCACCGATGAAGGAGAATCTTAAAGCTTCATGGAAGCCATTGAGACTAATGACAAGGAGAAATGGATGCAAGCCATGCAAGAAGAATTACAGTCGCTGAAGGAAAACCAGACATATGACTTGGTAAAATTACCAAAGGGAAGAAGGGCGTTGAAAAACAAGTGGGTGTTCAAACTCAAGTCTGAAGAGAACAACCCAAATCCCAGATACAAA
Source organism: Lathyrus sativus (assembly GCA_963859935.3). NCBI lineage: Eukaryota > Viridiplantae > Streptophyta > Magnoliopsida > Fabales > Fabaceae > Lathyrus > Lathyrus sativus. Next base: position 16,513,564 of record OZ012735.1, read on the forward strand.
GCACGAATTGTCGTGAAGGGGTGCCATCAGAAGAAAGGCATAGACTTTGAAGAGATATTCTCACCGGTGGTAAAGATGACATCCATTAGAGCAATCCTTGGTCTAGATACAAAACTAGACTTAGAGATAGAACAACTTGATGTTAAAACAACATTCTTACACGGAGACCTAGAGGAAGAAATCTACATGGAACAACCTGAAGGTTTTATTGAACCAGGCAAAGAACACCTTGTGTGTCGCTTGAACAAAAGTCTATATGGCTTAAAGCAGGCTCCAAGACAATGGTACAAGAAGTTTGATCTCTTCATGACCCAACATAACTTCACAAAGACGTCAGCAGACCATTGCGTGTTTGTGAAGAACTATGAAAATGGAGAATCCATCATACTTTTGTTGTATGTTGATGATATGCTTATTGTTGGAAAAGACAAGGCAAAGATAACTGCTCTCAAGAAAGCATTGAGCAAATCTTTTTCTATGAAGGATCTGGGTGCACTGAAGAAGATTCTTGGAATGAAGATCATTAGAGATCGTTTTAAAAGAATGTTGTGGATGTCACAAGAAGACTATATCAAGAAAGTCCTTGAAAGGTCCAACATGCATAATGCAAAACATGTGCATGTTCCGCTACTTGGACATTTGAAACTTAGTAAGACACAATGTCCAGAGAATGACCAAGAAAAAGAAGAAATGAGCAAGGTGCCCTATTCTTCAGCTGTGGGTAGCCTTATGTATGCAATGGTTTGCACAAGACCAGACATTGCTTATGCGGTAGGAGCTGTGAGTAGATTCCTATCAAACCCAGGAAAGGAACACTGGAGTGCTGTGAAATGGATATTGAGGTATCTGAAAGGAACTGCCAAAAAGTGCTTATGTTTTGGAAATGAAAATCAAATGCTCACTGGATATGTGGATGCTGATATGGCCGGAGACGTAGATTCAAGAAAATCTACATCCGGATATTTGATTACTTTTGCAGGGGGAGCTGTCTCATGGCAATCGCGACTACAAAAGTGCGTTGCTTTAAGTACCACAGAAGCAGAGTACATTGCAATCACTGAAGGTTGTAAGGAGATGATGTGGATGAAGAAGTTCCTGCAAGAGTTAGGCCAGAATCAAGAAAGTTATGTTCTCTATTGTGATAGTCAAAGTGCAATTCACCTCAGCAAGAATTCGACATATCATTCAAGGTCAAAACACATTGATGTGAGGTATCATTGGATACGTGATGTGTTAGAGAATAAACTGCTGCAAATAGAGAAAATTCACACCAATGAGAACGGGGCAGACATGATGACAAAACCTCTACCAAAAGAGAAGATAGAGTTCTGCAAACAAGCTGCTGGATTGGCGACAACCCCAAACTAATCAAGGCATTCCCCTATGGCTGGAGGGGGAGAAATGTGGGGTCCAGCCATTGCCACATGGCCACCATACAATTGTCAAGATGGAAGGTTGCATGTGATGACAAGTAACAAGGTGTATGTTGTACACATGTTGTGGTGCATGAGTAACACATGTTGTGGTGCATGAGTAACACATGTTGTGATGCATGAGTAACACTTGGTGTGGTGCATGTATTGCAAGGGACACTTGGTGTTTTGCATGAAAGGAAAATGACAAGTGTCTTCATGCATGTAAGGCAACTTTGCCTTGCCTCTCCTATAAATAGGATCATAAGCAAGCCTTCACAACACACAACAAGAGAAGAACAACAAGTAGCAAGAGAGAAAGAGAGCCTTGTTCAAGAGAGAAAATCCTCAGAGAGTTTCTTGTGAGAGAAATAGTGAGCCAATTTGTGAGAGTGTTTCTTACAAATTGAGAGATACATTGTAGTGAGATCCACCTAAGGGTGAAGTTGTTGTATTCCCATTATCATTATAGTGGATGTTTTAAGAGGCCCAAGGGTCCCGTGGTTTTTTCCCTTCCTCACATTGAGAAGGTTTTCCACGCTAAAATTCTCTTTGTGTCATTACGCTTCTATTTCACGTTTCCGCAAAGTGCCTATTTTGAGTTCACAGAAGAGGGAAATTATGCAGGCATTTCCCAACATATTCTTCAGAAGAAGTTCAAATTGTTAAAATTAAGGCTCGAAACATGGAATATTGATATTTTTGAAAATGTTAAAAAAATCTTAAGGAGTGCACTGATCATCTTGTTCAAATTCAGCTTATCTGTGGATATTTATTGAAAGAAAAATGTGCTTAAGAGAGGAGCTGGAAAAGATACATGATGTTGAAGAAATTTTTTAGACTGATAGGGTTGCCTCCTTCATGCCTTATCTTATTTTTAGACAAATATATAATAATGATCGAATCATTTAGTAAAAAACAATTCTTTTATTAAAAATGATCTTAATTAATTAAATCACTTTAGTTTTCTAAAGTGGAATTCGATACATTGGATTGAAACTAGTTGCTGCTTAAAGAGTTTTGGTTTTTGTCAAAAAGTCATCTCTTAGATTAACACTAATCTTAACTCAGCTCATTTGTCAGTTATGGTAAATAGATCTTTTCCATTTTATTCTGCTTAGTAGTGAAAGTCCTCAGTAGAGGTGTCTCAAATATGGTGACGAATGGTCTTCTTATAAGCATAACTGGTTTGATTTTATGGTTCTCAATTCATTTAAAGTCTCCATTCGTCTTACTAGACCTTCGGTTATAAATATTAATTTTTTTCAGTTTTTTTAATTTTAAAAATGTTGACGTCATTTTATTATTTTTATTTTTAAATACTTTAAATTTATGATTTATTATTTGAATTATTTTAAATGCCATGTTGGCATTTTATTTATTATTATTTTTATTTTGAAAATTTTAAAAATTGCAAATCTCGAAATTTTAAGGACAAGAGGATTAAAAAATTATAAAATATTTATTTCTGAATTTAAATGCATAATTTTTTTTAATGTTATTAAAATTTATTTTTTAATTATTTGATGTTAACAACTATTAAAATTATCCAAAAACAAGCAAAATTTTGCCAACACCGAGATTGAATCCAAGTTCTCGTGGCAATATATGTGTTCATACTTCATTTCCCACTAAAGCAAGGTGTTTTAATTGTTAATGTTCACAAATTTAATATTCATGAATATATTTACTTATTATTTCTAAATTTAGGTGTAACATTATTTAAAAATGTTAGAACTTATAAATTAGAAATAATGTTCCGTATAAATCATAAATAATATTCCTTGAAATTCATACATTTAAACACATTTGATGATACATTATAATTAGAAATAATTTAGTAATAGTTTTCATTAAAGACATATAAAAACTTTCCTTTAAATTAGAAATAATTTAAAAATATTTTTCTTTTAAACACATTTATATTAGAAATAATTAGAAATAATTTTGAAAGATATTTAAATTAATATTCAAATTTAAACACATTTTCATTCATTTTTTGAATAACATATTTTTGAGTTTAAACATAATTAATATTAAATTTTAATATCATTAGAAAAAATTAATATGTTTAAATAATATTGCATTTAGATTTATAATAAAACAATTTATTAAATATTAACTAATATTTAAATTTGAGAAAACTGGATAAAATATTATTATTATTATTAAAAATAAGAAAACTGGAGAAAATATGAGTTAGTAGAGAAATAAGAGGCAAATAGGAGATTTAGAGAATAATTTGGGGGTAATGAGAAAAAAGCCTAAATAGGAGGATTAAACCTATTTGAATTAAATATATGTCACTCTCGATTTTAATTTCACAACTATAAGATTCTTTTTTGTGATTCCGCTACCAAATCCAGATTAAATTAATAAAGACCATAGGGTCATATTTTTTCTCAGAATCTGGAATTATGTTCTACACGGCATTGGCCAACTTACTGATTGTGTAAATTTTTTTGTATTTTATTTAATTTCAATTTTATTTGTATTTTATTTATTTTAAATTTTAAATTTTATATATTTTTTCGTATTATTTTCATTTTTAATTCTCTTTATTTTTTTCGTTTTATTTTTAATTCTATTTTTTCAAATTAGTTTTTCAAAATCTTAATTAAATATATTGGGCCTAGCTTTTTGGCTCATTTGTAACTATATAAACACTAAAATTTTCCAGAATGAAATGACGTGGGACGAAAACAAGCTGCCACCCCCACTCTCATTGGGTGCTAAAGAAACACAACTCTCACTCTCAGAAAAAAGAACATCCCCACCTTTTCCTATTTTCCCTCAAAATGGATTCTCTCTACACTATAACCACTACTCCCACACTTGTCCATTCATTTCCTTCAATCCAACACCTCCCACTCTCTTCACTCTCATTCCATTTCCAGCACTACATCATATACCACACATAACACTACAACACTAACTTCATCTTCATCACCATAAAACCCTCAGTTTCATGTATTTTAAAACTAATAAGCCTATACTAATTTCGTATATGTTCTATTTTGTAAATTTTATACATATCGATTTTATATATTTTAGATTATAAAAGTTATATTTCTAATACCATATAGCATACTATTATATTTTAGATTATAAAAGTTATATTTCATATCAGGTACAAACAATACTGAAAAAAAAGGAATATTTTTGTATCAGTGCACTTAAAATATGCTTTGCAAGTGTTTGCAATCCTGGGAATAAGGATGCTTAGTTTCAATGAGGCCCTGCTGTTGTGAAATGCAACATAATTTAATCTTCAAACATTCGGCTGCCATGGAAGCCAATCTGGACTTTAGGCCCAATGCATTGTTTTAATAATTAATTAATAAATAAATTTTCATGAAATAAAAAAACTAAAATAATTTTGGTTTATTAAAATAATAATAAAAATAAAAAAAATAAAAAAACTAAAATAATTTTGGTTTATTAAAATAATAATAAAAATAAAAAAATAAAAAATTCACGTGGATTTTTAATTAATAAATAAAAAATTAAATAAAAATCCAATTGGACTGTCACATCGCATAAAAATCCAATTGGACTGTCACATCGCATAAAAAATCTTATAGGGGTGAAATTAAAACTCACTATATTGGCAGGAGGTGACATATATCTAACCCAACCTATTTTTATAAATAAAGGGAAGTGGAAATTGAAAGAGTTTATAGTAAGTGAAAACAAAAGTTGGAGAAAAAGAGAGAAACACAAAGCTAGGGTTTGGGAGAAGGATTCCTTAGGATCTGCTGCTGTTTTGCTGGATATCTAAGGTAAGGGGGAGAAAGGGTTATCAATTTATGTGTATTGCATGATGGGGTAGATATGAGATGTCTTTACTCTCATTAGGGTTATAGGTTTTATTTTGAAGAATTGTGTATGTTGAAAATATGGAAATTTGTTTTTTATTTTATTTTGTGTTCATATGTGTTGCTATGATTGAATCCATGTTGAATTATCATTAATATGTAAGTATGAGATTCTACCATTGATGAAGGTGTGAAAGCTTGAGTTTTGTTCATGATTGATGATGAAATTGTTAATGAATTGTTATAGATTATGATGAAAATAAGTGTTGTATATGTGATGATTTTGATGATAGGATTCAATATTAATAATCATATTTTGGGTATGTTAAATTTGTATGGGGGTTTAGGAAGGAGGTGCAATTCATTGAGAAGTATTTTCTCGAAGATGTGCGTAGCAAGAAGGAAATTGAATTTCTTGAGCTTAAGTAAGGAAACATGACTATTGTTGTGTATGCTGCCAAGTTCGAGGAACTTGTAAAGTTCTGTCCACACTACAATGGTGCAGATGTGGAGGGGTCGAACTGCATTAAGTTTGAAAATAGACTGCAACCTGAGATTAAGCAGGGTATTGGCTATTAGGAGATTCACATGTTTCTTACTCTGGTGAAAAAGTGTAGGAATTATGATGATGACTACATGGCTTGTTCTTCTAACTACAAGAGTGTTAGTGAGAGGAAGGAAAATAATTAGTATAGAGGAAAACCATATAGTGCTCCAGCAGACAGAGGAAAGTAAAGAGGCATAAATGATAAAAAGCCAAGTGGAGGAGGGACTATCGCTTTTGTCAAGTGCTTCAAGTGTGGTGAGTTGGGCCACCAGGCTAATGAGTGCAAGAATAATGTTCTAAGGTGCTTTAAATGTGGGAAGACAGGTCACTGTGTGGTAGATTGCAGGAGTGTTTGGTTGATTTATTATAGCTGCCACGAATAGGGTCATATCGATACCAATTTTCAGAAGCCAGAGAAAGCACAGTCGGGAGGAAAAATCTTTGCTTTGACTGGGACAAGGACTACTAATGTTTACCAATTGATTCGAGGTACGTGATTTATAAATAATATTCCTTTGATTGTTATTATTGACACGGCTGAAACACACTTGTTTGCTTCACTTGATTGTGCTGAGAGGTTGGGTTTGAAATTTTCTTCTATGGATGGTAATATGATTGTTGATACCTCGACTCTAGGTCCAGTAACCACTTCGGGGGTTTGTATAAATTGTCGACTTACTATATATGGTAAGAGTTTTGATATGGATTTAATATGTATATCTTTGAGGAATCTTGATGTTATCCTTGGAATGAACTGGTTGGAGTTCAACCATGTTCATATCAACTGTTTCAATAAGACAAAGTTATTTCCAGAATTTGATGCAAGTGATGAGTTGTTTGTGTTAGCCAAGCAAGTCGATGGGTTCGTTAAGGGTGATGCTATTTTTTTTATATTCACTTCTATAAAGGAAGAAAGCAAAGTTATGATTAGCGAGCTATCTGCGGTGTCTGATTTTCCTGAAGTATTTCTAGACGATATCAATTATGGAGCGCGAAGTTGATTTTACTATAGACTTAGTACCTGGTACTAGTCCGGTGTCGATGGCTCCTTATAGAATGTCTAATTCAGAGTTAAGTGAACTGAAGAAGAAATTGCAAGATCTGCTTGAGAAGAAGTTTGTTCGTCCGAGTATTTCACCGTGGAGTGCATTGGTGTTTCTAGTCAAGAAGAAAGATGGTAGCATGAGGTTCTATATTGATTATCGGCAGTTGAATAAAGTGACAATCAATAATAATTATCCACTTTCGAGGGTTGATGATTTGATGGATTAGTTGATACGTGTTTGTGTGTTTAGCAAGATTGATATGCATTTGGGTTACAATCAGATTCATGTGAAGCCGGAAGATATTCCAAAATTTTCTTTCAAATGTTGTTTCTAAGCTAAATCTACTCAAGAATGTGTTTGATGAAGTTGAGGTAAAAAGTTTCCAAACAACATGATCTAAAAAATGCTGAAAAATCACATAAATAGGCAAAAATAGGTTCCAGTGTTCGCCTAGCGAATTCCCGTTTGCACAGCAAACTTATGCCTCATTTTCTACTGCAAAAAACCGTGTTTTTCACGTGTTTTAGAAATTCCTGTTCGCACTTGTCGCGGTGAAAATCGGATACCAAACTATTGATTAGTTTGAATCGTTAATTCAATTTGCAACCGAACTTTGATTTGTCCAAAGGAAGGGATAAAGATCGAAATTCCCACAATGCAATGCAAATGCAAAGGTTAGAGAGTTTTAGGTTCGGGGTTGGTTAAACTTAGGGAAGGTACTAGCATCCTAAGTTTCTGTAGTACTCTACAGGAACCTCTTATTTTATGTTTGTTTATTGCTATGTGTTTATCTGCTTAATGGTTGAAAGACCTAGGGGTTTATTTCTAAGTATACTCGATAAGATGTCGCATCTTATGCCTACATATCCTTACGGGAGTGGAATCAGAGTATGTTGTAGTTCACCCTAAAGGGTTAGAGGAGCTCTTTGACTGTGGTCAAAGTTCCTACAGGTTTAGGGTAGTTGTTTTGATTGGGTTTAGGAGAAGAGATGAATCTTCATGTTAAGGGAGATATAACCACCACAAATGTAAAGGGGCTGTAAGAAATGGTCTTTGCATCATCTTAAGAAAAGGTCTTACATACTCGGATGGTCGCCAAGCATGCCTTTATCGCTCTTAAGGCAAAGTTCCTACATGTTTGATTGTATTGTTGTGGGAGTGGAGATTATATCTCGCTTAAGATGATTAACATCTATTCTCTGTTTGTGTTTGAAAAGTTGGTATTGTAGTTTGTGTTGTTTGTTTCTATGTTGTAAAGATTATGGTCCTTCCTATGGGTAGGTCCTAAACTTAAATGATCAACTTGAGAAATCAAGGATCAAAGGGAATTTGATGCTTATGATATGCAACTACACACAACGTTGAATTATGTGTAGGTTTTTCCTTTGGACGGATGCAATGCGGAAAAGTAAATTACGATAATATTAAATTACAGAAATATAAACCACACACATAGGCATGAAAGCGCTTGAAGTGTGTGAGAGTGAAAGGTGTCGTGAAGTGATTGCGCACGATCGATTTGATTATGATGGGATTGATTTGGGGAAGGTGATTGAGTTATCTTGAGAAAAGTTGTATTATTTGGTGGATTAATTTGTGAAAAAACGTTGAATTGGTTTGGTATGATCGATTTTAGGCGAAAATGTGTATTAGTATTGTGAGTTGATTTTATGAGAAATTATATCAGACTTATTAGTGAAATTATGTTGGATTATAAATGGATTGAATTATGGGCAGAATAATTATAATTAAGTAATTACTAACTTATCAAATAATATGAGTTGATTAAAAATTATGAAATGAGTCTTTTTATTAAGTGAATTGTTTTAAAAAAAGAGTTTAAAATTTATTTTAAAAAGGGATTTTTGTGAATAATATCATTATTACATAAATTAGTAAAGTGAATGAGATTATTATTAGATTAAAAAAAATTAAAATTAATAAAAGGAAAATGATTTGGTGAATAGATTAATTAGAAAGAAAAAAAAATTAGATTATATAAAAAGTTAATTGATTTAGAAGCATGTTAATTTAAAAAAAAGTTTTAACTAATTTAAATAGGTTATAAGAGGGATTTAGTATTTTTTAATAAAAGGAGTTAGGATTAGCTATTATTATTTTAAAATGATTAAGGTTAATTAGATTAATTAGGTTGATATTAGGTGCCGATTAACGAATTGATTGAGGTTAGTGAGTTAATGAGGGGTTGGATGGAGGGATTAATGTCGTGTGTGTGAGTGCATAAGATTACATCAGATAACAAAACAACAACAAGAAGAACTAAATCTTAAATCCCTAATCCAATTCCCAAATCCCTCGATCCCGATTCCCAATTCTTCGCCGATCTCTTCCCTCCCCTCTCCGATCGCGTCTTCTCTCCATCCTTCATCTCCACTATTCTCCTTTTCGTTTTCTCGAGCCTCTCCTCTCTCGGTTCACCTCTTCATCATCGATCCCTTCCGTCTCTTTTCTTCTTCCTTCATCATTTCCATTCTCGTCTTTTACCTATTTCCTTTTTACTTCCACCTACACAAATCAAACACCAATCAAGCAAGAATATCAAGTTGTACAGAAAATAAATCTTACTGTTTTGTATGAATTTTTCGCAGATTTTTGAGGGAGGCTCGCGATGTGAGGGCTCAGGCGGTGAGGATTCGCGGCTTCTCCGGCAACGGCGCGATGATTTTCGGCAAAGGGTTTGGGAGATGACGTCAAGGGACTATTTCCGGCGAAGGCGGTTTCGTGATAATATTGACATGGTGTTTCCGATGGAGATTTCGACGGTAGCGAAGATAAGTTCACCACTTTTTGACTTTGGATTTTCGGTTTGGAGTTTTCTATGAATATTGCGTTGTCCTGTGCGTGGTGTTTTTTTTGGGGTTTTTTCTCTGTCTGAATTTGTGTGGGATGTGCCCTCTTTATAGATTAATTTCTCAAACGTATTGAAACGAAATTGAAAACCTTCCATCTTCGGTTGATTCTTGTCTATGATTGTTTTGGAAATACTTTATTGCCCTGATGTCTTGATGTTTTTTGTGTTTGTATGAGGATGATTTTGTTCCGTTTTCAACTTGGTTTTCCTTGCGCTTTAAACCCTGAAAATAATGTTGGTGATGATATCTCCATCTGTTTGAGCATATCTAATTGATGTCTTGATTTTCCTTTTTCGAGTCAACTCAATATGGTAGGTATTAATTGGTGATGAAATATCTTGAGTTTTTTTCAAAATACGCAGTATCCTCACATCTATCTTATTCATGTCGCAGCTTGACACGTAGATACATCATCGACAACTAGACCGTCTTCTTTATTTCTGAAACAATATTCCTGTTGAGGAACTTCGGAAGTGATTCCTTCCTTTTGCAGGGACTGTGTAGACATATGTCGCCATACATAGCGTAGAGTGAACAGAAGTCGTATGCCAATTTTGCTAGCCACAGTTTTGAAAGGGACTCATGAGTTGTTGTGGCGGGACGCATAACTCGCTTGGCTTGTCCTGATGTGTTTGCAAATTTCTTGAACTGGTTTTCAAAATTGTAAACTTTCCCTGTTATATTAATTGCGTTTACTCACTTTCTCACCACAAGCAGGTACTAACCAAAGGAAACAGCAGGGCGAGGTGTGAAGATGGTACAGGCTTCTGGTTTGCTTAAACATCTGCGGCAAAACCGTTGGGGTATGGGAGTCTGTTTCGAGCGTCCATTCAATGAAGCACCGGTAAGTCCCTTCTCATACTCCCTCAGACACTAGTTCCATTTGAGTGTTCATTACCGAGCGAATATGAATTTGATTATATCCTCACAGTTGTTGTAGGTTGGTTTTTTATGGTTTACGTTGCCGACGTCTCCCTTTCGCTTCCAGTGAGCGGTCAGGACGTTTGTGAATCTGTTACGTTGCTGCCGACTCTGGGTGTATAACAAAGATGTGGTGTCATATTTTCCATCGGTAATTAGATCAACTCTGTCCTGTCCTTAAGATCTTGCCAAAAACAATTCACATACGTGGGACTTCATGTTGTAGCTAATCTTGTTTTACCGTAATTGATCTTCTTGGTATTTCCTGAACTCTAAGTTTCGAATCTAAACCGTGATATTTAACACGCAATCAAATTGGTCTTGAATATTGCTTTTGGTACTGCAGGATTCAACGGTTATTCAAGAACATCTATATGCCCAGGAATCGACCTGCTGGTGGCCGCAGAGCAGACTGAGGCGAGGCTTATGCGTAAAGAGAGGATAAACCGCGAGAAAGCGAGAGATACCGCCATGCACGAGGGCCAATATCGTTAAGTGAAGCCTAGATATACAAATCTGAACTATCCCCCTTAATTGTAAATTCATAATTCTGACCCTGTACCTCACGTTATCTCAAGACTCTAATTGTCCAACTTAAGAAAATGAAGTTTTATATCAATTTAAATTATTGAAGTATGTTCCCACAAACAAATAATTTCTTTATCCTTTTCATCATTTGAACCGCATTAAAACCTTCACGTGACCTCTTCGAACGTTAAAATGGACCCAACCAAATGTGAAGTTCCGTGAGCCTGATGATGTAGGAATAAAAGGTAGTGATGGTAAAAAAAAATTGCGTTACACCATTGTAAACAAATTGGAAGCGGACTCCGTCAATGAGATTTGCCTTAGCTTCCATAAAACTCTCGTGATGGTATCTTCGAAATTCGAAATGGTAAATTTAGCATTCTTGGATGTTTGCAATAAACGGACCAATGCACCTCGAGCTTTGAGTTAATGATCATCTTTAAAATCCTTGAACCTCCTTGAATAATAATCACCACCAATTTTTTTGCATTCGTAATCGAATCAGTCTATAAATTCATACCACGAGCGATAATCTTGAATCAACTGATGATCTTGAACAACACCTCCTCCACTCACAAACCAAAATAAACAAGGCGGTTAAGTTAGTTAGTAATATGGATAATTGATCACGAGAGTGAACGCTATCTCCACTCGATACTATCGCGTCTGCACAAATTGGTTAGTCACATAAATATTAAATAAAGTCAAGTAACAATAGAAAATGCGCAAAAGGAGGTGGCATCTTATGGTCAAAAATTAGGGTGCAACAGATGCCCCTATTTAAGTTACTCCTATTCGGAGGTATGGAGATTGAAATCTCCGTCTCGACGAGATAGGAGGGACTTAAATACAAACATTGCCCGAATTTTTGGCCCTAAGAAGCCACCGAATGCAGATGATATGCAATGATATGAGAATGCAAGACAAATGATCCTGTGGAGAAAGGGCGCCACAGGGGAGGAACTAGATACGACATGTGGGAAGGACAAACTCAACAAAAGGAGACTCCACGAGGACGGGAAACAAACATCACTGGGGAATCCTCAGAAGTAAAACAGTATCTCATATATCAGGGACATGGTGATGGGAAAGAAGTTTGTAGTCGAGGGATGTAATGTTGTGGTTGGTAACAATCCAAATGAATTGAGTTGGTGGTTCATCCTTATTTTTCTTTTTCTCTTTTTTTTTGTTCTTCTGTATATCTTTTCTTTTGGAACTCAACTTGAAATGATAAAATGTATGACTTCCCTGAACATCATGATAAGGATACCACGAGCTGGTCTCGGTCTCTGTCTGAAATGTCAGAACTTTGTAGATGTAGATGTAATCACTGTAGATGTAAATGTCGTTGTAGGTGTTGTAGTGGTAGAGCTTCCCCGAGCATCATGATATGGGAGTCATGAGCTGGTCTCGGTCTCTAACGTCGAACTTCCCCTTGCACCATGGTATGGGAACCATGAGCTGGTCTCGGTTTCTGATGTCGAACTTCCCCTTGCTCTATGGTATGGGAACCATGAGCTGGTCTCGGTTTCTGATGTCGAACTTCCCCTTGCTCTATGGTATGGGAACCATGAGCTGGTCTCGGTTCCTACCCAAAATGATGGAAACTCGTGAGAGCGTCTTCAAAGAGGGGTTGTAAATTTGTAGATTGTAGATGTACCTGTAGTTGTAAATTGTAATGTTGATGTAGATGTTCGGCTGTGAGCCATAGTGTCATTGTAGAACTGTAGAATTGTTGATGTAAATGTTGTCGATGTAATCTGTAATCGTAGAATTTTGTAGATGTGATCTTGTACTTGTAATTGTAGGTGCAATTTGTATTGTATTGGCAATTTGTAGAATGTGCATCGGGGATCTTCAGAGGAGCTGTAAGCAGGTTGATTTGTGGAGTGTCCTCTTGTAAGGAGATATATCGTTGTTTGTACTCGTAATGAACCCTCTGGGGAAGATCATTTTTGAGGAGTATCTTTGTTGTAATTGTAAAAATATGTGAGATTGTTGTAGCAGAAATCCTCAAATGGGGAAGTATCTGTAATATCCTCTGTTTTGTCTTGATAATTTTGAAATAATCCACTGGGGAAGGACAGATTGTCTTGAGGAAATTGTTGTTTGTCGTTTTGAATATAAGTCTGTTCAAAGCGAGTTGCTCAAATAAAGAGATCTTTTGTCATTCAGCTGTAAGTTGTCGAGTGGATCTTGTAGTATTGCCGGAGAAGTACCACATCTTCAATGGTGATCCTTATGATGTCAAAGTGCAAAATAAATGCACTCTTGATTTGTGTTCGAAGCTGGAGATGTTCATAGCGTGATTGCCAAAGACCGAAGTTCAATTCGGGAAATAACCGAAGAGAAACTGTCAAGCAAGACTCAACCATAGAGGCATAAACTCCAATGGGAATGTACTGAAACAACTGTCTTCCACGAGGATCGAACTTCGTGGGGAAGTAGAAATATTGAGTTTCTTTTTCTGCTTAGGGCTGACAACTCTATTTGGAAGGAATAAGACACGCCCGAATACCCAAGGGTAAACGCAATCGAAGAGATAGAGTGAAACAAACAAAGGATGCACAAAATGCAAATGTTATGCTATCTACTTACATGATATGTGTATGCTTATGCTGACAAGACAGACGAAAGCAATGACCGAAGGTGGGATAACTGTCTCGACACAAACATCCGACCAATCTTCGAAGGTAGAAGTATCACTGAGGATAGATGGAGAACCAAATGTATGGTCCCAATACTGCTTCAAAACTTCAAGATTTCTCTTGAGAAAAGGTGATCAATCCATTTGGGGATGTAACATCTTGATAAGTTTGGCATGTTGTATGAAATTGTAGACGGAGGTTCCCAAACCGAAGTTTCATAGGGGATAAAATATCCTGGGTCTTCGTAGTTGTTGAACATGTTGGGGTTGAGCTTCCTGAGGATGAAATAGACATCTTTTGCTCCAATCTTCAAATGCCCCAAGTCACATAGTTTAAGAGAAAAGTCTCGAGAGGATTTTATAAAAAACATGATGTCTAAATGCCCCACTGTTTTCAAACTCTCTAGAGATTCGCCGAATCTCGACGTAACTGCCCCTGATTGGCGGTAAGTGAGTCCTTGAATTTCTTCTAGTTGAACCCAAGACTTGCGCAGATGGAATTTTCTTGGGAAGAATGACTTGCCCCAAGTCAGCAAAGTCTTCAAATATCATCATCAATGTCTGTATGTGGTCTTTCTAAGATGTCAAGCGTATTTAACACATTTGAAATATCCATTTTGAAATGGTTAATGCAACACACGTTTGTCTTGAAGTTTTGAAAAGGGGTATCGCAATAACTTGTGATCGAAACCACTAGTTAGGATAAAAATTGAACCATTATTTATAAAGCCGATTTAAATTTGAGCATAGCTCAAGGAGTCAGGAAACAATATCTCATCGAGTATGCTTTCGAATTAAACCTTACTTCAATTAGGACTTTGAGGGTCGTATATGGGTTTAATTTATGACTTGTAGAATGGAGGTAGAAAGGGTTAGTATATTTGTGCCCACCCAATTTTTAAAAGATGTTCATCATTTTTGATATTACCCTGCCCCAGGTTAAGAAAATGATGTTTCGGTTTGGGAGAAAGAGAACAGATCCTCAATCAAGGTTTAAAAGAAAAGGGTTGACTATGTTGGCTTTCAGGAGGTTTAAAATAATGCCGTACATCATCAGTAGGGTTTTTTATTCGAAGCATACAATAAGAGATCATGTGTTTTACTTCATCATCCTCCTTCCAATTCTCTGTCAGAGCGAGAGAACGGGTAAAAGTCGGTGTTATAAATAATTTTGAAAAACTATTTGAGTGAAAACGAATGGATTTCTTCAAGACAAACAGTTATTGCATTATTTATTCAAAACAGAAAGTTCTTACATGCCAAATATGCTTTCAATCAAAGAAATAAACATGGACAAAAATGAAATAAACTTCTTCGGAGAGTCCTTTCCAGGATCTTTATTGTGCTTTCATGTAGACGGGAAAGACATGCAGAAATGTCTGGTGCGCAGCTTTCAGACACGGCGTTGACGACCTTGAATCATGCCTGGGGAGGATGAACCTTGTCGAGATAGGGGGCTATCTCGTACGTAAGGGACGAAACCCTCAAAGAACAAGACTCCATCTTTGACCAAATTTTGGACGTCTGCTTTCATGCCGTAACAGCTCTCGATGTCGTGCCCCGGAGCACCTTGATGATACAGGCAAAATTCGTTGGCTTTGTACCAGTATGGAAACTTCTTAGGTACCTTAGGTGGGACTCTTGTCTGGATATGCCCTCTTTGAATTAGAGTTGGAAACAAATCAGCATACCTCACAGGGATGGGATCAAACTGATGAATTGCTTCTCTTGGAGTATCTAGAGGCATCCTTTGATACCTTTTCCGAAATCGTCGATTATGTGGTTGATCTGGAGAAGCCAACCTCTGTCTGGGAGATGGTTGTTGTTCACGCTGAGCGGGCATCACATACTGGTGCTGAGGATGGGGTACCGGAGCTATGAATTCTCTGGAAGGTCCACAACCATCTTTATTGTTTGGGGCTATACCTAAGTTATGATGGTATTGCTTCACAAAAGCAAAAGTTAAGTCTTCCCAAGACTGAATGTGATTCCTTTGTAGCTTCATATACCATGCTAATGGTGCTCTACACAAACTTTCTTGGAAGCAGTGAGTCAATAGTTGGTCGTTCCCAAGATAGGCGGTCATCTTCTGACAAAACATCATCAAATGATACCTTGGACAAATTGTACCTTTGTACACTTCAAAGGCGGGCATCTGGAATCCTGGGGGGATAACTAAGCGCAGGTCACGAGCACGAAAATCAGGCGCACGGTTCCTCTTCATCATTTTCCATCGTTCCTTGAAGTCACGAAACTCATTCTCGAATGCTATAAGCCCAGGGTCGTCCACTTCTTTTTCTTGCACAGGCTGGAGTTGCATAGGAACAAAGTTGTCGAAGGGGCGGCGAAATGTCGGCTTAGACCTTACTCTGAAGCTAGTCATGCGATCCATGTCTTTGTTCTCCCTACTATCCTTTAATGATACTTCCGGCTTGGTCAGATGGTCGAGACAGCGACTGACAACAAAAGATGGAAAACCGAAATGAGCCACAACAAAAGGGAAGACACATGCACAAATGTGAAATGCCATGCTAAATGCAGAATGTTGATGCATAATGCAGATGTAGGAGGACACTTCAAGAAACTCAAAGTGTTTTTCAGTGTTATAATGTAGAATAATCGAAAAACTTTTTATTCTTGAGAAACTCTAAAAACAAAGTACTCTTTCAAGAGTTTATTACAATGAAAGCAAAAGAAAACTTAGAACTCTACTCCACAGTCTTCTCTTTTGTGCGGAGTTCCTCGGTTAGCTGATCAATGCGCTCCTGTAGCGCCGCTTTCTCAATGATGAGTCGTTCCACACACTCCTTCCAAGCCATGGTAGTTGAGGGGAGATCATCACTGGTAATAGCACTTGAAGAGGCATGATGAGAAAATAAATCTCCTTGCGCCTTTCTCTTTCTGGCAACTTCGATTTCCGGAGTCTTTTGAAGTCTTTCCTTCTCTACCTTGAGGGTGAGGAACTTGTTCTTCCAGGAAGTCCTCAATTTCCGGGCTTCATCTAAAGCAATCCTTACTTGTTCAATTTCATCCACATCGAACCATTCGGGGTCATGAGGAGACAATACCATAGGTTCATGGAAAGGAAAAGGCATCTTGAGATCGAGAGCCCTTTCTCGCACCCAATGCAGATAATCCTCAGAAACAGCACCGTTGGGGTATCCTGAAGCAGCTGTTCCTTCCATATCAATGTATTTCCATGCATAAATGATGACAGTCTTTAGGTCTGGATCCTCTTCTCCCTTGAAATATATCTTTTCCAACGAATCTGGGTCAGGTATTTGGATCATAGGGTGTCCAAACTGTCTACGGGCCAAAGCGGGATTGTAAGTTATACATCCTTCTCTTCCAATAAGCGGTACGTTGGGGAATCCTCCGATGCTAGGAATCATAGGCACGCCTCCATAGGCGGGATCATACCAAACAATGTCCGAATGGGTGAGGGCCATAAGTATCTCGGACCATCGAGGTGTTGCTACTTCGTCCCAAAGGGACGGATGCCAAGTCAAACGAGCGATGAACCATGAGTACAGCAAAGCGGTACAACATACAATGTGTCCTCCTCCTTCGGCATTCTTCGAATGAATCGAAAAGTACGTATCAGCAAGCAAGGTGGGTACTGGATTCTTGAGTATGAATAGCTTGATTGCATCCATATCAACAAAATTGTCAATTTTAGGGAACCAGAAAGTCCCATAGACCAACAAAGCGAAATTGGCTTCCAATATGAGAGCCTCCTTTCTTTCAGCATGGTAACGGACTTTTTCGATCAAAAAGTCGGCGGGGAACCCAAGGACTCCTTCCTTGGTGATCAGGTGTGTCTGGACATCTTCTAGGCTGAGATGGGTAGCGTTTGCAATTTCCTGGTGACTAGGCGTGTCTTCCCTTCCGGTGAATAGGGGTCGAACAGTCACAGGCATCCTTAAGAGTTCTGAGTACTCTTCTGAAGTCGGCATCAATTGGTAGTCTGGAAAAGTGAAGCAGTGATACATCGGGTCGTAAAATTGAACCAATGTTTCCAACAATCCTTCTTTCATTCTTAGCTCAAGGAAACGGAAAACTCCTTCATATTCTGCTGCGAAGGCAAAGCGATCCTCGACGAGTTTGGCTAGTTCTCTCAAGCTTTCGAGGTTGGGACTCTGAAAAGTGTACTTCAGGGTTTCTCTTTTGAAATCCATGATTACAACACCTACAAAACGAATTTGAGTTTCTTGAAGTGAACAATGGGAAAAGAATGCAATGCAAGATGATTAAGACTTCATGGGATTCCTCTATTTATAGGCATTGCGGTAAAAGGAAACGTTTTATTAAATTCGAAACGGACTACATAAATATTCTTTTAAAGAGTCCCAAATAAAAGCTAAATAAAAGCTAGTAAAGACACTAAAGAAGCTTTGAATGCTGCTGCTTGAGCTGCTCTTCTAGTTGCGCCTTCTCACGGATAAGGTTGTCCACAATTATTTTCCAAATAGTGCATTGTGGGTCGTAGAAAAATAAATCCTCCATGACTTTCCTCTTCTTGCAGGGGAGTAGCTCTTCATCCTTCAATTGTGGCTGTTTCTGAAGTTCATCCCTCTCCTTTTGAAGTTCAGCATTCTGCTTTTGAAGTTCAGCATTCTGCTTTCGACACTCATCATTTTCTGCCACTGCTACATGGTACTTGTTCTTCCAAGATTCCAACTCATGTTGAGACTTCTTTAAAGACACCTCTAACTCCTCGGCTTTAGACATAAAGACATAAGTGGGCTCTCTCCTTGGAGCTATGGGATCTTGACGGGAATAGGGCATCTTTAGCTTGGTTGCCCTTTTTCTGACCCACTGGAGGTATGGTTCTAAAGACACGCAATTAAGTTTCCCTAGACTTCTCTTCCCTTTCTTGTGTACATTACGCCATGCATGTAGAATCTTTACTCGGAGTTCTATATCATCTTTGAAGAATATACCCTCTACTTGAACACTCTTGGGAGGTTCCTTCAACGGGTATCCCAACTGTCGGCGAGCTAAAATAGGATTGTAGCTGATTCCTCCATCAAAGCTGAGCAATGGTACATTAGCAAAGTCACCGCAGCTATCAATGATCAATACTCCATCATACACTCGGTTGTACCAATCAATGTCGGAATGGGTCAAAGCCATAACCCTTGGAGACCAATGCTCTTTGCCAGAGCTAGACTTCGGCAAGTGTGAAATAAACCACTTGTAAAGTAAAGGTACACAGCAAGTAATCATCCCTCCACCATGGAGGTTTCGGAGATGTATAGAGTGATATGCATTTCCCAACAGAGTTGGCACTGGGTTGTTCTTCATAAAGATCTTGAATGCTTTGAGATCGATGAAACCTTCGAAACTCGGGAATAGAAACAACCCATAAACAAGCAAAGCAAAGATTGCCTCAAACGGAGCCTTATTAGAATAATCAGCATAGAAGGAAGCCTTCTCGATTAGGAAACCTGTCTTTAAACCAAGAATTCCATCCTTAGTGACTAGGTTGGCTTTGACGTCAGATACCTTCAAACGGAGGGCTTTAGCAATATCTTTCTCATCAGGGTCCTTTTCCAAGAAGGGAAAAGGAGATTCTTCTAAAACAGGCAGACCAACCAAAAAAGAATACTCTTCCAATGTAGGTAGCAATTGGAAATCTGGAAAGGTGAAACAATGGTAGAGAGGATCATAGAATTGTAGCAAAGTGGCGAGAAGTCCTTCATTCACTGAGCAACCCAACAAGGATATCAGCTTCCCATACTTGTTCTTGAATTCTTCTTGATCTTCGATGAAACCCCACAACTTCTTTAGGTCATCCAATTTGGGACTCTTAAAAGTATATTTCATAGTATGTCTTTTGTTTGAAGCCATAGTGACCTACAATGTTCATAAACGAAAGTAAGTCCCATGAAGTCCAATGCAGAATGATGCTATATGAATGCAGCAAACACAAGTATTCACATAAGGACATAAAGATAAACAAACAAGGGGCGCCCTAGGTTTGCAACGAGCATGGAGTAAAGGTGTACCCTTCCCAAAGGTTTAAGGACTAAAGGTTGTTTGTACCTGTAGAACAAGGTTCTAATGGGACTCAGAATCATCAGCCCATCTATCGGATATTATCAATTTCCCAATTACTCGAGGATTAATAATATTCTCAAGAGAACTTCTTTTGAGTGTAGCTTCGCGTAGCACTATTTCGGAAGTACTTTCTCATAGTCTCGCACTACGTCCTAATAAAGGCCAAAGTTGGGTTAAGGTAACTACAGTCCTCAATATCATAGGCTCCAAAGTCGAAAATAATGAGTGTCTTTACGATTGCTCGTTCAACAGTACTATTTCGAAAGGGCCTCAACTGAGCGGGATTCTCGATTCAACTTAGTAGGGATTCAACTCCCTATAAGCCTCCTCGACTATATCACCATCCTATCTTAATTTCTCTCAAGTTCGAGTGTAGAACTTTATCTCACCACTCAAAGACAACAATCCCAAAAGTAACATAAGAGAAAGCATGTAAACAATTAATCAAGTAGGCAGATATATAAAGCAGTAAACAAATAAAAAAAGATAGGGAAACCCACTAGAGATGTCCCCAGTGAAGTCGCCATTTCTGTCGCGGTGAAAATCGGATACCAAACTATTAATTAGTTTGAATCGTTAAATTCAATTTGCAACCGAACTTTGATTTGTCCAAAGGAAGGGATAAAGATCGAAATTCCCACAATGCAATGCAAATGCAAAGGTTAGAGAGTTTTAGGTTCGGGGGTTGGTTAAACTTAGGGAAGGTACTAGCATCCTAAGTTTCTGTAGTACTCTACAGGAGCCTCTTATTTTATGTTTGTTTATTGCTATGTGTTTATCTGCTTAATGGTTGAAAGACCTAGGGGTTTATTTCTAAGTATACTCGATAAGATGTCGCATCTTATGCCTACATATCCTTACGGGAGTGGAATCAGAGTATGTTGTAGTTCACCCTAAAGGGTTAGAGGAGCTCTTTGACTGTGGTCAAAGTTCCTACGGGTTTAGGGTAGTTGTTTTGATTGGGTTTAGGAGAAGAGACGAGTCTTCATGTTAAGGGAGATATAACCACCACAAATGTAAAGGGGCTGTAAGAAATGGTCTTTGCATCGTCTTAAGAAAAGGTCTTACATACTCGGATGGTCGCCAAGTATGCCTTTATCGCTCTTAAGGCAAAGTTCCTACATGTTTGATTGTATTGTTGTGGGAGTGGAGATTATATCTCGCTTAAGATGATTAACATCTATTCTCTGTTTGTGTTTGAAAAGTTAGTATTGTAGTTTGTGTTGTTTGTTTCTATGTTGTAAAGATTATGGTCCTTCCTATGGGTAGGTCCTAAACTTAAATGATCAACTTGAGAAATCAAGGATCAAAGGGAATTTGATGCTTATGATATGCAACTACACACAACATTGAATTATGTGTAGGTTTTTCCTTTGGACGGATGCGATGCGGAAAAGTAAATTACGATAATATTAAATTACAGAAATATAAACCATACACATAGGCATGAAAGCGCTTGAAGTGTGTGAGAGTGAAAGGTGTCGTGAAGTGATTGCGCACGATCGATTTGATTATGATGGGATTGATTTGGGGAAGGTGATTGAGTTATCTTGAGAAAAGTTGTATTATTTGGTGGATTAATTTGTGAGAAAACGTTGAATTGGTTTGATATGATCGATTTTAGGCGAAAATGCGTATTAGTCTTGTGAGTTGATTTTATGAGAAATTATATCAGACTTATTAGTGAAATTATGTTGGATTATAAATGGATTGAATTATGGGCAGAATAATTATAATTAAGTAATTACTAACTTATCAAATAATATGAGTTGATTAAAAATTATGAAATGAGTCTTTTTATTAAGTGAATTGTTTTAAAAAAAGAGTTTAAAATTTATTTTAAAAAGGGATTTTTATGAATAATATCATTATTACATAAATTAGTAAAGTGAATGAGATTATTATTAGATTAAAAAAAATTAAAATTAATAAAAGGAAAATGATTTGGTGAATAGATTAATTAGAAAGAAAAAAAATTAGATTATATAAAAAGTTAATTGATTTAGAAGCATGTTAATTTAAAAAAAAGTTTTAACTAATTTAAATAGGTTATAAGAGGGATTTAGTATTTTTTAATAAAAGGAGTTAGGATTAGCTATTATTATTTTAAAATGATTAAGGTTAATTAGATTAATTAGGTTGATATTAGGTGCCGATTAACGAATTGATTGAGGTTAGTGAGTTAATGAGGGGTTGGATGGAGGGATTAGTGTCGTGTGTGTGAGTGCATAAGATTACATCAGATAACAAAACAACAACAAGAAGAACTAAATCTTAAATCCCTAATCCAATTCCCAAATCCCTCGATCCCGATTCCCAATTCTTCGCCGATCTCTTCCCTCCCCTCTCCGATCGCGTCTTCTCTCCATCCTTCATCTCCACTATTCTCCTTTTCGTTTTCTCGAGCCTCTCCTCTCTCGGTTCACCTCTTCATCATCGATCCCTTCCGTCTCTTTTCTTCTTCCTTCATCATT
Source organism: Lathyrus sativus (assembly GCA_963859935.3). NCBI lineage: Eukaryota > Viridiplantae > Streptophyta > Magnoliopsida > Fabales > Fabaceae > Lathyrus > Lathyrus sativus. The sequence goes on from OZ012735.1 coordinate 16,535,893, forward strand.
TCCATTCTCGTCTTTTACCTGTTTCCTTTTTACTTCCACCTACACAAATCAAACACCAATCAAGCAAGAATATCAAGTTGAACAGAAAATAAATCTTACTGTTTTGTATGAATTTTTCGCAGATTTTTGAGGGAGGCTCGCGATGTGAGGGCTCAGGCGGTGAGGATTCGCGGCTTTTCCGGCAACGGCGCGATGATTTCCGGCAAAGGGTTTGGGAGATGACGTCAAGGGACTATTTCCGGCGAAGGCGGTTTCGTGATAATATTGACATGGTGTTTCCGATGGAGATTTCGACGGTAGCGAAGATAAGTTCACCACTTTTTGACTTTGGATTTTTGGTTTGGAGTTTTCTATGAATATTGCGTTGTCCTGTGCGTGGTGTTTTTTTTGGGGTTTTTTCTCTGTCTGAATTTGTGTGGGATGTGCCCTCTTTATAGATTAATTTCTCAAACATATTGAAACGAAATTGAAAACCTTCCATCTTCGGTTGATTCTTGTCTATGATTGTTTTGGAAATACTTTATTGCCCTGATGTCTTGATGTTTTTTGTGTTTGTATAAGGATGATTTTGTTCCGTTTTCAACTTGGTTTTCCTTGCGCTTTAAACCCTGAAAATAATGTTGGTGATGATATGTCCATCTGTTTGAGCATATCTAATTGATGTCTTGATTTTCCTTTTTCGAGTCAACTCAATATGGTAGGTATTAATTGGTGATGAAATATCTTGAGTTTTTTTCAAAATACGCAGTATCCTCACATCTATCTTATTCATGTCGCAGCTTGACACGTAGATACATCATCGGCAACTAGACCGTCTTCTTTATTTCTGAAACAATATTCCTGTTGAGGAACTTCGGAAGTGATTCCTTCCTTTTGCAGGGACTGTGTAGACATATGTCGCCATACATAACGTAGAGTGAACAGAAGTCGTATGCCAATTTTGCTAGCCACAGTTTTGAAAGGGACTCATGAGTTGTTGTGGTGGGACGCATAACTCGCTTGGCTTGTCCTGATGTGTTTGCAAATTTCTTGAACTGGTTTTCAAAATTGTAAACTTTCCCTGTTATATTAATTGCGTTTACTCACTTTCTCACCACAAGCAGGTACTAACCAAAGGAAACAGCAGGGCGAGGTGTGAAGATGGTACATGCTTCTGGTTTGCTTAAACATCTGCGGAAAAACCGTTGGGGTATGGGAGTCTGTTTCGAGCGTCCATTCAATGAAGCACCGGTAAGTCCCTTCTCATACTCCCTCAGACACTAGTTCCATTTGAGTGTTCATTACCGAGCGAATATGAATTTGATTATATCCTCACAGTTGTTGTAGGTTGGTTTTTTATGGTTTACGTTGCCGACGTCTCCCTTTCGCTTCCAGTGAGCGGTCAAGACGTTTGTGAATCTGTTACGTTGCTGCCGACTCTGGGTGTATAACAAAGATGTGGTGTCATATTTTCCATCGGTAATTAGATCAACTCTGTCCTGTCCTTAAGATCTTGCCAAAAACAATTCACATACGTGGGACTTCATGTTGCAGCTAATCTTGTTTTACCGTAATTGATCTTCTTGGTATTTCCTGAACTCTAAGTTTCGAATCTAAACCGTGATATTTAACACGCAATCAAATTGGTCTTGAATATTGCTTTTGGTACTGCAGGATTCAACGGTTATTCAAGAACATCTATATGCCCAGGAATCGACCTGCTGGTGGCCGCAGAGCAGACTGAGGCGAGGCTTATGCGTAAAGAGAGGATAAACCGCGAGAAAGCGAGAGATACCGCCATGCACGAGGGCCAATATCGTTAAGTGAAGCCTGGATATACAAATCTGAACTATCCCCCTTAATTGTAAATTCATAATTCTGACCCTGTACCTCACGTTATCTCAAGACTCTAATTGTCCAACTTAAGAAAATGAAGTTTTATATCAATTTAAATTATTGAAGTATGTTCCCACAAACAAATAATTTCTTTATCCTTTTCATCATTTGAACCGCATTAAAACCTTCACGTGACCTCTTCGAACGTTAAAATGGACCCAACCAAATGTGAAGTTCCGTGAGCCTGATGATGTAGGAATAAAAGGTAGTGATGGTAAAAAAAATTTGCGTTACACCATTGTAAACAAATTGGAAGCAGACTCCGTCAATGAGATTTGCCTTAGCTTCCATAAAACTCTCGTGATGGTATCTTCGAAATTCGAAATGGTAAATTTAGAATTCTTGGATGTTTGCAATAAACGGACCAATGCACCTCGAGCTTTGAGTTAATGATCATCTTTAAAATCCTTGAACCTCCTTGAATAATAATCACCACCAATTTTTTTGCATTCGTAATCGAATCAGTCTATAAACTCATACCACGAGCAATAATCTTGAATCAACTGATGATCTTGAACAACACCTCCTCCACTCACAAAGCAAAATAAACAAGGCGGTTAAGTTAGTTAGTAATATGGATAATTGATCACGAGAGTGAACGCTATCTCCACTCGATACTATCGCGTCTGCACAAATTGGTTAGTCACATAAATATTAAATAAAGTCAAGTAACAATAGAAAATGCGCAAAAGGAGGTGGCATCTTATGGTCAAAAATTAGGGTGCAACAGCACTGCAAACATTTATTTGCTTAGCGAACATGACAGCAAAACCAACACTTGTTTTGACCATAACTTTTAAGCCGTAACTCTGTTTTACGCGCGGTCGGAAGCGTTGGAAAACTTATTCAATGCTATACAAAACAAAATGACAAAATATCATTGCTTATATACCTACAAAATGAGAGAAAAACAATTAAACTCAATTATATTTACATGATACACAATATATACATTATAACATAAACTATACAACACATGCGCAAAAGTTGAGGTTTATTGGTTGAATTAAACCAATAAGTGCCAATTATTTACACTCAAAATCAATAAAATTTAGCACTTATCAACTCTCCCCAACTTAAACTTGTTTGTCTTCAAACAAGAATCGATTAACTCAAGGAAACAAAAGTAACAATCAAGCAATCACGACTCAACAAGTTTCCAAAAAACAAAAACAAATGTATGGTTCAACATAAAAACGTACATGCAAAGCAAAACACACCACTAAACTAAAATGATAATATGAAAATGAAATAAATCCTAAATACAAAACACATGTCAAAAATTTTAAGACAATACAATGTTCAAAAATGAATCACACTTGTCACACACTTCATCGGTAGATGAATAAAAAAAAACATTATGGGCTTAACTCTCACCCAACAATCAAGCCAACAACAAGTTAAATTATGCATTCATCAAGAAAAAACTCATATTGAACAGTATAAAAGCAAAAATCACAAGGGTTTTAAGGGTTGTAATGTGGCTTGGGTAACAAACAATTTTTTTTCTCAAGGTAAAAGAAACAAAAACTTGCCTAATCAAATGAGAGTGATCATTTCTCACAATCTCAAGCACTCACAAATTCCAATCACCTTTTCCTCTTTTCCAAATTGTTACACCATTCCACACAACTTATTAGCATAACATTATTCTATTTTTTATCTTTCTTTTTTTCAATTATTTTCCCCTTTTTTTATTTTTCTTTTTCATTTTTTATTTTCTTTCTTTTTCAAATTTTTTCTTTTTCTGAACCTCTTAGCAACCAACCTCTTCTCCCTAACTTGAATACAACCATACATAGTGACATGAATGCTCCCAAACTTATTAGGCAAGGGTAAAAGCAAAACTCAAATAATAAGTCATGGCTATAGTTCAAGAAAAAGTATTAGAGTCCATACAAAAATGAACTTAACACCAACATGGATTCTAACAAAGGCTCAAAAGGGAAGTAAGCAAATTCTCACTCACTCACAAGGTAGATTGACTATTTGGTCAAGTAGGTATGCTCAAAATGGAACAAAATCCCTTGATCATTTTAGTGCTATCATACAAATCAACACAAATACAAGATTAAACATAATAAAACCGAGTTAAACAAGAATGTTGGTCTCCTGCATATAGTAAATAATAGAAAGCTCCTCACAAAAAGGTTTTGTTCTAAAGTGATTCAAAACAGAACAAGTATGGCAAAAGAATGAATGACATGAAAATTGTATAAATGAAAATTCTCTTAATCATGCTATGTTCTAGAAAGTGATAAACGAGTATCTTGCAAAGTACCAACTTCAAACAATATCAAACCATACATTCGCAAGTTGAAACGATCAAACTTGGAAAATCACAAAATGCATCCTCAAGCTAATCAAAAACAAACTTGAGAGCAAACTCAAACATTATTCTAACAACCTAACAAAATTGAATTAAAACTAACTAAAAACAAAGACCGAAATCGGTGAAAGTGGATGTAAAATGAGAGATTTGTCTTTGCAAAATAAGGCGCGCTAAGCGCTGGCGGGAAACCTTCGATTTTCAGATTCTTTTTCTTACATGTGATCCATCCATTTTCACTTTATATTAACTATACTACTAAATATAAAACTATACAAACTTAAAAACCGTTGGGTTTCCTCCCAACAAGCGCTCGTTTTACGTCGTTAGCTCGACACCTTTATTGTTCTTTGCTAGTAACTTCCTCACATACACGCCGATGCTTTATCAAAGCGCCAACCTAAAGAAAGTGTCATAACCAAACACTTGAACAAATGTTACAGGAATAAAATATATACAACACTTGAACAAACATAATGGAAGACAAAAGCAAAACAAGTATCTATACAAGCATATATACAATTATGCGCAAAGCTTAGAAATATAGAAACTAATGCAATGCGACTCAATATCAAAACCAATCCCTGGCAACAACGCCATTTTGTTGGAGCGGTAAAGCGGAAAGCAAAAATATTATTTTCAGAAGAATTTCCTCTGGGATTTATGTCGTCTCCACAAGGATCAGTACGGGGGAAATAATGCCGTTCGATAATCTCTACGTCTCTAAGCTTGAGTTTGAATGGTTTGAGATAAAAATGCAAAAGAAATAAAACATAAAAGAAGAAATAAATACATTCTTAAGAAATGAGAAAACTCGTCAGGAGTTGTATTTCGTTCGACCCATCATGTACTAAAAAATATATGGATCAAATGCACGCAACTTAAATCGCTCGTCAATATCATCATGTATCGCTCACAACAGAGGTTATGTCTAATGCAAAGTCGAGAGATCAACCATATTATCTCATCGGTGATGTCTCACGCAACTCGAAAGTACGGAGTATTAAGAATTGATACCCACATGAATATTAGTCCTAAATCTATGTCTAGAGTTTAGAATCTAACAGATGTTCATCTTAGATCGAGTTCGAACCGTATATGTTTATAGCAATCCAAACCCATTAAGTAAAAAATCAATGATAATCATCGATAAAGAGTTCTAAAAGAGATTTTATACAAAGATTCATAAATATACATACAATCAAGATAAACTTACATACAAAACTCCAACAAATGAAAAATACATAGAGAGGAAGGAAGAAGAACACAAATTTCACGGTCTGTCAACTCCGATTGAAGTGGATTCAACTCCGGATCGTCAAGATGCACCCTCCAATGTTGTTTCTAAGATAAATCTACTCAAGAATGTGTTTGATGAAGTTGGGGTAAAAAGTTCCCAAACAACATGACCTAAAATATTCTGATGTGTGTAGTGCTGAACCATTTTTAGAAATCTTATTACAATCCTTGATTGTAATTGAATACTTTAGCACTTCACTCATATATTGAAATTCACTTGTGGTGCCTTTCACACCAAGTGTTTGACTAATTGTGTGAACAGAAACACTTGTGTTGTCGTTTCAATTGGGTTATATTTTACACGCATTGGAAATAATCCAACCTCATAGTGAATAAATTCTAGTTGATGTGTGTTCGAATTATTGATTCTTAATCTCGTTTTTATCGGATTCTATAGGCTTTGTGTATATCCCGGTCTGTCACACCCTAATTTTTGACCATAAGATCCCGTCTCCTTGTTTTTTGTTTGTCTTTTTTTTTACGGCTAACCGTTTGGTGCAGACATAATTTGCGGTAAATGGATAGTACTTTTTCCCTCAGTCAAACATTTCAAGGCATAACCAGTGGATCCTAACCTGTCCGTCCTAAGTTTTCCACTTAAATAGAGATTTCACTTCTAGACCTCTTTCTCCTTCTTTGGGCCATTCATGAAGACATCACAGATTGAATCTTTGTTTACGTCTCTTTAAAGTCAAGGGAGGATTTTGGTTTCTAATATATCAAAGGAACTTCAAGAACAGGATACTATGACGTTTGATTATTGAGGATATTCGGAATCAAGTGCAAGGAGCAAATTATGATGAACATAGAGTCGTGATCAAAGTTGGCACATCTACTCTCGATACGAGCTACTAAATTTGAGAATTAGATAGCTAGAAATTTGGGTTCATAGTGCAAGAGGGTGGATTCCTTTTGTTCTTTCGGATACTGGTCATTTGTGTTTGAAGCACTAAGTTAGAAGTTTCATCGAATTAAATATGAAATGGTGATGCATACGTATTGTCATTAAATCCAATTTGAGTGATAAGCAAGGTCTTAACCATATGAAGAGGGAAGGACCAAAAAAAAGCCATGAATTCATTTCTAAATACATACAGGGAGCAATTCCGTACAAGGCATCTATTTTCTTGACTTATTTTACTCAAGCCGAGAACCATGATAACGTCAACTTCGAGGCAATTCCAAATATTAAAAGCATACTCATACAATGTACATGCCTTTGGTACTGAGACCAATTTAAAAGTAATAACTAAGACTACCACTACTTAAGGTTCAATACAAAGTGCAAATTGGCTACAGAAGGTCCCTTTTAAATAACACTTCCGAGTAAATCACAAGGCCAACTAGAGGCAAACTTTCAGGACTCCCGTTGCGGTGCGTAGCATGGACCTTACAGTTGTCAGGAATTGACGATGATGGCAGTAGAAGAGATTGTGTGACTTTGATCATCCAAATGTGTACAGAACTTAGAATATCCAAGCAGGACCTTGTACCTTATTCTGTTTGCTGAGCATGATATAAAACCGTCTTCCAACTACGAAAACAGGTTGTTACTCCAACAGGGTCTGTCCGTACTGGTGTTGGCTTCTACAAAAAAAATTATGCGGTATTTCAAAATTCGAAGTTGTGAAAACATGGAAAATACACTTCGCGTATGACGTAAAGGCATTAAAATTTATGGTTCACCTAGATGGAGAGAATTGCAAATAGATTACCTGTAAGAAGCTTCTTAAGAACATCCCTGGCTCCAGGAGTTACAAAGAGAAGTTTTGAAATGGCGGGTTGGTTACCAATCACCTGTCATCGTTGATTCCGTTTTCTTAGGGAAATCTTTATGAAAGTCCAAGTTGACAGTAGGAACTGAACTGCAACATTCAAGGCAATGTCATAAACCAAAACGCTGCACTCACGCCGGTGGCCTCAAAGAAACTCGTGGATGGCAGCACCTATCACTTGCCTACAAAATGGAAGGAGACACATTACAAATTATAGCATCACGATGCACATTCATCAACAGAAAAAAAAAACATACGATTCACACAACAATGGAAGAAAGTAGCAGCATCACATTCAATTCATATCACTGGCATTACATAGTTGAAGGAAAGACATTAGAAGTTGCAGCATCGCGGTGCATGTTCAAAGGCATTGCATAGTGAAAATAGGCATAACTTCAAAACCACATATTAATACGCAGCAGATATGCAAGAGTACATAGAAACAACAACAATATCACACATTGCAGTGGAGAGATATCTGTGAAAATACATCTCATAACATATACCAGCATCTGCAGAGAGAAATTGAAAAGTCAGAAGCGGTGATTACGGCGTCTAACACCATTTCCACATACACGTATAACACCTGGGATGAGAACAACGTTATGACCAGCACTGCTGACTATCTTGCCAGCAAAGATCGACTCCCAGCCAGTAATATCTTCCCAAGATAGTGGGACACAAAAGGATATACTTAGAACAATAGGCAGCAGTGCAGAAAAAACATCGTATCATAGCAGCCCACATACAGAAAATTGGTACGCACACAACACAAGGATTCAAAACATACGAAGTAGCAGGGTTAAGCAACAATACATACCACATACATACCTACAACAACGTTGTTCACACAAAAGGAAAGCACAACATCAAATTCAAACAGTATCCATAAAGCTAAATGCAGAACTCACAACTTTCATTTCAAAACCATGATTAGAGAATCATGCACACCAGTAAAGAAAAATCATGTCACAGTAGGGGCATATGCAACCAACTCCATGAAAAAGAGACATTTTGAAAATTAATAGACACAAGAGCTCGCAGGCACGGTTGTAGAATATCAACAAAGCAGAACTCACACAGAAATCTACAGTATACATACAAAAGAATCACAGTAGCATACATACAAGCAGACACACCTCGTAAACAACAGTAACATAATTTGACATAAATTGAAAGAACAGAATAGCAGGATGTTTTTTCTCACCTTAATAGGAGACTATCAGGTGGTTCTCATTTGTCCGTTAGAGTTAATCGTCTTCTTGATTCCTTCCTCCCTCCAAAACTTTAGTGGCTCCAAAAGTTTGTTGTTATATTCATTCAACCGAACCTGAAAATGCCATTTGGATAATCAGAATTAATCTTGATGTGTTAGTCGAAAGGAATTTGGAGATTGCCAATAGATTGCAAGCACAATTGAAAGTCATTATAAGAACCTCACCTGACTTATGAAAACTGCTACACCTCAGAAGAACCCTGGTAGCTTTCCCAATCCTCACGACATCACTACCAGTTGGAAGTATGTGAGATGGTACATAAGCCACGTTAAAGTCAGATAGCGGCAAATGTTTGTGGTGCAAGCTTATTTCTTTTCTGGGCTGTTGATCCTTCCCCGGCCCAAGACAGATTGTTATCCATACCTGCAAAACACATTTCCGAATTAGTAAACCCTCAGAGGAATATACCCGTGATTCGAAAAGATCCTATCAAGCATTGGACCTGGACAATATTAAACAATTGATACACAAAATCAAAAATTGGGATTTCAATTAACACGCATATTATTACAATCGACGAAAGGAGAAAGTTTTCAAATTTGATTAACCCCAAATTGGAAAATCCAATCAGTGTTCAATACAACCATCAATTCCATCAAGGCACCCTTTTTCAATCTGAAGCCTGTATAAGAGGAGAAGGAATTCGAAGCGAAGGACCCTAGAAGAAAAACTGAAACTTCGGAGCAAGAGAAACTTATCTTCTCAGTTCGTCGGAGCCCTCACCAGCCACCATGAGCATAACCGACGACGCTTCCATCCCGTCACCTCGAGCACGATCCCACTGTCCCAAACTTCTGGTAAGCCAACGATTCACACCGAGATTATTGATTCTTTGATAGTTTTTTTGTTTGTTTCAGGTGAAGAGATGAAGGAAACGAAAGAGACGGTGAAGGAGGAGGAAACCGATCGCGATTTGGGAAGGAGATATTGAGAACATTGGTCGATCGAGAGATTTGGGGGGAAAGGGATTTAGGGTTCCGTTCTTTCTTTCCTCGTTATTTTGTTATCTTGTTCGTAATGTAATCCACATCACCTACACACACACCACGCGTAAATCACCCTTAACCATCCCTTAATCACCACTAATTATTTTAGATCCCCTAATCCACCGGTTAATTGTTTTTATCAATACTAACCAACAATTTTAATTAACATTCACTAATTAACCACCTCTTTTTTAAAAAACAATTAATAATCTTATATTTAGTTTTATTTTCTAAATTATTTAATCAATTAGTATTAAAATTCACCATATTTAGTATTTGTTTATTTAATCTTTTCTTTTTAATAATCAATTCCTTTGTTTAATTTAATTATAGTTTCTTAGGTCTAAGTATTTATTTTATAAATTGGTCATTCCACTTTTCTATTTAATTAATACAATTAACTTTTTATTTTAATAAAGAAAACTTTTTAATAAATTGCATTCTATTTAGCCATCAACTTTTAATTTTGAATGAATTTTTATGTGTGCTTTAACTTTGTAAAGTTTCCCCAAGTGGTGAAGCTTGTTAGTTCTCATCCAATTGCCTTGTTATTCCCTTATTCCAAAGGAAAGTCTCTCTATTGACTTCATAGTCATAGATAGCTCATTACCCCTTCCTTTGACTTGGTTAAGTCATTAAGTCCTTTAACTTATTTAAGTTAGAACCTATATCCATTAGAATTTTATTTAAGTATAAAAGACCTACCCCTTGTTATGAGTATCCTTCAAATAAAACTTTAAGATAGAGTTTGTTAACTCTATGTAAGGATCATTGTCATGATTACTTACTCCCCTCTTGGCTTTTGTCAAAGTCAATCCCCTTGAGTGTTAAACTTATATCTAGAGAGTTTTGTTAAACTCTATACAAACATTGTTATGTTTGTTCCCTCCTTGGAGTATTGACAATAGTCAAGTACTCATCAGCCTTATAAGGAGAACTACGGTTGCTCTGATTCTATCCTAGTAAGGATACGTAGGCATAAGATGCGATATCTTTGCGAGAAAACTTAGAAATATCCTTAGGTCTTTACCTCAACCTTTACCCTAACCCTAATCTCAATGCCTCTAGCAAACAACTTAGATAACTTAGCACACACACACACACAAAATGTTCTTGTAGAGTATTACAGAGTCTAGGGTGTGAAATACCTACCCTAGGCATAACCGACCCCTGATCCCTGAATCTTTAGCATTGTTGTTACATCGTGCAAAAGTTTTTTCTTTCTTTAACCTTTCCTTTGGATAAATCAAAGCTCGATGCTAAACTTCAACGGATTAAGATTCAAGTTAATCAATAACTTGACATCCTATTCTCATCGCAACAAAAATGGCGACTTCACTGGGGAAATGATAATTGTTTGAGGGTTTAGCCCACTTTGTGTGTTTGTATATTATATCTTTGTATGTTTGCCTATACCTGTATATTTGTGAATATATAACTATATTGTTTTCATTGGATCATTTGGGTGGTATCTTGAGTGGTGAGATAAGTCCTAAGCCGGACTTGAGTGTACGTATGATAAGATGTGATATGATCAATAGTTGGTTGTTGGGAATAGTCCTAACATGTTTGACATATGATGTATCCATGCTCAGTTGAGACCTCCTTAAGATGATAGATGGTGTATGAGTAGTCATGCATTTCATTAGTTGTTTCAACCTGAGAGTCCATGAAACTGAGGACCTTTAGCCACCCACTTACCTCACTTGGCCTTTTTAGGACATAGCGTGGAGACTATGAGGGAGTAGTCCCGAAATAGTTATTACGCAATGCTACACTCAGACGAGTCTATCCCGAGAATATTTTTTATCTACATGAGTAGTCATGTTGGTTTATAATATCTGAGGGATTTATCTATGACTCTGGGAACTCTTGATAGAACCCGTTCTACAGGTACAATGGAAACCTTAGTACATGTTCTTTGGGAGGGTATACCTTGGCTTCATGTTTGTAAACCTGAACCTAGGACCTTTGCTTGTCAGCATTTGCATTTGTGCATTATTTGTGAATGCTTGTGTAATTGCTATGTGTGCATCATATCATCATATCATCATAGTATATCATTTTGTTGCACTGGTTTTGTAAAACTCAGTCATTTTCTTTTTGCAAAACCCTAATTATCATGGATTTTTGGAAAAGAAACACTAAGAAATATAACTTCAAGAAATGTGATACAACGGAGTTGAGAAAGCTAGGAACAATGGTATCCGAAGACTTTGGGAAAACTTCTGAGTATTGTGAAGACTAGAATGGAAGAAGGGGATCTCAGCACCTTGGTTCAGTTCTATGATCCGTTGTACCACTGTTTCACCTTCCCAGATTACCAGCTGATGCCAACATTAGAAGAATATTCTTACTTCATTGGAATTCCTGTGAAGGATAAGAAATCTTTCAGTGGCTTGGAGAAGCTACCCTCGCCGAAGAAGATTGCTGACAAACTCTATCTAGAAGTATCTGAGGTCAAAGCCAATCATACTTCAAAGAGTGGAGTCAAAGGTTTTCATTATGCTTAACTATTGGGAAAATTTACTTACCTTGCCAAGAAAGGTAGTATGGACGCATTCGAAGCAGTTTTGGCTATACTAATATATGGTTCGGTGTTGTTCCCAGGGGTAGAAGAATTCTTCAATTCGACTGCCATCACCATATTCTTGAATGGTAACCTGATGCCCAGTTTGTTAGGTGACGCTTATCACTCCATTCATCATAGGACTCTTCAAGGAAGAGGAACTATTAGTTGTTATGCACCTTTTTTATACAGATGGTTTGTAATCACCTACCAAGGACGGATGCTTTCAAATAAAATCCTAATGGTTGGAGATGGTCTCAAAGGATTATGTCTCTAACTCAAGCAGATATTCATTGGTACGATCCCGCCTATAACCGAGTCTACATTGATGGTTGTGGTTCTTTTCCGAATATACCACTTGTGGGAGTACAAGGGGGGATCAACTACAATTCTGCTTTGGCTAGACGTCAATTCGAATTCCCGATGAAGGATAAGCCTAACAACATCATTTTATCTGGTTTCTTCTACCTTAGCACCGAAGTAGAGGGAATTTTAAGAAACAGTACGATTGATGCTTGAAAGAACATCGGGAGAAAAACCAAAGCTGACCTTGGGAAGAGGAACTGTGTAGCCTTTGAGCCATTCACTCAGTGGGTCTAATACAGAGCTCGTGATCTCAAGATGCCTTACCTTCTTGAGAAGAATACACAGATTTTCATCGCGTCATCTTCTTCCATTTCTATTGAAAATATGGAGGAGTACCAAGAGATTCTTGAAAGGACCAAGTTTGAAAGGAACACTTGGGAAGGCAAGTACCATAATTTTTATGCTGAGACGACGAAATTGAAGAGAGAGCTACAAGATAAAGATGAGTTGATTGGGTGGCTCGAAAGATGTCTGACTGACGGAGATGTGATGAAAGAGAATTTATTTTTCTCTAGCGTCAAACCTACGTAGAGTACTCATGAGTATTCGAATATCCCACCATCTTCTGGTGCTTGGAAGGGAATAATAGACAAGTTGGTGATGTAGAATACCATGCTGAAGAGACTGAAGAGGACACGCGGATAGGGTTCTTGTCATACTTCCTAACTATAGGGCCTAGTATTCTCCTTTGGTGTAGCCTCATGTTTCTTGTTTTATATTTCAAAAGTTATAACTTTCCCCAACATATATGAAACGAGGGTTTTGCTTTAATTGTCTTCTGAGTTTTGTAAAACCAGTTGCATCTAGCATCTTTGCATTTCATTTTGCATTTTGCTAACCATTCAAGGAATTCAAAAATCTTGTTTTTTTGCAGACATAGTGATGGATCAAAGAAACATGATTACATTCCCAAGCCTGAGGTTGGACAGCCTAAGGATCTTAAAGAGCCTAGTAAGGAATCCTGCTGGTTTTATAGCCAAGTATGGAGACTTGTTATCTTTGCTAGATAAATAAGTAAATGAGGAGATGATGCAAGCCCTCGTGAAGTTCTACGACCCACTGTACAACTGCTTCACATTCCTAGACTTTCAGTTACTGCCAACCTTGAAAGAATACTCCGAGCATCTAAAAATTCCTATCTTTCATAGCTAACTATGGGAGGGAGAGAAAACCTAACAGAAGGAATGTTATTGAAGCTCTTCACCTAGAGCCCACTGACCTTCCAACCCAGTTAGATAATAGGGGTAAATTTACCGGAATGGAGAAGAGACCATTCATGGAGAAGGCTGAGTTCTATTATGATCATGGAGATTTGGGAATCTTTGAAGCTATACTAGCTTTCTTGATTTACGGCTTATACTTGTTTCCCAGCAAACCAGAGTTCATCAGTTTGGAGGCCACCAAGCTATTTCTTGTCAGAAATCCAGCTCCCACTCTCTTGGCTTATACCTATTACACCATCTATCGGTGGAAGGTGCACAACCTCAGACAATTCTCCTGCTGCACAACACTCCTAAGTAAGTGGTTTATTTCACACTTGCCTAGGACATTCCCTCTATGGAACTTGGAAGACAGTGATGCGTGGATTGGAAAACTAGTTTCACTCTATCACTATGACATCAGTTGGAATGACCTGGATCACAGAGGAGTAGCCATGATACATAGCTGTGGGGAGTTCCCAAATATATCTCTAATTGACACCAGAGGGTATATCAACTATAACCCTATCTTAGCTCACCGTCAACTAGGATGCCATACTGAGAAAGAATCGGATCCATCCCAGCTAGAAACTTGCTTCTGTGAAAGGGATGCTGACCCAGATTTTGAAGCACGAATTATCTTTGCTTGGCGTCACCCTAACCTACAAGGAATGACCGCTGTAGAAAATCCAAGCTGTCTCGTTTCAAAGGAATATCTGTTTTGATCAAAAGTGATAGCATTGAAGATGTTCTATACTCAATCCTACGATATTACTCTGGAGCCAGAGAAACTCTTGTCTAGAGGAGAATTCAAGTTTGCTTTGGTAAAATCCGAACGGGAGAATGCTGAACTTTGGGAGTTACTTCGTCAGAGCCAGAGGAAGACAAGGCTGCAGGAGAGAGAAGAGTCATCTTGTTAAACGATCCTTAGTTATTAATTTCCTTTTGTTGAACCCCGGGCTTATGGGAATATGTGATCTTTAATTTTGTAAAATGTTTGTAAAAGTTTCATTTGTTAATGAAAACTTTATGTTGTAAAACTCTCTTTACTAATGAAAATTTTGTTAAGTTTCCATCACGTTATTACATGTTGATCCATTAATTTTGTTTGTAAACAAACTTTTTTCTTTTTCCTTGAATGTGTGGTATGCATTTGCATTGCATCTTGAATTTCATTTTGCATTGCATTTCATCGGTCATCCGGCTCATCCTGTGTTTCTGTTGCTGTCAGAATCACGCTGAATACCCATCAGTACAACACAAGAGCCAACGCTCAGAAGAGAATGGCAGATCAAGACTTAAGAATTGATCAGATCAACAACGATGTCGAAGGGCTATGTGGTAAAGTTAGCCAAATCATGAAAGTCCTTCAGGTAATCAAGGCAAAGATGGATACACAACCTACAATAGTGTCTGAAATCAACACAATGACAACAAATCCTCCTCCATTAGTAACTTTAGCAACGGAACATCCTTTTGGCATTGCCAAAGATTTCATGCCTTCGTACAGTGATGCTCAAAAATTCAATCATCAACCATATTCTAATCCACAGAGTGTTCCATTAGTGACGGATTTCCAAAATCCAATTTACACTCAGGTCGGTGCTCAGGCACAGGTCCAACCAGTCTTCAACAATCATCAACCGATATTCGATGTACCTGACGGGTCTGAGACTGAAGATGAGAAACATGCAAAACTACGGGTTGAAATGGACATAATGGCCAGAAGAATGAGGGCCATAGAAGGACACAATGACTTTGGGTCTTATGCCAAGGACATATGTTTAGTTTCGGGCTTGGTATTTCCTCCCAAATTCGTAATGCCTACGTTTGAAAAGTATGAAGGGGCAACCTGCCTAAAAGTTCACTGCTCATGTACTGTCGATGTATGGCCCCGCATATTGAGAATGAAAAATTACGTATACATTGCTTTGAAGACAGTCTCAAAGGTGCCTCTGCTAAGTGGTACTTAAGTCTGGATCAGTCTAAAATCCACTGCTTCCAAGATTTGTCTAATGTGTTCATTCAATACTACAAATACAACATGGATTTAGTGCCAGACCATCGTCAGCTGCTTAACATGACTCATAAGAGCTCAGAATCCTTTAAAGAATATGCATAGAGATGGCACGGGACCGTCGCCCAGGTGGAACCTCCCATAATGGAAAAAGAGTTGGCCGATTGGTTCGTGGGTACCGTCATACCCGAATTCTATGATATAATGATTAGCAGTATCACGACCAACTTCTCTGATATTGTGGTCGTCGGTGTAAAGGTAGAAGCTGGTTTGAAAAATGGAAAAGTGACGAGTTCGGCTAGCATTAGCGCAATGAAAAAGCCACCGTGCGACTTCCACAAGAAGAAGGAAGGATAGACTAGTGCTATAATGTACGACGAGAGGGTTCAGAACAGAAGAAACCGCCCGTAAAGTCAATGGTTACCTCGTCTACAACCTCAGCGAAATTATCAACAACAACAATATGTGGCTGCCGTCATGCCGGTGCTTCAACCCTGGCCAAGCCCACAAAAGTTTCAGCAACAGGCGCCCAACGCCTATCAACAAAGTTACAATCAGCAAGCGCGACAACAACAAAGAGTACCGGCTCCAAGGCCTGCTTTCCAGAACAGAAGACCAGAGATTCAGCCTATCCCCATGAGTTACACTGATTTGTACCCACTAATGGTGCAGCAAGGCCTAATTCAGATCAGGAAGTTGGGTCCCCCCTCCAACTCCATTACCATATTACTAGAACTCGAACGCATTATGTACATTCTATGAAAGTGCAGCGGGATACGACCTCGAAGGTTGCATAGCACTCCAACACATTGTGCGAGAATTGATTGAAAAGAAGATCCTCTCATTTGAGGACAACCAGCCTAACGTGGAAAATCTTCCTTTGCCGAATCACAGTGGTGTCCATGCTGTAGAAGAAGATTCTGACGTAAGATTAATTTCCAAAGTGTTTGAAGTCAAAACTCCATTGGTTGAGTTGCATAAAAAATTGATGAAGATGGGTCTGATTAAAGGCTCCCATGAAAGCTGTAGCGATTGTCATCGTAATCTGCAGGGTTGTAACCTAGTACAAAGGGATATTTAGTCAATGGTTGATGGAGGTTTGCTACAAATATGTGGGAAGAAGGAAAAAGAAGATGTCTCGGTGGTTGAATCAATATTCAATTACCCAAGAAATCTGAAAAGAGGCCAGTATTCAATACTGTGAGTAGCAAGTCTGCTTCTTCCGCCGCTGTTAGGCCTGTGTTCCACAATAACTTTGCACCAACTGTGGACCAGTCAAAACCAAGGTTTGATCCAAGAAGGGGATCGGGCCCTAATCCAAAAGTTGTGTCTTGGAAATACGATTGCTCCTGGTACAACGTGAAAGCCAGAAGAAAGTAGGAGAACATGACAAACATTACCGGGGCAAGCAAAATGACCCGCAGTGGTCGTGTATATCAAACCAGGGCAAATTTCACTGTTTCTCAGGCAGCTGTCGTTGTTCCCAAAGCAACCACTACCACTCCTAAGGAAAGTGTTCCTAAGGAAGTCATCTCCAAAGAGCTCATTATTGAAAAAACAAAAGGGAAAGAAATCCCAAAGGAGGGTGGGGAAAAATTTCTGAGAATAATTCGTCGAAGCGATTATCGGGTAGTGGACCAACTCAACCAGACACCATCCAAAATCTCGATTATGTCGTTATTGCTAAGCTCTCCAGCTCACCAACAAGCTTTGTTGAAGATACTAACACAAGCCCATGTAACGAAAAACATCACTGTGGGGCAATTTGACTCTGTCGTTGCCAACATCACAGCTTGCAGTACACTGAGCTTCGAAAACAGTGACTTGACCATTGAAGTTCACAAGCACAACCGTGCCTTGCACGTGTCTGTTAAGTGTGAAGAGGATACACTCGCCAGAGTACTCGTTGACACTGGGTCAGCCCTTAATGTAATGTCCAAAAGAACATTAGCCAAGTTGGCATACAAAGGAGCTGAGATGAGAGCCACATCTTTGATTGTAAAGGCTTTCGATGGATCGAGGAAAACCGTAATTGGAGAGGTTGATTTGCCAATGATGGTGGGACCCCAAGTCTTTGAAATCACCTTCTAGGTAATGGATATAAACCTGTTACATCAAAAGATGTTGGGAAGGTCGTGGATACATGCAGCGGGCGCTGTCACATCCACGTTACATCAAAAGATGAAGTTTATTACTGAGGATCAGTTGGTCATATAGTGCACAGTGAAGAGGAACTGATGGTGAGCAATCTATCCTTCTTACGATACATTGAAGTTGATGAAGATGCATTAGAAATGGCTTTTCAAGCATTAGAGATTGCACATGCTGTGTTGATTGAGGACGCTCTTGTTACACGTGGTCCATCTTTCGTCTCTGCCTAAAGTATTAAAAATGCCATGAAGGAAGGACTTCCGCAAGGTTGGGGAGACGTAATCGAAGTCAACGCTCGAGCAAAAAACGATCGACAATGGTTGGGTTACAAACACCCTCTAGACAAAGAATCAGAAGCCAACGGCAAGCGCCTGAAGACCCTGAAGGAGATCTTCGTAAGTGGTGGTGTTCAAGTAAACATTGTCGAAGAAGACGATGAAGTGAGCTGCATTAACGACCTAGTATTCAGAGATGAAGCCATTATGTGCAATTGGGAGGCTGTTAAAGTTCCCATCATGTTACCGCTCTTCGAGTAATTTGTTTGTTTTGCTTGTTAGCATTTCTCTGTTTTAAATCCATGGTCATGCCCGGGGCCATTGGATCATTTTGTATGGGCCACACTTTTGCAATTAAAAAAATCAATCAATGAATGAGTGTTTTTTTAAACCTCAATTTTGTTATTCATTTTTTTTATTATTTTTCACTTTTTTGTAAAAAAGGAAAAATTGCAATCTTTTTTTGAAAACCAAAAAAGAATTCATCATATGCATCTCTTTGTGTGTGTTTGCTCATTTTAAGCCTGTTAACACATGCAGAGAACCTCCATCACCCACTAAATCCAATGATCATCCAATAACTTCTGATTTTAGTTCACTGGTATTCCAAGTTGAAGACGATAGTGATGAGGATTCTAAAATCCCTGAAGAATTGGTGAAAATGCCCGAGTACGAGGATGCTTATCTTCAACCCTACAAAGAATAGATCGACATTATCAACTTGGGCTCTGAAGAAGTGAAAAGAGAGGTCAAGATTGGGGCATCACTTGGGGCAGAGGTTAAAGACATATTAGTATTGCTTCTCAAAGAGTATACAAATGTGTTCGCTTGGTCCCACCAAGATATTCCTGGGTTGGATATCAACGTCGTAATGCACAAGCTCTCTCTTAAACCTAAGTGTCCTTCGGTTAAGAAGAAACTTCAAAGGTCCAGACTCGACATGGCTCTCAAGATCAGAAATGAGGTCAAAAAGCAGATAGATACAAGTTCTTAGTAGTTTCAAAATAGCCAGAATGGTTGGCCAACATTGTGCCAGTGCCAAACAAAGATGACAAAGTTAGAATGTACGTAGACTACAGGGATCTAAACAAAGGTAGTCCGAAGGACGATTTCCCTATGCCGCATATCGATACCTTGGTGGATAATACAACCAACTTTGTAGTATTTTCATTCATGGATGGATTCTCCGGCTATAACCAGATAAAATGGACCCATTTGATATGGAAAATACAACCTTCATCATACCCTGAGGCACATATTTTTATAAGGTTATGTCTTTTAGTTTGAAAAATGTTGGGGTCATATATCCGCGAGCCATGGTAGCATTATTTCATGACATGATGCACCAAGAAACTGAGGTTTATGTCGATGATATGATTGCCAAGTCTCAGAGAGAAGAAGGTCACCTTGATCATTTGTTGAAGTTATTCAAAAGACTTAGGAAGTATCAACTGAGACTAAATTCTGCCAAATGTACCTTTGGAGTCAGATTTGGAAAATTACTCGGCTTCATTATTAGTCAACATGGAATCAAAGTAGATCCCGACAAGGTACGAGCCATCCAGGAAATGCCTGTGCCATAAACGGAGAAACATGTCAAAGGTTTCCTTGGTAGACTAAACTACATCTCTAGGTTCATCCCCAACTTGACTCCTACTTGTACACTAATCTTTAAGTTGTTACAAAAGGATCAAGCAGTTGTGTCGAACAAAAATTGTCAGTCGACATTTGAAAAGATCAAAGGATACCTCCAAGAGCCCCTAATATTGATCCCTCTTGTACCTTGAAGGCCTCTCTTCATGTACAAGACTATGGTCGAAGAATCAATGGGTTGTGTCTTGGGCCAAACAGATGAATCAGGGAAGAAAGAGCATGCAATCTACTACTTGAGCAAGAAGTTCACCGATTGTAAAAGTTGTTACTCTCCATTGGAAAAAGCTTGTTGTACGCTGGCTTGGGCGGCCAAACGTCTGAGATAGTACATGATTTGTTACACTACTCTGTTAATATCCAAAATGGATCCAATAAAGTACATATTCGAGAAGCCTGCTCAGACGGGAAGACTTGTAAGATGGAAGATGCTTTTGTCAAAGTATGACATTCAATATGTTGCACAGAAGCCGATAAAAGGAAGCGTCTTGTCAGACTACCTTGCTGACCAACCTGTTGAAGATTATCACCCGCTCAAATTCGACTTCCCCGACGAAGATGTCATGTTTCTTTACCAAGCTAAAGAAGAATCCGGTCCTGAGGAGGGTCCTGAACCTGGTTCCTGTTGGAAAATGATGTTTGATGGTGCATCCAACAAAAGAGGTCATGGTGTTGGTGCTATTCTAGAAAATCCTACTGGTGGTTACACTGTTGTCACTGCAAGATTATGCTTCAATTGCACGAACAACATAGCTGAGTACGAAGCCTGCATCTTAGGTCTTGAAGCCTCCATCGACCTTCACATTAAGATTTTGGAAGTAATTTGCGACTTTGCCTTGGTGATTTATCAGCTCAAAGGCAAATGGGAGACCCGAGACGAAAAAACTAGTTCCTTACAGAGACTACATTTTGGAGATGATCGAGTATTTTGACGAGATCACTTTCAGACACGTAACGAGGTCTAAAAATCATATTGCTGATGCTTTAGCCACGCTAGCATCCATGTGGAAGGTTCAGTTTGTCAACGATTCTCCCTTGATTAGCATTGAAAGAAAGATTGCGCCAGCATACATCATGATGGCTGAAGAAGAGTCTGATGGAAAACCATGTTTCTATGACATCAAAAATTACCTTCAAAATCAATAGTATCCAGTCGGTTCCTCTAAGATTGATAAGAGAGTTTTGCGACGATTGTCATCCAAGTTTTTCATTAGCAATAATGTTTTGTATAAAAGAAGTCACGACATGGTCTTACTCAGATGTGTTAACAAAAAAGAAGCAGACATTCATGAAGGTGCCTTCGGTACTCATACAAGCGACCATGCCATGGAAAAGAAAATCTTGAGGGCTGGTTATTACTGGTTGACTTTGGAGACTGACTGCATCCTATTCGCCCGAAAATGTCATAAATGTCAGATTTACGCAGACAAGGTGCACGTGCCACCACATCCTCTGAACGTGTTGACATCGCCTTGGTCATTCTCAATATGGGGCATTGATATGATCGGAGCGATTAAGGCCAAAGCATATAAAGGTCGTCGATTCATCCTCATCGCTATCGACTATTTCATCAAATGAGTAGAAGATGCATCCTATGCAAATGTAACAAAGCATGTGGTTGCCTGGTTCATAAAAAAAGGAGATTATCTGTCGTTACGGAATCCCTGACCAGATCATTACAGATAATGGGACAAATCTGAACAACAAAATAATGAAGGAGCTATGTGACAATTTCAAGATTAAACATCACAACTCTTCTCCTTATCGGCCTAAGATGAACAACGTTGTTGAAGCTGCAAATAAAAACATTAAAAAGATTGTGCAGAAAATGGTTGTAACCTATCAAGATTGGCATGAAATGCTACCGTTTGCTTTGCACGGATATAAAACATCTGTTTGCACGTCAATAGGGGCAACCCCTTTCTCCCTGGTCTACAGGATGGATGCAGTATTACCTATTGAGGTTGAGATACCTTCGTTAAGGGTCTTAATGAAAGCCAAGCTCGAAGAAGCTGAATGGGTGAAAGAAAGGTTTGATACTCTGAATCTTATTGACGAAAAGAGGATGACGACAATGGGCCACAATCGGCTCTACCAAAAGAGAATGAAGATAGTCTTCGAAAAAAGAGTCAAATCAAAGAATATAGAGAGTGTGAGCTGGTACGCAAAACGATTTTACCAGTACATTGAGACATGCGCGGAAAGTGGATGCCAAACTATGACAACCCATTCATTGTGAAGACGGTCTTTTCTGGAGGATCTTTGATCCTTGCAACAATGGATGGTGAACAACTCCTTCATCCCGTGAACTCAGATGCAGTGAAAAAATATTATGCCTAAAAACCCCGCTAAGTTGAAAACCTGAAAAGACAACTTAGGCAAAAAGGGGGCATCCTGGTGGATCATAACCTTTGAAGGAGATCCAAAAAACAATTAGGGATAAGATAAAAGAAAAGAAAGCTCGTTAAGTTGGAAACCTGGAAAGGCGGCTTAGACAAAAATGAGCAACAAAGGCATTTCACTGCATCAAGAGTTGTCACTACTGCAGAAGATCGTTAAAAAGAGTCACCTTCCACTACTCTCATCAGAGGCAGCATCTCAGATCGACTCATAGTTAGTTAGGACTGGATGATCGTTGGATTTTTGTAAACCTTTACTTATATTTCCAATTTTCCAAAATTGTAGTTATTCCATGGGTCTTTGCCTTTTGCAAGTTTCCATCTTTGAATAAAATCAAATTTGGACCAATCTTTATTTATACTCTGTTATGCTCTGTCTTTTTTGTTATGCAAAACATCACTTATTCGTTAATAATTATTTTTTTGAAAGCAACAGTTTTTGAAACAAAATTTATCTAAAGAAAGTTAATTAACAAGCAAGACGTAACTTCGATTGCGACATGACGGTGTAAATTTAGACTCCTCTCATGAGGACAGAACGATTGAAACCTTGATACCAGTATTTCAGCAAAATGAGATTCTATATATTTTCTTTCCCCACGCCGTTGCGCTACGAAGTGTTGATATCTCAAAATAGTTATTTTGTCAGCTGTATTGAAGTTGTGACCTCTCTCCAGAAAGTTTGCAGGAACAATGATCGTTTCCTTCCCAGAGGATTAGGACCATTCTCCAACGTTGGTATTTAGTGTGATTCTTTCATTTCCCCTGTGATAGATCGTTATCTATCTTTCGTTGCTTTCCCCCGCGGGTCATTCGACATTGCATCTGCATCATACTTTTAGCATATGCATTTGTCAGCATACCTCTCATTTTGGTATGTTCTGGCTGTAGCCTTTGTGATCCAGTTTGACGGTTTTCTTTGTCAAGAATCTGTCGGGTGTTCCTTCCCCAATGGTTATTGGATACCATCTTGAGATCCCTTGGTTGTTACCAAACTCCTTTGCTCCAGACCTGCTGTCGCGGGCTTACCCTTTGGTTGTTACCTTAACTTTGTCAAGTTATCTGGCTTAGTTATTATGGTGATAAATACTTGTATCCCTGGAAAGCCCAGTAGTTACTGGCATCATTTAAAATCCAATAGTTATTGGTATCACTGTTTGGTTGTCACCATATCCTCTCGAAAGGCTAGTCGTTACTAGCAATCCTGTGAAGTCCAATAATGTTTTGACTGGTATTGTTTAAAGTCCAATTGATATTGGCATCTCCATTTGGTAGTATCCCCATTTGAAGCCCAATAATGTTTTGGCTGGCGTTTTGCGTGAGAGCCCAATTGTTATTGGCATTGTTGATTTCATCGTTACCATTTGAAGCCCAGTAATGTTTTAACTGGCGTTCTGTGCAACAATCTAATTTTTACTGGTGTTGTGGATTAGGGTTGTCATCTTATCCCCAGTAAGTCTAGTAATGTTTTGACTAGGATTGTTTAAAGTCCAATTGTTATTGGCATCTCGGTTTTCGTTCGTTACCATATCCTCTTAAAAGACCAATGGTTATTGGCATCGATCGTCTCAAGATGGCTGGTTATTACCAATATCCCTGGTGAATCTCAGGACTTTTGGTTGTCACCAGCACTCCTGGTGAATCTTAGGATATTTTGTTTACTTACACCTCCAGTTGTTTCCTGAAGATCCCGTTCGGACTGTTCACTATAGGGAAATTCGCTGTTTGTGATTTAATCCCCAGGGAAAGTTTTATTTCTCTCTGGATCCCCCAAGAAGTCTAGTTGTTACCAGCTCCCTGTTATTTTTGCTTGTCTGGTCGTCACCAAATTCTCCTATGAAGTCTAGTTGTGACTAGCAATAGGTCGGTCATTGACCCCTATCTGATACTACTAATTGGTGGTTACCAAACTTTAGTCGTTACTAATGTTGCAGCTTATCCTTAAGATCTGGTATTCACCCGAATCTATCCCCCAGTCAATGTCCCATTTGTTAACTAAATATGCTGAGATCCAGTAGTTACTAACATTGCTTAAAATCTAATTGTTATTGGTATTGCCTTTTTGGTCGTCACCAATCCTCAAGAAAGTCTAGTGATTACTAGTATTGTTTAAAGTCTAATTGTAATTGGCAATTTTCATCCAACTCTATTCTGTTCTTTAATTGTTGGTCGTTACCAACATATCCCCTTGAAGTCTAGTCGTTACTAGCATTCCTCAGGAAGTCCATTAGTCATTGGTATTATTTAAAGCCCAATTGTTATTGTCATTGCTGATTTGGTTGTCACCATATTTATTGAAAAGACCAGTAATGTTTCAACTGGCATCGTTTAGAGTCTGATTGTTGTTAGTACCTAGGTTTTGGTTGTTACCATATCCTTTGAAAACCCAATGGTTATTGGCAATTTTTTTCTAAACTTGAACTTAGGATGGTTGGTTGTTACCAACATCCCCAGTGAATACATAGATATCCCTAGTGAATCCCTAGATATCCCCAGTAGGTCTTGGAAGTCTAGTAGTCACTAGCATCCTAGGTGGGCCTGGTCTTGTTTCTAGTCTTTTCTTGAAGATCCCGTTTGAACTCTTCATTTCAAGGAGGATCCCCATTAGTTTGTTCCCCAATAGGGACCGTGTCTCTTATCTTTTGATCCCTAGTTGGAGTCCGAGTCAGTTGACTTTTATTCCCCTGTGTGGTTTCCAAACCTTGTTCCCTTGATGCATCTTCCGGCTAGATTTGCATTTCCCCAGTGGAGATTTGGCTTCCCTGGGGGAGTTTTTGTCCCCTGTTCCTTATATGGAGGATCCCTGTAAAGTACCATCCTTAGTCATGTCTGAACTATTAGTTAGTTTACTTTGGATCTCTCCCTAGTGTGTCTGTGTTCCTAGTGAGTAGTTACTCGTTGTTTTGTTCTTCTTTTCCTTTTGCTTGTGTGTCAGCATTTTCTTGCACTCAAGCATCATAAAGCATCATTATTAGAACCCATTGCATGATCAACATTTGTCCTTTTGCATACCATCGCATCTAAGGGACAAAATGTTTGGTTTGCTATATTTAAATACCTTTCACCATGATTCTATGGAGATCGTCATCTCTCATTGCCATCTAGTGAAGATATTTAAATAGGGGCAAATGTCATACCCCTAAATTTGATCCCTAGATTCCGTTATCATTCTAGGTGCATCAAGAATGTGTTATCTAACCTTAACCTTTTTCAAGTTAATCTTTGTCAAGATGCAGATGAATTAGGGTTTCACACTGTCAAAATCAAGAATACTGTGGACTGATCAGTCAAAGTTTTTGATTAATCTTCTACATATCAAGTCTTCATATCATCAAGAGACTCATGTCTTTCCAAGAACAAGTGTTATTTGAGGTTGTCACCAAGAGAATAGGAGCAGTGCAGTGCAAAACCCTGATTAGAGTTTCTAGTGGAAAAAGTCAATTGAAGTTTGACTTTTGGTCTAAAGGGGTTTCCAAAGCTTGAATCATGGTTCATGGTACTCCTATGACTTATTAAATTCCCCTCAAGAATTTTGAAAGGCTCAAAGAACCCAGAACACTGAGGATCGACCCTGAAGATTTCAACTGTTTGGTTCGTCTATCTGGAAAGTCAACTCTTTGAATTTTAGGATTTTGACCCCAAATTGAAGCAAGCAAGAATTTCAACATAATTTTGTGTCTAACTAGTGAGTTTGGTGGAGATTTAATCAAGGATTGATGGATAACTTGCAAATCAAGAAACTAGGGTTCATGAAAAACCTTAATTTTAAGCCAACTTGGAATGATCATAACTTCCCAACCACACATCCAAATGGAGTGGGTCAAAGCTTGTTAGAAAGCTCTTGAGGAGCCCTAAAAAATTGTCCTATGGTATTGAGGTCCAAAAATGCATATATTTGGAGTTATAAGCTAATCAAGTTGTGAAGGATTTCCACACTTAGAAAATTCTCATGTTTCTTGACTTGTAAGTCAACTTTTTGCAATAAACTTCAAGAGGATGTTCGACATAGTTCCTTTTGAAATTTGAAATTCTGTAAAACATGAACGTTGTATAACATGTTTGGGTCTTTTTAAAAAGTACAAGAGCATTTTCTCAACCTTTGTGGTTAGGGAGAATCGAAGAAGGAAAGTTGGACATTTTTCATGTCACAAAACCAAGTTCAGCACTTGCATTTTGATGCATAAACCACTCAAACATCTTCTAATCACTTTCTTAACTCATTATTTTATGCTTAAGGACTTAATTGAGGAGATTACAATGCATTTCCACGAGAAACTTTTTGCAAGTTCTGTCACAACTCAGCTACTACCTCAGCTGCACTCTTCCTTTCACTTTAAGACCAATATTTTCAGGCTATAGATGATGATGAAACACATAGAAAGGTGGCTCATGCTCAGAAGAAAGATCTCAAGATGGATTTGCTCCTTTTGCCTCCAAAAAGGGTAAATTTGGCAATATGATGCAATCTTCCCATACCACTTGCTCTCTAACCTTGCCTATACAAAAGACACTCTCCTCACATCCAAACAACACCAGATTGAGCTAGAAACCAATCAAAATCTTTCCCATTCCTCATATTACAACCTTCTTGCAAGCATTGAACTTGTTCACTTGAAGCACAAAATTCTGCCTTTGCATAAACCCTTCCAAAACCTTTTCCAATCATCAAACACCTCCACCAAAACTTCAAAAAAATCACAAATGAAGTGTTGAAGCTGTTCAAACACTCACCTTCACCAAAAAACATCTAATTCAAAAAGTCAGCTGTCAATCCAAGATAGTTTGACTTTCTGCATCTTTAAAGCCACAACTCTGTCCACTTCCTTTTCAGCAAGGTTCCTAGTAGTGGCCAAGTACCTTCAATCATCTTTGAAGCCACAAATCATTGCATTATGATTATAATTCAAATACAAATAAGTTCTTACATGTAAACGATGTTTTAACAAATAATGAAAGATTACAAATGAAAATGCAGTAAAGAAGCTATTGATTGCTCTTGTTGGGAAGGCCTGACTTCATTTAGACTTATTGATTCTGAAGGTGTTTTGTAGTCTGGGTGCTCACTTGGGAAAAAAGACTTCAATTTATGTGCAGACCAGCTGATGTGAACGTAATAACCTTTGAAACAATCATATTTTTCACCTTGTGCTTCAGAGCTTTGCAGTTTTCAATTGAATGGCCAAGTGACCTTCAATGGTTCTTGCACACCTAGCATTCATGTCATAATATGAAGGAATAGGATTTGGGACAGGCTTGGCCTCTCTTAGTTGAATCAAAGAACCCTAAAGTAGATGAGCAAGCAGCTGACCATGAGGAATATGAATAGGATCAAAACTTCTCTCAGGACTTCTTGGTCTTTGTTGTCTCTTCTGAGAGTAGTTCTGTTGTTGATTCTGATTTGGGCACCTAATCTATCTAGAGGCTTTCCTATTCAGATTTGGCTAAGGAACTGACAAAGGTTGTTGGCATAGGGGCTCTGGAACCCAAGATCGTGGAATATGCCCCTGTCTTGAGGTGGATCCTAGAGAAAGGAAAAGAGCATCCATTTCTTTTGCAACACCTGGAGCGGGATCACCATGTATGTTCGTGCTAGTTGGCATGAACATGGTTGCCTTTGAATCAATGAGCTTCTGGACTTTGTACTTGAGTCTCGCATAATTCTTGAAATCATGATCGGGTGCTCTAGAATGGAAATCACACATAGCATTTACATTATAGCCCGAAGGAAGCTTTGTGTGAGGAGGTCCCAAAGTACAGAGCTTAATTAGCTAAAGCTTGAGCAAGTGTTAAAGCAATTAAGCATACGACATTGGGATCAAATCCAACGTCTTCATAGGCTTCCTTGACTTTTGTTCATATTTTCTGCTCCTAGGATTCTCTTGGAGAACAGGAAATGGCTGCTGATGAGAAAATTCTAGAACCCTAGGTTGCGGAGGAGATCCACGAGGTACTTCATGATATGGGAAAGATCCTAAAGGAAAGGCAACAATAACAACTTCCTTTGGCATCAGGCATATGATTGCCTTCTTTTCTCAACATTGTCCTTAAGATTTCCATGACTAGGCACACCTAATTTTTTAATTGTTGAAAATTTTCCCTTAGTAGCTTCTGACCGTGGGACAATGCCTGCATGTCTACTATAAGCTATCCCATTTCGCTTCTGACTTCCATCAACTCAGTCTGAACCTTCTCCATGATCTGCCTTTGGTTACCTCTTGTTAAATACCAGTGAAAACTTGAGTTTACAATCCTGTTGAGAAAACCAAATCGGGATCAGAAGACCAAACTCGAGAACCTGGTACACATGCTATGAATGTAAATACACGAATGTATGCAAATGCCATGTTTAATCATATCCAGGGTAATCTACACTTTGACTCTAGTTTTAAGCAAGAGAACACCAGGGATTATTCATAAAGAAAATCATCATATATCTGGAAAACAGGGATAAGAGTACAATGGATTCAAATACAAGATGGCCAAAGCTAGAGTACAAAGAAAATAATGGATCCGTAATAACAATCCTGATGGTGATCATATCAACATAAATATAACCCTAAGGCGCATCCTCCATCTCTACTAGAGAAAGCCCACCCCAGCCAAAGTGCTTCTTGCTCCAATATTGAATCTCTTTGAAGAGTTTTTTTTTGGTCTAATCATGCTTCAGTCATTGGATTAACTCTTGAATCAACATATATCTTCTGCCAATAATCCCCTCCAAATACCAGCAACATTGCTCCCAAGAATCATCACCCTCCATAGAAGGACCTTCACCTATGGGCTTCTTTACTTCAGCTTTAATCTTGATCTCTTCTATTTCAGCCAAAGCTTTATTCAACTGGAATTGACAACCCACCAACTGATGACCAATCCCATCCTTCTGGCGACCCTCTTCTCTGATCTCTCCTCCTTTGATCTCGAGCTGCTTCTTCAAGCATTCGACTTGAGCTTTATAATGATCTTCCACATTCTTGTGAGAAGTCAAAAGATCGTCCCATTGCTTGTTCAGCTTGGAAATATCTAAATAAGCCTTGTTTAAATCTTCCTTCTTTTGCTTGATGATGGTATTAGCACTCTTCAAGTCTGTACCGATTCTTTCTTTCTTCTGGCTCTCTGTTGCAATCGTCTTGTCCTTCTCGGCTAGTAACTCTGTCTTTAGCTTAAGTTCATATGCTATCTCTCCCTTGGCATGAGTAATTGTGTAGACTTGTCTCTTCTACTCTTCATTCTCCTTACGGAGCTCTTCATTAGCAACTTTGAGCTTGTTGTACTTCTCCAAGGATACATAAGTAGGTTGGTCAGGAACTAAGGGAGCCTCCACAGAAAAAGGCAGGTAGACAGTTTCAACTTTTTTCTTTATCCACTCCACATAAGAAGCATAATTGACATAATCACTCTTCCCCAGAAATGTCTTCCCTTTCCGATGAATCTTATGCCGAGCACTCACAGCCCTTCCCATCAGCTCAGGATTATCATATGCATGATAGAATAGAGATTTTTTCACTTCTTTATCTATTAGAGGAAATTTCAAGGCATACCCCAATTGTCTTCTAAAAAATAGAGAGGGATTATAATTGATACCACCTTTCACCCCTATGAGAGGAACATTGGGAAAATCTCCACAGTTATAGATCATCTCAGTGCCAAGAAATCCTCTATTGAACCAAATGATATCCTTAGCGGTCAAGCCCATCAGCCTCTTGGACCACTTCAAAGAATCCTTGGTATCTACAAACACACCAACATGAGGAAGGTGACTCATAAACCATTTTCAAAGCAGTAGGGCGCAATAAAGAATAAGCCCACCTCTTTTATTTTCATTCTTAGAATGCACATAATGGTAGAAATCATTCAGGAGAGTAGGCACAAGGTTGTTCATCATGAAGATGCAAATAGCGTTCATGTCCACAAAATCTGCTACAGTGGGAAACAAGACTATCCATAGACACAAAGGGAGAGAATTGCATTGAAAGTATTCCAACTACAAGCACCATCATACACTTTGGCCTCACCCACCAAGAAGCTCAAATGAAAACCAAATAGGCCCCCGTTAACCTTAAGGTTGGCTTCCACCACCAATTTGCTCAAATAAAGAGCAGCAGCAATATCCTGAGGCTTAGTAATCCTTATAGCACTATGGAATGCCACTTGATTCTTGATCGGAAATCCAAAAATGAGTGAATACTCTTCCAATGTAGGAGCTAACAAATAGTCTGGGAATATGAAACATCTCAGCAAAGGATCATAAAACTGCAACAAAGTGTGGATGATGCTTCTCTCGTACTTTGTATTTGTATGCAGAACATTCAGAATCTTCCCATAATCCTTCTTGAAGTCTTCAAAACTGCTTGGAGTGGCCAAAGCAACCAGGTCGTGAAGTAAGCTCAGATCAGGCGATGGAAACTTATAAGCAATATTTTTCTTTCTGCCAGTGTCCATTTATAAAAGAGCTCGGTAACCAGAATCAACGATAAGATAAACCCATGGAAATAAAGAAACATGTGTGTTAAAATGAAGTTATGATATGATGGTATTAATGCAAAGACATGGGATCACGGCTCCCACAAATTTTGGATATCTGTTGCAGAACATAACAGGTTAGTTTGCCTCCATAAGAGAACCAGAAAACCGGGTAGGAAGAAGTTCAGGGTTTCCTGCAAAATTACATCCCCTCTCACATGTGGGTTCTAGTCTTAGATAGAGGCTCCTAACAGTCCTCAGTTTCACGGGATCTTAGTGTAATTTTCTAGCATATGCAACACAACATGGTGATTATGATGTCTCAACATCAGAGTAAAAAGTCATGACAGATGTTTTGACATCTTCGGTATTCTTCCATCACAAAATGTCATAAGACACCCCTCTTTACTCAATCAACAACCTAGAGAGAAACCTTCCAAGCATAAATAATCCTTAGAATACCATCTTCTCTTCTGAACACATTCAGCATTGCCTTTATGAGTGGACTTGAGAGATGACTCAAGTATCTTGGGCTATCTAAAACATGATATAGAGTGTTTACCAAATCCATAGATCAAGAATTTTTTATACAAGGTCTCAACTCAATGTTTTTCTTCCTATTACCCTTCATGTTACCTGATTGAAACTATCTTCTAAGCAACATAGAAAGGTCCTTCAGGAGAATCCAGATCACGGTGCTCTTTCTTGTCTATTACTCCCAGCTAGATGAAATAAGAAGAACCACATAAACTAACTTCTTATTCAACATTCACCAGGTAAGATGTCAGAATATCTTATAAGGTACCATGCGTAACAACCATCAGTAGTTTTCAGGCCAGATTCAGAAAACTATCATCCTAGCTTCCAATCTTCCTTGATCACATCAGTAATGGATGGTCTTCTCACACAATCTCCTACCTTGACCAGAAAGTATCTTCCATAGAACTCATCCAGAAACAGAACAGGATGCCTTCTCTAATACCAATTGAAATTTTGGCAGGAATATCACAGATATCCTAAGAGATGTCGAGACATTGATCTCTGCTAAAAACTGAACAAGGACAGAAACAAGCATATCCAAAAACTGCAAATACATAACAATGTCATGGCAGATGTTTCAACATCTGTTAAGACATGTATTTTAGAACATAAGAACAGATTGAATTTAACATAACAGAAAGATAAAGAACATAAAGATATGATGACCCAGTTCAGTGAATAACAACACATACATCTGGGGGCTACTAAGCTAAGAATGAATCCAGTATTAGTAGTATCGGCTTAGAGCTAAACTCCCCCATTTACAACTCCTCACTTAATCTCTACCCAGTACAATCCTATCTAGAAATCATCATCTAGATAAATGAAACCCAATTCCTAAATCACCTCATGGATGTCTAACAGTCATAACCTCCGGTGATTGTATCAAACTGTTCAATTGAAAGACACCTCTCTTAATACAATATTCAATGAAGACTCTTGACTCACAACCATGCATGGATTTACTTAAAAGCTTCATCCAAGAACAATATATAATTCATTACCTACATGTATATGAATATATAAAACCATGTCTACCACAATGTATCAATCGATACAAAGGGTGACTTACAACACAAGAAAGTAAACGACTCTCAAAAACCTAAACCCTTATAACTACTTTACAAGAATTCGTTACAAGGTTTTCCTTCTTACTATCTATGTCTATGCCCTAGGTCTTAGTCTTCCTTTTATAGCCTTTAATAGTCTGCGGGCTTCGAAGTCTTTGTTCAATCTTTCCTTGATCTACGTTATGATTGCACCTTAAATCTTGGAACGAATCTGCAACATATCTGCTGCACCAAATCAAGATGTAGAATCCACAATGCTAGAACATCTTAACTGACATGTTGTTTTATACAGATTTCTTCTTGCTGGAACATCTTGTGCAACATCATGTTTTACCAAAATTTTAGTCAAATCTTTAAAGTCTTCACCATTATACAGACCAGAAGGAGATGTGTGGGGTCACTTTAGAGTCCATTCTTTTCCTTTTAGTCACTTTATTCCATTCTTTGCACTCTATGACCTTCATTTGGACTAAAAGGAAATGAATGAACACCACAATAATCACAAGAGTTTATTTATTTCTTCCTCTTCTTTCTCTTTACCTTTCAACCTTCTATATATTCTATCCATGTCTCTCTCTCTCTCTCTCTCTCTCTCTCTCTCTCTCACACACACACACACACACACACACACACTCACTCTCTCCTCTCTACTCTTCTGACCACCCTCTCAAACCCATTTGGTCACCCAAAAATGTCTAACCACCATAGCAACCACCACCACCTTCATCGGTGTTCATCAAATGATGAACACCCATCCCAAAACTTCAATCCAAACATGATCCATAAGCTAGACCCAAGAACACTAACCTTCAATAACATGAACCCTAACCCTAGCAAAAGCCCAAAACCACAAAACAAGACGAATCCTAACCCTAACTTAATGAACCCTAACGAACCCTAAACCTTAACCCAGCCCAAACCTTCATATCTTTATCATGATGAAGATGAATCTTCATCCTCAACATCTGTCCAAACCCTAGGTTTGCCCAAAAATGCTCCAACCTTATCCTAAACCATAAAAAACAAACATAAATTCATAGATACACACTTTCTAAACACCAATATAACCTTTAAACAACCAAATCAAATCCAATAATCTGAACCCTAAAATAAATTTTAAAAAAAACTTTTCTTATAACCCTAACCGGAGCAAGCCACACTAAGCGAAAATACAACAAGCAATCAAACACCACCACAATTCAACACATGCAAAGTAACAGAGGTTCAACCATGTAGAGGAAAAAAATAACCTACGGGAGCGTGGCTTCCCCTGGTATGCAAAAAGGTAAATACTCTCTTCTTTCCCTTTTAGTCCCTTCTCTTCTCCTTTTCAAATCCTTGCTCTTTCCTTTTTCTGACTATTGCTCTTCTTTATTGTTTGTTGTGTGGAGTTGCTTGGAGAGCAAAGGATTCAAGGTTGGATGATCAAGCTATGGTTTATGTTTGTTGTTCTTCAGTGTGAAGAACAACAATTTTAGGTATATTATTTTGTAAATCGTGACTAACTGTTTGTAATTTTAGGGTTGTGTTTTTGTAGTGAAAAATTAGGTTATAGTTTTATAAGATCTGTTAGTTTTAGGATGTTTTTTTATCAGATTGTGTCATTTTTGTCATATTCAATTGTAACCGAAAATCAATGTAACGAAAAAGATTGATTTCTATTTTTTACTTGATTTGATCTATTTGGGATTTAATATTCACGTGTATCGTTTTTTTTTTGGACTTTAGTGGTTTTTGATGTGTTGACCACTGATTCAACCCTAAGACTTAGACTCAATAGTAATAAAATTAAAATAACGATAATAATGATAATATTAATAGAAATAATAAAACTAAAAAAGAAAATAATATCATAATAACGAAATGATTAAAGATAATTCAATTACTATAATAATAACACTAAAAAGATATGATAATTATAATAGACTAAAATAATAATAATAATAATAATAATAATAATAATAATAATAATAATAATAATAATAATAATAATAATAATAATAATAATAATGTAAAATAGACTAATATTAGTAAAAAGAACATGATAATAATCCTAATTTAAAAAGAAAATAATATGATAATTAGTAAAAGCAACACATATTAGTAAATTATAAAAATTAATAACCTAGATATAATATAAAATAAAATATAAAAATAACTAAAATAAAAAAGGATAGAAGCTCAAAATGGTCTTCTTTTGACTTTTTGATCATTAGAGTTGACCCTTTGACTCATAGATGATGGACTCAGATGAAATGTTATGTTCCAGTTGACATGGACTGACTCAGATGAAAATGACCAAAGATTCAAATGAAGTAGCCTATGTTGTTGCAGGGTATGAAGTCAAAAGATTTAATCGGATGAAAAATAATTGTCAAATTTTGGAGTATGACAAATATGTAATTATTTATTTTTTTAAATAAAATTAATTTTATTTTTAGAATTAGTTTTAACTTAAATTTTTTTTAATATTGAAATTATTAAATTTAAATTTATTTTTCAATTCATTTTTATTTAATATATCTAAATAAAAATAGTTTAATTTTCAATTTATATTTAACTATAATCAATTGAATAAATTACACACTTTCTTAGGAGAAGCTTGCACTAAACATTATTTCTCTCTTATATAATCAATTGAATATATTTTTAACATTAGAGATAAGTGTAATATAATTCAGGTATTTTTCATAGAGAGAAGTGTAACTTACTCTGATAAATTTTATAATTAATTTTTATTGACCACCAAACAAAACACTCTATAGTAAATAAATTACAATTTGCAGTGATCCTCGTACTAGAATAAGCCAGAAATTAAAAATAATTGATTCTTTATCCATAAGAGACAATACCTTCACAATTCTTTACCATTATCATATTGCATTTGGTAATGTGAAGTCTCAATTATCTAACGGTTTATAATGGGAACAATTAAGGTACAACTATATTATAGAAAACTCAACTAATGTACGCACTATATTATAATAGTATAAGATAATTTAGATGTTAAATTAATCTGTAAATGTGGTTGAGTTGTTTGACTAACTATGGTATAAGTATATACTAGTTATGAATGAGTGTTGATGATTGACATCTGGTTTCCCTTAGTTGGAGACGTTATATCTAAGCCTTTCTTTATTCTATCGTTCAATAAATAATATGGAGGTTGAGTTGAGTGCACTTTGAACATAAATTAGCAAAGTCATTTGATTGTTTAATGAAACAAGATATCCTCATTGGGCACATGAAATCTCCATCACGTGGGCTACAACCAATCAAAACCATGAGTTTCCAAATACTTGTCCATGCTAAATTGTAGATTTGTAGTAGTATAAAAATATGGTAACTCTGTCGATTTAACTTTAGTAAGGGTTAAGATTCTTTTATTTATCTACTTTTTGTGTTTATATTTTTAATGGAGGCATATTTTTGTGTTTATATCCTATCTCTTTATAGCACTTTCAATGTTACAAGTCAGATTAGTGAAGATATTTGATGGTGGAGTCATAGTGAAAATGATATTTTTTTTAGTCAAAAATATTGTAATTAAATTAATCCAATTAATCACATATACATATTTTATATTCTATATATTATGTCATATATTTCAGTGCATAAGATAATAGATAATACGAACATATATATAATTATAGGATCTACGACATATTAGTATATGAGAAAAGAGATTGTAGGAATACTTAGATCTATTGAAAAAGTTTTATTGGTAGTAATCTTGAAAGTTAAAAGACAAACAAAAATACCTTATGCTTTGTGTGGTTCTTCCTCAACGGGTACTTATAATGTCTTAATTCTCTTCAAATGAGGAGTAGGAATTCTCTTCAAATGAGGAGTAGATAAATTGCTTGTGTACAGTGTATTGGAGATCATAGCCTATATATAATGTGATGGCCAATTAGGATTCTCATTATTCCCAAATGGATCATCCTAACATTCACTCATATCTAATTAATTAATTAATTACTAAATAGAAATATAATTAACCTTTTAAATTTATTTGACCACCTAATCAAATAAGACTCTTAATTTTGATAAATAACTAATATAATTAAAATATATATGCCCACATAATAATTATTGGAATATAATAATTAAGTAATACTTAAATTATAAAATATTCCAACAATCTCCGACTTAGGCAATATATTTTTAATAATTATATCACAATTCTTTAGGCATGCATCTGAATGCTATTAATTTCTAGGTTTCAAATTTACAATCTGTTCCACCTCATAATCAATAATTGGACCATCGTGGTTGTTTTTACTAACGTATGATGTGACAAAACCCCGACGACCACCTCATAAATGTACTTGATGACATAGATCAATATGGATGAGTGACACATAAATTTCATGTAATGTGATATCTGAATCATGCTTATTTTCAACCGGTCCAACTGAATTCTTTATTGAAATCAAACTAAAGTTTGCAAATTCAACATTAATTTGCACAAACAATACAGAAATGATTATAACAATAATAACCTCATAAACTTTATTTCTGCAGATAATCTTAACACAAAATCTGTATCGATATCAAAACAATATTATAAAACGTAACGAATGACTCTCACTAATCTAGGACACACTTAGTGACAACAATTATATGAAATACCTTACATGTCATGTCTTTGATTAGTAAGTCATCTAACATAAAATTTCTATTTGTATGTTCTATCCTTCAACAACAATAAGTTATAAGTCAACGAACTTTGTAAATAGTTGTTGAAACATTATCCGACTGACTTATGTCACAATATAGCTCGAGTTGTCTTTCAAAATCTTTTACTATATGATACCAAGTGACATAAATACTTATAGTCATTTCTTGAGTTAAGATGCCCATTATATATAGACATCCAAAAGAATCAGAATCGAACATCCTGATGATCTCCAAATTATTCTATCTCTTATATGTGAGCACAAGTTCTTTTGTTCTCTATAACAATCCTTATGGTTGCCCCATTTCAACAATTCAAATTTTGAATTTTCGTATCTGCTAAATGATCTCATTATATATATATATATATATATATATATATATATATATATATATATATATATATATATATATATATATATATATATATATATATATATATATATATATATATATATATATATATATATATATATATATATATATATATATATATATATATATATATATATATATATATATATATATATATATATATATATATATATATATATATATATATATATATATATATATATATATATATGTGTGTGTGTGTGTGTGCTTATTTCGGATGCATATACATAAGATACCCAAAAACAAAAAAAGTATTAAAAAAAATCTAATTTTCTAAATTTTTAGATTCTTTTATTTTAGACAATGATTGAGACTTAATAGTCTCCCTTGATAATTGAGACGTACACTAGTTTATTGTATTTCATGTCAGTTTTATTTTCAATTTTATTGATTTAATACATAAATCTTTTGTGATAATCGGATGATACATTGAGAATAATCTCTAAGTGTCTAAATACCTAATACAAAAGAGATGTGTCCAAGATCTTTCATCGCTAAACTTTTGTCAGAGATTTCTTGGTTTCACACAACAATCATATATCATTGCTGACTAAATAAAACAAAATCAACACATTAAACTAGGAACATAAACCTAGTACCACTGAACTTGTAAAACCCAATATTTTTTCATGATAGACATCTCAAACCCGAACGAGACAATTACCTTATATAATATTGTGGTATCACTAATGAGATAATTTCATTAACTCATAAATGGATTTTATCTATTCACAAACCATTAACTTTGTATCTATTTACACAATATTTTCTTCTGTTGCTCCATATTGTATATCTTAATGTCACCATTAAGAAACACCAACTTCATATTCATCTTATGAAGCTCCAAAGTTATAACAAGTAACAAGTGCCACAACTATCATAACAGAGTCTTTCAATTATACCGAATAGAATTTCTTTTTTCATTTAATTCTTTATAACACTTGATGCTCTAGTTCTTGAGGATGTTAAGTTTGATCTTCAAGAATTAATTTCTTAATTTAATTGAGAGAAAGAATAATAATATTCATATGAGGGTCTAAATTTGCTATATAAATAACAACTATATGAATTGAGTTAGAACCTATTCTCAAGACACATTACAATATTTTATCTCAAAATATTCTTTAACTTGGGACTAAAGTTTATATTTCTCAAACTTTTCAACAATTCTAGATTGTCACAAGTTATGACTGAATTAACTATTGTAATATTTGAATTTAAGAGGCAAATTGAATTCATCGTATAAAAAAAAGTTATCATATTGAAACAAAATTTTATCCATTCACCAAATTGTCTTTTAAATACAAATTAAAGTTTATAATGACAATCTAAAATAGTTAAAAATTGTTGTGAATTAGGATTTCTTAAAACAAAATATACTTGGTTTCTTTATGATCAAGAAACACACAAGAATTTAGGTTAAGGGGAAAAAAGGAGAACAACAAGGATTGGTTATACATGTTATTCTTTACTTTCTCTATAAAATAAATTACAAGTACTCAAGAATAACAAATAACCCTCTCACCCTAATTAGATTTTGACACACCACACTTAAGATGAGAGGCTAGTACGCTATTTATAATAAAACATAACATACTAAACTAATGAGTTTTTAAACAATTATCCATTACAAGCTAACTTGGGATACAAACTAACTTAAATAATTGGATCCTTAACACAAGACCCAATTTGACAACTACATACTAGAACACAATTCGACTATAACATGTAGGTCTTCGACAACAGCACGTGAGCAGGCTTCGACAACATGCTAACTAGAGTTCGATGCAATATCTCACAAATCTCTAACTTGGATCTAACTCTAACATCAAGAAACAAACTAGCTTTTTTCATGCAGCTTTATCAACTGCATACAATGGAAAAACTTGCAACTGGGCAACATCTTGGTGATCATATCAGCAACATTATGATCTGTCAAAACCTTCAGCACTTGGACATCTCCATGCTCGATTACCCCTCTGACAAAATGCAGCCTCACATCAATGTGCTTGGTTCGCTCATGATAGGCTGAATTCTTCGACACGTGTATTGCATTTTGACTATCACATTTAACAGTGACAACTCGACCTTGAAGTTTCAGCTCCTATGCAAAACCTTCAAGCCACAATGTTTCCTTCAAGCTTCAGTTAGGGGGATATATTCCTCTTCAGTGGTTGATAAGGCAACAACCTTCTGAAGTGTTTTTTCCAACTAATTGATGTGCCAAACATAGTGAACACATATCCATAAATAGATTTTCTGGAATCCAGACAACCTGCATAATCTGAGTCGACATATCCTTCGATTGCTACTTTACTATCTTCACCCAAGGCTCCACCATAAATTAGGACTCTGTTCAGAGACCCATTTATGTACCTTAGAACCCACTTCAATGCTTGCCAGTGAGCCTTTCCAGGATTTGCTATATACCTGCTTACAAGACTTACTGCATATGCTATGTCGGGTCTAGTACAGACCATATCGTACATCAAAGAACCCACTATATTAGCATATAGAATGCTATTCATATAAGCTTTTTCGACATCAGTACTGGGACACTGATCTATATTCAGCTTGAATTGGGGGTTTGTCGGAGTCACAATAGGATTTGAATTCGACATACCAAACATTCGAGAATCATTCGTAGGTATGCCTCTTGAGATAAGCATGATTTCAACTGCTTTCTATCTTTTCGGATGTCAATCCCAAGAATCCTAGACACAACTCCCAGATCCTTCATGTCGAACTCTTTATTAAGTTCAACCTTCACCCTCATTACATCTTCTACATTGTTGCTTGCTATTCAAACATTATCCACATTAAGCAATAAAACAACAAATGAATTACCAGGTCGAAATCTGAAGTAAACACAGTGGTCGAACTGACTTCTAATAAAACTGTCGAGGAGATTGTTTCAGACCATATAAGCATCTCTTCAGCTTGCACATATAATCTTCCTTCCCCTTTTCGACATACTCTTCAGGTTGCCTCGTCAGGATTGTTTCATCTAGATCACCATACAAGAACAGGGTCTTCACATCCATCTGTTCCAGTTCAAGGTAGAATTGTGCCACTGTAGCAAGCAACATTCAAATGGATCTATGATTCACAATAGGAGAGAACACGTCATTGAAGTTAACACCTTCTTTTTGAGTGAAACCCCTAGCGACCAATCTTGCCTTGTATCTTTTTGATGCCAATCCTTTGATTCCTTTCTTCACTTTGAAAATCCATTTACAACTGACTAACCTGGCTCCAGGAATACCCAAATCAGTATTCAATTGATTTTAATCAGATTTCAATACAAGAAACCTCGGTTGGAGCCTATATAAAGAGATGAATAGGAAAAAGGGAGAGGAGACCCAAACATGTGTACATGAGAAAGAGTGGAGAACTTATCTTCGGAGGTTGTCGTCATCAAATCGCCGCGAGATCACCTTCAAGCCTTCGCCGGAAATCGCTTTCACCAATTCGTCGTGTCATCACCAGGAAGCACCCCAAATCCACTGGAAATCGCCATTGAACCTCCGTCAAGGCTTCCGCTGACCATCAATCGTGAGCTTTTGTTATTTTCTTGTTGCTACCATTTTATGCCTTTCATTTGATTTGTGTAGGAACAGTGAAAGATGAAAGAACAAAAGAAGGTAGTAGAAATCGAAGAATGAGACGGTGAAGGAGGAGGAAACAGGTCGCGATTTAGGAAGGAGATATTGAGAACAACGGTCGATCGATCGATTTGGGGGGGGGGGGGGAGAGAAGTTCAATTTGGGGCATTAGGGTTCTTGCTTTCGTTTTTTTTCGTTTTGGTTGTTATGTAATCATATACGGTCACACACTACACACATACCACACACCACTAATCACTTGTTAACTTCACTAATCTGCCACCTAAACTTTTTTAAAACTAATTTTAATTAGTTAGTAATTAATAACCTTATAATCAGTTTTTTAATAAAATAAATTAGAACATTTGATAAACCTAAAAATAAATAATAATAAACACCCTTTTTTAATTTATCAAGAATTTTGATCTCTAATAATAAAAAAAAACATTTTTTAAGTTAATTAATCTTTTGTCTAATAACAACAACTTTTATTTTAAAATAAATCATTTCATGTTTAAATTAATCCTTTAAAATAATATAAATGAAAACCACTTATGTAATATATTAAAACATTTTATTTAAAACTTTGCCCTTTTAGAAAAATCTATTTAATTTATAATAATCTAATTTATATTTTAATTTAATCATTTCACATTTAAAACACCCTTTTTTAATAAAATAAATTATAACAAACTTTTTATTATCTAAATTAATCTTATTAATAAATTAATTATTAATTTCCTTAAAATCGAATCACAACCAAACTTCCTTTTTTTAAACTTTTCTTAAATCAAATAATATAACCTTTTTCTTAAAATCAACCTTTCTCAAAATTAATCAATCTCACCAAAATAATACAATTTATTTTTCTTACAAATTAATTCAAATGAACTAATATAACCTCTTAAAATCAATTCCAATTTCCTTCTTAAAAATCAACTCAAATAAAATAAATCAACATCTAACCATGCACTTTACGACACATTCACTTTCACACACTTCAGCGATTTCATGCGTTTGTGTATGGTTTACTTTATCCGCAATTTATTCTTCAGTAATTTACATTACCGCATTTATATTTCTGTCTTGCATTCCGTCCAAAGGAAAAACCTACACATGATTTAACAATTGTGTGTAGTGCATCATTTGCATCATACTCCCGCTTGATCCTTGATCCCATTCAAGTTGATCTCTCTAGGATAGATCCTACCCTATAGGAAGGACCATTATCTTTACAACTTAGATATAAACAAACAATCAAAACAATACAACTCAATACAAATATATTCAAACACAATAGAGAAAGATGTTAATCATCTTAAGCGAGATAGAATCTCCACCCCACATCAATACAATCAATATCGTAGGAACTTTGCCTTAAGAGAGATAGAGGCGTACCTCGTCGATCCCTATCCGA
The DNA here is from genome assembly GCA_963859935.3 of Lathyrus sativus. Classification (NCBI taxonomy): domain Eukaryota; kingdom Viridiplantae; phylum Streptophyta; class Magnoliopsida; order Fabales; family Fabaceae; genus Lathyrus; species Lathyrus sativus. Next base: position 16,578,231 of record OZ012735.1, read on the forward strand.
GTACTTGAGCCCTTCTCTTAAGATGATGCAAAAACTACATTCCTACAACTTGTGGCGGTTAAATCTCTCTTAAAATGATAACGCACCTTTTCTCCTAAAATCAATCAATCAACTACCCTAAACCCGTAGGAACTTTGACCACAGTCAAAGAACTCCTCAAACCCTTTAGGGGAACTACAAATACTCTGATTCCACTCCCGTAAGGATATGTAGGCATAAGATGCGACATCTTATCGAGTATACTTAGAAAAAAACCACTAAGGTCTTTCAACCATTAAGCAGATAAACACTTAGCAATAAACAAACATAAAACAAGAGGTTCCTGTAGAGTACTACAGAAACTTAGGATGCTAGCACCTTCCCTAAGTTTAACCAACCCCCGAACCTATAACTCTCTAGCTTGCATTTGCATTGCATTGTGGGAATTTCGATCTTTATCCCTTCCTTTGAAAAAATCAAAGTTCGGTTGCAAAATGAATTAAAGATTCAAACTAATCAATAGTTTGGTATCCGAATTTCACCGCGACAAGTATATTATGGGAATTTCTGTTATGACAGATTCTGTTAGTTTTCATAAAAAGGTTCCTTGAGCCTTTTTAGGAAAGTTTTTATTTTACTCGTATTATTGTGCAGGTTGATTTGCAATAAGTTAAAACTGATTGCTGCTATTTGTGCGCATCAAGAAGCCTAAGTCCATTATGTCTGAAGGATATTTAAAGTGAAGATCAACCTCTATTGAGTAGTGAAAAACACGTGAAGATTTTTGGGAATAACGATTAGCCGTGTTTTGGTTGGTTTTATGGTTTATTGCTAGTTAATTGTATGTCACTCATGTATCTTCTGATGCATTGAGGCTGAATGATTTTTCATTGTTCATTGTCCACTATAAAGCTTTTAAATAAGAGTGTATTATTCTTGATTGAAGCTTTTAATAAAAATCAAGTATTGTTTTGGAAGTGTGTTACTTCTATTGTTTGTTGTTATTGAATTGTCACTGGGATTGTGACTGATTAGGAAGTGAGAGAGGGGTCTAATATCTAGAGGGTGTCTAGATAGAAGTTGCACAAGGTAGGGATTAGGCGAGAAGTTGTAAACGGACGAGTTTAGTTTTGAACTAATACTATCATAGTGAATTTCCTTCCTGGCTTGGTAGCCCGCAGACGTAGGTGAGCTCCACCAAACTAGGTTAACAATTCTGGTGTTAATTTTACTCTTCTGTCATTTAATTTTCTGCATCTTTTGCTTGTGTGATCAAGTTGTTGTTGATTATGGTGTTGTGACATCTGTCTCTACATCTGGTATCTACATGCCAAAATTTCAATAAACTAGAACCTTAACAAATTAAGTGGTATAAGATGATCGAGTAGAAAAGAAATAAAGAACACAATAATTGGTAACCTAGTTTAACGTAATAACACCTAAAACTGAAAGGTTGAATTCCAACCCAAGATAGGAAATTCACTATTATTAGCTTAGTGAAATTAGTCTTACAAGCAACAAAAATACCATATGTTGTTCAATTCCTCTTCATAACACTACCCAATGACTTTCTATTTAGGACTCCCCCTAAATACGAGAACCCCTCTCACTTTCTCTCAATCACTAAACCCTAGTGATCAATGTTTCACCCAATTATCAATGTTGAATATTACAACTCAACTAGACAAAACTTCTATGCCAAGTTACTGAAACATAGAGGTGTACATAAATATGTTAAATTTATAGCTCAACTAGATAAACCTAAAACTATGCCAATTTATCAAAACATAATGTAGTGTACATAAAATAACAAGGACTCTTGTAAACCCTAGCACTCTAAAATATTCAATGTGAATGCTTGCTTTCCAATGTAGGTTTGAGCTTCTTATATTGCATAATAACTATGGGCTTTTCTTCTTGGATATTAGCTTTAATTTCGTCCATAATTAATGCATAATCTGTTTGATATTATACGTTCCATAAATATCTCTAACAAGATATGATTTGTTACAATTTAAATTCAAATTAAATCTTTGTTTAAATTTGAATCAATCTTCATCCAACTATCAAACAAATCACTTAATCATATTGCCAAACAAATTACCAATAAAATATGATTAAATCTTTGGCCATAAAGTCTTCCAAAACACAACAACAATGACCTGTTGTGCCAGGCACAAATGTTATACCAAAATATTGTGACATTGCATCCATCAAGTGTCCCTTCCGCACCTCCATATAGCTTAAGCAAGCTAGATTAATCTTGAACACTTTCTTGATATTGTTGTTTTGCAAAATATAGTTAATCCAAAGGAAACAACAAATTCCACCAATATATTTGATCTCGTTTTATTTAATTTGGTCTTGGATGATATTTTTAGCCAATATTCTTTATAAACATTTTGTTCAAAGATGCAACTCATAAATGAAACATCTTCGAGAAACAAACACATTCACTCTCAGATTTTCTCATGAAATCTAGATAACAAATTGGGGCCATATGTTGCATGCATGTTGGAACATCTTGTTCCATATGATACCTCTTCACAATTTTACATCTTGTTGTCCATGTTTTTTTACCTATTGCAGCCAATCAAAAGAACAACTTCTCTAGCCTATTAACTTTTATAATTAGTTATATTTTTACTAGTTTATGTAAGGTAAGATTTCGGGTAAACAAATTTTGTTCGATCTTGAAATTCAAAGAACTGCATGTAGTAAACTTAGTGAAAATATAAAAAAGAAAAAAGAGTCAAAGAAATGCGCGACAAAGTGAAATTAAAACGAGATTGTTACAATTTTTGTATGCTAACCCTTTTACAAGTTTAGATCATGAAGACTCGTACACACACCTCACAAAATTCAACAAGATTGTTGGTAGGCTAGGAGCATCAAAAGATGAGGAAGAAGTGATATTCAAATGATTGTTTCCACACTCACTAATTGGTAAAGCAAAGGAGTGGTATCTAGATCAACCCACATCGACAATGACAAATTGGAACTTGTTGGAGGAATTTTTTTTGAAGAAATTCTTTCCTCATGACAAATTCATGGAAGCAAAGATAACTATTGCGGTGCTTTCCTAAGATGTAACAAAAACTCTTTGTGAATCATGAGAAAGATAAAAGTAAGGAGAAGCAAAAGAATCAGAAGAAGAAAGAATGCAGGATAAAGCCTACCAGGAAACTTTGAAGGACTTACCCAAGAAAGAAGCTGGTCCTAGAGTAGTAATATTATCTATCTTTATAGATAATATGGAAATTGGAAATGTAATTATTGAATAAGGTGCAAGTTTAAATATTATTCCACATTTTATGGTAGATAGAATTGGGTATTTGCAGATAAAGCCACATGCAGAAGAACTATAAATGGCAGATAAAACATGCATGAAACTAGTGGGAGCAGTAAAAAATGTACTGATATAGATAGACCAATTATCATTTCCTGTAGACTTTATAATTATAGATGTTAAGGTAGACCCAAAGATACCTCTCATCTTAGGAAGACTTTCTTAAAGATTGTGAGGATGCTCGTAGAGATGGACAAAAAGTTCGTGAGGTAAGTTACAAGGTAATTGGTGTCAAGTGACACTAATCACTGTCAAGCTATTGACTTTTAATTCAATCACTTTAATAGAATGCAACATGACAAGCCATAAAAATATGGACTCGCTGTGTAGAATGGCCAGGCCATTTCCCACCCAATGCACCAAGGGGAAAAACCAAAAGTCAAAAAAATGAGCTCTCGACTAGGACGACCTAGCTCACCTAGTGCGAGGTCTATTTTAGAACATTAGAAATGTGAACAGACTTAAATTTAAACTTCCCTAATCAATTTTTTCTTACTCATTTCATTTCTCCCACTAGTGAAAAACCCTAGCACACACTAGAGAACATCGTCCAAAGGAAAAATATTCACCAACTCAAACTTTAATCCATTATAGAGATTGCTCAAGTATGTCATGCTACTCTATTTTGTCTTAAATATTAATTCATTATGGAGTTTGACTTTAACTTTCTATGAATGCCCTAATTTGGGTTAATTTTAGGGAAACTTTATTTCTCCATAGTGATAACTTAGGATATGGTAGAATTGATTTGCTTGAAAGTATGAATTGGATGCTATGATGAATAAATAAGGGGTGTTTTCCATGTTAGAGACATAGGTAAACAATGAATTTAGATAAATTTTAAATTACCCATTACATGTGTTTGAAGAAGCCCATTAAAGATGCACCTTTGGCAAGAATCTCTTGGGTTTGAAGAAGAATCATTCCATTTTACTGGGATGTCATTCATGCATACATTGAAGATAATCATGTGGCAGATCCCATAAGGCTGGATCAATATGCAAGATATTTGGAAAAGGGAAATTGGAACTATGTTGAAATTGCATCCAATATTTGTGAAGCAGGAAAAACTTATGAAGTGGAAGGATATGAATTTTCTGTCCATTACAACAGATTTGACATGACCATCCAAACTCAAATTTGGATGACCTTCCTCGTCAATATTGTTTTACCGGTAAGCCACCCATCATCTGCTCCCCTAAATACTGCAGAGTTAATATGGTACTTAGTGAAAGGAAATTAAGTGAACATTTCATGAGTAATGTCCAATAAAATTTGGGAGATTGTGGACTCATCAAAGAAAAAGTCATTTGGTTTCCTTGGCTTGATAATGGGTTTATGCGAGCATTATAGAGTTGGCATTATTGATCATCATCATGGTATGGAAGTGTTTAAACTCGATGAGGCTTTCATCACTCGAGATGTATTGGCCGAAGATAAAGAGAGGTCCCACCTCCACCCCCACCAACACCTCATGTTGTACCTATTTAACCTAAACTAGAGGAAGTAACCTTTGATATGATGAATCATGCTATGTGAGCTTATTTATCATATGGGTGGGATGTCTCTAAGGCATACCACTAAGGTATGTTGTCACTTAACACTTCTATGCATAGGTTGCAATTACAAATGCAAGAACTGAAGGCTCTATTTGAGCTAGTACCAATCCAGAAGAGTTCAATAGATTTTTGCAATGGCCTACTAATAGGCCGTTTTATTATAAGTTGGGAAGTGGTGACATGAGTGAAAGTGGAGCACTAGACGATGATGATAAGAAGGAGGAAGACAAACAAGGTGAAGATGAAGAAATAACTAGTGAAAATAATTGATTGGCATGGCACAAGCTACATCATTGTGAAGTTTTTTTTTTATCGTTTTATTGATTTAATTTTACTGCTTATTGGATAATTTTAGTTTGTTTTTGAATATGTAGTAGAATTACTAACATTAGCCGTGCACAACGGACTTGGGTGTGTTGGTCATTTTGTACTAAGTACATGAACACACCCAAAGTTCCTAAAATATTTTGAATAATCTGATATTTCTTGTTAACCTACTTTACAATCGAATGTGCACGTAACCAAGAAAATGACATAGAAAAAGCAGTTTATACTGTTGTCAGAGAGGGCACGTTAAATGTGCCACATAGTACGCCTAATGCACATTCTTGTTGTTGAAACTTAATGTTCAAGGATGCTATTGATTTTGTTTTTGTTGATGTTGTTGATGAGGAGGAAGATTTAGAATTTTTCAACAAATTTGATGTTTTGCAAATTAAAACGAAAACAAAAATAGGTTAAAACTCAAATGTTATAAATAAGATTTTACCCCTCGTACTATCTCCAATCGAGGTAAAAAGTATCACATATTTGAAAATCCAAAAAATGGTGTTGTTGAGGATCAAACCCATGACCAATACAATTTTCTCCTTGGTGGAACTCTACCTGAGGGGAAAAGCGACAACTTTTTACGCTGCTCTTCGTTACCTTGCCTATAAAACCAAGGTGAAATCCTTTTTCCAATCGAGGTAAAATGGGTTTTTGTGGTAGTGCTACTTGACCTATAAATCCTACCTTGTGAGGATGAGAATCCTTTAACAACCCCCTTTGAGACATGCATTGAAAAATTATTTTGTTATTTCAAAGTTAAAACCCTTAGTCAAGTTTGAAAAGAAAAAAAATGTTCACTACCTTATCTTAAGAATATTAGAGAAAGAAAAAATTAAGAGTATTATAAAATTGAAAGTTGGGGAGAAAATGAAAAAGTTGAAGCTTTTAAAAGAAAAACTCAAGTGGTATTATTGCATGGAAAGAAAGAAAAATGCTTTGACGATAAAAAAAATCAAAAATCAAAATTCAAGCATACACAATGAAAAAAGGAACCAACAGAAAATGGTTATAAGAAAGTGGAAGCAAAGAAAGAGAAGTACTTGAAAATAGATACCTTATGCTTTCTTATCTTTAGGCTTTTGAATCCAAAGAAAAACCAATATTTTTTGTATGCCCAACCACATTACAACCTAAAGAAAGACCTTAGTGATCCATGTTCAATGATATATCTTGGGATAATGCTAAGATGAAATACAAAGTATTACGATAGTATATGCATTATCTAGATTTTTAAGGGAAATACTAACCATTAAGAGATACTCATTGAGTTCACAATTCTGATGAATGATAAATTATTAATTTAGACATGCATTAAAAATCTTACTTTGGTCAAGAAAGTTATTCATATGTACCCTATGGTTTATGGATAGTCATGATATTGATTTTGAACATGAATTTGAAAAAGAACAACATGCCATAAAATACAACTTCAAAACTCTTGACCCAAAGTCAATCAACCTGTCGAAAGGAGGCTAGGGGTGCTAGATGCAAGGAAAATGCGCTTAACGAGAGCCTTAGAATTTTTCCTATAAATAGAAAGTTCTGATTCAGTGTAAAGAGAGTTTTTGTGGATCGTAGGAGTATAAAACTGGACTAGGCTCACTCAGGTCTACAACAGAAGAATAAAAGAGGAAGTTTGAAGGCGGAAGCCTTGCTCAGGTGATAGGGTACAATGACTTTCAAGGTCAACTTCTCTAGAAAGAACATTTATTATGCTAACATGAGTAAGCATAGCTAAAATATCTATTGTTGGGGTTAGGTGTAATCATTATATTCATATACTAAATAAGTAATGACATTTTATGCAATTCTACTCATGCTATAATATTAGTGACCCTTTAATCTTAATAGTTGTTTTAACTTGGCAGCCTAAAACCTATTTTCATGGTGTGACATGGCATTGAAAGGTGTTTCTTATTACTAGATTCAAGATAATCATTTATTGAGTACTAAGCCTAGACATATGTATAAGCTCAATATCTACACACATTGTAACAAGATTTGTATGGAGTCTTGCTACTTTACAATTATGGAGACTTAATGCTCTATGTTGGTTAATAATTTGATATATTGGATATTGGGAAACCTACTGACCTATGGATGTGAATGATAGACATGTAATGATGAAATATACCCTAAATAAGCATTCTTACTATTAAAACTGAAATCTCTAAATTTACTTTCTGTCGTTTATTTTTTATCATTTACTTTTCCGCATCACAACAACCACAAAACTATTTCCTACTTAGAATAATAAAACACTACTAAAGTTTATTTAAAACCACCAGACTCTATAGATATGGTAATTGTAAAACTTACTTATGTTGCTAATGCAACAAAAAGGTATTATTGTAAATTTACCAAGAGTTGTTTTTCTCCTTGAAGCTAAACTTGTATAAAAGCTCTTTGGGGGAATAAGTGTTAGTCTCTGTTTTGTTCGTGAGCCCCGCCACTTGAAGAAAAGCTCATTTAGGTTCATGAATAATAACCAAAGAAAAATCTTCAAAATGCTTTGAGATTAGCTCGATATAAAATCTCTCTCTAAATTTCTTAGTTCAACCCCTGTAAAAGCTCAGTATGTTTGAGATCAACCTAGTAAATATTTCGGTTCGGTTCGTGGTTAGCTTGTGTCAAACCTCATTTTGGTTCGGAGGATAGCCGACTAAAAACTCTAACTTGGTTTGAGATAATGTCGTACAAAATCTCACTTTGCCTTAGAGACTAATTGCTTGAAACTCTGTTCGCTGTTTGGTGTGAAGACTAACCGCTTCACTCCTTTGTTCGTTGTTTGATTGGAAGTTTTCCTGAAACTTTATTTTTCCATGTATAAGGGGGTTCATGGACTTAACCTTTTAAAATCTCTCAAGCATTATTAGATACTCTTAAGATCAATTCTTAGGAGAGAAGTATGTCACTTCTTAAGACATAACCTCTATAAATTCTTTGTGTTATCTCTCTTCCCTTAATTCCTTTAGTTTTTGTACATTATCTTAATTTTCTGCTAATTATACAAACATTTTTGAGAAAATATTTTCTAACTCTGATTTTGAAAATGATTTTTTAAAACAAATATTTTTCAAATCCCCACAATTCACCCCTTTCCACTCTTGTGCGTAGATTCACGTGTTCAACACCTTGTTGACTATTGTCTGATCACACAAATATTCACCATAACTCTTAATATGATTTGTATCTTACTCAAAGATATTTTCATTTGATTCCCTCAATAATAACTCGAAGTTCCTTTTAGTTTCTAGAACCACACATTTTTGAGATTTTCATCACACTTTTTGAGCTTGTTATCACCAATGTGACCTTTTTTAAGTATGTTAATAGGGATGCTCATGTAAACTATTTCAATAGTTTATCCATAGCTATATTCGAATCTGAATTTCAAAAATCAGTTAAGATTGTTTAGGATTTTCAACAACCCAATTTTAAATTTAACTGAACACCCATAACTAACTGGGTGGATAACCACAACTAAATAAAGATCCAACTTGGCCCAGCCTAAACCAAACATGGTTCTCTGCTATCATCTCTCTCTCTCTCTCTCTCTCTCTCTCTCTCTCTCTCTCTCTCTCTCTCTCACACACACACACACACACACACACACACACACACACACAAAAAAAAAAATCTCAATCGATGAATTATTAATGAAAAACCTTAACCTAAACAAGATTATAGTATCTCCTATCTTAATCTCAATCGATGGTTTGTTAATGCAAAACCCTAAACTAAATATGATTCTCTGTTATCCTTCATCTCAATATCAATCGATGAATTCTCAATGCAAAACCCTAACCTAAGTATTTGTTTGCTCTGAATATTTGTTGCATCATCAAGTATTTTTTATTTGTTTTTCATTTTATGCTTACTTGTTCCATTTTCTATTAGCTTGCTCTAAATTTCGTTTCATCATCAAGTATTTTTTTTTACTACAGTAAACAAAATCAAAGTTAGATTGTGATTTGTAAGATTTGTTTGTTTTATTTGGTGCTACATTTCAGATAAATACTCTTTTTGAAATATTTTACATTTGGTTGGTTTACGTAAATGAATAAATGTATAATAAAAATCTTATTACGGTGGTGCCAACACAAAACGTAGGAACTACTTTTACTTGGGCATCACTCCATCAAAGAAAAAAATCTACTGTACGAAATCACGTCACTCCTAATATAGTCTTGGTTGGAATATCTAGATTTAATTAGTGTAACTCCAACCTCAAGTCCAACAATGAAACAACTTTCGTGAATTATCATACAAATATTTGCAATAATAACTCTAATTGTGAAGCAAGTAAGAGATTGAAAACAACCCATTCACCGGGAAAAAAATGTGGCTTCCCCTTCATCAATTGTATTAGTAAAATTTGACCAAGAGAAATGTCGGTAGTCAATGGTTGACATGATTGTGTAAATTAAACTTTTATATCTAGATGTATCTTTTCATCTCTTGAAGCACAAAAGTGTGTGATGTTTTTGTCTTTGTTAGATTTTGAAAGGGAAAATTGAATAACTTTCTTTCCCAATCTTAATTGAAGCGTGTGCATGACCACAAATGGTTAGACTTCATGTCTAAACATGAGTTACATATGCATAACATTACATTATCTAAACAACAGCTAGACATTGAACACAAATATTTTTAATTGTGTTCAAGTCTTAAGACATTCAAGAGAGGGAATGACAAACATGGTTGCACAATACTTAAAAATAATTAGGGTTTACACAATGTTTTGAGTGCAATGGTTGACAATTTGTTGTAAAATGATCATGGGATCTAAAATCTCAAAAGGAGGTTTAGGTTGAGGAAGAATTTGGTTATGAATGTAGACCCGTTTCATACAAGATGATGTGTAAATGTCATGAATTTAATTGGTCAAGTCGGGTATAATAGATCGAAATTAATATTTCTGTTGTTAGAATTTGGAGTGCTCTTAAATATCTTAAGTCTTCTCTGAGTTGAAAATATAAGTTTTTGGTATGTGTTAGATGTAGATAAATTAAATAAATAAATAATATTTAATTCGATTGTGATATTCGACTAAATTCAACTTGAGAATATAAAATGACATTTGTTGAATTTGGAATTATAAATACCAATCTTGTGAAATTTGAAAATGGAAGTGGCATTCCTACCACTTGGTTGGAGTATCTATCAATGGTATATGACACCATATTGGTCAAAATTAATATACTTTTACTTAATCACTTTAACTCATTTAAAGAAGTTTGTCCATTCCCTAAAAATAAAAGTTATTACACTTAAGTACTTATCACTCTATTAGTAGCAATCATAAAGCTTGGTTTTGAATATAGGAAAGATTTTACTATATAAAGTATCAAATCCAACAATCATTCTCACAAATGTATTGAGATTACACCAAGTAATACCTACCCTAATAATTGTTAATTTCCATATTGGAAAAGTATACGAAATATAAAAGGCACTCTATATTTAATAAATGGTCCTTTATTTTACAATATTTATTATATTCCCCTAAATTGAAAAGGACAAGATTGCCAACAGTGAAATATAAAAAACAAAGAGAAGAACCGTTTTTGACGCAAACCTTAAAACTGGAAAACAAAATAGTGCCCTCGGTTTTAGAAACTCCACGTGTCATTTCCCTACACGTCATACTTTTCACTACTTTCAGGGTCCCATGATTCCTGGATTCCGATGTTGTCATATTATAAACTATCTCACGCGCATTCTTCCCACGTTTTCACCACTCTCCCTCTCATTTCGAAACGTGCCCATTTTATCCAACGAAATAAGCGACTAAAACGCACGCGCTTCTTTTATGTAGTTTGCTCAGATAAACCAAACAAGGCGAAACCTTAAAACCTCTAATCTTGGAAAACCATTTTAAGGTTTGCATCAGAAATACTAACCCACTTTAGCTGTATACAAACATATAAAATATATAAAATATTTCTTTAATTGTTTTAGTATAGTGATAGATTAAAAGAGCAATTAAAATTTGCTTAGTAGATGGGGATTTTGCTCAGCTTTCAAAAAATTCACTATAATATCTAAATAGTTTTATTTACTGAGTTGAATTCGGAATATAATTATTTAATTTTTTTAAAACAAAATATAATTTAAAAGAGTTTAATAAAAATGTATTGATAGTATGATAAATATTTATAATTATTCAATTAAAATATATCATTCAACGACATCATATAAATAATTTAAAATTTTAAAATAATTTGACAGAATATATAATCGTCATTGATTAATATTATAAAATTAATTTACACAATCTGTACATCACTCAATTTCTCAACTTAAAAATGAAAAATATAAGTATATAAATAAAAAAGTATTCAAATGTGAGAAAATATCATAGTCGTTCTATGACAACATAATATTAAGATAGTTGACAACATAATTTTATTTTTGAATTAAATACGTTTGTGATTTTCTTAAATATATAAAATTTTAATTTTAATCTCTTAAAATATTTTTACCAAAATTTTTCATTTATATTTTTTATTTTTCAATATTAAAATTATTATTAAAATTGTTATTAATTCAATTGTTATATAATAAACCGTCGTTAAAACCGTCATTAATTAAATCCCAAAATTTTAAAATTCGTCATTAAATTGTAGGGTTGACCAAAAATATAGATAAATTTTTAAATAAAAATTAATAAATTAATAAAATATATTATTATACATCTGGGGAGAAAAAAAAACACTTATTACCTCTTTTTTAATTGGATTCCCATAAATAGAAAAAGATTAAAATTATATAAATATGGTAGTGACTTTTGTTCTAAAGCTCCTCAGTCTTTCCATATAAAGAATGAAACCGCATCACATACCTCTTTCAACATCTGAAAACGGTTTTCTCAACCTTCTTCATCTTCTTCTTCCTTTCTTCCTTACTCCTTTACTTTTCAAGTAAGTCACTTTTTCTTCTCTATTTTATCTTCCTCAATTATTTTTCCTTTTTTTTGTATTTATTTTTCAAAACAATATTAAATATATATTACTCAAACAAATATTGAATATGTATTAGTCAAAAAAATATTGAATATTCGTTGGTGATGGATCTTAATAAGAAGAGTATTTGACTACTGATCTAGCAGGTGAAAGAAACCCTAATCCAGAAAACTATTGAGATGGGAAGAGGAAAGATTGCGATTCGAAGGATTGATAATTCAACAAGCAGGCAAGTAACTTTCTCGAAAAGAAGAAATGGATTGTTGAAGAAAGCAAAAGAGTTATCCATTCTCTGTGATGCTGATGTTGGATTGATTGTTTTTTCAAGCACTGGAAGGCTCTATGATTATTCCAGCACTAGGTATTCTTTCTTTCTAATTCTTTATTTTGCTTTTTTATTATTCATCTCAAATCTCTTTTTTTTACTAGAGAGAAAAATAAAAATATATATAATTTATATAATGGGAAATCAAATAAAATAATTATATATGTCTGTTGTGATTGTTCTGATGCATTATTAGGAGCTTTCTTATGATCATATAATAAAACATATATATGATTTTTATCATGTTCTGCACCTTAACTATATGTAGGGAGAATAAAGTGGCACAAAATCTTATATTGTACGATAAATATTATATATATGTATCTATAGGTTAAGGTACTGAACACTATCACCAGAACGCAGGTGCATAACTTTTGTTTGAAATTTTCAAAGCAGTGGTTGATATTATTACTGTAAAAGTAAAATAATAAAACTTTAATATATGTTTTTTTTTAATCTACGCATGCATTGTTCATAATATGAAAAGTACAAAATCTACAAATTAAATATGCAAAAACAGAAAGATCAGGAAATGCTAGATTTAGAATGTCAGAAATTTGGTATGATCTTTGCTAATTAAGATTAGGGGTATGCTTATATGTATATGTATTATTAAGCTACCTAGATTTATGAATAATCACATGTGATATAGTGCATTAAACTAGTAAACTAATTTCTTTTGGCAGTTCATACTATCATTATATAATCAATAGTTTTGGGAGATGATTTTTGTCCCTTAACTTGAAGAGAAAGTTTTCTTAGTTTTTTATCCTTAATTAGTACTACAGTTTCAACTATAAGAGAAATATAGTGTGATCATGGTGGAATGGAAGGGATATAAGAAGGTATTTTTAGAGTTTGTTAGAAAGCAATGGACATTAATAAAGGTTCAAGGGTAAGGTGCTTTTGTGTTGATATTCAAGATTTCTCAAACTCATTTTATTAGCATATTCGATAGAAAACATTACTTCATACAATTCAGTTTGAAAGGAGGTACAAACTTCAATCTTAATTGAGAAAGCTTCCAATAATATTCCTAAGTTAGAGCTATCAAAATGAACTATTCGATCTTAAAAAAGTCGATCATAAGAGACTATGTATTTTATATGATCGGACCAAACACATTATGTTACAATATGAGCCCAAAATACATTATAAACATACCATATAAAGTATATTATTTTAAATATAATATATTATAAATATATCATATAAATATGAGCTCAAAATATATTATAAATATACCATATAAAGTATATTATTTTAAATATAACATATTTTTATGTAGTGTGTATTTAAAAAAAACATATTTTTTAAAAAACTGTTCAAAATAATACATAAATATCTAATGTAACACAAACATATATAATAAGAGAAAATTGTTAAAGTAAAACGGAAAATAATAAAATATTAATTTGATTACATTAATATATATTAATATAAAAATATTGAATATATCAGTAGAGATAAATTTTAGTTAAGTGCGACAATCCAGTATGTTGTGTTTTTATTGAAACAACATAAATATTTGTATATTTTTTGGAATTTGATGCTACGTGGGTCAAACGGGCTCTTGACGATTGATACGGGTTAGTTCTAACGGGTATTAAACTTTTTAGGGTCGGACTAAATATCTCTTATAAAATTTGAGCTTTAACTTAAATTTTTAAGCCTTATGCTTTACTAGATTTGGTGAACTAGTTCATATGAGGTAGTCCATTTTGACGACTCCAATCTCAATACTTTAGCATTCTTTTTTTATTCGACATGCACTGATACAAACTATATATAAGTCTCATAATAATGATATTTTTGTAATAAGAGTTTGTTTGTTTATCATATTATCATTCATATCATGCCTCTTTTGTGGATGTCTCATTTTTCGATCTTTTCCCTCTTCCTCTTGGATTGGGAGTAGGACCCTCTCAGGTGTTTAGGTGTATATGGATGCGTTGGGTGAGAAAATTCCTCTTGTAGGATTTTAGATATCTTTCCAGCCTTCTCTCAACTTGATGTTTTGTTAGGGTAGTTTGTACTTTTCTTTTGCTAGATTTTTGGGTCGGCTTAGTGTGGTTGCTTTTGGAGCAGATGCAGAGTGGAGTTCGTGGTTGTGATTGATCTTCCTGTGATGGGTGTTTGTGTTTTTGTATTTTGTTTTTGTTCGAGTGTTTTTTTCGTTGTAGTTACTACTATTTTCTACTTGCCTCTTGTTTCGAGGGTTGTTATTATTTAGGTGTACCTCTAGTACTTCATGATTTTTATTGTACTTTTTTTTTTGTTTTTTTTACTATACATAATTCATATTTTATTTTCTACATGTACAAACTACCTAAGCCTAATTTCATTGTCTTTAATACTATACAAGTTACCCTAACTCTCTTTCTAATATTGTCATTTTTGGTCTTATCTCATTTATCTTACCACGCATCCCACACAATATCTTCGTATATGGTACACTTAATTTATTGTTTGTATCGCTTGTTCACAGTCCAACGCCCTTTTTGATAGAATATCACCAATCTTACACTTTTTTGATAAAAAATTTCCTTCAATTTGAGTTGTACTTTTGTATCACATAAAACATCAAAGGTCTGACCCCATTTCAACCATCCAACATGAATTTGTTAGTTTCATATCCTTCCATTTATCTTTCATTTTGTACTATGGACCCAATATATTTAAGTTGTGTAATTTGTGATATGATATGATTTATAACTTCATCTATAGTCTATAAACACTCCACATTTTTTTTAAAATTACACTCCATATGCTTTTTTTCTTCTACTCAAGAGAAATCCATTTGCTTCTAAGACTCAACTCCAACCTCCCATTTAATTCTTCCCTTGAATCTCCAACTAGGACTATATTATATGCATAAATAATACAACTCAATGCTAGCTCTGAGATATGTTACATAAGTACATCTAAAACTAAAGTAAAAAGAAAAAAATCTTAAGGTTCAATTTTAGTGGAGTCCTATTATTATGGAAAATTTTAGCTTGTCTCTGTCATGTATCTTCACACATGTCGAGACTCCCTCATACATATTCTTGATAGCTCAAATATAATTATTCATAACCATTTTATTCATCAGAATATTTCCACAAAATTTCTCTAGGAACTTTATCACATGACTTCACTAAATAAATAAAAACAAAGTGATGGTTTTTTTGACACATATGATAATGTTGGATCTCTTCCATGCTCAACTTATTAGGAATTAAAAAAGATTAATTATTAGTAATAATTATCTTTTCGTACTCTTCATTAGATACTGAAAAATGTAAGTTGTTATTGTTACTTAGCATATTTGTTGTAGACCTACCTCTGAGGGGGGGTTGTGGTTTGAGATATCTGCTAACTCTTAATGAAGCTGCCAACCTCAAGTTGTGTTGGAATATGTTTCCTTTAAAAAAATAGTTGGTATTCGTTCCTTCTTTCTACGGTTTTGAGGAATAATTGAGTCATCAAGCACCACATATTCTCCTCTCTTTAGAGTGGCTTAAAAGTTCATCATAGAATTGCCATGGATCATTCTAGTTAGATCCTTAGCAATGGAAGTACCATCAACTTTCGGTTAGATAGTTGGCGTGGTAGGCCTTTGGCTCATATCTTCAACATTCCTACATGCAACATTGATTTGATCGCCTCAAAAAGTGAGTAATTTTCTCTCTAATTATGTTTGGTCTCTACCTCTGAATCTTCTATTGGCCTACCCTAACATGTTGCATAAGGTAAACTCCCTGTATACTTGCTTTGGAGCCCAAGAAAGATCAAAGAATTCAAAACCTATTGGATTCTATGACTATAATGCTTATCTCTTTAGGAATAAGTTATCTCATAATAAAATTCCTAAGAACCATACTATTCCTATTTCTAAATCTTTGTTGGTTTGGAGGACTTTGCATTGTAAACTTCTAACTGGTGATATCTTAGATGTCAGAGCCTTTCATCTTCCATCCACATGTTCTTTATGTCACAAGGATATAAAATCCAAGCATCACATATTCTTTAATTATGATTTTGTTAAAAGTATTTGAAAATGGCTTATAAAAATCATTGGTTACAATTAGATCATTGTCTCTTTATTTGATTTCTTGAACTATATTTTTCCAAATTGGTCCCATTAATGCCATGCGATGATATCGAAGATTTTCATGTCTGATAATTCATCTAATAAGCCTTCAAAATTTTGAATGCAATAAATGTTTATCCTCATTCATTTTGATATAATTTTTTATCCTCTTAAACCCAGTATCACCTCTGATGTCTTTTGGCAGCCTCCCTTTTAGGGATGGATCAAAGTTAAAACAAATAGTACTTCCATTTGAGGGCCAAATTTTTGTGCTTGTGGGGGTATCTTTAGAAACTCAAGCTCGAACCACATTGGCATCTTATCTTATTTTATTGGTGATTAGAACGTTTTGCAAGCAAAATTGATTGGAGCCATGATTTTCATTGAGCTTGCAGTTGAGAGACATTAGTACATGCTTTCGCTAGAGGATGATTCAAAATAAGTTGTGTAAGCTTTCACAAATTTCTCTATTGTTCCTTGGCATCTTCAAACTCGTTGATTAAATTATGTTCATATAATCTATTCCATTAGCTTTTTGGTGACTCACATTCTTGGAGAGGGTCACAAGTGTGTGGATAGCCTAACTATTCTTGGTTTGGCTTCTAGAAGTTTTAGTTGGTTTGATATGGTGCAACCTTGTTTTAAAGAGGATGTTGCAAATTAGGATGCCTTAAAATAAAATATACTCGGTTTCTTTATGATCAAGAAACACACAAAGGTTAGGGTTAAGGAAAAACAAGGAGAACAACAAGGGTTGGTTATAACTACTATTCTTTACTTTCTCTATAAAACAGATTAAAAGTACTCAAGAATAACAAATAACCCTATCACCCTAATTAGGTTTTGTCACACCATAAGTGAGAGACTAGTATGTTATTTTTAATAAACCTAACATACTAAACTAATGAGCCTTTAAAAATTACTCATTACAAGCTAAATTAGTGTACAAGCTATTTTAAACAATTGGATCGTTAACACAAGACCCAATTCGACAACTACATACCAGAACACAATTCGACTACAGCATGTAGGTCTTCGACAACAGCATGTGAGCAAACTTTAACGGCATGCTAACTAGAGTTCAATCCAATATCTCACAAATCTCCACCTTGGATCTAACTCTACCATCAAGAAATAAACTAGCTTTCTTCATGCAGCTTTATCAACTGCATATAGTGGAAAAACTTGCAACTGGGCAATGTCTTGGTGATCATATCAGCAACATTATGATATGTCAAAACCTTCAGCACTTGGACTTCTCCATGTTCGATTACCCCTCTGACAAAATGCAGTCTCACATCAATGTGCTTGGTTCACTCATGATAGGCTGAATTCTTTGACAGGTGTATTGCACTTTGACTATCACATTTAACAGTGACAACTCGACCTTGAAGTTTCAGCTCCTTTGCAAAACCTTCATGCCACAATGCTTTCTTTACAGCTTCAGTTAGGGAGATATATTCCGCTTCAGTGGTTGATAAGGCAATAACATTCTAAAGTGTTGCTTTCCAACTGATTGTTGTGCCAAACATAACGAACACATATCCAGAAATAGATTTTTTGAAATCCATGCAACCTGCATAATTTGAGTCGACATATCCTTCGATTCCTTCATCAGGATTGTTTCATCTAGATCACCATACAAGAACACAGTATTCACATCTATCTATTCCAGTTTAAGGTTGAACTGTACCACCGTGGCAAGCAACATTCGAGTGGATTTGTGCTTCACAACAGGAGAGAGCGCATCATTGAAGTCGACACCTTATTTTTGAGTGAAACCCCTAGCGACCAATCTTGCCTTGTATCTTTTCGACGCTACTCCTTCGATTCCTTCCTTAACTTTTAAAATCCATTTACAGCTAACTAACCTGGCTCCAGCAGGTTTCTTGATCAGTTCCCAGGTGTTGTTATCATGAAGAGATTTCATCTCATCATCCATGGTCTTCAGCCATTCAGTCTTCTTTTGACTCCTCATAACTTCCTTATAGTCTCTAGGTTCTTCGTCGAGAACCTCACTTGTAGAGATTAAGGTATAAGCTATAAGATCTGCGTACCTAAGTCTACGAGGTGGCTTGATGACTCTCCTCGACCTGTATCTTGCTAGCAGGTAGTCATTATTAGTCTCCTCATCTTCGACAACAACTTCTGCTTCTTCTTCGACTTTATCTTGGGTACTCAATTCAACATCAACATGCTCCACATCAACAAGAATCTCTCCTTGTTCCAATTCTTTGTCAGCATCATTATTTTTCTTGAAAGCCATCTCTGCTTCATTTAAAACCACATCTTGACTGGTGATACACCTCCTATGACCTGGCTCTAAGTACCATAGTCTATACGTTTTTCTCCTTTAGGGTATCCCATGAACATGTATTTCAGGGCTCTAGGTTCGACCTTGTCTTGCCTAATATGAGTATAGGCCACACAACCAAATACTCTCAGTTTGACGAGACTATGTGGATGTCCTGACCAAACTTCTTTAGGTGTCTTCATATCTAACATAGTCGAAGGACATGTGTTTATCAAATATGTTGCTGTCGAAACAACCTTAGCCAACACCTTATCTAATTGAGCACTAGTCAACATGAATCTAACTCTTTCCAAAATAGTTCAATTAAACCTTTCTGCCAAACCATTTTGTTATGGAGTACCTGCAGTAGTTTTGTGCCTTGCAATACCTGAGGCAGCACGAAAACTATCGAATGCCTCATTGCAAAATTCAAGGACATTGTCAGTTCTCAACCTCTTGACCTTTTTGTCAGTCTGATTTTCGACCAGAGTCTTCCAACCTTTGAAATTCTTAAAATTTTCATCCTTAGTCTTCTGGATGAATACCCATAACTTCCTGGAATAATCAACAACTATGGATAGAAAATACCTTACTCCTGAATGTGATGGACACCTTGTAGGCTCCCAAAGATCAGCATGGGTGTAATCAAGGGATCCATGAGTTCTTTGTTTGACTTTGTTGAACTTCACTCTACAAGATTTTCCAAGTACACAGGGTTCACAAAATTTCAGCTTTTCGACTTTGTCTCCTTCAAGAAAATTTTGTTTCCTTAATTCGACCAAACCCCTTTCACTGACATGGCCCAATCTCATGTGCCAAATTTCTATTTTCGACAACGGTTTTGTGGATGCAACATTTGTCGAACCACTTACAATTTCAGCCTCAAGGGTATACAAGCCTTGTTTCTTCACGCCTCTCAAGACTTCCTTTGACCCCTTCATGACTCTTAGGATACTTTTCTCTCCTTGAAAAACATATCCCTTCTTGTCGAATTCACCAAGAGAAATCAAATTTCTCTTCAAATCAGGTACATACTTGACTTCAGTCAATAACCTTATTGAGTCATCATGGAGCTTGAATCCCATAGATCAAATACCTACAATTTTTCAAGATTTATTATTTTCCAGCAGCATTGATCCACCATCTTGATCACAAAGCTCCTCAAATAATTATATGTTTGGAGTCATGTGCCAAGTGCAACCTGAATCCATAATCCACTCCTTTCTTAAGTCCCCGCTTGAAACAACAAGAACATCAGATAATTCGAAGTCATCTTGAACAATGGCTATGTTGCCATTATCTCTACCTCCATGATCTTTCAGGTGTCCAGGGCACACTTTTCTTGTGTGACTCTCCTTCTTACAGTGATAGCATCGAATACCAGATGTTTCGCCACTATAAGACTTCTGCTGACTTTTACCTTTCTTCTTGTCGAACTTACCATCCTTTCGCAAGAGTTTTCCCTTAACAGCCAAACCTTCACCAACCGTCAAAGGTTTATGCTCCTTTCGTTCGTCTAAGTCCTTAAAATACAAGGCTAATTGAACTTCTTCAAAGCTCAGGGACTCCCTTCCATAAATGAGAGTTTCTTTGAAGTGAGCATGTGTTTTGGGAAAAGCACACAACAACAACAGTGCTTGATCTTCATCATCGATCTTTACATCGATATTTTCAAGATCAAGAATCAGCTTGTTAAACATATCCAACTGCTCATCCAACACTTTGTCTTCACTCATCTTGAATGAATAAAAAGATTGCTTCAGATAGAGTCGATTCACCAGAGATTTGGTCATGTACAAACTTTCAAGTTTCAACCATAACCCCGATGTCGTAGTCTCCTGTCATACCTATCGAAGAACCTTATTACCAAGGCTCAACAATATTGCATTGTGGGTTTTCTCTATCATGAACATCTTTTCTTTTTCCGTTAACACGGCGTCCATGGCTGCCTCTCCCTTCAACGCTTCCAAACAACCCTGTTGAACCAGTAGGGCTTTCATCTTCAAGTGCCACAGGCCAAAGTCGTTCACTTCGATGAACTTTTCAATCTCATACTTTGTTGAAGGCATTTTCTCCACGCTCACCGCACCAATTTGTTGTGAATTAGGATGTCTTAAAACAATATACTTTGTTTCTTTATGATCAAGAAACACATAAGGTTTAGGGTTAAGGATAAACAAGGAGAACAACAAGGATTGGTTATAACTGATATTCTTTACTTTCTCTATAAAAAAGATTACAAGTACTTAAGAATAACAAATAAACCTCTCACCTTAATTAGGTTTTGTCACACCACAAGTGAGAGACTAGTATGCTATTTATAATAAACCTAACATACTAAACTAATGGGCCTTTAACAATTACCCATTATAAGCTAACTTAGGGTATAAGCTAACTTAAACAATTGGATCCTTAGCACAAGGTCCAATTCGACAACCACATACTAGAACACAATTCAACTACAGCATGTAGGTCTTCGACAATAGCATGTGAGCAAACTTCGATGGCATGCTAACTAGAGTTCGTCCAATATCTCACAGAGGACTTCTTAGGAAACAATCACGGTTTCCCTAATATAAGAATTAGACACCCTTAAGGGGTTTTGCTGCCCCCACCCCTTGTTTTAGATTCTTTGTATTTCATTTTCCTTTTTATTAAATTAGGATTTGCCTTGGTTAAAAAAAAGGTGTTCATTAAATCATTGTTTCGTATAACTTCATGGTATGACTCTTAAGTTAATTCGCTTATAATTTGCAAAATTTTGTATATATTCCTTATTCTTATAAATCAGAATTGAAGTGTTTATTCTTCATTCATCCCATATTTTTTCGATCTCATAATTCCGTTAATTTGATTAGTCTCTCAATGCCTTTATCTCCAACAATTTTCCACACTTTAATAAGTACGTTGTTTATTTTCAAATGCATTTATACTATGCATCCTTTTCAAGCATAATTTACCTTGTGATCTTAAATTTGATGATATAAGTTATATTTCGATCTTCCTCTCTAATTTATAAACTATTGCAGTCCAATAAAATCTCATATCTTCATTAAATAAATTATATAAATACTTCATCCATTTATTCTTCATATCATCTTTTTTAACCAAAAATTTATCTTCTTCATCTACGACACCCTTTACTTGATCCATGTCCCATATCTTGTTTTTTCTTAACATACTTATATATAAAATTTTCTCCCTTTTTAGTTTTTATGAATTGGTATAACCTATCAAAATCTTTATTTATTGCTTCACCAACCAGCATCTTAGTCTCTTTTTTTTCTTTCTTATAATTTTCTCAAGTTTTAGTATTTTTAAACTTAGATCAATCTTTAAAAATTTTATTTTGAGTCTAACTTTACTCTAAACACTTTTGTCCCGCTACTAAGATTCTTTAACCCAAGGTTCAAAACCTCTTGATTCTCCGAACTTTTCTTTTGCTATGTTTCTAATCAATTTTGTCCTCATACCCCACATATTATTTGTGCTTCGTTGTGACAACCTGAAACCTTCCTTAAAGATCCTTTGATTGAAAATAATTTTTCATCCTTCAAATGTCACAGTTGATTCATGGGTCCCCTTACTATGACAAATAATCTATGTTGCATTTTTAACCTTTACATCCATAACAAATAATTTATGTTGCATTATTAAGATGTCTCCATGTATGACTTACAAGCAAATAATCCTATCTAATTTCCTAAAAGTAAATATTTTTTATGTGAGAACATGTCACGCCACTTTACTTACAAGCAAATAATCCTATCTAATTTCCTAAAAGTAAATATTTTTTATGTGAGAACATGTCACGCCACTTTTGCATGTGATAATGTGATCCTATCTTTCTCTCAAGAATATATTAGTTATAGTAAGATCAAATTTAAAAAAAAAATAAATCTAGGAATGATTTACCCCATGCGTTATCATCCTTGAGGTCATACCCCTCATGCAAGTTCTCAAAAACTTCCTGATACACTCTTAATATGCCCATTTAGATCTCATCACCGGAAGAAAAATAAATTTCATCCTTGTGGTAAATATTAAATTAAACTTTTTAAATCCTCCTAAAATATTACTCTAAGGTGTTATACAAACCTAACTTAAGGTGTACATTCCATAGTAACATTAAAGGTGTCTTACTTCACTATAATTTTTTGAGATATGATATGATCTCATATTCTTTTTACATCCATAATATTATTCTTCCACTCCTTGTAAATAATAAGTCCTACCCCATTTCTTGATCTAATATTGCCATTGTACTAAGATATTAATATCTACACAATATTCTCTAAACATATGTATCATCAAAATATTAAATGTAGAATTTCTATCTTAACCGACTTTGTTTAAACGTAACTTTATTTAACATTCACAGGGTAAAAATTTGTATTAGACAATGACCATTAAAACTCAGGGTTTGGGTAAAACATTTCAATAAAACACAAATTTGAATCTTAAACTTGGCGTTCAAAATTTTTCAAGACTTTTTTAGGTCAGCATGAAAAAACCCACAATCCAACTAGTAGTCCATTCAGCAAACATAACTATAAATTCTAAAAATTATACTAACATTCATGTTAACTCACTCTAAAACAACACACTTAAGTCCTTCACTTCACTAAGATCTCTTCGATTATATTGAATTTAATCTTTCAATGTTAAATATTATACATTAATATAATAAATTTTTATGACATGAAATTGGTTCTCACTGTATTATCTTATACATTTAATTTTTTTTAAGGATAAATTTATGCATTTGTACACCAATGTGACTATTAAGCAGAAAGAAAGAACAACATCAAACATGTAGTAATAGCATATATTATAATAATAATAATAATAATAATAATAATAATAATAATAATAATAATAATAATAATAATAATAATAATAATAATAATAATAATAATAATAATAATAATATTATTATTATTATTATTATTATTATTATTATTATTATTATTATTATTATTATTATTATTATTATTATTATTATTATTATTATTATTATTAAAATCTCACCTTCATTAACATCGATTCGTCAAATTCTTCCGTTGTAACAGCTTTAAACATGAAATCAAAGATAATTTTCAAACAAAAAAATTCTCATTTCTATAGGAATTTTCACTTCTATTGATCCCAATAACCAAGAATAATCTCAAAAATATCAGTTTGAGTGTGGTTGTACCTAGCCACAATATCTACCAACTTTTAAGAGACATAAGACTTTTCATTAAGGGGAATGATAAGTTTACACCATTTTTTAATACCAACACGTATTTGTATACATACAAGTCAGATGTTCTATTTTTTTAATAATTTATGTTATCTTGATTTTTGTGCAAGAACAATTTTGTTTGTTAAAACCTATGTGGTGTAAATACGGTGTATGAGAAGATGAGTGTACAAATAGCATAGCTCTTTCATTAAAGTGAAGAAAGAGTATATTGTATAAGATTATCCATCATGATTGACCTTCCATACTTAGTAACCACAACATCCATAATACACCTTGGTATCAACTAAAATATGCCATCTATATTTACCAAAAACACATATTTATTTGCTTCATCTCATAAACTCTCCACCATTGTTTTACCAACATTGTAGTTACTTATTCCAATATTTGGTATCAAGAGTCTAGTTCAAATCCACATATACTTAGTGTACAACGTGAATTTTGTCTGCAATGAAAGAATCCCTACAAATTTACTGATCCTTGATGCGAAGAACTACGACAAATGGTGCAAGCAAATGAAGGTGTTGTTTGGCTACCAAAATGCTCGATCATGTTACTCCTCTTCAAGCTAATGCAACAGAGGCGCAACAAGCATCGCATAAGAAAGAAAAGAAGAAAGATTTCAAAGCATTGTTCTTGATCCATCAATGTGTTGATGGCAAAAATTTCAAGAAATTTGGTGATTGTGAACCATCGAAGCAAACATGGAAGATCTTAGAGAAAGCTTATGCAGGGGCTGACAAGGACAAAGGTGGTGAGGTTACAAACTCACAATCGTCAACTCGAATTGTTTAAAAAGGAATAGAAGGAGACAATCAACGAATTCACAAAGAGAATCACTCGGTTGGTGAACCTAGTGAAGGCATGCAGAGAAATTGTTATGAAACAATATTGTTATCGCTAAAATCTTGCAATCTTTAACACCAAGATTTGACAACATAGTTGTGACAATTGAGGAATGAAAGAATCTTGTGACGATGAGCAAAGAGGAGCTGCAAAGTTCTCTTGAGGGTCATGAGCAAAGTATGAAGGAGAGGAATAATGATAAGGCAAAGACGGAGATCGCTTTGCAAGCTTGGTTAAATGAGAAGGATAAGAGATTGAAAGTAAAATGGCCCATGAAGAACAAAGGGAATTTTCAGAATTTTGATGGAAAATAGTCCAAAAATTTAAAGAATTCGACTTGTCAAAGAGGTGAGAGCAGCTATAACAAACATGGTGGTCATGGAAACTATAGAGATGAAAGATAGAGGCTTGACAAGAGCAAGGAGCAGTGCTACAAGTTTTAATGATTCGGTTATTATGCGAAAGAATGCAGTGCGAACAAGAAGGAATCTCAAGGGGATGAAGCCAAGGTTACAAGACAAGAACTTGATGAAGAGAATACAGTCTTCGTCGTGATCACGGAAGCGAATTGTAGTAGTAAACAACTGTGGGACAACAGTTGCAACAACTCAAAGATTGCTGAAAAATTGAGCAGTGGCCGGTTAAGTGATATGATTGACCGGTTGTGTGAAGAGGAAGACACCATGATGAGTGTGAAATGATTTCAATGCAACAAGAAGTGGTATTTGGAATCGGGTTGTTCAACTCATATGACGGGAATAAAGGATTGGTTTCTAAAAATTAACTGTGCCATGGAGAACAAAGTAAAGTTCGTGGATGACACCACTCTTATGGACGATGGGATCGGTGATGTTTTGATCATGAAGAGGTATGAAGGACATTCCTTGATCAAAGATGTCTTATTTATTTTGAGAATCAAATGTAACCTTCTAAGTATTGGCCAATTACTTGAGAAGGGTTACAAGATTCACATGGAAAATAAGGGGCTGCGCGTTATAGATGCAAAGAGAGTTTCGGTCCTTAAAGCACCTATGGCTGTAAATAGAACCTTCATGGTTGAGTTAAAGGTTATGGAGCATAGATGTCTTTCTACTGCAGCAAGTCGTGAAGAGTGGATGTGGCACTATCGTCTTGGCATCTCAATTTTAGAGATCTCAAAGAGTTGCAAAGGAACATAATGGTAACAGGGCTGCCATCGATTAATATTTTAGATGAAATTTGTGAAGAATGTGTTGCAATGCCAACAACAAGCCTAATTGTTTCAATCCAAGAAACCAGTGCAAATACCTCTTCAAAGTACGTGTCTTCCCTTTGTAAAAATCCCTTAGCCACCAATCAAGCCTTATGCTTGATTATCTCACCCTTGGAATTTGCCTTGACTTTGAACACCTCATCCATACCAATAAGCTTCTTTCCTTTCGGTATATCAACTAACTCCCAAGTATTATTCTTCTCAATGGATACCATCCCCTATTTTATAGCAAAAATCCACTTTGGATCACTTAAAGCCTCTTCCGCATTGACAGGTTCAGATTCGACCATTAGTGAAAAATGGACAAAATCACCATTATCATTGATTTCGTTGTCTCAGAACAGCTCACAATCTTGGAGTCTCTGAGGCAAACCCCTTGCCTTGTTGACCTCATAAAATTTCCTTCATTTTGAGCTTTGACGGCTTGCTATTTTGGCGTTCCAGTTTCCTCGGAATTAGAAATTTTTTACCTGTGGTAACCGATTACAAACTGTATGTAATCGGTTACAATCTACTGGTAACCGGTTATGCCCTGCTGCACTTGCTTCAATTCATTGATTACAATGTCATGACTGATCACGATCCTCTTGTTTACACCATCAAACAGTTTGTAACCACCGGTAAAGTAATATCCTACAAGAATCATCACACTTCTTTCTAAGTTGACCTGGAACATGTCGGTATGTAACGAAACCAAAGACTCTTAAATTGTCCAGATTTGGCTTGAACCCCGTCCATGCTTCCTTCGATGTTACATTTTTTAGCTTCTTTGTAGGGCACCTATTCAACAAATAGGCAGCCGTGGATATCGCTTCTCCCCATAGTTCCTTCGACAAGTTCTTCCCCTTTAACATGCTTCTAACCATGTTTATGATCGATTGACTCTTTCTTTTGGCTACACCATTCTGTTGTGTTGTATAGGGTGGTACTACCTCATGTACAATCCCTTATTGATCATAAAACCTCCCAAAGTCATTTGAGACATATTCGCCTCCACCATCTGTTTTGAGCACTTTGAGCTTGTAACCACTCTACTTCTTCACCATGAACTTGAACTTCTTGAACACTTCAAATGCCTCATCCATTATCTTGATTAGGTATTTCCATATCTTTCTACTATGATCATCAATAAATTTGAAAAACTATTTATTGTCACCAATAAAATCTACTTGCATAGACCCACACACATCCGAATACACCACCTCAAGGTGATTCTTAGTTCTCAGGTTTGCATCGTTGCTGAATTTTCCTTTATGTTGCTTTGCTTACACCACAATTGGCCTATCTGTGAAATATACGTCAAATCCGTGTTTTTGAATGTACCACTTGAAGACGAGGTGTCAGTAGGACATCCCCTTGGTTTTGTTATGAAAGACGAAGAGCTGAAGTTCTACAAGTTGAAGAAAGCGGTATATGGTTTGAAGCAAGCTCCAAGAGCTTGGAATAGAAGAAATCATGGTTTCCTAAAGGATATTGGCTTCAAGAAATGTTTATCGGAGCATGAAGTCTATGTGAAGACGGATGCGAGTGAAGGAGTAATCATCCTTTGTCTATATGTGGATGATTTATAGATTACGAGTAGCAATGAAAGGTGTATTTCAAAGTTCAAGGGTGAACTTATGGAAAAATTTGAGATGACCGACCTTGGCCTCATGACATACTTCCTAGGCATAGGGTTCCACTAGTCAAAATTAGGACTGCTCATGCATCAAAGGAAATATGCTCTTGAGATATTGAAAAAGTGTGAAATTGAGCATTACAATGATGTCATTTCTCTAGTTGAACCAAGGTTGCAGCTGTCTAAGAATGAGGATGAGCAAGATGTTGATCCAACTAGATATAGGAGATTAATTGGATCCTTGCGTTACTTGTGCAATACACGACTAAACTTGGTGTTTAGTGTCAGTATTATGAGTAGATTTATGGCGAGACCGAAGGTGTCTCACTTGGCAGCAATTAAGAGAATCCTACGCCACATTAAAGGCTCTGTTGGCTACGGAATTCTCTTTCCTATAGCGGATATGGACAAAAAATGCATTTTGCTTGGTTTTATGAATTCCAATTGGTGCAGAGATAAAGATGATCGAAAGTCTACAGTAGATACATCTTTATGTTCGGTACGACACCAATCTCACGGTGTTCGAAGAATGAACCAGTAGTTGCACTCTTATATTGTGAGGCCGAGTATATTGCTGCTTCGTTATGAGCGTACGAAGTCGTGTGGCTTATGAATCTATTGGAGGAGCTGGGTAGCAGTGAGGGTGAAACTGTCAGATTCTTGGTTAACAACGTTTCCGCGATTAATCTTGCTAAGAATCCAATTGCACATGGAAGAAGCAAGCACATCGAGATAAGGTTTCACTATTTGCAGGAACTTGTTAGTGAAGGGAGGTTATGATTGGGATATTGTAGAAGTGAGGACTAAATTGCTGATTTGTTAACTAAGGGAGTCAAAAATGATGTGTTCAAGAGGTTGAAGATGAGCATGGTAGACTCGCAGCACTTGAAGCAGCACTTGAATTAAGGTGGTGTGTTGAAGTTTGAGTGGTAATTCAAGTGTTGTAACCGGTTACCATGAGTTTGTAACCGGTTACAACTGCGTCTGATATGCATTCTAGTAGAAGAAAAATCTGTATTCGAAGGCGTAATCGGTTATCAGAAATGGTGTAATCGATTTTCAGAAATGGTGTAACTGATTACCACTTTAGCTGAATTAATTTCTTTTACTTTCAGTGTCAGGTGTAACCGGTTACCCACTTTGTTGTAACCGATTACAAACTCGAGTTTTTGTTTTTTCTGTTACTGTACTAGGTCAAATCGTATCCCAACTGATTTGTAACAACTATATAAGTGTTTAGTGTGCACTCTCACCCTAATTAATACAGGTAAAACATCTCACCCTCAATTCTCTCTCTTAATTCTCCTCTCTTACTCTCCATTTTAAAAAAAATTTCCACCATTATTTTACGATCCTTGTAGTTGCTTGTTCGAATAGTCAACGTGGATTATCTATAATTCGTAAACCATAATGCCTAAACAATAACAACACTATCATCTTACTAATGATATTGCTCACGCCAAATAAATTTCCACCATCTTACACTATCAAACTTTTATTACCATCATATTTAAAAACAACTTCTTCAAATTCCTACAAAACATCAACACAGTAACTCATATTAGCTTTGTCAACTACAGAGAAATAATATGTTGCTTTAGCTCTAGCAGTAACACATAGTCTGCTGATGATGTTGTTTCTGGTACTAAATATAAAACTTAACGAGGATAACAGAAGAGGAAAAAAGAAAAGAAAATTACAAGAGATTCTTTATGATTCATAATTGAACCATGCCTGAAGATCAAGATTGCAATGTTTTTTATTAACGTTGAACATTATGGCAGCATGAAAGCTGTTATCGAGCGCTATAACAAACATAAAGAAGAACAGCATCAACTAATGAATCCTGCTTCAGAAGTGAAGGTAGTTATTGCTATACTATTCATCTTGTTCCGAATTTTCTCTAGTAATTACTGTTTTTTCTACTTGCTAGTTTTGGCAGACAGAAGCAGCTGGCCTGAGACAACAACTGCAGTACCTGCAAGAAAGCCATAGGTAAATTAAATAATCATAACCTATTCGATAAAAGAAAATATCGATTTTTTTCCACTTTCTGTTATAAGTAAAACCAACCAATTTCATATTAAAATGTATATTGTACAAGCAGGCAATTAATGGGTGAAGGACTTTCTGGCTTGGGTATTAAGGAACTACAAAATCTCGAACATCAACTGGAGATTAGTCTCAAGGGTGTTCGAATGAAAAAGGTATGTCGGGTCATTTTGAATCTCATCCAATCAGTTTTAAGCTTTTTTGCGCCAAATTATTGACTGTTACGCTGCCATCTATTTCCCTGCAGGATCACATTTTGACCAATGAGATTAAAGAATTACACCAAAAGGTACTGGGAGTCTGGTTTTCTTGCTGTATTTGGTGATCCTTTGTCGCAAATTTCTGACCGATTTCCGTTAATGCCATTGTAGGGAACTCTTGTCCATCAAGAAAATGTAGAACTCCATCAAAAGATGGACTTCATCCAGAAAGAAAATGCAGAACTACAGAAGAAGGTAAAACTACTGTTTATGTAGAAAATAAGAGGCTTTGAATTTTCTTGT
Organism: Lathyrus sativus; assembly: GCA_963859935.3. NCBI lineage: Eukaryota > Viridiplantae > Streptophyta > Magnoliopsida > Fabales > Fabaceae > Lathyrus > Lathyrus sativus. The sequence goes on from OZ012735.1 coordinate 16,608,628, forward strand.
GCAAAAACTAAACCTAAGATTTGGATATTAGGTTTATGAAGCAAGGAGTACAAATGAAGAAAATGCGGCGTCGAATCTTTCACGCACTATCAGAAATGGATATGATTTACATGCGCCTATTAGTCTCCAGCTAAGCCAGCCACAGTCTCAATACAGTGAACCAGCAACCAAAATCATGAAATTAGGGTATTCCCTCTAACTAATAATGTACCCGTTTATGCTTTTTCTTTCTGATTTCTTTAGAAACTAAGCACTTCAATTCTTCACCAGATTACAGCTGCATTCCTAACAAGCTAACATGAACCAGTTCAAATATATAATCATGTTTCTATGCGGGGATCTAGTAGTTCAACAGCCACATTGTTCAATTCAACAGAATAGGGTATGAGATTGTCTATCAAGAAACTTTAAGATCAGACATAATGATTGCCTTTGTAAATTTTATGCAATAAGATATCAATGATTGTTGTGCCTGCTATTGTTTTATATGATTTCATCTTTCATGATCAATTAAATGGAATTTGGAAACTGTGTAGCTTATACTGTCACAGTGATAAGCAAAAAGAGCTATACATAATAATTGCTAAAAATAATGAGGGAACAGAAATTAGACATGCCTATATCACACTCAATAAATTGCAATCTAATTCTCCACAATTATCAACTATGAAGAGCTAGAATTATGCATGATCAAGCCATTAAACTCGAAAGAAAATCAGCATGAGATTGTTTGGCAAAGAGGAGTGTGGTCGAATTTGAAGGAAAAAAAAAGGATTCAATTCATTATGGATATCAAGTAGGGATACATCGAGTCATTTGATGGACAATTCTAAAAAATTATTAGTATTGTCGAAGTAATAAATTAAATTCGTCTTTGTTGAAATTGCAAATTTTATCAAGGTAACTACATGTGTGAATTAAAGTAAATAATTAGAGAGAAGGGTAATAGAGTTATTTGACTCGAGAATAAAAACGAAAAATTAACAGAGTTGATTTTAATTACTAAAGGTTATTAGATCTTTTTTCGACTCCCCCATCTCATACTTGTTGATGAAATGTGCATTAATCAAATTTATAATATGTTAAAGTATTACGGCGAACTAACACGGTTACTGCACTCAATTCTTTGGTGTACAGTCACTAATTTATACAATAATTTCATAATTCCTTAACCCAATTCAGAGTTAAATTAGACATTTTAAGTTTGTTAATTCAAAAGTCAAAACTTATAATTACATATTCCTAGTTAATTAGTAAATTGAATAATTGCCCTAAATCAAATCGGTAGACTAACAGTCAAAAATCCCTACTCATCTGATATCAACTCATGCATTCGCCAATAAATAAAAACATTAAGATCAAGAAATATTAGATAATAACAATAACATAAAATAATTCAATTAACATCAAACAGACATATAATTCAACAAGTATAAGAAAGTTTGTCTAAAAAGACCTAATTTAATGAATCTAACTACTCATAGTGATTATAACAATTACCATGAACTTAAATAGAAAGAACATGAAAATCAAAGAAGATTAAGTCATCAATGGCTTCCAAAATCCTCAAAATTGTTGCTTTGGTACTCTAAGCCGTCATTATCTCTATCCAATCTGGAATCGTAAAAAAAGTAGCCAACATTCTCTAATTAAAGCTATAAAGTGTGTCAGAATTTGTCGCTTCATCGCGCCACGATGAGAAGCATTGTGTCACAATGATCCTTTCATCCTACCACGATAGAATACATCGCGTGGGCGTGAAATCGATGGGCCAACATTGCTTTTTTTTCCTTCATTATTTCTTCAAAATTCTCCAAATCCTAATCCTTCCACTCGTTGTAGTTTTTTCTCTATTCTTCACACGTTGCCATGACTTTTGGCCATTATTCCACTTCTTTCATCTGAATCTGCTAGTAAAAATCACGTAATGATGATTGTAATCACAATCCCCAAACATACTTTGTTGCTCGTCCTTAAGTAACATGTCCGCACACTGAACATTTGATCATAATTAAATTGTTTGTCCTTACCAATGAATATCACTTTTCTTATTTTGCTGACCAACATTACCGTTCCATGCTTCAATCCAAGTAACTAAAAAAAGTTCTTCTGAACATACAAGTTCTCAACATGTCTATCATCTCACATATATGTATTCAATGTTATTCGTTACTAATTTTCATATTTTTGACCTACGAAGAAAAGAGCAAAAAATGGCATAGCGCGAAATGTAAAAAAATTAGTGGAAAGACAAAAGGTCTTTTTGTTCAACTCAAGGTTCAAACTTTTTCCTAGAAAATTGAACCAAGATGGTCAGAATCATTTATGCTTTTGAAAATCTATTCTAATGGGAATGTGGAGCTTGTTCTGAAGGATTGAACTAATATGCTACCAATACATGGTTGTCCATTCTTTGAGGAGAAGGTAGTGGATCTTCAGGGTCTTCAATAGTATTGACAATGGCTTGACATTGAACAATGGAGCGAATAGCTTTGAAAGCCACCATTATTGATGAATCCGAAAGAGATTATTTTAGAGAAGATTTAAATTGGAGGAGGAAGCACGAGAAACATAGATCTCTTATTCTAAGGAAAGATATTTGATTTTCTAGATGGAAGGATATCTTATCGAGGAGATCGAGAAATGGATATCTGAACATGAAAAATCACAAGAATCAAATTTCGATTCCCATAAATGGTGCCCAAACTTACTCGTTACTAACTTTCAAGAGCAACCCAAACTTTTTCCTTTGCACTAGAAAAGTTAAACAAATATTTCTACCTAACTACAAATGGCTATATAATAAAGGCTATGTAAACGAAAGAATGGTTATGGATCAAAGTGGTTAGCAAGAGATATAATCATATTAAAACATGGTGGCTTAAAAAGGCTTATAGTTTTTATAAATAACTGCCTTATTGTGTATTTATCAGACCAACAGACTCAAATTAGAAACAATGAAAAATATAGAAAATAACTAATGTATGAATATCCCCATAAGAAACTAAAGCGAACAATGTCTATGGAGATTGAGCATAAGTAGTTGATTTCCCTTTTCTTCATCAACTTTCACTTTGCAAGGGAACTTCCATGATGATCAATTTGTTAATTCTTTTTTTGGTGACTTTTTCTTTTCTTTTTCATGGTGACACTAGTAAGGTAAAAAAAATTAAAACTAAAATAAATAATATAAGAAAACAAGTTCATTAATAAAATCAAAGAGAAGTACAAAGAGGAAGAGCATTCTTGATAGTTTGCTAGTACTCTTACTTGGATCATATTACATTAAGGGAAATAAATAAAAAACTTCAAAATACTGAAAACTCCTAAATCACATGTCATTGGTGTTGAAGAGGTTGTTCGCTTGATCCATATCATCCCTGAAATCTCGATCTTTCCTGCTCAAAGTAGTTATGATATTAGTCATTCAGTTTTCCAAGGCTTGGTCTTGCTCTTTAAAATGTGTTTCCATTGCTTCAATTTTTGGAAACTACTTCTTGAGATTTTGAACTGGCATGTGGTCTTTGTGCTCATTATAAAAAGTCTGGAAGTTTGGTCAAAAACTAGTGGGTGCATAGTAAAAGTTGGGTGCCAATTCTTTAGCCCAACTCATCATGCCAATATCTTACTCCTAAAGCCTTTGTAAACGGTCAGGTTTGTGCTGTTATTGTTGTGGTTGTCCTTCAAGTTGATGGATTTCAGGATGGTTTAAGTGCTTATGCTCTTGCTGTTGTGCTTCATTTGGCCCACCTTTATTGATTTGTTATGTGGGGAGTCTTCTCGTGGTGCTTTTTTTGATGGGAACCATATGGATTAATGTCACGTCCTCGGGGTGAACTGATACTCCATCTAACTTGCATAATTCATTAATAGCACAAAAATGGCCACAAGCTCGTTGTGGTGCATAAGCCATGTACTTAATATTGTCAATGATCAGTTTCCCCACATCAATGTCTTATCGATTTAGGATAGACATTAGTGTATAACACCGCTTCATAATGAACTCTGATTGGTTAGAAACATATTATATGGTTTGCACAATAAATGATGCCTAAGGTTTGCACAATAAATGATGCCCATGCCCTTGGTATAGTATGCATCTGGCTAGTCTTAATCCTTATTGGTTCCCTATTAATAATCACCCATTCTGTCTATGGTTAGAAAATGTGTTTATCATCTCCTCACACATTACCTCAATCATAGTTAGGTCTCTTGAAGCTATTTTTTTACTGAAGGAACACAAGTGGAACCTGATGTTCCAGGATATGTGCAACATTAGTTCCTTGTATGTAAGACAAGGTTGTTGTTGTTCGCGCATATTTTTAAACAACCTTTAAGGCATGTTACTATTACTTATGCAACAAGGGTTGTTACTATCTTTTAGCGATATGATTTATTTGATTATTTAATTAGATTAAATTTAAATCATGGAGATTTAAATTTGAATTTAAATCTTTCTTTCATGTGGAGTTGATTTGAAGAAACAAATCTTAAGTGAATCGGCTATTATTTTAGATGAAATAAAGTGAGGAATGACTTCTCATCTTTAGGGGGAGTCCTAAATAGAAACAAATTGATGGTAGAATTAAGAAGATGGGCATTGAACATGAGGCTTGCTCATCTAAGACACTTTGTACTTATTATATTAAAGAGATAATTTCCTTTCTTGGGTTGGATGCCCCCCAGGTGTAGGTGTGGTTTGCAATAAACTGGGTTACCAATTCTCTTGTGTTCTTTATTGTTTTTATTATGTGTTTTTGTCATGTTGTGTAAAACCTGGATTAAAAAAGTTGGACAAGTTGTCCCAGACATCTGGTCTAACATATGTCCCCTGAGGAAAAAATTTCAGGCCATAATGCACCATATAAAGGAAATTTTTAGAAACCTAAATCGCTACTAAGGTTCTCCAATCTAGTTATTTATAGACTTCCATATTCAAATATGCTATAAATTGGTTAAAACATGTTATAGATGCCAAAGGATAAGGAATATTTCCATTAGGCAAGAAATGTTACTCACTAATATTTTAAAAATTGAATTGTTTGATGCGTAGGGCATTGACTTCATGGGACTGTTTCTCCAATCCTTTAGAAATGTGTACATATTTGTGGATGTAGGTTGTGCATTCAAATGGATAGCGACAATAGCAATTCTCCCTAATGATGCTAAGATCGTGACCAAATGTTTAGTAAAAACATTTTATCTAGACATGGCACACCTAGAGCCATCATTAGTGATGAATGGACCATTTTTGCAATAAACTCTTTGAGGAATTAATAACTAAATACGAGGTTAAATATAAAGTTGGTACAGTCTACCATCCCCAAAGTAGTGGGTAAGCTAAATTGTCTAATGGGGAGATAATGAGAATTCTTAAAAAGGTAGTTTATCCTTATAGGAAGGACTGGTCAAAACATATTGACGATGATTTATGGGCTTACATAACTGATTTTAAAACACCTTTAGTAATGTTTCCCTATAGGCTAGTATATGGAAAGGCTTGCCACCTACCCATTGAGTTGCAACACAAAGCCTTTTGGGCTGTTAAAATGTTGAATTTTAACTTGCATGTTGTTAGGTAAGCAATAACGTTGCAACTCAATAAGCTAGAAGACCATGGATTATTCTCTTATGAGAATGTTGAGACCTACAAAGAAAATACCAAAAAATGGTATAGCACAAAATGTAAAAAAAAATAGTTAGAGGAAAGACAAAAGGTCTTTTTGTTCAAATTAAGGTTCAAACTTTTCCCTAGGAAATTGAATCAAGATGGTCAGAATCATTTATTATTTTGAAAATATATTCTAATGGGAATGTGGACCTTGTTGTGAAGGATTGGACTAATATTCTACCAATACATGGTTGTCCATTCTTTGAGGAGAAGAAAGTGGATCTTTAGGGTCTTCAATAGTAGTGACAATGGCTTGACGTTGAACAGTGGAACGAGTAGCTTTGAAAGCCACCATTGTTAATGAATCTGAAAGAGATTTATTTTAGAGGAGATTTAAATTAGGGGAGGAAGCACGAGAAAAATGGATCTCCTATAATGAGGAAAGATATTTGATTTTTTAGATGGAAGGATATCTTATCGAGGAGATCGAGAAATGGATATCTGAACATGAGAAATCACAGGAATCAGATTTCGATTCCCATAAATGGTGCCACTATTCTGTTAGAGGAATCGTAATTGCTTGGTGAACGGAGGAGTGGATCTTGATGCAATGGTTTTAGATTTCGGCGTGATTTAGAAGGGGCTGACCTACAAAGTTAACATTCCAACGCTTAAGTTAGTATGCGAATGAGAATGAATTTGAATACATGAGAAATGATGTGTTCTTCCTCTTATGCAGGGGAAATAATTAACAACTCAAAGCATGGTGTAAGGCATGGATCTTGGTCATCCGTTAGATTGATCTAGTAGGTAGATAAGGCTCCCGTGGGCAGAATAACCTATCTTCAAGGAGGGAGAGGTTCACTTGTTTTGTGTGCTTGGCTGCTTTCGCTATATCATTTGGGCCTTTATATTTGGTCATTCCAAACGGCCTAAAATAGGAGCCATATGGGTGAGAGACATGATTGAGGAGTTAGAGGTCACTCAAGAATATGTAAAGATAAATTGTGATAATCAAAGTGTTATTCACTTGGCCAATAATCAAGTTTATCAAGAGAGGACAAAACACATTAACATTTGTTTGCACTTTGTAAGGGACACGATTGAGTCCATAGAGATTCTAGTTCAAAAGTGTCCTCATAAGAGAATCCAACATATATGTTCATCAGATCATTACCGAGATTAAGGTTCAAGTATTGCTTGGACTTGATCAAATTTGTTGAAGAGTGATTCAAGCTTTAAAGAGAGCAACAAGATGGTTGATGGTTAAATTGGAATTACCATCTGTGTAAGGTCAAGAGGAAGATTTTTTTTAATATGCCTTTAAATCTTAAATGAGAAATAGAGAGAAAATTTAGTTTCAGTAATGCTAGTAATATGCCTTTAGGGTTTCGAAAATTATAGGTATGGTTCTCTCTCACTTATTGTTAGTATGATTTGCATAAGATGGAGAAATCCTATTGAAAAGTAAGGGTAGAAATTTCTAGAAGTTTATTCTTAGAGTTTGTCAGCCTTTGAGATTATCAAACGAAATTGAGAAACACTTTAAACACGTTGCTTTTATGTTATTCATATACTGAGAGTTAAAGAGATAAAAAAACACTTATTTATAATATAGAATTTGTTTTTAAGAATTTTGAAAGTTATTTCTTTTAATTCATCTTGTAATCTCTTATAGGCAAAATATCATTCTTGGTCCCTTAACTATACCTCGGGGTTCATTTTGGTCCCTTAACTTTAAAAAGTTCCATATTGGTCCCTTAACTCTTCAAATGTTCCATATTAGTCCTTTTTGACCTATTAGCGACGGATTTAGCGACGGTTTTTTTATTTTTTTTTTCGTTGCTAATAGGTCAAAAATGACTAATATGGAACGTTTGAAGAGTTAAGGGACCAATATGGAACTTTTTAAAGTTAAGGGACCAAAATGAACCCCGAGGTATATTTAAGGGACCAAAAATGATATTTTGCCTCTCTTATAACACTATTGAATATAGTAAATTAAAAAATTGTTATGTCTTCTAAAATATATCAATTTAATGGAACTGCATAAAAATTTATTTGTTTTCTTGCCTTTTAATTTTACAATAGTATTTGAATCAACTTGATTTCATTTTTAGTTCTAGGGGTGACAAAACGGGTTAGGTCCATCAGGCCCGCCCGTTTAACCCACTATTTTTGGCGGGGCGAGGCAAGATTTTCGGCTCGGTGTATTAAATTGGTCTGTCCCGCCTAACACACTTTTAAAACGGACGGAGGGCGGGGCGGGTTTTGCCTATGTACTTTTTGTTATAAAAAAAATATTTTTACTTAGAATTAAGACAATATTAATGTGGTATGTAATAGACATACTTTTAAAACAATTCTCATTTCTTCAAATCCTAATGTTAATTTTTTACATAACCACAAACACCTCATTTTGAAGACATTAATTAGACTCTGCTTCTTTTTTTATTTTCACTCATAGTAGGAAAAATGTTTATTGAAAAATATAGAGAGTACATTCTTTTCTATTTTCTATTACTCGTTGTCATTGTAGCCGAGTTCTAATGCTATAAGGTAAGTTTTGCAAAGAGGTGTTTGTTTCTCATTATGATAATAAAGTATTGATTTTGATTTTATTCTATTTGAGTTCTCATTTTATTTATTTTTTGACACTAAAATGTTCAACTAAGACAAGTGCTTATTATTTGTATTGATAAACTTTAAATAATAAAGCTTTGATTTTTCTTGGATTGTTTTATTTTGAGATGCTTCCATTATTAATTATTGATAATTTTACTTAGTTGTCTTTGTTTAGCTTGTACTAGTTTGTTTTATTGATTTGTGTCCTTAGAAATCCTTAACTAGATTGTATTTGTTGATTTTTTGAACCAAAAAAATTATTTTGGGATTTTAGTATGCTTGTTTTTAGTTTTTGATATTATAGTTACATTTTTTGTTTATACTGAAAAATATGACATTTATAATAAGACTTGTAAAAGTTTTACTATGTGTTGTTGAAATTTGTCGATCTCTTTAAAAATAATTAATAATTTTGAATTTGGACGCTTAAGTTGATCCGTCCCAACCCGTCTTATTCCACATTTGAATGGAATTAAATGAGACAGACCTAAATAGGACGGACCGCCTACTTTATCATCTATATTTAATAAAAAAAACAGAAAACTAGGGGCATATACTTAACAAAAAAAATTAAATTACTAGTTAACTTGTGTAGTTGTCTTGTAAAGTAAAGAATAACTTTTATTGTATATATAGGGCATCGTATCATTGTGGCCACTTTGCTGCATGCTTTATCTCTATTTTGATTATTTACAGTTTTTAATGGTATTTATTCTAATATAAAGTAGTTTCATTAAACTTAGTGGTTGTTCAAAGCATAAAGTAATTTTTTTTCTAAACTTAGTAATTTAAGTATATATATTTTTATCTACTGGTTATTTAAATGTATGCCTAGTATGTGTATTTTTTTTAATATGATTCCACTCTTTAAGAGCCCAATTTTATTTTAATTATGTAAAATTAACTTGACATATTCATTTAATTTTAAAAAATAGATTTTGTTTTTAGAATTAATGTTAACTTAAAAACTTTTGATATTAAAATTCATTATTAAATTTAAATTTATTGATAAATTCATTTGGACATTATATATCTAAATAAAAATTTAATTTTTAAATTATAAACTATAATCCATTGAATAAATTACACCTCTTTGTTACCTTCTCATTGCAATTGGTGTCCGAACACAAAGGAGATTTCAATCTATGTGTTGTGGGATTTCTCTTTGCATCATAAATATGGATCCAACTTGTTCTTTTAACCAAAATAAATCAGTTTTATCTCTTTCGACCTTAAAAAAAAATTGTAGAGTTTAATGAAATACGCTGAAAGTTCACTTTATGATATCATGCTATATCTTTGAATTCGAAGAAATAAAAAATTTTAAGGAGAGATTTCAACGCTCGTACAAGTTGATGGAAACAATCATAATCATGCATATAATAAGTGAGATTGAAAATGAAACCATATTTAGAATAATAATTTGGCGCAGGAACAAAGATCAAACATATTCATTAGCAATATTTTGATAACAATTGAATTAAGTTCAATTACGACGATATTATAAAAGCTCTACCTAAGGGTTTTCTTTAGACCATTATGTTGTATTTTATAAATAAATAAATAAATGGTTAGATCTCTTTCTTAAGAGACGTTTGATAGACACTCTTTCTCTCTTAAGAAACATTAGAAATAAGTTTTATAATTAATTTGTAGTGACGACCATTTGCAGTGATCCTCGTACTAGAATAAGGCAGAAATTAAAAGTAATAGGTTCTTTATCCATAAGAGACAATCTCTTGACAATTCTTTACCATTATCATATTGCATTTGGTAATGTGAAGTCTTAATTATCTAACGGTTTATAATTGGGACAATTAAGGTACAGCTATATTATAAAAACTCAAGTAATGTACGTACTAGTCTATAATAGTGTATAAGATAATTTAGATGTTAAATTAATGAGTAAATGTGGTTGAGTTGTTTGACTATTTATGGTATATACTAGTTATGAATGAGTGTTGATGATTGACATCTGGTTTCCCTTAGTTGGAGACGTTATATCTAAGCCTTTCTTTATTCTATCGTTCATTAAATAATGATATGGAGGTTGAGTTGAGTGCACTTTCAACATAAATTAACAAACTCATTTGATTGTTTAATGAAACAAGATATCCTCATTGGGCACATGAAATCTCTATCACGTGGGCTACAACCAATCAAAACCATGAGTTTCCAAAGACATGTTCATGCTAAAAATAGGGTAATTACTTTGTTTAACTTTAGTATGGGGGAAGATTCTCTTTATTTTTCAAGAAAGAAGCTATAATGAAGTTCCAAAAAATTATTAGTAATAGTGAGATTCACTTGATTTGAGATCTCTTGATGAAAAGATTGTTAAATATAATTCATTGTGATTTGATATGATTAGATTTGATATCATATGATTAGATTTGATATCATATGATTAATTTGATATGATATGATTAGATATCATATGATTAGATTTGATATCATATGATTAGATTTGATTTAGAATATTTTGGGCCTTTTATGTTTTGGGCTAGTGTAAACCTAAAACTATAAATAGGGTGTCTTGCTTTGTATTCTACATCACAACAGAACAGATTTCACAGTTGCAGTTAGCAAGTGAAAGTTCAATAAGAAATTCCACAGTTGTGGGTAACACATTCTCTCCAAATACTTCTTCTCTCATTCTTCTCTTTCTTGTTTGTTATTCTTCTTCTCTTTTGTTATTCTTGATAATTACTTGTTATTACCATCATTATCATATTGTGGGTTTGATCATCAATCTTGAGATCAAGATTGAAGGGAATTCTTCATAGGGTGTGAGGTGAATTTCCAACATCTGGTATCTAGAGCTCCGGTTGAGAGATTCAAGGAAGGAAGATAGTGATGGCGATGAACTATCCAAACGGCAACTTTCCGGCGACCCTGCCAATTCTCAAGAAAGACAATTATGAGAATTGGTGCAAGCAGGTTAAGGTGATCTTCTGTTATCAAGATCTTTGGGATCTTGTGAAGGACGGAGTAACATCGCTGGTGGAGAACGCAACGGAGGCGGAAAAGGCTGCGCACAAAGAATTGAAGAAGAAGGATTATAAAGCACTCTTTATAATTCATCAGTGTGTTGATCCTGATAACTTTGAAAAGGTTAGTGATGTTGATTCAGTAAAAGAAGCATGGGAGATTCTTGAAAAGTCGTTTGGAGGCGCAGAGAAGGTGAAAGAGGTGAGGTTACAAACTCACAAGAGAACCTATGAGTTGCTTCGTATGGAAGACAACGAAAGAATTACAGATTTCTTCACCAGAGTTACAAGGTTAGTGAATCAAATCAAAGTATGTGGAGAAACGCTGACGACGAAAGCAGTTGTCTCAAAGATTTTGAGATCGTTGGCTCTAAAATTCGACCACGTGGTAGTTGTCATAGAAGAGTCGAAAGATCTGTCAGTGTTGACGAAGGAAGAGCTTCAAGGGACTCTTGAGTCTCATGAACAGAGGATGGCTGAGAGAGCTGCAGGAAAGTCGAAAGATATGGCTTTGCAGGCACAGACAGAAAAGGAGAGAAAAGGCAAAGGTAGCTGGAATGGCAACAAAGGAGGAAACTAGTCGAATCAAAAGAAACCTTGGAACCAAGGCAACCAAAGAGGTGGTGCTGCAGGTAAAGGAAGAGGTGGTGATCGAAAGACAGACAAAAGCCACATTCAATGTTTCAATTGCCAGAAGTATGGTCATTATGTTAGTGATTGTCCAGAAAAGAAGAGAAATCAAGAGACTGATGCAAAGCTGGCGAAACAGGAAGAAGAAGAAACGTTGCTAATGGTCACAACAAACGATGAAGAAAGATTCCAAGATCAGTGGTACTTGGACTCAGGATGCTCATCACACATGACTGGAAGGAAAGATTGGTTTGTCAACATGAAGCCCTCGTCGAAGAATACGGTGAAGTTTGCAAATGACAACACTCTAGCAGCTGAAGGTGTTGGTGATGTTCTAATTATGAGGAAAGATGGCAAAAGGTCAACAATTTCCAATGTGTTGTACATACCAGGCATGAAGAGTAATTTGCTCAGTATAGGGCAGCTTGTCGAAAAGAACTACAAGGTAGTTGTCGAAGACAAGATGATGAGAGTCCTCGACGCAGGTGGTAGACTAATCTTGAAGGCTCCAATGTCTCAGAATAAGACCTTCAAGATTGGACTCAATGTGATGGAGCACAAGTGTTTAGCAACTGCAGCCACTGAAGTCGAAATAGAAGTTCGACAGGAACCAGTTGTAGATGAAGCAGGTTCAAGCAGACCTCGACGAACTAGACACATGCCTGCAAGGTTGCAAGAATGTGTAATCACATCAAATGATGTAGTCGATGAAGAGGGTGAGCTGGTACGTTATGCTTTCTACGCAGATGTCGAACCAGTCAATGCAGCTGAGGCATTGAAAGATTCGAAGTGGATGAAAGCAATGATTGAAGAGTTGGAGTCCATCGAAGTCAATGATACCTGGTCACTTGTCGAATTGCCGCAAGGCAAGAAGGCAATTGATGTGAAGTGGGTTTACAAGGTAAAGGTAAATCCTAAAGGAGAAGTAACTCGACACAAGGCGAGACTTGTGGCGAAAGGATTTCTTAAGAAGGAAGGAATCGACTTTGATGAAGTATTTGCACCTGTTGCTAGAATAGAAACAATCAGGTTGGTTGTTGGCCTAGAAAATATGAACAACTGGCACACATGTCAGATGGACGTGAAGTGTGCATTCATTAATGGCCCCTTAGACGAAGAAGTTTATGTTGCACAACCAGCTGGGTTTGTGAAACAAGGCGAAGAAAGAAAGGTGTACATGCTTCATAAAGCCCTGTATGGACTTAAGCAAGCTCCAAGAGCTTGGAATAAGAAAATCGACAGCTTCTTAAGGGAGAAGGAATTTGTGAAGTGTACAACTGAGCATGGAGTATATGTAAGAAGAAGCAATGGCGATTTGCTTATACTATATCTTTATGTTGATGATTTGTTGATAACATGGAGTTCCAAGAAGGAGATCGAAGATTTCAAACATGACCTGAGTAAGGAGTTTGAAATGTCAGACTTGGGAAATCTCTCATATTTCCTTGGCATCGAATTCTACAAGACAAGTAGAGGTTTGATGATGCACCAAAGAAGATATGCAGGCGAGATACTCAAGAGATTTGAGATGCAAGATTGCAACCAAACTTCGACTCCAGCTGAGCCCAGATTGCAACTGTCGAAGGATTCAGATAAAGATGATGTCGGCCCAACCCAATACAGAAGACTTATTGGGTCACTTAGATACCTTTGCCACACAAGGCCTGACTTAACATACAATGTTGGTATGATAAGTAGATTCATGCAGAAACCAAAGGTATCACACCTAGCAGCGGCGAAGAGGATACTGAGGTATCTGAAAGGGACTCTCGACTATGGCATTTTGTTTCCAGCAGCTGATGAAGGAAAAGAATGCAAGTTAGTGGGATACACAGACTCTAGTTGGTGTAGTGATGCTGAGGATCGAAAATCCACAGCTGGATATGTGTTTATGTTAGGTGGTGCACCAGTTGCTTGGAATTCGAGAAAGGAACCAGTGGTGGCATTATCATCATGCGAAGCAGAGTATATAGCTGCTTCCCTTTGTGCATGTCAAGAAACTTGGATGGTGAACTTGGTCGAAGAAATCACAGGGAAGAACCATGGAGCAATTACCATGAAAATAGACAGCATGCCAGCTATCAACTTGGCAAAGAATCCAATAGCTCATGGTCGAAGCAAGCACATCGAAATGAGGTTCCATTATTTCCGAGAGCGGGTAGCAGAAGGGAAGATGAAGTTGGAACACTGCAGAACTGAGAATCAGATTGCAGATATCATGACGAAGGGAGTGCAGGTCGAAGCCTTCAGAAGACTAAGGGCCATGATGAATGTAGACAATTTAGACACAATGAATTAGGTGGTGTGTTAAATATAATTCATTGTGATTTGATATGATTAGATTTGATATCATATGATTAGATTTGATATCATATGATTAATTTGATATGATATGATTAGATATCATATGATTAGATTTGATATCATATGATTAGATTTGATTTAGAATATTTTGGGTCTTTTATGTTTTGGACTAGTGTAAACCTAAAACTATAAATAGGGTGTCTTGCTTTGTATTCTACATCACAACAGAACAGATTTCACAGTTGCAGTTAGCAAGTGAAAGTTCAATAAGAAATCCCACAGTTGTGGGTAACACATTCTCTCCAAATACTTCTTCTCTCATTCTTCTCTTTCTTGTTTGTTATTCTTCTTCTCTTTTGTTGTTCTTGATAATTACTTGTTATTACCATCATTATCATATTGTGGGTTTGTTCATCAATCTTGAGATCAAGATTGAAGGGAATTCTTCATAGGGTGTGAGGTGAATTTCCAACAAAGATTTTTTTTCTTTTCTTTTTGTGTTTATATCTTCATTAGTAAAGACTTTTATTTATTTTGACAAATAAAGAGGATTATATCTCTTTAAAGCACCTTTAGTGTTGCAAGTCAAAATAGTAAATATATTTAGTGGTGGAGTCATGGATTAGAGATTAAGTCTGGTATAACATAGTAAAGAATTAAATTGAAAGAAAGTGAATCGGCATGTTTATAAATGTTTTCACGGTAATATATATGGTTATTTAGAGGCGTTTTGTTTTGATAAATTTAAATTTTCAAAAGGTAGTAATCATAAACCTTTTAGAACTACTAACACATTGGTACCTAAGAAAATTTAGGTACTAAAGATGAAACCCTAGTAAATTTTTTGCAGGAATGCTTTGCATCTTTTATGAAGCAGTAATGCATATCTAGTGAAGTTTTGCAAATGAAAGAGTATATTATCAAGTATATAGTAATTTTGAATTTAAATCCATGATCTCGAGAGGTTCGCTATTGGTGCATATCAATGATCATGATCAAAGAAAGTTTTCGTCGAAGATAATCTCAACATCTCTAACCTATGATGATCTGATAACCTCTTAGTAGGTTGAGAAGATAAACTTGAGGTAGCTATAATTATCTCATTGTTTAACCAGCTCTTTTATCCAATGATCTGTAGAGAATGAGATGCCACATTATGTTGGCATTTCCTTAAAAAAAAAAAAAAAAGAACTTTTATTAAAGGTAGTACACTATTAAAGGTTGAGTGATTGGAAAACCAAGGTTAACCCTTTAAGATAGTGCATTTAATAATTTGTTCATTCTTAAAAAATATTTTTGCTAATCAAATAGATGAGTTTCTAGTTTTTTTCAATAAAAGGGTAAAAATAAGCTGGCCAGGGGTGTAAAAAGTTAGAAAGCCAAAAAAATTCCAGACTAAGGCCCAAAAACCACCAAGGAGACTGGATTGTAAAATCCCCATTGACTAGGGACACAAGTCAATTGATTGGATTACCTTCGCAATTCAACTTTCAAATCAAATCAGATACAAAATTCTACCTCCAAGTCAATATAATATACCCATTAATGGTAAACACACGAGATCCTTAAAAATATCAAGATCCTATCAGTCGGAGCCTTAGCCCAATTGATTAGATAGGCCAATTTTGGAAGATTTTATTTTGATCTTTATTGGCCATAATCCGCATTTATTTTGTGCAAGTTTTAGAAACCGAAAATTGTAAGAAGCTCGGCTATAAATAGGTAACCCTTATTTATGTTCTCTTGCATCTCATATTTTCTTTCTCTCTCGTTATGTGTGTGAGATTATTACTGCAATACTCGATCATCATCAGCAAGGCACCTATGAGGCTAAGATTTTCCTCTAACCCTCCCACTGATGATTTCACATCTCAACAACAAAAAGGAAGATTATTCAAAGACTTCGCAAGTATAACCATATTGAGAATCCATACCTTGGACATCAGAATTTTTAAGGAATTTGAATTCTTCACAATATTTGAAGAGTTAAAATTACTCACTTTCATTTGCAACCCTCCAACGAAAGTGATCCATTATTGTTTAAGATTTTATTCTCAAATATTTATTTCACTAAAGGGATAATTTACTCTGAAGTAAGAAAACAAGAGATATCTCTATCTCTAGTTTGTCTAAATATTACTTGCAATTTTGGATCTATGTGCTTGCAGGTAACAAAAATCAACATTCGTAGTTTGGATGACGACAACGCATGACAATATCCTTCAAATAATAATCAAATTATATTATAAAGAGAACTCTAGATCAAGTGTTTATAAACTCAAATACTATCTAGTAAAGTCTTGAAGCTACTCTGGTGAAAAATTTGAAAGCTCGTCAGGTCATGTCTTCTAGTTTATCTGAGTGAATTGAGCATTGTAAAAGCAAGTTAGTAGCTTAAGATTACTAACGGAACTCACACACACCTTAAAATATTTTCTACCTTGAAAATAAATTTCTAAATCAAGCCCAAGTGATTAAAAAGCTATCCAAACATTTTCTTAACCATTTAATAGATTAGAAAGATATGTCAATCGATTGGCAAAACTTTTTTTTATCAATCTAATCGATTAGAATATTTGTACAATCGATTAGAAAGGATGATAATTAATTGTATAAATAGTGAAGAAGCACATTAATGACTTGCAATGGTTCTATACCTAAACTTTCCTAATGGGCCTTTACAATCGATTATATTTAAGTTGTCTAATCGATTAGAGCATTTTGCTAATCAATTCAACCAATGGATCATTTTCTTTCTTGGCGTTTCCAACTACTATATAAGGGAGGGTCTTCCTCACTTCATATCACGCCACTTTCCAACATTTTCATATTTCTTTGGAATTTATCTCTTTCTCTCTTTTGAAAAATATTTTCTATTTCACTTCTAATTGCCTTAGTGCTACTAAGTGAAGTTTAACTTGTGAGGAAGATACTTTTGTAAGTTATCATGTTGGTCGTTTATATTTGTAAGGGTGAGATGCCTTTAAGAAATAGAGTTTGGTTCTTGAGACCAACCTTTATAAGTGGTCATGTTGGTCGTTTATATTCTTAAGGTTGCGATACATTTAAGAGATGCATTTTGGTTCTTGAGACCAACCTTTATAAAATCTTTGTTATTGGTTTATTAAGCTTCACTAAAAAAAGCTTTGCTTTGGTTATTGTGATCAGCCATAAATCTCTAAATGGTTCGATAGTGTAACTTAGGTAAAAGTTGTCATTTGACTGGGAATAAGCATGTATTAAAGGTTCGTGGATATAACCTTCAAAAGCTCAAAGTTGTGAGTGTAATTTTCCGTTAGATGTATTTTGCATGATGTCAAAACTAGGACTCTTTAGCGTTAATGTATAATAGACGGTATCCTCTGAATCTATATGTGTATCTTAGCATTATGAAGAATTAAAATATTTTGGAAAAGTTCATACATCAAAAATTGCATTGAAAATAAAGTTTGTAAAGTGCATTACAGTATGTGTCAACATATACGACTATAGGTCGACACATAGATGAAATTTTTCTTCTATAGGTAGACACGTCAAACCTATAGGTCAAGACACATGCTGCAGTATTACAGCTTGTAGGCTCTGTTCAAGTGATGACTCATTTACTCGACACAAGACCTTTATAGATCGACATAAAACCTTTATAGGTCGACACAAGACCTCCATAGGTCGACTTATAACTTTCATAGGTCGACTCATACGTTGCATTTTTCTAAAATTCACAATTTTCTTCAATGTGTGTGTGTGTGTGTGTGTTTGTGTGTGTGTTTTTTTTTATATATGCATGCATCATTTCTACTAAGCTTCTAGAGTAAACCTATACAGAATTGGGATTTCAAAGCATTCTCATCATCTTCAACCTTTCTTCTATGCATACACATAATCAAACTACACATAATCATTTTTTGATTGGGTGACCATCTAGATTAGAGTTGGTAATGTCTAATTAAGTTATTGTACCATCGATATTGAGTTGGGAACTTTGAGGATTTCAAATAAGGAAACTGAGCTGGGGTTTTCCTTCAAGATCATTGAGAATTTAAAGGTTTTTGACAAGATTATGCAATTCGGATCTGATCAAGTGAAAGCCTTGGGACAAAGGGTGTCTTGCAAGGGATTAGCGTGAGACGGTGGGTCGTGTTGGTAAATTTTGGGTTTCAATAAGTGTGCACTTGGGATTAATTCGACCGAGTGAAAGCCTTAGGATAAGGAGTTTCCTGCAAGGTAGTAAGTAAGAACTGATGAATTGAAGCGACTTTGTTGGTTACTTGATCAATCTTTTATCAAGGGTTGTGGAGGTGGTAGAATCAACAACAAACCCAGGGTTTGTAGGGTTAGAGTTCTTCATCTCTTTTATACACACATTTGCAATGTAAGATATATTCTAACATCTCAATTCGAATTCGAACTGAAGACTGACGTACCCATAGCGAGACCGATTTGGGAACTGCTTAAACAAATCTTTGTGTTCTCTCTCTCTCTCTCTCTCTCTCTCTCTCTCTCTCTATATATATATATATATATATATATATATATATATATATATATATATATATATATATATATATATATATATATATATATATATATATATATATATATATATATATATATATATATATATATATATATATATCTTAATTTTGTGTCTGAAAATTATTGAATTCATTGTTCATTTCGGAATTATTTTTTATCACATTTTGAAATAGGTTTTGTTGATATAATCATAATCCATTTGATTGTGATTGGTGTTGTTTGTTTTGATCATTAGGAATAAGCTCTATGTATAGTGTTGTAATTTATTGTTTGTGATAAATATTTTTTGAACAATTTGTGTTAATTATCATGCACTTGTGTACCTTTACGCATATCTGAGCTTTTCGATAGAGATTTGGTTAGACGATTCGATTCGAGATGTTTCTGTTGTGCCTTAAAAACTTTTCAAAACAGCTTTTACCAAAAGTTTTTAACTTGTGATCTATTCACCCCCTCCCCCCCCCCCCCCCCTCTAGATCGAAGCCTATCATCTAACAAAAGTTTATAGTAAAACTTTCAAGAAGTTCTCTTGGGAACATGATTAGGTCAACATTCGACCAAACATGTATAAATCTTCTAGTGCAATCTTTCTAACCCTATCCTTTTATTTCTACACAATTTATTTTCATTCTTTAATTTTCTGCTGCAATTACTCACATAAAATTACTGATATGATCTTACAATGATAAAAGGTTAAAATTAATCACGAATTTTAAATACCACAATTCACCCTCGCCCCTCCCTATTGTGATTGAAGTCACTTGTCCAACAAGTGGTATCATACCCTAACTCCTGTTAAGGACTAATCGCTTCAGGAGGAAAAATGTCTTCAAGCTATTCACTAAACAAACCTTCATCCTTCAATGGACAATGGTACAGTTTATGGAAAGAGAAAATGAAAATTTTCATAGAGGGAACGAATCGTGGTATTCAGAAGGTTGTGAAAGAAGGACCATTTTCCTCTACACATGAAATTTATGTGTTGTAATAGATAAAACCTAAAAAGAATTGGTCCAAAGAGGAAAAAGAGAATGTGCAACACAGTTTGAAAGCTAAGAACATCATTACCATCACACTCGGTCTTTATGAGTTCTTACGAGTTTCTCACTACAAAATTGCTAAAGAAATGTGGGACATCCTCCCAATTACCCATAAAGGTACTACTGAGGTAAAAAGGGTAAGGTTCGGCACACTAACCCATGAGTATGAACTCTTCATAGTGAAACTTGGAGAGAAAATAAATCAAATGCAAACACAATTCAGTTATATCGTGAGTCATATGAGAACTTTGGGGAAAACATTCACAAATGATAAATTATTCATAAAGATTCTTAGATGCTTGGACCGTAGCTGGAAACTGAAAGTCACTATGATTTATGAATCTAATGATCTAGAGACTGTGGACACACACACACACATACACACACGCGCACACACACACGCTCTTTTTTGGCAAATTTCAAGAACATTAAATGGAACTTAAAAGACTTGCCATAGATGAGGAAGGAGAAAAGAAAAACAAAAGTCTAACACTTAAAACTTGAGAATCTAACTCAGAAAATGACATGCCTTTTATAGTAAAGAACTTCAAGAGATTTATCAAGAATAAGAAAGAAAAAGCAGAAGAACAAGAAAAAGATAAAGTGAAATCATTCATTTTAACATGATACAACTGCAAAAATAAAGGACACATCAAAGTATATTGTCCTCTATTCAATAAGACAAATCAAAAATTCAAAAAGAATCCTAAGATGAAGAAAGCATATGTGGCATAGGAAGACATTGACATGGAATCCTCTGATGATGAAGATGAAAAATCCAATGTTTGTCTGATGACAAAGCACCAAGATGATGAGGTGAAATCTCAATTTTCCTATCATGGCCTATTTAAATTATGTATGAAATTCTCAAAAGAAATAAATAAACTATAGAAAATCATTTCAAAATCTAAATATATTATATCCTCTCTTGAAACTAAAAACAAAATCCTAGAGAAAGAAATAAAACGTCTTAAAGAAAAGGAAGAAAGATCTAACCCTTCCACCATAATTGAAGAACCTGGCATGTGTAGTAACTATAACAACTAAAAAGATGAAGTCTACGATCTTCATAAAATATTTTTCAAATTCACCAAAGAAATGTGAAACTTGCATTTTGAAAATAACAGATTATGTGATACATGTCAAAAATGGAAGCAAGTGAGGGACTCTTTTTAATCAAAAATACGGTTTCCATTGATTGACCTTTACATCTGCTTCATATGGATCTTTTTAGCCCATCTAGAAACATAAGTTTAGATGGAAACATCTACACTCTTGTCATATCTTGGATATATCTTAGATATTGTATGTTATGCTCGAATCCTTCATTGTCCCTATGTAAGCCTTCTCGAATCTACTCCACACCTCTTCTTCTTCAATATCAAATTCTAGATGAGAAAACAATGGATTTAATTCCATGTTGAGGTTTACTCTTGGATCCTTTTTAAAGTTCTTCCTTCTGTTCACAATTTTGTTTTTGAGTACTTGCACATATGATATAGAATCTTTGCTTTCATTGTGAACTGGTCCCCCGAAAATGTTTAGATTGCCTCTACTTATCCATGAATGGTTGACCCGACACCCTGTCTCTTGTGTCTTCTTTCATTTTGTATGTTTCTCTTCTAAAATCAGGATTCCACTGAGAAGTGTTGTGGCCTCTCCTTTGAAACCTTAGAAGATTCACAATTATCTTATGGCCTCCAATAAATATGTTATCTAGCTTAGTTTCTAACAAGTCCTCATTCTCCACATTAAAAAATCTAGCCAAGTCGTGCCTTTTTCCCATTATATTTCTCTTAGATTGAATCACAACCTAATATATGTCACCATAACTTCTGAATACCTCGCACATCTACTTATCTTTCCATCTGTCTGATATTGATGTGAAAAAGAAATATGTTCTCCAATCAATTGTACTCCTTTTCACATTGTCACATTAATTTTTCTTTCTCGAAAATCTTCTCCAGTTTTCCCTATGCTTCAACTTTGCTTCCATATTATCTTTGTGTTGGTGTATAAAGTGGGATAGAATTAATATTATTTATCATTATTTTTAGTTAATTAAAAATAAGAATATGGAAAAAATAAGATATATTGAGATAGTGGATAGAAAATAGAATAATAAAATAAGTGGTGGGACAATGAGAGATAGACAAAAAAGGATAGGGAGAATTAAAAATCATAGAAAATTAAATTATTTTTTTAATTTAAAATAATAGAATGAGAAAAATAGGTTTATGTAGTACATGAAACTTGAGAAAAGGGGAGTTTTAGAGGCAAGAGAACAAACCTAGAGAGAAGAACAACCATTGTTGAAAATTCAAACTTTGCTGAATAATTCTAGTAAGGGGGAATTGTTCATTATTGGGTGTTTATTTCATAAAGGATGGCGAAGGATCCTCACCATCTTTCTTATTTGTTGTATTTTCGACCATGGTTGGATTAGTGGTTTTGGAGAGAGTTGTGCAAAACCTTTCTCCTAATTGTGTGATTAATCATAATTTGTGCTTTGTTTTGTTGCCTAAAATTCATGTATGGTTTGTATGTAAAAATATGGATGATGATTCTTCATGTTGTTATGCCTAATATGATAAACATGTGAATTGATTTGGTGAAAATCAGTGGAGTATATGGTGAGTCTATGTGCAAATGATGTATTAAACATTTAATAAATATTTATGATGTTTTCCTGTTCGATAGGAGTGGTTGGGGTTGAAATGAAGCTTCGGAAGTTTTCCTATGGTGCAAAATGTAGTTCTGCCTTCTACACATCGGTAACGAGCATCATTGCAAGCGAGGGAGGTGATAGGCGTTAGCATGATGAAGGGGAGATTTTCATGGTTTTCAAGATAGGCTTCTTGCTCGGGTGTTAGTAGGATGACGGGTTTGTGTAAGAGAAGGGTGACGGGTTGCCATGACGATTGTCATGACACGTGGTTGACCGTTAGCCTTTCGCTTTATCAATTTTGGATTGTTAGTTAGATTTTTAGAGATGTTGTCGATTCCAATAACTGTTTGTTGTTGTTTTGTTGAGTTTAGAGTTGGTGAGGAAAGCTTTTATGTTTTAAGAATAGTTTGATTTTTCTCTGTTGATATATGAGTAAATATTTATTGAATGCTTGTATGATTATGTATTGGTGAGTCATAATTATAAAGCATGTGTATTATTATGAGGTGGTGCCTATCACAACTGCGAAAAAAGGGTCGGAAAACAGACAGAAGAGTCGCCACCGAATGTTATTTATCCCAAAAAGAGGGAAAGGAAACGATCGAAGAAAACCTAAGAGAAAGGGAAAGACAAGGTCATCGCAACCAAATCTTGGGTTCGGGAGTCGGTTACGCAAGGGGAAGGTATGAGCACCCCTCACGTCCGTTGTACTCAATGGGATCCACGCTTTTTACCTAATCTATGGGTGAAAACTATCTAAAAAGCTACTGCTAAATAGGGGTGAACAGAAAGAACAGACTCGATAGGACATCGTCGCCCTATGCCTACGTATTCCCTCTTGCAATGGGAAAGTCAGAGTCAACGTAGTTCGGGAAACTACGGGTGATGGGGGGAAGGTTGCTCACCAAGATATCTCCGTCTTGTGCCTACGTATCCTCATATGGTATGAGAAATCAGAGCAAACGTAGTTCGGGAAACTACAGGACAAGGTTAGTTAAGTGTTTTTGCAAGTGACGTTAAATCTCCATTCCAGCAGTTAGGGATGATGCCTGTTTGCGGTAGAACAGAAAAGTAACGTACTCTTTTTAGGTGATGAGGTTTGAAACAATCCCGAAGGATGAAAAGGTTTGGATTACAGGTTAGTCTCGATTGCACGGGGGCAACACAAAAGGGAAGTTAGTTGTTAGTGTGCTCGTCAAGGATAGAGATTCTCGTGCCTACGTATCCTTATTAGGGAATGAAGAATCAGAGCAGTCGTAGTTCGACCAACTACAGAAAAGGGATCTTGATCGCACGATGTTGCACCCCAAAATTTGCCCTCACAATACAAGACTTTGTGTTCTAAGAAGGTTCACAAGGTTCACAAGTTCTCCAACAACTTGCATAACCTTTCATGAAGTTCATAAAGTCCACAAGCTACTTTATGAAGGTTCACAAGGTTCACAAGTCCCACAGTGCTTTCAAGACCTTTCATGAGGTTCATGAAGTCCATAGGTTGCTTCTTGAAGGTTCACAAGGTTCACAAGATTCACAATGTTTACAAAGCTTTCCTAAGGGGTCATGGGGCCTACAAAGCCACTTCATGATGTTCACAAGGTTCACAAGCTTCACAATACCTCCCATGAGTATCACAAGATAGCTTATGAAGATTCACAAGGTTCACAAAGTTCACAATTGGTCAGAAGAGTTGACAATTCCCTCAGACAATGCACCTCCTAAGCAGTGCATCCAAAACTAGGGTTTTGACTTTAATCAGGCTAAATGGACTTCCAAGACTTCAAGTGAGCTTCATAACATCTTATATGTGTATAAGAACCCCCATGTCAAGTTTCAAGACGTTTCTCAAAAGTTTGCTCAGTCAGATGATCAGATAAGTCAAAAGCAGTCAATGCAGTTAAAAAGTCAAACTGAGGTCAACTGTGGTCAAACCAAAGTCAAACTTCATGATTTTTTTTGCCAACATCAAAGAGAGGTTGGGTGAGAAATATTATCATAACAACTGTAATACCCCAAATTTTGCCCTAAGATTTGTCGTCGCATTTCATTGCATTTTTATTGCATTTAATCAATTACTAACAAATTTGTGTAGTCGTTTGACTTTTTGCAGGTAAATATCATATGGCATGCATTTTTTTTTCTAAAAAGTAAAAATGGCACAATTGGCAGGAGGACATGTGTAAGGAGTTATGAGTGTGAGAGAGGTTGAGAGTTCAAATCTCACCTTTGTCACTTTTTTGTTTTTTATTATTTTTACTCTAAATTTTTCTATCTTTCATTAAAAAAATAACAAAAATAGTTTTTTATTATTATTTAATTATTATTTTCGTATTTTAATTAAATCATTTTTTAAAATATTATTTTTTTCACTTTTTTCTAAATTATTCATAAAAATATCCAAAAAATCATAAAATAAAAAATATTGAAAAAAATTTTGTTCTTTTTATAATATTTTAGATTTTAGGAATCAATAGAATTATTAGTTTTTATTTTAAGTTTATTTTAATTATTTTAAATTATTTAAATTTTATTTTTTCTTAACTAATTATTTAGTTTGGGCTTTAAAATGGGCTTTAGGGACATTATTGACAATTTGGTGTTAACCCTAATTTGTTCCCTATATATACGTGTGTTGCCTTGTTGGAAAAAAGAGGGGGAGAATGAAAAAAACCTAAGAGGAGTGAGTGCCGTTTGCCGTTATTTAGTTTTCTTCTTCATCCATTACTATTGTTTCTTTTTCTTCATCGTTTACCGTTATTTCTTTTCCTTCATCTATTACTGTTGTTTCTTTTTCTTCATCTTTTACCGTTATTTCTTTTTCTTCATCTATTACCGTTATTTCTTTTTCTTTATCTATTACTGTTACGTTTATATATATATAATTTTTAAATTGTTAGAGTTTATATATATAAGATTAATTTTTGATCGAATTATGTCGATACGATGTTTGCACATTTGTGTGCATGACGCGTGACATTTGTGTTAGTTCGATCTGGTTGCGATGATCGCATTTTTGTGTGAGCAATAATACTATTTTTTGCTTAATTTCTTTTTCTTTGCGATAAATTTTGTTTCGTCCGATTTAGATCTGGTTGCGATGAGCGCATTTCTGCGTTAGCAACATTGTTGGGTTATTTGGCACATTTAAAATTCATTATTGCTTTATTATTATTATTACTATTATTATTATTATTATTATTATTATTATTATTATTATTATTATTATTATTATTATTATTATTATTATTATTATTAGTATTATTATTATCATTAGTTATTATTATTATCATTATTATCATTATTATTACCATTATTATTATTATTGTTATCATTAATTTATTAAAACTTGTTATAATATAAAAATCTGTTTTTTAAAATAAATAACATTAACATCTTTTCCAAATTAATATGAAAACCTATTATTTTTAAGACAAACTTTTTTTTTAGATAAATTTAAAATAATAACTAAAATCTTTTTTTTTTTTAAAATAATAACTAGAACCGTTATTTATTTTATTTTATTATTATTCAATTCAAATTTCATTATCATATTGTATCTGCTCCTCTCATGTAACCTCGCGAACTTAACAATCGCTCTTTAAATTCTGCCTTTAAATTTCTGCTTGCATGGTTTAAATTATGACATTATCTCTCTGTTTGCATGATTCAATTATCTCACGCGTTTACCATTATTTCTGTCACATTGCACACATCCGAAGGTTAGGTCTAACTGTTTGGCCGCCGCGCCAATAGTCCGTAAAACTTCACACATTCAATTTCAAATCCTCAAAACTACAAACTACAAACCCTAATTTTCACAAATGCCTCGCCGCAGGCAAAATTACAATTTTACCCCTAGCATTAGGTCAAAGAGCCGCCGCGCTCATTTTAGGGTTTCCCGCCGCGGAATCCCTAACCTAACCCTAATTACAACTTAACATTTCAGCGTAGAGATTTGGAGTTTCTACACTCCGCGTAAGCGTGTCCTTAAGATGCGTTTATTCCCCTTGAGACCTTGACCACAGTCAAGAAGTCTCTAACCTCCCTTTTGAGGGGAACTACGATTACTCTGATTCCACTCCCGTAAGGATACGTAGGCACAAGATGCGATGTCTTGCCGAGTAAACTTAGAATTAACCCCCTTTATTATTTATTATTGCTTATTTATATTTTATTTATCTTTGCTATTTAATTATTTTGCTTATTATTTTGTAATTGTTTCTTGGATGTAAAGTTGTTTAATTATTTAATTATTATTATGGTTAGTAATTAGGGAGTGTAACAACATGTATGTAATATCAAAATAAATTTAGATCACTTTTAAATAAAGATAATTAAAATAAACACGTCACACACGTAAGTCGATTTTAATCGCCGTCTCACTTCCTAAGGATATCCCTCAAGTTGCCTACGAATAATGGTTAAGTGGGGTGTATAAAGCAAGTCCCTCAAATAGAAAAATCATCAAAGTCCCTTATGGTTGCCTTTACGAATCGAGTCCCTTTCGAAAAATGATGATGGTCCCTTATATGCGCTTATTACATCCCACAATGGCCTTCAAAGTCAAATTGTCCCTCACATGTCCCTTAACATCCAAAGTAAGGACTACCTACTCCATTATAGTAGGGATAGTCTTACTAGAGGAAAGGATAAAGAATAAGAAAGACCTTAAAACATTAGGGTAGACTACTCCTAGATACTTGCTCATTTCAAAACTTTTTCACACTTAAACAAATTTCCAACAAAATTTTCAAACAAGTTTTTTTCACATCCATACACGGATTATTATTAAACTACTCTGAAATTTTTTGCTATTCACACACTACACTTTCAAAACAATTCAAAAGTGAGCTTAAGTACCTAAGAGCCCATGGATAACCATGGATGAAAAGGGTGCTAACACCTTCCCTTTTCATAACCTACCCCCCGGACCCAAAATATTCTCTAAGGTCTTTCCTGTTCTTTTATAACCTTTCCTTATGGATAAAATAAAAGTCGGTGGCGACTCTTGCTATCCGCAACATTGTTTAAAGTCAGTTCTCCCACCGTGTTACAGAACTGGCGACTCTGCTGGGGATCTATTTAAGAGGGGTACCCTTAGGAATTAAGATCACTTTAAATTGTTTGCCTTGTTTGCTTTATTATTATATTGTTGGGGTGCTCTTATGTGTGAAAGGTCCTAACCCGGATCTAGTGTACCTTAGGTAAATGGCAATAGACCAAGGAAACTGTACGACGTATATCGATACGGTTGATCTGGTGGCCATAGTTAGTGCGACTTCTTGGTTGGTGCTTATATTCCTTAAGTCAAGTTGAGGATAATATTGAGGCTACCATATGTTGTCAATGCACTAACTGACTTTTAGAACCCTAGTTAACTCATCTTGGCCTTTAGAAAGTAGTGAGGTAACCGGCTTTGGTGCAGACTGAAGTTGGTTGACACTCGATACTACGCTCATTGAGATCTTAAACTTGGAGGGTTTTGGTTGGCAAGTAAGTTGCCTTCTGAACAACCACCCTTGTGAAGGATCAATGATATTGAGATCCCTTAGAACCTGGTTACTTTTGTAGGACAGGATGAACCATCTAACTTCAGGGGAGGGTACTTGCCTTTGAACCTCATGCAAGCCTTTAAACCTAGGGCTATGGTGTGACTTGTTTGTGTGTGCCACATGTTTGTGATTGAGCATGACATCATGACATCATCATGCATCATAAGCATATCATTTTCCCTAACCATTTCAAGGACCAAAGGATTTATCTTTGTTCTTTGTTGCAGGTCATGGCTTCTGCTCGTAGAAACACCATCAGGATCAACTTTGTAGGGATACCTGCTAAGCTCAAGGAGTTGGTTTCCCTAGTGCCTGATCATTCCCAGTTCAACAAGAGACATGGTCACTTATTGGATCTAGTTACTTCAGGGTTCAGTGAAGACATGATGAGTGTGCTGTTTCAGTTCTTTGACCCTAAGCACCATTGCTTTACATTTCCTGATTATCAGCTGGTTCCAACCATGGAGGAGTTCTCTAAACTTCTGGGTATACCTGTTCTTGATCAGAAGCCATTCACAGGCTTAGAGAAGGAGCTTAAACCAGAAGTTATTGCTGCAGCTCTACATCTGAAGAAGTCTGACATTGTTCTAGATACGAGAAGTGGAGTTAAAGGTATTCTTGCCAAGGTATTAGTGGATAGAGCTCAAATGTTCTTGAAGGCTATGAGCTACGATGCTTTTGAGGAGATCTTAGCCTTATTGATTCATGGCTTAGTGTTGTTCCCCAATCCTGATCAGTTCATAGACGTTCATGCCATCAACATATTCCTGAGTCACAATCCAGTGCCTACCTTACTTGGAGACATCCTACATTGTCTTCACACCCGTACTACAAGGGCAAGAGGAACTTTGATGTGCTGCATACCTTTACTTTCTAGGTGGTTTATTTCTCACCTTCCTCGCTCAGTAATGAAGAATGAGCAAGGGTTCAGATGGTCCAAGAGGATCATGTCACTTTCTCACTCAGACATCCATTGGTGCTCCAGATCTATGGAGAATGTCACCATCATTGACCGTTGTGGGGAGTTTCCTAATGTGCCACTTCTAGGCATAAGAGGAGGCATCACCTACAACCCATCTCTAGCTTTACGACAGTTTGGTTACGCCCGGAGCGATGGTCCACATGACACGTTGATTCAGGGCATTGTGTTTGATTACGACAACGATCTTCAGGGTTACCGTCAGAGATTCATCCGAGCTTGGGGAAAGGTAAATAGGATTGACAGCAAGACATTGGAGCCTAAGTACACCATTCCTATGGAGGCTTATCTCAGATGGGTACGATTTCGTGCTCAGACACTCATGATGCCATATCCTGCCATCCTACCAGTTACCATGGAACCTGTTGCTGAAGGAGACACAGCTTATACCATCCTTCACCCAGACATGCCTACTGATATGGAAGACTTGCAGAGATCATGGATCCAACTGAAAGAGCAAAGGGATACTTTCGAGGCTCATTACAAAGCAAGCCAAGCAAGGATCCTAGAGCTAACAAAGCTACTTCATGAGGAACGAAACCTCAACTCATACCTCAACACAAAGAGGAAACGTCCATGGGAGACTTAAAACCCCATCTTTTGTACTTATTTCGTTTTCATTTTTTGTAAGCCTAAAAGGCAAAACAAGTTATTACTAATAAAAAGTTACTTTCTTGATTGTTTAAGCAAATTTAAATCCTGCGGTCCTTGAAAACATTGCATATGCATTCCCATATCATTGCATCACAGGTTTATAATTGTGCACAGGTTTCTCATCTTCTCGCTGTTTATTTCAGCAATGGCTCTTGAACAATCAGTTAAGGATCTCCAGGCACAGAATGCACAGTTCCAAGAGCTGATCCTGAACCTATCCAAGGGGCAGGATGAATTGAAGACACTGCTGGCCAAGAAGACTAAGAAGGCTAGAAGGTCTGCTGGGCTGCTCAACATGGGAAGAAGGTTCAAAGGTCCTGTCAAGACCAAGGAACATGTTGAAGACTATGAATCTGAAGAATCTGAGCAGGAGAGAGGCAGTCTCCACAACACTATGGGGGACTCTGATTCTGAGGCTAACTACTACCATGAGCCTAACGAAGACAAATTCAAGATGCTGGTGGATAGAATGGATGCTATGGAATTACAGAAATCATCTGGGCTGGATTTTGAGGATTTGAGCTTGATATCTGGGGTGGTCATACCCATTGGGTTCAAAGTTCCTACATTTGTTGTCTATGATGGGGTCTCTTGTCCCAAATTGCATCTGAGGTCTTATGTCAGAAGAATGCAACCCCACACTGCTGATAAAAAGTTGTGGATCCATTTCTTTCAAGAGAGTTTATCTGGAGCTCAGCTAGAGTGGTATTATCAGTTGGAGAGTGTCAACATCAGAGATTGGAATGACCTTGCTGAAGCTTTCTACAAGCAGTATCAATACAATGCTGACTTAGCCCCCACTCGCATGCAGCTTCAAAGCATGTCTATGGGTGCCAAAGAAAGCTTTAAGGAGTATGCTCAGAAGTGGAGAGACTTAGCTGGAAGAGTTCAACCCCCTTTGACTGATAGGGAGTTGGTTGATATGTTCATGTGTACGCTGAATGGTCCGTTTTACAGTCATCTCATTGGAAGCTCATCATCTGGCTTCACTGAGTTAATCATGACAGGAGAGCGAGTAGAGAATGGTATCAAGAGTGGTAAGATCCAAGTGGGCACTTCTTCATCAGGTGCTGCAAAGAAGCCTCCCACTGGGAAGAAAGAATCTAATGCTGTGTATGGTCAGCCTGATCGTAACAGAAGGCATCAGTCTGTTAGTGCAGTTCATATTTCAAATCCAACTCCTGCAACAACAGAGCAGCCTCAAGGCAACCAACAGAGGGCTAGAAGACAGTTCACGAAGATCAACATGTCAATGGCTCAGGCATTGCAACACTTGTTGAAAGCTGAACTTATTACCCTGAGGGAGGCCCCTCAGAATCCCAATGTTACCTCTCCCAAGTACAATCCCAATGCACGATGTGCATATCATTCAAACTGTCCAGGACATGATACTAATAACTGCTGGGTCTTGAAGAACAAAATTCAGGATATGATTGATGCTGGAGAAATTGAGTTTGATCCACCAGGTACTCCAAATGTGATTACAGCTCCAATGCCAAACCACGAGAAGACTGTCAACGCCATTGATGAAGATATTGATGAAGATCTGCATGTCTATTCAGTTATGGAGTTGAGCACACCATTGTCTGTTATCAAAAAGAGGTTAGTACAAGCTGGGATCTTTCCAGGTTGTCATGAAGATTGTCTATATTGTACCTATAAGCCGGATAGTTGCTTCATTTTGAGAGATGGGATTCAACGTCTCATGGATAAATATACTATAGTGTTTGAAAGAAGACCAGCATCTGTAGAAAGTATGGTGGATCATCTGACTCAGGGTAAGAAGATTGAAGAGGTTGACATGGTTGACAAAGTACCACTAAGAATCACTTCAAAGGGTCCCATTAAAATCACTCATCAGGGCCCAATCAAGATTACTGCTGAAGGCCCTGTGAAAGTTGTTGCTGAAGCCAGAGTAGCTCCTCTGATCATTACCACTCCTGGTCCTATTCCTTATACATCTGACAAAGCGGTGCCTTGGCATTATGGGTCTGATGTTTACATCCATGGTGTCAAGCAGGAGCCTTTACCTGATATGCCTGTTGACATTGATAATATTGCTGGATCTAGCAAGATCACTCGTAGTGGAAGAGTCTTCTCTCCTCCAGTTGCTTCTAAGAGTGCAGTTACCCCTGCTGTTACTTCCACCACTGATGCTCGGGGCAAGGGTCCTGTTATTGAGCCTGTATCTACTGATGTGCCAGCTGCTGATGACCTCTCTAAGCAGATGGAAGAAGTATTGAAAATCATTCGCAAGAGTGATTATGATATTGTTGATCAGCTGGGGCATACTCCCTCAAAGATTTCTATGCTCTCCCTGTTATTATGTTCTGAGGCTCATGCCAAGTCATTGATCAAGTTTCTAAAGATGGCTCATGTACCCAGTGCAATTTCTGTGGACCAGTTTGAGAATTGTGTTGCTCACCTGACCTATGACAACGGGTTAGGATTTTCTGATGCTGACTTGACCCCTGCCAAGAGGGATCATAACAGGGCCTTGCATATTTCAATTGAATGCAGGGGCACTACCCTGTCTCATGTGTTGATAGACAATGGTTCCTCTCTGAATGTGTTGCCTAAGGAAGTCCTGAACAAGCTGAGTCCTGAAGATACGGTATTGAAGCCCAGTAATATTGTGGTAAAGGCTTTTGATGGTTCTAGAAGAGTAGTGCATGGGGAAATTGATCTTCCAATCAAGGTTGGTTCTCAGGTGTTTACTGCTACATTCTATGTGATGGATATTCGTCCTTCGTACTCATGTCTGCTTGGTCGTCCCTGGATCCATGGGGCAGGTGCTGTAACCTCCACATTACATCAAAAGTTGAGATATCCGGTGAATGGAAAAGTTGTTACTGTCTTTGGAGAGGAAGAATAATTTGTCAGCCATGTAAACACTTTCAAGTATCTGGAAGTAGAAGGTGAATACATTGAAACTCCATGTCAGTCATTTGAAGTGGTTCCCTGGGCTGTTAAGGATTGTGTGACTCCTCCTGCTGTGAAGAAGGTTCCTGTGGTCATCAGAAACCCTCCAACAATGGCAATGGCCTCCCTCAATGATGCAAAAGCTATGGTGGAAGAAGGTGGTTGTACTATTCGGGGTCAGCTTCCTGATATTCCATACAAGTCTGACAAGTTTGGTTTGGGTTTCACTGCAGAGTCCCAGAAGGCTGTCCGTCGTGCCCGTGCTGTTCGTATCACCAATCAAGGGGTTATCAATGCTGTGGGAGATCAAGATGAAGACTACAACTTGGAGGCATGGATTTTTCCTACTGTGGGTGCTGGACTCAATAATTGGACAGCTGAAGATGTTATCCCTATCTCCTTTAGTCAGGAGTAAATACTATTACTGTGTTATGTTTTTAAATTTATAATCTCTGGAACAATTAAGACTTTCAAGCCATGTGTCTTACCCGGGGCACAATGGTGTGCTTGTTACGGGTTGTCATTTCATTTGCATACTTCATTCATTAAAATCAGTGGACGTTTCGTTTTCGTAAATATTGTGTTCCTTGTCTTTCTTTTTCTTTTATTTTTGCTTTATCAGCTATGTGTTCTTACACACACCCACGTCACTAAAATGCAGATCCTCATCCACTCTGGATCCAGTTGATAACAGTTCTACTATTGCCAATTACAATTTCGAGAATCCGATCTATCAAACTGAAGACGGAAACGAGGACGATTGTGAAATACCTGTAGGGCTTGCTAGGTTGTTACAACAAGAAGAGAAAGCTATACGAGAGATGCCAGCTCCCCGTACTGAGAAGGAGGTTAGAGGTTTCTTGGGACGATTGAACTACATTGCGAGATTTATTTCCCAATTAACTACCATCTGTGAGCCAATCTTCAAGTTGTTGAAGAAAGATCAGGTGATGGAATGGAATGATGAGTGCCAGACTGCCTTTGATGAAATCAAGAGATATTTGCTAGAACCTCCAATTTTAATGCCACCAGTTGATGGAAGACCCTTGATTATGTATTTAACAGTATTAGACAACTCAATGGGGTGTGTATTGGGGCAACATGACGAGTCTGGTCGAAAAGAGCAGGCAATATACTACCTTAGCAAAAAGTTTACCGACTGTGAAACAAGATACTCACTGCTCGAGAAAACTTGCTGCGCTTTGGCATGGGCTGCTCGCCGACTAAGACAGTATATGTTGACCCATACTACCTTGTTGATTTCGAAGATGGATCCAATCAAGTACATATTTGAGAAACCTGCTCTCTCCGGAAGAATTGCAAGATGGCAAATGATCTTGACGGAATATGATATACAGTATACTACTCAGAAGGCCATTAAGGGGAGTGTTGTTGCTGATCATTTGGCTCATCAAGCAGTAGATGATTACCAGTCAATGAATTTTGAGTTCCCTGATGAAGACATTATGTCTGTTACCAAAGAACCTGGACAATATGACGGACCTGAACAAGGATCCCGATGGACTATGGTTTTTGATGGTGCCTCCAATGCACATGGTAATGGTGTTGGTGTTGTGAAGGTTGCCATACCCCGATTACTGCCAGACTTTGTTTCTATTGTACCAATAACATGGCTGAGTATGAGGCATGTATCATGGGTATGCAAGTTGCTATTGATTACTTCACGAAGTGGGTAGAGGCAGCTTCATTTGCATCTGTGACTAAGAATGTGGTGGCTCGGTTCATTAAGAATAATCTCATATGTAGGTATGGTATCCCTGAAAGGATTATCACTGACAATGGCTCTAATCTGAACAACACTATGATTACTGATCTCTGTACGCAGTTCAAGATTAAGCATCACAACTCTTCTCCGTATCGTCCAAAGATGAATGGGGCAGTTGAAGCTGCTAATAAGAACATTAAGAAGATTGTACAGAAGATGACTATTACTTACAAGGATTGGCACGAGATGTTACCATTTGCTCTGCATGGCTATCGTACTACAATACGTACTTCAACAGGGGCAACCCCATTCTCCTTAGTCTATGGTATGGAAGCAGTTCTGCCTATTGAAGTTCAGATCCCCTCCTTGAGAATTATGAAGGATGCAGGCTTGGATGAAGATGAGTGGATTCAGACTCGACTTGACCAGATAAATTTGATTGATGAGAAAAGGTTAGCAGCAGTTTGTCATGGCCAGATGTACCAGAAACGGATGACCAAAGCTTTTAACAAGAAGGTTAAGCCAAAGGTATATCAGGCTGGTGACTTGGTAATCAAGCGTATCATATTACCACAGGGTGATCCTAGGGGCAAGTGGACTCCAACATATGAGGGACCATTTGTAGTCAAGACAGTGTTCTCAGGAGGTGCCATGATACTGACTACAATGGATGGTGAAGACTTCCCACAACCTGTAAACGCAGACATAGTTAAAAAATACTACGCATAAAAAGAGACCCGCTAGGTTGACAGGCCTAGGCAAAAATAAGGGCATCCCGGCAAACCAAAAGGGTTTGGGCAAAAATTAGGGATATATATATAAAAAGATGTACACCCGGCAAGTCGAAAACCTGAAAAGGCGGCTTGGGCAAAAAAGGGTATCCCGGTGGATTGAAAACCTGAAAGGGCAATCCAGGCAAAAGTTAGGGATTAAAGCGTATGACTATGTCTCGTTTGGATCACTCATGAAACTGCAACCAGTTGTACTACTCACTCAAGCTCAAACAGATAAAGCTCAATCCAATCGTTTCCGTCTCAACAGCAAGAAGATGAGATACTTGAGTGGCAATAGTAGAATTGAAACTCAATAGGATTATTTCCCACATAGCTGATTCTTTTTGTAAAACTTCATGACAAAATTCTCTTACTAGGGTTTATGTCTCCTTGTACAAACTTACCCGTGTATGGGTCACTTTTGATATAAATAAATTCCATCTTTTGAATCCAGATTTACTTTTACCCTATTTACATAAGCGAAACGTCCATTGGTTGTGTTTGAATGTATGTATGCCTTTGAATATGATTGATGTTTACCAGAAATGCATGTATGCTTTTAATATGATTGATGTTTACCAGAAATGCATGAAAATGCAGTAATAGTATTTACTAAGGACGAACGAGGGAAGGATTTCAACGAAGCTTCGCCGGTTCATCTTTACAAGACAGTTACAAACCATCAGTAGGACTAATCCATTTTCACAAAGTCTAATCTCCCCTGGAATTTATATCCATCTCTTTTATCCTCGTACGGATATGCGGGAAATTACTTTCCAATAAGGGCACGATGAACGAAGACGGGATGTTATACTTATCCTACGAAAACGAAGGTTATCTATACCCTACTATCCCCAACAACGGGAGGTTATCTATACCTTGTTATCCCCAACAACGGGAGGTTATCTATACCTTGTTATCCCCAGCAGACGGAGGGTTATATATTCTTCAACAACGAATCGGGATTTATTTTCCTTGGCCAGCAGTTGTTATACAAGGATATCCAGACACTTCCAGCAGTGTCATAGCATACATACATCATTTACATCATACCATAACATATATGTCTATAGTACATTACCTAAGTGCATCATGTCATACATGCATACATAAAGCGTAAACTAATGTTGTTATACAGAATGCTACCTTGTTTTCAGGTTAATTATCCAACAAACAAGCTTATGATCTTTGGGACTGCTTTATTGTAACCTCAGGGTTACTTTATCCTCCTGATGAGCTTCTTATTACTTTGGGACTGCTTTATCGTAACCTCAGGGTTATTTTATCCTCCTGATAGCCTCTCATGACTTCAAGACTGCTTTAGAGTTACTGATTGCTCTATCCTCCTGAAATCATCCTATTACTTCAAGACTGCTTTAGAGCTATTCATTGCTCTATCCTCATGAGGTCATATTACTACTTCAAGACTGCTTTAGAGCTATTCATTGCTCTATCCTCCTGAAGCCATCTAATTATTTCAAGACTGCTTTAGAGTTATCCATTGCTCTATCCTCCTGAAATTACATTATTATTTCAAGACTGCTTTAGAGCTATCCATTGCTCTATCCTCCTGAAATCGTCACTTCAAGACTGCTTTAGAGCTATTGATTGCTCTATCCTCCTGAAGACATATCACATTATTATTTCAAGACTGCTTTAGAACTGTTGATTGCTCTATCCTCCTGAAGCCATTCTATTACTTCAAGACTGCTTTAGAGCTATTGATTGCTCTATCCTCCTGAGGTCAGATTTATCACTTCAAGACTGCTTTAGGGGTATCATTATTGATTGCTCTATCCTCATGAAGACATGCTGTTACATCAGTATTACTCCAGACTCCTGACATTCTCATTATACTACTGAAGAACTTTCCCCTAGTGGCATCTTTAAGCCCACTCAATCATGTTCAACCAACCATCAATATCACTCCATGCACTGGTGAGTGCAAATTTTTGGGCTTTTGTGTTCAATCCCCTTCAACCTTCCAGGTTACGACTGGCAAATATACCAATCTAACCCCTCAGGTTTCAGAAAATTGAACAGGGGCAGCTGTTGCACCCCAAAATTTGCCCTCACAATACAAGACTTTGTGTTCTAAGAAGGTTCACAAGGTTCACAAGTTCTCCAACAACTTGCATAACCTTTCATGAAGTTCATAAAGTCCACAAGCTACTTTATGAAGGTTCACAAGGTTCACAAGTCCCACAGTGCTTTCAAGACCTTTCATGAGGTTCATGAAGTCCATAGGTTGCTTCTTGAAGGTTCACAAGGTTCACAAGATTCACAATGTTTACAAAGCTTTCCTAAGGGGTCATGGGGCCTACAAAGCCACTTCATGATGTTCACAAGGTTCACAAGCTTCACAATACCTCCCATGAGTATCACAAGATAGCTTATGAAGATTCACAAGGTTCACAAAGTTCACAATTGGTCAGAAGAGTTGACAATTCCCTCAGACAATGCACCTCCTAAGCAGTGCATCCAAAACTAGGGTTTTGACTTTAATCAGGCTAAATGGACTTCCAAGACTTCAAGTGAGCTTCATAACATCTTATATGTGTATAAGAACCCCCATGTCAAGTTTCAAGACGTTTCTCAAAAGTTTGCTCAGTCAGATGATCAGATAAGTCAAAAGCAGTCAATGCAGTTAAAAAGTCAAACTGAGGTCAACTGTGGTCAAACCAAAGTCAAACTTCATGATTTTTTTTGCCAACATCAAAGAGAGGTTGGGTGAGAAATATTATCATAACAACTGTAATACCCCAAATTTTGCCCTAAGATTTGTCGTCGCATTTCATTGCATTTTTATTGCATTTAATCAATTACTAACAAATTTGTGTAGTCGTTTGACTTTTTGCAGGTAAATATCATATGGCATGCATTTTTTTTTCTAAAAAGTAAAAATGGCACAATTGGCAGGAGGACTTACATGTGTAAGGAGTTATGAGTGTGAGAGAGGTTGAGAGTTCGAATCTCACCTTTGTCACTTTTTTGTTTTTTATTATTTTTACTCTAAATTTTTCTATCTTTCATTAAAAAAATAACAAAAATAGTTTTTTATTATTATTTAATTATTATTTTCGTATTTTAATTAAATCATTTTTTAAAATATTATTTTTTTCACTTTTTTCTAAATTATTCATAAAAATATCCAAAAAATCATAAAATAAAAAATATTGAAAAAAATTTTGTTCTTTTTATAATATTTTAGATTTTAGGAATCAATAGAATTATTAGTTTTTATTTTAAGTTTATTTTAATTATTTTAAATTATTTAAATTTTATTTTTTCTTAACTAATTATTTAGTTTGGGCTTTAAAATGGGCTTTAGGGACATTATTGACAATTTGGTGTTAACCCTAATTTGTTCCCTATATATACGTGTGTTGCCTGGTTGGAAAAAAGAGGGGGAGAATGAAAAAAACCTAAGAGGAGTGAGTGCCGTTTGCCGTTATTTAGTTTTCTTCTTCATCCATTACTATTGTTTCTTTTTCTTCATCGTTTACCGTTATTTCTTTTCCTTCATCTATTACTGTTGTTTCTTTTTCTTCATCTTTTACCGTTATTTCTTTTTCTTCATCTATTACCGTTATTTCTTTTTCTTTATCTATTAATGTTACGTTTATATATATATAATTTTTAAATTGTTAGAGTTTATATATATAAGATTAATTTTTGATCGAATTATGTCGATACGATGTTTGCACATTTGTGTGCATGACGCGTGACATTTGTGTTAGTTCGATCTGGTTGCGATGATCGCATTTTTGTGTGAGCAATAATACTATTTTTTGCTTAATTTCTTTTTCTTTGCGATAAATTTTGTTTCGTCCGATTTAGATCTGGTTGCGATGAGCGCATTTCTGCGTTAGCAACATTGTTGGGTTATTTGGCACATTTAAAATTCATTATTGCTTTATTATTATTATTACTATTATTATTATTATTATTATTATTATTATTATTATTATTATTATTATTATTATTATTATTATTATTATTATTATTATTATTATTATTATTATTATTATTATTAGTATTATTATTATCATTAGTTATTATTATTATCATTATTATCATTATTATTACCATTATTATTATTATTGTTATCATTAATTTATTAAAACTTGTTATAATATAAAAATCTGTTTTTTAAAATAAATAACATTAACATCTTTTC
Source organism: Lathyrus sativus (assembly GCA_963859935.3). Classification (NCBI taxonomy): domain Eukaryota; kingdom Viridiplantae; phylum Streptophyta; class Magnoliopsida; order Fabales; family Fabaceae; genus Lathyrus; species Lathyrus sativus. The sequence goes on from OZ012735.1 coordinate 16,647,815, forward strand.
CAAATTAATATGAAAACCTATTATTTTTAAGACAAACTTTTTTTTTAGATAAATTTAAAATAATAACTAAAATCTTTTTTTTTTAAAATAATAACTAGATCCGTTATTTATTTTATTTTATTATTGTTCAATTCAAATTTCATTATCATATTGTATCTGCTCCTCTCATGTAACCTCGCGAACTTAACAATCGCTCTTTAAATTCTGCCTTTAAATTTCTGCTTGCATGGTTTAAATTATGACATTATCTCTCTGTTTGCATGATTCAATTATCTCACGCGTTTACCATTATTTCTGTCACATTGCACACATCCGAAGGTTAGGTCTAACTGTTTGGCCGCCGCGCCAATAGTCCGTAAAACTTCACACATTCAATTTCAAATCCTCAAAACTACAAACTACAAACCCTAATTTTCACAAATGCCTCGCCGCAGGCAAAATTACAATTTTACCCCTAGCATTAGGTCAAAGAGCCGCCGCGCTCATTTTAGGGTTTCCCGCCGCGGAATCCCTAACCTAACCCTAATTACAACTTAACATTTCAGCGTAGAGATTTGGAGTTTCTACACTCCGCGTAAGCGTGTCCTTAAGATGCGTTTATTTCCCTTGAGACCTTGACCACAGTCAAGAAGTCTCTAACCTCCCTTTTGAGGGGAACTACGATTACTCTGATTCCACTCCCGTAAGGATACGTAGGCACAAGATGCGATGTCTTGCCGAGTAAACTTAGAATTAACCCCCTTTATTATTTATTATTGCTTATTTATATTTTATTTATCTTTGCTATTTAATTATTTTGCTTATTATTTTGTAATTGTTTCTTGGATGTAAAGTTGTTTAATTATTTAATTATTATTATGGTTAGTAATTAGGGAGTGTAACAACATGTATGTAATATCAAAATAAATTTAGATCACTTTTAAATAAAGATAATTAAAATAAACACGTCACACACGTAAGTCGATTTTAATCGCCGTCTCACTTCCTAAGGATATCCCTCAAGTTGCCTACGAATAATGGTTAAGTGGGGTGTATAAAGCAAGTCCCTCAAATAGAAAAATCATCAAAGTCCCTTATGGTTGCCTTTACGAATCGAGTCCCTTTCGAAAAATGATGATGGTCCCTTATATGCGCTTATTACATCCCACAATGGCCTTCAAAGTCAAATTGTCCCTCACATGTCCCTTAACATCCAAAGTAAGGACTACCTACTCCATTATAGTAGGGATAGTCTTACTAGAGGAAAGGATAAAGAATAAGAAAGACCTTAAAACATTAGGGTAGACTACTCCTAGATACTTGCTCATTTCAAAACTTTTTCACACTTAAACAAATTTCCAACAAAATTTTCAAACAAGTTTTTTTCACATCCATACACGGATTATTATTAAACTACTCTGAAATTTTTTGCTATTCACACACTACACTTTCAAAACAATTCAAAAGTGAGCTTAAGTACCTAAGAGCCCATGGATAACCATGGATGAAAAGGGTGCTAACACCTTCCCTTTTCATAACCTACCCCCCGGACCCAAAATATTCTCTAAGGTCTTTCCTGTTCTTTTATAACCTTTCCTTATGGATAAAATAAAAGTCGGTGGCGACTCTTGCTATCCGCAACATTGTTTAAAGTCAGTTCTCCCACCGTGTTACACACGAGGGCGAGAGAAAAAGGCTCTAGGCGTAGAACGCCTAAACGGAAGGGAATTGAATTGGTTTGGGACGTGCACTGCACTAAAACCTAAGACGTAGGAGCGAATGCGTCGCATATCGCCCAAAGGGCATACGCTAAACACTCTAGACAATGTGAAGAGAGACCTCCCCACTTATCATTTCTTACGTATCTAACGCTTGTGGCTCACAACACTCATCGCGGTTACGGGTTTGAATTAAGATCCAACAGTGTTAGTGAATCGAATTGGGACAAATGTAACGCTAAACCGTCGTAGCTCGACTTATGAGGGAAGTCGAACTATAAGAGGTTGCGTAATTAATATCCGTGATATGGACAAGATAGAGAAATGATATTGAGGATCATTCTCCGATTTAATCGTGTCGTACGGACCAAAAAGTGGGATCTCGTCTTAATCGCAAATATTATGTCGATTAATCGAAGGTATCCTATCACGATCCGAAAGTAAAGAAAATGACCCAAATGGTCATTTTCCATAGAATTGAAATCGGGAAGGTTATCGACTTCGATAAGTCGACGCTCACAAATTGAAAGACTTCATCGATCGAGGAAATTGAAATAAAATTAAAAGTGAAGAACAAATAAGGAGAGAAAGAAGGTGGTCTCGGATCCAACATTATTCATCAATAGTTTGACTAACAACGGTTTACGAAAGTCTCGTCATCGACCTAAAAAGCGACGAAAATAAAATAAGATGAATAAAATTCAAAAACGGAAACAAAATGAAAACTTGGTCTCGGATCTATCGTTTTTCATCAATAATTTGACAGAAAAACTTAGAGGTCTCTTCATCGACCCAAAACGAGGAAATGTGAAAATTGTTAGACTATGGCACGGATCTAGAAGGGAGGGTTGAATAGATCCCAATTAAAAATTTGAGTCGGCGCTACCAATTTAAAAATTGGTTTTGAAAAATTTTGTTTTAAGTGCGAAAGCGGCCGAGGAAAATATAGTCTAAAACTAACGGTTATTGGAAAATCGGATATGCATAAGCCTTTGGATTAATGACAATATGGAAAATAGAATCACAACACTAATCACACTTATCAATGATCTAATTCAGTTCTTAGGATTCCTAGTTCCAATGATTTAAGGAGCAAACCAAAACTAGATACACAAGTAAGATAATTTTGGTTTAGGCAATTTGTCAAACACTTGGTGTGTAAAACACTCCAAGTGATATTTATGTTGAGTAAGTGATTCCGACTAGCCTAGTACAATGTCTTATTGTACTTTGGAGTCAAAAACAGAGTTTTAACCTCTTACTCAATTGATATCACAGTTTGACAATAGTGCTTATACAAAAATCACTTATTTTTTAGCTATAACGTAAATGCTGGAAAAATAGAGAAGACAAGTATTTGGTGAGGCAGTTCCCCCGTCGTCCTCGCTTCGGGGTACGTCTGCCCTCAATTCTAAAACTAGAATTGAGATAGATTTTATAGATATCACATGTTGAATGTAACAGTTTATACAAGGATTGAGCAGCAAATATACAACAGAAATCTCAATACGTTGAATGTTGCTTTCACTCCTTGTCCCTTGATTCAAGATGAATCAAGTCCTCCGATCGTTGTTGATGGACCTCCGATTCCAGCCACCTTATTGAATAACCTGTTGTTGTTCAAACCTTCGGCTCCGACTGATCTCAACAGCAACAAATTGAACCCGAGATCTTCCCTTCAATGTCTCTGAATCCGCTACTAGACTGTTGAAGAACACCTCTTCACAATCACCTTCGCTCAGTTGACCCTTGATGAAGAATCTCGTCCAAAAACCCCCAAAATTCAAACCAATCTTGGAGGATAAAACCCTAACGGTTTTATTCAAGAAAGAACCTGTCACAAGCTTCAACCCGAACTAGGTTGACCGCAGCAGGTCTGTGCGTCGAAGCATGGCCTGCGTTTTTGGAAATTTGGAAAATGTATCAGTATGCGTCGACCATACAGTCGGTGTGCGCTGACTCGTTGAAAAATATTTCCTTCATGCGCCGACCCTATGGTCGACTCATGCCTTTATGCGCTGACCCGTTGGAAAATATTTCCTTCATGCGCCGACCCTATGGTCGACTCATTGCCTTCATGCGCTGACCAGTGGAAAAATGCTCTGATGCATGCGCCGACCCTATGGTCGACTCATGCCCTGCAAACCTGCAAAAATTGATCTTTTTGTGGTTTTTCATGCCTCTGGTCATGATTGCATTTTATCTACATGTAGTATATTTATTACAACAGTTTTAAGACAAGTATAAAAGGATATGGTAGGTGATACGTTGCATTTGTTTAGTAGATCTGGAGTTTATAATTTCCAATCCATCCAAGGTTGTAATTTGTCATCATCGAAACCTGTATTGAACAATGTCTTGCAGACTCGTGTGATGTGTGTCGATTTGCCTCCACATTCTCCCCCTTTTTGATGATGACACCCTGTATACAACCAAAACAACCAGTACAACAATATGCAATGTATACACAAGCTCCCCCTTTCTTTTGTAACATGAGGCTGCAGAACAAACAACCATCAACTGTTGTAACTGTCAACTGTTGTGAACATCCTGGCTTGGCTTTGGTGCTTGCTAAATGTTCTTCTCCCCCTTTGACAACATCAAAAAGAGAAGGAGAACGCATCAATTAACAGAAAACATACAATAGGTGATAGTTAATTATCAAACTTCACACATAAGAGTGATAATGAACAAAAGTAACTAGAATTAATAGATAATTAAGAAAACATGCAAATGGGTGAATATTCAGGCAAACATAAAACGGAAAAATGGAAAGTACATAGAAGAAACAAATATGCAACTATGTAACTAATATCCCCGACCCCGACCTCGGCCCCTCCCCTGGTATGCAGTATCGGGATTGCGGTAAGGATCCGAGAAGTCCACAAACGCTTCTACGGACATGTTGAGGTGATGGAGACAGTCGGTGATTTCCATGTCTTGCCTTTCATGTGAAGCAACAAGAGCTTCAAGACGGGCGTCCATCCGAGTCGAAAATGAATTTAACCTTTCATTTTGAGTACGAAGCTCAGCTCTGATCTGTTCCATTTGCATATCTTGACTCCTCATGAAGGTCTGTTGATCTAACTGCATGGACTGCAGCATATTAATTACTTCAGAGTTGTCCGATGGTGGAGGAGGTGATGAGTGCTGGGAAGGTTGATGGTTTTGAGGGTAGCCGTGATATGGATCGTAGAATCTACCCAGGGTGGTCCATCCTGTGTATTGCCATTCACCCCATCCCTGATTTATGTAACCTTCTTCTTGTTCTTCAGATGGAGCTGAATGCTGGAGCCAATCGGTATTTGGAATCTCATGTTGAACCGGCGATTGATGATAGTCTTGCGTCTCGCATACAGGTTCTTGTACCTCTGCAGCTGTATTTTTTTCATCATCATCCTGTTCACCTTGTTCTTCACTTTCCTCTTCAGAGTTGTCATCGGAACTGTCATGAGTCACCCGAGGAATATTTGTTCGACGGAAAAACCTGTATGATTGTCGTTCATCACACCAAAAATATCCCATCATGGCAAAGGTTTTGGTGCTAAATTCTTTGTCAGAGGGGACTGAAACACAAGGAAATGTTGGGTATACAACATTTGCAGTTTATTGCCGACAGAAGTGTGGAAATATTGATACGCAGCATAGTGAAAATAGGCATAACTTCAAAACCACATATTAATACGTAGCAAATATGCAAGAGTACATAGAAACAACAACAATATCACACATTGCAGTGGAGAGATATCTGTGAAAATACATCTCATAACATATACCAGCATCTGCAGAGAGAAATTGAAAAGTCAGAAGCGGTGATTACGGCGTCCAACACCATTTCCACATACACGTATAACACCTGGGATGAGAACAACGTTATGACCAACACTGCTGACTATCTTGCCAGCAAAGATCGACTCCTAGCCAGTAATATTTTCCCAAGATAGTGGGACACAAAAGGATATACTTAGAACAATAGGCAGCAGTGCAGAAAAAACACCGTATCATAGCAACCCACATACAGAAAAATGGTATGCACACAACACAAGGATTCAAAACATACGAAGTAGCAGGGTTAAGCAACAATACATACCACATACATACCTACAACAACATTGTTCACACAAAAGGAAAGCACAACATCAAATTCAAACAATATCCATAAAGCTAAATGCAGAACTCACAACTTTCATTTCAAAACCATGATTAGAGAATCATGCACACCAGTAAAGAAAAATCATGTCACAGTAGAGGCATACGCAACCAATGAAGGTGAGAAAATACTTAGAAGGGGGGTTGAATAAGTATGAAGATAAAAACATAGAAATAAAAACTCAAGTAGTTTTATCCTGGTTCGTTGAACTCAACTACTCCAGTCCACCCTTCCTAGAGTGATTTGCCTTTCTCAAACAAGGACTTAATTCACTATTTAATCAACTGATTACAATAATAAGCACTAAGAACAACTGTTCAAAGTCTTCTCAAGAACTACTGATCCTAACTGGATCTTCTTAAGGTTTTCTTACAATCAAATGTAATAACAAATACAAGTGTTAAATTGCTTCTAATAAAGCTTTATCACAACTGTGATTTTTCACTTAATATTAAGAACAAAGAAATTAATTCTAGAAAGAATATGAGTTGTATGAAAGCTTTGAATAATGAATTCTTTTCAGGTAAAACGTCAACTGAAGAAGATGGGTGGAGACTTGCTTTTATAGGCACAGTGATCCAAGAGTTTTTCACGTTGAGAAGTGTGTACCAAAAGGTCTGAGCCTTTTTGTCTTCACATCAAGTGACCTTTCCTAGAAGAAGAAAGCACAGAGAAATCCTTTTTGTCTGTGTTCTTGTGTCTAGCATAAATAAGGAAAAATTCGTTTGGATATTCCAACGGACATAATCTTTGAATTCTTCTTCAACAATTTTCAGCAAGAATCATCAGAGTATAATTTGATCAGAGCCTTCTGATGTTGATCAAAGTTTTGTTGAATCAGAGTCTTTGCAGCAAGTGTGCTTTTAGCGTGTATAAGTTCAGAGCATATTTTTGAGTCAGATCCTCAGTACTGGCAGCTTTAGTACTCTCAGAATCTTCTGAAGTAACTATGCTTGAAAACTCTTCATACAGAATTCTTCTTTGGTTCAGATGCTTCTGACTTGCTTCAGATTCTTCTAGAGCTTCTGCTTCAGAACTTCTGGAGCTTCTGCTTCAGATCCTTCTGGAGGCAACGCTCAGGATCTTCTGATAGCAGCATTCAGAATCTTCTAATGGGTGCATCTGACGCTTCAGAGCTTTGCATATTTCTTATGTTCAGATCTAATTTGCTTCTGGAGTGATATATACTTTAATATCTGCAGCAAACATTCTTAAGCAAATTTTAGAGTATATAATTCTTAATTACAAAATTTCATAATAGTTATCATCAAAACATAGAGATATTATTAAGAACCAATCTGTGTTCTAACAATCTCCCCCTTTTTGATGATGACAAAAACATCAGAAATTTTGTTTAATTGAAAATAGAATAATTATAACTCCCCCTGAGATGATGAATCTCCCCCTGAATTAAATATAAATAAGGAATAGAAACTTCCCTTTTGTCTTGAGTATTTTTCAGAGTTAGAGCTTGATTGTTCTTAACCATTGAGAGTCAGAGTGTCTTGCATATTTCAGAGTCAGAGTCTGATAATTGTCAAATGATCTGAGAGTCTCGGATTTTCTTTTAGAGAGTATACTTATCAAATGTTCTGAAATACTCAGATTTTATGTTAGATAAAATTGATATGTCTGAAGTTTCATTCTGGTGAAGTTTAAATTAAACAGTTCAGATATATTTTCTCCCCCTTTTTTGTCATAAGCAAAAAGTTAAAAAACTTTGAAAAGACAAAGAAAATGAAACAATAAACGAGATAAATCATGTGGAGAAAACTTTGAAACATTCATTCATTCATTCAGAGCAAAAGTACACACATCAGAAAATATTCAAGTACATATGCAAACATTAGATGCAAACATCAGAAGAAAAAAATAAATAAACTAAGATTGTTTTGACAAAAGCATCTTCAATAGATCCGTGATCTCAGAAGAAGACTGTTCTTGTTTTGACATCCACTTAGCCATGGTTTCATTCTTCTGATCTTGTTTGGACATCCACTGAGCCATGTCTTCAGACTTCTTATCTTGTTTAGCCATCCATGACTTGATTTCTGATTGACCAGATGAAGATCTGGATACTCTTTCTTGATCTCAGATGAAGAAGGTGGGACAGTTTCTGAAGCTTGAACAGAGTCAATTTCCATAGGGGCTTTGTGTTGCACCCTAAAATTTGCTCAACCTACTTCACTTGGTTTATGTTTCAATTGCATTAGCATTTGCATATTAAGTCATGTACATAGTCTAATCATTTGCATAGCATAGCATAGCAAGTCATCCAACAAGGGACCAAGTACTATATATCTCTATGAGCCTATCAAGAGGTTCTTATTAAAATTCAAGCCTATCCAAGTCATCAGAAAGAAATTGAAACCTAGAGAAGTCAGTGGATCAAGCAGTGGATCTCTCTCTTATCTTGAGTGTATTTGAAGATCATCAAAGAAGTTGTGAGCTGTGAATTGAGCATGGAGGGTATATAGACATCATGGGAGACCTAGAGGGTCATTTTTAAAGTTAGGCAAGTCATTGATGTGATCACAAGAGTTGCAGTTGAAGACAGTCAACTAGGGTTTCATCTGGGTCAACCCTAGGTCAAATGATTGATTGAAAGGCATCAAGGTCTATTTGAGAGATGTGGGGTTCATCATTTGACATGTAGACATGGATGTGGTGTTGTGCCAAGGAGGAATCAAGAGAAATCAAGAAGAAGAGAAGTTTCTAAATTAGGGTTTCTGTGTAAAATCCCCTGATTTAGATCAAACTTCCAAGCAAGATAATTCAAAATGCAAGCCTCAAATGGATCCTTGGCCAACATGAAACTTGTAGAGGATCTCAATACCTTTAATTTGAGTGGTGGAAGACATCAAGGAGATTTATAGAACTCAAGTTATGGTCCTTGCAAGTTACAGGTCATCTGAGGACACTGAAATTTTGTCTGTGAAAGTTACTTGTCTTCCAAGCAACTTTTACCCCTCAAGGAGCTTTCAAATGGACTTCTGGTCAACATGAAAGTTGTTCCTCATGATCTTATCTTTCTAGAAAGGTATAGTATGCCTTCATCTGATCTCTTCGAATTGGCTTAATTTAGTTAGCATGATGTAGGTTGGTTAGGATAAGATTGACCTAGGTAGTTAGATGATTAATTCTGGAGACTTTGGATGAATTTGGTGGAGGTTGACATTGGAGCACGAATTCTGTTGAGGCTTAGAACATGACGATTAAGCTGTTAAAATCTTAGGTGATTATTGATTATTGATCAGTGCAAGGTCAGGATGAGATTAGTATATTTAGATTGATGATTGGTGATGATGAAAATTCTGAGTAATTTTGAGGAGGAAATCGTGTTTCGTGCAAGAGTGGATATCAATTGAAACCAATGCTATAGATGGATTCAGTGATGAATTTGGAATGATTTTTCTTTTTACATTTTTGGAATTGATGAAGAATTGAGCATGTACGAGTGAGGAGAAGATGATGCATGAGGTTCGGTTTTCATGGCTTCCATGGTGAAACCCTAGACTAGAGGAAGACGAAGCACTGCAACCGTTGGATGAGCAAGACTTGGTTGACTGAAACGTGATCGAACAGCCAATGTTTAAAGTTGAAAACGAGAGGGAAGAGTAGGACGTGAAACGCACCGTTTCACTTAAGTCCTCAGATTGGGCTTAATGACCTTTCTATTCGCACCACCAGTTCCCAGGCCCATTCCATTTTGAACTAATATATTTACTTCCTGCACCGTTTTTGTGTTTATTTTTCTTTGGCATTTTCTGACTTAACTGGGCCCAGGCGCGCCTTGCTACGCGCACCCCCAGTCTGGGCCCATCATTCATTTTTCAATGCAAATCATTGCTGACTGCACCCCTAGCCCACTCTAACTCATTTTAATTTCATTCATTTTTCTTAATTGTTTGAAAAATCATAACAAATTGAAAATTCCATGTTTTTGATTGGTTGTTTTTTTAATATTTTAATATTTCTGTGTAGAAAAATATCATGCAATAAAATTTCCATTTTATCTTCTTTTAATATTTTTTGCACATTTTTTTTCTTTTAATGCCTTTTTAATAGATTTAATTTGTATATAGTTTTGTAGAATTTCTTTTAGGTGGTTCTCATAATCTTTTTAGGCCAATTTTCTTAGTATAATTAGATACATATATTAGATACCCCCTTTGATTTTTATACCAATTTTTTAGGATTTATTTTAGGTAGTTTAGTTAGAAAACATTAGGCTAATCATTTAGGGTTATGAATACAATGTAGGTAACAAAACAAATATTCTTTTGGGTTTTCTCTAGGACAAGTTAAATGATGGGACTATAGGGTATTATGGGTAAATAATAGATCCCTTAGAAAATATTAGACTTCCCCTATTCTACTATTACTACTAGTATATTTCTTGTATCTGATTGATTATGTGGTGTGCCCTCTCTAGGGTTATTGTTTGACTGTGTGGGGTATTGGGCCTGCTTGGGGCTTGGGTTTGAGCTGAAGACTTTGCTGATGAAGCCCCTTGAAGACTAAAAGAATGAAGACCAATTTCCAGAGTTGATGAGGAGTATATCTTGCTGGCAGCTGTTGAAGGTTATAGGATCTAGGAGTTAGGTAGAGCTCTAGAATAGCAACTTGATTCACAAACATGGAAGGTCTTGTTTGCCTCCATCCCTCTCTATGATGCAGAGTCTCTCTAGGACACTCACCCCCTTCCTTTGGAAGGCTTGGTAGCAGTGTCTAAGAGATAGAACTCTTGAGAGAAACATTCTACATGTTGTTAACAGTCTGTTTGCCACCTTTGGTGGTCAACTAACTGCTTAACATTCCAGTTCATCCTCTTAACTGTTCCTCATCTTAGAGAGTGAGACTTGAAGAAAAGCCACGAAAGATTGAGGATAGAGGCCTTGCTTGAAGGCTGTGAAGATGAAGACTGATGCTTGCTTGAAGCCTGTAGATGGTTGAAGATGACTTGAAGACAGATGTTGATGAAGATTGCTTTTGCTGTTTACTTTTTGCTGTTCATAATTTTTGATGTATTGTTTGAATTTCTCTGACTGTATTGCTTGATAATTGACCTGTTAGGTTGAAAGCAAATTTTGTTCGCTTTTGCCTGTTGTTTTCTAGGTTCGAGGTTGAGTGGGACTCCCTTGCCTCGCTTGTATCGCTGCATCCATGCATTTTATTGCTTTATTGTATATATCTGTTGTTTCTGTTTCCGTCTATTCCCTTAGGATCTCTGTTTCTCTCTGCGCAAGAGAGGAACATGATAGACATTAGGTCTTAACCCATGCATGATAACACTAGGTCAGTTTGATTCCCTTTTCAACTATAGGTTAGAGTTCTGTCTCTTCTTTCTCAAAACAAACAGAAAAACACAATAAGATTTCAAACACGATAAAAGACACTTCTTCCGTAAAAGAATGTGAACTCATCAAAACGTCATTTTTGTCCACTTGGACCGGTAATCAGAAAAACCCTTTTTTTAGAAGGAGATAAAAACAATCAAGACAGACTTGTGTCGTACGTGGCCCGAACTACGTTTACTCTGATCTTTCATGCTGTATGAAAGTACGTAGGCATAGGATGCGATATCCTAGCGAGCAACCTTCCTCTCCTTTCCCGTAGGTAGGCAAACTACGTTGACTCTGATTTCTCGTTCCAGACGGGAATACGTAAGCATAAAGTGCGATACTTTGCCGAGTCATTTTATTTTCTTTTAACCCCAGACCTGTAGAATAGATAAAATAACAATCCGTACCAGAAAACAAGCGTGGATCCTGTCGAGTACGACGGACGTGAGGGGTGCTAATACCTTCCCCTTGCGTAACCGACTCCCGAATCCAGGATTTGGTTGCGATGACCATTCCTTTCCCGTTTTGCGTTAGGTTTACTCTGAGCGTTTCCTTTCCCTCCGTTGGGATAAATAACGCACGGTGGCGACTCTTCTGTTCAGCCGGCGCCGATTTTCACAGTAGCGACAGCTGGCGACTCTGCTGGGGACCCAACGTCCCCTGGCTGCTAAGGACTGCGATAGTTCCTTATGCATTCGGGACCCAACGTCCCTTAAGCGAGTCAATCCTAGCGCTTGTTTTCCCGTCGAGGATTTTGTATGGATTTATATTTCTGTCATTTACTTTCAGCATTATATTATTGTTATTATTGCTGTATTGGGGTGTGACGGGTGTTCTATGATTGAGAGATAAGTCGGACCTGGGCTTGAGTGCACCTAGAATTAGAGTGGAAAGTAGTGGGCGCGCACATGCTTTGCATGTCCTAGTGTCCCGCGAAATCCACACTCAAACGAGGTTCTTCTGGTTGGCCTCCTGTCCTACCCTTTGGGTGGCTCAGGTTGCTGGTTAGTTGGATTGTCGACTCTGGGAACCGATCATTTGGAAGTTGGCTAAGTGAGGCCTCTTCAGGATTTGATGATGCCACTCCTTCTGGGAATCGTATCATCAACCCTGAAAGTCTGTGACGCCGACGACCGCATAGGATGCCATACCATTGTCAGTTACTAGGACACCTACCTGTGAGAGGGTTTGGGTTATGCAGGTAACTAGACCTCCAGATACCGGTTTATTATTGATCTGAGATTCAGGATACCTATGGGCAGTCATTGGGGTCTGTCAGAGACCAAGTTGGAGTGATTATTGGGTCTAAGGTTTGATTGAAGCCTATGTATGGGGTCTATCAGAGACCAGTGTTGAAGCTTCATTTTGGGTATGTCCAAGACCAGGGTTTGAGGAATTCTGGATGGTCTATCTGAGACTTATGATGTGGTTCAGGCTTCTCAGCCATGGCATTTGGCCCCTGTTGCATGTTATTTGCATTGCATTGTCTGCATAACCATTATCATTGCATCCCATTAACGTGTGTCTGTGCTGCAGGTGCATTTGCATATTCCCTGGTTCTAGTGTCCGGACTTCTGAGTATTGATCATGGCTGGTTTGAGGATGACAGTTGCCTACAAGTTACCTATCCCTGATATTACTCCCCTCCTGGGTCTGATTTCTCTTGCTGATGAGGATGTCCGTAGAAGCTTCAGGCAGAGTTACGGAAGGCTGTTGAGATTGGTTCGCAAACCAACTGATGATGAACTGGATAGGCTGTATACACTGATGCAATTCTACGACCCCGCTTTGAGATGTTTCACGTTCGCTGACTTTATTTTGGGGCCTACCATTGAAGAGTATGTAGAGTTTACTGAGCTGCCAGTACAGAATAAAGTTCCTTTTATTCACTCTGCCGCTGAGCCCAAGTTGGAGGACTTGGCTAAGGTCTTGCACATGAATGCTTCTGAGCTGTTGATGACTTCTTGGCGCGGGGTTCCAGGTTTCTCTCTCCAGTTTCTGATTGGTAAGGCTCAAGAATACGCCAAGAACGGATGTTGGGTAGTCTTTAACGCTGTTTTGGCTCTATGCATTTATGGGATAGTGTTGTTTCCCAATTTCCCGAATTTCGTGGACATGGATGCATTTCATTTGTTTGCTGCTGGCAACCCGGTACCCACATTGATCGGGGACTTCTACCATTCGATGCACTACAGAAATGAGAATAGGAGAGGCAAGAATGTCTCTTGTTGTGTGCCTTTGCTGTACATGTGGTTTAAGAGCCATCTCCCCCTGAAGGGACCTTTTGTAGATAGTGCAACTACAGCTGACTGGCCAGAGCGTCTGATGAGACTATCTTCTGAAGACATTGAGTGGTTCGACCGAGACTTGCTGGGGTCTGAGCTCATTTTCAGTTGTTCTGGGTATCCTAATGTTCCGTTGATAGGAAGAAAAGGGTGCATCAACTACAACCCATCTCTGTTCGTTCGCCAGTTTGGATACGCGTTGAAGAACCCACCTAAGGAGGAAGAAGTACAGGAATCTATGTACTTCACCGGTGATTTGAATGGAGAGTTACTAGCCAAGCTTCAGCATGCTTGGATGCGTATCAACAGAAGAGGGAAACCACTGTTGGGGAAGAATGATTGTCAGGCTTATGTACCGTACAAAGTTTGGATCCAAGAGAGAGCAAGACAGTTGCTGATGCCATTTCCAGCTGCACCAGTCCCTGTTTATATTCTGGTAGAAGAACCAACCACTGTTACTATGGAGGTCTACGAGCAAGTGGTAAAAGAAAAAGAAGCCTTGATGAAGATCAATGAAGAGTTAGAAAAGGAACTGGCTCAGATGCGTAGTGAGAAGAACAAGGCTGTGCATTCTTTCCAACAGCAGATCGAATTAGTAAACAAGCTAGGTGCTGAATTGACTGAAGAGAAAAAGAAGCGTGAACGCCTGGGGAAAGAGTTCAGAAGCTCTCATGACATGTTGGAGTCCAAAAAGAAAGCACTCTATGCCGCCCACCGGGAAATCTCTTCTTGTAACAAGACGTGGAATGCTACGCTAACCAATAACAAAAAGAGGGAAGACAAATTGAAGCAGCAAATTTCTGAACTCGAAGAGCAGTTGAAGGCTAGCACTAAGAAGTATGAAGAGGAGGTAATGGCCAGATATAGTCTCCAGAATGCATTGAACAAGGCCATCGAGGGCAAGAAAGAAGCTGTGTCTCAGAAGCGGAAGCTAGAGGATCGCTTCGGAGAAGGGGCATGGGAAGAATCCGCTGGTGATTTGCGACGTGTTCTCAAGCGAAGAGATCTACTTGTTGAGGGTCTGCTTACCCGACCAAGTCATCCAGAGACTAAGAAGTTATTAGAGGAATACCAGGCCTATGGGAGTACTTGACCATTTCATGTATTAATGTGTATGCTTTATTTGCATTTGTACTGACCATCACCAGGATTGTTGGTTGAGGTCATGCCTTCTTATTGTACACTCATTGATATTGTATTCTGGGCTTAATGGACTTCTCTGCAATATATGAGGTGTTTTCTATGGTTCGGCTCCGAATGCCGTATTGCTAGCACTGTCACTGCACTGGCATATTCGCACTAGAATCGGGGAATGATACGCCCTAATGCACGGACACATATTTCATTGCATTCACATTCATATTGCATTCCAGGTGATTATTGAACTGTATCTCATTTCCTGCACTGTACTAGGTCTTTTCAGGATTGAAAGTCAGCGCCCGCACCGATACTCCACTCGTACCAACTGCCGAAGAATTATGGATCAGATGCAGAATGAAATGCAGGACATGCGTGAGAAGCTGGCGCTCTTCATGCAGACAATGGAGACCATTGCGAAAGGCCAGGAGAATTTGCAAGCTTTGGTGCAGCCTTTGTTGGTAAGAAATGCTGGGCACGGAAATGAAGACCATAATTCTGTGCGAGTCGACACTATTCACGGGGATGGTACCCCTACACCGGTCGCTCCACCTGTGGTAAACATACCTGCTGTCAATGTGAACAACGGCGCTGCCGCCGGGAACGGTAATGTTGGAATCGGTAATGAGACTGTCGTCAACAACGTTGGGTTCGGAGATGTCAACCTGGGTGATAATATGGGAGGTAATGGCTTCGGTAATAATGGATTCGGCTTCAATGACCAGGGGTTTGATCATGCTGGGAAGTACGGCCTCAACGCTCAAGGTTTCGGACAGGACGGATTTGGTATGACTAATCAGGGTTATGGCGGATTCGGAAATGGAAATGGCGCTGGGTTAATGGCTTTTGGACCTGCAGGAGTCGCTCCGGGGTACGGTAACAAGGGGCGAGGCCCTGTAATGAATCAGACTAGATTTGGCCGTAACAACGGGTATGATGGATGCGGAACTGGGAACGGTAACTGGCAAGAAGATCAGCAGGAGGATGCTTTCTCCGGTGGAGGTTTCGAAGGTCCTATGGATGACTCTCAGAGAATCAAGATGCTCGAGGAGCAGATGAAGGGGGTCGTGAATCAAAGTGTTGTTGGCTTAGATATGACAACAATGGGTCTGGTGCCTGGCCTGAGGGTGCCAATCAAATTCAAAGCCCCCACATTCGACAAGTATAAGGGTGATACCTGTCCAAAAGTGCACGTGCGGTCATACTACAGAAGGATGTCGGCGTATTCAAACGATGAGAAGATGCTGATGCACTTCTTTCAAGAGAGTTTGTCGGGCCCTTCCCTCGAGTGGTATATGGGGCTGGAGCCAACACAGATAAAGACGTGGAAGCAGCTGGCTGAAGCATTTGTGGCTCACTATAAGTACAATAGTGACTTGGCACCCAACCGGGTCCAATTGCAGGGGTTGTCCCAGAAGAAGGGCGAGAGCTTCAAAGAGTATGCGCAGAGATGGCGCGACATGGCTGCTAGAGTTCATCCCCCTTTAGAGGATAAAGAAATGAATGATATGTTCATAGGAACATTTACTGGCATGTTTTATGACAAGTTGTTTCATACTTCTTTGGGCAGTTTCTCAGACTTAATCTTGATGGGAGAGAAGATTGAAAGCAACATTAAACAGGGAAGATTCCAAGCTGAGGAATCCACTTCAGCTGGCAGTAACAGAAGGGCTTTCGGTGGGCGCCGTCAAGGTGATGCAAGTGCAGTGTTTGGGGGCCGAGGCCGAGGCCGGGGCAGAGGTCGAAACCAGTACAATCAGCCGCAGCAGGTGGCAAGTGTTACCATTCCATTTCAGCAACAACCAATACAACAACAACAACAACAGCAACAGCAGCCACACCATGGGGCACATATTGTCCAGCTAGGGATGGCAAACAAACCCGGACCCGCCCACACCCGCCCGGGCCCGCCCCGAAATTAACGGGGGAAATCCGATTTAATTGGGTGCGGGTGCGGGTGCGGGTGAAACCCGGTTCTTAACTACGGGTGCGGGTGCGGGTAGACACTAAGACCCGCCCGCCCCCGCCCCCGCCCCACCCCAAATAATATATTTTATTTTGATTTCCTTATTTTATTTATTTTAATATTTATTTATTAATTATACTTTTAATTAAGTTATTAATATTCTTATTGCAATTAAAATAATAAAATTAATCAAGTTAATATTCATTTATTAATTAAAATTTTAATTAAATAATTAATTAATTTATTAAAATAATCAATTTTTTAATTAAATTACTAATTTTTATTATAATTAAAAAAATAATAATTTTTTGCGGATGGGGGCGGGGCGGGGGCGGGTGCACCCGTTTTCTACTGGGGGCGGGTCTGGGTGGTAAATTTTCACCCCCGATTGGATTTGGGGGCGGGGGCGGGTCTGTTACATGGAGGCGGGTGCGGGTGCGGGTATAGTTAAACCCGCCCCCGACCCGCCCCGTTGCCATCCCTATGTCCAGCGCAGAGTCCAGGGGGGCAGACCAAGGAGGGTGTTTGAAACGCCTCCTTCAACGTATGCAGAATTGCTACAGACATTACTGGGTTTGAACTTGGTGGAAAAGAGAACTCTGGCGCCAATAACAGGCACTCCTCCGTACGGCTACGATGCAAGCAAGCACTGTGAATTCCACTCTGGGGCTCCTGGCCATGATGTAGAGGGTTGCCACGCGTTCAAGCATGTGGTGCAGGATCTATTGGATAGTAAGGCTATCAATTTTGGACAGGCGGGTCCGAACATAGTGCAAAAGCCCATGCCCAACCATGGGGCAAATGCTATTTTAACCAAGGAGGGTTTGAACTTGATTATGCATGTTGATGACCTCAAGACACCGTTGTGTGAGATAAAGAGAAGGTTATTGCAAGGAGGTGTGTATCCAGGTTACGACGAGTATTGTTTAGAGTGTTGGACCCAAGCTGGGGGTTATGCTGAATTGAAGGAGGGTATTCAGACCTTAATAGATGGAGGCACATTACAATTCGACCGAACGGCAGTTGAGGAACCTGCAGAGTCATCAGCAGACCAGCAAAGTGATGTAGCTACTGTGACGATTCCCCGAAAAACAATAACCATAGCGCCGGCCAGGCGACCGCCGATCACTATCACCAAGGCAGGACCAATCCCTTACGAGAGCACCAAGGCAGTCCCCTGGACCTATGGGTTGGAAGCATACTGTGATGGGGTGAAAATTGATGTTAGTAAGCAGCCAGTTGAGACTGTAGACAATGTCGTCGGTACCGGAGGGATGACAAGAAGTGGGAGAATCTTCATATCGCCTGAGGTAGAGGCCGAACGACTGGCAAAAGGAAAAGGAAAGATGAATGAGAATGTCCCGGTGCAAAGGAATGAAAAAGAAACGTCATTGAAGGATGTGGAAGAGTTCATGCGCCTTATTCGTAAGAGTGATTATAAGATTGTTGAGCACCTTCAACAGACGTCGTCAAAGATATCCATACTGTTGTTGCTATTGTGTTCTGAAGCTCACAGAAATGCATTGTTGAAAGTTCTGGATACGTCCTTCGTACCCCAAGATGTTTCCGTGAATCAGCTGGAGGGGGTGTTGGCGCATGTGAACGCAGGCCATAGCTTGGGATTTACGGACTTTGATTTGACCCCGAAGGGGAGAGAGCATAACATGGCGTTGCACGTCTCTGTTGAGTGTAGGGGCTCAGTCATGTCTCATGTACTGGTAGACACCGGATCTTCCTTGAACGTGCTGCCCAAGAAAGCAATGATGAAACTGGACGTCAGAGGAATCCTTTGTACGCCCAGTGACTTGGTGGTCAGGGCATTTGATGGCACGCGAAGAACAGTCTTTGGATCCATAACATTACCTCTACAGGTGGGGCCGGAGGTTTTCGCGACTGAATTTTATATTATGGACATCCAGCCAGCATACAGCTGCCTTCTCGGACGACCCTGGATCCATGGGGCTGGGGCAGTCACATCTACCTTGCATCAAAAGTTGAAATACATGGTAGGGGACAGTGTGGTCACTGTATGTGGAGAAGAAGATATATTGGTTAGCCATCTGTCATCATTCAAGTATGTAGAAGTCGACGGTGAGATTCATGAAACACCCTGTCAAGCCTTTGAAGGGTTGCGCATCAAAGACAAAGGTCCCGGGCCGAGTAAAGCGTCAGAGGTAGCCGTCTCTTCATACAAGGAGGCTCAGGCTCTAGTAAAGACATGTGAGACAAAGGGCTGGGGCAAGGTGCTGGATATTCCCGTGAAGATGGATAGATTTGGGCTGGGATATCAACCGTCGTCATCAACGCCTACTGCTGGGGCACCCCGTTTTAGAGGACCGATAACCATCACAGCTAGTGGAGTGTGTCACGAGGCCATCAACGCTGTTTCAGATTCCGAAGAAGGAGACAGCGATTGCGACATGGACGCCTGGATTCAGCCAAGCGTGCCAGGACAAGGATTATGCAATTGGTCTATTCAGGAGATTGTTCCTGTGACTCTCAAACAGTAATACTTTGTTTTCTTAATTGTTGAACAATCTGGTGTCTTACCCGAGGCATCATAATTTTGCTTAGGGTTGTGCTGTTATGTACATTGTGTTGTTTAATCATTAAATAAAAGGCGTTTTTTCATGTACAAATATTGCGATCTCTGTTTTTCCTATTTTGTGTTTTACAATAAAATGGCAACGTGGTTATTCGTTTTATACGCATTTTGAAGCATTTAACCATTCCTTTTGCAGGATAACATTTTCAAATGACATCATTGAACCGCCTATGACTCGTCTCGACTTTGAGCACCCGGTATTTCAAGCCGAAGAAGAGATTGTCGAAGATGGTGACGTTCCCGAAGAATTGTCTTGGTTGGTAAAACAAGAAGAACGGGTCACTCTGCCTCATGAGGAGGTCATCGAAATTATTAACCTGGGGTCGGAAGGGGTTGAAAAGAATATCCGTATAGGAGCCGCGCTGCAGAGAGACGTCAAGCGAAGACTGGTTGAAATGCTCAGAGAGTACAGTGATGTGTTCGCTTGGTCGTATGAAGACATGCCTGGGCTTGATACAGATATGGTTGTGCACCGTCTGCCGCTAAAAGAAGAATGCCCGCCGGTTAAGCAGAAGCTTCACAGAACCAGACCTGATATGGCAGTGAAAATTAAGGAAGAGGTTCAAAAGCAGTGGGATGCTGGTTTCCTAGTTGTTACAAAATATCCCTCATGGGTCGCTAACATTGTACCAGTGCCAAAGAAAGACGGTAAAGTAAGAATGTGCGTAGATTACCGTGATTTGAATAAAGCGAGCCCGAAAGATGATTTTCCGCTTCCTCACATCGATGTGCTGGTTGACAACACTGCTCAATTCTCCGTATTCTCCTTCATGGATGGCTTCTCGGGCTATAATCAGATTAAAATGGCGCCAGAGGACATGGAGAAGACTACTTTCATAACACCTTGGGGAACATTTTGTTATAAAGTGATGCCCTTCGGACTAAAGAACGCTGGGGCAACGTATCAGCGTGCAATGACGACTCTTTTCCATGATATGATGCATAAAGAGATTGAAGTTTATGTCGACGATATGATTGCCAAATCCCAGACGGAAGAAGAACATTTGGTGAATCTGCTGAAGTTATTCAAAAGGCTTAGGAAGTTCAGGCTGAGACTGAACCCTAACAAGTGCACCTTCGGGGTGAGATCGGGTAAACTGCTGGGGTTTATCGTGAGCGAAAAAGGAATAGAGGTTGATCCTGCAAAAATAAAAGCAATACAAGAGATGCCGACGCCTAGAACAGAAAAGGAGGTGCGCGGGTTTTTAGGGAGGTTGAACTACATCGCTCGGTTCATATCTCACCTAACGGCTACGTGTGAGCCATTATTCAAGCTGTTGAAAAAAGACCAGGCTGTAACGTGGAATGAAAATTGTCAAAAGACGTTCGATAAAATAAAGCAGTATTTGCAGGAGCCTCCTATTTTGATACCCCCGGTGGCAGGGAGACCCTTGATTATGTATTTGACAGTTCTTGAGGGAAGTATGGGTTGTGTTCTCGGTCAACATGGCGAGACAGGAAGAAAAGAGCATGCGATCTACTATTTGAGTAAGAAGTTTACTGAATGTGAATCTCGATATTTGATGCTTGAAAAAACTTGTTGCGCGCTAGCCTGGGCCGCCAAGCGTTTGAGGCAATACATGCTGAATCATACAACCATGCTCATCTCGAAGATGGATCCTATCAAATATGTGTTCGAAAAGCAGGCATTATCAGGGAGAATTGCCCGTTGGCAGATGGTTTTGACCGAATATGACATCCAGTATGTCTCACAGAAGGCTATAAAGGGGAGCGTATTATCTGAGTACTTGGCAGAGCAGCCTATTGAGGATTACCAATCGATGAGGTTTGATTTTCCTGACGAGGATATCATGTACCTAAAGATGAAAGATTGTGAAGAGCCGTTGCCAGACGAAGGACCAGAATTGGGCTCCAAATGGAAGTTGATCTTTGACGGAGCTGTAAACGCCTACGGTAGCGGAATAGGGGCAATCATCACTACTCCACACGGGTCGCACATCCCGTTTACCGCCCGATTGACCTTTCCGGTTACCAATAATGAAGCCGAATACGAAGCTTGTATCATGGGGCTTGAAGAAGCCATTGATTTGCGAATCAAAAATCTAGATGTATACGGAGACTCAGCTCTGGTGGTGAATCAAATAAAGGGGGAATGGGAGACACGTCAGCCTAATTTGATACCATACATGAATTACGCAAGGAGATTGTTGCCTTTCTTTGACAAGGTTGAGTTGCATCATGTACCGCGAGCAGAGAATCAGATGGCTGACGCCCTGGCCACTTTGTCTTCCATGTACAAAGTCAACTTCTGGAATGAGGCTCCCAGAATTGTTATCTCTCGGCTTGACAGACCTGCCTTCGTGTTTGCCATCGACGAAGCATCTGATGATAAACCCTGGTATTTTGATATCCTTAATTTCCTGAAGAACAAAGAGTATCCGGCTGGGGCATCCAGTCACGATCAGAAGACTCTCAGGAGATTGGCGGGTAATTCTATTTGAATCTGGACGGTGTCTTATACAAAAGAAATCACGACTTGGTGCTACTACGTTGTGTGGACGAGAAAGAGGCGAAGCTGCTCATGGAGGAAATACATGAAGGTACATTTGGTACGCATGCTGGTGGGCATGCCATGACGAGGAAGCTGCTGCGGGCGGGTTATTTTTGGCTGACTATGGAAACTGATTGTTTCAAGTTTGTGAGGAAGTGTCATAAGTGCCAGATCTATGCTGATAAGATCCATGTGCCTCCGAGTCATCTGAACGTGATGTCGTCACCATGGCCATTCTCGATGTGGGGAATCGATATGATTGGAAAGATCGAGTCGACAGCTTCTAACGGGCACCGTTTCATTCTAGTAGCAATCGATTATTTCACCAAATGGGTGGAAGCGGCATCTTACGCAAACGTGACTAAGCAGGTGGTAGCCAGATTCATCAAGAGAGATATCATTTGCAGATATGGAATCCCCGAGCGGATAATCACCGACAACGGTTCAAACCTGAATAACAAAATGATGAAGGAGCTCTGTCAGAATTTTAAGATCGAGCATCACAACTCTTCCCCTTACCGACCCAAGATGAATGGCGCTGTTGAAGCGGCCAATAAGAATATAAAGAAGATTGTTCAGAAGATGGTGGTGACCTATAAGGACTGGCATGAGATGCTACCTTTTGCTTTGCACGGTTATCGTACGACGGTACGCACATCAACCGGGGCAACCCCGTTCTCGTTGGTATATGGAATGGAAGCAGTGTTACCATTGGAAGTCGAGATTCCTTCCCTAAGAGTACTACGAGATGTCCAACTAGACGAGGCAGAATGGGTGAAAGACAGGTTGAACCAGCTGAGTTTAATGGATGAGAAGAGGCTAGCTTCTTTAGCATACGGCCGTTTGTACCAGAGCCGAATGAAGAAAGCATATGATAAGAAGATACATCCTCGGAGCTTTCAGACGGGCGACCTTGTGCTGAAAAGGATTCTCCCGCCACAGGCAGATCACAGGGGCAAGTGGACCCCCAACTACGAAGGGCCATACGTTGTCAAAAAAGTCTTTTCAGGAGGGGCTTTATTGTTGTCCACCATGGACGGTGAAGACTTTACGTCGCCTGTGAATTCGGACGCAGTTAAAAAATACTTTGCTTGAAATTGACCCGCTGGACAGAAAAAGAGAGTCCAGGCAAAATGGGGCATCCTGGCGAACCAAAAACAGAATGAAAGGTTCGGGCAAAAGTTAGGGATAAAATTGAAAAAAATGTACACCCGCGAAGTTGAAAACCTACACTGGGCGGCTTCGGCAAAAAAGGGTATCCCGGTGAACTGAAAACCCGTAAAGGGCGGTTCACGCAAAAGTTAGGGATTTGAAAAGCAAATGACTACGGTCCGAATTTGATACTGCGGTGCGCATTGGTGCGGGAGAATATACCTGAGGGGTCGATTATCAGATACAATCTCTTCGGAAGTGTGAATACCGGGAAAGCATTAGAGTCGGGCGAGTCTTAGGAGGATCAGTTCATGATGTTTGTCTGCATCCCGTTGCTGACATGTGTACAAATTTGATTTGTCATTATATTTTATGCTTCTTGTGCATACTTGTGTGGTGGTGGTGTGTAGCTTCCTCTTTTCAGGAGTTACATCCCGTGTACAAAACTCCGCCCATTTAGGGGCCCAATCAATAAAACATGTTATTCAGTATTCGATGCTGGTTCTTTACTGTTTTGTACATGATAAACGCCTAGGTTTAATAAAACTAGCAAGTGTATAACGTCGCTGGCCCTTGCCAACAATTGCTAAAACTTTGAATTAACTGAAAATAATGTCACTAACACTAACCTGAATAGATTTGGTTGCATAGACTTGTCTTGTCTTGTTTGTGGTGTTGCAGGGTTCATAGCCGCATGAAGTGGACAATCAAAAGATTGCAGTATTGACCAGAAGCTCGTAACGAAAGACTCGATCCCCATGCAGGTTGCGCTTCTGAGATGGCAATGTTCCTTACTAAAGAAGGATCTAATTCCCCAGCTAGTCGTAGCTTATCCAAAGGATATTCTCCAGCAAAGTCGATTACTCTCAGCAGAATTGACGATTCCTAGATCGAAGGCTGTATTCAGACAGTGTGGTGTCCCCCAAAAGGATCCCCCATCCCAAGCAGAGTGGGTTAGCCTCAGAAGATTAACATTTCCAATTCGTGAGCTGTACTCAGACAGTCTACCCTTCCCAGTAGGGTCGTTTACTCTCCCCCAGCGGAGTCAGTTGATTTTCCCCAAGAGAATCGTTTCGTCCCCAGCAGAGCTTTCTTTCCAGCAAGTGTTTTCTTTCCTCCCAGTGGAACTCAAAGATTAAAAAAAAGATTAAAACTCTTCCCGACAGAGTTGGCTGTGTGTCCTGGCATTTATTTTGCCGGAATACCGTGTGATACCCGGTCACTCCCCAGCAAAAGTCTAATTTTCATTGGCACGGGTAAGCTGTCCCTAGCAGAAGTCCAATCATGATGAGCACATTCAGTTATTCCTCAGCGAAGTTGGCTTCACTCTTCCAGCATTTATTTTGCTGGAATAATTCTGTAACACCTGGTTATCCCCAGCGGAGTTGGCATTATCTTCAGCATTTATTTTGCTGAAGCAGTTTCTGTATCCCAGCAGTTCGAGTCTGCATTTGCATCGGCATATAGTGTCATACTTGCATCCACCAAATAAAAAACCGCGTAGCATTTCCATGTCGAATGGATCATTACGCCATTGTCAAACATATGCATTTTGAAACATAAACCAGGTTGGTTAACCGTTTGTTTTCAAGTGTTGTTTCCCATGCAGGTGGAGAGAGCTCTTGCTCGAATTAATTGTCAAACGTTCAAGATCTCGGCGTGAGATGTGTAATGATAATGTCGGTTGTGGCATTGTTCCCCACAGAGTTGCTTGTTTAAGTTTCTCTTACCCCTCCAGCGGAGTATTTCTTCAAGGTTGTTATTGTGACAGCATCAAAAGATTTCGTGAATCGATTTTTTGAAGTTGCCGCTTATGTTAAAATAGGTGTCTGGCAGTGTGGATTCAGAAAATCCCCAGTAGAGGCCTTCTCATATTTGCTGCCATGTCAGCATTGAAAATTGGAAGACTAGACTCATATTGTGTTACCCATGTGATTGATGGAGCTAGCTGCTGTAAAGATAGGCAGAAAAGCTGTATCAGAAGTGTATTCCCGTATGAATAGGCGGATGAAGTTTCCTGTGTTCAGGCAGATGATGTTCCCGTATGAATAGGCGGATGAAGTTTCCTGTGTTCGGACAGATGATGTTCCCGTATGAATAGGCAGATGAAGTTTCCTGTGTTCAGACAGATGATGTTCCCGTATGAATAGGCGGATGAAGTTTCCTGTGTTCAGACAGATGATTTTCCCGTATGGATAGGCGGATGAAGTTTCCTGTGTTTAGGCAGATGATGTTCCCGTATGAATAGGCGGATGAAGTTTCCTGTGTTCGGACAAATGATGTTCCCGTATGAATAGGCGGATGAAGTTTCCTGTGTTCAGACAGATGATGTTCCCGTATGAATAGGCGGATGAAGTTTCCTGTGTTTAGGCAGATGATTTTCCCGTATGGATAGGCGGATGAAGTTTCCTGTGTTTAGGCAGATGATGTTCCCGTATGAATAGGCGGATGAAGTTTCCTGTGTTTAGGCAGATGATGTTCCCGTATGAATAGGCGGATGAAGTTTCCTGTGTTTAGGCAGATGGTGTTCCCGTATGGATAGGCGGATGAAGTTACCTGTGTTTAGACATATGGTTTGCCCGTATGGATAGACGGATGAAGTTACCTGTGTTTAGACAGATGGTTTGCCCGTATGGATAGACGGATGGAGTTTCCTGTGATTAGACAGAAATGTTTCCCCAGCAAAAGCGCCGGGATTTTTCCGTGATGTGAGTTCTGACGTGGACAGATTTGTGTTTATTCGTGATTTGGCGAAATTTGGGTCCAGATGTGGACAGGGTTACTCCTGGGACATCTCTATTCATGTTGACGAATTTGTCTCTCTTCTTGTGTCGATAAGGTTAGTCCAGCTGTGGACAGATGTGTTGTGCGAAAAATGTTCAGTACCTGTGGCGTTACATAGGTGGTTGAAGTTGAAATCAGAATTATCAGACGTCGGATCAGTTGTTGCCGTAACAACCAGATTCAGTTTGTAGATAATGTTCCCCAAGCAGTTGTGCAGTTTATTTCTGCGGTTGGCAAATTTCCGGGTTCTTAGTATTCAACCGTCTCGTACCTCGAATGTTTGAAGGTCGTTCGCGCTTCACCCAGTCGGGTCCAAGTCGCTTGAATAGGGGCAGCTGTTGCACCCTAAAATTTGCTCAACCTACTTCACTTGGTTTATGTTTCAATTGCATTAGCATTTGCATATTAAGTCATGTACATAGTCTAATCATTTGCATAGCATAGCATAGAAAGTCATCCAACAAGGGACCAAGTACTATTCTTATCTCTATGAGCCTATCAAGAGGTTCTTATTCAAATTCAAGCCTATCCAAGTCATCAGAAAGAAATTGAAACCTAGAGAAGTCAGTGGATCAAGCAGTGGATCTCTCTCTTATCTTGAGTGTATTTGAAGATCATCAAAGAAGTTTTGAGCTGTGAGTTGAGCATGGAGGGTATATAGACATCATGGGAGACCTAGAGGGTCATTTTGAAAGTGAGGCAAGTCATTGATGTGATCACAAGAGTTGCAGTTGAAGACAGTCAACTAGGGTTTCATCTGGGTCAACCCTAGGTCAAATGATTGATTGAAAGGCATCAAAGTCTATTTGAGAGATGTGGGGTTCATCATTTGACATGTAGACATGGATGTGGTGTTGTGCCAAGGAGGAATCAAGAGAAATCAAGAAGAAGAGAAGTTTCTAAATTAGGGTTTCTGTGTAAAATCCCCTAATTTAGATCAAACTTACAAGCAAGATAATTCAAAATGCAAGCCTAAAATGGATCCTTGGCCAACATGAAACTTGTAGAGGATCTCAATACCTTTAATTTGAGTGGTGGAAGACATCAAGGAGATTTATAGAACTCAAGTTATGGTCCTTGCAAGTTACAGGTCATCTGAGGACACTGAAATTTTGTCTGTGAAAGTTACTTGTCTTCCAAGCAACTTTTACCCCTCAAGGAGCTTTCAAATGGACTTCTGGTCAACATGAAAGTTGTTCCTCATGATCTTAGCTTTATAGAAAGGTATATTATGCCTTCATCTTATTTGTGAAACTCTACTTATGACCTTGGCAAGCAAAGGGTATTTTGGTCATTTGAGAATTACAGGTCATTTCAAGCATATGCCTAAAACGCATACAAGGAAGCTTCAAATGAAAAACTTCACAACATCAAAGTTGTTCCAAATGACATTTTGAGTCTAGAAAAGTGGTCATGGAAGTTGGCAAATGTTCATAGCTCAAGATTGCAAATTTGGTCAATTAAAAGGTGAATTTAATGAATAAAAGTGACCTAAAAATGAGATTTTTCATAACATGTCCAAATGGGATAAAATTATAGGTCATTTTGATTGGAAACAATGTTTTGAGACCATTGGCAATAGTGGATTTTTGAGTTTAGTTCAAAATTTGAGAGATATCATGGCTTGCTTATGATTAAAGTGACATAAACCAAAACTCAAGGGATTTGTGTACAAGAGGTTTCTAGCAAGTTCTAGATGGTTCCATGAGCATCTATATAAACCCTAGAGCTGATCCATGAAGGGGTTGCACTTCATTTTGATCCAAAACACCAAGTTTCATTCCATTTTGCATTTTTGCAAATTCATTCAAACCCTCCCAATTCTTCATCATTCTGCAAGATTATTGATCATATCATACTCTATATCCATCATAGATCACATTGCAAGCAAGATCCAAGTGAATTGGTGCAAGAATCGTGTGCTACAAGTTTATCATCCAAATTGCAAAAGGAATTGGTTACAAGAATCCAAGGTGTTTAAGCAAGAACTAGTGCATACAGAATCAAGATCTAGGTCTATTGATTGCTATTGGAGCATTGCTGAGCTTGAAGTGGTGATTTCATCCATCTGTTTTCAACTTTACACCAGGTTAGTGATCTCTTCGAATTGGCTTAATTTAGTTAGCATGATGTAGGTTGGTTAGGATAAGATTGACCTAGGTAGTTAGATGATTAATTCTGGAGACTTTGGATGAATTTGGTGGAGGTTGACATTGGAGCACGAATTCTGTTGAGGCTTAGAACATGAGGATTAAGCTGTTAAAATCTTAGGTGATTATTGATTATTGATCAGTGCAAGGTCAGGATGAGATTAGTATATTTAGATTGATGATTGGTGATGATGAAAATTCTGAGTAATTTTGAGGAGGAGATCGTGTTTCATGCAAGAGTGGATATCAATTGAAACCAATGCTATAGATGGATTCAGTGATGAATTTGGAGTGATTTTGCTTTTTACATTTTTGGAATTGATGAAGAATTGAGCATGTACGAGTGAGGAGAAGATGATGCATGAGGTTCAGTTTTCATGGCTTCCATGGTGAAACCCTAGACTAGAGGAAGACGAAGCACTGCAACCGTTGGATGAGCAAGACTTGGTTGACTGAAACGTGATCGAACGGCCAATGTTTAAATTTGAAAACGAGAGGGAAGAGTAGGACGTGAAACGCACCGTTTCACTTAAGTCCTCAGATTGGGCTTAATGACCTTTCTATTCGCACCACCAGTTCCCAGGCCCATTCCATTTTGAACTAATATATTTACTTCCTGCACCGTTTTTGTGTTTATTTTTCTTTGGCATTTTCTGACTTAACTGGGCCCAGGCGCGCCTTGCTACGCGCACCCCCAGTCTGGGCCCATCATTCATTTTTCAATGCAAATCATTGCTGACTGCACCCCTAGCCCACTCTAACTCATTTTAATTTCATTCATTTTTCTTAATTGTTTGAAAAATCATAACAAATTGAAAATTCCATGTTTTTGATTGGTTGTTTTTCTAATATTTTCATATTTCTGTGTAGAAAAATATCATGCAATAAAATTTCCATTTTATCTTCTTTTAATATTTTTTGCACATTTTTTTCTTTTAATGCCTTTTTAATAGATTTAATTTGTATATAGTTTTGTAGAATTTCTTTTAGGTGGTTCTCATAATCTTTTTAGGCCAATTTTCTTAGTATAATTAGATACATATATTAGATACCCCCTTTGATTTTTATACCAATTTTTTAGGATTTATTTTAGGTAGTTTAGTTAGAAAACATTAGGCTAATCATTTAGGGTTATGAATACAATGTAGGTAACAAAACAAATATTCTTTTGGGTTTTCTCTAGGACAAGTTAAATGATGGGACTATAGGGTATTATGGGTAAATAATAGATCCCTTAGAAAATATTAGACTTCCCCTATTCTACTATTACTACTAGTATATTTCTTGTATCTGATTGATTGTGTGGTGTGCCCTCTCTAGGGTTATTGTTTGACTGTGTGGGGTATTGGGCCTGCTTGGGGCTTGGGTTTGAGCTAAAGACTTTGCTGATGAAGCCCCTTGAAGACTAAAAGAATGAAGACCAATTTCCAGAGTTGATGAGGAGTATATCTTGCTGGCAGCTGTTGAAGGTTATAGGATCTAGGAGTTAGGTAGAGCTCTAGAATAGCAACTTGATTCACAAACATGGAAGGTCTTGTTTGCCTCCATCCCTCTCTATGATGCAGAGTCTCTCTAGGACACTCACCCCCTTCCTTTGGAAGGCTTGGTAGCAGTGTCTAAGAGATAGAACTCTTGAGAGAAACATTCTACATGTTGTTAACAGTCTGTTTGCCACCTTTGGTGGTCAACTAACTGTTTAACATTCCAGTTCATCCTCTTAACTGTTCCTCATCTTAGAGAGTGAGACTTGAAGAAAAGCCATGAAAGATTAAGGATAGAGGCCTTGCTTGAAGGCTGTGAAGATGAAGACTGATGCTTGCTTGAAGCATGTAGATGGTTGAAGATGACTTGAAGACAGATGTTGATGAAGATTGCTTTTGCTGTTTACTTTTTGCTGTTCATAATTTTTGATGTATTGTTTGAATTTCTCTGACTGTATTGCTTGCTAATTGACCTGTTAGGTTGAAAGCGAATTTTGTTCGCTTTTGCCTGTTGTTTTCTAGGTTCGAGGTTGAGTGAGACTCCCTTGCCTCGCTTGTATTGCAGCAGTCAAGCATTTTATTGCTTTATTGTATATATCTGTTGTTTCTGTTTCCGTCTATTCCCTTAGGATCTCTGTTTCTCTCTGCGCAAGAGAGGAACATGATAGACATTAGGTCTTAACCCATGCATGATAACACTAGGTCAGTTTGATTCCCTTTTCAACTATAGGTTAGAGTTCTGTCTCTTCTTTCTCAAAACAAACAGAAAAACACAATAAGATTTCAAACACGATAAAAGACACTTCTTCCGTAAAAGAATGTGAACTCATCAAAACGTCATTTTTGTCCGCTTGGACCGGTAATCAGAAAAACCCTTTTTTTAGAAGGAGATAAAAACAATCAAGACAGACTTGTGTCGTACGTGGCCCGAACTACGTTTGCTCTGATCTTTCATGCTGTATGAAAGTACGTAGGCATAGGATGCGATATCCTAGCGAGCAACCTTCCCCTCCTTTCCCGTAGGTAGGCGAACTACGTTGACTCTGATTTCTCGTTCCAGACGGGAATACGTAAGCATAAAGTGCGATACTTTGCCGAGTCATTTTATTTTCTTTTAACACCAGACCTGTAGAATAGATAAAATAACAATCCGTACCAGAAAACAAGCGTGGATCCCGTCGAGTACGACGGACGTGAGGGGTGCTAATACCTTCCCCTTGCGTAACCGACTCCCGAATCCATGATTTGGTTGCGATGACCATTCCTTTCCCGTTTTGCGTTAGGTTTACTCTGAGCGTTTCCTTTCCCTCTGTTGGGATAAATAACGCACGGTGGCGACTCTTCTGTTCAGCCGGCGCCGATTTTCGCAGTAGCGACACTTTGGAGTTAGGAGCAGTAGAGCCAGAAGGATGTTCTACCAGAGTCACAACCAAAGAGTTGTCTTCAGATGCAGATTCAAGATTCTCTTCTGATGACGAAGGAGCATTTGTAAGAAGCAATGGTCCAGATCTCTTAACAGTCCAGAACAAACTTCTAGCAATTTCAGCAAATCTGAGCTCCGCATCATCAGAACATACGTTCTTCAGATTTGATGCTACAGTATTGAATCTGTTTATGAAGCCATTCCAAATGGTATCAGATTCCTTTGCATCCATTGTTGATGAGCATTTCCTCTGTACAGAACCTAAATACATCTGTATTTCTTGCAAAAAACTTGTAAATAAATGATCAACATTCAGTCTAGGTCTTGGGTGTAACAGAGTTTCCAAGGTTATTGGCTTGGATTGGGGAGTAGGTGGAAAGATGGATTTTTGAATGGTGATCAGAGGAGGAGGGTAGTAGGGTATGAATGGAAGTTCAGATGATTTGTCAGGTTTTGATCTGGTTAAAGCATTCAACAGATTTGATTTTGCATTTGTTGGATAGGAAACCACATCAAATGGTTTGTCAGAGTAAGGTTTGAATGCAGATTTAGCAGGTTTATCAGATTTAGCAGATTTAGCAAAGTATGGTTTTGGATCTGATGAGGTTACTGCTGGCATTGATTTAATGTACGTTTGAAGAATAGAAGGTAAAATGATGGTAAGTTTGGGTTTAAGAGGAGTGATAGTGTCAGATGGTTCAATTCTGGTGTAAAAATTCTTTAAGGTGAAACCAGAAGGAAGTTTGGTAGAGGAAGATAGTTTGCACGAAGCAGAAGGTACACTCTCAGATGTTCTTGGCTTGGGTGTAGGGGTAGGATTGGGAATGATGATTTCAGAAGATGGCTTAGGTGTTGGGGTAGGATTTGGAATGAGAATTTCAGAAGAAACAGGTGGTTCTGGTTGGTTTACTTCAGAATTTCTGTGAGAGGGAGATACTAGAAAATCTGGGTGTATATCAGATTCTGATGAATTCGATGATGTGGTTGGAGTGTAAGAGGTAGAGGACACTTCAAAAACAATTTTGAGAGGTGTAACATTTAGAACCTCTGTCTCAGGGATATGGGTTTCAGATGGTTTGGTTGGTTCTGATGAATTCTCAGAAGGTTTTGATGAAGGTTCAGATGTAGGTGGTTCTGATGTAATAGGATCAGATGTAACTTTTGCAGATCCAATAGGTTCAGATGTGTTTGATGGTGGTTTTTCTAGTTGTGGTTGTTTTTCTTGTTGTTGTGGTTGTTGTTCAGATTGTTTTTGTTGTAGATGTTCAGATTGTTTTTCTTGTTGTTGTTCAGATTGTTCTGTAGGTTTTTCTGTTTGAGGTTGTGTTTCTGATTGTTGATGTTGTGATACAGATTGTTTTGTTGGTTTTTCTGGTTCTGGAGTCTGATTTGGTGGTTTTGTTGTGGTTGGTGTTGGTGCAGATGATTGTGTAGTAGAAGGTTTTACAGGTGAGATGGAAACAAGATTAGATGATTTTCGTGGGGATGGAACAGATATATGAGATGGAGCAGGAACATATTGTTTCTGAGTAAAAGGTGGTTTTGGAATAGACTTAAATGTTGAATCATTTAAAACAGTATTATTGAAAGAAGATACAGAAGATTTGGTACCTTAAATCTTGATACGTTTTGTAGGAACAGAAGCAGCGTCTCCAGATGCTTTCATCTTGATCAGCTTCTGAGGCTTGTCAGCAACTTTGGGCTTCTTCTGAACAGTCACATCTTCTGCTTCTGATTGACTTCTTTTTCTTATGATCTCATCTCCTCCATCAGGCATTGGTTCCCTTGCTCTTTTCAGAATATCTGCAGGGATTGGGATTCCATCTGCCTTGCAAGAATCCATAAATCTCACAATGATTTCCCTTGGTTCTTCAGCACAGAACAGAGGGTAGTCTTCTACTGGGATTCTCTTCTGACTGAGTTCAGAAATATTCAGCTTCTTGGGTGCTGATGTGAGTTCTTCTACAATTTTAAGTCTCTGAAGACTTTTGGCATTCAGAGGCTTCCCAACAATAGACTCAAGTTCCTCCTAGACTCCAGCAGCATACAGAGCAGTCACCAATCCATTTTCTGTCAGAATATCTGAAATTAACCTTCCAAAGGGAATCCATGTTCTGATCTTCTGACCCTTGTCATTCACAAATTCTCTGGAGGCATTAATATGATTCCATAAGTGCATGAACAGAATGTAAGGAAGATCTACCTTGGTGCTCTGACTTAAACAGTACATAAAGTAGAGTTGTTCATTGTTCATGTAATCTGGAGAGTTTGTAGATTTTCTGTGATGAATGCATCCCATGAAAATCTTTGCCCAGATCTTGTAGTCAGGCTTCAGATCTTTAAACTTATTAGAGGCCTGTCCAGCAGTCATGACTTCCTCATAAACTTCTTACATATCTACACGCCCAGCTGGCAGATGAGATACTCCATCAGTCTCCTCATATCCAATGAGTTTCCTGATCAGATCTTCTGTAATGATTATCTTCTTACCCAGAACAGAAGACAATATGAATTTTGGGTATACAGAAGCATGTATCCAGAACTCTTTCACCAGATGGGGGTAAACTGGTCCAAATATTCTGTCAAAGTATTTTACCCAGCCTTGAGCATCAATTATTGAACGAAACTCAAATCCATTTTCAGCCAATGAATCAAATTCCACCATTGATTCACAGAGAACTTCCAGTTTGTCAACAGGTGTTAACAAAGTCCTTTTTGGTGTCTGTAACACGGTGGGAGAACTGACTTTAAACAATGTTGCGGATAGCAAGAGTCGCCACCGACTTTTATTTTATCCATAAGGAAAGGTTATAAAAGAACAGGAAAGACCTTAGAGAATATTTTGGTTCCGGGGGGTAGGTTATGAAAAGGGAAGGTGTTAGCACCCTTTTCATCCATGGTTATCCATGGGCTCTTAGGTACTTAAGCTCACTTTTGAATTGTTTTGAAATTGTAGTGTGTGAATAGAAAATTTTCAGAATAGTTAATAAATAATCCATGTAAGGATGTGTTAAGAACTTGTTTGAAAACTTGTTGAAAATTTGTTTAAGTGCGAAACAGTTTTGAAGTGAGCAAGCACCTAGGAGTAACCTACTCTAATGTTTAAAGGTCTTTCTTATTCTTCATTCTTTCCTTTAGTAAGACTATCCCTACTATAATGGAGTAGGTAGTCCTTACTTTGGATGTTAAGGGATATGTGAGGGACAATTTGACTTTGAAGGCCATTGTGGGATGTAATAAGCACATATAAGGGACCATCATCATTTTTCAAAAGGGACTCGATTCGTAAAGGCAACCATAAGGGACTTTTATGATTTTTCTATTTGAGGGACTTGCTTTATACACCCCACTTAACCATTATTCGTAGGCAACTTGAGGGATATCCTTAGGAAGTGAGACGGCGATTAAAATCGACTTACGTGTGTGACGTGTTTATTTTAATTATCTTTATTTAAAAGTGATCTAAATTTATTTTAATATTACATACAGGTTGTTACACTCCCTAATTACTAACCATAATAATAATTAAATAATTAAACAACTTTACATCCAAGAAACAATTACAAAATAATAAGCAAAATAATTAAATAGCAAAGATAAATAAAATATAAATAAGCAATAAATAATAAAGGGGGTTAATTCTAAGTTTACTCGGCAAGACATCGCATCTTGTGCCTACGTATCCTTACGGGAGTGGAATCAGAGTAATCGTAGTTCCCCTCAAAAGGGAGGTTAGAGACTTCTTGACTGTGGTCAAGGTCTCAAGGGGAATAAACGCATCTTAAGGACACGCTTACATGGAGTGTAGAAACTCCAAATCTCTACGTTGAATTGTTAAGTTGTAATTAGGGTTAAATTAGGGATTCCACGGCGGGAAACCCTAAAATGAGCGCGACGGCTCTTTGACCTAATGCTAGGGGTAAAATTGTAATTTTGCCTGCGGCGAGGCATTTGTGAAAATTTAGGGTTGAAAAGGTGTAAGGGTTGAAGGTGAGGACTATTGACACGGCGGTCAAAAGCTAGACCTAATTCCTTCGGCAGTGCGTAGTGTGACAGAAATAATGGTAAACGCGTGAGATAATTGAATTGCAAACAGAGAGATAATGTCATAATTTAAACCATGCAAGCAGAAATTTAAAGGCAGAATTTAAAGAGCGATTGTTAAGTTCGCGAGGTTACATGAGAGGAGCAGATACAATATGATAATGAAATTTGAATTGAACAATAATAAAATAAAATAAATAACGGTTCTAGTTATTATAAAAAAAAGATTTTAGTTATTATTTTAAATTTATCTAAAAAAAAGTTTTTCTTAAAAATAATAGGTTTTCATATTAATTTGGAAAAGATGTTAATGTTATTTATTTTAAAAAACAGATTTTTATATTATAACAAGTTTTAATAAATTAATGATAACAATAATAATAATAATGGTAATAATAATGATAATAATGATAATAATAATAAATAATGATAATAATAATAATAATAATAATAATAATAATAATAATAATAATAATAATAATAATAATAATAAAGCAATAATGAATTTTAAATGTGCCAAATAATCCAACAATGTTGCTAACGCAGAAATGCGCTCATCGCAACCAGATCTAAATTGGACGAAACAAAATTTATCGCAAAGAAAAAGAAATTAAGCAAAAAATAGTATTATTGCTCACACAAAAATGCGATCATCGCAACCAGATCGAACTAACACAAATGTCACGCGTCATGCACACAAATGTGCAAACATCGTATCGACATAATTCGATCAAAAATTATTCTTATATATATATATATATATATATATATATATATATATATATATATATATATATATATATATATATATATATATATATATATATATATATATATATATATATATATATATATATAACTCTAACAATTTAAAAATTATATATATAAACGTAACAGTAATAGATGAAGAAAAAGAAATAACGGTAATAGATGAAGAAAAAGAAATAACGGTAAAGATGAAGAAAAATAAACAACAGTAATAGATGAAGGAAAAGAAATAACGGTAATAGATGAAGAAAAAGAAATAACGGTAAAGATGAAGAAAAATAAATAACGGTAAAAGATGAAGAAAAAGAAACAACAGTAATAGATGAAGAAAAAGAAACAACAGTAATAGATGAAGGAAAAGAAATAACGGTAAACGATGAAGAAAAAGAAACAATAGTAATGGATGAAGAAGAAAACTAAATAACGGCAAACGGCACTCACTCCTCTTAGGTTTTTTTCATTCTCCCCCTCTTTTCCAACAAGGCAACACATGTATATATAGGGAACAAATTAGGGTTAACACCAAATTGTCAATAATGTCCCTAAAGCCCATTTTAAAGCCCAAACTAAATAATTAGTTAAGAAAAAATAAAATTTAAATAATTTAAAATAATTAAAATAAACTTAAAATAAAAACTAATAATCCTATTGAAAAAAATATTATAAAAAGAACAAAAAATTTTTCAATATTTTTTATTTTATGATTTTTTTGGATATTTTTATGAATAATTTAGAAAAAAGTGAAAAAAATAATATTTTAAAAAATGATTTAATTAAAATACGAAAATAATAATTAAATAATAATAAAAAACTATTTTTGTTATTTTTTTAATGAAAGATAGAAAAATTTAGAGTAAAAATAATAAAAAACAAAAAAGTGACAAAGGTGAGATTCGAACTCTCAACCTCTCACACTCATAACTCCTTACACATGTCCTCCTGCCAATTGTGCCATTTTTACTTTTTAGAAAAAAAATGCATGCCATATGATATTTACCTGCAAAAAGTCAAACGACTACACAAATTTGTTAGTAATTGATTAAATGCAATAAAAATGCAATGAAATGCGACGACAAATCTTAGGGCAAAATTTGGGGTATTACAATTATTATGATAATATTTCTCACCCAACCTCTCTTTGATGTTGGCAAAAAAAATCATGAAGTTTGACTTTGGTTTGACCACAGTTGACCTCAGTTTGACTTTTTAACTGCATTGACTGCTTTTGACTTATCTGATCATCTGACTGAGCAAACTTTTGAGAAAAGTCTTGAAACTTGACATGGGGGTTCTTATACACATATAAGATGTTACGAAGCTCACTTGAAGTCTTGGAAGTCCATTTAGCCTGATTAAAGTCAAAACCCTAGTTTTGGATGCACTGCTTAGGAGGTGCATTGTCTGAGGGAATTGTCAACTCTTCTGACCAATTGTGAATTTTGTGAACCTTGTGAACCTTCTTGGAACACAAAGTCTTGTATTGTGAGGGCAACTTTTGGGGTGCAACAGCTGCCCCTGTTCAATTTTCTGAAACCTGAGGGGTTAGATTGGTATATTTGCCAGTCGTAACCTGGAAGGTTGAAGGGGATTGAACACAAAAGCCCAAAAATTTGCACTCACCAGTGCACTAGAGTGGTACAGATGGCTAGTTGAATATGATTGAGTGGGCTTAAAGATGCCACTAGGGGGGGAGCAGTTCAAAATATGGGTGTATGATGAAAGCTGTCAGGAGTCTGGAATAATAATGATGTAGCAGCATGTCTTCATGAGGATAGAGCAATCAATAGTGATAACCCTAAAGCAGTCTTGAAGCAATGATATGATTTCAGGAGGATAGAACAATGAATGGTTCTAAAGCAGTCTTGAAATAATAATGTGATATGTCTTCAGGAGGATAGAGCAATCAATAGCTCTAAAGCAGTCTTGAAGTAATGATTTCAGGAGGATAGAGCAATGGATAGCTCTAAAGCAGTCTTGAAATAATAATGTAGTTTCAGGAGGATAGAGCAATGGATAACTCTAAAGCAGTCTTGAAATAATTAGATGGCTTCAGGAGGATAGAGCAATGAATAGCTCTAAAGCAGTCTTGAAGTAGTAATATGACCTCATGAGGATAGAGCAATGAATAGCTCTAAAGCAGTCTTGAAGTAATAGGATGATTTCAGGAGGATAGAGCAATCAGTAGCTCTAAAGCAGTCTTGAAGTCATGAGAGGCTATCAGGAGGATAAAATAACCCTGAGGTTACAATAAAGCAGTCCCAAAGTAATAAGAAGCTCATCAGGAGGATAAAGTAACCCTGAGGTTACAATAAAGCAGTCCCAAAGATCATAAGCTTGTTTGTTGGATAATTAACCTGAAAACAAGGTAGCATTCTGTATAACAACATTAGTTTATGCTTTATGTATGCATGTATGACATGATGCACTTAGGTAATGTACTATAGACATATATGTTATGGTATGATGTAAATGATGTATGTATGCTATGACACTGCTGGAAGTGTCTGGATATCCTTGTATAACAACTGCTGGCCAAGGAAAATAAATCCCGATTCGTTGTTGAAGAATATATAACCCTCCGTCTGCTGGGGATAACAAGGTATAGATAACCTCCCGTTGTTGGGGATAACATGGTATAGATAACCTCCCGTTGTTGGGGATAGTAGGGTATAGATAACCTTCGTTTTCGTTTGATAGTAGGATAAGTATAACATCCCGTCTTCGTTCATCGTGTCCTTATTGGAAAGTAATTTCCCGTATATCCGTATGAGGATAAAAGAGATGGATAT
Source organism: Lathyrus sativus (assembly GCA_963859935.3). NCBI lineage: Eukaryota > Viridiplantae > Streptophyta > Magnoliopsida > Fabales > Fabaceae > Lathyrus > Lathyrus sativus. The sequence goes on from OZ012735.1 coordinate 16,686,103, forward strand.
AAATTCCAGGGGAGATTAGACTTTGTGAAAATGGATTAGTCCTACTGATGGTTTGTAACTGTCTTGTAAAGATGAACCGGCGAAGCTTCGTTGAAATCCTTCCCTCGTTCGTCCTTAGTAAATACTATTACTGCATTTTCATGCATTTCTGGTAAACATCAATCATATTAAAAGCATACATGCCTTTCTGGTAAACATCAATCATATTCAAAGACATACATACATTCAAACACAACCAATGGACGTTTCGCTTATGTAAATAGGGTAAAAGTAAATCTGGATTCAAAAGATGGAGTTTATTTATATCAAAAGTGACCCATACACGGGTAAGTTTGTACAAGGAGACATAAACCCTAGTAAGAGAATTTTGTCATGAAGTTTTACAAAAAGAATCAGCTATGTGGGAAATAATCCTATTGAGTTTCAATTCTACTATTGCCACTCAAGTATCTCATCTTCTTGTTGTTGAGACGGAAACGATTGGATTGAGCTTCATCTGTTTGAGCTTGATTAAGTAGTACAACTGGTTGCAATTTCATGAGTGATCCAAACGAGACATAGTCATACGCTTTAATCCCTAACTTTTGCCTGGATTGCCCTTTCAGGTTTTCAATCCACCGGGATACCCTTTTTTGCCCAAGCCGCCTTTTCAGGTTTTCGACTTGCCGGGTGTACATCTTTTTATATATATATCCCTAATTTTTGCCCAAACCCTTTTGGTTTGCCGGGATGCCCTTATTTTTGCCTAGGCCTGTCAACCTAGCGGGTCTCTTTTTATGCGTAGTATTTTTTAACTATGTCTGCGTTTACAGGTTGTGGGAAGTCTTCACCATCCATTGTAGTCAGTATCATGGCACCTCCTGAGAACACTGTCTTGACTACAAATGGTCCCTCATATGTTGGAGTCCACTTGCCCCTAGGATCACCCTGTGGTAATATGATACGCTTGATTACCAAGTCACCAGCCTGATATACCTTTGGCTTAACCTTCTTGTTAAAAGCTTTGATCATCCGTTTCTGGTACATCTGGCCATGACAAACTGCTGCTAACCTTTTCTCATCAATCAAATTTATCTGGTCAAGTCGAGTCTGAATCCACTCATCTTCATCCAAGCCTGCATCCTTCATAATTCTCAAGGAGGGGATCTGAACTTCAATAGGCAGAACTGCTTCCATACCATAGACTAAGGAGAATGGGGTTGCCCCTGTTGAAGTACGTATTGTAGTACGATAACCATGCAGAGCAAATGGTAACATCTCGTGCCAATCCTTGTAAGTAATAGTCATCTTCTGTACAATCTTCTTAATGTTCTTATTAGCAGCTTCAACTGCCCCATTCATCTTTGGACGATACGGAGAAGAGTTGTGATGCTTAATCTTGAACTGCGTACAGAGATCAGTAATCATAGTGTTGTTCAGATTAGAGCCATTGTTAGTGATAATCCTTTCAGGGATACCATACCTACATATGAGATTATTCTTAATGAACCGAGCCACAACATTCTTAGTCACAGATACAAATGAAGCTGCCTCTACCCACTTCGTGAAGTAATCAATAGCAACCAGGATGAAACGATGCCCATTAGAAGCAGTAGGCTTGATCTCACCAATCATATCAATGCCCCACATGGCAAAGGGCCAAGGAGCAGTCAACACATTCAATGGAGATGGAGGTACATGTACTTTATCAGCATAGATTTGACATTTGTGACATGTTCTGGAGTGTTGATAGCAATCAGCTTCCATGGTAGACCAATAGTAACCTGCTCTCAAAATCTTCTTTGCCATGGTATGACCACTAGAATGAGTGCCAAAGGTCCCATCATGCATCTCTTCCATAATTTCTGTAGCTTCCTTCTTATCCACACAACGAAGCATAGTTGAATCATGATTACGCTTATACAGAATGCCATTACTCAGAAAGAACTTAGCAGAAAACCTTCTCAGGAACTTCCTATCTCTGACAGATGCCCCTTCAGGGAACTCCTGAGCTTCAAGATAGTTTTTCACTTCATAGAACCAAGGCTTCTCCTCTGCTCCTTCAGTGTCAATCTCATTGCAGTATGCAGGCTTCTCAAATCTATCAATGGTAATCTTGGGAGCTTCATCATCCCAGCTGATCTCAAACATAGATGCCATGGTGGCCAATGCGTCTGCCAACTGATTCTCTCTTCGTGGAATATGTCCAAAAGTAATCTCTTTGAAATGTGGGATCAAAGACAACACATGTTCTCTGTAAGGAATGAGATTATCATGCTTTGTATCCCAATCTCCTTTAATCTGACTTACTACCAGAGCTGAATCTCCATACACCTCAAGGAACTGAATCTTCATATCAATAGCAACTTGCATACCCATGATACATGCCTCATACTCAGCCATGTTATTGGTACAATAGAAACAAAGTCTGGCAGTAATCGGGGTATGACAACCTTCAGGGGAACTAATCACAACACCAACACCATTACCATGTGCATTGGAGGCACCATCAAAAACCATAGTCCATCGGGATCCTTGTTCAGGTCCGTCATATTGTCCAGGTTCTTTGGTAACAGACATAATGTCTTCATCAGGGAACTCAAAATTCATTGACTGGTAATCATCTACTGCTTGATGAGCCAAATGATCAGCAACAACACTCCCCTTAATGGCCTTCTGAGTAGTATATTGTATATCATATTCCGTCAAGATCATTTGCCATCTTGCAATTCTTCCGGAGAGAGCAGGTTTCTCAAATATGTACTTGATTGGATCCATCTTCGAAATCAACAAGGTAGTATGGGTCAACATATACTGTCTTAGTCGGCGAGCAGCCCATGCCAAAGCGCAGCAAGTTTTCTCGAGCAGTGAGTATCTTGTTTCACAGTCGGTAAACTTTTTGCTAAGGTAGTATATTGCCTGCTCTTTTCGACCAGACTCGTCATGTTGCCCCAATACACACCCCATTGAGTTGTCTAATACTGTTAAATACATAATCAAGGGTCTTCCATCAACTGGTGGCATTAGAATTGGAGGTTCTAGCAAATATCTCTTGATTTCATCAAAGGCAGTCTGGCACTCATCATTCCATTCCATCACCTGATCTTTCTTCAACAACTTGAAGATTGGCTCACAGATGGTAGTTAATTGGGAAATAAATCTTGCAATGTAGTTCAATCGTCCCAAGAAACCTCTAACCTCCTTCTCAGTACGGGGAGCTGGCATCTCTCGTATAGCTTTCACTTTTGCAGGATCCACTTCAATACCTTTTCCACTGACAATGAAACCCAAGAGTTTTCCAGATCTAACTCCAAAAGTACACTTGTTTGGATTTAATCTCAACCTGTATTTCTTCAACCTCTCAAACAACTTGTGCAGATGATCAAGATGTTGTTCTTCATTCTGAGACCTGGCTATCATATCATCCACATATACCTCTATCTCATGATGAATCATATCATGAAACAAAGCCACCATAGCACGCTGATATGTTGCCCCTGCATTCTTCAAACCAAATGGCATTACCTTATAGCAAAAGGTGCCCCACTGTGTCACAAATGTTGTCTTCTCCATATCTTCAGGTGCCATCTTGATTTGATTGTAACCAGAGAAACCATCCATAAAAGAGAATACCTTATGCTGAGCAGTGTTGTCTACCAGAATATCAATATGAGGAAGTGGAAAGTCATCTTTAGGGCTAGCCTTGTTTAGATCTCTGTAGTCTACACACATACGTACCTTACCATCTTTCTTAGGAACTGGTACCACATTTGCAACCCACTGAGGATAAGAAGTTACGGCCAAGAACCCTGCATTGAACTGTTTCATTACCTCTGCTTTGATCTTTTCTGACATTTCAGGACGCATACGACGAACCTTCTGCTTCTTTGGACGACAATCTTCTTTCACTGGCAAACGGTGAACCACAATGTCTGTATCCAACCCTGGCATATCTTCATAAGACCAAGCAAAGATCTCCACATAGTCACGTAGCATCTGAATCAACCTGCTCTTGACACTGTCCTCTAAATCAGCCCCTATCTGGACCTCTTTTCTGTTTTCTTCAGTTCCCAGATTCACAACTTCGACTGGCTCTTCATGTGGCTGTATAGCTTTCTCTTCTTGTTGTAACAACCTAGCAAGCCCTACAGGTATTTCACAATCGTCCTCGTTTCCGTCTTCAGTTTGATAGATCGGATTCTCGAAATTGTAATTGGCAATAGTAGAACTGTTATCAACTGGATCCAGAGTGGATGAGGATCTGCATTTTAGTGACGTGGGTGTGTGTAAGAACACATAGCTGATAAAGCAAAAATAAAAGAAAAAGAAAGACAAGGAACACAATATTTACGAAAACGAAACGTCCACTGATTTTATTGAATGAAGTATGCAAATGAGATGACAACCCGTAACAAGCACACCATTGTGCCCCGGGTAAGGCACATGGCTTGAAAGTTTTAATTGTTCCAGAAATTATAAATTTAAAAACATAATACAGTAATAGTATTTACTCCTGACTAAAGGAGATAGGGATAACATCTTCAGCTGTCCAATTATTGAGTCCAGCATCCACAGTAGGAAAAATCCATGCCTCCAAGTTGTAGTCTTCATCTTGATCTCCCACAGCATTGATAACCCCTTGATTGGTGATACGAACAGCACGGGCACGACGGACAGCCTTCTGGGACTCTGTAGTGAAACCCAAACCAAACTTGTCAGGCTTGTATGGGATATCAGGAAGCTGACCCCAAATAGTACAACCACCTTCTTCCACCACAGCTTTTGCATCATTGAGGGAGGCCATTGCCATTGTTGGAGGGTTTCTGATGACCACGGGAACCTTCTTCACAGCAGGAGGAGTCACACAATCCTTAACAGCCCAGGGAACCACTTCAAATGACTGACATGGAGTTTCAATGTATTCACCTTCTACTTCCAGATACTTGAAAGTGTTTACATGGCTGACAAAGTATTCTTCCTCTCCAAAGACAGTAACAACTTTTCCATTCACCGGATATCTCAACTTTTGATGTAATGTGGAGGTCACCGCACCTGCCCCATGGATCCAGGGACGACCAAGCAGACATGAGTACGAAGGACGAATATCCATCACATAGAATGTAGCAGTAAACACCTGAGAGCCAACCTTGATTGGAAGATCAATTTCCCCATGCACTACTCTTCTAGAACCATCAAAAGCCTTTACCACAATATTACTGGGCTTCAATACCGTATCTTCAGGACTCAGCTTGTTCAGGACTTCCTTAGGCAACACATTCAGAGAGGAACCATTGTCTATCAGCACATGAGACAGGGTAGTGCCCCTGCATTCAATTGAAATATGCAAGGCCCTGTTATGATCCCTCTTGGCAGGGGTCAAGTCAGCATCAGAAAATCCTAACCCGTTGTCATAGGTCAGGTGAGCAACACAATTCTCAAACTGGTCCACAGAAATTGCACTGGGTACATGAGCCATCTTTAGAAACTTGATCAATGACTTGGCATGAGCCTCAGAACATAATAACAGGGAGAGCATAGAAATCTTTGAGGGAGTATGCCCCAGCTGATCAACAATATCATAATCACTCTTGCGAATGATTTTCAATACTTCTTCCATCTGCTTCGAGAGGTCATCAGCAGCTGGCACATCAGTAGATACAGGCTCAATAACAGGACCCTTGCCCCGAGCATCAGTGGTGGAAGTAACAGCAGGAGTAACTGCACTCTTAGAAGCAACTGGAGGAGAGAAGACTCTTCCACTACGAGTGATCTTGCTAGATCCAGCAATATTATCAATGTCAACAGGCATATCAGGTAAAGGCTCCTGTTTGACACCATGGATGTAAACATCAGACCCATAGTGCCAAGGCACAGCTTTGTCAGATGTATAAGGAATAGGACCAGGAGTGGTAATGATCAGAGGAGCTACTCTGGCTTCAGCAACAACTTTCACAGGACCTTCAGCAGTAATCTTGATTGGGCCCTGATGAGTGATTTTAATGGGACCCTTTGAAGTGATTCTTAGTGGTACTTTGTCAACCATGTCAACCTCTTCAATCTTCTTACCCTGAGTCAGATGATCCACCATACTTTCTACAGATGCTGGTCTTCTTTCAAACACTATAGTATATTTATCCAGGAGACGTTGAATCCCATCTCTCAAAATGAAGCAACTATCCGGCTTATAGGTACAATATAGACAATCTTCATGACAACCTGGAAAGATCCCAGCTTGTACTAACCTCTTTTTGATAACAGACAATGGTGTGCTCAACTCCATAACTGAATAGACATGCAGATCTTCATCAATATCTTCATCAATGGCGTTGACAGTCTTCTCGTGATTTGGCATTGGAGCTGTAATCACATTTGGAGTACCTGGTGGATCAAACTCAATTTCTCCAGCATCAATCATATCCTGAATTTTGTTCTTCAAGACCCAGCAGTTATTAGTATCATGTCCTGGACAGTTTGAATGATATGCACATCGTGCATTGGGATTGTACTTGGGAGATGTAACATTGGGATTCTGAGGAGCCTCCCTCAGGGTAATAAGTTCAGCTTTCAACAAGTGTTGCAATGCCTGAGCCATTGACATGTTGATCTTCGTGAACTGTCTTCTAGCCCTCTGTTGGTTGCCTTGAGGCTGCTCTGTTGTTGCAGAAGTTGGATTTGAAATATGAACTGCACTAACAGACTGATGCCTTCTGTTACGATCAGGCTGACCATACACAGCATTAGATTCTCTCTTCCCAGTGGGAGACTTCTTTGCAGCACCTGATGAAGAAGTGCCCACTTGGATCTTGCCACTCTTGATACCATTCTCTACTCGCTCTCCTGTCATGATCAACTCAGTGAAGCCAGATGATGAGCTTCCAATGAGATGACTGTAAAACGGACCATTCAGCGTACACATGAACATATCAACCAACTCCCTATCAGTCAAAGGGGGTTGAACTCTTCCAGCTAAGTCTCTCCACTTCTGAGCATACTCCTTAAAGCTTTCTTTGGCACCCATAGACATGCTTTGAAGCTGCATGCGAGTGGGGGCTAAGTCAGCATTGTATTGATACTGCTTGTAGAAAGCTTCAGCAAGGTCATTCCAATCTCTGATGTTGACACTCTCCAACTGATAATACCACTCTAACTGGGCTCCAGATAAACTCTCTTGAAAGAAATGGATCCACAACTTTTTATCAGCAGTGTGGGGTTGCATTCTTCTGACATAAGACCTCAGATGCAATTTGGGACAAGAGACCCCATCATAGACAACAAATGTAGGAACTTTGAACCCAATGGGTATGACCACCCCAGATATCAAGCTCAAATCCTCAAAATCCAGCCCAGATGATTTCTGTAATTCCATAGCATCCATTCTATCCACCAGCATCTTGAATTTGTCTTCGTTAGGCTCATGGTAGTAGTTAGCCTCAGAATCAGAGTTCCCCATAGTGTTGTGGAGACTGCCTCTCTCCTGCTCAGATTCTTCAGATTCATAGTCTTCAACCTGTTCCTTGGTCCTGACAGGACCTTTGAACCTTCTTCCCATGTTGAGCAACCCAGCAGACCTTCTAGCTTTCTTAGTCTTCTTGGCCAGCAGTGTCTTCAATTCATCCTGCCCCTTGGATAGGTTCAGGATCAGCTCTTGGAACTGTGCATTCTGTGCCTGGAGATCCTTAACTGATTGTTCAAGAGCCATTGCTGAAATAAACAGCGAGAAGATGAGAAACCTGTGCACAATTATAAACCTGTGATGCAATGATATGGGAATGCATATGCAATGTTTTCAAGGACCGCAGGATTTAAATTTGCTTAAACAAACAAGAAAGTAACTTTTTATTAGTAATAACTTGTTTTGCCTTTTAGGCTTACAAAAAATGAAAACGAAATAAGTACAAAAGATGGGGTTTTAAGTCTCCCATGGACGTTTCCTCTTTGTGTTGAGGTATGAGTTGAGGTTTCGTTCCTCATGAAGTAGCTTTGTTAGCTCTAGGATCCTTGCTTGGCTTGCTTTGTAATGAGCCTCGAAAGTATCCCTTTGCTCTTTCAGTTGGATCCATGATCTCTGCAAGTCTTCCATATCAGTAGGCATGTCTGGGTGAAGGATGGTATAAGCTGTGTCTCCTTCAGCAACAGGTTCCATGGTAACTGGTAGGACGGCAGGATATGGCATCATGAGTGTCTGAGCACGAGATCGTACCCATCTGAGATAAGCCTCCATAGGAATAGTGTACTTAGGCTCCAGTGTCTTGCTGTCAATCATGTTTACCTTTCCCCAAGCTCGGATGAATCTCTGACGGTAACCCTGAAGATCGTTGTCGTAGTCAAACACAATGCCCTGAATCAACTTGTCATGTGGACCATCGCTCCGGGCGTAACCAAACTGTCGTAAAGCTAGAGATGGGTTGTAGGTGATGCCTCCTCTTACGCCTAGAAGTGGCACATTAGGAAACTCCCCACAAAGGTCAATGATGGTGACATTCTCCATAGATCTGGAGCACCAATGGATGTCTGGGTGAGAAAGTGACATGATCCTCTTGGACCATCTGAACCCTTGCTCATTCTTCATTACTGAGCGAGGAAGGTGAGAAATAAACCACCTAGAAAGTAACGGTATGCAGCACATCAAAGTTCCTCTTGCCCTTGTAGTACGGGTGTGAAGAGAATGTAGGATGTCTCCAAGTAAGGTAGGCACTGGATTGTGACTCAGGAATATGTTGATGGCATGAACGTCTATGAACTGATCAGGATTGGGGAACAACACTAAGCCATAAATCCATAAGGCTATGATCTCCTCAAAAGCATCGTAGCTCATAGCCTTCAAGAACATTTGAGCTTTATCCACTAATACCTTGGCAAGAATACCTTTAACTCCACTTCTCGTCTCTAGAACAATGTCAGACTTCTTCAGATGTAGAGCTGCAGCAATAACTTCTGGTTTAAGCTCCTTCTCTAAGCCTGTGAATGGCTTCTGATCAAGAACAGGTATACCCAGAAGTTTAGAGAACTCCTCCATGGTTGGAACCAGCTGATAATCAGGAAATGTAAAGCAATGGTGCTTAGGGTCAAAGAACTGAAACAGCACACTCATCATGTCTTCACTGAACCCTGAAGTAACTAGATCCAATAAGTGACCATGTCTCTTGTTGAACTGGGAATGATCAGGCACTAGGGAAACCAACTCCTTGAGCTTAGCAGGTATCCCTACAAAGTTGATCCTGATGGTGTTTCTACGAGCAGAAGCCATGACATGCAACAAAGAACAAAGATAAATCCTTTGGTCCTTGAAATGGTTAGGGAAAATGATATGCTTATGATGCATGATGATGTCATGATGTCATGCTCAATCACAAACATGTGGCACACACAAACAAGTCACACCATAGCCCTAGGTTTAAAGGCTTGCATGAGGTTCAAAGGCAAGTACCCTCCCCTGAAGTTAGATGGTTCATCCTGTCCTACAAAAGTAACCAGGTTCTAAGGGATCTCAATATCATTGATCCTTCACAAGGGTGGTTGTTCAGAAGGCAACTTACTTGCCAACCAAAACCCTCCAAGTTTAAGATCTCAATGAGCGTAGTATCGAGTGTCAACCAACTTCAGTCTGCACCAAAGCCGGTTACCTCACTACTTTCTAAAGGCCAAGATGAGTTAACTAGGGTTCTAAAAGTCAGTTAGTGCATTGACAACATATGGCAGCCTCAATATTATCCTCAACTTGACTTAAGGAATATAAGCACCAACCAAGAAGTCGCACTAACTATGGCCACCAGATCAACCGTATCGATATACGTCGTACAGTTTCCTTGGTCTATTGCCATTTACCTAAGGTACACTAGATCCGGGTTAGGATCTTTCACACCTAAGAGCACCCCAACAATATAATAATAAAGCAAACAAGGCAAACAATTTAAAGTGATCTTAATTCCTAAGGGTACCCCTCTTAAATAGATCCCCAGCAGAGTCGCCAGTTCTGTAACACGGTGGGAGAACTGACTTTAAACAATGTTGCGGATAGCAAGAGTCGCCACCGACTTTTATTTTATCCATAAGGAAAGGTTATAAAAGAACAGGAAAGACCTTAGAGAATATTTTGGTTCCGGGGGGTAGGTTATGAAAAGGGAAGGTGTTAGCACCCTTTTCATCCATGGTTATCCATGGGCTCTTAGGTACTTAAGCTCACTTTTGAATTGTTTTGAAATTGTAGTGTGTGAATAGAAAATTTTCAGAATAGTTAATAAATAATCCATGTAAGGATGTGTTAAGAACTTGTTTGAAAACTTGTTGAAAATTTGTTTAAGTGCGAAACAGTTTTGAAGTGAGCAAGCACCTAGGAGTAACCTACTCTAATGTTTAAAGGTCTTTCTTATTCTTCATTCTTTCCTTTAGTAAGACTATCCCTACTATAATGGAGTAGGTAGTCCTTACTTTGGATGTTAAGGGATATGTGAGGGACAATTTGACTTTGAAGGCCATTGTGGGATGTAATAAGCACATATAAGGGACCATCATCATTTTTCAAAAGGGACTCGATTCGTAAAGGCAACCATAAGGGACTTTGATGATTTTTCTATTTGAGGGACTTGCTTTATACACCCCACTTAACCATTATTCGTAGGCAACTTGAGGGATATCCTTAGGAAGTGAGACGGCGATTAAAATCGACTTACGTGTGTGACGTGTTTATTTTAATTATCTTTATTTAAAAGTGATCTAAATTTATTTTAATATTACATACAGGTTGTTACACTCCCTAATTACTAACCATAATAATAATTAAATAATTAAACAACTTTACATCCAAGAAACAATTACAAAATAATAAGCAAAATAATTAAATAGCAAAGATAAATAAAATATAAATAAGCAATAAATAATAAAGGGGGTTAATTCTAAGTTTACTCGGCAAGACATCGCATCTTGTGCCTACGTATCCTTACGGGAGTGGAATCAGAGTAATCGTAGTTCCCCTCAAAAGGGAGGTTAGAGACTTCTTGACTGTGGTCAAGGTCTCAAGGGGAATAAACGCATCTTAAGGACACGCTTACATGGAGTGTAGAAACTCCAAATCTCTACGTTGAATTGTTAAGTTGTAATTAGGGTTAAATTAGGGATTCCACGGCGGGAAACCCTAAAATGAGCGCGACGGCTCTTTGACCTAATGCTAGGGGTAAAATTGTAATTTTGCCTGCGGCGAGGCATTTGTGAAAATTTAGGGTTGAAAAGGTGTAAGGGTTGAAGGTGAGGACTATTGACACGGCGGTCAAAAGCTAGACCTAATTCCTTCGGCAGTGCGTAGTGTGACAGAAATAATGGTAAACGCGTGAGATAATTGAATTGCAAACAGAGAGATAATGTCATAATTTAAACCATGCAAGCAGAAATTTAAAGGCAGAATTTAAAGAGCGATTGTTAAGTTCGCGAGGTTACATGAGAGGAGCAGATACAATATGATAATGAAATTTGAATTGAACAATAATAAAATAAAATAAATAACGGTTCTAGTTATTATAAAAAAAAGATTTTAGTTATTATTTTAAATTTATCTAAAAAAAAATTTTTCTTAAAAATAATAGGTTTTCATATTAATTTGGAAAAGATGTTAATGTTATTTATTTTAAAAAACAGATTTTTATATTATAACAAGTTTTAATAAATTAATGATAACAATAATAATAATAATGGTAATAATAATGATAATAATGATAATAATAATAAATAATGATAATAATAATACTAATACTAATAATAATAATAATAATAATAATAATAATAATAATAATAATAATAATAATAAAGCAATAATGAATTTTAAATGTGCCAAATAACCCAACAATGTTGCTAACGCAGAAATGCGCTCATCGCAACCAGATCTAAATTGGACGAAACAAAATTTATCGCAAAGAAAAAGAAATTAAGCAAAAAATAGTATTATTGCTCACAAAAATGCGATCATCGCAACCAGATCGAACTAACACAAATGTCACGCGTCATGCACACAAATGTGCAAACATCGTATCGACATAATTCGATCAAAAATTATTCTTATATATATATATATATATATATATATATATATATATATATATATATATATATATATATATATATATATATATATATATATATATATATATATATATATATATATATATATATATATATATATATATATATATATATATATATATATATATATATATATATATATATATATATATATATATATATATATATATATATATATATATATATAAACTCTAACAATTTAAAAATTATATATATAAACGTAACAGTAATAGATGAAGAAAAAGAAATAACGGTAATAGATGAAGAAAAAGAAATAACGGTAAAGATGAAGAAAAATAAACAACAGTAATAGATGAAGGAAAAGAAATAACGGTAATAGATGAAGAAAAAGAAATAACGGTAAAGATGAAGAAAAATAAATAACGGTAAAAGATGAAGAAAAAGAAACAACAGTAATAGATGAAGAAAAAGAAACAACAGTAATAGATGAAGGAAAAGAAATAACGGTAAACGATGAAGAAAAAGAAACAATAGTAATGGATGAAGAAGAAAACTAAATAACGGCAAACGGCACTCACTCCTCTTAGGTTTTTTTCAGTCTCCCCCTCTTTTCCAACAAGGCAACACATGTATATATAGGGAACAAATTAGGGTTAACACCAAATTGTCAATAATGTCCCTAAAGCCCATTTTAAAGCCCAAACTAAATAATTAGTTAAGAAAAAATAAAATTTAAATAATTTAAAATAATTAAAATAAACTTAAAATAAAAACTAATAATCCTATTGAAAAAAATATTATAAAAAGAACAAAATTTTTTTCAATATTTTTTATTTTATGATTTTTTTGGATATTTTTATGAATAATTTAGAAAAAAGTGAAAAAAATAATATTTTAAAAAATGATTTAATTAAAATACGAAAATAATAATTAAATAATAATAAAAAAACTATTTTTGTTATTTTTTTAATGAAAGATAGAAAAATTTAGAGTAAAAATAATAAAAAACAAAAAAGTGACAAAGGTGAGATTCGAACTCTCAACCTCTCACACTCATAACTCCTTACACATGTCCTCCTGCCAATTGTGCCATTTTTACTTTTTAGAAAAAAAATGCATGCCATATGATATTTACCTGCAAAAAGTCAAACGACTACACAAATTTGTTAGTAATTGATTAAATGCAATAAAAATGCAATGAAATGCGACGACAAATCTTAGGGCAAAATTTGGGGTATTACAATTATTATGATAATATTTCTCACCCAACCTCTCTTTGATGTTGGCAAAAAAAATCATGAAGTTTGACTTTGGTTTGACCACAGTTGACCTCAGTTTGACTTTTTAACTGCATTGACTGCTTTTGACTTATCTGATCATCTGACTGAGCAAACTTTTGAGAAAAGTCTTGAAACTTGACATGGGGGTTCTTATACACATATAAGATGTTACGAAGCTCACTTGAAGTCTTGGAAGTCCATTTAGCCTGATTAAAGTCAAAACCCTAGTTTTGGATGCACTGCTTAGGAGGTGCATTGTCTGAGGGAATTGTCAACTCTTCTGACCAATTGTGAATTTTGTGAACCTTGTGAACCTTCTTGAAACACAAAGTCTTGTATTGTGAGGGCAAATTTTGGGGTGCAACAGTGTCGTATATGGAGTCACACCCATATTTGCAGAAGTAACTGCACCCACGGTTAATTGAAACTGTGCAGCTGTGGAAGATGAGGTTGCCATTGAAGATGAGTTTGTCAAAGGTTTAGGGTTTTTGTGAAGAGAGAAAAGAAGACAGAAATGCATAAACGTTCTTGAGATGTGAAAAGTGTGAAAGTGGTGAGAGATGTGGTATTTATAGTAAACAATTAAGCATACAAACAGACACACAATGCACGTTCACACATAGCAATTAATGAAAAAGAATAAAAATCATTTCAAGCATTAATTGATTCTGACAAATTGGGGGGAAAATCAATATTTTCACTATTCAAACTTCACCTCAAACGCCTCTTCAGTAGTGTACACGCCATCTTTGCAGATTTAGAGTGACACGTGTTTGCTTGCATGTGCTTCTGAATTCTCTTGAGAAATGAAACATTAACCAAAGTTCAGATCCTCTGAGTAATGTTAGTTCAGATTTTCACAAGTAAAGTAATTTAAGGAAATGAATAAATAATCAGATGAAATCCTTCAGAGCATTAATCATTTTTTTCATTTGTAAAATTTGCTTCTGACAAATATTATTCTGGACACAAATCCATACCAATATTTTTTAGAATAAATTTGAATCTATCTTCAACAAGGGGTTTTGTGAAAATATCTGCCCATTGATGATCTGTATCAACAAAGGTTAAATTTATAATTCCCTTCTGAACATAGTCTCTGATGAAATGATGCTTAATTTCTATATGTTTTGCCTTAGAGTGTAAAATGAGGTTTTTACATAAACATATAGCAGAAGTATTATCACAGAATATAGAAATGTTACTTTCAAATATCTAATAGTCTTCTAGCTGACTTTTCATCCAGAGCATCTGCGTGCTACATCCAACAGCAGCAATATATTCTGCCTCTGTAGTTGAAAGTGCAATTGTGGGTTGCTTCTTGTTGTACCAAGAGATTAGATTTCTTCCTAGAAATTGACAACTTCCAGAAGTACTTTTTCTTTCCACTTTGTCTCCAGCATAGTCAGCATCACAGAATCCAACTAATTTGAAATCATCAGATTTTCTGTAACACAAACCCACATTAGAAGTACCTTTCAGATACCTTAGAATCCTCTTAACAGCTGTTAAGTGTGATTCTCTAGGATATGATTGGAATCTAGCACACAAGCATACACTGAACAATATGTCAGGTCTAAAAGCAGTTAAGTAAAGAAGAGATCCTATCATACCTCTGTAGAGTTTCTGATCTACTTTCTTACTTACCTCTTCCTTGCCTAGTGAACTAGTTGGATGCATGGGAGTCTTTGCCAGCTTACTATCAGTCATGTTAAATTTCTTCAGAAGTTTTTTAACATATTTGGTCTGATGTATGTAAGTGCACTCTGGAGTTTGGTTGACTTGAATTCCCAGAAAGAATCTTAATTCTCCCATCATGCTCATTTCAAATTCTGACTGCATACATTGAGCAAACTCCTTTCCCAACATAGTATTGGTAGATCCAAATATGATATCATCCATATATATTTGACAAATTAGAAGATCTTTCTTAAATGATTTACAAAAGAGTGTTGTGTCCACTTTGCTTCTGATGAAATTTTTCTCCAGAAGAAAATTGCTTAATCTCTCATACCAAGCTCTGGGAGCTTGTTTTAAACCATACAGAGATTTCTTTAGTTTGAAAACATGATCTGGAAATTTTTCACTCTCAAAACCAGGAGGCTGGTGGACATAAACTTCTTCTTCTATAATACCATTTAGAAAGGCACTTTTAACATACATTTGATATAGAGTGATGTTATTTTGTGCAGCAAATGAAATAAGAAGGCGTATAGATTCTAACCTTGCCACTGGAGCATAAGTTTCAGTGTAATCAATACCTTCTTGTTGACTGTACCCTTGAGCAACAAGCCTTGCCTTATTTCTTTCAACTTCTCCTTTCTCATTAAGCTTATTTCTGAAGACCCATTTAGTTCCAATTATATTGAATCCTTTTGGTCTTTGAACTAAATCCCACACATCATTTCTGGTGAATTGATTTAGCTCTTCTTGCATGGCAATAATCCAATCATTGTCTTGCAGAGCTTCATCTACAGAAGTTGGTTCAATTACTAACACCAGTCCAAATAATGATGCTTCAGATGATCTGAGAAAGGATCTTGTTTTGATAGGGTCATCCTTCTTTCCAATGATGACATTCTCTGGATGAGAAGCTTTGATTCTGGAAGATGATCCTCTAACAGTTGATTCTTCAGAAATGTTTAAATTGTTCATCTGAGGAGTTAAAGGAATTGCATCTGGCGTTGCTTCTGGTTCCTTCACTTGAGCTTTGTCTGCCTCTGAGCCTTCAGAGTCTGTGAAGACTACTTCTCTATCTGCAGAGTTTTCAGACTGCTTTGGCTTTTTAATGCCAAGCTTATCATCAAATCTAACATGAATAGATTCTTCCACAATCTGTGTCTCAGTGTTGTATACTCTGTAGCCTTTAGAGCGTTCAGAATATCCAAGCATGAAACACTTCTGTGCTTTGGAATCAAACATGTTCAGATTTTCTTTAGTATTTAACATATAGCAAATGCATCCAAAAGGATGAAAATATGAAATGTTGGGCTTTCTGTTCTTCCACAGTTCATAGGGAGTCTTCTCCAGAAGAGGTCTTACAGACACTATGTTCTGAATGTAACAGGCTGTGTTGATTGCTTCTGCCCAAAAGTGCTTTGCCATATTAGTCTCATTGATCATGGTTCTGGCCATTTCTTGCAGAGTTCTATTTTTCCTCTCTACAACTCCATTTTGTTGTGGAGTTCTAGGACAAGAAAAATCATGAGCAATGCCATTTTCATTAAAATATTTTTCAAAATATTTATTTTCAAATTCACCACCATGATCACTTCTGACTTTTATAATTGTGAAATCTTTTTCATTCTGGACTTGTTTGCAGAAGTCAAAGAATACAGAATGTGACCCATCCTTGTGTTTTAAGAACTTTACCCGTGTCCATCTACTATAGTCATCAACAATGACTAATCCATACTTCTTGCCTCTGATGGATGCAGTTTTCACTGGTCCAAACAGATCAATATAAAGTAATTCTAGTGGTCTGGAAGTAGAAACAACATTTTTTGATTTAAAAGATGATTTTGAAAACTTCCCTTTTTGACATGCTTCACAAAGAGCATCTGAGGTGAACTTCAGATTAGGAAGTCCTCTGACAAGATTAAGTTTATTAATCTGAGATATACGTCTCATATTAATATGCCCCAATCTTCTGTGCCAGACCCATTGCTCCTCATTAACAGACAAGAGACATTTAACATTCTGAACCTTAAGTTCTGAAAGATTTATTTTATAAATGTTGTTTTTTCTCTTTCCACTAAATAGGATTGAGCCATTCTTTTGACTAATAGCTTTACAACATTTTTTATTAAAGGTTCTATCATAACCATTGTCAATTAATTGACTTATGGACAATAAGTTATGCTTTAATCCTTCTACAAGTAAAACATTAGTAATAGAGGGAAGTTTACCATTTCCAATGGTGCCAGATCCAATGATCTTGCCCTTCTGATTCCCTCCAAATTTCACATCACCTCCAGATCTAAGCTCCAGACTTTGGAAAACAGACCTTTCTCCTGTCATGTGTCGCGAGCATCCAGAGTCCAGGTACCATGATTGGCGTCCTGACCTTGCTGCTAAGAACATCTGCAACAGGAATTATTTTAGTTTTAGGTACCCAGATCTTCTTGGGTCCTTTTGGGTTATTTGTTTTGAAGGTTTGTCTAAACTTCTGTTTTTCAACATAAGGTTTATTCTGACTAGCCTTAGATTTAAACACATGAATGTTCTTTTCAGAACGTGTGTGTTCAATATCATTCAAGTGACCAAATTTAAAGTGGGAATATAAAGGAGTTTTCTTGATGATAATTTTATCAACAGGTTTTGGATTTAAGTGCTTTCCAGAGGAAGATTTATATCCAATTCCTTTTCTGTTATTTCTGCTAACTCCATAGATCATAAAAGCCATTTTGCTTCTGTCTATGCTTTTAGCAAGAAACTTCTGAAAGCTGTAATCATATTTTTCTAAAATATTTTTGCATTCAGACTCAGTTTCAGAATCAGAGTCTTGTTGAGCTAATTCAGAATCATTTTTCAATCTTAAGTTCTTTTCATTTAGCTCAGCTACTTCTGATTTGAGAATATTATTCTCAGATACAAGATTGCTTTGACGCTTCTTGTATCTGAGCTTAATATTGTTATAGCTCTTCAGAACTTCTTATAAAACTTTGATAAGTTCTTCTTTAGTGAGTTTAGCCATTACCTCTTCAACGTCAGAGTCAGATTCAGAGTCAGATTCAGATCCTGAAGTTCCTTCCTCCTGATCTTCTATGTCTGCCATCAATGCTACATTGGCACATTCCTCTTCTGACTCAGATTCAGATGTATCTGAATCATCCCAGGTGGACATTAGAACCTTCTTCTTCTTATCAGATTTTCTTTTAGGCTTTTCTTTCAACACTTTTGGACATTCATTTTTGTAATGTCCAGGTTCTTTACATTCATAACAGACAACCTCCTTTTTGCCAGATCTTCTGTGTCCAGAAGATTCTTTTCTTTGGTCAGGCTTTCTGAAGTTTCTTAACTTCTTTCCTTTATGCTTCCAGAGTTTGTTTATTCTTCTAGACAGCATGGATATTTCATCTTCATCTTCAGATGAGGATTCTTCAGAGCTTTCCTCTATCACCTGCAATGCTTTAGCAGATTTATTAGATTTTAAAGCAATTGATTTACCTTTCTTTTGAGGTTCATCTTCCTTAAGTTCAATTTCATGACTCCTTAGTGAATTGATTAGTTCCTCCAAGGAGATCTTGTTCAGATCTTTAGCCATTTTCAGCGCAGTCACCATAGGTCTCCATCTGGTAGGTAAGCTTCTGATGATCTTTTTCACATGATCAGTAGTAGAGTATCCTTTATCCAGAACCTTTAGTCTAGCTGTAAGTATTTGAAATCTAGAGAACATAGCTTCAACAGATTCAGCTTCTTCCATCTTGAAGGCTTCATACTTCTGGATTAGAGCCAGAGCCTTTGTTTCCTTGGTTGAGAGTTTCCCTCATGAGTCATCTTTAAGGACTCAAACATGTCAAATGTAGTTTCTCTATTTGTGATCTTTTCATACTCAGTGTGAGATATTGCATTTAACAATATTGTTCTGGCCTTGTGGTGATTTCTAAATTCCTTCTTTTGGGCTTCTGTCATAGATTTTCTATCTACTTTCTTGCCATTCCCATCAATGGGATGAACATATCCATCTATGACCAAATCCCATAAATCAGCATCATAACCAAGGAAAAAACTTTCAATCCTATCTTTCCATTTTAATCAAATTTTTCCCCATCAAACATAGGGGGTTTAGTGTTGATTCTGTCCCTTTCTTCATATTTGTTGTTAATGTTAGACATTGAATTATCAGCCATAGTAACAACCAAATATATATCAAAGTTTTTCTCACTGGATCTTTACTGTCACTGTGAAGTGGTAGCACACACAGAACCGGAGCTCTGATGCCAACTGAAGGTGAGAAAATACTTAGAAGGGGGGGTTAAATAAGTATGAAGATAAAAACATAGAAATAAAAACTCAAGTATATTTATCCTGGTTCGTTGAACTCAATTACTCCAGTCCACCCTTCCTAGAGTGATTTTCCTTTCTCAAACAAGGACTTAATCCACTATTTAATCAACTGATTACAATAGTAAGCACTAAGAACAACTGTTCAAAGTCTTCTCAAGAACTACTGATCCTAACTGGATCTTCTTAAGGTTTTCTTACAATCAAATGTAATAACAAATACAAGTGTTAAATTGCTTCTAATAAAGCTTTATCACAACTGTGATTTTTCACTTAATATTAAGAACAAAGAAATTAATTCTAGAAAGAATATGAGTTGTATGAGAGCTTTGAATAATGAATTCTTTTCAGGTAAAACGTCAACTGAAGAAGATGGGTGGAGACTTGCTTTTATAGGCACAGTGATCCAAGAGCTTTTCACGTTGAGAAGTGTGTACCAAAAGGTCTGAGCCTTTTTGTCTTCACATCAAGTGACCTTTCCTAGAAGAAGAAAGCACAGAGAAATCCTTTTTGTATGTGTTCTTGTGTCTAGCATAAATAAGGAAAGAGTCGTTTGGATATTCCAACGGACATAATCTTTGAATTCTTCTTCAACAATTTTCAGCAAGAATCATCAGAGTATAATTTGATCAGAGCCTTCTGATGTTGATCAGAGTTTTGCTGAATCAGAGTCTTTGCAGCAAGTGTGCTTTTAGCGTGTATAAGTTCAGAGCATATTTTTGAGTCAGATCCTCAGTACTGGCAGCTTTAGTACTCTCAGAATATTCTGAAGTAAATATGCTTGAAAACTCTTCATACAGAATTCTTCTTTGGTTCAGATGCTTCTGACTTGCTTCAGATTCTTCTGGAGCTTCTGCTTCAGATCCTTCTGGAGGCAACGCTCAGGATCTTCTGATAGCAGCGTTCAGAATCTTCTAATGGGTGCATCTGACGCTTCAGAGCTTTGCATATTTCTTATGTTCAGATCTGATTTGCTTCTGGAGTGATATATACTTTAATATCTGCAGCAAACATTCTTAAGCAAATTTTAGAGTATATAATTCTTAATTACAAAATTTCATAATAGTTATCATCAAAACATAGAGATATTATTCAGAACCAATCTATGTTCTAACAACCAACTCCATGAAAAAGAGACATTTTGAAAAGTAATAGACACAAGAGCTCGCAGGCACAGTTGTAGAATATCAATAAAGCAGAACTCACACAGAAATACACAGTATACATACAAAAGAATCACAGTAGCATACATACAAGCAGACACACCTCGTAAACAACAGTAACATAATTTGACATAAATTGAAAGAACAGAATAGCAGGATGTTTTTTCTCACCTTAACAGGAGACTATCAGATGGTTCTCATTTGTCCGTTAGAGTTAATCGTCTTCTTGATTCCTTCCTCCCTCCAAAACTTTAGTGGCTCCAAAAGTCTGTTGTTATATTCATTCAACCGAACCTGAAAATGCCATTTGGATAATCAGAATTAATCTTGATGTGTTAGTCGAAAGGAATTTGGAGATTGCCAATAGATTGCAAGCACATTTGAAAGTCATTATAAGAACCTCACCTGACTCATGAAAACTGCTACACCTCAGAAGAACCCTGGTAGCTTTCCCAATCCTCACGACATCACCACCAGTTGGAAGTATGTGAGACCGTACATAAGCCACGTTAAAGTCAGATAGCGGTAAATGTCTGCGGTGCAAGCTTATTTCTTTTCTGGGATGTTGATCCTTCCCCGGCCCAAGACAGATTGTTATCCATACCTGCAAAACGCATTTTCGAATTAGTAAACCCTCAGAGGAATATACCCATGATTCGAAAAGATCCTATCAAGCATTGGACCTGGACAATATTAAACAATTGATACACAAAATAAGAAATTGGGATTTCAATTAACATGCATATTATTACAATCGACGAAAGGAGAAAGTTTTCAAATTTGATTAACCCCAAATTGGAAAATCCAATCAGTGTTCAATACAGCCATCAATTCCATCAAGGCACCTTTTTTCAATCTGAAGCCTATATAAGAGGAGAAGGAATTTGAAGCAAAGGACCCTAGAAGCAAAACTGAAACTTCGGAGAAAGAGAAACTTATCTTCTCAGTTCGTTGGAGCCCTCACCAGCCACCGCGAGCATAACCGACGACGCTTCCATCCCGTCACCTCGAGCACGATCCCACTGTCCCCAATATCTGGTAAGCCAACGATTCACACCGAGATTATTGATTCTTTGATAGTTTTTTTGTTTGTTTCAGGTGAAGAGATGAAGGAAACGAAAGAGACGGTGAAGGAGGAGGAAATCGGTCGCGATTTGGGAAGGAGATATTGAGAACATTGGCCGATCGAGAGATTTGGGGGGAAAGGGATTTAGGGTTCCGTTCTTTCTTTCCTCGTTATTTTGTTATCTTGTTCGTAATGTAATCCACATCACCTACACACACCACACGTAAATCACCCTTAACCACCCCTTAATCACCACTAATTATTTTAGATTCCCTAATCCACCGGTTAATTGTTTTTATCAGTACTAACCAACAATTTTAATTAACATTCACTAATTAACCACCTCTTTTTTTAAAAACAATTAATAATCTTATATTTAGTTTTATTTTCTAAATTATTTAATCAATTAGTATTAAAATTCGCCACATTTAGTATTTGGTTATTTGATCTTTTCTTTTTAATAATCAATTCCTTTATTTAATTTAATTATAGTTTCTTAGGTCTAAGTATTTATTTTATAAATTGGTCATTCCACTTTTCTATTTAATTAATACAATTAACTTTTTATTTTAATAAAAAAAACCTTTTGATAAATTGCATTCTATTTAGCCATCAACTTTTAATTAATTGGTCTCACATTTAACTGATTTATTTTAATATAAAATAATAATAAAGTATTTTATAATAACTTAAGCAAGAGAAATAATTTTGTATAATAAAGTCATTTTTATAAAATAACAATGGTTAATAATAAAAGCTACACTTTTTATATTAGAAACTTTTTAAGTAAATTAACTTCTAATGTGATAATAACCTTTTTACTAAAATCAATTTAACCAATTAAAGTCAACTCCCAGCGTAAAATACAACCTAATCATGCACACTCACATTCACGACACATTCACTCTCACACACTTCAGCGCTTTCATGCAACATGTATGCTTTACTTATTTCCGCAATTTATTTTACAAGCAATTTACATTACCGCAATTCCTTTTCCGCATTGCATTCCGTCCAAAGGAAAAACCTACACATGATTCAACAATTGTGTGCAGTGCAGATCATTTGCATCATACTCCCCTATGATCCTTGATCTCATTCAAGTTGATCTTTCTAAGTTAGATCCTACCCCATAGGAGGACCTCCGTCTTTATTTTACAACTTAGATACAAACAAAACATTCAACTCAACTCAAATATTCAAACACATTAGAGAAAGATGTTAATCATCTTAAGCGAGATAGAATCTCCACCCCACAACAATACAACCTCTTACACCTGTGGCGTTAAATCTCCCTTAAAATGACAACTCATCTTTTCTCCTAAACTCAATCAATCAACTATCCTAAACCTGTAAGAACTTTGACCACAGTCAAAGAACTCCTCAAACCCTTTAGGGGAACTACAGATACTCTGATTCCACTCCCGTAAGGATATGTAGGCATAAGATGCGATATCTTATCGAGTATACTTAGAAATAAACCCCTAGGTCTTTAATCTTTAAGCAGATAAACACATAGCAATAAACAAACATAAAACAAGAGTATTACAGAAACTTAGGATGCTAGTACCTTCCCTAAGTTTAACCAACCCCTGAACCTTTAACTCTCTAGCTTGCATTTGCATTGCATTGTGGAAATTTCGATCTTTGTCCCTTCCTTTGGACAAATCAAAGTTCGGTTGCAAAATGAATTAAAGATTCAAACTAAACAATAGTTTGGTATCCAAATTTCACCGCGACACGGTCTTTTCGGTAAAGTTTTTTTTAGACGAATATAGTTCCTCGGTCGCTTCCGCCTAAAAACTTTTTAAAACCAAATATTGGTAAGCACCGACTCTATTTTTAACAAGTGACTATTCAACCCCCCCCCCCCTTCTAGATCTGCGTTGTCGTCTAACAAGTTCTATCAAGAGCACCGGTTCATTCTGTGCTTCACATATAACTTTTTAGAAAATGGCTAACGAACCAAAAAGTGCTTACAATAGAGCACCTGTTTTCAACGGTGAAAACTATAGTTATTGGAAATATTGTATGCGTGTGCATATAAATTCCATTGACAGGAAGGTATGGAATGTTATATTGAACGGTCCTATGGAAATAACCATGACCGATGAAAATAACATGGTCGTTCTTAAGCCTGAAGAAGCACAATGGAATGATGAAGAAGAGAAAAAGTACAATTACGATTGAAAGGCTAAAAATATTTTGATCTCCTCCTTGGGAGTTGATGAATACTATAGAGCTTCATATTGTATGACTGCTAAAGTTATGTGAGACTCATTACAAGTTGCCCATGAGGGAACAAGTGATGTCGAACTAGCTAGAATTAATACTTTGACTCAAGAGTTTGATCTCTTTCACATAGAGCAAGGGGAAACCATTGCTGACATGCAAAAGAGATTTTCTCACTTAATCAATAGACCGAATTCACTTGGTAGACCAATTTCCAATGATGTTGCTACTAACAAAGTCTTAAGATGTCTTACCAGGGAATGGCAACCAAAAGTTACTGCCATAAAGGAAGCAAATGATCTTATGACTTTGGACCTTACAACACTTTTTGGAAAGCTTCAAGAACATGAGCAAGTGCTTCTTAGTCTCGAGCAATTTGAGAAAAGGGAAAATAAAGAGAAGACCAAAACTATGAAAAAGAAGTCTATAGCTCTAAAAGCTTCTTGTTCAAAGTCCTATGCAAAAGAGCTGAGTGATTGAGACTCGAGTGATAACGAAGATGACGAAAAGAATGAGGATATGGGGATGTTCGTGAAGCGATACAATCACTATGTAAAGAAAAATGGTATCCAACATTCCGAAAAGAATCTAGTCAATTTCAGAAAACAATCAAGGTCTTCTAAGAATGAAGACAATAAAGGGAGTAGAGTTAGAGAGTCTTGCTTCAATTGCGGAAAAGCCGGACATTACAAGCCGAATTTTCCATTGATGAAAAAGGACAACAGAAAGGAAAGTAATCGGTCACATAAGAAACAAGTTAAGTCTAGAAGAGCTTATATCGCTTGGGAAAGCGATAGCGAGTCATCCGAGGATGATAGTTCAAGTGACGAAGAAGAATCCGTCAACCTTTGTCTCTCCGCTCATCAAAAGAAGAAAGAAAAAATGTACGACATGCAAAATATGAAAACTCTACTAGATTGTCTCATTCCGAATTACAAACTGCCTTCAATACCTTACACCATGAAGTCAAGGAAGCCTTTAAACGGATGGCCTCAAACAAACAATTTTTTTCTCATTTGGAGCAAAAGATCCTCGATTCTGAAAGGAAATTGGAGGCTCTAAAGGAATCCATAGTGGAAGGAACAAAGGTGGATTGTGAGAAAGAAAGAAATAGATGGGTAAACTTTGGGTGTGATACTTGTTATATTTGGAAAAAGGAGGTCAGAACTCTCAAGGCCAAACTTGACAAGGCTCTAGAACCTAAAATCACGTTTGATATTGATAGAGCATATTTTAGAAAAATTATGATTAATACTTATCAAAAACATACATATATGGTCAAAAATCAAGATAGAAAAGTGATATGAAAGTTAACCTTACTTGCGTGTATTGTTGCAAGAGGGGTCACACCATTGCTAAATGTCGCTTTAGGAGATTTTTAGTTCTTAAAGGGGTTTATCAATGTTTGCCTAAATGCAACAAAGATTTCACTCACAACCAAGGACCCAATAAACAATTGGGTACCTATTTTCGTTGATTGTTTTTATAGGTACAAAGTCTTGAGCCTACTGAGACAAGACAGGTTCTCGATAGTGGATGATCAAGACATATGACAGGATACATATCTCTTTTCATTGACTTTGTGGAAAAGAAGAAGGGATTTGTAACCTATGGAGACAACAACAAGGGAGCAATACTTGGAAAAGGTAGTGTAGGTAATCCCTCATCTACTACTATCTCTGATGTATTGTTAGTCGAAGGCCTTAAACACAATCTCATTAGCATTAGTCAATTATGTGACAAGGGTTACAAAGTATATTTTTCAAAAGATTGTTGCATGATTGAAAATAATGATAAAAAGAAGGATGTGTTTAGTGGCTTGAGGGTAAATAATGTCTATATGCTAGATTTGAGTGAAGTATCATTGAGCAGCAACATATGTCTCGTGACTATGAGTGAGGACTCATGGTTGTGGCATAGACGTTTGGCACATGTCAATTTTGACTTGCTAAACAAGATAGTTTCTAAGGACCTAGTTATTAGCTTACCCAAAATCAAGTTTACCAAGGATCACTTATGTGATGCGTGCCAAATGGGGAAGCAAACAAGGATCTCATTTAAATCTAAAAACATTGTGTCAACTACGAAACCTCTTGAACTTCTTCATATGGACCTCTTTGGACCATCTAGAATTAAGATTCTAGGTGGTAACTACTATGGTTTTGTTATAGTCGATGACTTTTCTAGGTTTTGTTGGACTATCTTCTTGGCTAGCAAGAGCGATACATTCTCCGCCTTTGAAAAGTTTGCTAAACTTTCTCAAAATAAGTTAAACACAAACATTATATCAATTAGAAGTGATCATGAAAGTGAGTTTGAAAATAATATTTTTGAAGAATATTGTGGTAGATACAGAATTGATCATAATTCTTCTACTCCGCGTACCCCCTCAACAAAACAGGATCGTGGAATGTAAAAATCAAATTTTGGAAGAGTTAGGAAGAACTATGATCAATGAAAGCGGGCTTCCTAAATATTTTTGGGCCGACGCTATTAGTACAGCTTGTTATGTTTTGAATAGGGTGCTCATCCGTTCTATTCTTAACAAGACTCCGTATGAACTTTTAAAAGGGAGGAAGTCAAATGTATCTCACCTTCATGTCTTTGGTTGTAAGTGTTTCATGTTAAACAATGGAAAGGAGAGTCTGGGCAAATTTGACTCCAAGGCAGATGAAGGTATCTTTCTCAGATACTCTCAGTCAAGTAAAGCTTATAGAATATATAATAAGAGATTACTTACAGTTGAAGAGTCTGTTCATGTCACATTTAATGAGTCTTATCCGAAAAGTGTTGGAAAAGGTATTTCATTTCATGGTGTAGGTGTATCTTCTGAAGACATACTCAAAGATGCTGAGACAGGAATTGATCAACCTGACCCAGTCAAATTTGAGGAGGAAAAAGATCACCGCCATGAGGGAATTGAGTAAGTTCATCTGTCCAACACCTATGGTCTTCCTCCAGCATAGAAGTCTTCTAAAGACCATCCCATCGACAACATTCTCGGTGATATCTCAAAGGGAGTGACAACTCGATCAAAGCTAAGTAATTTCAGTTATCACTTCGCTTTCGTTTCTCAAGTTGAACCTAAAACCCAAAAGGGGCATTACTCGATAAACATTGGTTCCTATCAATGCAAGAGGAACTTAATCAGTTTAAAGGAAATGAGGTTTGGGACCTTGCCCTCCTCCGCGAGAACATCGAGTATTTGGGACCCGATGGGTGTTTAGGAATAAGCTAGACGAAACCGGAGTTATAACTCACAATAAGGCGCGTTTGGTCGCGCAGGGGTATAACTAAGAGGAATGAATCAACTATAAGGAAACTTATGCGCTGGTTTCCCGACTCGAGGCTATACGTCTTCTGCTTGCTTTCGCTTTTGCGAAATATTTTTCAAATGGATGTAAAAAGTGAGTTCCTCAATGGATATATAAATGAAGAGGTTTATGTAGCCCAACCTCCTGGGTTTGAATCCCATGAGTATCCTGATCATGTCTACAAATTAAAATGAACTTTGTATGGACTTAAACAAGCCCCTAGGGCTTGGTATGGCTGTCTCAGCAAATTTCTTCTTGATCAAGGGTACTCAAGAGGAAAGGTTGACACAACCCTTTTCATTAAACGTCAAGGGAAACACTTAATCTTGGTACAAATATATGTTGATGATATTATTTTTGGACCAACTAACATGAATCTGGTAAGGGAGTTTTCTAGATTAATGCAGGGAGAGTTCGAGATGAGCATGACCGGGGAGCTCAACTATTTCCTTGGATTGCAAATCAAACAACTGAAAGAGGGTACATTTGTGATCCAGACAAAATATTGCCTTGAGCTTCTCAAGCGTTTTGACATGGCAAACTCCAAGGTTATTGACACTCTGATGCTTATGTGTGCTAATCTCAACCGAGACGAAAATGGTAAGGATGTAGAGGTGAAAAAGTATCGAGGTATGGTTGGATCTCTCCTCTATCTTACCGCTTTTATACCCGACATTATGCTTAGTGTTTGCATGTGTGCAAGGTATCAATCATGTCCTAAAGAATCTTACTTAAAAGTTGTGAAGCGCATACTTGGATACCTCTCTGGTACTCCAAAGTATGGGCTTTGGTATTTTAAAGGTAATGATTGCTCCTTGGTTGACTTTTCTGATTTCGACTTTGCTGGTTGCAAATCGGATCAGAAAAGCACGAGTGGCACGTGTCATCTGTTTTCAAATTCTTTAGTGAGTTGGCATAGCAAAAAGCAGGTTTTCGTTGCTTTGTCAACAGCTGAAGCGGAATACGTTGCGGCCGATAGTTGTTGCACTCAAGTCTTATGGCTTAAGAAACAACTGCTTGACTTTAACCTAAAACTTGATCATGTTCCAATCTTTTGTGATAACACTAGTGCCATTAACCTAACCAAGAACCTCGTTTTACATTCACGCACCAAGCATATTGAAGTGCGCCATCACTTCCTTAGGGATCATGCGGAGAAGGGTGATGTAGTATTTGAGCACGTTGATACTAAAAATCAACTTACGGATATCTTTACAAAACCACTCACTACAGAGCCTTTCTTTCACATCCGTAGAAAACTCAGTGTTCTCAACATCTTGGATCGTGTTTAGGAAGTCATTATCACATGCTTTATATATATATATATATATATATATATATATATATATATATATATATATATATATATATATATATATATATATATATATATATATATATATATATATATATATATATATATATATATATATATATATATATATATATATATATATATATATATATATATATATATATATATATATATATATATATATATATATATATATATATATATATATATATATACACACACACACATACATATATATATATATACATACATATATATATATATATACATATATATATACATATATATATATATATATATATATATATATATATATACACACACATACATATATATATACATATATATATATATACATATATATATATATACATATATATATATATATATATATATATATATATATATATATATATATATATATATATATATATATATATATATATATATATATATATATATATATATATATATATATATATATATATATATATAGTGTGTGTGTGTGTGTGTGTGTGTGCTTTGTTCACTTTTTATCTAACAAATGAAGAAGTATATAGCCATATGTGAGGGCATTAGCTATCAATTGGAGTTGAGTTACTATCTTTCCTTAGTTGCAAACTCTCGCACTCACCTTGTTCGTGTAAAGTAATGTATCAAGCTATGTGTTATTGTTGATGTTTATTCCATGATTAAGCATGTTTCATTCCTTTGCATGTTTGAAATATGGGTAGGCTGTTTATTTATGTATTTTTGGATGCTTGTTGAACCAAATTAATAACTTTTGCTATTTTTAACTGTATGAGTCGACCTACATAGGATTCTAGTTGACTCACAAAACTACAACTTTTCATGTTTGTAAAGCGGGTCTGCTCAGGTCGACCTTATGGTCGACGCAAACCCTAAGAATTTATCATTACGTGTTTTAATACAGTATGTGTCGACGCACAACCGGCATAGGTCGATGCGTCGCGCGGTGATGCTACTAATTTGTTTAATGAACTATTTAAATTCTTTAATCTTTTAATGCAATTACTCCCATGTTGTGTATTCAAACTACATCATCATTAGCATTTGCATTGTTCATTGCACCTACTCAAGGTTATCTCTCTATCTCTTTAAGATCTAATTTCTCCATAAAAAGGTAAAGTTACTTTCTCCATAAAAAGGGTAAAGTTACTTTCTCCTATCAATCTCAAAAGAAAAATTCTGCTTCTACAAATTCTTCATCTCCACAAAGATAATCAAAATGTCTACAAGAAAAGCTACCGGAAAGAGAACTACTCGAGCTCCATCTGCTCAAGCCGGTCCGTTTAAAGCAACTTTACCGGTAACTGTTGTCTCTTGGTTACCCCCTGAATATTCAGAAATTTATGAGAAAAACTTCAGCAAAAGATCTATAGTTAAGCAACATGTTTACTATATAAAATCTGCTGAGAGAATGCATATTCAAGGGGTGATTGATCTTTTGGATGCGCAAGATTTTAACAAATTTTTGGAGTGTCGTCAAATACAACGAAGACTTAGTAAGAGTCTTCTGCACAGGAATTCAAGGTAAATTTCAAGGTTTTGAGTTTACTACCAATCTGGGAAATACCAAGGTTTGTGTTAATGACTTGGTATGGAAAAATCTGTTCGATATGTCGCCTATGTCTGTTGAGCCAATCATTAAGGCCACAGATGCTCGTACTGTGGCAGGTTAGGACTTCAAGGAAGCCTTAAATTCCATGCTGAAGAAACCCTATAATGCCGACATTGTAGCAAGTGACCTCTTTCTGAAAACGATCACGACTGGCAAACTGAAACCGGTTGATAGAATCTTGCAGTGGATTGAGTCACACATCCTGTGTCCAAAGAAATGTGGCTACTCACGGGTGGATCAAGCCGAGGTACACTTGGTCTACATCCTCAAGAAAAAGACCAAGATTAGTTGGCCTCATTACATTTCTAGTCAAATCTATTCATTAAAGGATTCTGGTAGAGGAACCGCTCTGTCATATGGGTCCTTCATACAATCGGTTCTCAACAATGAAAACATCACAGTTCCAAGTATTCCCTATACATCCTTGACCACTGATCAAGAGTTCTGTCAAAAGACTCTTGCTATGATGGGCTATATCTGGGATCCAAAAAATAGTCGCTATCGATTCATTGTTAAGGCCACTAGTTCTTGGTTGGAAGAGTCTCATGAGAGTGATGAACACATAGAAGAAGCAAAAGAAGACGAAGAAGAATAAGAAGGTGGACATCCCATGTAAACCTATGACCGCTATGACAGTAGTTAGCTAGACCAATCACCCCACTTGGTGCTTGATGATAACCAAGGGTGGGGTGCCTTGAAACACCCTGGCTGGACATCATTGGGTGCCAATTACATGCCACAAACGTCGAATTGGGGTCATCAAGACACCCCAGAATGGAGCTATATGCCTCCATTTCCTCCGCGTCCCCAACAAAACACCGATGAACTCCTCGATATGATGAGGAGTGTAACACCCCAAATTTTAATTGGAATATTTTAATTAATTAATTTAATTGAGAATATTCGATTTCGGTGTTTTTCGGTGGCTTTGTGAATTATTGAGGAATTATGCTTTGTGGAGTATTTATTTTGGAATAATAGTATGTAATATAGATTTATTAATATTATTAGGAATTAAAATAAATATAAGAGGAATAAGGGTTAATTGGACATTATGAGGAGTTAGTAAGGATATTATGGGAAAACCCCGATTGTGTGGCCCAAGTCTAAGTTTGACAAAATAGAATTCTGAAGAGATTTAGAATTCATTTGTTAACCGTGGAAAGTTGGGTGGCCAGAGCTCTGAAGGAAAGGTTGGAGGCAGAAGATCCCAAAGTTAATCGTGAAAGCTGCGAATCGACTAAGGTATGGGGAGTATCGTTGTTCATGATTTTCTACGTATGCCTTTAGATGGGTTTATGGTTAGTTTATGATTTAAGGTACTTTGGGTTGGTTGTGGGAAAATAGGGAATTGGTTCTGAGATTATGGCTTATGGTATGTAACACTGAATATTGATATGAGAAAGGAAAACCTTAGCCTTCGTAGCCAAAACCTTGGGTTGTGATATGTTTGACCCTGTAGGAATAGGAATGTTCAGATGTGAGTAACTCTAATGCACTCAGAGCAATTACAGGAAAATAATGATTTAGACAGTGCAAATGTTGTCAGATTGGCCTAATAAACCATAGATTTTGTGTCGTTATCGCCGTATGATCTTAGGGATGTTTTGGGGGCATTGGGTAAGTGAATCGTATGAGTATTTGAACAAGAATCAGTTCTGGTCGTAGCAGGTTTTTGCTGTCATCGCTCTGTTCGCCTAGCGAGCAAGCCAGTGAAGGTTCTCTACAGACTCGCCTAGCGAGCAAGCCAGCTAAGATTCGACACCTACTTGCCTAGCGAGAAAGCTAGCGAACATAGCAGAGTTCGCGAAATTGATCGTTTTGCAGCGATGCCTTGATGTTTGATTCAGAGATTTCTGAGATGAGTTAACATGAGTATGACAGTGAGGAATTATGTGATCGATAGGAGATAGTGTGAGGATTACCGCGGGTATAAGTTGATGAATTAATATGAGATAATATGGGGTTGTATTATGAATTAATATGTGATAATAGGTGATCACATGATGGGCTAATATGAAGATGACTATGAGTTAATATGTGATTTGTGCGTGATGATATGACGATTTCCATGATGTGAGATGATGATTATTATGATAAATTATATGATGACATGATGTATGAGCTTAATTATTATGATGAATTATATGACGAATTATGTGATAACCTGAGATAGGATGATTTATGTGATGATGATGATGATTATGACGATTTATGTGATAGCATGAGATATGAGGATTTATGTGATGATGATGATTATGACTTTTGATGAATATGATGAATATGATGAATGATGATGCACCATATGCTGTATTATGAGGATTATTATTGTGGCGTATGCATCATGCATTCATGTGCATCCGGACTTCGGTTCAGGACCTCGATTGCTTTGGCTTCAATCCCACTGTGTGGATGTGAAGTATGTTGATGTGCTCTGATCCTATTGAGGGAGATCTATGGAGGATTGATGGCCCAGTGTCCATCGCGCTGTGAGGATTGGTACCACATGCATTAAGTCTATGTTGTGTTTGCATTTATGAGCATTTGTGTATAAATTATGACGTTGTGGCCTTCGAGGCTTATTGAAGGATATGAATGTGTTGAATATATTTTTGATGCCGTTTATGCATTAATTGTTATACATTGATTATTATGAATTGTTTTACTCACCCTGCCTGTTTGAATGTTACCTCCACGTGGGTCGTGCATATGACCGAGTTTAGCTGTGGATGTCGTCGAGGAGTATTTTTGAAGTCTTAGAGTTGTTAGCCTTTTGGTTAACTTAGGGGGTCTTGCTCTGATATTTAACATCGAGTTGGGTTCTTTGAGTTGAACTATATATCAGTGGGTTATTTTACTAACTTTCCCTTATGAGGAAATATTGAGTTATGTTTTGAGTCCCGTTGTTTATGATATTTTGATGTAATTTGAGAAAACTTGTGCGTTACGGAGCATTGACTTATTTTGACACATTGAAAAATGTACGCCCTTTTGTGGCTTTTTATGAAAGTTAATATTTTACTCTAAAATTCGTGTTATTTTGCCGTAATATTTGTAGGGTAGGATAAAGGTGTTACATTAGTGGTATCAGAGCAGGTCGGTCCGTCCGGCCAAGTTGTCTAATGTTGTTTGTTCCCTGGTATACGACATGTGTGTGAAAACATTGTCGGTACATGTTTGTTTCCTAACCTTGTCCGCAGAAGTGGGAATGAAACAAGTGGGGGAGGAGTTGTGCTTCTCTAGGATGCTGCGAGTGTGGAGTGGTGGCTCAGTGTGTCGATGAATGCTCTCATAGTTTGGTAAAGATGGTTTATACCCTATCATGATTTTCGGCTGTCTATTGACAAATTAAGGAACTGATCACCCTTAATCTCTTGTTGATAGTAGACGGGGTCATATTGGATAGGATAGACATGTCTTGCAAGCTTAGATGGCGTGTGTAGAGGGTTGTTTGAGTTAAGCTAAGTGCTTACGAATTGTTTTGATGAGTCGATGCAGGATGGAGTTGAGATGATTATTTTGATGGGAACCTTGAGTGTTGATGAAAGTGGAGAAGTTGGTGGTGTGCCAACTATTTGTGATTATCCGGAAGTTCTTCTGATGAGATAAGTGATTTATCACTGGAACATGAAGTGGAGTTTATGATCGACTTAGTTTCGGGAACTAGTCCGATATCGATGGCTCCATATGGTATGTCTGTATTGGGATTGAAAGAGTTGAAGAGTCAACTTAAGATTTGCTTGAGAAGAAATTCATTAATTCGAGTGTGTCACTGTGGGGTGCACCAGTTTTGTTGATTATGAAGAAAGAAGGTTCAATGAGGCTTTGGGTGGATTATAGATAAGTGAACAAGGTGGCTATCAAGAATAAGTGTTCACTTCCAAAGGTTTATGAGTGGATGAATCAGTGGGTTGTTGCAGGTGTGTCCAGTAAGATAGATTTGAGATCTGGGTATCATCAGATTCGTGTGAAGGCCGAAAGGATTCAGAAGATTGCTTCCAGGACGAGGTATGAACATGATGAGTATTCTGTGACGCCATGTGTAATTGTGGAGTATGTGAACGGGATTTTCCATACTTACTTGGGCAAGTTATGGTTATGTTAATCAACGATATTTTGGGTTATTCGAAGGTTAGAGTTGTGTAGCAATGAGAAGCTCCAAAAACCTGTATTTGAAATTAGAAGTTTCTTGGGTAGGCCGATTGTTATTGGAATTCATTGAAGGATTTTCCAAGTTATCTTTGCCTTTGACGCAGTGAACTAGAAAGGTTCAAGATTTTGTTTTGGATGCAAGGTGTGAAGAAAAGTTGCAAGAGCTTTTGAGAAGACTGACAACAGCTCAGGTTTGATTTTGCCAAATTCGACGGAACCATTGTTGTATACTGTGAAGCTTCGTTGATGGGGTCGAGGGGTTGTGTTAATGCAACATCAACAAGTTTTAGCTTATGCTTTAAGGTAACTTAAAGGGCATAAGAGGAATCATCTGACGCATGATTTAGAGTTGGTTGTTGTTGTGTTTGTGCCAAAGCTTTGGAGGCTTCATTTGTTGGGTTGAGATTTGAGATGTCTAGTGACCCCAAGAGCTTAAAAGTATTTGGTTGATTACAAAGAGTTGAATATGAGGCAGAGGAGATGATTGGGACTTCCGAAGGACAATGGTTTTGGGTTGAATTACCATTCGGGTAAAGCGGACATGGTGGCCGATGTATTGATTTGGAATTCTTTGCATATACCGATGATGATGGTAAAACAGTTAGAACTGATTGAGCAATTTCGTGATACTAGCTTGGTTGGTGAAGAGACTTCTTATGGAGTCAAGCTTTGTATGTTGGAGCTTACTAGTGGCATTCTTGATGAGATTCGAGAAGGTCAGAAATCTGGTTGAGTTGGTAGATTGGTGGAATTTGATGAATTAAAGTCGAAGAGTTGATTTGCGGATTTATGGCAATGGTACCATGAGATGTCGTGATAGAGTTTGTGTCCCAGATATTGTTGAGTGGAAGAAGAGTACTCTTAAAGAAATAAATTGAGGTAGATTGAATATCCATCTCGGTGCTATGAAGGTGTGACCGAATTTGAGGAAATTGTTTTAGTGACCATAGATGAAGAGAGAAATGGTTCAGGGTGTATATGATGGTTAGACTTGTCGAAAGTCGAAGATTGAACATCAGAGGTCGTTGGGTCTGATGCAACCGTTGAATATTCCATAGTGGAAATCGGATAGTATTTCCATGGATTTTGTGTCGGGTTTTCCAAAGAATTTGAAGGGATATGATTTAATTTGGGTGATTTTGGATAGATTGACTAGATCAGCTCATTTTATACCAATGAGGATTAACTATTCTATGTTGAAGCTAACTGAGATGTATATTGAGGAAGTTGTGAAGTTGTATGAGATACCGTTGAATATCGTTCTGATAGGAATCCAAAATTTGCATTGAGATTTTGGGAGAGTTTGCAGACGCTTTGGGTACCATGTTGAAGTTGAATTCTGCCTATCATCCGCAGACGGATGGACAGACAGAGAGGACTATCCAGTCTTTAGAGGATTTGTTGAGAGTTTGTGTGTTGAATCAAGGCGGATCGTGGGATAATCAATTGCCATTGATTGAGTTTACCTACAATGACAATTACCATTCTAGTATCGGAATGGAACCGTATGAGGATTTGTATGACAGGAGGTGTAGAACTCTTTTGTGTTGATATGAGTCAGGCGAGAGTGTTGTACTCGGACCTGAGTTTGCGTAAGTGGCGACTGAAAAGATCAAGAGGGTCCAAGAAAGGCCGTGTTTTGAGAGTTACGATGGTAACTGGTGTTGGTCGAACTTTGAAGTCTCGGAAGCACACGCCGTGTTTTGTAGATCTGTATCAGAGTGGCGCAGCAAAAGCATGGGGAAAATAGCATGATAGACTGTTTTACCGCTGTCATTTGTGAAAATTGCCTGATGTGTTCCATGTGTATAAGTTGAGGAAGTACATTGATTCAGATGGATGGTGTACAAGTGAGAGATAATTTGATTGTTGAAGCGTTGCTAGTTCGGATTGATGAATGAGAAGCAACTTCGAGATAAAGAGATTCCCTTGGTGAGGATAGTTTGGGAGGATCAGTTGGAAAAAGTTGGATTTGGGAGTGTGGAGATTAGTTGAGGGAGTCGTATCCGACTCTTTAACTTGAGGTAATTTTCGAGGGCGAAAATTCTTTTAAGTGGGGGAGAGTTGTAACACCCCAAATTTTAATTGGAATATTTTAATTAATTGATTTAATTGAGAATATTCGATTTCGGTGTTTTTCGGTGGCTTTGTGAATTATTGAGGAATTATGCTTTGTGGAGTATTTATTTTGGAATAATAGTATATAATATGGATTTATTAATATTATTAGGAATTAAAATAAATATAAGAGGAATAAGGGTAAATTAGACATTATGAGGAGTTAGTAAGGATATTATGGGAAAAGCCCGATTGTGTGGCCCAAGTCTAAGTTTGACAAAATAGAATTCTGAAGAAATTTAGAATTCATTTGTTAATCGTGGAAAGTTGGGTGACCAGAGCTCTGAAGGAAAGGTTGGAGGCAGAAGATCCCAAAGTTAATTGTGAAAGCTGCGAATCAACTAAGGTATGAGGAGTATCGCTGTTCATGATTTTCTATGTATGCCTTTAGATGTGTTTATGATTGGTTTATGATTTAAGGTATTTTGGGTTGGTTGTGGGAAAATAGGGAGTTGGCTCTGAGATTATGGCTTATGGTATGTAACACTGAATATTGATATGAGAAAGGAAAACCTTAGCCTTCGTGGCCAAAACCTTGGGTTGTGATATGTTTGACCCTGTAGGAATAGGAATGTTCAGATGTGAGTAACTCTGATGCACTCAGAGCAATTGCAGGAAAATAATGATTTAGGCAGTGCAAATGTTGCCAGATTGGCCTAATAAACCATAGATTTTGTGTCGTTATCGCCGTATGATCTTAGGGATGATTTAGGAATGTTTTAGGGGCATTGGGTAAGTGAGTCGTATGAGTATTTGGACAAGAATCAGTTCTGGTCGTAGCAGGTTTTTGCTGTCATCGCTCTGTTCTCCTAGCAAGCAAGCCAGCGAAGGTTCGCTACAGACTCGCCTAGCGAGCAAGCCAGTGAAGGTTCGCCACCTACTCGCCTAGCGATCAAGCCAGCGAACGTAGCAGAGTTCGCGAAATTGATCGTTTTGCAGCGATGCCTTAATGTTTGATTCGGAGATTTCTGAGACGAGTTAACATGAGTATGACAGTGAGGAATTATGTGATCGATTGGCGATAGTGTGAGGATTACTGCGGGTATAAGTTGATGAATTAATATGAGATAATATGGGATTGTATTATGAATTAATATGTGATAATAGGTAATCATATGATGGGCTAATATGAGGATGACTATGAGTTAATATGTGATTTGTGCGTGATGATATGACGATTTCCATGATGTGTGATGATGATTATTATGATAAATTATATGATGACATGATGTATGAGCTTAATTATTATGATGAATTATATGACGAATTATGTGATAACCTGAGATAGGGTGATTTATGTGATGATGATGATGATGATGATTATGACGATTTATGTGATAGCATGAGATATGAGGATTTATGTGATGATGATGATTATGACGTTTGATGAATATGATGAATGATGATGCACCATATGTTGTATTATGAGGATTATTATTGTGGCGTATGCATCATGCATTCATGTGCATCCAGACTTTGGTTCAGGACCTCGATTGCTTTGGCTTCAATCCCACTGTGTGGATGTGAAGTATGTTGATATGCTCCGATCCTATTGATGGGGATCTATGGAGGGTTGATGACCTAGTGTCCATCGCGCTGTGATGATTGGTACCACATGCATTGAGTCTATGTTGCATTTGCATTTATGAGCATTTGTGTATAACTTATGACGTTGTGGCCTTCGAGGCCTATTGAAGGATATGAATGTGTTGAATATAGTTATGATGTCGTTTATGCATTAATTGTTATACATTGATTATTATGAATTGTTTTAC
The DNA here is from genome assembly GCA_963859935.3 of Lathyrus sativus. Taxonomy (NCBI): domain Eukaryota; kingdom Viridiplantae; phylum Streptophyta; class Magnoliopsida; order Fabales; family Fabaceae; genus Lathyrus; species Lathyrus sativus. The sequence goes on from OZ012735.1 coordinate 16,724,175, forward strand.
TCACCCTGCCTATTTGAATGTTACATCCACGTGGGTAACATGTAGATGACCGAGTTTAGCTGTGGATGTCGTCGAGGAGTATTTTTGAAGTCTTAGAGTTGTTAGCCTTTTGGTTAACTTAGGGGGTCTTGCTCTGATATGTAACATCGGGTTGGGTTCTTTGAGTTGAACTATATATCAGTGGGTTATTTTACTAACTTTCCCTTATGAGGAAACCTTGAGTTATGTTTTGAGTCCCACTGTTTATGATGTTTTGATGTAATCTGAGAAAACCTGTGTGTTACGGAGCATTGACTTATTTTGAGACATTGAGAAATGTACACCCTTTTGTGGCTTTTTATGAAAGTTAATATTTTACTCTGAAATCCGTGTTATTTTGCCGTAATATTTGTGGGGGTAGGATAAGGGTGTTACAAGGAGCATGCAGCTTGAACAACATACCTTCATGTCTGCCCAAGATGAGCGGTTCTCGCAATTGCAGAACCAATTTCAAGCTCACACAGAAAACTTCAATTCCTTTACATCAGTTGTGATGGGTAGGATAGATAGCATAGTTGAAACTACAGTAGGCCAACATAGGGCTCTCACTAACAGTTTCAACACTCTCAATCGAGCTATTTTGGAGTATACGGAATGGGCTGATGCGCAAATACCTCCACTTCCAGAATATCCCTTTCGAGGAAGAAGCCATCACTTTCGGGGGAGGAGACCTTGAGGATGTCTTAAGTATTTCATTGTGCATCTCATTTCATCTTGTGTTCATTAACCTCTAGAATTATTCTTGTACTTACTTGCTTTATGAAGAGATGATTATTGTTGGTTATGAAATAATGAATATTGTTGTTCTTTTGAGTGTCTTTCTATTTATTCAATTATATGCTTTCATTGACTGCATTATATGTGAATGTGTGTTGATGACTAACCTGTTGCAAATGGCTTGAATTTGCTTATCTCTTTTATAATATGCAATACATTAACCTATATCTTCTTTCTTTTTGATGTTGTCAAAAGGGGAGAAGAATATCAAGCAGAAACATCACTTGTAAGACTTATTGAACATGCAGATTGTATGCAAACAAATGCATCGAGTAAGGGGGAGGATGATACAATGTGTTGTACACCGAGTTTCTACTGTTTTGCCATCATAAAAAAGGGGGAGTATGTGAGGGCAAAGTTCCTCATAGTTATCTATACTTGTTTTAATGATGTCAAAAATTATATATGTAGAAAAATGAACTTTGGAAGGTATCATTGTGTCGCATATGCATACCTTATTCCTCTTGTGTCAAACATCGGTCAAAAACATCTTTAGATACATATAGAAAAAGTACAATATATGCTCCACATAGGTTTGATCATGTTGGTCTAGCTTGCAATATGGTGAAGTATCTCAAAAGTAGCCAAATACATGAAATATGCATTTTTGCATATTCTGTGTCTTTGAGTCGACTCAAAGAAAGCTCCGGTCGACTCATACAGTAGGTATTTTGCATGGTCTACTCTCAGGAGTGCTCACGTCGACCCTCTGGTCGATTCATACTGTGTTCATTTCTGTCTGTCTAATTTTGTATGCTTTGTGTCAATGCATGACCTATTTCAGTTGATGCAAAGTGTTATTTTCTGCACAATCTGAAATTCGGGAGAGCTCAGGTCGACCCTTCCCTTTGCATAGGTCGACCGCTCGCATGTTTTTTCACTAAAATTCTGTTATTTGAAATTGTCAAAGTGTTTGTTAAGTTGGTTCATTGTTTTTGACTTGCATATATATTGAGTTGGCTCATTCTTCAACCAATAACAAGAAAAGTGAAAATAAACACTGATTTTGTTCTCATCATCTTCATCCTCTTTCTTGCATTTTCTCAATAACTACACATAATCATTTTTGTTGTGCATTCTGCATTTTGAGGTGATAACGTCCAAACATAGGATTGGTGTAATCAAATTTAGGTTGAGAAATCAGTGGGTTTTTCTTGAATAAAACTGTTAGGGTTTTTTCCTTAAATAATCTTGGATTTTGGGGGTTTTTGTACGAATCGGTCAATCACAGATTCAGTCGAGCGAAGGTAATCGAAAAACGGGAGGTTCTGTCGATTTAGTAGCGGTAACCAGAGGATTGTGAGAGGAAGATTCAGGTTCGAAGGTTGGTGATTGAAACCCGTCGGGCAAGATTTGAAGACCATAGGGTTGTTCAAAGGCTGTGCTATAATCAGAGGTTTATTCATCACATTCGAAGGACTTGATTCAGCTTGAATCAAGGGAAGAGAAGGAATAGGTTGTGCATCAACAATTGATTTTGATTGTTTGAATTCTATTACTTCTCTTGTAAACAAGTTTTATATATATATATATATATATATATATATATATATATATATATATATATATATATATATATATATATATATATATATATATATATATATATATATATATATATATATATATATATATATATATATATATATATATATATATATATATATATATATATATATATATATATATATATATATATATATATATATATATATATATATATATATATATATATAAATCTCAATTCTATTTTTAGAATTGAGGGCAGACGTACCCCGAGCGAGGACGACGGGGGAACTGCCTCAACAAATTAGTGTTCTCTCTTTATTTTTCAATTACTTAATTTCTGAGTTTGTATGCAAACAATTTAGTTGATCAAAATTATGATGTGTGTAGCGCTGAACCATTTTTAGAAACCTTATTACAATCCTTGATTGTAATTGAATACTTTAGCACTTCACTCACATATTGAAATTCACTTGTGGTGCCTTGCACACCAAGTGTTTGACTAATTGTGTGAACACAAACACTTGTGTTTTTGTTTTAATTGGGTTATATTTTACACGCATTAGAAACAGTCCAACCTCATAGTGAATAACTTCTAGTTGATGTGTGTTCAAATTAGTGATTCTTAATCTCGTTTTTATCGGATTCCATAGGCTTTGTGTATATCCGGTCTTTTCGGTAAAGGTTCATTTTAGACGAATATAGTTCCTCGGCTGCTTCCACCTAAAAATTTTTTAAAACCAAATATTGGTAAGTGGCGACTCTGTTTTTAACAAGTGATCTATTCAACCCCCCTTCTAGATCTGCACCGTCGTCTAACAAAAACTTAAAAAAACTTCACTCCATCTGAATTACATAGCCAACAATTCATCAAACAAAGCTAATGTTAAGACATCTTGTCTGACATCATAGAACCGGCAGCAGAACTCCCCATGTCAGAAAGCTCCCACTTAAGAGCACAACCACACAACTCCCAGACACATGACAAAATGATGTCAGAACATATATAATGACATCCCAACACCACCAACAAAGACCTCCTAGTAACACAAAAGAAAACATAGAAAAGTAAGGATCATCATAATTCCCATGCTCCACACTACCATCACTACTACTCCCCCTTTTTAGGCATAAATTTGACACTAGTTTTCTCCTGTGCCTAGTATCTTCCACAATCGAGAATAATTGCTATAATTCTTCAAAAATGAAAGTTCATAATTCACCCCTTAGCTTCTCAAACTGATTTGCATCCAAAGCCTTTGTAAAGATATCATCCAGTTGCTTCTCAATGGCTACATGTTCCAGAATGACTACTTTGTCTTTAACAAGCTCCTTGATAAAATGATGACGAATGTTAATATGTTTTGTTCTGCTATGTTAAACAGAATTCTTGAAGATGTTGATAGCACTCAATTTCTCACAGTATAATGTCATGACATCCTGCTTGACATTGTATTCCTTCAGGATCTGCTTCATCCAAAGTAGCTAAGAACAGCTGCTTCCGGCTTCTGTGTACTCAGCTTTAGTAGTGGATAGAGAAACACAATCCTGCTTCTTATGGAACTAAGATATAACATTGTTCCCTAAAAAGAAGCAGCCTCCTGATGTGTTCTTCCTATCATCTGCACTACTTGCCCAATCTGCATCATAATATCCCACCAGCATGGAATCAGATCCATGAGAGTATAACATGCCATAGTCACATGTGCCATTTACATACTTCAATATTCTCTTTACTTGATTGATGTGACTCATCTTAGGTTCAACTTGATATCTTGCACAAACACCTACTGCAAATGCAATGTCAGGTATGCTGGCTATAAGGTATAACAAGCAACCTATCATGCTTCTGTAGAGACTTTGATCCACACTAACACCTTTTTCATCTTTAGAGAGCTTCAAGTGAGTAGGATCAAGTGTTCTCTTGTGAATTGCATTCTCCATCCTAAACTTGTTCACTATATTCTTTGCATACATGCTTTGAGATGTGAATATAGAGTCTTCCATCTGTTTGACTTGTAGCCAAAAAAAAGTAGGTTAATTCATCTACAAGACTCATCTAAAATTTAGATTGCATCTGTTTGACAAAATGTTAGACCATCTGGTATGACATCCCACCAAAGATAATATCATCCACATATATTTGAGAAATCATGTGTTTTCCATCCATTTCTTTAATAAACAAGGTCTTGTCTGTACCTATTTTTTTGTAGCCATTGTTGACCAGGAATTCTGTCAACCTTTCATACCAAGCCCTAGGGGCTTGCTTTAGACCATAAAGAGATTTCTTCAGTTTGTACACATGATTTGGAAAAGTGGGATCAACAAACTCTTTTGGTTGTTCAACATACACCTCTTCTTGTAAGAACCCATTCAAGAAGGCACTTTTCACATCCATCTGAAACACCTTGAATCTCAGCAAACATGCCACTCCTAGTAATAGTTTTATGGATTCACGACGAGCAACTAGAGAAAAGGTCTCATCAAAATTAATACCCTTAATTTAAGTGTACCCTTGAGTCACAAGTCTGGCCTTGTTTCTGGTAACCGCTCCATTTTCATCAGATTTATTCTTATAAACCCACTTTGTACCAAATGATATTTGTTCCCTCAGGTCTAGGAACCAAATCCCAAACTTCATTCCTCTTGAACTGCTCCAATTCTTCTTGCATGGAGTTAATCCAAAATTCATCAGTTAGAGCCTCTTTCACAATTTTTGGTTCAATCTTAGAGACAAAACAAGCATTGGATACCACCTCTCTTGATCTAGTAATAATTCCTTCATTATAATTTCCTATTATGAGCTCCTTAGGATGATCCTTCTGAATTCTAATAGAGGGCCCTTTATTTTCCTGATTTTTATCATCCTCCCCAGCAGCAGGTTCATTGTTGTTGTTATTATCAACACCATTATCTGTAGTGGCAGTCACCTGTGGTGATGTTTCAACATCATCTTGGACATTTTCCCGCTTCTCTATAGTTGAGACATTTATCACAATATTAATAGACTCCATCATTACCTTGGTTCTAGTATTGAACATTCCATAGGCACTGTTGTTTGTGGAGTAGCCCAAGAATATCCTTTCATCACTTTTGGGATCCATCTTCCTCCTTTGATCACAATCAGCTAGAATATAACACTTTCTCAAAAAAAACATGGAAGTACTTGACAGTAGGCTTTCTTCCCTTCCACAATTTATAAAGAGTAGTTGAGGTACCAGTTCTCAAGGTAACCCTATTATAAATATAGCATGCAATATTCATTGCTTCAGCCATAAAATGATAAGGCAGATGTTTAGAATAAAGCATGACTATAGCAGACTCTTGAAGAGTTCTATTTTTTTTCGTTCAACCACTTCATTTTGATGAGGAGTGATGGGAGAAGAAAATTCATGGCTAATACCTTTTTAGGAACAGAAATCAGCAAACCTGTTATTATCAAACTCTTTTCCATGACCACTCCTAATTCTTACAATTTTGCTTTCCTTTTCTCTTTGAAGCCTTTGAAATAATTCCTCAAAAACATTAAACACATCTGATTTTTCTTTGATAAAATGCACCCAGGTGAATCTTGAGAAATCATCAACCACTACATAGGCATACCTTTTACCCCAAAGGCTTTCAACTTGCATAAGACCCATCAAATCCATGTGAAGAAGTTCCAACACTTTTGAAGTAGTCAGATGTTAGGCCTTTGGATGAGACATCTTGGTTTGCCTTCCAATTTGACATTCACCATAAATTTTTCCTTCCTCTATCCTGAGCTTGGAAATTCCTCTGATAGCTTCTGTAGACACGGTCTTCTTCATACCTTTCAGATGTAAATGACCAAGCTTTTGGTGCCACAGTTGAACTTCATCTTCTTTAGACATCAAACATGTAGGAGAGCATTTTTTTTATTGAGGTGTCCATAAGTAATAGTTATCCTTAGATATGACTCCCCTTATCAAAACTGCATCCTTATCATTAGTTACACACATTTAGACTTGGTGAAATTGAGTTTCAACCCTTATCACACAACTGACTTATGCTTATCAAGTTGGCAGCCAGTCTTTTTACTAGTAGCACATTCTCAAGACTAGGGAATCCTGAACAGGCTAGTCTTCCCATCCCTTGAATCTTTCCCTTGGCACCATCCCTAAAGGTAACATAGCTAGTAGAGCTAATGTTGACCTGGAAGTCCTCAATACCAGTCATGTGTCTAGAACACCCATTATTAAAATACCAGTCTTCTATAGCTGAAGCTTTAAGAGAAGTATGAGCAATAAGTGAAGTAATAGCTTCTTTGGGAACCCATTTTTTTTGTAATCTTAATCACTTCATGATTAATCTTAGGTTGTATAGAAGACCTTGGATATCCATATAGTCTGAAATAGTAAGGTTTGATATGTCCAAATATACCACAGTAATGACATCTCCAATGCAAGGCCTTGTTTCCTGCTTGATACTTCTGATGTCTGGTACGATGTCGAAACTTTTTTTTTTGACATCATTGACTTTTGCTTCTTTCTAGTAGTAAATTTTGTTGTAACCTTAGGATCTCCTTTTAGCGTTTGATGATCAAAACCTATGCCTTTTAAGTCACCAGCCCTTTTTCCAACTTGAAGAATTTCATCTAACATGTTAGAACCATTATTCAACATTCCCACAGACTTGGTCATATTTTTAAGTTTTAAGGCCAACATGGTTACTTCGTCCTGCATACTATGGATGTTAGACAATTATTCTTCCTTCTCACTCTGTAGTAGAGAGATAATTTCCTATTACTTGTCACTTCTGATACACAAATCTTTGTAAGAAGCAGCCAGGTCAAAATATAAGTTTTCTTCATCACAGGAATCTGCATCAGATGCTTATCTTCCAGTTAGAGCAGTAACATGTTTAGCAGATTCATCCTCAGTTCCACTTTCATCATCAGACTAAGAAATAATAAGCCTTTTATGTTATTTCTTGAGGTAGCTAGGGCATTCTTCTCTAATGTGTCCAAATCCATTACATTCATGAAATTGAACCCCTCTATTCTAATTGGACTTTTCTTTTGTTCTTGTTTTTCTTTGAGAGTCATAGTTTCTTCTAGTGTCAGGATTAATGTTCTGGACACTAGGTATTGAATTCCTCTCCATTCTCTTTAGCACTTGGTTGAATTGTCTTCCAAGTAGAACAATGACATTTGACATGCCTTCATCAGTGTCTAGATCATATTCTTCTACTCCATCTTTTATATTGGAAACAAAAGCTATGCTTTTATTCTTCTTTTCAGTTCTGTCATTAATGGTCAATTCAAAAGTTTGAAGTGATCCCACAAGTTCATCAACTTTCATGATGCCGATGTTTTGGGCTTCCCCTATGGTTGTTACCTTCATATCAAACCTCTTGGGAAGAGACATGAGAATCTTTCTAACAAGCTTTTCTTCTGATATTTTCTCTCTTAGAGCACTAAAGGCATTAGCTACTTCAAGAACATTCATGTGAAAGACATATATACTCTCATCCTCCATCATCTTTAAATTTTTGAATTTGGTAGTGAACAATTGAAGTCTAGACATCTTCATCTTAGATGTACCTTTATGAGTTGTCTTGAGAATTTCCCAAGCATCCTTGGCTACAGTGCATGTGTTAATTAACCTAAACATGTTTTTGTCATCTCCATTGAATAGGGCATTCAAGGCTTTGGAGTTTCCAAGAGAAGTCTCATCTTCTTCATTGGTCCAATCCTCTTCATACTTCAGATTTTCCTTCCCATCTTTATCTTTAATCATAAGATGTTCCCAACCCTTGATAATAGCTTTCCAAGCTTTTCTATCCTTGGATTTTAAAAAGGCCATCATGCGTGCCTTCCAATAGTCATAGTTGGTTCCATCCAATACGGGAGGTCTGTTCACATTCCCTTCTGCTTCTTTGTCCATTATGCCAAAAAGCATATCTCCCTAGAGCTCACCCAAAATAGAACAGGGTGACCTACTCTGATGTCAATTGAAATTCTGGCACACAGATACCATATGTCAAGACAGATGTCAGGACACTGGGATCAAGACAACAATTAACACTTATGTAGAAAAATAAAAACTTGAATGTAAACAACCACACAGTTAATTGCTAACCCAGTTCAATGCAACATCACCTACATTTGAGGGCATCCAAGCCAGAAAGAAAATCCATTATAATAGTATTAGTTCAAAGCCACAACAAAGAACCACAGGTTTACAAGCTTCTCACCTAATCACTACCTGTGCTAACTTCTACCTAACAACCCCTAGATATGAGACCCCTCTCACTTCTCACCAGTCACACAACAGTGACAAAACTCAACAATAAGAAATATTGGAAGTCACCCTTCTAAAGACACAAAAATCCACTATTTGCTTAAAAGCTTAGGAGTGATTATAACTCAAAACACAATCCAATTCAAGTACCTAAGGAGTACATGAATGGCTCATAAATGCACAAACAAAAATATTCCAACTCAAATGTCAAACGACATAAGAGAGGATCATAAAGAACAAAGATAAAAAAGAACAAACTCTCTAAACCCTAATACTCTTTCTTTCAATACACGACTTCTCTACTTCATTAGGTTTAGAACTTCTCTATAAATAACCTTCAGATCAGCATGGGTTTGGGCTCTTCAATAAAATAAAACGCAAATCACAAAATAACAACTTCAAATCTTCTGCACATAAATAGGAATTGAATTGAAAGTTTCCTAAAAAGTCTCCAAGATCCTTTTTATGAAAAACATGCAAATCTGTCAAGACAGAAGTTCCTAAAATATACCTCCTTGGATTGTGACACTGTGTGAATTAAAATACAATCAAATCTCACACTTTAAATACCAAATTGTCCCAGCCCTAATCTTCTGGTATAACATGTCCGACCACACGTCCTAAAATCACGCTGAACATGTTGTCTGACTGACTAGTCAATACATCTGTCTCAACATCTTGTTGTGAACTTGTTTTAACAAAATTATTGTCAAACTAAAGCCATAGAACTTACACTAGGGACACATTGTTTTGTTATATTTTATGTTTCTTGAGATGTCTGAGTTATTTTAATTAGTAAAATCTGCAGAGATCTATAAATGTTTTCTTTGAAGTTTTGATATTTTATTCGGCTACATGTTACATGTTATAATTTGCAAGAAAGATATATGTTGTGAATGTATAACACAAACGTTGTGTAAAAATTAAATGTGTTATTTTCATATATAAAGGTTGTCTGGTTTTAAGGTGTTACATGTTCCCCATTTCATGCTTTTCGTTACCATTTCCAAGAAAATCATCATAATCTTATTCTATGCTTTCTGGCGCCTCTTCTTCTCTGATCTACTCGCGAGCAAAAATCATTTGATTCTGATAAGTACGACTTTTTCTCTACATTCAAAGAGTTTTGTTTTAGGGTTCCATTCATGACGTCGAACACTATAACATTGTAATCATGTTACTATTTCATTATCCACCAATGACGGATCCCATTTTTTAATTTCCTTGAACCATTTCTTCAGCCAATCGCCTTTGTCATTAACTAGAGCTTAAATTTCTCCCTCACTCGTTCTTCGAGAGGGCGTAAACTAGCTCCAATGGTGTAGCATGGATGGCAAAGTAGCCTTTATAATTTAATATATATTAGATATTGTACGTCATGTCTGAATTCTCCACTGTCCTTATGTAAGCCTTCTCGAATTTACTCCACTCCTCTTATTCTTCAATGTTGAATTCTAGATTAGCAAACAATAGCTTCGTTTCCATGTTGCAGTTTGCTCTTGGTTCCCTTTTTAAAGTTCTTCCTTTTGTTCACAATGTTATGTTTTAGTACCTACACATATGATTTAGAATCTTTGCTTTCTTTGTGAAATGGTTCCCCCAAATGTTTATCTTGCCTAAGCTTGTCCTTAAATAGTTGACCCAACATCCTGCCTCTTGTATCTTCTTTCATTATGTATGTTTATTTTCTAAAATCAGGATTCCATTAAACCCTATAATGACCTCTCATTTGAAACCTTAAAAGATTCACATTGATCTTGTGTCCCGAGAACATTCATAAACATGACAATTACTTATGAAAATATTAACGAGTACATCAGAGACACTTTTTAAGAGCTTAAAAGGATAATTTTTCAAAAATGCATATATTCAATGCATTGAAAATTAAAATATTTTACTTTTTTAAAAAATATTTTCTTTCTCTTTAGCTAAATTAAAAAAAAAATCCGGAACACTTAAAAGCTCATTTAAAGAAGTTTGTCCATTCACTAAAAATAAAAGTTACTCGTATTGCATTTAAGTACTTATTACCCCTATTAGAAGCAATCATAAAGCTTGGTTTTGAATATAGGAAAGGTTTTACTATATAAAGTATCAAATCCAACAATCATTCTCACAAATATAGTGAGATTACACCAAGTAATACCTACCTTCAAATAGACTATACAACAAAATTATTATTATTTTCCATTTTGGAAAAGCACTCTATGATCAATGAATAGTCCTTTATTTTACAATATTTATTATATTCCCCTAAATTGAAAAGGACAAAATTGCCAACAGTGAAATATAAAAAAATCAAGAGAGAGAAGAACCGTTTTTGACGCAAACCTTAAAACTGGAAAAAATAGCGCCCTCGGTTTTAGAAAATCCACGTGTCACTTCCCTATACGTCACATTATTTCACTACTTTCAGGGTCCCATGATTCCTGGATTCCAATGTTGTCATAATGTAAACCATTCCACGCGCATGCTTGCCGCGTTTTCAGCACTCTCCCTACCAATTCGAAACGTGCCTATTTTGATCATTGCAATGAGCGAGTATAAATCACGCGCTTCATTTATGTAATTGGTTCTGATAATCTAGACATTGGGAAACCTTAAAACCACTCATCTTGGAATACCACTTTTAAGGTTTCCATTAGAAATACTTCTAACGACTTCACACCTTCCCCATCTGCTGTAAACAAAGGTATAAAAATAATAATGGGTTTTTTAATTATAAAAATTAATAATAAACACTATAATTTCACACAACATCTATCAATTCTTTATATTTATTTAATTTAATTAATATTTATAAATTGAACTACTCACTAATAATGGTAATTTTTCTCTTTAAGTTTAATAAAATAAAAACTCTGCATCAACTCTAAATAGTGTTAAATTCTCCTTTCAAAAGTTTTAATTTCCAATGTGATCCTCTCAATTTAAAAAATTAATCTTTATAATTTTGCATAGAAAATATTCAATTTTAAAAATAAACATACAAATATTAATATTATTATTTTAAATATCACCGCAATAAATGAACCTAAGATCTAAAAGTTATTAAATTTACTCAAATTATAAATTTAAAATTTTAATTGATACATAAATAAATAATAGTTATCAAAAAAATTCAAATCCAAAATATAATATTTGATTTCTTAATAATTTTTTTAGCAAATAGTATTAAAACATAATATACACTTATCACCTCTCTTTTCATGACAGGTTCTCTTTTATATTTGATTCCCATAAATAGAAAAAATTGAAAATTATATAAATATAGTAGTGACTTTTGTCTTAAAGCTCCTTAGTCTTTCCATATAAAGAATAAAACTGCATCAAATACCTCTTTCTACAAATCTATACCAACATCTATAAACGGTTTCTCAACCTTCTTCATCTTCTTCTTCCTTTCCTCCTTACTCCTTTACTTTTCAAGTAAGTCACTTTTTCTTCTCTATTTTATCTTCCTCAATTATTTTTCCTTTTTTTTATATTTATTTTTCAAAACATTATTAAATATATTTTACTCAAAAAATTATTGAATATTCCTTGGTGATGGATCTTAATAAGAAGAGTATTTGACTACTGATCTAGCAGGTGAAAGAAACCCTAATCCAGAAAACTATTGAGATGGGAAGAGGAAAGATTGCGATTCGAAGGATTGATAATTCAACAAGCAGGCAAGTAACTTTCTCGAAAAGAAGAAATGGATTGTTGAAGAAAGCAAAAGAGTTATCCATTCTCTGTGATGCTGATGTTGGATTGATTGTTTTTTCAAGCACTGGAAGGCTCTATGATTATTCCAGCACTAGGTATTCTTTCTTTCTAATTCTTTATTTTGCTTTTTTATTATTCATCTCAAATCTCTTTTTTTTACTAGAGAGAAAAATAAATATATATATAATTTATAAAATGGGAAATCAAATAAAATAATTATATATGTCTGTTGTGATTGTTCTGATGCATTATTAGGAGCTTTTATGGCATTAATATATTTCTTATGATCATATAATAAAACATATAAATAGGTATTTATCTTCATGATTCTGACCTTAACTTCTAAAATGAGAATAATTTTATACTTAGGACTAAACATTATATATGCAGGTATTTTAAAGTGGCACAAAATCTCATATTGTACTATAAATATTAATATATGGATATATAGGTTAAGGTATTGAAGTGTAGTTTGGGAATCTAATTTCTGTACTGAACACTATCACCAGAACGCAGGTGCATTCCTTTTCTTTTGAATTTTTCAAAGCAATGGTTAATAATATTAGTAAAATCTTATAGTAGAATAATAAAACTTTAGTATATGTTTTTTCTTTATCTACGCATGCATTGTCCCTAATATGAAAAGTACAAATTGTGCAAACTAATTATGCACAAACAGAAAGATGAGGAAATGGTAGATTTAGAATGTCAGAAATTTACTATGATTTATATATATGTAAATGTATTATTGAGGTACCTAGACATGAATATCAGTAGTTTCATCCATTACATGTTTAACATGATATTGAACATGAATATTCACATGTGATATAGTGCACTAAACCAGTAAACTAACTCGTTTTGACACTTCATAGGCTTAGAGAGCTGCATAGAGGCTGCAAATAATTAGTTAGTAGTTGGCATTTTAAATGTGGACAAAGTACTTTTATACATGGAGGAGTAAGAGGAACATATTACTAGTATTTTCCTACTTAAAAAAATTTGGTTGAATCTAACTCAACTTTACAAAATTGATTTGTAGGGTGAGGAGTGACCTCACTTATAAGTATATGTTCGGACTATATATCATTTGATGTGAGATTCTTAACACATTCTCTCACGTTTAAGACTAAATAGCTGGAACGTGAAAATAAATGATGGATGGTTTGATAACATAAACCATAATAGATGGTCCACTGGATCTTAAATGAGGTTTTTTGATATCATGTTAAGAGATGTGGTTGAATAACATAAACCATAATAGATGGTCCACTGGATCTTAAATGTATTGGTGGACCTATTATTCAATTCATAATTAAACACTAGAATAAAAATTAAAAAAAAATAGAAAATTGTTTCTCATTCAATAATCACTAATGGTTATTTTACATTTTGTTAATTTTACAATAAAGAAATGATAACTCTCAACATGAAATGATTTTAAAGTAAACAAAAAATTTGTTCATAGATAACTCTTCTGAAAGTACTGAATTTGATTTTTTTAGATACAACTATAAGATGATAAATATCACTTAAGAGAGGATAAAAAACCAATATCCTCCATTAGACATTATTATTTTGCGGACTTAAATTGTATGGAAAATTTCCTTTCATAGCATTAGAGAAAACATCCAATCTATAGAGTCATTATCTCTTTTGAAGGAAAATATTGTTTATACCATAAATATTTTAGAGTACAAGCATAGAGTGTAATACAAACATTTGATAAATTCATTCTCCATTTGCATTATCGGTTTGTTCAAAGGTCTTGGGTATTTATGTAAGGGTAAGTCTCTCAAAACTTTGACGTGATTTTGATTTGGCATGCGGTAATTTGAACTATTTGTAGGTCTCATAATAATGTTATTTTTAGAATAAGAGCTCGTTTGTTTCTCACGAGATCATGTCTATTTCTTGAAGTAAGTTTAGTCTCATTTTTTCAAACTTCTCTCTCTTGCTGTTGGATTCAAAGCAGAAACCTCTAAGGTGTTTAGGTTTAGAAAAGTGTGTTGGATGACCAACTACGTCTCTCAATATTTTTGATATCTTTCCAACCTCCCCTCAGCTTGATGGTTTATAAGAGGTAGTTTGAAAGTGGTGGGATGAAAATCTTTATTTCTTGCTTTGCTAATCTTCTTCTTAGTCTCTCTTTTATTTTGTAAGTGATGAGATGAAAAAAATTATTTCTTGCTTCACTAACCTTCTTCGTAGTCTCTTTCTTGTCTTTCTTATAGTTTTTTGTAAGTTTCAAATGTTTTTACACTTGGATCAATCATTAAAATATTTTTCTAACTTTACTCTAAACACTTTCATCTCACCATTAAGACTATTTACCGTAAGATACAAACTCTTAATTCTCCCAATGTCTCTTTTGATACTTTTCTAATCCATTGTGTCATCTTATATCACATATTATTTGTGTTTCTTTGTGGCAGGCTGAAACCTATCTTGAATATTTTTTGTTCGGAGATACTTTTTTCTCTCTATGTTAGGTAGTCAAGATGTCTTCAGGTGTAACTTCACAGTCCAAACAACCCTACAAAACTTTACCCAGGCTCTGATATCATATTAGAGTTTGGGCTAACACAACCCTAAAAAACCGGTTAGTAAGGTGAGGGGTGTCACTTTATATAAACTATTTCAATGCTCTATCTCCAACCAATGTGAGACTTTAAGATCTTCCAACACACTCCCTCACGCCCAACACTCTTTTTGGGCTTGGTGCGTGGATTTAAACGGTGGGTTGTCCAAGTCTGATCGATAAGCTCTGATACCATGTTGAAATACAAGAGACTAAGAGACATATGAATAAATCGTGTGTTTTGAAAAGCACTATGGAGACATTATTATATAGATAGATTACAACTAATTAAATGATATAGTCGATGTGGGACTATTCTATATACAAATATTCTTAACACTATATATATTTACAAATATCAACAATTCCTATCTAATTTCTTAAAAAGAAATCTTTTTTTATGCGAGAGCACGTCTCGCCATTTTTGTATGTGATAAGACGATCTTATCTTTTCATAAAGTATTTATTAGCTATAGTTATATCAAATTTTGACAAAAAAAAAACTAGGATTGATTTACTCTATGCATTAATGTCTTTGAGGCCATTTTTCTCGTCAAAGTCTTGAAAACTTATACACTCTTAACGTACCGATTTAGATTTGATCATAAAAAAAATCCTCCTTATGGTAGATACTGAAATAAACCTTCTTACTTCTCCCAAAATGTAATTCTAAGATGTTTTGCTAATCTAACTTAAGATGCACATTTAATAATAATAATAAAGGTGTTTTGTTTTACTATATATTTAATAATAATAATAATAAAGGTGTTTTGTTTTACTATATATATATATATATATATATATATATATATATATATATATATATATATATATATATATATATATATATATATATATATATATATATATATATTTTAATGTTATGATCTAATTCCCTATCCTTTTTACAACCATAATAATTTCTTTCACTCCTTATAAATAATAATTCGTAGCTCATTTCTCGATCTAATGTTACCACTGTATATCTACATAATATTCTCTCTCGTATCATCAAAATATTAAATGTAGAGTCTGTATCTTAATCAATTTTATTCCGGTATAATTTTCTCTTAACATTCACACACCACTAAAAAATAGTAAAAAGTTGTAAAAGACAATGACTACTAAAACTCGGGATATAAAAACTCGGGGTTTTGATTGACCCACCTAACTCTGTAAAACACAAATTTGAGTCTTAAATTTTGAATCCGAATTTTTTAGCCTAACATGAAAGACTCCATTACCCAAATTGGTAATCATTTGAAGTGCATTACTATAAATTCTAAAAATTATATTAACATTTATGGTAGCTCACTAAAAAAACAATACACTTTTTCAGTTCACTAAGTTTTTTTCAACTATATTCAATTTAATCTCTCTATGTTAACTATTATACATTAATATAATAAATTTATATGCCATGTGAGTGAAGTTTGATTCTTACTATGTCATATTATACTTTTTACTTCTTTTAAAGATAAATTTATATATTTGTACATTTATGAGACTCTTAAGAAGGAAAAAAAAATAAAATCAGACACATTGTAATATCACATGATGATAATAATAATAATGCCTTAACTTAATCTCATAAAAGATGATTGATCGAACACTGCCCTTCATCACTCATAAAATAAGACTAAAATATTTATACAAAATTTTCAACTTGCTTCTTTACTAAATTAGTTTTTAATTGTTTGATATTTCTCATTACAACTTCCTTATATTCCATTAGTTTGTGTTGTATTTTGATATTTGTGTGTTGTTTTGAAAATTTTTAAATTTAGATTGTATTTAAAAATATGATATACTATTTTTAAAAAATTATAATACCCAAAAAAGTATTTTATTTAAAGTGATATTTGGATTTATAATAAATATTACGAAGATTTTATTTTGTTTTTAAATAAAAATATAGAAATAATTTGTTTATGTTAGTATAGAGTTAGACTCGTATAACATAATTTGAGTCTACGTTAAAACAAAAAATTTTAAAACTTGTCTTATAAAATTTTAGACTTATTTGAATCGACTTGTCGGGCCGACTCATTTTATCGACTCTAGACCTAAAAGTCAAATAGTAATTCACAAAGTGGAAAAAAAATCAATATCTAATAAAGAAAAGTCTTGTATCTATGTGAATCTCCACTTCTCTTAATCCCAATAACCAAGAATAATCTCAAGAATGCCAATTTGGTTATGATTGTGCCTAGCTAAATATCATGTCAAAAGATAATAGTCTCATGTACCCATTTGTTTTGACAAAGTTCACATAAAACAATATGAACAACAATATCTACCAAATTCCAAAAGGCATAAGGCTTTTCTTATATCAACTTTATTCGAAAGAAATTCTCTGAACCATCATTATTAGAGGTGAAAATAGACTAGACTAGATTAGGTTTTATAAAGTCTGAGTTTAGTCTACGATAAACTTATAAGATTTGAGTCTGAGTTATGACCTACTATAGACTTTTTTTTGTCTGATCCAACCTTTTTAATAGTTTGACATAACTTGAAAATCTATTTAAAAATCTGTTTCTTATTAAAATTTTCAATTAATTCATATTACTTACTAAATTTTATATGTCGATCTATATATGCGTATATAGACCAGTCTATTTAGTATTATTTTTTTAATAATATATGTGTATGTAGGTCAATCTATTTAACCATTTTTATAATATATATGTATATATATGTCAATCTATTTAAACTATTTTTAATATAAATAAGAATATAGACTGACCTATAAGGTTTCATAGACTTTTTGAATTGCGTCAGTTTGGTCTATTTAATTAAATAGACTTTTAAAAAAATTTAAATCCAACTTTTTTTATTAAATAGAACTGAACTTAAATAAATTAGACTATAAGTTCCTATAAACAGAATCTGATCTATTCTCGTCCCTAATCATCAGACATAGACATTATAAAGAAAAAAAGATGATAATAAAAAGTGGGATACTATTGAGAATCTAATTTTGAAGAGCAATCAAATCATCTAGACTACCATACTCATTTCTCCAAAACCCCCCCATCTTTGAAAAAATGGAGTGAAACAAAGTCAGAGAGATATCATGTGGTTTTTTTTTTCTAATTTGTAAAACACAATACCTAAAATGATTCAGTTGATTATGTTATTTTCAAAGCCTAACTCAAACCCTTCACAGTCAATAATAAAGTGAAGTCAGAAAATGGATCACAATATTTCAATTCTTTAAATATTCATCTCCCTTACCAAACAACTATTAACCAACATTCGAAAACTTTCTAAGAAAATACAAACTTGAATTTAACTTCTCCTCTTCGCATTAAATTCAAATATAAGAACACACATTACGAGTACAATACTGAAAATATAATTTTGATCATGGGAAACCAACCAAATATTATGCTAAAAGAAAATAGAGTATTCATTACCCATATTTTATCACAAAGCCTCCATAAACCAATTTGAACTAGAATTTCTAATTAAAAAAACCACAATAAATACTTATTTTTTAATATTTTAAAATGAGATCCGTTTAGATAATATATATATATATATATATATATATATATATATATATATATATATATATATATATATATATATATATATATATATATATATATATATATATATATATATATATATATATATATATAATTCATTAACATTTTTAATCTTTTCTGTTGAGAAATTAAAGGGTTCGATCACACCAAAAAATTTGATATATTAGAAAAAAGAACAATAATAATAAAAATAATTGACATTTAGTAAAAAAAATCTTTGTGCAATATGACATCGATATAACTTGATAGAAGAAGATAAAAGAAAGACAATAAACACAACAATTTTTTTATCTAGTTCGATCAAGAAATATACTCTAAAGAAGAGAAACGTTCTCTGATTCACTCTACATTAAAAAATTGTTACAAAAAATTACAAAAGAGTTATAAGAAAATAACCAACTCTCAGTGTGTATGAATCGCACAAATCCAATATTTATAGAAGTGTTACTCCATCCCTCTTGAATATCTCCAAAGATTTTCCATATTCCAAAAATACACTTTTAGGAATTTACCCTTGCCTCCCTAAGATTACTAGTAATATTCTAAAACCATTTTCTTTGTCTTAAACTCTAAAATTTTGAGAATAATAATAAAATGAATACAATATATATATATATATATATATATATATATATATATATATATATATATATATATATATATATATATATATATATATATATATATATATATATATATATATATATATATATATATATATATATATATATATATATATATATATATATATATATATATATATATATATATAAAACTTCTGAAACCAAAACAGATCTATAACATATCTAAAACTCACCCCATTAACGAGCATTATCATGAACTGAGACCAATACAGATCTATAAGAGCAACTTTAACGCATAGTTGTTAAACCAAAATTTTGTATAGCTTACGTTAGTAATAAGGAATTTTGTATAGCTCTAACATATCTAAAACTCAACCCATTAACATACATTATCATGAACTCAAACGGAGAAACCCAAAACACATGAATTGGGAAAATCAGACAAGATGGCCGAAAACTAAAACTGTCTTGTACCAACCCGAATCGCCGCCACCGACCAACCTCTGTCGGGCCGCCTACCTAGGAATTTTATGCTATATGACGACATCCTGGATGCTTTTATACCTTTTTGGTTTCTTCAATCTCGATAAACATTACTTTTATCTTCATCATTTAAGGTTTTAAGGCACACTTCGACATATCATATATCACCTTGACCACAAACTTGTATAAGTATTTGAGAAGATAAATTGGATGAAAATAACCAGGAGAATCATGATGATTAATCTTTGGCAACAACGTTAATATTTTGAACCCATATGAGATCAAATTTTAATACCATGCTTAATAACAACTTCTTTGATTTTATTTTTAAAAAATGAGGTCGACAATTATTTGTCCTCCTTCTTAAAAAAGGTAAATTTGATTCCATCTCTACATTCAAACATATAAAGCCATGATTGAATTACAATTTGGCATACCCATAAAACCACTCCAAAGGAGGTGAATTCAAACCTTTTACGAAAATAGTGTAATGGAAAGAAACTAGACATATAGTGGACACTGTCCTAAATTTCCTTATACATGCTTCCTTTCCTCTTCAATACTTGGATCATGCTTACCTAACAACTTTTTGTATCTCATTAATAGGTTACCAATTGTATCCCTTCACTATATCACTTCTTATTTACACTTTTATGTCAATACTTTTATAAGAAAATTTCTAAAATATTTTTGTTGAGATCGTGCTCTCTTATTCATGTCCTACAAATCTCACAAATTTGATTTGGCATCTCATGAATGTTTTTCATAGAGTATTTCATTACTTACAAGGGTTATAATGTTAGAAAAAATTTATATTTTAGATTTTGATATCATGATTTTCACACTATTTCAATTTCTATGAAAACGGTAAAAACGTATCCGGATCCATGACACCGATTCTTGTCCGATTCTCAGTCTTGTTTTCAACCGTTCTCTCCTCTCTTTCTTCTTTCTTTTGTGTATCCTTTGATGATGAAGATACTTTTGCGTATTTGTGAGAAATGAGAAGGAATGAGAAAAAAAAGTTGTTTTCGTTTTTCTAAAGGTCCACATTTATAGGCTTCTTTCTCTAACAGTCACATTTCATTTCAAGAGACATGTCCCAACATCTATGAAGAGAGAGAAGAGAGATTTAAATTTTGAATTTCAAATTCAAAATTAAAACCCCATTGACTTAATTTATTAATCCAATAAATATGAGTCATGCAAAATTAAAAATTTATTTAAATAAAAGATACCTTAATATGATTATATTGTTGGGATTTTAGTAAATAAGCATCATTCATACAACACACTATTAACTCGAACTAAATACATTAGTGACCTTCTGAATAAAACTCGCATGCATGATTTTAATCATGTTTCCATTCATATGAGTGGCATCTCCAATCTCTCCAAACTTGGCTCATACTCTTTTGAAAATCCTAATTTATTTATATTAATAGTTAAGGCTTTTTACGTGCCACAATTACTAGACTAGAGTTTAGCTTCTCTGTCAATAAAGTGTTCCAATTTATGGCCAAACCCCTGGACTCCCAATAGCAAGAAATAAAAAGGATTTTCATATACTTGTAGGACACTCTTCATTTTGACTTCCAACTTCATCCAACTTTATCCAACTGACCCTAAACAAGCGTTCTTTATGCATAGTTTATCTAATGCAGATTAGGCACCTGATCCTGATGACAAAAGATCCACTTATGGTTTCCCAACTTAATCTTTAGGTGATTAAGGAAATAAACTATGGTGTCTAGTGTAGAGGCATAATACAAAAAGTCTTGCTCTCACTAATGCCGACATTATGTGGCTCTAGACACCCTCCAAAAATTTAAGGTTCCATTTATGTTTCCACTCATTATTTTTGACAATGAGAGTGCATTGGTATTACTCATAGCCCCGTCCTTCGTGCTAGGACAAAGCACATGGAAATCATGTTTTTTTTTATGTGAATTTTTTATTGCACCATATATGTTTCTTCTTCACCGTGCGAAATTCCATAAATGTCCCCTGTTTTCGAAGATACATCTCCGAACACAACTCATTTTTGAGTAAATGTTGACATATTTCATATATATATATATATATATATATATATATATATATATATATATATATATATATATATATATATATATATATATATATATATATATATATATATATATATATATCCGAAACAATTTTAAACTTTAAACATATAGAACATGTCACCCTAACCCATTTACACTTGGTTTGTTTCTGAGATACATCTACAAGAATATTTTGGAGATACATCTCCGAAGTGTATCAGAGCAGGTTTTTTTATAACGAGTTGAGTATTTATTTTTAAATGAAAATAAAGATGTAGAAATTAATAAAAAAAAAACATTAATATTGCGTGTGTCGAAAATTTCGCCGGAGATTTCGCTGGTACAACAGTGCCCTATGTGCCTCCGCCACCATGGCATCCAAGACTCGCCCGACAACAGACCTTTCAGGGAAGATACCCTCTTCAATTCCATCCCGCGCAATCTCAACTATACGACGAATTCGAGGAAAGATATACTTAGTATGATTTAGCTAGGCCAACTCCTCCTCTAGAATCTGCTGATGAGCTGGTCTCGACGAATCTCTTGGAGAAGACTGCATCGTGCACGGATGTGAGACCCTAAAGAATCACTTGATGTATTCATTGACGTAGCTTCAGTCGTTCGGCACTATGGTAGCCCGATCCATTTCCAATACCAAGTGACTCTAAAAATCAACAAACATTTTCGTTATCTATCTACGGGATAAAGCAGAAGGAGCAGAGACAACAGTATGTATGAGGATGGTATGAATGTACCCGAACTGCCGCATGATGCGCTCGGGAAGATGAGAAGCAGTGATACGCGAGCCGCAGGCCAACCATCCAGAGTGTAGAGCTATGTCGTCAAATGAACGCGTCTGACGATGATCCAAGTAGTTGTTGAAATACATGTCCTCAGCAACTAAACGGTTAAGGTAGACTCTGAAAGGCTCGATCGACTGGTTCCCTCTCAGCGGGATAAAATCACAGGTACGGGGAATATCCTGAGTATACTCATTCATACTCGCCCAGTCAGCCATGCGGGGGAAGTGTTGGAGGATCCAAGTCTGAAATAAAAATAAAAAATAAACATTCAAGGGTCAAGAATTATTGAAAATATGAACTGTGAATGACAAAAACAAGCATTAAAGGATTAAGAATTATTACCACTAGTAGTGTCACAGTGCCTGTGACCTACTTCGTCTTCCACTGACATCCATCTCTTAACTTCGAATATAGATAGGTCAGGAAAGCCGCCCCCTAGTTGTACTCATGGATACGAGTGAGATCCAAAAAAAAGTACCTGAGATATGCAACATCAGTATAATTGGCACTCGTGTCCACAAAAATATAAGTGCCAACCAACTAAATAAAATATGCCTTCAAAGCACGAACCCTGTGTACCGCCACCTGCTCAACATCACCATCAGCCTGCTGTGCAACAACGATCTCATCATCATATATCTCCTTCAGGAACTCAAACCTATCATGAACACCCCTAGTCATATTCACCTCCTCAATCGCCTTCCTTGAATCAGCCCCTAGATGCTCTACCAACATCTCGACTGCCTCGTCTTTGGGCATCCTACCATGATTGAGGAATCTTCCTCTGATCGGAAAATGTATCGACCTATCAGACAGACCTCCGCCAAATCCTTTTGGCTCAGTATCCTTAGCAATCTCACCCTTCGGAGGTGGCACTGGATCAACAGGATTTTCATCGGGAGGTGACATTGGATCAGTAGGAGGTGGCACTGGTGAATTCTGACGCCTGCGGGAGCATGGGAAGTGACGTGTCAATTAGTGAATTTTGTCTCCTACGGGAAGAAGAAGAATATGGAGTGGCCTGAGAAGAATATGGAGTGTGGCCTGAGGTGAAGGGAATCTCCAGGAGTAGACTGTTCACCAGAAGTCGACGTCTCTGCCTGACCAGAAGTACCTGCTGCCTCCGAAACCAGCTAGCTACGCTCCCTCCGGACGGATGCGTTCTGGGCAACCCGGTCATGTCTCAGTCTGTCGACTCTGTCAATTATAATAGATGTAAGGTAAATTACGGTGTATCATTAGTGCAGGCAGACAACATAAACAAACAAGAATATTTTTAAAAAAATAGATTGCAGACTATTCTAAAGATACATCTCCGGAAACTCCAAATATCAATTACGTTGAAACATTCTGAAGATGTATCTCCGAAAATTCATAAAGAATATGAAACACTAAACTAGTCCGGAGATATATCTCCGGAAAGTTCTACAACTATAAAGTCACAACAATTGTATAATATGGTCATGCATATTGAAAAAACATGATCTGGTCATCATTTTGAGACAAAAAACAAGTCATATACTAAGTCTGAACTATATTACATGCGATTCCTACACATTTCTATCCGTAAAAATTGATTTCTACGCATTTACACAAAAACTCAAAATTTATCCGAAAACTCGAAAGTTTACCTGAAATTTATGGTTTTGATGATGTTGAATGTTGTTATTAATGATGTTTGATATTCCTCTATGTCTTGTTTGATGATATTTGATGTTGTGAAGAAGTTGGAATTTTTATGTTGAGAGAAAAGTTGGAGAAGAGAGAAAAAAGTTTGAGAAGTGTGAGGGAGAAGAGTCTAGTGCGTTTTAAATTCTAAAACGTTTCGAAGATATATCTCCAAAATATTTCAACATTTAATGAACTTTGGATGCGTCCGAAGATGTATCTCCCAAATTAGAGAGCATATATAGAACTTCACATGATGTGTTAAAAGTCTATAGGATGCAAAAAAAAAAAAAAAAAAAAATCTTTTTTATAAGCGAAAAAGACATTACTAAAGATCTATAAAAAGAAAAAAAGATGACTTGACTCGACAAATTTGTATGGTAAAATATCTATACACTTCTTAATCTCTTTGTAACAAACTCAAAAAATCGATAATAAAATAAGTGATTCAATTCTCCTAAGGTAGCATTCTGTATGCTATATTATGTTCTAAACTTCTTATGTTGTCAGTGTCTCTAGCACCTTTTTGAAAAAATCTTAAAAGGTTTATTAGGAGGTTGTCAAATGGGTGTTGAGATATCTGAAACGAACCCAAAACACTAGCTTGGTGTTCAAGGTTTTCCAGACACTTATTTATCAAAGTCACAACAACTACATCACAAATAACTAATTATACAATTTATCACATTAAAAGACCTATTTTAATCATAAATAGTTTTCAATGCTTTTTTATTAACTTTATAAATTATGGCAGCATGAAAGCTGTTATCGAGCGGTATAACAAACAGAAAGAAGAACAGCATCAACTAATGAATCCTGCTTCAGAAGTGAAGGTAGTTATTGCTATACTATTCATCTTGTTCCCAATTTTCTCTAGTAATTACTGTTTTTTCTACTTGCTAGTTTTGGCAGACAGAAGCAGCTGGCCTGAGACAACAACTGCAGTACCTGCAAAAAAGCCATAGGTAAGTTAAATAATCATAACCTATTCGATTAAAGAAAATATCGATTTTTTTCCACTTTCTGTTATAAGTAAAACCAACCAATTTCATATTAAAATGTATATTGTACAAGCAGGCAATTAATGGGTGAAGGACTTTCTGGCTTGGGTATTAAGGAACTACAAAATCTCGAACATCAACTGGAGATTAGTCTCAAGGGTGTTCGAATGAAAAAGGTATGTCGGGTCATTTTGAATCTCATCCAATCAGTTTTAAGCTTTTTTACGCCAAATGATCGACTGTTGCAGTGCTGTCGATTTTGCAGGATCACATTTTGACTAATGAGATTAAAGAATTACACCAAAAGGTACCGGGAGTCTGGTTTTCTTGCTGTATTTGATGAGCCTTTCTCACAAATTTCTGACCAATTTCCCGTTAATGCCATCGTAGGGAACTCTTGTCCATCAAGAAAACGTTGAACTCCATAAAAAGATGGACTCCATCCAGAAAGAAAATGCAGAGCTACAAAAGAAGGTAAACGAATGAAAAACACAACAATTTAAGAATATGTTAATCATTTTATCATAAATGCACACACGTCCCGAACACTGGACACAAGCCGTATCAAGCAAAAAATTTAGTTTTCATTAGGCTTCGAATTTGGATATTAGGTTTATGAAGCAAGGAGTACAAATGAAGAAAATGCGGCATCGAATGTTTCATGCACTATCAGAAATGGATATGATTTACATGCGCCTATTAGTCTCCAGCTAAGCCAGCCACAGTCTCAATACAGTGAACCAGCAACCAAAATCATGAAATTAGGGTATTCCCTCGAACTAATAATGTACCCGTTTACGCTTTTTCTTTCTGATTTCTTTAGAAACTAAACACTTCAATTCTTCACCAGATTACAGCTGCATTCCTAACACGCTGTCATGAACCAGTTCAAATATATAATCATGCTGCTATGTGTGGGATCTAGTAGTTCAACAGCCACATTGTTCAATTCAACAGAATAGGGTATGAGATTGTCTATCAAGAAACTTAAAATTGTTGTTAAAGATCAGACATAACGACTGCCTTTGTAAATTTTATGCAATAAGATATCAATGATTGTTGTGTCTGGTATTGTTTTATATGATTTCTACTTCTCCCATGATCAATTAAATGGAACTTGGAACTTCCTGTGCATCCCTATATCCCACACAATAAACTTGTATCTATCAGGCTCAGCCAATGTTGTCAACCGCAGATAGCGGGATATGGCAGAAGGCCGGACATACACCATATAAGCAATCCTTTGTGGTCTATGGTGCCGCCATGGTGGGAGGCATTCCCTCACAAAAAGTGTAAATAGTAAATGAAAACAAAAAAGTCTTCAAGCATCCGCATTCATATTTTCTTAATTAGGATGCCTTAGCTGTAGGTTTAATTGTCATTCTCTTCCTGATTAGGATAAATGTATATATGGAAGCGAATTAATTTATTGGACCAAGAATCAGTTTGTCAGCTTGTAACTAAATACTATAGTGTTTTAGTTCGCCAACAATATTAGGTGTGGGCATAACATTGGAGGTTAATAAGAGCACCAAGGTGTTTAAGAGCAAATTGAAAATTCAGCTTGTTGATAAGAAGTTGTAGATGGAGAAATTGTTGTCGAAATAGAGGAATTCGATATTGAATCGGAAATTAAGTATTAGGAATGTGCTCTCATCATGTACGTTCTAGGGGGAGAATTGAGCATGAACATGGTGAAACAATTCATGATGAAGAATTGGAACACAGTTCAATTACCAGATCTGCTCTACCAGGATGATGGTTATTTCCTTATGAGATTCAAATCCTTCAAAGAGAAAGAGGAAATTCTCATGAATGGACCATACATAATCAAGAATATGCCAATGCTATTAAGAGATTGGAAGCCAGATTCTCAACTTTGCCCAACAACATCAATGAGCCCTGGTGCATTATTGGAGACTACAACAATGTGCTTAAAAGAAAAGACAGAATTGGTGGTAGATTGGTAACTGAAAATGAATTCAAGGAACTACAGGATATGATGGAGAATCAAGGGGACTATTACACTTGGCACAATAAACATGTGAATGATCCTATATACTCTTGAATTGATAGAGTTATTGGTAATGGCCCATGGTTCCAAAACTTAAATCTCCAGCTGAAGCACCTTCCCCCTTGTGTTTCAGACCATGTGGTTTTGTTTTTGCAGCACCAGACTCTTACTAGACCAAGCAGGAAGAACTTTAAATTCATCAACTGTTCTACTGAAATTGATGGCTTTCAGGAAGTTGTGGAAAATAGTTGGATTGAGCCAGTTACAGGTACCCCTGCTTTTATCTTATGGGAAAAACTTAAAAGACTAGGCCTATTATCAGAAGATTGAGCAAGCCCTTAACTGATGTTAAAAGAACCATCCTGGCTGTTAGAGAAGAGTTAGAAAAATGGCAGACTGACCTGGTCAGTGATCGTATGAACCCTACCATTATCCAGAAAATTAAGGAAAAAATAGATGAGATTATTAGATGGCAAAACCTAGAGGAAAAAGTGTTGTAGCAGAAATCTAAAGTTGATTGGATCAGACTTGGAGATGGAAATAACCACTATTTTCATGCTTCCTTAAAAGCCAAAAATAACTCCAAGAAGCTGATGAGTGTTTACAAAGATGATGGTACTGAGCTGAATACCAACATTGAAATTGAAGAAGAAGTGCTTCACTATTATGAGGAGCTTATGGGGAGAGAAGATGGAAAGCTTGATCATATTGATATTAGTGTGATGAGAGAGGGATCCCATCTCAGCCTGGACCAGAGACAAAGCCTCCTTGTGCCTGTTACAGAGGAAGAAATCTTCAATGCCCTGCAAAACATTGGTGATAGCAAAGCTCCTGGATTAGATGGATACAGTGCAAAATTCTTCAAGAGCTGTTGGAATATTGTGAAGCATGATCTCATTCAAACCATATGCTACTGGCTCAGGTATAATAAGATGTCCTTGGGTTTCAACAGTACCATTGTCACTCTGATTCCAAAAAAAGATGATGCTAGATACATTAGAGATTATAGGCCTATTGTCTGTTGCACTATGGTTTACCAAATCTACTCCAAGATTTTAACTAATAGACTTGCCAAGGTCATTGGAGATATTCCCTGGTCAACAAATCCATAATCATATTTTGCTGGCTGTTGAGCTCCTCAAAGGTTATTCTAGAAAGAATGGTACCCCTAGATGCCTTATGCAGTTGGACTTACAAAAACCATATGACATGCTGGACTGGAAAGCCCTTGAAACTATCCTGCTGGAGATTGGTATCCCTAATCAGTTTGTGAAGTGGATAATGAATGGTGTCACCACTATTTCCTACAGATAGAATATCAATGGGGAGAATTCCAAAATCATGAAAGCTAGAAGAGGCATCAGACAGGGAGATCCTATCTCCCCTTTTCTGTTTGTGATTGTCATGGAGTATATGAGTAGATTGATGGCTAAAATGCAAGGAGCCCAAACTTCAACCACCATTCCAAATGTGAGAAAATGGAGCTGATTCACCTCTCTTTTGCCGATGATATTCTTTTATTCTGCAGAGGAGAGAGAGGATCTGTGGAGCTTATGACCACTGCCATGAGCCATTTCTCCCAGTCTACTGGCCTAATGGTGAACCCTTCTAAGTGAAAAATCTATCTTGGTGTAGTGCAGGAGGCCGAAAAATTCCATATTCTTAGAGTGACTGGATACAATGAAGGCAAGCTTCCATTCAAATACCTGGAGTCCCTATTACTAGTAAGAAGCTGGCTGTAAATCACTACCTTCCTCTCATAGAAAGAATCCTTCATAGGATCCATCACTGGAATGCGAAACTTTTGAGTCATGCTGGAAGAGTTCAACTTGTGAAAGTTGTAGGTTTTGCTATAGCCAACTATTGGCTCCAATGCTTTCCTATACCTAAAGTTGTCATAGATAAAATCCATACAGCCTGTGGAACCTTCATATGTAGGTTTTGTGTAAATTTTTTTCTTTTTGGGCTTTGGCCTTCCTTATTCTCAAAAAAAATGATACCTCGTATCGATCGATGTTACCTTCTTCAATTGTGTTTCCATATTTTGAGTCCAACCACATGACTTCGTAACGCCTTCAAGAAATTACTCTCACATTGTTTCCAGAAGTTATTATGTCTCGCTAACCATTATTCCTTATCACTCTAGGGAGTCTGGCCTATTAGATATCCTTACGGTTGACGTTGGCTTTATACTATGAAGGTTTGTCCATATGGTAAGATTGATTGATCTAAAGCTCGCTTCGTAGGGAAATGATACACTCAAGTTTTTGGGTTAGATTATAGTGATACGTTCTTGCCTATAGCCAAGATGGCATCAATTAGACTTCTTCTCGCCATTCAATCCATTTGACATTGGCATTTTCATCAACTTGACATCAAAAATGCATTTTCACATGGTGATCTTGAAGAGGAAGTATATAGGGAGTAACCACCTGGTTTTGTTGCTCAAGGGGAATCCTCGACTATGGTTTTTTGGCTACACATATCTTTTTATGGTCTTAAGCAATCTTCAAGAGCCTGGTTTAGGAGATTCAACATTGTAGTACAACAGTTTGACATGGTTTATAGTGAAACCGACCATTTTGTTTTTTATTGTTAGTCAGTGTCGCAACTGCGAAACGGGTTAGCAAAAGAAAAAAAAACAGAAGAGTCGCCACCGAACGTTATTTTTCCCAAAGAGAGGAAAATGAAACGATCGAAGAAAACTTAAAAAATGGGAGAAGACAGGGTCATTGCAACCAAATCTTGGGTTCGGGAGTCGGTTACGCAAGGGGAAGCTATGAGCACCCCTCACGTCCGTTGTACTCAACGGGATCCATGCTTGTTGTCTATAAAAAATGGTGAGTTATCTAAAAGCTACTGCTAAATGGGGAGGGAGGAGAAAAAGAAGACTCGATAGGACAATGCCGCCCTATGCCTACATACTTCCTCGTGCAATGGAAAAGTCAGAGTCAACGTAGTTCGGAAAACTACGGGTGATGGGGAGAAGGTCGCTCGCCAAGACATTGTCGTCTTGTGCCTATGTATCCTCATCTAGTATGAGAAATCAGAGCAAACGTAGTTCGGGTAAACTAGACCACTGGTTGGTTAAGCGTACAAATGATGGAAAGGAAGTCTACCTAATGTTATCATACAAATGATGGACCTAAAGTTGAGATAAAAAAGACTATTATAAATGTTATCATGCAAAGGATTGAAAGCTTAATGTCTCTCCTACTCCCATCTTAAATAGAGGGACTAGGAATCTTAAGGGATCATGTGAGAAAATACAAGTAAACACCATATTAGTCAATCACAAATGAAAAACAAAGCCTAAAGTTCAACAAGTCTCAAAGGAAAGAGAAGAAAGAGAAAAGAGACGAAGGAGAAAAAAGAAACAACAAGAAATTTCTAAAGGATGATCAATTCTAATGACAAGTCAAAACACAAGTAAACATTAACTCAATCATATACAAGACACACATTACACCAAGTCAAAATGAATGCATAAATTTCAAGTCACGCTAAAATATTAGGGGTTAAAGTAAAGTGGCAAAGCAAGGTGCCCAAACACACACAAGTGACTCAATATCCAACAATAGACACTACCAACCATCAAACCAAATAAGGTAAAGTAAAATGATATGTAAGACAAGGTGGGGCAGTAGCAACATCATGTCATGTTCAATTCAAATCAAAGATTAGAAAAAGGGACATAAAAGTGTCAAGCAACATCTTATCAAAACACTATCAACGACTACATAAAACAAGCATGTAACAAACACACCTCTCAAGAGAAAACATGGAAATTCAAGACATGAATACAAATGGGCAGAAATATGGACATGTATATAATCCATCATTAATACATGAATCATAAAAAAGAAATCTCAAACATCAAGCTCAAAACATGCACCAAAACTAGGCAAACACCAACTATGATCATCTTCATGTATACAAAAATGATACAAGGTACAAATGGTCAAGCAACGCATACCACAACATCAAGGTCAGAAGCACACTCAAATGATTCATATCATATTCATTCTTAAGATATCACACAATTTCAATAAGCATCATGCTCAGCAAGTTGGGCAAACATCACTCAAATCATTCATAACAAAAATAAAGAGTTCATGTGAAGAGAAAGATGGGAGATAATCATACAATGGACATCACATCATGCAAAGCAAACCCTCAAACATGTCATCTAAATCATACAAGTGTTCACAAACATCCATTAGGTCACACTAGAAAACACCTCAAGGAATTAGGTTAAAAATAAACAAAGAGCAAGCTCAAAACACCCTTGACTTAAGAATTCAATCATAAATGGGAAAATTATCAAATCGAGATGAAACCAAAGCTCAAACCAAGTTTAGACAGCATGTTATCACATTAACAAATCAATTCAAAACTCACTCAAACACAAGTAAGCAAAGTAGACTCCAACTAGGTCAAACTGCATGCATATACAATCCAAAACCAAGTCATAATTAGGCATCAATCAAAAATATAAAAAAATGACTTAATAAAATAAAAATAAATTTCCAAACTCAATTCATGCGTGTTATGATTCAAATGGAAAAGCATCAAAATAAAGATAGCAAGAGAGCATCATCAAATGCACCAAACAAAGCAAAGCAAGCAACCAGTCGAGCAACAATCGAGAACCAAACAAAATCAAATAGAAATCATGAAAAGGGCAGTCATCAAAGCATCCAAACAACACTCAAACATGGCTCAATAATATGTCCAAATGTGTGCAAAAGAATGGGTCAAGAGTCAATTGAAAAGAGTAAGAGTTGAAGTCATGTTTCAAACTAGGTCAAATAAAACGCACAAAATTAATAATTCAAAATAAAAATAAAAATAAAAATTATGGAAAATTAAATAACAAGTCAAAGTCAATAAAAAATATTTTTGTGGAAAATTTGCTTATTTAGAACCATTAAAAATAAATTAAAATGAAAAAGAAACAAAAAGGAAATAAAGAGAAAATAAAAGAGCAATGGGGGTGCATAAGCAAATTTCAAATGAACTGGAAACCAGTTACATAGCGTGTTGGGCCCAGATCAGGGGTGTGTGAAAAGCAAAAAAAGACAAAGCCCAAATCAATCAACACAAAAAAATCAGAAAACAAATAAAACACATTATTTCATTAAATCACGTCATCAGCCAACTCAACGAAGTCAAGGCCACACACACAAGTCAAAGGACAACTCAGGTGAACACCTCAACTAACACCTCAGACGTCGGAGCCCTAGCACCCGTCGTCTTCCCCGGTGAGACTCACCGGTGGTCTATGTAAACTCAAATAAAAATCAAAACCCCATACATATTTTTGAAGCAAAAATCATGAGGAGCACGAATCTGGCCTCAAAATTAGAAAAAGACTCTTCTAACATGGTGAAATCTCAACACGAAAATTTGACACACAAACTGAAATTTTCTCAAACAAGCACACCAATCATTCAAACATTGCTTACACAAGGTAGGGCTTCAGATGCAACCAACATGAGCTTATATTTATGCCTAGAATGAGAGATTCATAATGAGAAAGTTTACCTAAACGAAGCAACTCCGTTGGTCCTTCATTTGCCTCTAAGCTTCAAAGAAAACCCTCCAATGGACTTATTGTATCTCAATGGTGAAGAATCAAGCCAAATGGGAGCAGAAACTTCAAAGAAAAATTCAATTCGAAGAAAGAGAAAATGAGAACTTTTCAAGGTGATTATGCTTTCTCCCTCTGCAGAACAACCTCGCTCTCCTCCTAGGGTTTGTGTATCCTTTATATATGAGGGTTTAAGGGTGTCATTGAAGGCCCATGATGCATTTTTTTTGATGATTTTGCAAAACTTGCCAAAAAAGGACCAAGAAGAAATATCACGGGTTAAGGTGGTCTTCCAACTATTCCAAGTCATCATTCATCACAAAGAGGGGTGGTGAAATGAAATTAGGCAATTAGAAATAAGGGTAATGAAGTGATGAGGTGTTTTTGATGATTTCCTCTTATGGTGAAAAGAATTAAAAAATATATGCAAACATGAAGGAGTGTTAGTTCATTTTAGGTAAAAATTGTGTTGTCATGACATGATGGTGATATGGTATAAAAAAGAAGCAAAACCAACCAAGATTGTATCTTAAAAGGCAAGAAAGTTCCAACTAGGTCACATATCCATGTATTCATGTGAATGATGTATTAACTTGCCTTGTAAATCATCAAATGATATAGAATTTAAGGTCATGGTGTAGGCAAGATCTTAAGGCAGAAGTGTAATGTTATAGGTAACTTGATTTGAAGCTTTGAAGTTCATGAATTTTGACCTTGAAGTGAATTGTCCAAAACTAGGTCATCCAAAATGACCTTGAATTGGGAGGATCATAACTTGAGCTTTACATATGGGAATGATGAGTTCTTGCACTTTTTGGAAAGCTTAAATGATGAAGAACAAACTTTATGTCTGAAGAAAATTGAGGCAAAGCTTAGATCCACATGAAAATTTTCATGGAAGAGGGTGTTCCTTTGATGCCCTCTAAATCTTTTTCACTTTGTAAAGCCAAATTGAAGACATCATAACTTGAGGTGTATAGATCGAATGGAGAAGTTATTGTACTCAAAAGAAAGCTTGGAGAACAGGGAACAAGTCTCATGTTTTCTAAAAAATGAGATGGAGCTTGTATCATGATGAAACTTGTCAAGGAAGTTAAATGCTAAAATAGGGGATTTTACACTTAGAAACCTCTAAAACCCTAGTTTAGCAACATCTTGATTCTATGATATTCTTTGATTCCACTTGATTGAACTTCAAAATAGT
This sequence comes from Lathyrus sativus, assembly GCA_963859935.3. Classification (NCBI taxonomy): domain Eukaryota; kingdom Viridiplantae; phylum Streptophyta; class Magnoliopsida; order Fabales; family Fabaceae; genus Lathyrus; species Lathyrus sativus. The sequence continues at coordinate 16,758,028 of OZ012735.1, forward strand.
ACATATGATGACTTAAGATGGTTTCTCATCACTCCAATAATCAAAGATCAAGTCTTAAACCTCTCTAGTCCCACAGTTGACTCTTTGTTGACCAGATGAGACCTTAGGATCATCTGCAATGACTGAGGCTCTTGTGATGGCTTGTGGTGATACAAAATCCATGTATGTGTTAAGCTTTGGAATAATGTCTTTCCCAAAGAACTAGCCACATATCTCCTATGAACCAAAACCCTAATCAGTTATCCATGAGATAGGAGGAGGAGAATCAATGTTTGTGCTCTTGATTCAAGTGGTTGATTAACATGCCTTGATGATGATGGAGACATTGTGACTTGAGATTGCCAAAAATTTGATCTTGAGATCTTGACTAAACTATAAAGATGAAGCTCTTCTTTTGACTGTTGGATAAGATATCTTGATCCCCTGTCTAAGATCAATGTCATGTATAAATGCTAATGCAAAATAATATGAAACATAAGCCATGATATGAGAAAAAAGAATGGGAAAATTTTAGGGTGCTACAGCTGCCCCTATTCAAACAACTTAGACCTGAAGAGGTGAAGAGCGAACGCTTTCAAACATTCAATGTAAAAGGTGATTGAATACTAAAAGAACCCAGAAATTTGCAAACTATGGGGGTGTACATAGGATAAAGTGATTGCCAGCCGAAGGTGGGATTAAACGTAGCGGGTACCAACCAAAAGTTGGGATAACTGAAGGAAAACTGATCAAAAAGATAATAATGGCTACTAACCAAAAGTTAGGATCACCGGTGAGTATAACCAAAAGCTGTAAGAAAGAGGCTACTAACCAAAAGTTGGAATCACCCAGACGCCGGCCGAAGGCGAATACACAAAAAATGAAGACTACCAACCAAAAGTTGAGACAACGACGTCATAGGGGATCACAATTGAGGACTTCCAACCAAAAGTTGGGATAACATCCAAGAAAACAAATAGATGGCTACCAACCAAAAGTTGGAATCACCAGGATGCCGACCGAAGGCAAAATCACTGCAACAAAGACTACCAACCAAAAGTTGGGATAACGACTCCGCGGGGAACAGAAGAAGATTACCAACCAAAAGTTGGGATGAAGGCTACTAACCAAAAGTTAGGATCACTAGAAAGGAAAAATACCAACCAAAAGTTGGAATCGTCAACAAATAAACAGATGGCTACCAACCAAAAGTTGGAATCAACTGAACATCGACCGAAGGCAAACCTACCGCAACAAAGACTACCAACCAAAAGTTAGTAAAACGGCTCCGCCGGGGAAATAATAAAGGACTACCAAGCAAAAGTTGGGATAACATCCGAAATAGGCACAACCTGAAAAGAATACTCTGTAGGGGAAAGAGAAGCTTAACCAAAAAAACTCTGTCGGGGAGTAAAAGTAAGATGAAAACATCTATCAATGATTTCTGCTAGGGTTAAAGTACCACAAAGTCTCATGAATTATGCTATTATATGCTGGAGAGATATCTGACAACAAATGTATCAAACTTGGCTTATGCTTCGAATGCATATGTTTGAATATGGCGTAATGCTCCATACGAAATGGAAATGCTACGCATTTGAGAGGATGCTATGCAAAATGAAAAAGAAAAAGAATACCACCAATAAAAAGTCCTGAGAAGATCAGCAAACCAACTCTACTAAGGAATATGCCCTGAACGGCCTTCCTAAATAGAACTCCTCTAGGGAAAATTCCACTCTGTTGGGAATTAAGAAAGACATCTTTTGGGAAATCGTCCCAATGATGTGACTTTAAAAAACGCCAATGACCATTGGACTTTGTTGAGGATATCAACCATCGCTGAATTACTCGTCGAGGGAATCAACATCAATCTCTACTTTGGGAGAGAAGTCAATGACATAGATCTTGTCGGAGAATAATCTTCACCTCTACTTTGCCGCTCGGGAATAAGCTCAATCTTACCCTGCTGGGGATAAGTACACATCATTGCTGGCGAGATATTTCCGATCTGACATCAGTATTCTGTGGAGAGACAAGATCTCTGTTGTGGAGTAGGTCATGTCATCCTGTAAACAACAAATAAACAACTAGAATGTCCTGTATCAAAAATGGCTATATCGGTTACCATCTAAGACACCATTCAAGTATATTATTGTTTTCAATATGGTTCGCAAAGCCCCAAAGTTTTCACATACAAAGTTTATCAAAAATATTGGACGCCCCTTTTTGTAAACAAAATAGTAAAAGTAAAAACAGTAAATGGAAAGTTATTTGAATGAATAGTAATTTATTGATTGGAAAAGGCAAATTACAGTTGGATGTAATCCCTTAAAAGAGGTAATTATGCAAAAAGTCCAACAAGAAATATACAAATATCGGCAATATGGAAATAGACAACCACCATGTGTTGATTCAGCTATGACCTGTATGTCTTTAACATTTTACCAATGCTCTACCTTCTAAAGAGACTGACTGGACTGACTCTTATCCTTCGGGACCTCCATGTGTCAAGATGAGTTCACAGATCGAACGTAGACCGTAGTCATTTACTTTTAAATTCCTAACTTTTGCCTAGATCGCCCTTGTGGGGTTTCAATCCACTGGGATACCCATTTTTGTCAAAGTCGCCTTTTTAGGTTTTCAACTTTATGAATTTATTATTTTTCTTTTTTTTATTCCTATTTTTTTCACGAACCTTTTCTTTTTGTGGTTCGCCGGGATTCCCCATTTTTTGCCTGGACTTTCTTTTTATGTCCAGCGGGTCTAATTTAGGAAAAATATTTTTCGACTACGTCTGCGTTCACAAGGGACGTAAAATCTTCACCGTCCATGGTTGATAGTAATAAGACCCCGCTAGAGAAAACCTTACTTACTACGTATGGGCCTTCAACACCAAGTCACCTATCTAGAAATGTCGAGGGCGCACCTTTTGATTAAAAGTCTTCTTCATTCTGCTCTAGTATAGCCAGCCATGGGCGATAGCTGTCAATCTCTTTTCATCAATCAGACTAAGTTGATTCAACCTAGCCTTTACCCACTCTGCTTCATCAAGTTTCACATCATACAATACTCTTAAAGAAGGAATCTCGACTTCTAATGGTAGGACAACTTCCGTACCACATATCAGCGAGAAAGGTGTTGCCCTAGTCGATGTACGCACCGAAGTACGATAACCATGTAAAGAAAAGGGAAACATCTCATGCCAATCTTTATAAGTCACCACCATTGTAACAACCCAATTCTCAATGATTAATTATTGGTGTTAAATAATTGATTTATTTGGATTATTCTAATTATTTGAATAATTAGATGATTATTTAAATGGATTGATAGATGTTTTGAGAGAGGAAATTCAATGGAAAGAAATAAAGGGAAAGATATATATATATATGAGAAAGTGGAAGGAAAAGGAAAGAAAGAGGAAGAAGAGAAAAGAGGAGAAAAAGAGGAAAACTTGGAGAATCATCAAGAACATCCTCTGGCTTCGATTAATCTAAGGTAAGGGTGTGAAATCTTACTATCTTAATCATTGTGTATGATTGTGTATGTGTGTGGATGAGTTTGGTTGCTTTCCAACCTTATTTTCATTTAGGTCGAAATGATAGAAATCGATAGAAGCTGATGTTCGGACGGTTAGAATCGAGAATAACTTTCGTAGCTTAGTCGGGATATGTTAGACTAAGATTATTGGAACTAGTTTGGCGAAAATCGGGTGATATTGTGAGTTTCACCATTTTCGGTTAAATTGAGGTTAAGATTTTGAGTGGAAATCGAATGTCGTGAAAGTTGAGTTTTATGACCCTAAAATATCCGTATATGATTAGTAAGGATAGATAGGTATTTAATCGGGTGAAAACTATTTAATCGGGCAACTTTTTGGGACTTTTAAGCCCGAACCCGTAACTGTTTTTCTGAGTTTTTCAGGTGTTAATCGGTTAACCATATACGTTAACCGATTAACACAATGTTGGGGGCCTATAAACTGAGTTTTTGGTCTAAAAACTGAGTTTTTGGAGGTGTTAACCGGTTAACCATATACGTTAACCGATTAACACTGTAAGTATGAGAAAATATTATTTTTCAAAACTTCGAAAATTCATAACTTTTTCACCGTTTATCGGATTTTGACGTTCTTTATATCAAACTGAAGCTAATAATATGTTCTACAAATTGGTGAAAAGAAATATTATTTTTAGCCAACTTTTAGCCGATTTTACCGATTAGTCGGGATTAATGATTTTGAGTGAGAAGAGCTTATAGTAGCTAGAGCGTCCGGTTGCGATCGGTCTCGTCTCGTAAGGATAATTTGTGTGTTATTAATTGTTGTGTTGTGGGTAGCCGTAAGGCGTGAATCCTAGTGTATGAATATGATTTTGAATCGTGGCCTTTGGGCAAATTATGCATTGTTTAGAATTGAATAAAAATGCATGGCAATTGTGATGAATGATGAACATAATACACATTGTGAGTGCATGGTGATTGTACGTGTTGATGTGTGAAGAATGCATGATAATATATTTGCGAATATGTATGCAGTTTGTGTTGATTGATCCCGTGTAGGATCTGCAGAGACATCGTGTGCCCATGTGGGGTGTAAGCGATGGTCTATAACTGATTGAGTCATTTTGTATGAGAACCATGTATGAAATGGTGTGAAATAAATGATGAATATATATATTTGCATTATGATATATATGTTGTGAATGCATAATAAATGTATACAGTGAAATGTGATAGATGCATGAGTATGTTTGTAAACATGTATGCATTTTGTGTTGATTGATCCCGCGTAGGATCTGCAGAAACCTCGTGTGCCCATGTGGGGTGTGAGCGATGGTTTATAGTTGATTGAGTCATGTTTGTATATGAAGCATCATGATATGCATTTGTGTTATTTGATCCCGTGTAGGATCTACAGAACCTCGTGTGCCCATGTGGGGTGTGAGTGATGCTTATATTTGATCCCGTGTAGGATCTGCAGAGACATCGTGTGCCCATGTGGGGTGTGAGCGATGGTCTATATTTGATTCCGCATAGAATCTGCAGAACGATTGTGTGCCCTTGTGGGGTGTGAGCAATCGGATTGTGTGCCCATGTGGGGTGTGAGCAATCCATAAATATTGTGTGCACATGTGAGGTGTGAGCAATGGGTGAACATCGTAGGCTCGACGGGGAGTTACTTCGGTAACGAGCGATAGTTCCATTTGGTTCTTCAATTGAACCTGCTGAATTGAGTCGTTACCGCATTTGCATCTGCATAGAGTCGTGAGTCGGTCTCTATGAGTTGCATAATTCATCTTTATATGATGCATTGGTGAAATAAATATGTATGTGAATGTTTATGTGAAATGGTGATGATATAAACATATTGTGTATGTTTATGTGAACTAACGCGAATTGCGATAATGGCATGAGTGAGTATGCTTGAAGATATGTGTGTATATATATATATATATATATATATATATATATATATATATATATATATATATATATATATATATATATATATATATATATATATATATATATATATATATATATATATATATATATATATATATATATATATATATATATATATATATATATATATATATATATATATATATATATATATATATATATATATATATATATATATATATATATATATATATATATATATATATATATATATATATATATATATATATATATATATATATATATATATATATATATATATGTGTGTGTGTGTGTGTGTGTGGGTTTACATGGATTGATGTAAACATTGGTGAATGCATATTGTATATGCTTGATGTTCTATTTATATATAGATACTTATATGGATACATTGTGATGTATGGAATGATTGAGATGTATGAATAAATATAGTTATAAATGTTTGTGTGAAAATAATGTGAATTGTAGAAGCATGATTGATGAGTATGCTTAGTTGTGTATATATATATATACATGCAGTGTAATGTATGTGATGAATTGTGAGTAATGTCTGAGAATATAATAGTACATGTATATAGGTAATGATTGGTAAATATGAGAGTAATATAGATAATAATGTTTATGTGAAAGATTTGTACTCACTGGGGTAGAATGGCAATGTGTCGTTCCTAGTGGAATAATTATCGGGGTAGAATAACTGAGGTGTTATTCCTGGTAGGGTATAAGTGACGTACCCATAATCCTAAAAAGGGGATTGGTGATATTGGGTGAGTTTTAAGTGAGTCACATGGCATGGTTATGAGTGTTATATGAAATATGCATGTGAGTATGAATTGTTGAATTTTGGGTTGCGATTGAGTAATTGAGAAAGATATTGAATAATGAATTGATGATTAAACATGATGGCGTATGTTATATGATTCGTGATCAATGAAACATAACGTGTATGTTTGTGAGGATTAATTGTAATTGCGAATGTATGCATGATGAAATGTTTGGTTTTATACATATATGCTTTGCGATGTATGTTAGTGGGTATGTGAGGTATTGTGGTGAGGAGTATAATATGTGTATTTGATGCTATGGATATATATTATGTGCATGGTTATTGTGTTAATATGCATTGTGGTGAGAAAATGTGAAATGTATATATTTTGTACTTGCGCATTTATATATGATTATGTGCTTTGATTATTATGGTAATATTTCTCACCCTTCTGCTGGAATGATGTCCTTTATGACGTCGTGCATGGAGTTGTACTGCTAGTAGTTGTGAGGTCTCTGCTGGTGCAGTCGTTTAGTATTTTAATTATGTTGGGTCGAGTCATGCTCTGGTTATGTAACACTGGGATCGTTTGGATTTTTGCTTTAGAGATATTTTATGTATTTTAAGTTGTGTTTTAAATGAATCGAAATATTGTGATGTTGGCCTTAGTGCCCAAGTACTGTTGAATTATGAGATGAACATGAATGCTATGTGAAAAGAATTATGAATATAAATTGAATCCGCTGCTACATGCAAAGTGAACTTTGAAAAGCATGATTATTTTATTTGAGTGTTTAAAGCATGACAGGTGGTTTTGATGTTTTGAAATTATGTGTGACGCCCTTTTGTGAAAGCATGTTAATTTACTCTGATTATTTATGTATTTTCATGTGAGGTTAGAAGGGTGTTACAACCATCTTCTGCACGATCCTCTTGATATTCTTATTTGCTGCCTCGACGGCGCCATTCATCTTTGGACGGTACGGAGAAGAGTTGTGGTGTTCAATTTTGAAACTTTGGCAGAGCTCCTTCATCATCTTATTATTCAAATTTGAACCATTGTCAGTAATGATTCGTTCAGGTATTCCGTAACGGTGGTTGATGTCCTTCTTTATAAAACGAGCAACCACTTGCCTGGTGACATTGGCAAAGGAAGCTACCTCTACCCACTTGGTGAAATAATCAATTTCTACCAAGATAAAGCGATGTCCATTAGAAGCAGTCGGCTCAATTTTCCCAATCATATCAACGTCTCACATAGCAAAGGGCCAAGGAGATGTCAATACATTTAGAGGGCTCGGTGGCACATGCATTCTATCAGCATAAACTTGACATTTATAGCATTTCCTGGCATACTTAAAATAGTCGGACTCCATGGTCATCCAGTAATACCCTGCTCTCAATAATTTTCTAGACATTGCATGCCCACCAGCATGAGTACCAAAAGAACCTTCGCGGACCTCTTCCATCAGCAGACTTGCTTCATTTTCATTCACACAGTGCAACAACATCATATCGAAGTCTCTTTTGTACAACACATAGTCCTTGTTCAAGTTGAAATTACCCGACAACCTCCTCGGAGTCTTCTTGTCTTTACTTGATGCCCCAGGCAGATACTCTTGAGTCTTGAGAAAATGTATGATGTCAAAATACCACGGCTTTTCGTCTGACGCTTCTTCAATTACAAATACAAAGGCCATCCTGTCAAGGTGCATGATAGTGATTGCTGGAGCTTCATTCCAGAAATTCACTTTATACATTTATGATAACATCGCCAAAGCGTCTGCCATCTGATTTTTAGCCCTCGGTACATGATGAAATTCAACCCTGTCGAAGAAAGGCAGCAACCTTCTTGCATAGTTTTTGTAAGGCACCAGGTTGGTTTGACAGGTTTCCCACCCTCTTTTGATTTGATTGATGACTAAGGCTGAATCACCATACGCATCTAGATTCTTGATCCTCAAATCAATAGCTTCTTTTAGACCCATGATGCATGCTTCATATTCAACTTCATTATTGGTGCAAACGAACATTAATCGGGCGGCGAACAGTATGTGAGAACCGTGAGGAGCTATAATAATTGCCCCAATTTCGTTGCCATATGAGTTTACAGCACCGTCAAAAACCAACTTCTACTGAGACCCAATCTCGGGACCCTCGTCAGGTAAAGGTTCACCACAGTCCTTCATCTTCAAAAACATTATATCTTCATCAGGAAACTCAAACCTCATTGGTTGATAATATTCAATTGGTTGTTCTGCAAGATATTCTGACAAAACACTCCCTTTAATGGCCTTTTGGGAAACATACTGAACGTCATACTTTGTCAGAACCATCTGCCATCTTGCAATTCTTACTGAAAGTGTTTATTTCTCAAATACATATTTGATCGGATCCATCATTGAAATCAACATGGTTGTATGGTTTAACATGTATTGCTTCAAGCGTTTGACTGCCCAAGCAAGTGCACAACATGTTTTTTCTAGCATTGAGTACCTTGATTCGCAATCAGTGAATTTTTTAATCAAATAGTAAATAACATGCTCTTTCCTACCTGTTTCGTCATGTTGACCGAGCACACAACCCGTCGAATTCTCAAAAACCATCAAATACATAATCAGAGGTCTTCCTACAATTGGAGGCATCAATATCATAGGCTCCTGCAAATACTCTTTTATCTTCTCGAAAGCCTTCTGACGGTTTTCATTCCAAACAATCGCTTGATCCTTAACAATTTGAAAATAGGCTCACAAGTAGTTGTAAGGTGAGAAATGAACCTTGCAATGTAATTTAATCTCCCAAGGAAGCCACAAACCTCTTTTTCTGTTCTCGGCTCAGACATTTCTTGTATAGCTTTTATCTTTGTAGAATCCACCTCAATTCCTCTTTCACTGACAATGAAACCCAACAACTTCCTCGATCTCACCCCGAAGGTGCATTTGTTAGGATTCAACCTCAGCTTGAACTTCCTTAACCTTTCAAACAACTTCAGAAGATTGACCAGATGTCCTTCCTTCATCTGTGACTTTGCAATCATGTCATCAACATATACTTCGATCTCATGATGAATCATATCATGAAAGAGAGTCACCATTGCCTGCTGATAAGTTGCCCCAACATTTTTCAATCCAAAAGGCATAACTTTATAGCAGAAATTTCCCCACGGTGTAATAAAAGTAGTTTTCTCCATGCCCTCTGGGGCCATTTTGATTTGGTAATATCCAGAGAAGCCATCCATGAAGGAAAACGCAGAATATTGAGCAGTGTTATCAACTAAAACATCAATGTGAGGGAGCGGGAAATCGTCTTTCAGGCTCGCTCTATTCAGATCTCGATAATCGACGCACATCCTGACCTTACCATCTTTTTTAGGTACATGGACAATATTAACGACCCACGGAGGGTAGTTGGTAACAGCAAGAAAACCAACATCTAACTGCTTTTGGACTTCCTCTTTGATCTTGACTGCCATATCAAGTTTGGTCCTCCTCAACTTCTGCTTCACAGGCGGACACTCTTCTCAAAGAGGTAGACGGTGCATCACTATATCGGTATCCAGCCCTGGCATATCCTGATAAGACCAAGCGAAGACATCTTATACTCATGAAGCATCTCTATCAATCTTCCCTTGACATCGTCTTCTAATGCAGCCCCAACTCTGACTTCCTTCTTGTTATCTTCAGTACCCAAGTTGATGACTTCGATGTCCTCCTGATGAGGTAGAATAACCCTTTCATCTTGCTTCAAAAGTCTGGCCAGTTCTTCAGGTAGATCACAATCTTCAACAGTCTCTTCTTTAGCTTGGTAAATAGGGTTATCAAAGTCATATCGTGCCATAGCCGAATCTGGATCGACGGTATCTGAGATGTTAAAATTGCATGATTGATGTTTTATGCTTATTATAATACACAAACAGACACAAACACATTGCCATTTTACTCTTTTAATCAAAAAAGTATGAAAAGTAAAAAAAGAAAAACAAGGATCAAAATATTTGAATGCAAAGAGGACGTATTTTCATTCATGATAAAAGTTGAAAATAAACAGAGGGGCCCTACAAGAAAAAGTCACTACGTCTTAGGCAGAGCGTAGGACCAGGAATAATAAAAAACAAATAGAAATTACTCTTCTGATGTAACTTGGATGATTTCCTCCACAACCCAGTTGTAAAGCTTCTGCCCAGGGACACACGGACGAATCCAAGCATCCATATCGCAGTTGTTGTCTCCTTCGTCATCCTCAACATCATTTATCCTGTCAAATATAACCCCGTCGCTGGTAAATCGAACAGGTCCCTTGTATTTTGGAGGATCCCTTTAAGAAGACGAGAGATTATATCCCAGACCGAACTTGTCATACTTAGCAGGAACATCAAGTACCTGGCCTCATTTCTAGAAAGACCTAGATTCCACTATAGCACGGGCTTCCTTGAATGACGACATTGAGACCTCTGGACCTTCAGTTTCTACAGGAGGCTTCTCTTGAATCTGCACCGTTTCGAAAGCTTAGCAAAGCATCTCGTGGATTTCACCGTCTACTTCCACATACTAAAAGGATGATAACTGATTGACCATGATGTCTTCCTCTCCGCAAACAGTAACCACTTTCCCCTCCATCATATATTTCAATTTCTAATGCAACGTGGAAGTAACTTCCCCAGCAGAGTGTATCCAAGGCCGGTCGAGCAAACAGTTGTAAGCTGGCTGAATGTCCATGATATAAAACGTTGCATCAAAAATTTATGGCCCCACCTGTATGGGCATAGTGATCTCACTAAAAACTGACCTCTTAGAACCATCAAATGCCCTCACCACTAAGTCATTTAGCGTGCAAATCAGTCCTTGAGTATTCAGCTTCATCAAGGCTTTCTTTGGCAGTACGTTAAGGGACGAACCCGTGTCTACCAAGAAGTGAGACAACAGATCCCCTTTTCACTCCATAGATATATGTAGAGTATGATTATGATTCCTTCTGGCAGGAGTTAAATCCAAGTCTGTAAAACTCAGCCAATTTCTAGCATTCACATGAGTCACCACTCCTTCTAACTGATTCACCAAAATCTCTTGCGACACAAATACCGAATTCAAAATTTTCAACAGCGCATTCCGGTGTGCCTCAGAGCACAATAGCAGCGAGAGGATATAAATCTTTGATGATGTCTGGTGTAAATGATCTACAATCTTGTAATCACTTTTACGGATAAGCTTCATGAATTCCTCATTATCTTTCGCAAAAGAATCTTTGTCAACTTGTTGCTGAATACCCTATTCTATCACAGACTTACCTTTACCCTTATCATTTCTATCAATGTTGGTCTCAGGCAAAGAGAAAACTCTGCCACTCCTGGTTATTCCCCTTGCTTTGATAATGTTTTCAACCGAAGTGCCTTCATATGATGCCCCCACTAGCTCTTGTTAAAGTCCATTGCAAAACACCTATGCCTCATAATTCTAGGGAATGGCCTTGGTGCTTTCATAAGGTACTGGTCCTAGAGTAGTAATAATGGCTGGAGCTAGCCTTGGCGGCGCCGAGATGTTAATCTTCTAGTACGGGATCGAAATCGCTGCGACTTCGTCCCGCTCATTATTAACCTTCTCAATCACTTCTTCTCCCACAACCCTGTCGAACTGTAAACTACCTTCATTAATCAGACCTTGAATATGACTTCTCAAAGAACTGCAACCCTATGGATGCGCAACACATTCTGAACAACCCTCTAAACAACCCTGATAGATACCTCCCTTTAACAGTTTGTCTTTTACGAAGCTCAAAGGCGTCTTCAACTCTGCAACATCAGTTATCAAGTTCAGCCTTTCTCCTTCAATAACAGCATTGGCCCTGGCCACCCCATGATTTGGCATCGGGTTCTGATTTACATTGGGGGTTTCATTTGTGAAATTTATTGCTTTTAAGTCGAGTAAATCTTGAACCTTATGCTTAAATGCTTTGCAATTATCAATATTATAGCCTGGAGCTCTAGAGTGGAACTCGCACCTAGCGTTTGCATCATAACCTGGTAGAGGTGCACTAGTGAGTGGCGCCAAAGTTCTCTTTTGAATAAGCTGTAATTGTAACAAGTGTTGCAAGATCTGTGAGTAAGGCATGGGAGGCGTGTCAAATTTCCCTGTTGGCCATCCTTCCTCTGACCTGATAACGACGAGGTGAAGTAGCTTGTTGTTGCGGTATAGCCGGAATATCTATACGGAAACTTGATGTTGAGGCTGATATTGATGTTGAGGTTGATGTTGCACCCGGTCTCTACCTCTATAGGCTGATATAGCATTCATATCTCCTTCTCTTTTCTTTGGATTTCCATTGTATATTTTCTTCATTCCTCCTGATGAAGATCCTGCCCCACGTGGTATTTTTCCTGTCTTTATCCCGTTCTCCACCCTCTCTCCTGCCATCACCAAATCTGAAAAGCTTCCAGACATACATCCAATCAATTTTTCATAATATGTTCCTGGCAAGGTCTCCATGAACATGTCAATCAATTCACGCTCCACCATTGGAGGTTGCACTATGGCCGCTAACTCTCGCCACCTCTGGGCGTACTCCTTGAACCCTTCACTATTCCTTTGTGACAAATTTTGAAATTGCACCCTATTAGGCGCCAAATCACTGTTGTATTGATATTGATGCACAAATTCTTCTCTCAATTCTATCAAGCTTCTTATATGCGTCCTTTCTAGACCCATATACCACTCCAAAGAAGGACCTGACAGACTGTCCTGAAAGAAATGCATCAAAAGTTTCTCATCATCTGAGTAGGCTGACATTTTCTGGAAATAAGCCCTGAGGTGTACTCTAGGACAAGTCGTCCCTTTGTACTTATCAAAATCTGGTACTTTAAACTTTGGGGGAATCCTGACCCCTGACACCAGTCCCAAATCTGACATATCGAGTCCCAAAGAATTTTGGTTCTCGAAGGCTTTCATCTTTTCTTCAAGCGGTTTAAATCTCTTATTAGCTTCTGTGGGAAGACCCAAATCCAAATCTCTCATTGAAAACACATCCTCCTGATCATCCTCTTCCTAATGGGGACCTGCAGCTTCGTGTACAGCGCTCACACTGCCTCCAGCACCTGCTATATGAATTCCAGCCTGATGACCTATGCCCGGAGGATTAACCATAGTCAGAATACCGTTGACCTGAGGAACATTTCCATCAACTGGAGGAGGGATATCATCAGCCCCTCTATGTAGAACGTCATTACCATCCACTTGTGCTATTAATGGTTGAACCAAAATTCTCAATTGCTCTTGCCCATTGGCCACACTCTGCATCATCTCCATAAACTGTGTCATTTTGTCCCTGACCTTCTGCAACTCATGTTGTACATGATTCATAATTCTCCATTGATTCCCTCTTGTAGAATACCTATGGAAAACTGGATCTGCTATCCTGTTAACTGTTGAAGAAAACCAAACAGAGATATAAGGTTGAAGACTCCAATAACACCTGCTATGTAAATGAAAATGATGATGCAAAATCCAAGCATGTATATGTAGTTCAAGGAGACCCCCCTTGATTCTAGTTCCACAAATAAATAACAGGAGAAATAAATGGAAGAATCACAAGCCTCTCTCATAAATAAAATGAGAACAAAAGTCAACGTATACAAGATACCAGCAGGAAATACAACTGCATATAATCTTAAAACTCCATCCAACATATCTAGTGATGGTCAAAATACAAGACAAGAAAAGAAGAAATACTACTAAGATACTGTATCAAATAACTTTCTTCAACCACTGTAACTCTTGTACCATGTCTGAACTTCTTTTAGCAACTCCTTTGTATTCAGATGTTCAGGCCTTGCAATCAATTCTTGTATAAGAAGGTCTCTTCTGCAGATAACATCTTTCAAGCCTTGAGCATAGTCTTCCCAAGCATCCTCTCCAAATGCATCTTCAAGTCTTGGTTTCTTCAATTCCGCCCTCACCCTAAGCTCCTCCAACATTGACAAGGCTTCTTGTAGTTTCTGATCACTCGCATACCTACGGGATGATTCTGTTGAAACTTCTTCATCTTTGACTTTGAGTTGTATCTTCAAATTGTCAATCTGTCTATGAAGTTCATCCTCTCTTCCCTTATTAGCAGTTAATGTGGCGTTCCATTGATCATTGAACTTAGAGATCTCCAAATAGGCTTTACCTAGTTCTTCCTTCTTATGTTTTAGGATTCTATAAGTACTTTACAAATCTTGTCCAACTCGTCCTCTCACCCAGGTCTCTTCGGCCAAGTCCTTTTCCACCTTAACCAAAGATTCTGTCTTTACTCTAGCTAAGTAAACATCTTCATTCTTGTCACTCTTCAGTTGACTGATTTCCTTTTTTAGCTTTTCATTTTCCTTACGGACCTATTCCTTTTCTGCCCATAATTTATTGTATCTCTGAATGTCGACTGTGGTAGGCTCTTCAACTATTAGAGGATACAATGGTTCTTCAAAAGGAAACGACAACAATACCCTTTCAACCCTCTTTTGAACCCATTCCAAGTAAGGGTCATAAGCTCTGCAATCATCTTTATCCAAAGAAATTTTTCCCTTCATATGAACTCTTCCCCATGCTTCTTCTATTCTTGCTAGAATATCATAGTCAGCCACACCTATGAAGTACAGAGATTCCTGCACTTCCTCCTCCTTCGGGGATCCTCTCAAAGCGTATCCAAATTGTCTAACAGCAAGAGAAGGGTTGTAATTAATTCCTCTTTTTCTTCCTATCAGGGGTACATTGGGAAAGCTTCCACAACTAAAGATGATCTCTATGCCAAGCAGATCTCGACTAAACCAAATGATATCTTTAGCTATCAAACCCATAAGCCTCCTTGACCATTCAGATGTAACCCTTGTATCGGCAAAAGCTCTAACACGAGGAAGGTGATCTATAAACCATTTGTGGAAAAGCGGTGTACAACAGGAAACAATTTTCCCTCTCCTTTTTTCATTCTTATAGTGCACTAAGTGGTATAAGTCTTCAAGAAGTGCGGGTACATGATTTTTTAAAACGAAAATGCCGAAAGCGTCCATATCAATAAAGTCTGGTATGTTGGGAAACAAAATAGTTCTATATATGCACAGAGCCAGAACAACGCTGAAAACCACCCAACAACCTTCTTTCGCATATTTCTGAGCTTTACCCACCAAGAAAGATAAGGTGAAGCCATAAACTTCATTTCTACGAGCCACGTCATCCACCAAGTCAGACTTGCTCAAATAAAGAGCATTGGCAAACTTCTCAAGGTTAGGCTCTTCCTCTTAATGATAAAATGGTACTTCATCTCGGACCGAAACTCCCAAAATGAAAGCGAACTCTTCTAAAGTAAGAACTAAGACATAATCCAAGAAGGTGAAGCAGCATAATGAACGATCATAGAACTGCAACAAAGCATGGATAGCCCCTTGCTCGTAGTTTGTAACTTTGCGGACAAGGCTTAGAATTCTCCCATAATCTTTTCTGAAATCTTCAAGAAGACCAGGATCACCCATAGAAATTAGAGCAAATAAAGGTCCTAACTCCGGCACTGGAAATTTATAGATGATGGTCTTCTTCAACTCAGACTCCATATTGATAGCATATCAGATTACTAGAATCAAAGGGAAGACGGGAACCTGAGAACACACATACATGCAAATCTTAACATGCAATATGAACATGCAAATGTAGACAGGGATCAAGGTATCAAGAAATGTTGTGCTGCTGGCTGAATTAGACCAGAGTTTTGCTCCAATAAGAAAACCCAGAAACTCTGATAAATAACCATAGTTTCCAAGGTCAAAGGTCTGCTCTGACAAGAAAACCAGAAAACCGGGTTGGTTAGAGGTTAAAGTTTCCTGCAAAGCCCCATCCCTCTCATGGGTAGGTTCTAGTCTTGGAAAGTACGACATCCTATGCAGGTCGTCAGTATCACGGACTCTCAGATTGAGAAACGATAATATGTTCACCTTTTCTGGTTTGGCATCATGGTCAATCAAGGAGGTCTCAACCGACTTCCCAATGAACGGTCTCTAGAGTCGTTAGCTTTCAGATCTAACACCCCCTCAACTGTCCAAGATACATAGGATAGGATGTCTTCAAAGAAAACCTCGTATGGACGGGAATTTCATGTAGACTCTTGCGCGGAAAGATGCCACACAAGTCCACACTACTCTCCACTCTAATTCTATGTGTATACTCAAACCTGGGTATTAGGCTTATCTCTCATGGAACAATCCATCCAACAGCATAGCAGAAATACAGTATGATAACAATGATAAGGTGCAAAAAATAAAATGCAAATGCAATGATGTATAGAAATCATACAAATACAACATGCAGTGCACAAATATATACACCCAAAAAATATAAAACAGACAAACACTAGGATTGACTCGCATAAGGAACCAGAGTCCCCAGCTGTCACAACAGCGAAAAGGGTCGGCGGAAATAAAACATAACAGTCGCCACCGAAATTTATTTATCCCAAAGAGAGAGAAAGGAAACAATCAAAGAAAACCTAAAAGAATGGGAGAAGATAGGGTCATCGCAACCAAATCTTGGGTTCGGGAGTCGATTACGCAATGCGAAGGTATGAGCACTCCTCACGTCCGTTGTACTCAATAGGATCCACACTTGTTGTCTATAAAAATGGGTGATTCATCTAAAATCTACTTCTAAATATGGAGGGAAGAGAAAAAGAAGACTTGATAGGACATCGCCGTCTTATGCCTACGTATTCCCTCGTGCAATGAGAAAGTCAAAGTCAACATAGTTCGGAAAACTACGGGTGGTGGGGGGAAGGTTGTTCGCCAAGACATCATGGTCTTGTGCATATGTATCCTCATCTGGTATGAAAAATCAGAGCAAACATAGTTTGGGTAAACTAGACCACTGGTTGGTTAAGTGTTCTTTATGAGCAACGTTAAATCCTATTCCAGCAGTTAGGGTCGATGTCTGTTTGTGGTAGAACGAAAAAGTAACGTACTCTTTTTGAAAATGATTTTGAAACAATCCCGAAGGATGAAAAAAATTGAATTTGGTTTAAGAGTTTTAGAGAAGTGAATTGAATTTGTTTGAGATTCACATTGCACTAAAGACTATGACATATGAGCGAATGTGTCGCATATCGCCCAAAGGGCATACACTAAACACTCTAGACAAGTGAGGAGAAACCTCTCACTCATCATTCTTTATTAAATGTCTTAAGATTGTTTGAGATAAGAATAGAAGACACAAGAAAAACATTAAAGGGAAACTAAAGACCCTTATGTTATCATGCAAAAGTGGTCCTAAAGTTGAGGATGAAAAGGAAGTCTACCTAATGTTATCATAAAAATGATGGACCTAAAGTTGAGATAAAAGGGACTATCCTAAATATTATCATGCAAAAGATTGAAAGCTTAATATCTCTCCTACTCCCATCTTAAACAGAGGGACTAGAAATCCTAAGGGATCAATATGAGCAAACACAAGTAAACACCATACTAGTCAATCAAAAATGAAAAACAAAGCCTAAAGTTCAACAAGTCTCAAAGGAAAGAGAAGAAAAAGAAAAGAGATGAAAGAGAAAAAAGCAACAACAAGAAATTTCTCAAGGAAGACCAACTCTAATGACAAGTCAAAAAATAAGTAAACATTAACTCAATCATATACAAGACACACATTACACCAAGTCAAAATGAACTCATAAATTCCAATCCACGCTCAAAGATTAAGGGTTAAAGTAAAGTGGCAAAACAAGGTGCCCAAACACACACAAGTGACTCAATATCCAACAATAGACACCATCAATCATCAAACCAAATGAAGTAAAGCCAAATGAGATGTAAGAAAAGTTGGGAGAGTAGCAACGTCATGTCATGTTCAATTCAAATCAAATATTAGAAAAAGGGACATAAGAGTGTCAAGTAACATCTTATCAAAACACCATCAATGACCACATAAAACAAGCATGTAACAAACACACCTCTCAAGAGAAAACATGGAAATTCAAGGCATGAATCAAAATGGGAAGCAACATGGACATGTATATCAATCCATCATTACAACATGAATCACAAAAAAGAAATCTCAAACATCAAGCTCAAAACATGCACCAAAACTAGGCAAACACCAACTATGATCATCTTCATGTATACAAGAATAGTACAAGGTACAAATGGTCAAGTAATGAATACCATAACATCAAGTTCATAAGCACACTCAAATAATTCATATCATATTCGTTCTTAAGATATCACACAAGTTCAATAAGCATCATGCTCAACAAGTTGTGCAAACATCACTCAAATCATTCATAATAAAAACAAAGAGTTCATGTGAAGAAAAAGATGGGACATAATCATAAAATGGACATCACATCAAGCAAAGAAAACCTTCAAACATGTCATCTAAATCATACAAGTGTTCACAAACATCCATTAGGTCACACAAGAAAACACCTCAAGGATTAGGTCAAAAGCAAACAAAGAGCAAGCTCAAAAACACCCTCAACTTAAGAATTCAATCATAAATTGGAAAATTATCAAATGGAAGTGAAACTAAATCTCAAACCAATTTTAGACATCATGTTATCACATCAACAAATCAATTCAAAACTCACTCAAACACAAGTAAGCAAAGTAGACTCCAACTAGGTCAAACCCCATGCATATACAATCCAAAGCCAAGTCATAATTAGGCATCAATCAAAAATATAAGAATGACTTAATAAAATCCAAATAAATTCCCAAACTCAAGTCATGTGTGTTATGAGTGAAATGGAAAAGCATCAAAACAAAGATAGCAAGAGAGTATCATCAAATGCACCAAACAAAGCAAAGTAAGCAACTAGTCGAGCAACAATCGAGATCCAAACAAAATCAAATGGAAATCATGAAAAGGGTAGTCATCAAAGCATCTAAATAGCACTCAAACATGGCTCATTAAATATGTCCAAATGTGTGCAAAAGAATGGGTCAAGAGTCAATTGAAAGAGTAAGAATTGAAGTCATGTTTCAAACTAGGTCAAATAAAACACACAAAATTAATAATTCAAAATAAAGTATTAAAATAAAATTAAAATTTTGGAAAATTAAATAGCAAGTCAAAGTCAATAAAAAATATTTTTGTGAAATTTTTGCATATTTAGAACCATTAAATATAAATTAAAATGAAAAAGAAACAAAAAGGAAATAAAGAGAAAATAAAAGAGCAATGGGGGTGCAGTAGCAAATTTCAAATGAACTGGAAACTAGTTGCATAGCACGTTAGGCCCAGATCAGGGGTGTGTGAAAAGCATAGAAAGACAAAGCCCAAACCAATCAACAATAAAAAATCAGAAAACGAATGAAACACACTGTTTCATTAAACCACGTCATCAGCCAACTCAATGAAGTCAAGGCCATGCACGCAAGTTAAAGGCCAACTCAGGTGAACACTTCAGCTAACGCCTCAAATGTCGGAGCCCTAGCTCTGGCCGTCTTCCCCGATGAGTCTCACTAGTGGTCTCTGTAAACTCAAATAAAAATCAAAACCCCATACATATTTTTGAAGGAAAAATCATAAGGAGCACGAATCTGACCTCAGAATTTGAAAAAGACTCTTCTAACATGGTGAAATCTCAACATGAAAATTTGACACACAAACTGAAAGTTGCTCAAACAAGCACACCAACCATTCAAACATTGCCTACAGAAGGTAGGGATTCAGATGCAACCAACATGAGCTTATATTTATGCCTAGAATGAGAGATTCATAATGAGAAAGTTTACCTAAACGGAGAAACTTCGTTGGTCCTTCATTTGCCTCTAAGCTTCAAATAAAACCCTCCAATGGACTTCTTGTATCTCAGTGATGAAGAATCAAGTCAAATGGGAGCAGAAAATTCAAAGAAAAATTAAATTCGAAGAAAGAGAAAATGAGAAATTTTCAAGGTGATTATGCTTTCTCCCTCTGCAGAACGACCTCCCTCTCCTTCTAGGGTTTGTGTATCCTTTATATATGAGGGTTTAAGGGTGTTTTTGAAGGCCTATGATGCATTTTCTTGATGATTTTGCAAAACTTGCCAAAAAAGGACCAATAAGAAATACCACGGGTTAGGGTGGCCTTCCAACTATTCCAAGTCATCATTCATCACAAAGAGGGGTGGTGAAATGAAATTAGGCAATTAGAAATAAGGGTAATGAAGTGATGAGGTGTTTTTGATGATTTCCTCTTATGGTGAAAAGAATTAAAAAACTATATGCAAACATGAAGGAATGTTCGTTCATTTTGGGTAAAAATTCTGTTGTCATGACATGATGATGATATGGTATAAAAAAGAAGCAAAACCAACCAAGATTGTGACTTAAAAAGCAAGAAAGTTCCAACTAGGTCACATATACATGTATTCATGTTCATCATGTATTAACTTGCCTTGTAAGTCATTAAATGACATAGAATTTAAGGTCATGGTTTAGGCAAGATCTTAAGGCACAAGTTTCATGTTATAGGTAACTTGATTTGAAGCTTTGAATTTCATGAATTTTGACCTTGAAGTGAATGGTCCAAAACTAGGTCATTCAAAATGACCTTGACTTGGGAGGATCATAACTTGAGCTTCACACACGGGAATGATGAGTTCTTGCACTTTTTGGAAAGCTTAAATGATGAAGAACAAACTTTATGTTTGAAGTAAAATGAGGAAAGGTTGAATCCATATGAAAATTGTCATGGAAGAGGGTGGTCCTTTGATGCCCTTTAAATCTTTTTCACTTTGTAAAGCCAAATTGAAGACATCATAACTTGAGGTGTGCAGATCCAATTGAGGAGTTCTTGTACTCAAAAGAAAGCTTGGATAACAAGGAATAAGTCTCATGTTTGCTAAAAAAATGAGATGGAGCTTTTATCATGATGAAACTTGTCAAGAAAGTTAAGTGCTAAAAGAGGGGATTTTACACTTAGAAGCCTCTAAAACCCTAATTTAGAAACATCTTGATTCTATGATCTTCTTTGATTCCACTTGATTAAACTTCAACATAGTACATATGATGACTTAAGATGGTTTCTCATGACTTCAATGATCAAAGATCAAGTCTTGAACCTTTCTAGACCCACAGTTGACCAGATGAGACCCTAGGATCATCTACAATGACTGAGGCTCTTGTCATGGCTTGTGGTGATAAAAAAATCCATGTAGTGGACCCTCAAAATGTGTGTTGAGGTTTGGAATCATGTCTTGCCCAAAGAACTAGCCACATATCTCCTCTGAACCAAAACCCTAATAAGTTATCCATGAGATATGAGGGGGATAATCAATGCTTGTACTCTTGATTCAAGTGGTTGTTTTACATGCCTTGATAATGATGGAGACCTTGTGACTTGAGATTTCCACAAAGTTGATCTTGAGCTCTTGACTAAACTATGAAGATGAAGCTCTTCTTTTGACTGTTGGATAAGATACCTTGATCCCCTGTCTAAGATCGATGTCATGTATAAATGCTAATGCAAAATGATATGAAACATAAACCAAGATATGAGAAAAAAGAATGGGAAAATTTTGGGGTGCTACAGTCAGCCCAATGACGCACTTATCTTATTGTGTTTGTAAATGATATTGTCATAATTGGTTGTTGCCAATAGGGATTACTCCAGTTGGAACATCTTTTGAATCAATTTTAGACAAAAGACCTTGGTAACTTAAGTCTTTGTTGGTTATTGAGATAACTCAATCTAAATATGGTTTGTTAATTTCTCAGTAGAAATATATTTTGGATGTTTTGGAAGAAACACATTTATTGAATGTTAAACCAGCTGATACCATTATGGATCTAAGTTTCAAACTCTTACCTAATAAGGGGGAGCCTCTATCTGATTCAGGGAGGTACAGGAGATTGATTGAAAAGTTAAATTATCTCTCAATCACTCGTTCAGACATTTCTGTTGCAGTTAGTATGGTAAGTTAGTTCTTAAATTCTCTTTGTTAATAACACATGCGCGTTATTATCCGGAATTTGCGAACATTAAAGGTGCTCTAGAAAAAGGTCTCCTTTATGACGATAAGGGACAAACTCAGATTTTTGGATATTTTGATGCTGATTAGGCAGGTTAGCCCAATGATAGACGATCCACCTTTGGGTATTGTATACTTGTTGGAGGAAACATGATATCTTGGAAAAGTAAGAAACAAAATGTAGTTGCGAGATCAAGCATCGGGGCAGAATGTAGGGCTATGGCGTTAGTAATAAGTGATTTCGTTTAGTTGAAGCAGTTACTTAAATAATTTCAATTTGAAGAAGTAAGACCAATGACACTTATTTGTGATAACCAACTCCATTGCATACTGCTTCGAATGAATCTACTTTTTCATGAGAGGACTAAACATATTGAGATAAACTGTCATTTTGTTAGTGAGAAGATTGAATTAGGCAACAGCGTCACAAGTTTTGCCAACTCTAGTGATCAATTGACATATGTGTTTACAAAATCCCTATGAGATGTTTAGAACTAATTATATATGTGGCAAGCTTAGTGCACTTGACTTATATGCGCAATTTTTAGGAGGAGTGTTGATATTTGTATATATAAAATATTCCTTAGTCTAATTAGAATAGAATAAAATAGAATATATCATAGCATATTCTTTATGTAATTAATACGGCGAATTGTATATTTCACTATATAATATAATTTATATAGTACTACTTAATCACACGGTTTTATTCAAACTAGTAGCTGACTCGTGCTTTTGCACGGGCCGAAATGTATGACGGTTTAATGTAATGGATTTGAAATTGTAAATAAAAATGGATATAGGTGTATTTAAAAAAAAAATATATTTTAGGAAAATAATGTTGCAATGATAAGTACAATATGTTATTTAGGAAAGTATATTTATGGAAAAAAAATATGAGTAATTTGCACAAATCAAGTATTGATGAAAAATAATAAAAAAATATAGTAATAATAAATATATAGGAAAATAAATGAAGTTGATGAGAAATGATTGAAATGATGGATTAGTAAAGAAAAAAAACTAAGTTTAAAAAAATTTGAAAAGAAATAAAAAAAAATAAGTTAAAAAAGTGACAAGAAATATAAATTAACTTGAGAAAATTTTATTAATCTAATATAAAAATATTGTACAAAGAAAATTAGAAAAGAATCTACAAAATTAGTGGGCCGGAAAATGGGCTAAATAGGAAGAAAAAAAAGAAATCCTAAAATTTATTGTAATATAAAGTCAATTAAAAAAATTAATAAAAAGAATAAATAGGTATAGAAGTTATATGTTAAAACATAGATTGAAAGTAGCCAAAATTGCAACGCATGAAGTGTCGGGGTGTGTGTCTCATTCATTGGTATGAAGAAAAACATTTCACATATAGACAAAAGTGGGACATTCTCAACTTATTGTTTTTTTGCATGATAATATTAATTATGCTATTTGAATAGTTTGGTTTAATGAAGTTTATTGCATATTATTTAATTTGAAGGAATTGGTGTAGTGGTGGTTGGAGATTCATAACTGCGTATTAATAAAATAATAAATTTATGCAATACTAAATGACTAATGTCACATGCATGAGGAAATAAGATAGAGTAACAATGAATATATTTTCTTGTGTTTTAACACTATAAAAGGAATGTTAGGGGAGTCAAAGTTGTATCCATTGCATGTTTTGTTAAAAAAATTGGTGTCAAAGAAGCTTGTTGAAGTTCCAAGATGCAGGTAAATTGTTTTCACATAATTTTGACTTGGAGTTGTTGTAAATTATGTTTTAATACATTCATATCTTTTTTAGTTCATATGATAATAGGGAAAGTCAAGTTGATTACATAAAGTTGAGCATGTCCATGATGAAGTTAGAAATCGAGAATGATTACATTAACAAAGAAATTGAATTGGAATAAGACAATAAATTGAACTTCAAAGAAGATATTATTGAGAAAGAGTCCAAAGAGGGTGATGGGAAAGGTGATGAGTTTGACGTTGAAATGGATGTTGATGCTGAAGAAAATGCTGATGAGGAAGATGAGGATGAGGTAGAGGATGATGGTCATGAGGCTGAGGAAGATGATGAGGAAGAAGATGATGACGACGAAGATGAGGAAAATGATTAGGAGGAAGATGACTTTGATGAAGATGAAGATGAGGATGACTATGGCGAGGTGACTTGGGAAATTAAAATAAGTTCACCAAAGAATGCACACAAAAATGTCTTGGTATTTGACATTTCTATTATTTTTTCTATATGTTTGGAGAAATAATTGCGTTAAATATACCTATTAATTTCTTATTGCATGGTTTGATAACTTTTCAGAATTTTCCAAGCAAAGCTGCCAAATTATTGGAACCAGATTATGAAGGTGAAATTACTTTTGTTGATATGGACAATGGAGATTGATATGGCTGTGAATTGCACTCTGCTAAAAGAAAAAAATATGAAAAGTTTATAGAAAAAAGGTGGTATGATTTTGCAAGGAAGAAAAATAAATTCAAGAATGGGGATATGTTGGCTTTATCATTTGAATTAATATAAAAAATTCTCTATCGGAGAAAAAATAGACTTTCATTAGTAAAAAGGGCTGGAAGTTTTTGGATATTACATGTCTAAGTTATTTAAAGTTAACAATATTGTAGTGTTTATGTATGGATGGTTTATTGTTTAGGTTAAAGTACTTTTATCTGTTAATTATAATCTTTTAATATATTGTGTTATTTATGTCTGCATGTAATATTGTTGTAATACAGTTTAAATGTGATTAATGAAATATTGTTGATTATGCAATATATATTGTATAATCCAATTCCTAAATGGAAAAAAATAAAACAAAACCATAGTTGGCAACCATTATGCTGCTCTCATAATTTAATAAGATTGTTAATATCCGACCTTAACATGGATTTGAGTAAATAATAACATGGATTTGAAATAGTAGTACAACAAACTTATTATAAATAATGTATTATATATTACTTTCTCCCATGATTTATGTTATTTTTAAAAGAGTTCAAACATGTTGATGGATGTGCCATGAGTGCGACAAATCACTTTAAAAAAACAGCTTTTTATTTGGGTTTTAAACACAAACACAAAGGACACGCTAGGTTGTGGAAGATGTTAAATTTGGTAGGCAATGTAATATTTGAGTGAACATCAATACTTGATAACTCAAAAAAAGACTGGTCCAAAAAATATTTATGAAGTTCCTATGGGCATGTAATTCATTGAAAAGGCAATATTATGCAACCTATTGATGTAAGCATACTCACTTATGTCAGCTCTGAGCCCTACAAAACGTACTGGGAACAAAAACGTGTGATGAATAAAGGTACCTACTCCCTAGTTAAAAAGTAGTATACTAGTTTAAAAATAGGATGTGACGTTCCAAAATTTTTTTTGCACAACCTATAACTATTGTTCATGAAATTTGTATTCATTATGTAAAATAAACTAAGTTCTAGTGTAAAACAATATCTATAAAAACAACACATAAGTTACATAACAATTAAGACATCCGTGTAACGGGAATTGTGATTAGGAAAATGTATTTTTTTCATTCATTTCAATAGAAGTAGTTATTTCAATTGCTAAAGGTGTAGTACTTAAGTTGGTGTAACATCGAGATGCAACATTTATTTATATATAGCAATATCAAAAGAGAAATAGTTGGGAACTCTAAATGTAAAGAGACATTCATTGATAAATTGATAGTAAAACGTGACTAATATACGATTTAAATATATATAGTGATAATGTCTAGTGTCAATAAAATCACGTGTCTTATATACTCCAGTATGTATATTACAAAAAGGGAACTTTGCCACACAAATTATAATAACACACAAAAATTGAAAAACTTTGCTGCATTGTAACATTACTTATTTCTTTTCAATTTTGACATGTTTGCGACTGGTCAAAGATTCTTCTCCTTCAGTAAGTTCCATGATGATTGCTGAGCCGCTTGACGGATTTTGTGCACCCCGTTTATTAGAATTTATTGGAGTCACTTGTGGTGGTTTTGGTGCCTTAACTTTTGCATTTATGGGAGTAACTGGTTGTGCGGTTATTGGCATACATTTTTTAGGGGTTTTAAAGTTTTGACCAAAATTAAACACAACCAAACAATCATCACAATATATATAAATAAACTAATATAATAAACTATAGATGTAATAGCAAAAGGAAAAGAAAAAAAACTGAACCATGACTGAAGATGGAACAGAAGGTGAATGATGTGCATTCAACTTTGACATGATTTCAAATTCTTGCAACATCACACACATTGGTAATTTAGATGTAAGTAAATAAACTTTTAACTAAACATTTAGATATTAGGAAGGTTGTAGTTGTTCATACATTTATTATAGCCCATTCTTCAGCAATTACTGCCTCATCAACACTCTTCCCAATCTAAAAACATAGACATGTTATGACTACAACATACCAAGGAATGGATTTTATTAAACAAAACAAACAAAAGACTTATTACCAACTTAACCAATTACCTGATTTACTTGTTCATCATTAATTTCAACCACCGATGGCTGATAAAAATTCAATTACACAATTTCAGTTGAGTTAATACACATAGACACCATCCAAATAAAAAGATAAGGTAATTGTGAAATACCTTAGACACTTCCCATTGAGCAAGTACTTTATCTTTTGTCTCTTTGTCTTGTTTGACTGCCATGACACTTTCATTTTTCCATCTAGGTTTCCATTTAACTTTGAATACAAACTCATGACCAATTAACTTATCAAGGTCCAATGGAAAATCAAGTGGATCTTCAATACCTTCCTGATTTATATTAATTAAATGTTAACATATATACCATAATTAATGATATGGAAATTTAAAATGTCATAACCATATAATAAAAACCTAAATCATTCTTTTGCATAGTTGAGCAGCAGAAATTTCCAACAACTCATTACATTCACGATCCCAAAAAAAATGGTTGAACTTCCATTATCAACAACTTCAACCTCAATTTTATACCTATAAAACATAACAACTAATCATTTAAAAGTTAACTCAAATTAGAAATATATTGAAAGAAGTCATGATAACGTGATACCTATATATCTTTGTCTCTGTTGAATGGTCATCATCACATATATAAGGGGGAGTAACACCCTTAGCTACTTTTGGACACTTGCAGCATGCCTGATAGTACCAACCATTTGCAGTTACTTTCAATTTTCTTGTCGTAGCAATGGTTATACACCATGACATTTGGAACAAAGTCATATAATATTAGCCAGAGTTTTATATTTTAAACACAACCAACTAAGTACTTACATCAGGAAGGTTAATTATATCTTGTAGACATAGAGGGGTAGCATTCATCATAAACTTGTCATACGTAGTTATTTGAGAACCAATAGAGTTTTGTGACCACGCGTTAGATTGTGTGCACATGAGTTGTTGTCATTAGATAGCCTTAGAAACCAAACAAAAACATCCTCATTAAGTAATCCTTCGGTTGATTTTCAAATAAAACAAAACAACAAAATAGATCCACGTATTTAAATTAGTCAATTTCATTGAATATTACCTTTTCCTAAAATCAACTATTTCAGGTAGGTCTTCACTAATTACCAGCTTTGTTATGTTGTAGGTGTTTGATACAGATGGAGAATACTTGCCTATATTACAATAAAATGTTCTTATTAAGTATTGTAACGATTCATTAGGAAATCAAAAAACTCATTTTACCTTCAGCTTTAACCTTCACATATTGTAACAATATGATTGTAGGAACAAAACATGTGTTCTTCTGCACAAAGTTCATGAACTGCAAAGCATATGTCTCCTAAAGAGTGCAATTAATAGTCTCATTCATGTACGTTTTAAAATATTAAATTAGGCAAAAGTTAAGTAGAATTATAACAACAATAGTTAAAGCATAAACACACATTATTTGGAAAATGGAGAACACTAACCCAAGGTTCTTTGAAATTAGATTGACCTGGTGCTTCTTGCCGGCACTTATCTGTGTAAAGTCAATCTCTTGCACAACTCCAATAACATCTATAGGTAAACATTTCATTTTTCAACATATTGTTAATAATTAATCGTACATGGTAAAAATTGTTTAACCATAAAGTTTTACCTATCAACAAATCATTCCTCCAGTTCCCAAATATAATATCAGCAAACGGTTTCGACTTCAATTTTTTTTCCCAGGTATTTCATGTTTATTTATATCAGACACGCGAGTTGTAGGCGTAAATATGATAACAAATGGGTGTTCCGATGTTTTGAACACAAGATCATTTACTTGAGGCATGAAGTTTGTAACAGTATACATATTATTAACCAACAAAACAACATCATATGTTGCTTTCAACGTGGTTAGTACTATGACATGTATATCTGTGCCCTATAAATCAATTACAATATACATTGGTGTTAGTAGAATCTCATAACAATTTCATTCGATAACAACCATTCTAACTTACCTCAACATCACCAAATATCAATTCAAAGTGCTCTTTGTTGCTAGAGATTACACTCCATTTGCGGTGAACTTTTGTAGCAATCTTCCATAACTCTTTAGTGTCATTAATATCAACAATTTTTTTCAAATGGCCTTGCCATGACTTTGAGCTTACATTATTCAACAAATATCAACAAATTAGCTTCAACGAAAGTGCATCAACAAACACAAAATTATGTTTATCGTTTCAAAACAACATACATAACGATTTCAAAAGAAAAATTTAGTCATCATTTTTACAAAGACGAAAAAATAATAGTACAACTGAACAATAAACCAACTTGCATTTTTCAGCAAATGTCTACAAAATAAGCTTCAAAGAAAGTGCAACAACAAACACAAAGTTATGTTTACAGTTCCAAAAGAACAAAAACCAGAAAAACTGTGTCATCAAAATGAAGCAGAAGAAAAAAGAATACTACTATCATACAATAAACCAGCCAGAATCTTTAATCAAATGTATAAAAACTCGCCTCTATGATAGTGCATCAACAAAAAAAAGTTATGTTTATAGTTACAAAATAACAACCACAGTGATACCAAACATAAGCATTTCGTTTGTCATGAAAAAGAAGAAGATAAAGATAGATTATTGCAACTGGACAAAATACCATGAATAACATGACAAAAATAGTCGAAACACAACGTGTAACACCCTTCTAAACCCTGAAAATAATATATGCATAATCAGAGTAAAAATTAACTAGCATCCAAAAAAAAAGGGCGTCACACAAAACTATCACAAACATCAAAACCACCTGTCATGCTCATCGACACTTTAAAATAAAATCATGCTTTCCAGAATTTCACTTTGTATTTAGCAGCGGATTCATTAATGATAATTTCGTAAAAGAAATGTTTGCTTTCATCATATAAACTCAACATCACTTAGGCACTAAGCCCAACGTCTTATTATTCCAATTAATCCAAATATGGAAACATAACTTAGATTACATAATATAATCCTAAAACATAAAGCAATCGATCCCAGTGTTACACGACCAGAGCATGACTCGACCCATAAATAAATTACTAAACAACTACACCAATAGCGACCTCGCAACAACGAACAACTCTACTCTTATACCTGCATAATGTCATATAGGACATCATTCCAGCAGAAGGGTGAGAAATATTATCATAATAATCAATGCATACAATTATATATATATATATATATATATATATATATATATATATATATATATATATATATATATATATATATATATATATATATATATATATATATATATATATATATATATATATATATATATATATATTATCATAATAATCAATGCATACAATTATATATATATATATATATATATATATATATATATATATATATATATATATATATATATATATATATATATATATATGTATATAAATATATATATATATATATATATATATATATATATATACACACACACACACAAGTATAGAATACATATAACCCACATTTTCTCACCATACTTCACCATAACTCATTATATACTTTACAAGGCATACTTATATAAACAAATATGGACAATCATCAAGCATATTCATCATGCACATATCCATAGTCCTCATCAATCCACATAACATACACATAAGCATTTTTGCATACAACAATCTTATATTCACACTCTCAAATCAACAAGTCATGCACACACGCATGCTTCATACAACAATCACAAATGTGCCATGTGACTCAATGCAACGCATGCCATGTGGTACCAACATTTGTTATCATTTTTCGGTTTTTACATTTAAACTGGGTCCACCCTTCTAGACCGATAACAACAAAGCTCGTCCCCTAGGCTTGCAAACCCACCCTTCTAGGTTTGGGACAAGCCACTAGTCTCCACGAAACTAGAAAACATTGCCTCTTGACTAAATGATGCATATGCAATCAACCAAGAAAAATGCACTTAAGACCGTTCCCGCATCTTAATCCCATGCATTCAAATAATTCATCCCTTCAAGAATTACAACATGATTGCACACACAACATATTCATAACAATTCAAGGCATTCACATTCAATACCATCATCACATTCATCAAAATAATGCACACATATCCACGATATGTTCCCATGCATTACATACATTAGCATACAACAATATGCATTCACATACTTATTAGACAACACACACATATCCATTAATATGTTCTCATGTATTCCTAATCAATTCAAACAATACACATATCACAATCTAGGATTCACGCCCAAAGGCTACCCACAACTCATCACAATAGTACACAAACTATTCATATCACATAGGATTAATATAATTGAACCAAGAAATTAATCATTGGATGGATAAAACAGAAAAGAAACAACGTTGTCCTGCGCGCCACCCTTCGCCTGGCGAATGCTCGCTAGGACCTTCGCCTGGCGAACTCGCCAGCGAACAAAGTCAGTAGCTACTGACTTGTTTCGCTACCCTTCGCTGATGTACTCGCCTGGCGAACCTTCGTCACTCACCTTCGCCTGGAGAACTTGACAGCGAACACCACTGGGAGTTTTCTTGAATTATTCGCCAGATATTCGCTGGGCTTCGCCCGACGAAGTTTCGCCTTCACTCGCCTGGCGAGAGCCAGCGAACCTGCGATATCAGAACCCTCATTCTGTCCCAAAACTTCTACCCTCCAAAAATCGACTGATTCTCACCAAACCAGTTCCAGTAATTTTAACCCCACGTCACCCGACTATTCTACGGCATTATTTCCAGTTTCTAACCGATTAAACCACGATTCTACCGATTAAATCCATTTTGCCCTAACTTGAAAAATGGTGGAAACTCACAACAAAACCCAACCCACACATACATAACCACATACATTGACTAGATAATAATGTTTCTTACTGTTACCTTGGTTTAATCAAAGCTTGAAGCAGATCCTTGAGCTTTCCAAGCTTTTTCCTCTTCTCTTCTCTTTTCTCCTCTTTCTTTCTTTCTCTTCTCTTTCTCTTTCTTTCCCTTATGTTTTATTTCCCATCTATTTTCCTTTATATACTTTCCATTTGATTTTTTTTCTATTATATTTCTTTTCTCATAATATCTACCAAATCCTTTCTCACAAAATACCTCATCTTGACATTAATTAGAAAATATCTGGTAAATTCACATTATTCTACCAAATATAATAAATCAGTTAAATCCATTAACTCATATAATTTAAATAAATCCAATGATTCCTTTAAATCAAATAAACCACTTAAACCAATTAATTATTACCAATAATTAATTACTGAAAATTGGGCTATTACAACCCTCCCCCACTTTAGGAATTTTCGTCCTCGAAAATGTTACCTGATTCAAATAACTCTGGATACGATCCTCGCATCCCAATCTCCCAAATCTAACTCTCTCTCGAACTACCTCCATCAAAGGAATCCCTTTACCTCGAATTTACCTCTCGTTCATCAACCTGAACTAGAAATGCCTCAGAAATCAAATCGTCTCTCTCTTGCACACCATCCATCTGAATCAATGTACCTCCTTAGCTTAGACACATGAACATATCATGTAATCTCCACAAGTGACAGCGGTAAAACAATTTATCATGCTATTTTCCCCATGCTTCCGCTGCGCCACTCTGATATAGATCCACAAAACACAGGATATACTTCTGAGATCCCAAGCTCGACCAACACCAGTTACTATCGTAACTCTCAAAACACGTCCTTTCTTGGATCCTTTTAATCTTTGCAGTCGTCTCTTGCACAATCTTTGGCCTGAGTACAACACTCTCGCTGGACACACGTCTATCCAAAGGAGTCCTACACCTCTTACCAAACAAAGTCTCATACGATGCTATTCCGATACTAGAATAATAGCAGTTATTGTAGGTAAACTCAATCAACGACATTTAACCATCTCCTGATCCATCTTGATCCAACACATAAGCTCTCAACAAATTCTCTACATATTGGATAGTCCTCTTTGTCTACCCATCCGTCCACGGATGCTAGACAGAGATTATCTTTAACATGTCGCTCAAAGAGTCTGCAACTCTCTCAAAATCCCAATGAAAAACTTTGATTCCCATCTGACACAACATTCGACGGCACTTCGCACAACTTCACAACTTCATCGATACACATCTCAGCTAGCTTCAACATAGAATGATTAATCCTCATTGGTAAGGAATAAGTTAATCTTGTCAATCTATCCATAACCACTCAAATCGAATCATACCCCTTCAAATTCTTCGGAAAACCCGGCACAAAATCCATAGAAATACTATTCCATCCCACTCAGGAATATTCAACAGTTGCATCCGACCCAACGGTCTCTGACGTTTATTCTCCGACATTCTAATAAGTCTAATCCAGCATATACAAACTCAATCACTTCTCTCTTCATCCGTGGTCATCAAAATAATTCCTCAAATTCGGTCACACCTTCCCAGTACCTGCATGGATACTCCATCTATCTCAATGTCCTTCTTCCAGTGTACTCTCATCCAACTCACACTATTTAGAACACATACTCCATCCCGACATCTCATGATACCATTTCCATAAATCCAAAAATCACCTCCTCGACTTTTATCCCTTAAATTCAATCAATCTATTAACTCGAATTAGAATTCCGACCTCCTCGAATCTCATCGAGAATACCAATAGTCAGTCTCATCATATAAAGCTCAACTCCATGAGAAGTCTCTTCACAGACCACACTCATATTCCGAATTTACTCAATCAGTCCTAACTTCATTACCATCATCATCGGTACATACAGAGATTTCCAATGCAATAACTCAGTTACCACTTGGTCTCAATCGAATGGTAACTCAACCAAAACCATACTCTTTCAGAAGTCCCAATTATTTCCTCTACATCATATTCAACTTCTCAAATCAAACAAATACCTTAAGATATTAAGATCATTAACCATCTCAAATCTCAACTAAACAATTAAGGCTTCCAAACTCCGGTACAAACACACAACAACAACCAACTCTAAATCATTTGTCTGATAATTCCCTTATGTACTTTAAGTTGCTTCAAAGCATAGCCAAAACTCGTTGATGTTGCACTTAACATATCTCCCAGTCATATTAACAAAGCATTACAACACAACGAATAGTTCCGTTGGATTCGGCAAAACCAACACACGAGCTATTGACAACTTTCCAAAAACTCTCTGAACTTCTTCATAGTGGCATATCACTACTTCTTCTCCAATACTGATAACTCTAATTCTCGATGTGCAACATGATCCTCTATACTCTTCGACGCATCCAAACACCATCGATTACACAACCATTACTCACTCAATTAAGTATGGAGAACCCCATGTCAAATGGACACTCAGTTGTGAACTTATGGCGAAACACGAACCACACTTACCACAACATTCAAACATATTTCATCAATAAATACTTAATTCCATGTCACTACTTCGCCATAACACAGGGCACTGTAATAGCTTCTAACGTTTCTATTTTTGCGTCATTCCGAGTTACGGTTCTCCCGTTGCAGCGACAATACGAAAACAACATTTCCACTCTTAGAAGGTCATTCAACACATCTCCAACTCTTTAAATGTTTGAAGGTCTAATTATACCAACCTTGTATTCCACATCTAATTTCCTTTAGTAATCACCAGAAGTCACTATCCACCCTTAACATACTCGACCTCACAATCTGTTGCCGTAGCACATACCAGACACAAGTCTCAAACCACTCAATCAATTTAATTCTTTGACTGTCCAAACAGACATAATTAATCGGCGAACCGCCAACCTCCCACTTTCATTAGCACTCCAAATTCCCGTCAAAATTAACCACCTCATCACTGTCATGCGCCGACTCATCAAAACAATTGTTAAGCACTTGGCTTAACTCAAAACAATTCTCTGTTCACGCCATCTAAGCTTGCAAGACACGTCCATCTCATCCAACACAATCCCAACTACTATCAACAAGAGATTAAGGGTGATCAGTTCCTCAATTTGTCAATAGACAGACGAAATCATAATGGGGGCATAGACCATCTTTACCAAACTATAATAGCGTTTAACTACACACTGAGCTACAACTCCACACTTGCAGCATTCTGAGGAATCACAAGCTTCTCCCCCACTTTGATCATTCCCACTTCTGCAGACAAAGGTTAAACAACAAACATGTATCGACAGTGTTTTCACACACATGTCACATACAAGGGAACAAATAACATTAGACAACATGGCCGGACGGACCGACCTGCTCTGATACCACTTATGTAACACCTTTTTAAACCCCGAAAATAATATATGCATAATCAGAGTAAAAATTAACATGCATCCAAAAAAAAAGGGCGTCACACAAAACTATCACAACATCAAAACCACCTGTCATGCTCATCGACACTTTAAAATAAAATCATGCTTTACAAAATTTCACTTTGCATTTAGCAGCGGATTCATTAATGTTAATTTCGTAAAAGAAATGTTTACTTTCATCATATAAAATCAACATCACTTAGGCACTAAGCCCAACGTCTTATTATTCCAATTAATCCAAATATGGAAACATAACTTAGATTACGTAATGTAATCCTAAAACATAAAGCAATCGATCCCAGTGTTACACGACCAGAGCATGACTCGACCCATAAATAAATTACTAAACAACTACACCAATAGCGACCTTGCAACAACGAACAACTCTACTCTTATACCTGCATGATGTCATATAGGACATCATTCCAGCAGAAGGGTGAGAAATATTATCATAATAATCAATGCATACAATTATATATATATATATATATATATATATATATATATATATATATATATATATATATATATATATATATATATATATATATATATATATATATATATATATATATATATATATATATATATATATATATATATATATATATATATATATATATATATATATATATATATATATATATATATATATATATATATATATATATATATACACAAGTATAGAATACATATAACCCACATTTTCTCACCATACTTCATCATAACTCATCATATACTTTACAAAGCATACTTATATAAACAAATATGGACAATCATCAAGCATATTCATCATGCACATATCCATAGTCCTCATCAATCCACATAACATACACATAAGCATTTTTGCATACAACAATCTTATATTCACACTCTCAAATCAACAAGTCATGCACACACGCATGCTCCATACAACAATCACAAATGTGCCATGTGACTCAATGCAACTCATGCCATGTGGTACCAACACTTGTTATCATTTTTCAGTTTTTACATTTAAACCGGGTCCACTCTTCTAGACCGATAACAACAAAGCCCGTCCCCTAGGCTTTCAAACCTACCCTTCTAGGTTTGGGACAAGCCACTAGTCTCCACGAAACTAGCAAACATTGCCTCTTGACTAAATGATGCATATGCAATCAACCAACAAAAATGCACTTAAGACCGTTCCCGCATCTTAATCCCATGCATTCAAATAATTCATCCCTTCAAGAATTACAACATGATTGCACACACAACATATTCATAACAATTCAAGGCATTCACATTCAATACCATCATCACATTCATCAAAACAATGCACACATATCCACGATATGTTCCCATGCATTACATACATTAGCATACAACAATATGCATTCACATACTTATTAGACAACACACACATATCCATTAATATGTTCTCATGTATTCCTAATCAATTCAAACAATACACATATCACAATCTAGGATTCACGCCCAAAGGCTACCCACAGCTCATCACAATAGTACATAAACTATTCATATCACATAGGATTAACATAATTGAACCAAGCAATTAATCATTGGATGGATAAAACAGAAAAGAAACAATGATGTCCTGCTCGCCACCCTTCGCCTGGCGAAGCCATTGGCGAATGCTCGCTGGGACCTTCGCCTGGCGAACTCGCCAGGGAACAAAGTCAGTAGCTACTGACTTGTTTCGCTACCCTTCGCTGATGCACTCGCCTGGCGAACCTTCGTCACTCACCTTCGCCTAGCGAACTTGACAGCGAAGACCACTGGGAGTTTTCTTGAATTATTCGCCAGCTATTCGCTGGGCTTCGCCCGGCGAAGTTTCGCCTTCACTCACCTGGCGAGAGCCAGCGAACCTGCAATATCAGAACCCTCATTCTGTCCCAAAACTTCTACCTTCCAAAAATCGACCGATTCTCACCAAACCAGTTCCAATAATTTTAACCCCATGTCACCCAACTATTCTATGGCATTATTTCCAGTTTCTAACCGATTAAACCACGATTCTACCGATTAAATCCATTTTGCCCTAACTTGAAAAATGGTGGAAACTCACAACAAAACCCAACCCACACATACATAACCACATACATTGACTAGATAATAATGTTTCTCACCGTTACCTTGGTTTAATCGAAGCTTGAAGCGGATCCTTGAGCTTTCCAAGCTTTTCCCTCTTCTCTTCTCTTTTCTCCCCTTTCTTTCTTTCTCTTCTCTTTCTCTTTCTTTCCCTTATGTTTTCTTTCCCATCTATTTTCCTTTATATACTTTCCATTTGATTTTTCTTTCTATTATATTTCTTTTCTCATAATATCTACCAAATCCTTTCTCACAAAATACCTCATCTTGGCATTAATTAGAAAATATCTGGTAAATCCACATTATTCTACCAAATATAATAAATCAGTTAAATCCATTAACTCATATAATTTAAATAAATCTAATGATTCCTTTAAATCAAATAAACCACTTAAACCAATTAATTAGTACCAATAATTAATTACTGAAAATTGGGCTATTACAACCCTCCCCCACTTTAGGAATTTTCGTCCTCGAAAATGTTACCTGATTCAAATAACTCTGGATACGATCCTCGCATCCCAATCTCCCAAATCTAACTCTCTCTCGAACTACCTCCATCAAAGGAATCCCTTTACCTCGAATTTACCTCTCGTTCATCAACCTGAACAAGAAATGCCTCAGAAATCAAATTGTTTCTCTCTTGCACACCATCCATCTGAATCAATGTACCTCCTTAGCTTAGACACATGAACATATCATGTAATCTCCACAAGTGACAGCAGTAAAACAATCTATCATGCTATTTTCCCCACGCTTCCGCTGCGCCACTCTTATACAGATCCACAAAACACAGGATATACTTCTGAGACCCCAAGCTCGACCAACACCAGTTACTATCGTAACTCTCAAAACACGTCCTTTCTTGGATCCTTTTAATCTTTTCAGTCGTCTCTTGCACAATCTTCGGCCTGAGTACAACACGCTCGCTGGAAACACGTCTATCCAAAGGAGTCCCACACCTCTTACCAAACAATGTCTCATACGATGCTATTCCGATACTAGAATAATAGCAGTTATTGTAGGTAAACTCAATCAACGACATTTAACCATCTCCTGATCCATCTTGATCCAACACATAAGCTCTCAACAAATTCTCTACATATTGGATAGTCCTCTTTGTCTACCCATCCGTCCACGGATGCTAGACAGAGATTATCTTCAACATGTCGCTCAAAGCGTCTGCAACTCTCTCAAAATCCCAATGAAAAACTTTGATTCCCATCTGACACAACATTCGACGGCACTTCGCACAACTTCACAACTTCATCGATACACATCTCAGCTAGCTTCAACATAGAATGATTAATCCTCATTGGTAAGGAATAAGTTAATCTTGTCAATCTATCCATAACCACTCCAATCGAATCATACCCCTTCAAATTCTTCGGAAAACCCGGCACAAAATCCATGGAAATTCTATTCCATCCCACTCAGGAATATTCAACAGTTGCATCCGACCCAACGGTCTCTGACGTTTATTCTCCGACATTCTAATAAGTCTAATCCAGCATATACAAACTCAATCACTTCTCTCTTCATCCGTGGTCATCAAAATAATTCCTCAAATTTGGTCACACCTTCCCAGTACCTGCATGGATACTCCATCTATCTTAATTTCCTTCTTCCAGTGTACTCTCATCCAACTCACACTATTCAGAACACATATTCCATCCCGACATCTCATGATACCATTTCCATAAATCCGAAAATCACCTCCTCGACTTTTATCCCTTAAATTCAATCAATCTATTAACTCGAATTAGAATTCCGACCTCCTCGAATCTCATCGAGAATACCAATAGTCAGTCTCATCATATAAAGCTCAACTCTATGAGAAGTCTCTTCACAGACCACACTCATATTCCGAATTTACTCAATCAGTCCTAACTTCATTACCATCATCATCGGTACATACAGAGATTTCCAATGCAATAACTCAGTTACCACTTGGTCTCAATCGAATGGTAACTCAACCAAAACCATACTCTTTCAGAAGTCCCAATTATTTCCTCTACATCATATTCAACTTATCAAATCAAACAAATACCTTAAGATCTTAAGATCATTAACCATCTCAAATCTCAACTAAACAATTAAGGCTTCCAAACTCCGGTACAAACACACTACAACCAACCAACTCTAAATCATTTGTCTGATAATTCCCTTATGTACTTTAAGTTGCTTCAAAGCATAGCCAAAACTCGTTGATGTTGCACTTAACATATCTCCCAATCATATTAACAAAGCATTACAACACAACGAATAATTCCGTCGGATTCGGCAAAACTAACACACGAGCTATTGACAACTTTCCAAAAACTCTCTGAACTTCTTCATAGTGGCATATCACTACTTCTTCTCCAATACTGATAACTCTAATTCTCGATGTGCAACATGATCCTCTATACTCTTCGACGCATCCAAACACCATCGATTACACAACCATTACTCACTCAATTAAGTATGGAGAACCCCATGTCAAACGGACACTCAGTTGTGAACTTATGGCAAAACACGAACCACACTTACCACAACATCCAAACATATTTCATCAATAAATACTTAATTCCATTTCACTACTTCGCCATCACATAGGGCACTGTAATAGCTTCCAACGCTTCTAATTTTGCGTCATTCCGAGTTACGGTTCTCCCGTTGCAGCGACAATACGAAAACAACATTTCCACTCTTAGAAGGTCATTCAACACATCTCCAACTCTTTAAATGTTTGAAGGTCTAATTATACCAACCTTGTATTCCACATCTAATTTCCTTTAGTAATCACCAGAAGTCACTATCCACCCTTAACATACTCGACCTCACAATCTGTTGCAGTAGCACATACCAGACGCAAGTCTCAAACCACTCAATCAATTTAATTTTTTGACTGTCCAAACGGACATAATTAATCGGCGAACCGCCAACCTCCCACTTTCATTAGCACTCCAAATTCCCGTCAAAATTAACCACCTCATCACTGTCATGCGCCGACTCATCAAAACAATTGTTAAGCACTTGGCTTAACTCCAAACAATTCTCTGCTCACGCCATCTAAGCATGCAAGACACGTCCATCCCATCCAACACAATCTCAACTACTATCAACAAGAGATTAAGGGTGATCAGTTCCTCAATTTCTCAATAGACAGTCGATATCATAATGGGGCATAGACCATCTTTACCAAACTATAATAGCGTTTAACTACACACTGAGTTACAACTCCACACTTGCAGCGTTCTGAGGAATCACAAGCTTCTCCCCCACTTTGATCATTCCCACTTCTGCAGACAAAGGTTAAACAACAAACATGTATCGACAGTGTTTTCACACA
The DNA here is from genome assembly GCA_963859935.3 of Lathyrus sativus. NCBI lineage: Eukaryota > Viridiplantae > Streptophyta > Magnoliopsida > Fabales > Fabaceae > Lathyrus > Lathyrus sativus. Next base: position 16,798,352 of record OZ012735.1, read on the forward strand.
CATGTCACATACAAGGGAACAAATAACATTTGACAACATGGCCGGACGGATCGACCTACTCTGATACCACTTATGTAACACCCTTCTAAACCCCGAAAATAATATATGCATAATCAGAGTAAAAATTAACATGCATCCAAAAAAAAAGGGCGTCACACAAAACTATCACAACATCAAAACCACCTGTCATGCTCATCGACACTTTAAAATAAAATCATGCTTTACAGAATTTCACTTTGCATTTAGCAGCGGATTCATTAATGATAATTTCGTAAAAGAAATGTTTGCTTTCATCATATAAAATCAACATCACTTAGGCACTAAGCCCAACGTCTTATTATTCCAATTAATCCAAATATGGAAACATAACTTAGATTACGTAATATAATCCTAAAACATAAAGCAATCGATCCCAGTGTTACACGACCAGAGCATGACTCGATCCATAAATAAATTACTAAACAACTACACCAATAGCGACCTCGCAACAACGAACAACTCTACTCTTATACCTGCATGATGTCATATAGGACATCATTCCAGCAGAAGGGTGAGAAATATTATCATAATAATCAATGCATACAATTATATATATATATATATATATATATATATATATATATATATATATATATATATATATATATATATATATATATATATATATATATATATATATATATATATATATACACACACACACACACAAGTATAGAATACATATAACCCACATTTTCTCACCATACTTCATCATAACTCATCATATACTTTACAAAGCATACTTATATAAACAAATATGGACAATCATCAAGTATATTCATCATGCACATATCCATAGTCCTCATCAATCCACATAACATACACATAAGCATTTTTGCATACAACAATCTTATATTCACACTCTCAAATCAACAAGTCATGCACACACGCATGCTTCATACAACAATCACAAATGTGCCATGTGACTCAATGCAACTCATGCCATGTGGTACCAACACTTGTTATCATTTTTCGGTTTTTACATTTAAACCGGGTCCACCCTTCTAGACGGATAACAACAAAGCCCGTCCCCTAGGCTTTCAAACCCACCCTTCTAGGTTTGGGACAAGCCACTAGTCTCCACGAAACTAGCAAACATTGCCTCTTGACTAAATGATGCATATGCAATCAACCAACAAAAATGCACTTAAGACCGTTCCCGCATCTTAATCCCATGCATTCAAATAATTCATCCCTTCAAGAATTACAACATGATTGCACACACAAAATATTCATAACAATTCAAGGCATTCACATTAAATACCATCATCACATTCATCAAAACAATGCACACATATCCACGATATGTTCCCATGCATTACATACATTAGCATAGAATAATATGCATTCACATACTTATTAGACAACACACACATATCCATTAATATGTTCTCATGTATTCCTAATCAATTCAAACAATACACATATCACAATCTAGGATTCACGCCTAAAGGCTACCCACAGCTCATCACAATAGTACACAAACTATTCATATCACATAGGATTAACATAATTGAACCAAGAAATTAATCATTGGATGGATAAAACAGAAAAGAAAAAATGTTGTCCTGCTCGCCACCCTTCGCCTGGCGAAGCCATTGGCGAATGCTCGCTGGGACCTTCGCCTGGCGAACTCGCCAGCGAACAAAGTCAGTAGCTACTGACTTGTTTCGCTACCCTTCGCTGATGTACTCGCCTGGCGAGCCTTCGTCACTCACCTTCTCCTGGCGAACTTGCCAGCAAAGACCACTGGGAGTTTTCTTGAATTACTCGCCAGCTATTCGCTGGGCTTCGCCCGACGAAGTTTCGCCTTCACTCGCCTGGCGAGAGCCAGCGAACCTGCGATATCAGAACCCTCATTCTGTCCCAAAACTTCTACCCTCCAAAAATCGACCGATTCTCACCAAACCAGTTCCAGTAATTTTAACCCCACGTCACCCGACTATTCTACGGCATTATTTCCAGTTTCTAACCGATTAAACCACGATTCTACCGATTAAATCCATTTTGCCCTAACTTGAAAAATGGTGGAAACTCACAACAAAACCCAACCCACACATACATAACCACATACATTGACTAGATAATAATGTTTCTCACCCTTACGTTGGTTTAATCGAAGCTTGAAGCGGATCCTTGAGCTTTCCAAGCTTTTCCCTCTTTTCTTTTCTTTTCTCCTCTTTCTTTCTTTCTCTTCTCTTTCTCTTTCTTTCCCTTATGTTTTCTTTCCCATCTATTTTCCTTTATATACTTTCCATTTGATTTTTCTTTCTATTATATTTCTTTTCTCATAATATCTACCAAACCCTTTCTCACAAAATACCTCATCTTGACATTAATTAGAAAATATCTGGTAAATCCACATTATTCTACCAAATATAATAAATCAGTTAAATCCATTAACTCATATATTTTAAATAAACCCAATGATTCCTTTCAATCAAATAAACCACTTAAACCAATTAATTAGTACCAATAATTAATTACTGAAAATTGGGCTGTTACACAACGCAACAATTATGCTCAATGTCATGTTGGTCACAATACTTCTCAAAGAGATGATTTTGAAATTCTCCTCCATGATCACTTCGAATGGAAACGATTTTCAAATTCATTTTATTTTAGAATAATCTAGAAAACTATTTAAAAGTCGGGTAGGTCTCATTTTTACTAGACAAAAACAAAACCCAACAAAGTATTGAGTAATCATTTACAATAACAAAGCCATAATAGTTTTAACCTATGTTTTTGGTCCTTGAGGGTCCAAAAAGTTCCATATGGAGAAGCTCAAGAGGTCTCGAGGTAGAAACGAGATTTTTTTATTTAAAGGAGATTCTCGTTTGCTTCCCCATTTGACAAGCTTCACATAGATGGTCTTTAGTAAACTTCATATTAGGTATACCAATTACTAAGTCTTTTGAGGCTACTTTCTTTAGTAAGTCAAAGTTAAGATGAGCTAGACGTTTATACCATAACCAAGAGTTTTCACTCATGATAGCTAGACACTTAGTTCCAACCAAGGATACCTCATCTAAGTTAAGCATATAAGTATTATTAACCCTCAAGCCTTTAAACATACACTCCTTCTTTTCATCATGCACAAATAAGTAACAAGTATTTGTAAAGGTAACTTTAAAACCCTTGTCATAAAGTTGACTAATGATTAGAAGGTTATGTGTAAGGCCATCGACTAACATAACATCAGAGATAGTAGTAGATGAGGGATTACCTACACTACCTTTTCCAAGTATAGATCCTTCGTTATTGTCTCCATAAGTGAAATGAACCCATTTTTCTTTGGCACAAAATCAATGAATAGAGATATGTCACCTATCATATGCCTTGAACATCCACTATCAAGATACCCCATCTTTTCGGTAGAGTTAAGACATTCAACCTGTGGAATCAAAGAAAGGAAATAGGTACCCAATTTTCATTGGGTCCTTCAGAGTGACTGAAATAAAAGTTGCATTTGGGCAACCATTGAGTTGCTCCTTTAGGAACCCAAAATTACCTATATTTGTATTTTTCAATAGTATGACCTTTCTTGCAACAATAATGACAAGATAGGTTTTATGAGATGTGCTCTTGCTATTTGAGTCCTTATGAAATTATGTATGCTTTTTATTCACATGATTCAAGGATTTTCAAAACTTTGAAAGATCAATAGCAAATGCAACCTTAGGTTGTAAGGTGTCGTACCTCGAAAAATACAATCTTTGTGATGGACACGGAAAAAACGTTCAAACAGAGTCGCCACCAAACTTTATTCATTCCAAGAAAGGAATAGGAAAATAACGATAAAACCTTTAAAGAGATGAGAACATGGTCATCGCAACCAAATTCTAGGTTCGAGAGTCGATTACGCAAGAGAGAAGGTATTAGCACCCTCTACGTCCGTTGTACCCAACGGGAACCTCTTGATTCGATTTGAGAGAAAAGTTAGCTAAGTTTGTTTGTTATCTTCTAAGGATTCACTTCTAAGGGGAAAATGGGTAGTTTTTTTATTAGGGTGCTCGCCATGGATTGGGGTCCTTGTGCCTACGTATTCCCTCGTGTAATCGAAAAGTCAGAGCATTTGTAGTTCTTGGTACTACAGTTGGTTGGTTTTTTTATCAAACAAGTGTTTAGTAGGGACTAAACACTGTCCTTTTAGAAAATATTTTTAATCGCACGGTGGCAAGAAGTTGAGTTAATGTGTTTGTATTTTGATTGGATGATGATCACTCGAGCTTAAGAAAGGCTCCTCGGGCCTAAGTAATTAGGAAACTGAATCGAAGATCCGACTCTCTCACTTTTCAACCTTAAATATGAAATAATTTTTGATATAGTTAGAGTAAGTTACGAATGAAGATTACTCGAGGCTTAAGAAAGGCTCCTCAGGCCCAAGTAATCGGAAGAATAAGTCAAAGACTTGAATCTCTCTCTTTTTCATCTAAGTATTAGAAAAATAGGTTAGATTTCATTTATTGTAAAAATAGTTTGATGTTGAATCGGGTTATGAAATTTTTAGAGAAGACAATTGGTCGAACTTAACAAAGGATCCTCGGGCCCAAACAATTGAAGAGAGGAATCGAAGACTCCGTTCCAACTCCCTTTTCATCTTTAATGAAATATGGTCTAAGTATAGTTAAGTTCATTAGATTGACTTTGATAAAATACTCGATGTTAATTGAGGTTTGAATTTGCGTGTGAAAACGATTAAGGTTTGAACTAATGGAAGGGATGTCCTATTGGTATAAGGTAAGGTTGATGGCGAGGCAAAAGCGCTCGACTTACAAAGTAGGTGATGAAACTTGATATATGGATCAAGTATGCTTGAGAATGAGTTGATGATCAATTGAATTTTTTTTTAAAAGACTTAACGTTGGATCAAGTTTACTTGCTCTTTTGAAAATGGTTAATTTTAATCTTGTACTAAACTATCTAAGCGATAACAAGCATTACATCTCATGGGAGTGGGGATACATTTTCTCAAATGGGGATGATATCAAGCTATAATTAAAATAAGTCAATCACACATATGCATGCAAACAAGGGTAAAATGTGCAACAAGTATCATTGTATAAAGCCCAAGAGTAGACTATGTGAGGTTGATGACGATCGTGAAAACAATCGAATTACAAGGTATTTGAAAATGACTTGATTTTAAATCAACGTATTAGTTTGAAAAGGTTTGGTTTGCACAAATATAAGAAGAATGATATGAAAACAATTAAGACATGATAATAACACATATGAGCAAAGTATAAGTGTCACACACAAAAAAAGTCATAAGCTATGTAAAACGAAAGAAAGATGTTAGTCAAAGCATGTCAATCTAATTAATAACCTAATTATCTAAAATTAACTAAGGGTGACAAAGAGATTCACAAATTATTTTGTTTTTAGATTTTTAGAATAAAAGATAATAATTAATAAAAACTTAAGTACTTAAATACATTAAACTTAAATATTTATTAAATAAAAGGGTTTAAACTAATTAAGATTAAAAAAAAATTAAGAATTAAAAAAAAACTTTAGTTTTCTAGAATTAAAGGAAAATGGGTAATTCAATTTGAACTAAATATTAAAAAAAAGGATTAATATTAGGAATTAATTAAAATTTAAATAAAATTAAATAAAACTAAAATAAAATACCTTTTTTTCAATGAAACTAGATTAAGATGATTAATTTAATTAAAATCAAATATTTAATAAAACTAATTATTAAATATTGTGAGCCTTTTCTTAATTAGTAAAGATTAATTAATAAAATATTTTGAGCTTTTTCTTAATTAAGGAGATAATTAACATTTTGGAATTTTAATATATTATAAACAAAATTAAAAAAAGTGAAAATCTAAATAAAAACAAACTAAGAGGAACAAATGAGCCAGAAAAGTCAGAAAAATGGGGTGCGGACATAAACCAACTCTAGGCCCAGGGATCTGGGGGCCCACGTTGGGAGAAGGGTCTACCATGGACCCTCCAGGTCAACCTTGACCTCTCAGTGTCACAACACACACGCTAGAGTCATGATGATACTAAAGGGACCGGTGACACTTGTCACCGGTATGGGAAAAAGGCCAACAACAAGATGGTTGTGTGATAATTCCCTTAGAGCATCTTTAGTGCATGTTCTGTAGTATTAAATTCTTTAATAGTAACGATAGTTATAAGCAATTTGCATTGGAATAAGAATGACATGGCAGTAAGTGAACTAACAATTAGTAGGAGTAAACTATATAACCAACGCATATTATCCATTCTCAATGACTCTTATTATTATTTTATTATTGTTTTATATTATTAAAATATCAATAAAGCTCCAACAACTATAAAATGTGGGGTCAAGTTTTGGTTTTTTACAAGCAACCATCATTAAAGTAAAAACAACTCAAATCAACTATAAATATTTTAAATCTTACAAATCACTTTGGGCCCACAAAAAGTATCTTAGTTTACTCATATTAAAGAGATAATATTAAAGATATGGATTTAAAATCAAACCAATGCTCAGACTCTCTCATCTCTTATCTTCTCACACTCCAAAAAATCTCTTTCTCTCTGTAACATCACAGTGCCACCGGAGCCAATCTCTCACTAGAGAAGACGTTGGCGCGCGGTGACCACGGCGTCTGTCTCCAGCCGACCCTCAAAATGCCCCTCCCCCACTAAAACCACCTTTCTGAGTCCCAATCTGGCCTCAAAATTCTGAAAATCTAATGCTAAATGCCTGAATCGAAAAGCCCATAAACATAGATCTATCAAAACGAAGCACAAGCGAGAAATTGGAAGAGAGTAACAGAGTACAATCACATGGGGATTACAAATCCAACATCAAAGGCGTGAAAGAGAACGAATCATACCTAAATCGGAGCACCTCCGATTTGAATCTTTTCGGAAAAGGTAAGCTCTATAACTCCTCTTCCTTCTCTTGCTTTCCTCGCTTCTTTTTCTGATTCTTCTTGTTGCTACACCTCTTATTTCTCCATGCCTGAGTACTTTTTGAGTGGTTTCGAGTTTTTTTAGTCGTTTTTTCCTTCTGTAGAAATCGCCCCTCAAGCAAAAATAAGAGTTACTCTTTATATTGATTTCGTACGTGCCAGGGGAGAATTCTACTCGCGTGTGGTATGAGAATCAATCTGTTAGAGGGTGTACGTAATCCTGATTTTGTGGGATACCATTTGGAATGAGATGAAGGACGCATCAGGTCATTTCACAATGAAGGATTTCTCAGATGTTATTTTTTTTTTTCGTTTATGGAATTTTAGCTATTGTAAACTTGTATTTTTACAACTCTGTGCATTGTCCTTTGTACATTCTTTTGTTTGTAATTTGGGATGTAAATATTATACTTGGAATCGTTGGATGAGAATGAATCAATAAACCGATGGAAGTGATTAGTCTGAATTGTGTTGTTGCGAATAGTCATAAAAATCATGAAGAATTTTGTCTGCTACTATTGTTGTAATTGCTTATATTGTGGTTTTGGCACATATTCATTACACAGATTGTAACACATTAGCCATGGCTTGGCTCCAAAAGATCATTAATCATATAGATTAGCTCAAAACCAGACTTGGACCCTGTTTAATCGTGTCTTGAAAATCACTTGATCACAACTTAAAATGATTTCCCTTAATGGCTTAAAACTTGGACCATAAAATTTCAGCATAGTCTCATAACTTGAAGCAAAGTTGAATCTCATGACTAAAAAAACATTGAGACACGGCCTATAAAATCTCTTTGAAATATTATCTAGAATTGATTTGAAAACGAATCAATCTTGGTTGAATTGACAATAAAACAACCTTAGAGCAACTCATTTTGAACAACCTTAAAAGTAAATTTAACATGGCTTAATATCCTCATGACTTGCTCCAATAACTTCCTTTATAACTCAATGTAATTCACACATGTCTTGTTGCATTAAAACAAAACTTGAGAAACCTCTAGCATGTCACTTAAACTGTCTCACCTTTATGAGTTAATTTTGGTCCTAAAGCCTAACAACATGCAGTCATATTTGGTGTATTCTTGAAATAAATGACTTTTAAAAAAATCCAAACGTTGTACAAGTTGAACATATGGCTTGGAAATTAATGATCATAACTTTGAAACGTGGTTTAGATATGGCTTAAGATCTTCTTGAGATCATCCTTAGGATCATCTTGAAGACATTTGAATCATAACTGTTGTGAATAGGATACCGTTAAACAAAGTATACACGGTTTCTTAATGATCAAGAAACACACAAGGGTTAGGGTTAACAAAGAAGACAAGGTAAAATAACAAGGAACAACAAGGATTGGTTATTAAACTGCTATTCTTTCCTTTCTCTTAGAACAAGATTACAAGTATACAAGAATAACAAAATAACCTCTCTCCCTTGAAATTAGGATTTTATCTTCCTATTTTTCCTTATTCGAAGATTGAGAAACTAGCATCCTATTTATAATAAAATAGCACACTAACCTAATGGGCTTTTTAACAATTACCCATTACAAGCTAACTTAGGGTACAAGCTAACTTAAACAATTGGGCTTACAAGTAAGACCCAATTCAACATGCTAACAACCCTAGCAATATTTACTCATGCTAACAACCTTAGCAATATTTACTCATGCTAACAACCTTAGCAATATTTACTCATGCTAACAACCTTAGCAATATTTACTAATGCATGTTAGAACAGACTTCGACTACAACACGCATTACTTACGAACAGACTTCGACCGTATTAGAGTTTGATCCAACATCTCACAAATCTCCACCTTGGATCTAACTCTATAACATCAAGAAACTAGCTTTCTTCATGCAGCTTTATTAACTGCATATGGTGGAAAAAATTGCAACTGGGCAACGTCTTTTCTTTTTCCGTTAACACAGCGTCCATGGCTGCCTCACCCTTCAACGCTTTCAAACAACCCTGTTGAACCAACAGGGCTTTCATCTTCAAGCGCCACAGACCGAAGTCGTTCACTCCGGTGAACTTTTCAATCTCATACTTTGTTGAAGGCATCTTCTCCACCTTCACCGCACCAATTTGTTGTGAATCGGATACCTTTAACAAAGTATAAACGGTTTCTTAATGATCAAGAAACTCACAAGGGTTAGGGTTAACAAAGAAAACAAGGTAAAACAACAAGGAACAACAAGGATTGGTTATTAAACTGCTATTCTTTCCTTTCTCTTAGAACAAGATTACAAGTATACAAGAATAACAAAATAACCTCTCTCCCTTGAAATTATGATTTTATCTTCCTATTTTTCCTTATTCTCAAGATTGAGAAACTAGCATCCTATTTATAATAAAATAGCACACTAACCTAATGGGCTTTTTAACAATTACCTATTACAAGCTAACTTAGGGTACAAGCTAACTTAAACAATTGAGCTTACAAGCAAGACCCAATTCAACATGCTAACAACCTTAGCAATATTTACTCATGCTAACAACCTTAGCAATATTTACTCATGCTAACAACCTTAGCAATATTTACTAATGCATGTTAGAACAGACTTCGACTACAACACGCATTACTTACGAACAGACTTCGACCGTATTAGAGTTTGATCCAACATCTCACAAATCTCCACCTTGGATCTAACTCTATAACATCAAGAAACTAGCTTTCTTCATGCAGCTTTATTAACTGCATATGGTGGAAAAAGTTGCAACTGGGCAACGTCTTTTCTTTTTCCGTTAACACAGCGTCCATGGCTGCCTCACCCTTCAACGCTTTCAAACAACCCTGCTGAACCAACAGGGCTTTCATCTTCAAGCGCCACAGACCGAAGTCGTTCACTCCGGTGAACTTTTCAATCTCATACTTTGTTGAAGGCATCTTCTCCACCTTCACCGCACCAATTTGTTGTGAATAGGATACCGTTAAACAAAGTATACACGGTTTCTTAATGATCAAGAAACACACAAGGGTTAGGGTTAACAAAGAAGACAAGGTAAAATAACAAGGAACAACAAGGATTGGTTATTAAACTGCTATTCTTTCCTTTCTCTTAGAACAAGATTACAAGTATACAAGAATAACAAAATAACCTCTCTCCCTTGAAATTAGGATTTTATCTTCCTATTTTTCCTTATTCGAAGATTGAGAAACTAGCATCCTATTTATAATAAAATAGCACACTAACCTAATGGGCTTTTTAACAATTACCCATTACAAGCTAACTTAGGGTACAAGCTAACTTAAACAATTGGGCTTACAAGTAAGACCCAATTCAACATGCTAACAACCCTAGCAATATTTACTCATGCTAACAACCTTAGCAATATTTACTCATGCTAACAACCTTAGCAATATTTACTCATGCTAACAACCTTAGCAATATTTACTAATGCATGTTAGAACAGACTTCGACTACAACACACATTACTTACGAACAGACTTCGACCGTATTAGAGTTTGATCCAACATCTCACAATAACTTGATTAATTTGATCTTCACCTAGAACTAACTTAAAACAAATAAAATCAAAGTATGTCACAAATTGATCTTGGAACTTGAAACAACTTTAAGCATGGAGTGGGAGAAATGAATTATAATCATGGCATCAGATCAACTTGAAATGTGACCTAGAATTGTTTTGACAAACATCTTAAAATCAACTTGAAGCTAATTGATCATGTCTTGATCAACTAGAATTGTTTTGACAAACATCTTAAAATCAACTTGAAGCTAATTGATCATGTCTTGATCAACTGACCATGAGGACTCATCTTTTCCCTTGTTTCCAATTCAACACATTTGCAAGAGCCTGTAATCACAATGGGCACAAACAAATCCTCCATAGTCAATACCTTATAGGATCATGGCCAAAGGTCAGATGACCACCTAGAGAAAGATCATGATTCCACATCAATGCTTAGCACCAGAAGAGAGAAGGTAGGATAAATTTGGATATGACAGATCCCCCTATCTAATTGCCTTGAACTCGAGAAAATGAATTGTTGCATGGTGCTCATTTTTAAGGTGGAAGTCAATTAGATGCAAGAAGATCCCAAAATTTGTCTAACAAAAGGGTAAAGTGAAATGCCGAAATGAGGTAAGAGATAACAGAAATGGGATAGCAGGACGTAAACTCTAAACAAACAACCAGAGATCTTTGGATAGTCGAAGCAGTACCTTATACACTAAGGTTCTTCAATGATACCAAAGAAATATCTCTGAATAAAACATGAGATTTTTCGGGTGGTCAAAGCAGTACCTTATCCACTAAGGTTCTTCGATGATACAAAAGCAGTGTCTCGATAAAACAATGAGATTCTAATTTCTTTTCAGATTCTAACACTTTAGCTTTAAAATTCAAAATAACTTTTTCATGTGAAGCTAACTTGTTAAAAGCTCTTCAAGCCTCTCTATAAATATCTTCAAAGGCTTTTTGTAATTGAGAATAAGATAAATCATTAATAGATTTAATCTTAGAAAGACTTACACTTTTCTTCTTCTTTCTATTTTCCATGAGGCAAATCTGGGATGATTCTACACTTGAAGTAGAACTTTTATCACTTGAGGAATCACTTGCGCTCTCCCAAACACCATATGTTCTTCTAGACTTCTTGTGATTCCATTTCTCTTTGTCTTTCTTAAACTTAGGACATTCTGGTCTATAGTGACCAAATTCTCCATAATTATAGCAAATTTTTCTATGTTTACTTTTCTTGTTCTAATCTTCTCTTGAGGCTTTGCTACCCTTCCAAACTTGGTTAAGTTCTTGTCGAAGTGCTTGACTTTATTCTTCCTTATATACCTTTGGTATCTTTTAAAAAACAACCTAATCTCTTCATCATCAGGGTCGGAGTGCTTGACTCTATTTTTCCATATGTATCTATTAAATCTTTTAATAAACAACCCCATATCTTTTTCATCATAATCTTTGTCATCTTCACTTTCATTGTCACTTTGCTTAATATGTGAGGACTCTGAGCTAGAAGTCTTTAGATCTATAAACTTCTTCTCTTCTTCCTTGTCTTTTACTTTCTCCTTCTTCACCTTCTTTTTATACTCTTTTTCATATTTTGCTAAGCAAGTGAGTTCTTTCTCACGCTCTTCCAATTTTCCGAACAAAGGCGTGAGATCAAGTACTTTAAGATCATTTTCCTCTTTGATAGCGGTGACCTTGAGTTATCATTCCCTACTTAAACATCTCAACACTTTGTTAGTAGCAATCTCATTGGAAATAGGCTTACCTAGCCCATTTAATCGATTGATAAGATATGTGAACCATTTTTGCATGTCCGCAATGGTTTCACCATGCTCAATATGAAAGAGCTCAAACTCTTGATTTAATGTGTTGATCCTAGCTTATTTGACATCATAAGTACCCTCACGAGAAACTTATAATTCTTCCCACATAGCCTTGGCGATCTCACAATGAGAAACGTGATAATACTCATCAACACCTAAAGCGGGTGTGAGAATATTTTTCGCTTTCAAACCATGTGACCACAATTTCCAATCATTAGCATTCCATTGTGCTTCCAGTTTGGATAATGTAACACCTTCATCATTGGTCATGGTTATTTCATTCAAACCATTTTTGATGGCGTCCCATATACCCTTGTCAACGAAGTTGACATGAATATGCATACAAACTTACAAATAGCCAATATTTGGAAAGTTGGAATTCAAATGAAGAAACATCAAAGCATATATATTAGATGAGAAGGATATATGCATAAATGACACCTTATGCTTAAAAGTTTCCAAGAGTTTCATATTTAAATTATAGGGACCATGATATAAGAGTATAATTGAACCAAGTCACGAACTTTACATAACACATGCGAAAGATAGTGTCAGAGGCGGTATATAATCTGCCACATTTCATGTAGAGACGAACGAGTGTACAAAAGAATGAAACATAGAGATGGGTCTGGTGGGTGGGATCAAAATCGAATCTTTATGGATATGGGAGAAGAATTAGGTGATAGGTGTAGGGTGGAATGTTTTGAATTTGGTTGATGAGAAAAGGAATAAAAGGGTGTTGGTTTAAACCTTCTTGATATGGATCATCATTTTGTTATAGTTTCACGGACATGGTACTGTGTTAATTCAAGTTCAGTTGCATTGACATGTAATATATATTTGTTGCAATGATATAAATAAACGAAATGGTTAGCCTAGTAGACAAGCAATACCTCCTTAATGCCAATGTCTTAGGTTCAACTTCTTTTTAACTTATTTCTTCTTCTCAAAAATTAACTTTGAAAAATTGAATTTTATTGACCCATTGCATTGGGACCACTGCAAATTAGAAAACTTTGTTACAATCATACCTTTTTTATACCACTAATGCTTATCTTTGTCACACTACAAGACAAAACGAAATCAGCAAGCACATGAATGAAATGCTTGGTGTTGAACGTTCAAAGATTCAAGGTTTCTGAGCTTTTCTAGGGTTCAAAACGATGAAGAAGAATGAGACGATACATAACCTAAGATTCTAGGGTTCAAGACAATGATGAAGAGGACAAACAAGCATTTGAGTTTTTAGGGTTTCTTCAAATGAGAATTTGATTAATAACGTTTTATTTTTTAGTTGGGGGTATTTGATTCATTTCAAAAAGTTAAATACACATGTGGAATAAACATTAAATAAAAAATGAGAAAAAAATAGTGACACATCAGCTTTTTTATGACTGAGTCTGATGAAGGTGTAAAATAGAGGAATATTCAAATGTTAGGAAAGTTTATCAAGCTTTTTTTTACAGGGTGATTTTTCGAAAATGACCTAAATAGCAAAGGAGAATAGGTATTAACCCTTTTATAAATAAAAAATTATAAATAAAAAAAACATGTTACGTCAGCAATGTTAATCATCTCACCTTTTAACAAAAAATTGACATTAAAGAGTAAAATCAAATGGAATTCAACATTTAAAAATTTTATTTAAAAAAAAAGATTTAGGGGCGAAAACAAAAAGACACATCATCTTACATGAATCAATTAAGTATATAAGTCTATTAAAAATATAAATTAACTCACTTTTTAAAAATATCATATTGACTCTAAAATCTAATTGTTCATTTCATCTAAGTCCATTTAGCACTTCTTATGTTTCATAAATAAGTTGCAGCATTTGCTAGTTTAGTTAGAATTGCTATATGAAATGTGTTTGAAGTGTCACTTTAGGTAAAAGTGTTCCATTTGATGTTTAAGTCATGAAGTTCTACCACCATAAATAAGTTGCAGCATTTGTTAGTTTAGTTAGAATTGCTATATGAAATGTGTTTGAAGTGTCACTTTAGGTAAAAGTGTTCCATTTGATGTTTAAGTCATGAAGTTCTACCACCTAATGGACTAATATTTTGGATTGAACTGTCGTAATTTGCTTAAATTCTAGACAATAATTGATGTTTTCATTGAAAGTATTACCTACATGATGAATCAAGGTGCTCGAAAAAGAAAGGGTTGTCATCGGGTCTCTCTCAATAAAGTAAAGTCATTATAGATGTTAAAGTAATGCGAAACTTCTGACACTCTCATTATTCTTTTAAAATTCTTGAGCGTATCAATTGATGCTTTCATTGAGGTACATATATCTCGAATTAAAGTGTTCCATTAAATACTTAAAAGGTGATTGAAACAAACAAAAACAGTTGTCATTGAATCGGTGTCTATAGTGAAAGACATTATAGACCTCAGCTCTTAAAAAGCGTGACAATGTTAAGAGTCACACATTAAAAAAAAAAAATATCACTCTTCATAATATTTAAATTATGAGGGTAATCTAACTATCTAGTATTTTAAGTTGGACTCTTGTCATTGTTGATATTCTAACAAAAATACATCTTCAATCACAAATCAGAATCAAAATTCTCTCATTTATTCAATTCTAACTTCCATCTCTAGCTAAATTTAATACAAACATAGAAACACTATCATTTTTATCCAATTTTTGTTTCATTACTTAAATAATAAAATGATTATTCCTCCTTAGTACCTCAAGTATAACAAAACCATACAACAATGACATTTTTTTACTAGTACGAAATCAACTTGGTACCCTGACCACACACTTTGCGTGGTAATCATTTGCGTTAGACCATGTAACACTAACTATTTACAGGCAAACATAGTTTTATGAATTACATTTTGCCTTTCTTAATACATGTTTTTCCATTAAAATGGCATAGAATCACAAGTTTGGTGGGCAACCAGGAGCCGATATGCCTTTCGCAGTTGGACAAGATGCCAATGGACAATGTTCACCGGCAGTTCCCCACCAAGTAATACTTCTACTTTCCAAACTCAGTGAAAAGTAAAGCAGAACAGTCATAAAAGCAACTCCGGTATCAAGTGCTGCAGATAGAACATAGTTGTATCTCTGCCACCATATCTTTCTGTAACGGAACACAAAGAAGTTGAAAACCGTTCCGAAGAAAATCCAAGCGTTGTAGTTCAATGGAGTTGCTGGTGGCATTTGTCCGGTAGCTCCAAGGAGAACTGGAAGGTTAATCAAAGGAATCCATGACTGTTTAGGAAAGGCTCTATGAAATAGCCAAACAATTATTGGTCCTACTGCACCTCCAAGGAAAAACCAATTCATCACACTGTAGTTTCCTTGTGAACCAAATATCCTTTTTGGTCCTACCAGACCCCAAATAACGGATGCATCGAAGAAAACACGGTCACCTGGGCATGTCCAAGGACTACCTTCTGGTAGGAGATCATCATGACATATATTCTCGATAGAGTTTAGCAACCACCATGCTACCCCAATGTTGATGGTTCCAGCAAGTATTGTTCCTATGAACTATACATGTATGAACAAATTGAATGCATCAGAAAAAACTATGAGTAAGTGTTCAAAATTGTTATCTTTTTCTTTAATAAAATTTATGGGAAGACGAGTGGAACCATAGTTTACCTGAACTAAGAACATTGATCTTGGAGGAATTTTCATGTAGTGTCCAAGCTTGAAATCACTAAGGAAGGAGACTGCTTGTGCCATGCTAATGTAACCATAGGTTTTGAAGCATACATTTGCTATTGGTCTTCCAGGGTAAATCAAACCGAAGACATACTCAGTGATGATATTCAATCCGGGTGTCTGTATTCAGAAAGAAAATGGTTCAGTTAATCTAATAGCTTAAGATATTTGATTAGTTAGCAAATGAAACAATACGAGCTCTTATAAAAAAAGTAGCTAGGAGGAGCTTGATCTTTGGCATTGTTCATTTAATTAAAATGAAATTTCAGCACAAGGTAGAGTTAGATCATACATATAATAACAAGCAAAAGTTTCAAGATCTTAACCTGGTTTGTGGTGGCAGTTATGATGCTAATAGGGAGAGTAAACACAAAAGCTAAAGCTCCGGCAAAGAGAAGTCCCCACCAAGGCATCTGAATTTGATCATTGAGAAAGATGCATAGTGCGAGAGAAACAGCAAGTGTCACAGCCAACAACGCGTAAAACCACCAAGAAGGTATGTCTTTGTATCTTTTCATCAATCTTGTGTGGATATCTTCTTTACCCGTAGAAGAAGCACGATACCGCTCCATAATTTCCCTGCATATTTAGTTTTACAGAAAACAAATTATAATTTTGAATGACATAGCTTATAACTCAATAAAAGTATAAGCTGTAGAGTAAAGTAATTTAGTTTCTCATGTTCAACTATGTCATAGTGTAAACATCTTAGAATGTTGCATATGAGCTCTTAAGAGAGTTGTGGGAAAAAGTCATCTTAAATTTAATTGTTTCTTTCAATAATCGTCTCAAAAGTACTTATTTCAGGAGATAAACTCAAATAAGTCAATCCAAACATGTTCTAAGTTAAGTAAGAAATAAAACATCAATTATAAATAATTTGGATAGAACTATTACCTTCCATAGAAGCAAGCAACATGCGAAAGGGTGGATGCTATGGTTGCAAATCCAAAGCCGTAAGTGAGAGCGAAAAACACACTTAGATGAATTCTACCTTGCTCTGTATACTTTGCCACATCTAGCTCAAACTTGTCATTGACAATAGCAGATATGTCGTATTTTTTACCTTCCGCAGTGAAAAGGTGAGAGGAGAAAATTGGAAACCTTTTAGCATTGTAAACATCTAGGCCCCAATATGCAATGGGAATCACAGTATAGACAATTAATGCATAGCCCACAAAAACATTGACAATGGCAAAGAATGGTGAGATAAGAGGGCTGAACAAGAATGACGCCACAGCAGACCAATCAAGTGTAATAGCGCCAACTCCAAGGCCTTTCATGCCTGAGCCTATCTGCTGAGCTGTGACTGACTTGGAGAATACCCAACAGACCCATGATATGCTTGTGAGTGTTGTGAACAAGTATCCTGGGATCACATACCATGAAAAACTGCATACTAGTGCAATAAAGAAAAACTTCGCTCTTGATATTCGGTGGTCGTTATCTTTCTCATGCAAAGCTCTGCACACCAACAACAGTTTTTGCATCTAATTAAGTGATGAGTCAAAGAAAAGAAAGCACAGAAGAGGTAACGTTAGCCGGTAATAAGCCATATAAGCATCATATCCTATGTGGCACGTTACATGGCACTTAAAAGGTCGTCAAGATAAGTAAGTTTATTAGTGTAAGAACCAAATTGATTTCAGATTAGTTTTTACAAACTTTTAAATGCATTTGATTTACTTGTTTTTAGACTAATGTTACTGCCACTTACACGTTTAAGGACAAACGATGTTTTACTCACTTTTTCTATGTCATGAAATGATGCATTAGCAATTACTCAATGCACATGTTTTGCCTTGTTGCATCCTTTTTTTTTTTCCACACAAGTAATTATAATGTTCTAATTTTAGTTTCATTGATCTTCCCCAACATATAAGGGCCACAAGACTGTCCTCACTAGTCACTTCTAGCTAACTCCTATATTTGCATACAAGGGTTGCCAGATTGTCACAATCAAAGTCAAATGACTTAAGGTGAGAAAAGAGTTCAATATTAGTATGAAAGGAAACAAGTCTCATGGGGTCACATGGTGTGGACCACAAAGCCATTAAGCCTTTACCGATTGCGAGTCAATCCTAAATCTAATGAAGACTTAAATAACTTATGGATGATCACATATACAATTGCCGTATGAAAACAAATTGAAATGTTTAACATCGACGTTCTTTTGGCTGGCTAGTTGCTAATATTGAAGTCAACTGTGTTGAAGTCTGAGTTGCATATGGCCCAGCTAGGTGTTCTTAATTCAACAAAATACATTCCACAAGCATTCATTAATATATCTATCTCCATAATTTCTTCCTCACTCAATGCCTACGTATGAGGAAAATTATTAAGATCATATTCATGCATGATTATATCTATTTCAACTCAATATCTTATTACATACTACTTAAGAATGATACTCTTATTTAGAGTATATTTAGTGACTAAACTAATAAATAAGGTGATCAAATATTTTTATTGTTTTCATATTTAGAGACTATAAGAAAAGCTATTATGAAAGATATTGAAATTAATAATTTGGATAGAAACATGGTTTTAGAACGAAAATTGGTTCATGAAACCGACCCACTTAGTAGGATACAGCTTGATTGTTGTATAATCAGAAATTAAAATGATTGTTTACTCGTTTTATATAGACATACCGGAAAAGTGAGACTTGGACAAGGGTGCTGGGCCACCACATATGGGCTGGCTCCACCACATACTTCCTCAGCAACCCAGCCCATCCGTATCCCAGAACCTGGAAAGTCATCATGCAATCAAAATCAGTAGCTCCTTGAATATAAAATATAATAAATATATTATTATAAAATAAATGCACTGAAGTGATTAAGCAATACTTAACATTACAACTTGTTGTCAAAAGGCTTTTGTAAGTATAAGATTCTATTAGTAATCGGATTTTTTTCATGGATCTCAATTTTTAAAAAATAAACTAACTCAAGGAATATATACAACAAAATGATGAGCTAAAATAATAATTAAATTTTCATGGTATCATTCTGAATTTTTGCTAAATCTATATTAAAATATTAGGACTCAAATTTAAAGGTAGAAATGAAATTTAACTATAAGAAAATAAATTATGCCATTCGTTTTTAAAGATTGATGGAGACAAAATAAAGTCCTGCAATTGTAAGCAAACAAAGGAGATAATGGGGAAACAACTTTTAGTGTGTTTGGTTTTAAATGAGTTAAAATTGACTTCATAGCTGTAAAACATTGCTTTTTATGTGCTCAAATATATTGGATTGATTTTTAGAATTGATTTTAATTTGAGATAATTATCGATTGTTTTCGGCTCTAAACATGATTTTAAATTTAAATTTATAGTTTAATTTATTTTGAAATAGATATGTATATATAAAAATAAGAATCACTTTATATTCAATTCATTTTTAATTAGAATAAAATTTAAAAAATTAATTTATGCTTAGAGTTAATTTTTGTATGTGAAAAATTAAATGTCTTTTATTTCAAAAAGTTGTCAATAGTTATTTATTTCCCACGTTTTTTTCCAACTTACAATGGTCAATGAAAAATGCGATTTTTAACAAACTAATTTGAAGTTATTGAAAAGTGAAAATTACTTTTTTAACTAATTATCAAACACTTACTTAACTTTTGATTTAATTTTATAATTCGAATCCAAATCAATACCAAATGATTTTTATTTTTTTTGTGAAATAATGTGAGGATAACAATGAATCAATCATGACATGGTTATGAAAAGGACAAAGAACCAGCTACATATCATTATTTTGCTATACAACCAGCTAATATATTAGTTATCCCATAAAATAATTAAAACCATATAATACATAATAATTTCTCAAGTTAATCCTTGCATCTTAATTAACGCCTCCAAAATAAAGTATCCCAAAAAATATTTTAAAAATTAAAATATCTAATCTTAATTTTTATTTAGATAATTAACTTTTTAAATATCATTTTATAATAATTTTGGTAATAACAAAGTGTGTGAAGAAAAGAAACTTCACCTGAGTAGTAATAATGAGAAGCCAAGCAGCATGAAAAGAAATACTTCTTCCATAAAACGCTTTTATTATATTCACAATCCCAACCGCATAAGGCGACCCGGATCCGAATGCACTTCCCGCATTCGCAAATATAGTAATCAACACATGTTCCTTCATGTTAAACGGACCCGGGTTAAACGACATCAATTTCGACCCGAACCCGGGGAGAGTAAACTTCGTCGACGGTAGAATCGCCGCCATGAAGTGACCGATTGGAAGCGTCGCCACCTGAACGGAGATGAGAGTGATGATAAGCGGTTCCGTTCGGTAAGCGAAGAATTGGTTGAGGAACGATAGGACTGAACATGAAATGAGACCTAGAAACCACATACGGAAAGTCCATACGGGTAGAGTCGGGTCGTCGGTGTTTGTTACGGTTAAACGAACTTCTTCAATGGGAGATAGTTCTTCTTCGTCTACTTCTTGTTCTACTGTGTTATGGTTTGTTTTGGTGGTTAGTTTTTCTGTATCGAATGTGTTCATTCTGTTAGAGATGGAGTTTTAGAGAGAGAAAATGATGAGAGAGAGTGGTGATGGTGGCGAAGGTTTTGAAGATTTGTTACATTGGAATTGAGGGTTGTTACTTGTTATTGTTACTACTACTATTATATAACTTTTGTAATAGTTGTAATCTTCTCCGGTTAGTGACTTTTTCTCTCTTCTGTTAAAGTAGATTCTAATTGATTCTTTTTCGTCTATTTTTATTGGGGTTTTAGTATTTAAATTTTAAAAATCAGCTATTTGATAATTTTACTATTTTATTTGTGCGTAGATAGCGGTGAAGATTAATCAATTATGTATGAGTGGAATGATAATTGAGTTTTTGTATTTTAATAATTCGTTTCTAGACAGTAGGACTAACATGTATTTTAATAGTAAAATATTAAAAAGATATATTTATTTTTAATGTTTATGATAAAAATTAGTTTTAAGTTTTGTGACCAATGATAATTGAGTTTAATGAGGTAAGTAAGTCAAGTTTAAGCACCCAACTAACTAGTCAACAAATTTTCTATTTTATTGTGATCAAAAATTGACAACAACAAAAAAAAAAACTAATATGTTAGTGTGAAATCGATTTGATGGAAGAAACCGGATTCATATTATGATGATTAAAAACTAGATTCATTTATACACATTATTAAATCATGTTTGAATAATGTACACAGTTGTGAGTATCAAACAAATATGGATAGATAAAATTGATGCAGGCTGCAGAGTATGAAACATGACTGTTTTGGTTTACTCCGTTTGTTTGGTTTTCTTTCTCGCAGTGACGCCTTTTGAGAATGACGATGGCGGTATCTTAAATTCTGACAAAATAGATTATAATTTTTAAAAAATTTATATGACATAATAATATTCAGTGGTGTTTTTGAGGATATGGAAGGCGAATTACAAGTAGTCTTACAATTTTTGTTAATTAAACTATAATAAAAAATATAAGTGGTAATTTGATCTATTAAAGCAAAATTCATCTAATTTATTTATCAAAAAATTTATCTACCACATAAAAAATAAATTAATTGATTGGATTAAATACATCCATTTATATGGATGAATGGATTCAATTCATCCAACACATTTTAAGGATTAAATGAATTATTTTTATTTTTGTTAGATTTATTTTTTAAAAATATTTTTTTTAAAAATAATTGAAAAAAAATTTTAAAAGAAAATATTTGATTTTTTTCCAATAAAAAAACTGACATTTTTCTATAAAAAAATTGGTTTTTTTTTCAAAAAAAATATTTTTTTTTCCAAAACAAAAAATCGATTATTTTTTATAAAAAGAACATACTTTCTTTTAAAAAAAAACGATTTTTTTAAAATTAAAATATCAATTTTATGAAAAATACAAGAAATTCAAATTTTCTCAAAAAAATTGACTATTTTTTTTAAAAAAATCGATATTTTTCAAACATTAAAATATCAATTTTTTTTCTTGCAAGAAAAAAAAATTTTTTTAAAACAAAAAATTCAATTTTTTCATGAATATATTAAAAAATAATTTTATTTGAAGTACAAAATAAATTTTTTGAAAATAAAATAAAGTCGATTTTTTAAAAATAAAAAAAATATGTTTATTTTTTCAAAATAAAAGAAAATTTGGATGGATGAATATCAATCCACTAAAAATATGTTAATAGATACATTTGATGGATTTTATTCGGATTAGATTAGATTATTTTAAGAAAATTTTAGTGGATTGTTGTTAATGGACTAATTAATTATTTTGATCCATCTATTTACAATTCAATTCATATCAATTCAATTCATCCATTTTGTCATCCCTAATAAAAAGTGTCTTCATACATATATTTCACAATATTTTACAATTAAATAGAGTCTCTTAAAATATTTCACCACTTAATCGAAGATAACTTCAACTTCTTACACAGAATTACTATATTCTTATTCGATGACAGTATAAAATTATTTTGCACCATCGATACATCTCCCCTTTAATCTCTATAAATTTATCACGGTTTATTAATTTGTTAAATATTTTATTTAAGTTTGTAGTAGATATTAATTCTCTAAAGTCTTTTAAAAACGTTGCTTAAGAAAAATCAAAAATCTCTTTCCATACTCTTTGTCTTTGTTAGGAAGATTTTAAAAGTCTTATATTAGTTGAAGATAGAGCATTGAAATAGTTTATATAGAGTGTCACCTCTCACCTTATCAATCGGTTTTGTAAGGTTGTGTTAGGTCAAACTCTTATATGATATCAGAGTCTATCGATCGGACCTTAGGTAGTCCACCATTTAAAATCCACGTACCAAGCCCAAAAAGAGTGTTGGACGTGAGGGGGTGTGTTAAGAAGATTCTAAAAGTCTCACATTAGTTGGAGATAGAGTATTAAAATAGTTTATATAGAGTGACACCTTTCACCTTATCAATCAATTTTGTAAGATTGTGTTAGGTCAAACTCTAATAGTCTTGTACATTACTTCAAATCAGTCTTGACTTTTGTCTATCCGTTTTCCATCACTTCTCAACGCAGAGTTTATTTAGCCATTGTGATTGCCAATCAATTAAAAGAACAATCTCTTAAAGAGTATGAAAAAAAATGACTCAACAATATTTAAGAAATTCAAAATATTATCAAAAATCATGAGAAAATTATGGTTATTTAACACGTTTGCTTGTAGGCTAATCTCTTTCCACTCTTACGTTAGTGGAAGTCATCAACAATATTTCTATCATCTTGGAACATAAGAGCGCCAACAATAACACTGCGCGAAGATATATTAAATAAGTGGTTATAAAATACACTCTTACCTTCTTTGTCCTTATTGAAACTCTTTTTTTTTCAAGACTCTTCACCCTCTAGACTAATATTGATTGTGTTTTTGTGCACATGGTTGACGAGAATGGCCATTTAGGAAGAATCTTCCTCATTAACATAGTGTACAATATTATCACCAAAGTTTAGGTTAGTTGACTTTGACTTTTCTAGACACTCTTGTTGACCCCTATAAAAGTAGTTTCCTTTACAATAAAATTTTCACTACATGCGTAGAACGAAGAAGAAAAAAATATAATGTTGTTTTTAAATTGGATCTCAAAAAGGCTTTTGATAATATTAGTTGTAATTTGCTTAAAAGTTGCTCGTTAGACTATGAACTTTTCTTTATTTTTATAAGTAATACTATATTTAATAGGAGTATTAGAGGTAACTCAACTAAGGATGTAAATTGATATTTATGGGAGAATGTAAATTGATATTTATGGGAATGAAAATTATGATATTTGTATCCATTCCGTTAGATAAATATGATATGCATATCTGTCTCATATCTATGTGGATATCCGTTAAGCGGATAATTCACGGGTTTTATAGATATCCATGAATAATATTTTTTTATAAAAATATTTTTAACTTCTTTTAAAGACACAAAAAGTTATTACCACATAACATCCATACAATTCACTCTTAATTTAACAATAAAATTACATCACATTGATTTTCTTCTTATTCACCAAAACATAATTAGATCCAAACATAATATTTATACATTTCATTTTTAACCAAACTATTGTGAATCTTGTTGTGAATTAAGACAAAATTCAATATCAATTTGAGGCAAAGAACAATAGCAACTAAAATAAATGGTTTTCAGCAATAATAATTCATACACATATAATATAACAGAATAAGGTAAGAAAAAACCAAATGTATGTTTACCCAGTTCGATCAAACGATCTACTCTGGGGGAGAGCAACTCTCCAATTCATTATACTCAAAAAGTTGTTACAAGAGATTACAAATGAGTTACAAGAAAATAACTTTCGCCTTCAGGTTCTCAAGAACAACCCTATTTTCTACCACCTTCAGGTTCTCAAGAACAACTCTATTTTCTACCACCCAAGTGTTTTCCTACCTCTCCAACTCTCAATATATGAACCACTCAAACCCAAGGTGTAATCCAAGGTTTTCTTTGTGCATACCTTTAAACCATTACTCTACCTTGTTGGTGAAAACTCTAACATTGTCACACACCAAATATATAAGAGATACGTATTTATAATAGCAAATATCCAACAAACAAAGCCCAAAATTACATGGATCCATGGACCGAATCGAAAAAAGCCTGAAAACTCAAAATCACTATTCACCGTACGGACAACACTATTCACTGTACTAACAACAATATTCACCGTACGGACGTCACTATTCATCCGTATGGGTAGCACTATTCATCGTCCGATTTTTTTTTCTCGACTTTTCGTTTAACTTCCTAAAACTTATGATTTTCACGATAAATGCAATCTCCAAAATATATTTTCTTTCTCTTCATCAACAAAGGTTTTAAGACACATTTACAACAATCTCCACCTTGAATTTAAACCGTGTTGATACCAATCAACAACATTGTTGCTCTCTACCAAGTTGAAACTTTAATCAATAACTTTGATCAAATTCAAGCAACCCTTGAATCTTGATCTCACAACTTGCATCCACTTGTTCCCAATTACCTTTTTCTGCCTAGGTAAGTTAACAAGCCTACAAGTATGATTTTTCAACCACCCTTGACTCCACCTGTTTTCAAATGCCTCCCTGAAGGTTTTTTTCTTTTATTTTGTAGTCCTTCAGCCACATTAAAAATATAATATCCAAGGCTAGCATAACCGTCCCTTTGAGATGCTACAACAACCCTCTTTATCTTATCGTGAGTCAAATGATAATCAGAGATCTCTATAACTGTTCCCTCACTACTGCTAGCATCCATAGTAGGAAACTCCACCTTAAATTGAGTTTTCTCCGTTATAGTTTCTCTCAGGTTCTGCCTTGGTTTTCACTATTCTTCTTCTGAAGAAATTCTCTACCAACCAAGTAAGTTGTTTTAATCTCAGCTCTTCCCCAAGAACTCAATAACAACTCAGCGGTAACATGCATTTTTATCCATTGATTTCTGCAAAATTTGTTGTACTCCTCTGAAACTTTCTCAAGGCATTTATAACGCCTTAAACTCAAATCTCATAGCTCTTCCTTGTCATGAAATCCTCCACTAGTTAACGATGAATGAATAATAACATTTGAACCTTATAAAATATATAGACCATATATTTTAGACCCTTTAGCAATAATCAATTCATCACACGAAATCTTCAACACTCTACGTTCAACTCTAGTACAATAGCCTAGATCATCAAACATACTTATAGATAACAAATTTCACTTGAGTTCTAAAACATACCTCACATTGTGAATAAGAAGTTCAAGATCATTAAACATTTTAAATCTGATTGTACCAATACCATGAACCTTGCATGCCTTATTATTATCAAGGCGAACTACTCCATCTTGCAGCATCTTCAAAGTTTCAAAGTATTCTAGTCTTGGACACATGTGATAAGAGCAACCTGAGTCAATGGCCCAACTATCTTCAGTTTCCAAACTCGATACTACTAGTGCTTCGGCATCCTTATAACTTTCCTCATCCAATGCAACTACAGCTTGAACATAATCTTTATTGACCTTTCTTTCAGGACAATCCCTTTTAAAGTGATCGATTTTATGACAATTAAAATATTTTACCTTTGACTTGTCAGACATCTTTGATTTGGACATCCCTTTACGCTCACCTCCTCCTCTTGACACATTTAAGCCTTCACAATTATCTTCAATCTTCAAATCTTTCGACTTTGAAAATTCTTTGGATTTCACCGTCGTCTGGACTTCATCCAAAGTAATAGTACATTTCTTACCATAAAGAAGGGCATCCTTAAAGTGCTCAAAGGATCTGGGTAATGAACTCAGCAGGAGCAAAGCTTTATCCTCATCATCAATCTTCACTTCAATATTATCAAGATCATCAATAATCTTGTGAAATTCTACGAGCTGCTCAACTACGATTTGTTCTCCACCATTCGGAATGAATATGGTTGTTGTTTCAGATACAACCTATGAGCCAAAGACTTTGTCATATATAATGATTCAAGTTTTTCCCACATAGCAACCGCAGTTTGCTCCCTAGCGACTTCTCTTAGAACTTTATCCCTGAGGCACAAGATAATGGCACTTCTGGCCTTATCCACCATCTTGGTTTTCTGTACCTGTGTAAGCCCTGCAGACATCAATGTTTCACTCTTCAAAGTATCGATACACTTATCTTGAATTAAAACTGCTTGCATCTTAATTTTCCACAACCCGAAGTCGTTGTTACCATAAAATTTCTCGATCTGCCATCTACTAACCATGGTGCTCACTTGTCAACAATATTTCTTTGCTCCACGCTCACCGCACCACTTGTTGTGAATCTTGTTGTGAATTACGACAAAATTCAATATCAATTTGTGAGGCAAAGAACAATAGAAACCAAAATAAATGGTCTTCAGCAATAATAATCCGTACACAGATCATATAACAGAATAAGGCAAGAAAAAACCAAAGGTTTGTTTACCCAGATCGATCAAACGATCTACTATGGATGAGAGAGCAGCTCTCCAATTTACTATACTTAGAAAGTTGTTACAAGAGATTACAGATGAGTTACAAGAAAATAGCCTTCACCTTCAGATTCTCAAGAACAACCCTGAAGGCGCCCAAGAACAACCTTATTTTTTACCCAAGTGTCTTCCTACCTCTCCAACTCTCAATATATGAATCACTCAAACCGAAGGTGTAATCCAAGGTTTTCTTTGTGCATAGCTGAAACCCTATGCTATACCTTTAAACTTTTACTCTCCCTTGTTGGTGAAAACTCTAAGATTATCACACACGAAACATATAAGAGATACATATTTATAATAGCAAATACCCAACAAACAAATTCCAAAATCACATGGATCCATGGACCGAATTAAAAAAACCAGAAAATTCAAAAACACTATTCAACGTACGGACAACACTATTCGCTGTACGGGTGTCACTATTCATCCGTACGGATAACACTATTTACTTGGTGGAAGGGAATCTAACCATGATCGTGCTCTATCTCTGAGGGAAAAGGGAAATAGTCTCAGACGTATCGCCTCAGGGGGGACAACCATTAGCTTTTAGGGTATCCGCTAATGGGATAAAAAATTTTAAATGTTGGTTCGGGTTCTCAGTAGGGAGATCTGCGAACTGATTTTGTTGCACTAATTGTAATAGAGCGGGTTTCTTCTCAAAGGTATGAGTTGCGATAGCTGGGTTAATTGTACTCGAGTGGGGTTCTTCATTAGAAGGTAGGGTGAAGTCCTTAAGAGGTCTTTGGTTCTGTTCTTCGGCCATCGTTCTTTTAATCTCGAAGCAAAAGATGTGTATGTGCGTATCTTTCGGGTTCTTCTATTGGATTTACTAAGTTACCAGTGTT
This sequence comes from Lathyrus sativus, assembly GCA_963859935.3. Lineage (NCBI taxonomy): Eukaryota > Viridiplantae > Streptophyta > Magnoliopsida > Fabales > Fabaceae > Lathyrus > Lathyrus sativus. The sequence continues at coordinate 16,826,191 of OZ012735.1, forward strand.
GCGAGTTCTTCACATTGACCGATAATAAGGTGCCTAAGTCTAGAAAAAAGTTGCAATATTTGACGTAATTGGTCCCCGATAACAGTGGCAAAAACTTGATTGGGTGTAAACCAACTAACGGTAAGTGCACAGCCTGTCGTGTAGTTTTAAAAGAATCGATCCCACAGAGACCAATATTCAAAATAAATCTATTATTTCCTATTGTTACGGTGCTTAGCTAAGGCTAATGAAGTAGTTAAAAGGAAGGAAAACAAAATAAACAGATTTAATAAAACAAATGAGTGACAATGTTGAAATGTAATTCACATAAATCGACAATGCTCTGATTGTCTGTGCTAAGATAATTTATGGGGCAATGTTTCCTATTTAGAAAATAACTAATTTAACAAGAACTGTTGCTTTCGCGTATTCATAACTGAACTTACGCTCTAATTTATACCCTACATTTGTCACTTATGGAAAGTGTTAGCCGTGTTAAAGTAGTAAACTCACTTTTAAGAAATTAGACTCTTAACTTAATAGAAAAGTTATTTTGATTGGAAAGGTTAACTTAAAAGGGTCCCTGAGCTTTCGATTAAGTACCGAACCCTAAACCTATAAATGCATCTGTAAATAGTTTTAAAACCTCCTTTTAGAAAGGTTAAAGTTTCCTAATTAGTTAACAAAGTGCTTTCACGTTATTTGTTAACCAATGACAAACCAACTTTTGTCTTCAGTGTCGGACGACATTCGATCTTACCCGACGTTTTCAGTACATCACTTTTGTGAAGGAAGATTAAAATAAGTTCAGAAAAATTATGTTTAAATTAAAACAGCCCAACGGTAATCCTAGGGAGACAACATGTAGAGCATTGTCTATTGACGATCCTCACATGTCAGCATTCAATAATTTAGCCAGACATGTTTAGGGAAAACAAAACATAAATGGTTTTAAGTGCAAAAGTAAACATAATGGCGGGTAAAGACGTTTTAAATTAAAGTCCTAATAGAGGTAAATAAGATGAAAAAAATAATTGCGAGGTAAATAAGGAGGAAAAGTAAAGACAAGACAAAGCAAATGTAAATGTTGAATAAAATAAAAACCTGCTCTAAACGGAGTCTTGAATCTGATACAAACTGCGATAACTTGAAGTAAATCTTGGAGGAATGTAAATAATGTAAATTAGGTGCTTCAAAAATAAATATGTGCTTCAAACTTGATACAAACTCAATTTATGGTGCAATAATCCTTTAGTGTGAAGAGATTATTGCTTTACAATTTAAGAATACAATGGCTTAAGTTTGCATAAGCTTGGATGCCCAAAAAAGGAGGCCTCAAGGGGTATTTATAAGAGTATAAAACCTTAGGAATTACACAGGAACTGCTTCCAAGTCATGGAGAAAAAGTAGGAACAGTTGTGGAGACTTGGGGACCAAGCATGGTCCATTCTCAACCGTTTGGGATTTCCAATGGTGGCGAACGCCACAAGCTCATGGCGACCTCCATGCTCAAAAAATGGGCATGATTAGATCATCCCATTAGTTGGTACGTGGACCACCCATGGCACCTCTAGGATGAATGCCATGGTGGTCGCCATAGGTGCAAGTCTGCTTCAATTCTTCGTTTTTCGTCCATTTTGCCTTGTTTCTTTGCACACGGCTCCTGATTAATAAATTCCCTAAAACAAATGAAAAACACTAGCATAATAGTGGAAATGGAATTAAAATAATAATGAAATATGCATAAGTCAAGTCAAATAAACGATAGTTTGAGGTGTCATTAGCAAGAAGCAATTTAGTGCACCTCCTCGAATCCAATCTCTCTGTTTTCTGCAGAATTTCATCTCAATCATGACGTCTTCAAAGAAAACCCACATAGTCTTAACCTTGGGCAAAATAAAATTTGAATACCATACAACTTCTCTTACACCTCTTTGTCAAGTCTAGAATTTCATTAAGAGAAATGATACTATGACACCACTTTATACATTCACACCGTACTTTTCTACCATAAATACATATATATTATTTTTTTAATAGTTTTTTCATTTAATTTAGTTTTTGTACAAGGCTAAAACTATACACATATATGGTGTAAATTGCATAGTGTAGAAAAAGGGTGTCATGATAGCATAGCTCTTTCATTAATAAGTAGAACACCATACAACATTTGGAGTCATGGTATGAATGCAGTTTGCGTGTTCGATACCAAACTACCAATTACCTTGCTTAGTGTAGCAGTCATTAACTTATAGATCACTTTATACACACAACAAACCAAACTAATAGGTCTATATTCGTCCAACTTTTGGGGATTATTATTCTTTGGTATAAGTGCAATGAAAGACGACACTAAAGCTTTAAGAAGGTAGCCACACTGATGAAAATGATGAACAACCTTGATCAGGTTACCACCAACAATCTCCCAGCAGCGTTTTAAAAACACTACTCGAAATTGCCTCCAAAATTTCCTCAACATAGAAAGGTGCTGTCAGTAATTCTTTTTCTTCGGCAGATAACTTTGGTAAATCTGACTTATTGAGACGCAAGCCACCGCCTTCCACCTTCTTGAAATTAGCTTCGAAAAATTCCTTAATTTTATTTTTGATCAAACCAACATACTGTAACACAACATTACCAACTCTGATCATAAAAATATTATTTCTCCTGCATCTCAACTTAAACATAGAATGAAAGTACCTTGAATTTGAGTCCCCCTCCTTCACCCATTTGGTTCTTTATTTTAGTTTTATCATGCTTTCTTTGAGTTTTAGGTTACTTCATACCTTTCCCTGGGCCACACTTCTTACCTTAAGCACCTCCTTCGAAATGTTTCCTTCATTGAAGTCAATCTCATCCTCAATTGCATTAAGTACTTTGGACTCTATCCTGATCTTTATCCATGGACATCATCTTTAATTTTTGTGGAATTTGTTGGTGAATAAAAGTTGAAAAATATGATGGAGAAAAGGGAATCTTTATACTCTTATATATATCCTTCAATAATTTCTTTTTCTTCATTGATGGGCCTACCACCGTCCTTTAGGCCCAAATTCAATGAGGGGATATTGGATCTGATAACACACCATTTTGGCCTATCACAACACACTTATTTGGGTCCACTACCACTCTTCCAACATCAGGATTCACCAAAGTTAACACCATCTCCCCTTCAGCACGTTTCCCCGCCATCTCCCATGCTTCTTCACTATCTGACAGTGACCTATTGCTTTTTCCCACCGAGTCTACGCCGCCTAAATTATTGGACTTTTCAATATGTTTGTTTCCACTTAATTTCTGTTTACCAAACTCATCGTCTTCATCTTCCTCTGAACTTTCCCACATGTCATCTTCATCATCAGATTTTGATAGATCTGACTAACTTACTACCCCGATTTTCTTTCTTACCACGATCCCTTTAGGTCCGTGAAAATCTTCAACTAGTTAAATTCTATATAATTTTCCATTAATGTCCACATTGAATACTTCATTCAAGTTTATCAAAAATTTCATTTTTATTAAGAATCTTGCTACATCAAGATTTTCATGTCTTTTAGTTTTAGCATCACAGCAAACATATTCTCCAACACGTCCTGAAACAAACTTGAAGAATCGATCGCCCCAAGCATGACAAGGGAGTCCAAAACATTTCATCCACGTTAATATTTCACCATCCATATCATCTGCAAACCAAGGATGGATGTCTTCAAACAAGTTTTGGAACCATACTTCATTTTCTTGTACTAGCATCTTAACATCCCCCAGCTCCCTATGTTCCAGGAGGCAAAGGTTTGCACCCATAAGGGTAGCTTTGATACTAAAGTAGCCTTCTGAGTTTAGAGCATCTTGTATATCATATGTTGATACCGTTTTCCTAACCACACCCACAAATTCTTTTTCAAACCATTCCAACTATGGTTCAGACACGTTGAAATGAAGATGAGCAAATAATGGTTTTTCAGATAGCTTAGTCCTCCCATTGTCCACAATATTTTTCTTTCCCAAACCTTGTGGATGATTCTTATTTAACACCTCCACGTACGATATATCCAATTTCCTTTCATTCTCACCCTTATTTTAATCGATATTGTAGAATATAATTTTATGTATCATATTATAATTTTTTAATACAATTTAAAAAGTTATATATTTAGTAAGGAATCGGAAAAACACTCACACCACATAAGATCTAATAAATCCATCTTTTAAACAAACATTAACAATAACATTCATAAGAAAACCATAAATAACATGCACGATACAACAAACATATCCACTCAAAGAATATTTCAAAAACGTACATGTACAATAAACCCTAACTTTTTGAAATGCTCACTTTGCCTTCTTCCTCGTTATTGAAACAAGCATCCCTAACTACAAGTAAAAACAAACAAAAAGTTCAAACATTATGAAACAAGATATTCAAACATAAACAATAATACATATATAGATTTTGAAACATAAACTATAGTGAAAATGAACATGTAAAGTAGCCATTTGCTAAGATTTGATACAACAAATGTATCCTTCAAAGAAGATGAGTTGACTGCATAAGCTTAGGGTTTCCATATGAGAGAGATGAGTGACAAATATGTTAGGGTTTATTTTGAGAGAGACAAGTGATTTGTTGTCGCACACGCGTAAAAAATGAGCTTATAAGGGTAGTACATGGAAGCAACACTTGAGTCATATCACAAGGAATTTTGATTATTTTAACAAACTGACTGAAATAAAATAGGGGGTTTTGATTTTTGATTAAGAGTGTGATTAATAGAATTTGATTTCAAATAAAATTAACGAGATCATCTACTAATCTTGGTTCTGATCTATCACTAGTTATTATAACTCTAATTCCCTAAGAGGATTTGATTCATATTCAATCACAATATCTATTGAGCAAGCGTAATTGATATTATACAATTTATACTCCTATTTTCCGAATTAAGCAAACTGATAAAGCTTGGGTGAATTAACGAAAAAGCTACGTTAAACACGATTAAACTTAGGAACATGCGTCTATCGAATTAAATCAACATATTCTATGAAACAAGCATGCAAGAAACACATAATAATACTTAATAGAATTAAAATTACAATAACCTCAATGTTTGATTGAAATTGTTATCTGCAGATCAACCTTTAAAAAATTAGTTCTCCATAGGAATTATAGTCGTCTAACGTTATTTTGTGTAAACTCTAGATGAATGAAAACAAAGTTGCTAATTCACTTAAATAATAATAGGGAAATCGGGCCCTAATAGCATCCGACCCGAAAAACCTAAAAACTAGCTCAAAATTAATTATTTTATTAAGTCTGAAGATAAAATCAATTATTCAACCCTTCTTCACTCCTAATTAGCTTCTAACTTCAACATGAAACCTGTAGTTTATCCTCTTAACTTTTCAACGCATATTAGAATGCGTCAAATAGCATCTCTTAGTTCAAGTTATATTTTGTAAAGCGAGAAGGTATTAAATTACTGCTAATTTAGAAAATAAGTAACTAGATTAAAATTAAAGCATAAATAAGGTAAACTTAGAAAACACACTAAAAGCAACAAAAAAAAAGAAACAAGTTATGAAAATCTCTTAGCACAAAGTAAAAGGTGGTGTATTAAAACACATTGATCAAATACATTCACACTTAAATTTTTGCACTTCGAGAAAAACTCTAAAGTCAAAAATTCAAAACAAAGACACATGTTATTAGAGAGAGCTTGTGTTATTTAGTTTGAAATTATACTTTCTAATTTAATTCTTACCACTATATCTAATGGATTGCTTGAATTTTTTTATTTATTTAGAATTAAAAAAATATTTATCTTTAATATATTTTTAATTTTTGAAATACTATAAGAAAAATTATATTTGAACAATTTGTATTAGACCTTCAAAATCTTTTAAAACAATAATTAAATATAAATTTTGAGTTCATCAAATTAGGAGACTTTTGGCATTATGAATAAACACAAATTCTCTGAAACCCTCTCAACCAAAATTCTTTTATTCTCGTTATTCAATCTTTTCTATTTTTCAAATCCTTCCGTCTCTTCCCCTCTAAACTCCCAAACAAAACCCTAAATCTCATCCGCACTTGATTTTTAAACTTATATTAAGTAAAGCTAGTTTTAGATGATAAGATCAAGTTTGATAAGTTGAAGAATCACGATAAATTCGTGGAGCTTACATATACTTGACTTGTAAGAGTTTATATAATAAAATAAAATAGATATAACATGCATAAATTATATAATACTATTAAATATGGAAGATGTTAGGAATATTTTATACATTTAATGAATATCAAGTACATTAAGGCAAAGCTTATCAATTGTATCTCTTCATGTGGAAATTGTTATCAATTGTATTAATAGGTTTTTATTATAGGCAAAATATAGGCTAGACTTTCAATGCATATATTTTTGTATCCATTTTTAGTTTATACAGTTTGTGTATATCACATGAAATCATGTATATATGTAATGCAAATCACATGAAATAAAAGCACAACATTCTGATACAAAAATTATTCCTCCTTTACTACATATTGATTTGTTTCTGTTTTATATGGTATCATTATTTTTTTTATGGTTAATATCCATCACTTTGCTTCTTTTCTTCTTCATCGACACCCTTGTTTTCATCTGTCACCATGTCTAATATCCCAACCCCAACAATTCATGTTCCTTCTTCTGAAAATCCATCCATCACTGATCACTCCACAACAACCTCAAACACAGATCCTTATGTTATTCACCATTCATATAATGGCTCTTCGTGCAGTAACTATGGTTCATGGAGTCGTGCAGTAACAATGGCTCTTCGTGCCAAAAATAAATTATGCTTTACTGACGAGTCACTTACCAGTCCGAAGAAGAAGTAAGACATTCCAAAATGGCAACGTTGCAGCAATCTGATTGCAATTTGGATTCTTAACTCAGTTTCAACCGAGATTCGTCCTAACATTTTGTATGCTAAAACTGCAGCACAAATCTGGTTTGATCTAAAAACCCAATTCTCTCAATCAAATGCTCCAAGAATATATCAATTAAAATAGTCAATATCTGCCCTCAAACAAGAAGGCATGTATGTCTCTCTTTATTTCACTCAATTCAAATCTTTTTGGGATGAACTCAATTTTATTGCTCCTGTCAATCGTTGTATATGTGGTAATGCTAAAAGTATTCTTGATCAGCAGAATCAAGATCATGCCATGGAATTCCTTTAAGGAGTTCATGACTGTTTTTTTGGCTGTCCGCAGTCAAATTCTTCTGATGGATCCATTTCCATCAATTCATTGTATCTATAATCTAGTTCGTCAGGAAGAAAAACAACAAGAGATCAGTTTTCGCCCTCTCCTTGCTGAAGAATCAGTTGTGCTCCATACCTCTAAAGTGCCATATCGCACTCAAGGAAAATGGCAACGTCCTTATTGTGAACACTGCAATAAGTATGGTCACACTATTGCTACTTGCTATCAGATTCATGGTTTTCCAAATAAGGCACAAAAGAAATCAGAACCATCACCATCCTCTTCCGTTAATCAACTGTAAAACGCACAATATCATAAACTCCTATCTCTCTTAGCTAAAGAAGTGATTGTGGGACTATCAGTGAACTTGGAATTTATAACCTTTACTTGTATTCCTTTTTCATGGATTATTGATTCTGGTGCTTCAAACCACATTTTTACATATCTTTCTTTATTTTCTTCATATTCTCCCGTTCATACTCATATCTCTGTTCAACTGCCTGATGGTTCTCAAGCGCTTATGAAACACATAGGCACTATTAATTGTTCACCATCACTTACATTTACAAATGTTTTCCACATTCCGACTTTCAAATATAATCTATTACCTATCTCACAATTAACAAAATCAATAAATTGTGTTGCAATTTTCTCATCTTCTAGTTGCATTTTCAGGACCGAGAAATGAAGGAGATGATTGGTCAGGGTAATACCCAGAATGGAATCTTCTATTTAAATGATGCATCGATATCAAATAAGCATGATAAGGATCATTATTTCAGGACCGAGAAATGAAGGAGATGATTGGTCAGGGTAGTACTCAGAATGGAATCTTCTATCTAAATGATGCATCGATATCAAATAAGCATGACAAGGATCATTATTGCCTTAGTCATCCATCAAGCTCTTTTTTTAGTTCTAATCATTTTAATATGTTTGACCTGTGGCATTCACGCCTAGGTCATCCACCGTTGTCTCGTTTTAATTTCATTGTTAAGAAATTTGTCTGTGTGCGAAACGACCACGTTTACCTTTTTCCTTAAGAAATACTTATTCATCTCATTGTTTTGAATTAACTCATGTTGACATTTGAGGTCCATTCTCTATACCATCCAACAACGGATCACGTTATTTTCTAACAATTATCGATGATTATTCACGATGTACTTGGTTGTATCTAATACAACATAAATCTGAAACATTCATTATGTTAGTTCATTTTTTTACACAAATAAATCGTCAATTTAACATAAAATCGACCAAATCAACTCTCGTAATGGGGACATTTTTCTTCCCCAACTCCAAACCATTCGTTCCGAAAACGGTTTAGAATTCTTGTCCACACAGACGCAAACATGGTTTCATGATCATGGCATCATTCATCAATGCAGTTGCATTGCAACTCCTCAACAGAATGAAGTAATGGAACGAAAACATCGACACCTTCTTGATGTTGCAAGAGCATTGTGCTTTTAAGCGAACTTATCTCTTTCTTTTTAGGGTGAATGTGTTCTTACCGCAACATACCTTATAAACAAACTCCCTACTCTTATCCTAAAATATAAATCTCCTCATCAAATTTTACTTGGTTCTCCTTCTTCATACTCATCACTTTGTGTGCTCAGATGTCTATGGTTTGTTAAAAATATGAATATTCAACATAAATTTTATGAGTGGTCCAAACCTGGTATCTTTGTTGGTTACCCTTTTAATCAAAAAGGATGTCGTATATATAACATCAAAACTCATCAAATATATGTCTCTCACGATGTTCAATTTCATGAAATTGTATTTCCTTATCAAGATCTTCAATCTCCTCCCCTTAATATTGTCATTAGCATCAACACTCAAATTCTTGATTATTTGAGTGTTGATGCTAATGGCATTATTAAGAGGAGGAGATTGAAGGCACGTCTTCCACTTTACCAACTCAACCTAATATCCCTCCTAGAAATAGTCGCAATGATAATCCAAATGACACAATTATGAATATTCCCTCTTCTCGGGATGATACCTCATCCAATCTTCCATCAATTTATGTAGAAACTCTTCCAAATAATCTTCCTACAGAATTAAATCCTTCAAATCGTCATCATTCTCAATTTATTCGTACTCCTTCAGTTTGCCTCAAGGATTACGTCACTAAATTAATAATGTCACATCAAAAAAATTCCTTTGGAAAATTATTTATCATTCTCAAATCTAAGTAACTCTCATCGAGCTTTTCTCATCAAACTCATTGAAAATAAAGAACCAAAATTATATTCTCAAGCCATACAATCATCTGAATGACACGAAGCTATGGCAAAAGAAATTCAAACCCTTGAATTGAACATCACTTGGACTTTATGTCCACTCCTAGAAGGAAAATCAGCAATTGGTTGTAAGTGGGTTTACAAAATAAAATGTCACTCTGATGGTATATGTAGCGGTAAAAATTGTGAGTATAAGTTATTGATTAACTTAACTCATAAAACAAGAGTTGTCGTCGCACTTTTATTTTATCCAAAGGAAAGGAAAAAGAGCGAACAAAACTTAAAGAAGTTCTAAAATAAGAACATATAAACAAAGACAGTGTAAGGGGGTTGGTTATGTATAGGTAAGGTGTTAGCACCCAAAATGTCTATAGCACTCTATAGGAACCTCTTTAAAATATCTACGCTTTTTGGTTTGAAAATGGTTTGCTTGTAAAAGATTGAGGAGATGAGAAAAGAAGTATTTTTTTAAAATAATTTTTGTGTTTGACAAGACTTCTTGAGTCTCGTGCCTACGTACCTATAAAGTGCAATGGAGGATCAAAACCTCGTAGTTTGTGGTAAAACTAACAAAAATGGTGTGTTTTGATTCATTTTTAATTAACAAACAAGTTGTCATTTTAAGGAGAATACTACAACTAATCACCCACAAGTAATGAGAACTTTGAATCACAAGGAGAAGGGCTCCAACTTGTATAAAGATAAACAAGTATGCCACTAACTCTCACAGGTGGAAAGAATTACCATCAATATTATGGGTATAGGAGAATTACATCTCAACTATGAAAATAACTCATGTCTAAACTTTATGAAAAGTTTAAAAGAAAAAGTGCACAAAGGCACAAAATGATTGAATGAATTTTTGTATTTTTTATGTCTTTTGAAATTGTTTAATATGCTTAAGATTTATTAAAGAAAAAGGTTTTAAAAACGCACTTGACAAAGTCAAAGTTTATTATGAAAGTGATTCTAGTTTGAAAGAAGAAGATTTTGAAAAAGAGAGAAGATTTTGAAAATTTAAGAATGAGGAAGAGATGAAAGGACTATCCTAAAGCATAAAATAAAAGCTAGGGACAAAGAAAGATCTAACCAAGAGAATATAGTAAGCCCCATGACATAAGTCAATCAAGAATTCCCTCCTTTGGATTGAGCATCAAACAAGCCAAATAAGCAATAACAATCCAAGCATCAGATGAAACCAATAATAACCATGATGAGTCTTCAAGAGAATCCTTAAGCCAAGGGTACCAGATGAATCCAAATAGGTCTTAAGATGTACTTACAAGCCAAGGTCAAGGTCTTAATTCTAAGTCCAAACTTCATATCATGCATAAGGTAATAACATCAATTCCATGAAAAGTAACCAAGTTTTTTAGGGTTTTGATATTTATTAATGTTTTAAGAGAATGTTCAAATGGAAAAAATAAAAAGGGCATAAGCACAAACACAAGTTTAAGTGGACAAAGAAAAAGCAATATGATAATATGATATGAAATGGTAAAGTAAAAGCATAAAGTAAATAGCACAAAATAAATGACTTTAAAGTAATGAAATAAAACCAAAAGTTAGTAAGTTAGTGATTAGAGAAGAAATGCCAATTTGTCTTTTTTTTGGAGAACACTCAACTAAACATCCACAAGCATGAAAACATGATCTTATACATTACTAAGAGAAGGGCTCCAACTTTGATAAAATTAACAAGTATGCCACTAGCTCCCTTAGCTAACAAAAACTCCAATCTATTTCACACAATACCATGGAGAATAGGAGGCTGACAATCTCACTTACAAAAATGACTTAGTTTCCGATTCGGGACAAATTTAGCGCTATGTTAAGCAACAGTAACACAACCTATAAGAAAGGTCATACTATGGGAGGCCGGTCAATAACAATTTATGTGTTAATACAAGCTAGAGAAATGGCATATAAGTCCTTCTCCTAAAGCTTGCCACACAAAAAAGAAAAAGAGGAGTGGTCTCATCTTAATCAAGAACTTTAAAAGTTCCATGATGTTAAAGATTTTCATCAATCAAAAGAAAAAAAGAAAAAGGGAGATGAATGAGAGGCAACAATGAAACAAAAGCAACAAATTAAATTCAAGGATTGATCAAGCTATCATCAAGATCATTCATCCATTTTAGTGGATTAGGGTTTTCACCTCATCAACATCCAAGATCCATTGAGCTTGATAAAACTTGACCAAATCAACTAAGATTCAAGTCAAACAGAAATCAACCAAGGTCAACAAACACAAAAATGCAATAATATGAATTAATATGCATCAAAATTATTTTTAAAATGAATTTTAAAATGAAAATAAACATGAAAATGCAAATGATGCATGAAACAAGATCACAAATGATCAAGAAAAATCCAGAAAGTCAGAAACAACTCAAGAATGACATGCAAAAAATTTGAGAAATTTTTAATGCATAAAAAATATTTTAAAACTATTTAAAATGCAAGGAAAAAAAAAGAAAAAACATGAAAAATATCAAATGATATAAATAAAATATGATAAATATATCATCAGAAAGAGAAAAATAAAATTAAAATTTAGAAATTATTTGGATAAAAAAAAGAAATTATAATGAATTTTAAATGAAAATGCAATTAAAAATAAAAATAAAAAAATAAAAGAAAAACCAAAAAACCACACGCGTTGGGTCTGACCTCATTAATTGACGTGGCAGACCAACACACCTTAGGTGAGGATGCATGGTGGAAATTACCAGAGGAATAACATGGAACACTACGCCAGAAATGAGATTTAGCAGCGCACTAAAAGACAGCGCTTTCTTAAAAAGCGCTGCTAAAAAGAGTCATAAAAAAAAGAAGAAAAAAATAGCATACCTAAGACAGCGCTTATTAAAAAAGCGCTGCTAAAAGGGATCCTAAGAAAGCGCTTTAAAAAAGCGCTGCTAGAGGGGGGGAGGGGAGGGGGAATAGGCAGCGCTTTCAAAAGCGCTGCTAAAGGGGTACAAAAAGCGCTGCTAAAGGAGCGGTCAAAGAAAGCGCTTCAAAAAAGCGCTGCTAAAGAGGGGTCCTTAGGCAGACCTATAGCAGCGCTTTCAAAAACGCTGCTAAAGGGGGGTCAAAGAAAGCGCTTCAAAAAAGCGCTGCTAAAAAGGGGTCCTTAGGCAGATCTATAGCAGCGCTTTCAAAAGCGCTGCTAAAGGGGGGTCAAAGAAAGCGCTGCTAAATGGGGGTCCTTAGGCAGACCTATAGCAGCGCTTTCAAAAGCGCTGCTAAAGGGGTACTAAAGCGCTGCTAAAGGGGGGGTCCTTAGGCAGACCTATAGCAGCGCTTTCAAAAGCGCTGCTAAATGCCATTCAAAAGCGCTGCTATAGGTTTAAGTAGCATAAATTTAAAATATCCCAGTATTTTCGCAGAATCAGAACAGTCTTCTTCTTTCTTCTTTCCACTCGCGAACGCATTCCTCTGTGCCCTAGTCATTCCGTCGACGCATTCCTCCGTGCCTCCGTTTGTCGCCTTTCCTCCGGTCATTCAATCGTCTCCTTATTCCGCCGTCGTCCTTCCATTTTTTATGGTCATCTCCGTCCTCCACCAGCGCATTTCCACCATTTTTAGGTATTTGAATTTTTTCATTTTCCATTTTCATTGTTCTCATAGTTGAATGCATTATTGGATGCAACTATTTCATCAATACACTTATCTCTGAAAAAAGAACCCAAAAACACTATTACCATGCAGTTCTTGTCTCTGTCACTTATAAACAAAGTGTTGTGTTTTTCATTTCATGGTTAATGTCACTCTGTTAGTACTAAGAAAGAGGTCATCAAGATTGATGATCTTCATTTGTGCAAAACCAACACAACTTTTTCTGTCAGTACTAAGAAAGTGTTGTGTTTTTGGACTTTCTTTGAACTTTTTTTTAAAGATTATAAATTCTTAAAACAATCATATTACTATTGAACTTTTTTTAAGGATTATAAATTCTTAAAACAATCATATTACTATTGTTATTATTTTTCTATAGGTGCTGATTGGTGAACTCAACAATTTGGAAAGTCTTTGTCTTTTTTGAACCGGTTGTCTTTTATTGCGGGTAAGAACATGTCTTTATATTTGTGAAAATGTCATATCTATATAATATTTATGAGTACCTTAGATGTTCATGTAGGGTTGTTTCTTGATTTGGTTAGATTTTTTGATCTCTTTCCATATTTGATTAGGATTTGAACTCTAGTGCTATAATCACCTCATAATATATCATAACAATGTAATGTCCTATTTTTTTAGCATATAATATTCTTTCATTTTTTCCTTCCTTACCTAAAATGTATAGTTCTCAATGTTTAGTTTTTGGTGAATATGATATGTTATTATGGGTTTATATGTTGAAGGCTTGAAAGATGAAGTGAACATGATTTGTAGTTTTGTTTTGGTGTATATGCTTGGCAAGGTTGAGGGTGGATAGTCACAAAGAGAGTTATTGGCTAGCACATCACGCCAAAAGAAAAGATATTAAAACACCATAAAGAATTGAATTTAATCAATAAATACATTAAGAATTTAAGTGGATTATCTAGTATTAAGGGTGTTATTTTAAGTTTAAGGATATAATTCAATTTTTATTGCTTTTGTAAAATTACATATTGTCTCATTGAATAAAATTACATATTTATATCATGCAATACAATTACATATTATGTCATTCAATACAATTATGTATGTGTTTTTCTTATTTATACATTTCTTATGTATATATTTCTTATTTACATATTTGCATGTCATTCATTTGATACTTTGGTTTTTCTGAATTACAGGTATTATGGCCACCAATGAGGAAACATCACATGATGGAAACGAAACAACAAAAGACATGGAACGCGATATCAAAAGAGGAATAACGATTATGAAAAAAATCATCCGTGCGAGAGATAAGGGTGTTAGGTATGATGTGCATTGGAATGAAAAAGATCAATTAGTTGAGCCTAACGGTGTGATGCTGATAAGTTACATTGGAGCACTTGTACGTTCGCAAATTCCGATTACTTGCGATAATTGGAGAATTCCCTCGCTACAACCGGCCAAAGACAAATTTTGGAGCGAGATACAGGTATGATATTTGATTATTTTTAATTATGTTGACGGTTACATCTTTAAATTAATTATACTAACATGTTATATGTATGTGTATTTGTTTGCAGAGATCTTTTAACATTGATGATTGCAGAAGAAAATATTGCCTTCAATTGGCCGGTAAACGACGGAGAGGATTCAGAGCGTTTTTAACGAACAAGTTTCTCAAAGATTCTTATGGAAACTTTGTTGACTCGGAGCGTCCAAAGAAGTACGCTGATCTGATTTCGGAAGAAGAATGGGAGACATTTGTTGCGAAGCGAAGAACCAAAGAATTTTTAGTAAGTACAACTTATCATGAATAATGTATAGTATATATACTTCTTCCACAAGAGTTCTGATATGACTTAAACTTGTTTTTTCAGGTTGTGAGTGGCGTTAATCGGCAATGGGCATCAAAACCCACGCATCCATACAAAAAAGGGCGTTTGGGATATCCACGCTTAGAACAAAAAATAGTAAGTATATATAAATGCTTTAATATGATATAGTTACCAAAATTAGTAAGTATATATAATAGGATATGAATGGTTTATTATCTATCTTAATGTACAGATAGAAGAGGAGAAAAGTGATGCGACATCTCTTCCGGACCATGTTGTGTGGAAGGCTACCCGTGTGGGAAGAGATGGAGTCGTTCAGGAACAAGTTCAACAAGTGTTTGAACGATGTGTAAGTACAACATTAGTTTTGTCAGTAACTGATCAAAAGTGTATAATATATTTATATATGCTTTTATCTATATTTCAGGAGACGCTATCCCAGAGTATAACTCCAGCTGAGGACGAGGATTGCAGGAGCATACTGAGTCGGGTGTTAAATATCCCTAAATATTCTGGGCGTGTGAGGGGTAAGGGATTTGGCGTCACTCCATCACAGATGTATAAGAAGCCAACGAAAAAAAATCCTACCAATAAATAAGTGATGGATACGTTAGAGGAATTGAAAGCCCAGATTCGGGAATTACAGAAGGACAAAGAAAGATACATGTCGGAAAGGCGCGGTCCAGAGGGTAAAGATGCTAGTGAAAAAGATAGTATCGATTGTCCGCAGAAGCTTCCAGAGGTAATTGTATATATTACATTGAATTTAATTTAGCACAATTTTCTTAATTGACACATTAATCGGCATCATTATTTGTTTAGGGCATTTCACGTTGTCGGCTATATTTATCATCAACGACTTATCGCTTGGTTGGCAAGGGAAAGGTGCATAACAATGTGGGAGAATTACTTCACCATAAACTGCTGCCTCCTGGATTTTTAAAAGTATCGGTTGATATTGCGTTAGAGGGGGTGCGTTGTTGCCTATACCATATGAAGTTTCAGACGCAACAGTGGTGGGAGTTGCAATAGGAGCGTATGTTGCATGGCCGGCAAATCTCATTCACATAGATGATGAGGTATGTTGAACACCATTATGAACCTAGCTTGTAATATTCAAATGTGAAAACGACCCATAGATGAAAGTTATTCTTACATTTACATTTTCTTATTTACATGATGATCTTAGACTCCTACAAAATCCAAATCAAAAGATGATAGAATTATTGTGCGGGATACCGATTCAGCTGCATCAAAGAAATAGGTACTAATACAGTTACATGGTTATCTTATTATACATTAATTATTGAACTTATATATGACTTTTAGGTTCATGATCACCAGTTGCAACAAGTCAACAAGGGTAAGATGCCTGAAACGTCCAAGGTGCCAAACAAAAAAAAGGCCGAGTCAAAAAAAGCATATGTTCCTCGATTTAGGATGTGCCTTGAAACATATTTAGGAACAACAGATGTGATTGAGGGTGGCATCCATCAAATACCTATGGAGGAAGGTATTTTCGGTTTTGAATATCCTGAAACACTTGCTAAGGAGGATTTTGACCAGGTTTTCCAACATTCTGAATTGGGTGTCGGTGTTATGCATTCCTACATCAGGTACTCCGATCCATTTTAATTAAATAATTGAACATTTTAAAATTTGCTCATTTAACTGAATATTCTAATGTTGATTATGTTTTTCTTTTAGGCTCCTGTATGACAAGTTGTTGGTCCCGCATGATTTGACTTCCATATTCACATTCTTATCTGCTAGCTGTATCAACACACGGGCAATAGAGCACACACCAGATACACTCAAAGATTACATGGTTCAAAGATTTATGGTCGCGACTACAGAGAAGTTGTTCTTGTTGCCATATAATATTGGCCATGGGTTAGATTTTATTCTAAATTCATTTATTATAATTATTCGATTTTTGCCATTAATCTATATAACATTTTCCTCTAAACTGTTGTCTTATTTTATAGTGGACACTGGTTGTTGGTCGCGATTAATCTGATGAAAGAAATAGTGTATTATATAGATTCATTGAATGGCGATACAACAAAATATCCTGATCTGAAGAACATGGTTGATACGTAAGTGATGAGATATACTGTTTTGAATAGTTATATATCTTTATATATTATGTGACATTATTCTAAATATGTGTTTATATTATGTTAGAGTTATAAAAATATTCAGAGCACAAAGAGATGCAACAGTGCCAAAAAGCAAGGCTAACAACATCAGTTGGATCAAACTGGAGGTATATTTTCCCATGTTAGACTGTTATAGTGGTTCTACTTGATAAAACTATTTAAACTATATATCCTGGTAAATGTTCGTTTGTTTTTTCCATTTACAGTGTCCTCGTCAGCGCAATGGAATTGACTGCGGATATTTTGTATTGCGCTTTATGAAGGAAATTATTCTTTCAGGTCAAATAGAGATTCCAATCATGGTATGGATTAATTCATAAGTTATATGATTCATTTTGATAATTAACCGATATTTCATATGAGCAATTAGTTTTAAAATTAAATTGTGCATGTTCTGTTATATTATGTAGTACTTTGATGAATACAAGTGTGGTACTTACTCGAAAGCAAGATTGGAAGAAATTAAAGAGGATCGGTGTCAATTTATTCTTGAGTTGAGAATTGTATAACATATCTATTTGTAAAGTTATCGAATTTGTAATTATATGTAAATTGAATGTATTTGTGATGTTGTAAATTGAATGTATTTGTGATGTTGTAATATATTTAAGCAGGTTTATGTGTATTAAAATGGTTATGGGCAAAGTGATGAATACACATAAATAAGGCCAAAGTAATTGTTATATATAAGGCCAAACTGTTGAATTAAAGGCCTGAATTATAAGCAGGGAATGTAATTGTTATAAGCAGGTTTATTGAAAAATATATAAAAATGTGATAATTTAAAAAAAAAAAATTTAATCGTGAAGAATAGACAGCGCTTTTAAAAAAAGTGCTGCTAAAGGGGGCAAAGAGAGGCCAAAAAAGCGCTGCTATAGGTTGGAAAAGGGGGGGGGGGGGTCTAAGAAAGCGCTTTAAAAAAGTGCTGTTATAGGGGGGTCAAAGAAAGCGCTTCTAAAGGGGGGAGGGGAAAGCGCTACTATAGGGTGAAAAAAGCGCTGCTAAAAGCGTTGCTGAAGGGAGGAGAAGGGGAAATAGGCAGCGCTTTAGAAGCGCTGCTATAGGGTAACAAAAGCGTTGCTAAAAGCGTTGTTGAAGGGAGCCTTTAGCAGCGCTTTTTCCATAAAAAAAGCACTGCCTTTACCTTTAGCAGCGCTTTTAAGCGCTGCTAAAGGTCTTTTTTGGCATAGTGGAATCACATTAAAAAAGAAGCAATAGAAACATTTCAATCAGCCAGCGTGGAAGCCACCTCGTGTCATCGTCCAACCTCTTCGGTAATCTTTTCCAGTGAGCTCTCACCAGAAAATCCACAAAATGGTAAAAATGGGTCATGAGACCTATGCCATTGTGACCCTCTCATCAAGGCGAACAACTCAACCTCACTCTCTATTTTCATTTATTGAAAAGGAGTGAAGAGAATTTTGAGGAAAATCAGAAGAAACAAAAAACACGAAAACAAAAATTAAATGATGTACAAGAAGAATCAACGCCAGCTAGGTTAGGGGAAATACTCAGCAATCAAAGGACTATATTGTGGTAACTTGTTTGAGTGAAAATGGAGCTTCAAACTACCTTGTCCAAAAATGAACTGAGAAGCTCTGAAACTGGACTTGGTTGGAGCAATTCAGGGACTCTTAGAGCTTGGAATTTGTTGCAGAAGCTTCAGTGGAATATGATGAAGCTTATGGAATCAAGAAATGAGAGTGAGAGTGGCTGGAAATTGAAACATGATAGCTCATTTTTTGCTGAAAATTTGAAGATGGAGCAGGGGTTTTCTAGCTCTCAAAAGCTTAGGAATGAAGGTAGAATGAACCTTTATTTATAGATGAAGATGATGGAATGCTGAGAGAGGTGAATTGAGTGGAAATTGAGTGTAATTGTGTGCACCCTCATCATGCCAAAAGTGTGACTTGAATCCACTTAAAACTCAACCAAAACTTGTGTTTTAAGTGTTAAAAAACTTCTGGACACTTGCTAAACTAGATTAGGCACAAAATTGGACTTTAATTTGGTCTCTAATTGGAATTAGAATGAGTCAAAAATCTGATAATGGATTTTTCTTTAGTTTCAAGGTACCATGTTCACCATGATGGGTCATCTTACTCAAGAGGCTTTTTTCTACCATTCTTCTTGCAATGTGTAGTCCTCATGGCCTAGTTTACAATGTGTCAAGAAAGTATTCATTTGGACACCTGAGGAGAAAGTTATGATGTGTTGAAGTTGGCATGAAAAACTGTTCATCATACTTAGAAAAATTCTAAGTCTTTGAGGCAGAAAATGACCTATAATGTTCCAACAAATTCTATGGCTTTCCAAGCATAATTTGATCTTGATCATTGAAGAAAACTTATAGAGGTCATTGTAAATTATATTATGCAAAAAGAATCAACTTAAAAGGATTAAAATTGAAGAAGTTGTGATCCTTGAAAGTTGAGAAAAAGTCACTTAAAAATAGGTCAAATTTCACTAAGTCCGCAAATGACCTATAATATCTTCAAACTTTTGATGGTCCTCCAAGCATAATTGGCTCTTTTCATGTAAATAAAAGTTATGGAGGATGCTGAGAAGAGTCATATTCATAAATAAGCACTCAAAAATATGGAGAATTGTAGGAGTTGTAGTCCTTGGAACTTTGACTTGAAAATGTTGACTTTTTGGTCAAACCTTCTTGAACTAACTTGTACACTTGAGATTTTCTTGCAATTCAAGGCCCATGGATGATCATATGAACCCAAAATAAGATGTTATTGAATTTCCTTTGATTAAATTGACCAAGGCTTGAGGTAACTCGATGAAGAAGGCATGAAAATAAACACATGAACCTTTGACTTTCTTGAGAAACAAGCTACGCAACCTTGAGGTATTCTTGATCAAAATGATATAGGATGATGATTGAGAACTTATACCTTGATATTAGAAGACATATCTTGAGAAATAATTCCTTGAGAGTCAATGAATTTTCACACTTTGACTTGAGGGAACAAAACTCTAGCTGAGGGACCAAGCATGGTGTTATTGATGAAATGTTCTACCTTGCGCAAAACTTAAAGAAATAAGACATATTTTTTCATTTTTATTAGTGGTTAGTTAAATAATAATAATATAAACATAAATATAAAATACACACAAAAGGGTGTTTGGTGATCTTAAAATAAAACCTCAAAGGATGAGAAGGAATAACCAAATGTAATCTTGTTTGTGTAAAGATGCAAATGATAAGTGAGATCTTAGGGTTAAAAATTAGGGTATGATTGTACCATTGAGAGGTATAAGGCTCGATTAGTATCCAAAGGCTATACTCAAGTTCAAAGTATTGATTATTATGATACATTCACACCAGTCGCCAAATTAGTCACAAATCGACTTCTTCTCTCCATTGCTGCCATTAAAAATTGGCAATTACATCAACTTGATGTAAACAATGCATTCCTTCAAGGAGATCTCAATGAAGAAGTTTATATGAAATTACCACCTAGATTCTCTCATAAAGGGAAACCATGTGTCTGCAAATTAAATAAATCAATTTAAGGTCTTAAACATGCTTCTCGCCAATGGTTCTCAAAATTCACCACCACTTTTATTCAAAAAGGTTTTTGTCAATCAATTTATGATTATAGTCTCTTCACTTACAGTTGTGATCAAACGACCATATTTGTCCTTGTTTATGTTGATGACATCATCATCACTGGCAACAATGAAGATGTCATCTCATATATAAAGTGGTTCCTTACTCGGCCTTTCTACATTAAAGACCTTGGCAATCTTTCCTATTTTTTTAGGCATTGAAGTATCCCATTCTAAAAGGTAATATTCTTATGTCAAAAAAATATACACTTGAAATTTCATCTGACTCTGGTATGACTGGTTGTCAACTATCAGATTTTCCTATGGAACAACATCTTCGTCTACGACCCAATGATGGAAGCCCTCTTCCTGATCTGACACTATATCGTCACCTAATTGGTCATCTATTATATCTCACACTGACACGACCTGATATTCAATATGTTGTTAACACTCTCAGCCAATTCATGAAATCTCCATGCACCTCCCATATGGATGTAGCCACGCATGTTCTTCGATATCTTAAAAGGGTGTTGGCAAAGGCTTATTTCTTTCAGTAGCTAGCTCTATTAATTTAGTTGAATATGCAGACTCTGATTGGGCCAGTCGTCCTACAACTCGTCGATCCACTATTGGCTATTTCACCATGTTGGGTTCTAGTCCAATTTCATGGAAAACCAAGAAGCAACCAACAATTTCACGTTCTTCTGCTGAAGCAGAATATCATTCCCTTGCAACTTTAGCTTCTGAGTTACAATGGTTAAAATACCTCTCTTTGATCTAGGTATTGATCACCCTCAATCGATCACAGTTTATTGTGATAGTCAAGCTGCCATCCATATTGCAGAAAATCTAGTTTTTCATGAATGCACCAAACACATTGAAATTGATTGTCATTTTGTTCGTGAGAAAATTAAATTGGGTCTTATCACTCCTTTATATCTCTGGTCTTTTGACCAACTAGCTGATATTGTTACTAAACCTCTTGGAGGCGATTCTTATAAACGACTACTCGGCAAGTTGGGTGTTCTTGAGATTTCATTCTCACCTCTAACTTGAAGAGGGGGGGGGGGGGGGGGGGGTTAGGAATGTATTATACAATTAATGAATAACAAATACATCAAGGTAAAGCTTTTCAATTGTATCTATTCATATGAAAATTGTTATCAACTGTATTAATAGGTTTTTACTATAGGCAAAATATAGGTTACGCTTTCAATATGTATATCCTTGTATCCATTTTCATTTTATACAGTATGTGTATATCATATGAAATCATGTATATATGTAATGCAAATCACATGAAATAAAAACATAACATTTTGATACAACAATTATTCCTCATTTACTACATATTGATTTGTTTCTATTTTATAGAAGATATGTTTTTAAGAATGAGAAAAACTATGATAATATAAGTTATAAGTCTTTAAGACGGAAAAAATTGTGGAGTATAAGTTGTATGACCTTATTTTACCATATCGTAGAGAGATTGTGAGTCAATTTCAAAATCAATTTTATCAAAATTGAGATTCTTAACTATAATGATGTCACTACCCAATTCTCAAATTGATGCAAAGAGAAAACTGTTGTAGATGACTACATAAAAATCCCTAAGAACCAGCCATGGTTGTTCTGAAAAAAGCATCCAGAAGATGAAGTTGTATTAATGCAAATAATATATTCATTTTAAATTTATATACATCGGGTTTCCTCTAAACAATAGAGAAATATGATTGTTCCATCTAGTTATCGTTTCAATGATGAAGAGAGGGAACTCTTGACTTATGGATGCCTTCTTTATTTAAGAATCTTCCAACTAAGCTAATACTCCAATGAATCACAGCGGCTTTTAGTTTTGACTTATGAGGTTACGATAATATGGGTGTTGGGAAATTATCAAATAATTCAAATATTTTTTTCAAGTGAATACTTTTTCAAACTTGTGCAATTTAAATAGACAATCAGCAAAATCAGTTATAGAGCACAATAATAATAACAAAAATAAATGAAATCTTCCACTATATCAATAATAAAAATACAAAAAATCTTTGTAGTAACACTAGAAAATAACAATCTTTCTCGATAAATAATAAAGGTGGAAACACTCACTCCAAACAATGCCTTCACAAATTGTGGGTATACCAAAACAGATCTAAGAGAAGATAAAATTACTCAACAAAAATATCAATAAAATTAACTAAGTGATAGGAACAACATACTGAATTTGAAGCTTAAACTAACAAGATTTGCTACACATCTATCACTTGTGCCTTTTCCTCTTCTCTGAAACTCGTGTGTTCTTCTCTGAAACTAATAAAATTAACTAATTTCTTCATCCACAAAAGTTCTTTAGACGCTTCAGTTGCTGCAATAAACTCGACTTGGTAATAGATAAAGCAACACACATTTTTAACCTTGATTTCCAAGACATTGTTCCCTTGATAAAATATTAGGCTTACGGTTGAGGTCGAATCCATGTATTTTTCTAGTTCAAAAGATAAGAATCCTATATTGGCATCTAAAGTGTTCTATGGTGTCATTGAGGAGATTTTAGAATTCGATATGTTATTTTCAAAGTGTATTTATTTAAATGCAAGTGGATTTTCAATAACAATGGCGTACAAAGTGGTGAGTTAGGATTCACATAGGTTGATCTTGGCAAGACAATTTATATGACTGAACTATTCATCATGGCTACTTAAGAAATGCAAGTTTTTTATGTGATAGACCCTTCAGACTTATCTAGGAGATGGTCAATTATTCTCCAAGGAAAATATATTCCTCGTAGTGATGAAAATTTTGATATTCCTTTCACTCCTTCTTACGCAACACAATTTCCTAATTCATTTGAAGAAGTTGACAGTGATTATGTGCATGTTATTCGTAACGATCATCAATAACGCATATGGGAAAATTAACAAGTACTTTCCATTCATAATTTATTGTAGGTTATAATTTCTAAAGTTATTTACTAACAAGTATTATTATTTGAAATTATAGGTGTTTAAAGTCAATACACCAAAAGACAAGACACCAAGATATTATTATTTGATGTAATGATGTGTCAATTGTAGGTTGTTTTATGTCATTTTGATTTTGATGTAATATACAATTTTCGGTTCTTAATACAATGTTATCTTTGATGAAATATAATTTTTGGTCTGATACGATCCACAAATAGGTGCGTTGTTGTTTATGGTCTGATACGATTCAATAAAATTGAGGTTTAAAAATTGAGAATTTTCTAAAATTACAAAATATATTTAAAAAATAAATAATTCTTCAACAGTTGTTTAATACAACTGTTATTATAGGTAGAGTGTTATCTAGAATAATAAACGCTAAAAATGGTATTGTAGAGTATTAAACCCAGGACCTATACATAATTTCACAATGATTGTTTTAAATAACCGTGGTTATAGGTAGTTGTTTTTCATTTTACTACAATGGGCAGTAGATAGTTATAGTAAAATACACACTTACAATCACACCCTAACTCACTATGATTGTTCAATCGTGATAATATTCCTTTTTCAACCGTGGTGAAATGGTCATTTTGTAGTAGTGACTTCTGATGATATTCCTTTTTCAACCGTGGTGAAATGATTTTTCCGTAATAGTAATTTCTAGGTTTCACAAACAAGATTTACATGTTATTATTATATGTTGGGTCATCTCTCTCATTTGTAAAAGTTCTTCGTTTCTTGGAAGTGACACTTTGTTTTCTGCGAGTGAGATAAAACTTTTTTATTTTGAAACTAATTAATTATTATTAATTTTTTATTACATTATATTATTAATGTTATTATTATTCATAATCATAAAATACTAATAATATGGTTGAACATGTAATATAAATTTAATAAATGACATAAATCATATTTTAACATAGATGGCATTGACATGTCATCAATAGCATTGTCCAGTCAATAAAAATGGTCTCAATTTGGTTGAGGGACTAAAATAAATAAATAAAACTTGAAAAAGGACAAAAAAAACCAAAATTTTAAAATGAAAGACTAAAACTAAAATAAAAATAAAAATAGATAGAATAAAATTACAACTAAACCAAAATAAAAAGTATAGTATCATCACAACTATTCATGAATATTAATATATAAGTTATTTAAATAAAACTTAAATATCTATAAATAATTGACAAAAAGAGTAAAATATCTTTATAATGTTAGTTAGTGCATATGAGTTAAATATTTAAACTAATACATATTATTTAAAAAATTAAAGCAAACAAATAATAAATTAATATGATATTTCATACTAATAAAATAATAAACTATTAACATAAAAACAATGTTGTCAAATTGGATTTAATAGTAGTTTTTAATTTTATTTATGATTAAGGATGGTGTTTGAGATTCTGTGTTTGATTTTGTAGGCCATGAAAAGGTTGGGTTAATTTTTTTAGTGTTAGGAGAGTTAGAGAGCATTGAACATTGTGGAACTTTTTTTTTCTTAGAGCATCTTTAGTGGGAGTAAACTAAATGGGTAAACTAAAATACTTTTTGTGGGCTCAAAGTGATTTGTAGGATTTAAAAAATTTATAGTTGATTTGAGTAGTTTTTACTTTAATGGTGGTTGTCTATAAGAAACCAAAACTTGACCCCACATTTTATATTTTTTATTCAAGTTACCATTAATTTAATTATTTTAATTAAAATACATATAATTCTTTAAATAAAATTTACCTTAAAAACTTAAAAATAATATTAAATATATTTTATTATAAAATTAAAAATGATACAAAATTCACAACAATAATACATAAAAAAAATTACATTTTCGTACGAATATAATTATAATAAGGATTCGATTGGTTGGGATCCATTTGATAAATAAATAAGATTGGAAATTGAAAGAAAAAAATTTAGAAGTAAAATTGGGTGTAAAAAAAATTAAAATTTCTATAGAATTTATAGAAGATAAAAAATGATAATATGACCGTTACTATTTTCAAATATCATACCCTTACTTTAATGTTGTTGGAATATTTGGAATATTTTATTAATATTAAATAATATTATAATAGGTTTTAAAGAATTTTGGTTTAACAAACCTGCGTTAAAGTTGCTCTAAAGAAACATCTTTGTGAGAGACACACCACATACTCATCTAAAACCTTAAGGTGATAAGTGTATGAATTCTCTTATAAATGATCAAGTCATCACATTTCTATCCAATGTGTGATTATTATCCACACTACTCACACTTGTTAATATTTAACAATTAGGACGCTATGGCGGTTATATGGAGCAATTTTTGTGCTCGCCTTAATGATAAGTATCATCTGATATTGTAGGTCACAATGCAGAATCACATAACATATTGCATATGGTGCGACACTTGAGGTCTGAACCAGATGAGAGGAAGGAAAAATAAAAAATAAAAACATTATCCTTGTTTTCTAGCTGTAAGTTGTCCAGATATCCCGGTTTCAGAATCGTCTGCTTCATGCATCTATTTAGGATTGATAACTGTGCTTATTTAGAGTATTTAGTCAAACTAGTTACCCAATTGCAACCTTTGTATGTTTCGGTTGCTTGTGGCTACGGCCTACAATAAAAAAACTAACTAGACACAATGTTTCCAAAACTAGCATAATCATTAAACCTTGAAAGAAGTATTTATAGAATCACTAGTTACTCTGGAATTGAACTGTAGTATGCAAATTGTTTTTTTTAATAATTAGTAGCGTTCATTCCCGTATGTCCGCTTTTTAAATATACATGAATAAAAATATAAATAATATTTTTTGTATAAATAAAATTTTTAAAAAATACAATACGTAAAAGTTAATAATAAAAAGTTATATGGAAGTTAATAATAATAAGTTATTAAATAAATTATATAATAAAATAAAAATAAAAATGATAAAAAAATAAATCACACCAAAAACTTGTATCCCTTTTATATATAACTAGCGTCCAAACGGGCACGGAGTGCCCGTTTGTACGCTTTTTTATTGCGCTAACGCGCAAAAATATTAACAACGTATTTTTTTTATGTATGCCAAACTCCTCTCTTATATCTCAATTTATCCAAAATAATGTAATTTAGTAGTCACAATGTATTAATGTTGTTTTACTCTCTTTTATATGACATTTTCGTTCTTCTTCCACCTCCCTCCGTTGTGTTTCTTCTTCTTCTTCTTCTTCTTCTTCCTTAAACGCTCTGTACCTTCTTCTTCCGCCGTCCCTCCGTCGTTTCTTTCCACCGTTTGTCCGTTTTTTTTAATTGACACACATATTAAAATATAAACAGATATTTTTTAATCTAATGTTGTTTTTAATATAAATTATTTTTAATAACTTTGTGATATATTTCTTTCATGTGTATTTATATGTTTTTTTAAAAGCGTACGCGCAACAAATTCTAAAATATTTTATTTTCTTAGTTTTTGTTTTAAATTAAATAAATTGACAACTTAAATCTTAAATTAGTAAGTATGACCTCTCTCAACAAAAAAAAAATAGTATATAAGAATTATTAAAAACCATGTAGAATAACTAATCTACATAACACAAAATAAATAAAAATAAATCACGAATATTTTATTTGATGAGAATGTAAGTGGCTGAGTAAAACTACAATTTTTTATTTTACAAATAACTATTATTGTCTCAATTGACAATTATTATGTTTGAGAAAGTTATATGAAAAAAATAAAATTTCATTGATTAAAAAACAAACAACCAAGAGATTGATTGAGAACATAATTAAACATAAAATTTAACTAATTAATTTAAATTAGAAAAAATGTGAGATATATAAAAATTAAGTAAAAGAATTTAAATTTTTTTTTGGAATTTGTATTTTTGTTTCAATTTAATTAAAAGGCGTGAGAGGATATTTAAAAAAGAAGATAATTAAAATAATAAGTTGTTCAAGTTTTAAGAGTATTTATTACAAAAATAACTGCCCTATTTTCATACTTTTCTCAATGTATTTGTTTATAATTGGAGAAATAATATTAAGAAGCATAAACTTTTTCCAAAGATTCTTTTATTGATTTTAAGTAATACAATTAAAAAAAAATTGTAAGCAAGATGATTATAGTTGGTTATCATTTCGTTGTAACTGTCAGGAAAATTATCACATGCAATTATACATTGTGTAATGAGGCAACAATTATATGGTGTGTAGAAGAATAAGTTAGAAAAATAAATAAGCGAGTGACATAAATAAAGATCATATAAAAGAGAGTAAAACAACATTAATATTCAAAATAAGTTTGAAAATTCAAGAAAATTTTTATAAACACAATATATTCTCATAATCACAATTTTAAAAACCAGTAAAATCATTTCCAAAATAATTTTGATGATTACAATAACATGATACTATATTCTACCCATTCAACACGACAGTTAGTGAAATGAAAATTATAGTTTAATATGTACACATTCACTGTTGTTCAAAATAAATGAGTATACCAGAGAAAATTTGCAAATATTAAAACATAAATGACGACTGACAGTTTCATAATTCAAAATAAATGAGTATACCAGGTAAAATCTGCAAATATTAAAACATAATTGATAGTCACACACATATAAACACAACTCAAAGATTCAATAGTGAAAAGAGAGACAACTTACCATCTAAAGATTCAAAATTGATGTGAAAGAGAAATTTGTAATAACTACCAAAGAGAGAAATGATTTGCAAGTGAAAGAGAGAATTTGGCAAAAAATTAACGATAATTTAAGTAAGAAAAATAGAAAACATAGAAGTTGTAAATTGAGAAATGAGCAGTTATTATGTAGAAGTTTTAAATTGAGAAATGAGTGGTTATTATTTAATTGTTGTATTTGGTAGTTTTAAAATAACGGTTAAAGGGCATAATAGGTAAACATAAAAGTTACACCAAACCATTGTTATTCCCTTTATATTGTTATAGATTAAAGGGCATAATAGGTAAACATAAAAGCTACACCAAACCATTGTTATTCCCTTTATATTGTTATAGATTATAGATTTTCTAAATAAAATGTTAATAACCATTAAGATTTTAACACAACTAAACTAAGTCTTGATTTCAAACAGAAGATTTAAAAATGTATTCATACAATGTTCCAATGAAAAGTTAAAGATATTATATTTAATTATAATATTTTTTGTAATAGATAAATAAATAAATTGCTACATTTAAATGCATAGATCTATATTTTGATTCTCAAAAGCCACATATTTTTAATCAACTATCAATCCTTTTAAAAGACAACAGATCTAATATTTTATTTCTTAAAATATATGTTGATCATTATTAATTTATATAAATAAATACAATTATTAGATATTAAATTAATTTAACAAATATTTATAACAATTTAATTAATAAAATGAAAAAAAAATCACCTATTGTATTTTTTTTAAGGGAAAAGTGGGTAATTAGAGAAAGAATATTCTTAATATGTTACAATAATTTTTTATTTAACCTATTTCCTAACGCACTCAAAAACTTAAACTCTGAACCTGGCTTTACATAGATACAGAAGTAAAACCATTGGCTGCACTAATCATCATTCATAGTAACTCTAATTATCAACATGAAACGTAAGAGAAATTCTCTCCAAACTCGACAACAAATAGTTTCAGTAGATTTATATTTAGATGATTATTGTTGGGAATATGTTTTCAAATTCATCTTTAATCACGATGACGATCACAGTCGTTCCTATTTCAAATCTCTTTCCATAGTTAACAATCAATCTCTCTCCATTATCAACAGTCTACGCTATGGTTGTCAAACTCACGGGTAGACTCGTAAACGAGTCTAGGAAGTATAAACGAATAAATTTGTGCATTAAATTATTTTTTAATAGACTCGAGTAGACTCTGATCGACTCACACAAACTCGTATAGACTCGGGAGGCTATAGCGAGTTTACGAGTCTATAAGTTTTTTTGAATTTTGTTTATTTTAACCAAAATGCCCCAAATTTCCCAAAAAAAAAAATTATTTTATTTTATTTTAAGAAAAAAAACATTTTTGTGCTTGTACAAAAATTATAAAGTCTCTCATAGTCTCTTGTTTCGATAAAGTTCATTCCCTTCATCGACTACGTGCATTTACTACGTCTCTTCCTTTGTTGCATTCATTGTTGTGAATCAATCCTTCGTTGTGTTAGTATTTTCTTGTATGTTTCACTTGAATGTCTCTCTTGTATGTTTTCTTGTGTAAAGGTGACGCGCCATTATTCAACCAGATCCACTCATCCCAACCACGTCTATCAATTTGACGTGGCAAAATGGTTTAGAAAATTAATGATTTGTGGCGGAAAACATTTTTTCCTGTTTTGAAATAATATGTTGCTACAGTTTTGACAAAATTGTGATTTACGAGTTATGACAAAACGCATTGCTCACAGTTTTGAAATAATGAAAACTTGTTATAGCTTTTACTAATTAATTAACTATTACTGATAATAATTATAAGAAACATGTGTACCAAGTGTTGTAAAATGCTAGGTTCAATGGATAACCTTGATGATACAGACATTAAAGTACCTCTATTTAGAATCAATTTTGACATAAGGCTAGAATAGTTTGCGCAGAAGCATAGTTTTAGGTTGTGGTTATGAATATTATGATTGTAATCATTGTGGTTGTTGCAATGTGCATTGTAGTCATTATGGCGTTAATTATAATTAAGAATAATTTGAAACATGTCGTTAAAAAACACTTACTCTTAAGATTTTTCAAGAGAAATTGAGTTTTGGAGTCTAAATTTTGAGTTTTCATGAAAATATTTAAAAAAACATCTACTGTCATGATTTTTTTTTTTTTTTTTGCATAGTAGCCAATTAAGAAGAAATTGGTACTTTAAGTATTTAACTACATACAAGAAATTTATGTCTGTATCATGTATGTGGTCTTTACAAGTTTAAAAGTATATGGGTGTGTCACTGTTTCCGACTTGCTTCTTATCTCTCACCTCTCTCATTTATTCCAACATTACTTCTCTCTCTGTTGCCGATTAGCTTCTTATCTCTCATTTCTTTCCTCTGCTTCAAGAACTTGACCTCACTAACAATATCAATGTTAGGCTAAATGTTGATATGTCAATGGTGTTTCCTAAGCTGCACAAAGTTAATACCTATAGTTGTATCCATACATATATGACTGACGCATAGCTTTTACATTTTTTAAAGAATTCTGAGTTTCTTGAAGATGTTATGATGTTGAACTGCTCACTATTAACTCATCACGACATTCTGTCATCCGTGAGAGACCAACTTTGAAGTCTCTATCAATTAGTCGTATGTCAATCAATAACAACATTAGCTCACACTTAATTGACTCTCTCGTGAGTTTGAAGGACGTAACTTGCCTTAATTTTTGATTTACACGTATTTCAGATGAATTGCTTTCCTCTATTGCAACCAGAGGTCTTCCCTTGAAAGAGCTTGTCCTCCAATGTTGTCGTGGATATAGTCATGTTGGAATCTTTGGTTTGTTGTCCAAATGTCAATGTATACAACATTTTAATTTTCAAAGTGATGATTTTTTAAATGATCAATATGTTATGAAGCTATCTTTGTTTTTGGGTCATTTAGTGTCTATAAACCTTAGCAATTGTAACATGATTGCAAAATCAAACTTGTTTTCACTTGTTTGGAACAATCCTTTACTCAATAAGATCAAAATGGAATACACAAGTATTAGGAGAGAGGATATAGTAAATATTAATTCTTTCAAAGATTTTATTGTAATCCCTCGACTAAAGTCTCTCCATTTGGCCTGTAATTTCTGGCTAAGAGATGGAAGCATCAAAATGTTTGCTTCCATTTCCCCCAATTTGAAGGTGCTTGGTTTG
This sequence comes from Lathyrus sativus, assembly GCA_963859935.3. Classification (NCBI taxonomy): domain Eukaryota; kingdom Viridiplantae; phylum Streptophyta; class Magnoliopsida; order Fabales; family Fabaceae; genus Lathyrus; species Lathyrus sativus. The sequence goes on from OZ012735.1 coordinate 16,857,671, forward strand.
ACGGGTTGCTATAAATGATCTAGAGAATGTATTTGTCAAGTTTTAAGGAGATGTTGTAAGATTAGAGATTTGAACTTATATTGCTCACGAGTAAATTTGCATGAAATGAACTTTGAAGTTCCTAAATTGAAGGTGTTGAGATTATCATGTACAAGAGTTGACGATAAAATACTTTATGTGATCTCAAAGAGTTGTTCTGGACTTTTGCAACCGGTACTAAGATGTTGTGGTAATGTTACAAAGGAGGGAATTATGCATGTGGTAAAGAACTGCGCGCAACTTAGAAAGATCAATTTGGCGTATTGTCCTAAATTTCTTCCTAATATTGTCGACGAGGTGGTATTTTCAAGGCCATCATTGAGAAATATAACCTTTATTATAGGAAACTCTTCTTGCATTATGGATTCCTTCTTTGCTAGAACTCTTTGAGGATAGTTTTATTTTTACCAATTTTTTCCCCCGTGAAGATGCCTTTATTATCATTTCCGTTAGGGTAATGCTACATTTGGACTTAACAGATCTTTTAATAGGTTGCAGCCATGGTCCTACTTTGCGATCCTTGTATCAATCATGTATTTGAGTTAAGCTTTTTTTAATGTTGTTGGATTGTGCCATTACTTTGTATGTTAGCTAAAGTTTACATGATCGTCTTAGAGAATAATAGTCATGCCCTCTCTATCTATGTTGATTACATAAATATTAATAAATGGTTTATTTAGTTTTCTATTAAAAATTTATTCACTTGAGAAATTAAGGTATAAAGGATGATTAAATTAACTTCTATTCATGATTAATGAATTATTATAACATTATAATTAGTCATGAGAGGAGAAAGATTTATGAATTAATTCTATATACACATCGGAAAGAAAGGGTGGTTGGATTGAAACTACAAATTTTGTCATAAAGCATCTATTTTGTTTTGTTTTTAAGTGAAACTACAAATTTTGAATGATTTAGAAAGATAATTAGGATTTTGTCCCTCCTTTTTTCAGATATGAGAGTTAAATCCTTTATTTCTCGTTACATGTTAAATCAGAGATCCTCCATATTTAAACTTATGAGCTTCCTTCTTGCCAAACCCACTATTGTCTAATGTCATTTTGGTCGAGTTCGCCTGTTTTTGGCATCACTTTGTTGAACTTTTTCACACGCTCTGGTTTTTATGTATGATAATTTTCCTCATTTTTCCTTTCGGCTCTTTTGATCTACATCCTCTGTTATTTGCTTACAAGTGTTTTTTAATTGTTGTTCCTTCTTAGGTTATTGTGATGCTACTCCTACTACACGTGGTAACTGCTAATTCAAATCAAACTTTTTCTCTCTCTTCTTCATTTCAATCCATGCATTCGTTTTGGTTGATTCTTTATACTGTTTTGTTTTATAGCTAGACTAGGTGCCAGATTTGTGCATAAGGCTAAACCTAAACAACCGCATCGAAAGAATGTATCTGCATCAAAAGATGAGAATAATGTGCATGTTGCTTCATCAACCACTCACAAAGAATCTGAAGGAGTTTCTCAGAATGAATCTCATAATATAGTTGCTATAACTTCCTCAATTGAAGAACATATCAAGTCTGATCTTCATCCTGATATCCATCTCAATAATGGTGAGTTATGGTTAAAGCCTTTTTTCTTCATATAGAACTTTTACTAGTCTTATAAGCTCTGGCACTGTTTGGAAGTGGTTATAATATAAGTTATTATGTATAGGCTATTTCTATAAAGAAACATAAAACAAAGTCAAGTTGAACTTATATAAATCTATAAACTATTATCATATGCTATATACCATAGAGCTTTGGGAAATAAGCTGAAAAGAGCTTGTAGACATGTCATAAGTTGTTTCATTAAGTTCTCCCAAACAATCTCACAAGCTTTATGTTAATAGATAAGTTTAAATAAGCCAATTGTAACAGACTCTGATTCATTTCATATCTATCATGAGATATAGTAACAACATAACCAGTTCACCTTGCTAATGTTGTAGAAAATAAATTGAATAATGTGGTTGCCCAGTCTACTATCTCCTCAACCGCAGTTAGGATGGAAGAACTGCCCAAACACGGGGAAGGTTCAATTCTCGGTATGGACAAAAGTTTGCAAGTTATTGATAATTCAGTGGAAGTTAGCTTAAACACAGGCTTCAAAAGTGCTTCAGGCGACAGTAACACTGCAATACCTGAGAGTAACATTCATTCAAATTTTGAGTTTGGAAAGGCGGGAGAGGTGTAATTTTGAATTTTATGGATCTTTTTCATGTAGCCTTACTGTTTCAGATGGCTGTAGTCAACTTATGGAGGATATTGTTTCCAGGTATTGTCTGTTGAAATTGAGTTGGGCCCTGCATTGGCTACATATTTGTTATTCTTGTACAATTTCCACCGAGATGATTTCTATTACCATGATCTAGGAGAAGGTTTACGTGGACTCAGAGGCCCGCATTCCAGCTTTAGAGCCACACAGAGTGAACTGTCTCTGAATATAGGTTTGTTCTTGATGCCTTTGTTGCCTATCTTATCATCTTATTAATACTAATTTGTTATGATTCCTCACTTCTTTCTATTTGTTTAGATGTGTCCTCAATTGCTGTTGTTGATCCCGGGCGAGTGGCTGACTTCTTTATTGCAAATCAAAAAGTGAAAGATTATGATAAACTTGACTGGGTTAAGGTAACCAAATGTTCTGAAGACTTGTTTTGTTATGTCTAAATGTCCTTATATGCCAAGACCCTGTCCTTTATATATTTAATTGTGTAGGCCAAAAAGACTCTAAAAAATTTGAGGATCATAACCAGTACATCCAACCAAGAGTACAAGATTACTAGTCTGAGTGAATTGCCATGCAATTTACATAAGTAGTTTTTTCTATCTCATTATTATATATTGATTTCCTTCATTATTAACTTTCTTAATGTCTGAGTATTATGTTACATGAAGTTTGGTGGCTGTCTTGTTAATGAAGATTCATGTATTGTAGGTTTACTCTGAAGAAGAAAGGGTGTGAGTCTGGACAAGATGATCCAGAGGAGATCACCGTTTATGATTATTTCGTAAATCGACGAAATATTGCTCTTGCCTTCTCGGCTGCTCTTCCATGTATTAATGTCGGGAAGCCCAACCGATTCGTTTATATACCAATTGAGGTAGATTAACCTCTTTATATTAGTTTAGTACTAACCTTTTAATCAAAGCACTCAGTTGTGGTAATTCCCATGTAACTTACTAACTAAGAGAGAGTGAGGGTTGTGTCCAACGTAAGTCTAACTACTATACATTGAGTAATTGATTGTCGTAGAAATGTCACTTTACTGTATATTATTTTGCCTATTTACAGGCACTGAAGAACATGAACTACAACTCTGAGCCCATGATACAGAAATGTGGTATTTCAATAACTTCTGGGTTCACACAATTTGATAGGAGGGTTACTGGTTAGACCTGATGCTGCACCTCTTTTTTTGGAGTTGGTTCATCTCTTTGGCAGGTCACTGCAGGATTCCATGTTGATGCAAGCTAAGTGGTTCCTTGGAGGCCAAGATGTCCTCTTTGGTCGGAAGACCATTAAACAAAGGCTACATAACATAGCTAAGAGTAAAAGACTTTCTGCTAAGGCCCAGTATTCGGAGTCGTGGGGTTGGTGTAGTCTGTATATCGATCTGGTGGCTGTCAAGGGGGAAAAGCGGAAGTTTAATGCCACATCACTTGAAGAAGGAGAAGTTGTTGATGAGGGGGTAGATCTGAAAAAAGAGCCTAAAAGGGCTCTCTCAAGTGTTTGACTCTGAAAGCTCAAGAATAAACCAGCAACATCTGACTGAGAAGGCTCTTATTGAGTTGTTTCTTCCTTGCCTATACCAAAGCTCTAATGAATCCCGCAATTCCTTTGCGAATGAATTGATGAACCAATTTGCTAATATTAAGCTACAGATAAATGCTGTTATATGTGGAAGTAAGCCAGTGGGAAGTACTTCTCATGGAGTTGAAGGACAAACAACTAAAGCAAATTCCAGGAAAAGTATAAGAGGTGGCAGTAGCCTTGGATTAGCTAGGCGACCAGCAGTTGCAATAGATTCTTCTCCACCATCTCCTGCAGCCCTACGTGTTTCTTTGTCACTTCGGTTGCAATTACTCCTGAGATTTCTTCCTATTCTTTGCATTGAAAGGTATGTAAAAGACTTTATATTAGTGTATGTAAATATTTTCCTCCTAGAAGAATTGTTGGAAATCAATTAAATCATAAATGAACTATGGTTATTTGTGCTATGAATATGGAGGCAGCTTATCATTTTTGCGTGTTCAATTTTGCAGGGAAGCATCTGTGTCGAACATGAAACATTTTCTGGCCCCTGTGATTCTTCGTCTCCTAGGCAGCCAGGTTGTGCATGAGGATGCATATATTTCAATGAATGCCATGCATTCTAAGAAGGATTCAGAGTCATTATAGAAGCATCGAATGTAAAAAATGCTTCAATACTGTTAGCTAGCACTGCGTAATATTTATTTTTTTTAATTGAGTATTTCCACCTACATGATTGGGATTTCATTGGATTTAAATAAATTCAAGAGTTCTTGTGCCTCCAATAGATGTATTCTGAATCCTAAACTGCGTGCAGATTTTTTTAAAAAAAAATATTTGCAACTTGGGGCGGTTCAAACCGCCACAATATACCATAGTTTTTTTTAAAAAAATATTTGCAACTTGCGGTGGTTCAAACCGCCACAATATAGAGATTACGACAGTTAGCTACCTGTCGTGAAAATAACGACGGTTTGTACGACAGTTTTCTCAACCGTCGCAATACGACCTCGCAGCGCACGTTTCTGCGACAGGATTGAAATCGTCGTAACTTACAAATTGCAAAGGTTATAACTGTCGTAATCTGCCAAAATAAACCGTCGTAATTTATCAATTTTCGAGTTTGACACGAGCTTTTTTTTAAGCTCAAACTCGACTTTTTATAAGTTCATGAGCAACTCGGTTCGACTCGTTAGGTTCATCTCGTTAGGCTCAGCTCGCTTACTTCACGGACTTAAAAGCTATTTTTTAAAGTCTACTTTTTACATATTTGACATTTTAAATTAATACTATTTTAAAAGAAAAATATTGAAATAAAATAAAAGTTATTAGATTGAAATTTAAATTTATCTCCAAAATCCACTAATTCAAAAATTAATTAATTAATATGATGCTAATTTTATTTGAGTAATTATATTTAGAAATATTTTTCTCACTTGAGAATATAAATTGTATATTAAAACCGTTAGATTAAAATAAAATATAAGGTTAAAATTTATATTAAATCTTTAAACATACTCTTAAAGATGATATAATCATTCTCGTATATAATCGAGTTGGCTCATGAACCTAACGAGTCGAACTATGTATAGTTCAAGTTCAACTCATTTAGTTAACGAACTTAATTTTTCACTCATATTCAGCTCATTAGGTTCATGAACCAAGTTCAACGAACTAATTGTCGAACCGAGTTTCGAACTGTTTTCAAGTTAGTTTGATTCATTGTCAGCCCTAATTATATACAATGTGAATTTGCGGTCTGTCGCAACTGCGAAAAAAAAGGTGTCGGCAAAGACAGAAGATTCGCCACCTATCGTTATTTATCCCAAAGGAGGGAAAGGAAACGATCAGGAAAAACCTAACGAAAAGGGATAAGATCGGTCATCGCAACGAAATCTCGGGTTCGGGAGTCAGTTACGCAAGGGGAAAGTATTAGCACCCCTCACGTCCATCGTACTCGACGGGATCCACACTTGTTTGCTTATCTAAAGGGTTGTTTATCTATCTAACTAAAGGTCTGGATTAAAGAAAAAGAAAAAGGACTCGACAGAGCATCGCTACTCTAGGCCTACGTATTCCCTCGTGCAATGGGAAAGTCAGAGTCAACGTAGTTCGAATAGCTACGGGTGAAAGGGGAAAGGTTGCTTGCCAAGATATCGCATCTTGTGACTATTGCACCCCAAAATTTGACCAACCTTTTCTTAACCTAGTTTATGTTTCATTTCATTTTCTTCTAGCATTTGCATTGCATAGCATTGTTCATTTAGTAGGGGATCAGGAGGTTGTGCATGGCAAGAGAAGGTCACCAAGAGTGTTGAGCCTAAGCAAGGGGTTTTACTCAAGCATGAATGGTCATCAAGTCACCAAGAAGTGGTCAAAGTTTTGTGAAAGAGTTGATGGGTGTATGTGGATTAGCTCCTAACTTGGGGACCAGTTGAAGAACATTAGAGGTTTGTGAATTCATGATTATGGATATGGGATGTTGAGGAAGCTCACTGAAGGCTTTGAGAGCCATGTTGGAGTTTATTCAAGTTGTTGTATCTTGTGGAAGAAGCCACAGTCAAGGGTGTTGCCGTTAGGATTTTCATCTGGTCAACCCTCAGTCAACTGTGAAATTGAAGGAGATTAAGACTCAATTCCAAGTCTTTGTGATCATGGAATGTTGTGTTGAGATGTCTAATATATCATTTCAAGATCAAATCAAGAAGAATCAAGAGTGTGAGAAGTTACTAAATTAGGATTCTCAGTGTAAAATCCCATATTTAGTGTCCAACTTCAAGACCACATATCTCAAGATACAAGTCTCATCTCATCTTGACCCCAACATGAAACTTGTGGAGCATGTTTCTAGATTTCTTTTTAGTACTATAAGTCTTTCATATGATTTCTAGAACTCAAGTTATAATGCTGACAAGTTACAGGTCATCAGATGAATGTGATTTTGGTCAACAAAAGTCAACCAACTTCCAAGACATTTTTGACCTAGAAGGATGTTTCTCCTCACTATGACCCAAACATGAACGTTGTTCCTCATGATCTTAGATTTCCAAATAGTACTAGAAGTCCTTCATTTGATTTGTAGAACTCAAGTTATGAGGCTTAAAAGACAAGGGTATTTTGGGAAAGTAAGATTACAGGTCATTTTCATTATAGGTCCATTTCACCACTTTGCACACTTCAAATGCAACTTTTCCCAACATGAAACTCACTCCAAATGGTACCAATTTCATCATCAAACCATCTTATGTCATGGTTGAGGCTTGGATTGAAGAATTGGTGTGAGACTTTTTCATGAAGAAAGCTTAAAAATCATAAAATGCAATTAATTGATTTTGGACCAAAACAAGGCATGTTTATACATTTTTTGAGTCACAAAGATGTAATAAACCAGATGCAAGTATTGGATTTTAGTTTTGGCCATTTCAAGTGGAAAATTGACAATTCAAACTCCACCATTTGATCAAACCAAGGGCTGAATATCATCCACATGATCAAAGTGAATTACCAGCAAGCTAAATGAGTGAATTTCCAAGCCTAACAGCTCTATTTTCGTGTGCATTTTGGAGGCTCCATGTGCAATTTTTTGGATTTCCAATTGGACTTAAACCAACCTTGATTGGGCTTTTTATGCATCCAAATCCATCATATATAACTTCAGAATGCTTCACAAACCTTCAGAGGCGAAATTGGTGAAGAATTGCTCAAGAACTCCATTGATAAAGCTCAAGAAAAAGTGGAATACGAATTTTCAGATTCACTCAATTTCAAACCAAATCAAGCACATCTGAAGCTTCAGGGAGGATTGTGGAGTGATTCTGGTTTATTTCCAGTAAGTTTCATCAAAGTTTGAAGGCTCAATGGAAGTTCTCCACTAGGTAAACTTCAATTCAACTTTTCTCTCTGTTTGTAATCTAATTGAATGTCATTTTTGCATGATAATGACCTAGGAGCTGTGTAGATTAATTCTAACTAAAATTGACTGGCATTGGTGATGATTTGTGATCTGAGCTCCAAATTGTTTGTCTTCAATTTGGCTTGTACATGGACTGAAAATTAAAATGAACCTTGGATTTGAGTTGTATGAAGCATGAGGAATCGATTGGTGTAAGAAATTATGTGTTTCATGAACTTTTTTGAGTTGCCACTGTTCATCGTGGCCGGAGAAGATGACCGGAGGGAATCCGGCCACCGTCTGGTTTTCCTCCCTCTCTTTTCTTATTTGAATGCTGACTGATGGGTGGAACATTATAATCCCTTGGATCTGGCTGGAATATTTGACTCATATACAATCCAACAGATGTGATTCAATCTCATTTCATGTTTATTTGATGAAGCCTGCGTGTCATGCTCTAAACCTTAGATCCACTGAATTAAGACTGATCGTGAGGCCATGATTTAATTTGGTTTATTGACTGGAAATAAATGAAACGTTGTGTTTGAGCAGCTTGCGCCTCAACTGTTTTATTATGTGACTGGACTTGAGACTGAGTGGTTGGGATTCATTTTAATTTTGTGTTTAGATGCTGAGACGCGTGTGGCATTGTTTTAACCCTTGGATTGATTGACTGGTCTTGGATCGTGTGGCTGGGATTATTTCTCATTGTTTGACTGAGTTTTTAGTGGACTGGGCCCTCAATTGCTTTTGGCACACCCCTCAAGCCAGGCCCAGCTGTTTACACGTTATTTTATTGCTATTCACACCTGGCTTTTGTTTATTTTCTTTTTATTTTCTTTTATTTTTGTTTTGTGACTGTTTGAAATTAATTCATTCAAAAATACTTCTCCAATTAATAAAATTCATCAAAAATATTTTTCGGACAGTTTGGAATGTCTTTTATTTTTTAGAATTTTTATTTTATTTTTTTAGATTATTTTTCATTTAAAAAAAGAATTATTAATTGGAGGTGTATTGTTTGGATTAATTTTTGACATTATTTGGTTTTTTATTTGTTTCTCCCTTTTCCTTTTGATCCAATGACTGAAAATTAATCCTCATATTCATGGTGAGTTGATTGATTTTTGAGGACCATTTTGCCCCTATTTGGTTGACTTTTGGTTTGACTTTGATTGTATTTCATTTGACCCTCGACAATCCTCATTCACAATGGGACACCCTTGTGAATCAATTTTTTTGGTGGTGTTGTGAATTGATTTTGATTGTAATCTCTTGGCCTCTGTTTGCTAACATGTTTATGGACTTTGTGCAATTTATTTGGTTATTTTTGAATCATTTTCCTAATTTTGAGGTAACTTGCAAGTCAAGTTACCCCAAAGGAAGGTTCATACATACACCTTGACCTAGTTTGCTTTGGAGATGACATTTATGGATCCTTTGAGCCTTTAATCCCTTTTGATTCATGTTGCTAACATGTTAAGGTTGCTGGTTGCTCAATTTTAGGTCATGATATTGTGTTTTGCTTGTTCATTTGTGTGTTTCTTTTGATGTTTCCATTTAGGGTTTCCATATGTGACACGCTTGCATCCTCTTGTGTACAAGCTTGTTTTCTCTTATGATGTGATTGCTTTTGCTTTTGAACTCTCTTCTCTCATCCCCTCTTCTGTCCCATGACCTTGGAGTCTCATTTAAGGTGTCTTAGTCCCTCCTGAGGAGGTACTTGAAGCATACCTAAAATGATGAATCCTTGGGGACTCCTTTGTGCTTCTTTTGCACTTTGTTTGTGATGCTTATGGTTGAGTGCATATTATGAGTTCCTTGCTATCCTCATATAGCCTCCCATCCTTAATTTTGTTTTAAGTTTACTTTCCTTTCATTTGATTTGGCTTTTGGCACTTGTGGTTGATGTTGTTTGACTTAGGTCATTTCACCCCACTTTTGGTGCATTTTTGTGTGGTTTCTTCTTGTTGTTTGATTTCACTTTGTGCATTTATTTCTCTCTTATTATTTTGCATTCTCATATGCATACTTGAGGTTGAGATGAGCTTATGGAGGCTACTGCCCCACACATATTTCCTCCCTCACTTTCATCCTATTTGTGCATTCTATGTTTGCATTTTCATGTTCTATCTTCTCCTTCTTCTTTTGTCTTTCTTTCCCTTAGGATCTCTAGTCTCTCTTATTCAAGAGAGATTATGATAGACATTAGGTGCTAAACCATGCATGATAACATTAGGTAGTTCCCTTTTGTATCCCAACTTTAAGTCCACTTTGCATGACAACTTTTAGGATTGAGTTAGTCTCCCATTAGTGTGTCCTTTCTCTCCTCATCTTCAAACATTTTCAAAACACTTAATAAATGATAACGAGTGTTGTACGTTATGAGCCTTAAGCTACTTGGGAAATGATGATTGGGTGGTTGCCTCTCAATTGTCTAGAATGTTAGTATATGTCCTTTGGACGATATGCGACGCATTCGCTCCTGAGTCATAGTCTTTAGTGCAACATGAGTTACAAATCAAATTCAAAACACTTTTTCTCTAAAAAACACAAAAACACTTCAAATCTTTTTCACCCTTTTGGGTTCTTAATCAGGAAAATCTTTTCAGATAAAAGAGTGTTGTTAAATTTTAGTTCCACCGCAAACGGTAACGCCTAAGTCTCCAATGGTCGAGCTGCATACACCAACTGCTAGAACTACTTGTTAACCCTACTCGGGCCTAAAAGATTTTGAACTAACCTGTGGTCTTTTTTAGCCTGAACTACATTTGCTCTGATCTTTCATACCAGATGAAAGTACGTAGGCACAAGACGCGATGTCTTGGCGAACAACCTTCCCCCTTTTCACCCGTAGTTAGCCGAACTATGTTGACTTTGACTTTCCCATTGCACGAGGGAATACGTAGGCACAGAGCGGCGATGCTCTGCCGAGTATCCTTTATTTTTCTTTTGTCCTTTGACCTTTAGCTAGATAGATGATCACCCTTTTAGGTAGACAACAAAGCGTGGATCCCGTCGAGTACGACGGACGTGAGGGGTGCTCATACCTTCCCCTTGCGTAACCGACTCCCGAATCCATACTTGGTTGCGATAACCTTGTCTTTCCCTTTTTCGTTAGGTTTTTCTGATCGTTTTCTTTCCCTCTCTTTGGGATAAATAACGAAAGGTGGCGACTCTTTTGTTTTCCGCCGGGTGTTTTTCGCAGTTGCGACAGTGCCTACGTACTCTCAACAGGTATGAGAGATCAGAGCTTACGTAGTTCGGGATAAAAAAAGAACACAGGTTTGTTCAATTGTTTTTTACCCCGAGTAAGGTTAACAGGTAGTTCTAGCAGTTTGGTGTATGCAGCTCGCTCGTTGGAGACTTAGGCGTTACTGTTTATGGTAGAACTAAGAGTTAACAACACTCTTTTATCTGAAAAGGTTTTCCTGATTAAACAGAGCCCCAAAGGGGCAAAAGAGGAGTTTGACTGTTTGTTTTTGAAGTCTTTTATTAGAGAAGTGTTTTGAATGAATGTTTGTAATTCATATTGCACTAGAGACTATGACCTAGGAACGAATGCGCCACATATCGCCCAAAGGACGTACACTAAACACTCTAGATGATTGAGAGGAGACCGCTCAATTATCATTTCCTAAGTAGCTTAAGGCTCGTAGCGTACAATAATCTTTAATCTTTATTAAGTACTTTATTATTGTTTTGAGATAAGAAGAAAGAGAGGACTCTAAGGGGAACTAACCAGAACCCTACTGTTATCATGCAACATGGTCCTAAGGTTGAGTTTAGAAAAGGGAATTCTATCCTACTTGTTATCATGCAAAAGGTTAGAACCTAGTGTCTATCATCACCATCCTTGAACAAGGATGTGAGAACCCTAAGGGAACATGTCAATGGGAAGAATAAACAGAATGCTAAAGTCATTAAGCAGATGAAATATAAGTGTGAATGGATGCACATGCAATGCAACAATATAAGCAAGGGAGGACACCTCAACCTTTAATGCACACAAGCAAACACAAAGGGAAGAAAAACAAGCAAGCAAAGGGAGGAAACCTCAACCTTTAGATGCAAACATGGGCTTAAAAGAAAGAATGCCTATCCTAATGCACCTAATCAAACTAATATATAGGGGAGATGATAAACCAGATAGTGGGAAAGCAAAAGGAGAACCAAACTCACTAAGCTCAATGTGTAAAGACACAAGAGTCCACAAAGGTTCAACTTCTTTATGGAATGCCCTTAGTTCGACCAAAGGAAGAACTGGGCTCTCACAAGAAGGATCCTATGATTGTAGGACAGAGAAGGAAAATATGTGTACAAACACAAGAGTCCATCAAAGGCTCAACTTCTTTATGGAATTCCCTTAGTTCGACCAAAGGAAGAACTGGGCTCTCACAAGAAGGATCCTAAGATTGTAGGACAAAGAGGCATGAGGAGAAGCATAGTGAGAACCAGAGGAACCCACTATATTCAATGTGTATCAACACAAGAGTCCATCAAAGGCTCAACTTCTTTATGGAATGCTCTTAGTTCGACCAAAGGAAGAACTGGGATCTCACAAGAAGGATCCTAAGATTGTAGGACAAAGAAATGAGTGTACAAAGTACTTGAGTCCTCAAAGGCTCAACTTCTTTATGGAATGCCCTTAGTTCGACCAAAGGAAGAACTGGGCTCTCACAAGAAGGATCCTAATATCATAGGACTTGGAGGAATTAGAAGAAAATATGGAGAAAACATTATGCAAAGGTGGAAGTCATTCAAGGGTATCCACAAGGAAGGCTAAAGGAAGGTCCTAAAGGAAGCCTAAGGTAGAGCAAGGTATGAACATGATTAAGACTTGAAATTCATCACACAAGTGCCTTAAGATGTCTAGGGTATAAATATGGAAGATTTGAATGCATAATCATTGCAAAAAGTTCAACTAAAATGCAACACTAGGCAAAGGTAGAGTTGGAAACACACAAAGGATAGGGCAGAATGTAAAATCTACCAAAAATAGTAAAACGAACCTAAAAAATCTAAGAAATTTCCTAGGGGACCCCTCTGGTCTTAGGGACTAGGGGTCCAAATATGGGAAGAAAATTCTAAGTATAGCTATGCCAATAGAAGGCAAAACCCTAAGGTATTCTATGGATAAGGCAAGAAAAGAGGGTTCTAAAAACACTATCTAAACCCTAATCAAATGATACCTAAAAATAATGAGAAAAAATGTCATAATGTCAATTGAAGTATCAAGATTAAACATAAAAAAATCATGAATTCATTTGATGTTTTGATTAAGAAAGAAAAATCAAGAAGTGGAGACATGCAATGTTCTTATTTACAACAACACATTAAAAAGAAAATACAATATTAAATGGAAAAAAATGAAAAAAATCATCTAAAAATTTGTAAAATTAAAGCACCTGCCAAAGTATCTAAATGCATTTTTTCATGATTTTTGGGATTATTTAACATTTTTAAATGAATTAAAATGTAAACAGATAAGAAAATAAAAAGAATGAAAAGAAATTAAAAATGACAAAACTATGGTGCAAATAACAATGACTTGGTGTTGTTTTTATGGGCTCAGGCGCATAGGGGGTGTTAAAAGAAAGGGAAATCCCAGTCCACAATCTAAGGTCAGTCAAAACTAAGACTCAATCACAGCCTTCCAACGTTAGGACCAGTAAATCATCCAAAGGCCACGACAATGCCACGCGTGCACGAAGATTTTAGCATAAAACGAAAACAAATCTTGGCCTTATGATCTAAAGACCAGTCACACATCTGAGGGTTGTGGTGCGCGCATATGAAATGCACCGTTTCATTTAAGTATGGTCAGCAAGATCGTGGCCACACAATAAGTCCAAAGTCATACAATCTAAGGAACGAGATTATGCCACGCAAGCTAAGCCAACTCAGTACAAAATATCAAACAATCCTAGCCGTGGGATCAAGTCCTAGTCCATGTTTCAAATACAATCCAAGGGACCACACCATGACAAAACATCAACTGAGTTTAAAAAGAAAAAAAAGAAAAGGGTGGGAAGCTTGCAGACGGCGGCCGGAGAGAGCTCCGGTCGTCTTCAACCTCTGGCTGACACTGTAGCACGTTCCAAAACCACCATGAAACTTGCAATTTCTTACACCAATCGATTCGCCTTGCTTCACACAACAATAATCCACAATTATTTTGACCTAATTCTCTAAGATAAGCCCTAACTGAAAGCTACAAATTCCTATGTCATTTCAAGAATTTCCATAATCGTGCATAAAACTTATCCAGGATCCAACTACTAAGCATGGGGATCTCAAATGCACAAAAATGGCATGTTAATTCTTCCTACACAGTAAGGAAAGTTGAAAGATAAATTACCTAGTGGAGAGCATCCACTGAGCCTTCAAATGCTAAGGATTCTTGATGAATTTGATCCAGAAACAACCAGTGATCCTTCCTAGAGATGTGTCGCTACCGCGAAAAATGACGCCGGAAAAACAGAAGAGTCGCCACCTTTCGTTATTTATCCCTCATAATGGGAAAGGAAACGATCGGAAAAACCTAACGGAAAGGTATAAGACAAGGTCATCGCAACCATTGTCTGGGTTCGGGAGTCGGTTACGCAAGGGGAAGGTATTAGCACCTCTCATGTCCATCATACTCGATGGGATCCACGCTTGTTGGTTTGTCTATGGGTGAAAAACAATCTATCTACGGCTGCCAAAGCTAAACGGAAAGAAACTGACTCGATAGAGCATCGCGCTCTATGCCTACGTATTCTCATCAAAGAATGAGAAATCAGAGTCGACGTAGTTCGGGGAACTACGGGGGAATTTGCTCGTCGAGACATCACGTCTCGTGCCTACGTACTCTCAACAGGTATGAGAGATCAGAGCTTACGTAGTTCGGGCTAACTACGGGTAATCGAGGTATTCTCAATCACACGGGGGTGAGAGAAAGGATTAACGATACTAGCATACGCATTCTAGCAGTTAGGTGTATGCTGCTCGACCGTCGGAGACTTAGGCGTTACATGTTTGCGATTGAACGGACGTAGCATGTCGGGTTTAGAGGTATGGGAACCTACGGGTTCTAGAACTACGGTCTGGTCTCGATTGCGCTAGGTCAAGAGAAAGGGAACATCAGTCGTCAGCGGAAAAGTCTCGATCGCACGACAGCGAGAGAAAAAAGAAGTTAGTTATTAGTGTGCTTGCTAGGATATCGCATCCTATGCCTACATATTCTCGTCTGGTACGAGAAATCAGAGCAGCTGTAGTTCAGCCAACTATAGCAAAACGGGGAAAATGGAAAAGGGAGCTCGCTAGGATATCGCATCCTATGCCTATGTACTCTCGTCTGGTATGAGAGATCAGAGCAAACGTAGTTCGGCGGGAAAACGAGTCTCGATTGCACAGGGGCAAGAGAAGGGGTCTCAATCGCCTGAGTGCAAGGAAAAAAGGGTTTCGATCGCGCGGGGGCGAGAACAAAGAGGAAGCAGACCTAACACCTAAACGGGAAGGAACTCGGGACACACACGCAAGAACCTAATACGTAGGAGCGAGTGCGTCATATATTACCCAGGGGACATATACTAAACACCCTAAACGATCAAGGGGAGACCGCTCGATTGTCATTTCCCACGTATCTAACGCCACAGCTCACAACACTCGACGATTGCATGAAGACACGAATAAGAAAGAAAATATCGAACGAAGCGGCTCCGCTGGCTCTTGACATGTGCGCAAGCTCCATTCTAATCTTCTTCTCTCTGGATCCTTGATGAGAACGCTCGAATTAGGACCAATGTAATGCTTAGACCGTCATGATTTGACTTATACGATAAATCAAACTCTAAGAGGTAGCGTATTGATATATGTGTCAAAGAAAAGATAGAGAAATGATACTGAAAATCATTCTCCAATTGAATCATGTCACACGGCCAGCCAAAAATAAAATCGGAGATAAAGTCGGATAAGAAAAGAAATGAGGAGAGAAAATAGGAGAGAAATCCAATCACAAAATGGAAATAAAATTCTACTCCTAAAATACGGCAATTAATTTCTACTAGAAAATATTCTAAAGAAAAATAAGGAAATGCATGCAGAAAATAGAATATAAATTCTATCCTAAAATGCTATAATATTCTATAAGAAAAATAGCAATGAAAATTCCATATGCCATATTAAAAGAAATACTATCTAAGGAAAAAAATAGTAGATTCTATATAAAACTCTATAATATCCTAAAAATAATAGAATATAAATTCTATATTAAAATCTATAGTAAAAATATGCATAATATTCTAAACTATAAAATATAATCCCTAAAAAAAATAGAAAAATAAAAACTACAATTATTACAATCAACCATCCAATACAAAAGAAATTAAAAAAAAAGGGAAGGGGGTACATTCTGAAAACAGGGGTGAAGCCTGAAAAAAACCACTGGGCCCAGCCCACAATACAATCAGGAAAAAAACAACAAAAAAAACAAATGGAACCAAGGGGAATAGGGGGGTGCGCGTAGTGAAACGGTGTAAATGGAAAAACGTTTGTTGTTGTTGGGCCCAACCCATCCGTAACAAAAATAGCAAGAAAAGGGGGTGCGTTAGAGAAAAACGGGGGGATGGATCCAAATTTGAAACAATTGGGCCCAAGGCCCAATCACCCAGTCCAAACAGTCTCCTAAAGTCTCCCTCCCAAACGCTCTCTGAAACCCTTGTCTCTTCTTCCACTCACCTCAGCCTCCGTCGTTCATTCCTCAACCTTTCCGTCTCAATTCTTCTACGTTCCTCTTCTCCCATCAAATCAACCGTAAAACTTGATATCAAACAAAGCTCGATAGATCCGTTACTATGTTCCGAGACTCATGTTGGTCGTTTGGGGAAGAATCTGGAGGTGATGATGAGTGTTCTTAGCGGTTGGAGTCGTTTGCATGTTGAAGACGATGATGAAGGATGATGAACACGCGCTTGCAGATCTTGATGAAGATCTTTGGAGATTGATGGATCTTTGAAGCTTCTGGAAGCCTGATGAACACATTGCAGAAATTCGTTGAAGGTTGATAATGTTCTTCATGGAAACAATGATGAACGGTGATATTGAAGACGATCTGGGAATCGCTGACGAATATTCTTGAATGATTGATGAACCTTCGTGAAATCTCGAAACATATGAAGGTTTGGATGAAATTTGTTGAAGCTTGTTGATGATTTACGAAAGAAAGGCGTTAGAGCTATGAAGATCTGGATGAACATGACGCGATCTTGAAGATGGATGGAAGATTCTGGAACTGATGTTTTCTAGTGATTTGCGGATGAACACAAGTGCAGAACAATGAAGATCGTATAAATAGTTTGAGTTTTCTGGTGAAAGTTGCGAACTCCGGTGATGGTTACGGTTGTTTTGATTTTTCCGGCAATGGAGATTCATGAATCTGGAGGATGACTGATGAAAAAACTGGAGGAAGATGAAGGATTTTCCGGCGAGAAAGTGCAGTTTCTGGTGAGTGAAGGCTGTTTTCGGCGACGGTTACGGCTGTTGCATGGCCGGCGGGAGATGGATGAGGGTGGCTACGTGGCAGCGTGTATGGAGAGTGACGGGACGCGTGGCAGCCATGCAGAGAGTGGAGATGTGAGGTGTCTGCGTGGGAGTGAGGTGGCGTCCGTGTGTGAAACGCGTGTGGCAGCTCTTATATGGACAAGTGGCGTGCACTGGACCTGTGGGCCTCAGAATTGGACACTTGGCCCACCGAAAATGATAATTAACAAACTCAATTAAAATCTGATTAATTGCTTAATGATGATTAAAAAGACCCCATTAATACTAAACGAAAATTAATATCTTCTAGACCTAATTAAAACTAATTAATCAAATTAAAATGAATTAAAACCCTAATTAACATCTAATTAATTCTGACTCTAATTAATTCCCCTAATTAAAATGATTAATATTCTAACTAATATCTAATTAATCCTAAAAACAAATTAAATCCATAAATTTTCTATTAAAAAGAATTACGTCTAGAAATTCACTTAAGATCTATTAAAATCTAAGTAAGCCAATTAATATCTAACAAGAAATTACTCTATTAATTTCTAACCCAATAAAAATAGAAAAAATCTATGAAACCTATTTAAATCTATTTAAAAAAATTCTAGAAAAAGAATTATCCTATTAAAACTATTTAAAAAACATATTTAATATCTATTTAAAATCTAGAAAAACAATTAAATCTATTTAAAAATTCTAGAAAATAAGGGGAAAAAATCTAAAAATGCAATAAAGCCAATTAAATCGATTAGAAAAAAGATGCGCGAATACAGCGAAATAAACGGTAAAAATCAGACACCGAAATGTCCTCAAAAACAACAGCGAGAGCTGAAAACACCGAGACGAGCACCAATTCCCAAAACAAATCCTCGTATTCGAACTGGCCTGAAACGCCAGGAGAGGCTGTGATCCCGATAAAGTCAATTTGACTGAAAAAATGCAATGTATGCGGTATGCGGATGCAAAATGAAATGAGTCAAAACATAAGCCAAATTGCGAGAAGTGATTGGTCAAATTTTGGGGTGCAACAGCTGCCCCTATTCAAACGGCTTGGACTTGAAGGGTTAAGAGCGAACGACGTTCATCCATTCAAAGGTAGAAGACGGTTGAATACCAAAGAAACCCGGAAATTTGCCAACCTGCAGAAATAAACTGCGAAAACGGCTTGGGGAACAAATATCCAAAAAACTGAACCCAGTTGTCACGACAACAAACTGATCAATCATTTGATAAAGAAACCTGATTTCAACACCAACCACCTGTGTGACGCCACAAGCATTGAATCCACATTCGATCTTCCAGTATACGCTACAATAAGCGGACATTACGTAAAGTGCGGCATCCCTGTACTATCCGGGATCTTTCATAAAGACGTGGAACTGTCAATGTACTATCTTTTGACCTCCCATCTCCAGGAAGACGCTACGTAAAGCGAGGTATCCCTCCGAAGACTTGAACAAGAAACTCTGTGGGGAAAAATTTGGCAACAACTCCAAAGTCTAATTATGAAGTCATCCAATGCCAACAACAACAACTTCAAAGTCTAATTATGAAGCTATTCAATGCTGACGAAACTTTCTAACAACAACTCCAAAGTCTAATCATGAAGTTGCTGTAATATTGACGTAACAGCAACTAGAAAAACTCTGTTGGGGACTTGATAACGACGACTCCAAAGTCTAATTATGAAGCCGTGTAATGTTGACGCAACAGCCACTCGAGAAAAATCCGCTAGGGAATTTCTAACAACAACTTCAAGGTCTAATTATGAAGCCGTTGAACACTGACGAACTCCAAGGTCAAATTATGAAGCCGTATAAACTGATAACAACTCCAATGTCTAATTTTGAAGCCATGTCATGATGGTAACAACTTCAAAGTCTAACTATGAAGTCGTACAATACTGATGTAACAACAATTCAAGGAAAACTCTGTCGAACTTCAAAGTCAAATCATGAAGCCCTCTAGAATCCTTCCGAGGAAATTCTAACAACAACTTCAAAGTCTAATTATGAAGCCATTGTAATAGTGATAACATCTCCAAAGTCTAATTATGGAGCCTCCCATGCTGACAACAACTTCAAAGTCCAATCATGAAGCCTTGACAACAAGTAATGACTTCAGCCGTCTAATCGTTGAAATCTTCCTTTTAAAATGCTGACAACAACTTCAAAGTCAAATCATGAAGCCTTGACAACCAGTAATGACTTCAACCGTCAAATCGCTGAAATCTTTCTCTTTTGAAATACCGACAACAACTTCAAAGTCTAATCATGAAGCCTGTTGAATGCTGAAAGCAACTCCAAAGTCAAATTATGAAGTCTAACAATAACTCCAAAGTCAAATTATGAAGCCATGTCATGATAGTAACAACTTCAAAGTCTAATTATGAAGTCGTGTAATGATGATATAACAAACTTCAAAGTCTAATTATGAAGCCATAACAGCAATCCGAGGGGAACTCTGCCGGGGAAATTCTGACGACAACTGCCAGACATTCACCTTGACGACGAGTAATGACTTCAGATGTCTAATCTCTGAAATTTTTCTCTTTTGAAATGCTGACGTGACAGCAACCCTGAGGGAAAACTCCACTGGGGAATTTTTTGAAAACAGATATTGGCGCTACGTAAAGCGCGACCTTGACATCTTTTTTCGAGGAAACAGGCGAAACACTAAATAAAAGTGCAAATCTGGCACCCGAAGACTTGAACGAACAACTCCATGGGACCAACTCCCTCAACACGGGTGATAACTCTATCAACACAGGTAACAACTCCGTCAACACGGTTAACAATCTTCGTCAACACGGGTAACAATCTCCATCAACACGGATAAAAAACTCTGTCAACACGGGTAATAACTCCGTCAACACGGTTAACAATCCCCGTCAACACGAGTAACAATCTGAAGGTTTAATCCATGGGATCTTCTAACGCTGACGTAACAACAATCTAAGGAAAACCTCGCTGGGGAAGAAGGGAAACTTAACCAAGTAACTCTGATAAAACACACATGATAGAACGAACGTCATCATCGCATATCTCATGCCAAAAAAACTGAATATTCGGAGACCATCCTGAACAAGAATTCCAATCTCCTGCTCGGAGGTACACGTCGTCAATAGGGATTGACAGAAAGAAAAGTCTGTCATCATCAGATGATTGATGGACAAAGCATAACCATCGTATGATCTGAAAATCAAATAACCCAAAGAGCTGTCTGAACAAAGCTGATGGATAAATGCCCTTGAACTGATTGTAGAGTGATTCACCTTGCCACGGAAGGCTGATAGAAAAACTGGCTTATGCTTTGCATGCATATGCGTATGTTTGAATTTTTCTATGGCGTAATGCTCCATATAAGATGGACTGCTACGCATTTAACGATGAAATGCAAATATGATGATATATGCAAGATGCAAATGCAGGCTCTGGCTGCTGGAGAAAAGCTGGATACAGAACCGCTTCAGCAAAATAAATGTTGAAGACAAAGCCAACTCTGCTGGGGATAACCGAGTATCATAGAGTTATTCCAGCAAAATAAATGCTGGAAAGGCGAACCGACTCCGCTGGGGATAACCAACTGTGCTAAGTATGATTGTACTTCCCTGGGGATAACTTACACATGCCAATGACAATTGAACTTTCGCTGGGGAAACTGACAGAGTCTTCATGCGTATTAATGAAGATTGGATTTTGAGACTGATGCGCCAACACGGACTGGGCCTCACGGTGATTGCCAATATGGATTGGGCTTTAGGAATGGCGCGCCAATAAGGATTGGGCTTCCTGACAACTGCCAATAGGGATTGGGCTTTTAGGCTATCCGTGATGGGTCAGGTACGACTGACGCTGAAAAACATCCTGTCTGAATTCACGATTCTGGTTGAAAGGTCAAGGGATAATATCACGACTTCCCGACATTCGTCTCACACTTGAAGATTGGTTGAACCTGCTTGAGTAGCTATGAGTATCTCTGATGACACGGAGAGGAATAATTCCTTCGCTTCTGATATGCCCCAGTCGGTGGGATCCCTGTGGGGATATTCCTCGAATGGAAATCTGAAAATCTGTACCCTGATGGTCTGATAAGAACTGCCCCAACACTCTGAACCTCGAAGAGATGCTTCGGATCAAATGCCCCTCGGGCAAGAAATAACTTATGCGTTTTTCTTAGAATAGCCTGCCCCTGTCTGCAACAACTTTTCCCCTAATTGGCTTATCTGCGGGGAAATACACTGGTTGTCTTCGAGAGATTCATCAAATCTCGACCTGACTGCTTCAGAATAACTGGCTTTGGATGGCTGACATCACTAGGGATTACCTGATATAGCTTGCCCCGGTTCACGGAGTATTCGGGCGTTCTGCATTCTATCCTGATCAGACTTCCCATTGTAGGAAACTTTTCTGCTGTCAAGCGCTTACTTGCAAGTAAAACAAGTTATTCTGCCTAAAAGATATATTAATGCAATGCATATGACAGTTTTGACATCCAATCTGTTCACTGGAAAAGGAAAAAACAGTTTATGGCATATAATGAACAAATCATTAATCAAAATATCAACATCAATACCAACATGGTAAGAAGAACCCTTTTAGGAGTCAGTTTCAACGCGATCTTTACCGAAGTATGCCTTCGAAACAAACCTGCTTCAATTAGGACTTTTTCCGGTTGTAACGTGGTCAGGTTCATGGTTTTGAAGGAAAGGATAAAGGCTCAAAATTTATTTTAACCCACCCGTTCACCTTGATGTTCTCCAATCCTACGTTTAGCTAATTCGACCTTAGCACTCGCTTCTCAGAGGTTGAAGGATAAGAGTGATAGTTCGAGAAACCATGCGTTTTCGGAGTGACAACCACTCGCTTTTCTGCTTTGACACTCGGGGTCACACGACTCGTATTTCGTTTGAGGATTTTTCTTTTGTAATCCTTTTCATTCTTTTAGTTTTTCGCTTTCCCTAATTTTTGTCTGGACTGACTCTTTTGAGCTTCTTTTGATTATTAAGTCCAATGGGATGCCCTCATTTTTGCCTAAGTCATTTGTTTTCAAGTTTTGACTTAACGGGCTTTTGATTCTTTTTGCTCCTCTTTTTTTTTTGAACAAGCCGTGTGACGCTGGTTGTCTGACTCTTTGGGGAATAATGTGACTGTTTCACTCCTTATATGCAAAGTTTAACCATTGTGATTCTTTAGGCACGACCTCTAGAGGTGTGATTGATCCTCGAACGAACACTCCTTTCTGCAATTTGGACGCTCGGTCAAATTAGCTAACACCTACCCTGCCCCGGGTTAAGATTGAGGTTTTTTCATTTTCAGAAAGAAACTCCTACAACTAAGCTCAAAGGGGCTAACAAGGGATTATCTTTCTTATAACTCCAGTGTTTAGGGATTTAAAACAATGCATGTACATCATCAGCAGGTTTTATTTTCAAAAGCATACAAACGGAAGCTTGCACGTCTTTAAACTTCGTCATCCTCCCCGGATTCCGCTTAACCAAGCGTTGGATATCTGTAAAACATTGAGTGAACACGAATGGATTAAATCAAAACATGCATATTCATTTCATTATCCATATTAATTGAAAACAATACAAGTTTTACGAATGCAATTTGCGCTTTAACATAAAAGAAACTACAAATGCAAAGAAATGACATGATGAAACACAAATTGTCGGTTGCTGGGAATCGGGCTTTTCGAAATTGATTTGCTGTTGAGCCAGCCATCTTCAGAATTGCTCGTCGAAGTCATCCTGATACTCCTCTGAACATCTGCTATCATTGAACTCTCCCATAACATGAACTGATTCACCCACTTGGCTGGATGAAGGAAGGTCGACACCCTGAGGCGTGATAGAGATCCTGTTGGAATCCAACAAGGTCTGAATTTGGCTTTGAAGCACCTTACAGTCATCTGTTGAATGCCCCTGTGCCCCACAATGGTACTCACAGCGGGTGTTGGCATCAAAACCTGGAGGGTAAGGCGGGATCATTGGATTAGTCTCTTTCAGCACTATCAATCCACTTTTAACCAAATCCGGCAATAACTGACTGTACGACACTGGTAGCTGAGTAAACTTCCTTTCAGGTTTCCTTGGTCTTCGTCGGGCGTGCTGACAACGATATAACTGTTGACTCTGGCGGGTAACAGATATCTGACATACAGACCCAACAGGTTGCTGACTCTGAATACTCGAAGTGTCTGAACACTGAATCTGAGGTACGGGAGATTCCAGGACGACATCACTTTCTTTCTCCCATTCTCCTTGAGAACTGACAATTGATTCATCTTCATAAACTGAAGTATAAGGAATGTCTCGAATCTTCCCGCTCTTGATTCCGCTCTTAACACGTTCTCCTACTCTTATCAAGTCCGCAAAGTTTGTCATTGGCGACATGTGAAGTCATTCTTCTGCAGAACATAACCAAATGTAGCTTCAGACAACTATCCCCTCTGTATTTCTCAAAATTGGGCGTCTTGAACTTTGGAGGCAACACGAGGCCTGGCACCAGACACATGCTCGCAACATTCAGGTCAAGAGTATTCTTACTCATCAGGGTAGCAATCTGATCTTCCAACAGCTGGAATCTTCTCATATCCTCAACAACCCTCAGGTTCTCAGCATTAACCTTCGGAGCAGCCCTCTGGCGATCTGGCACAGGGAAAGTGAAACGCTGATAGTCGGTGTCATGAAGAGAAGATGCATCTCTGTCTCCGACGGGAATCTGCACAGGATGAGCTTGAGTAACATTGTTCACCAGAGTCCTCTGAACATTGTCCCCTCCTCTAGTCATAGCTGTCATAGCTTCCATGAACTGGCTCACCTGGTTCTTCAACAATTCAAACTCGGCCCTGGTAACAAACTGATTCTGCTCTGCGAAGTTCATTATCTATCCAGAAACTAACTCAAGTCCAATGCGAATGCCGGGAAGTCAACTGCGAGTTGGACAAAAGATTGGTAAGCTCTCTGTTCCAGCTGAGGATGGACATGCAAGCATGAGATGCACATGAAATGTAATGCAAAATGTTACAAACACGGGATCACATCCCCCACAAAGCTCTGAATACTGCTGCGCTGCTGACGGGATAAGTTCGCTCTGACGAGAGAGAACCAAAATACCGGGTAGGCTGGAAGTCAAGTTTCCTGCAAAAACCCTCCCACTCACGGGTATGGACCTAAACTGACACAGGTTCGGCATCCTATGCATTCATCAGCGTCACAGACTTTCAAGAACGATGATACGATATCCAGAAGGTGTGGCATCATCATCTCTTGAAGCGGCCTCACTTAGCTGAATCACAAGTGATCGGTTCCCAGAGTTGACAATCCTTAGATCTGAAATCCTTTCAACGGCCCACAGGGCTAGAAATAGAAATCATCTTAAAGAATCTCGTCTGAGTGCAGATTTCTTGGGAACTAGTGCATGCCTAACATGCAGGTTCACCACTAATCGGCTTCTAGTGCTAGGTATATACTCGAGCCTGGGTTTGGCTTATCACTCATCAAAGCCCCTCCCACAACAACATAGTAGCAACAAATAATAATATACTGCGGGAAATGTAAATACAGTAATATACAACATACAATGCAAAAACACCCACAAACAAGCAAACAAGCGCTAGGATTGACTCTCGTACAGGGACGTTGGATCCCCCGATTGACTCCCATAAGGGACGTTGGATCCCTAGGAAACTATCACAGTCCCCAGCAGAGTCGCCAGCTGTCGCTACCGCGAAAAACGAGGCCGGCAAAACAGAAGAGTCGCCACCTTTCGTTATTTATCCCTCAGAACGGGAAAGGAAATGATCGGAAAAACCTGACGAAAAGGTATAAGACAAGGTCATCGCAACCATTGTCTGGGTTCGGGAGTCGGTTACGCAAGGGGAAGGTACTAGCACCCCTCACGTCCATCGTACTCGATGGGATCCATGCTTGTTGGTTTGTCTACAGGTGAAAAACAATCTATCTACGGCTGCCAAAGCTAAACGGAAAGAAACTGACTCGATAGAGCATCGCGCTCTATGCCTACGTATTCTCATCAAAGAATGAGAAATCAGAGTCGACGTAGTTCGGGGAACTACGGGGGAATTTGCTCGTCGAGACGTCACGTCTCGTGCCTACATACTCTCAACAGGTATGAGAGATCAGAGCTTACGTAGTTTGGGCTAACTACGGGTAATCGAGGTATTCTCAATCACACGGGGGTGAGAGAAAGGATTGACGATACTAGCGTACGCATTCTAGCAATTAGGTGTATGTTGCTCGACCGTCAGAGACTTAGGCGTTACCTGTTTGCAATAGAACGGACGTAGCATGTCGGGTTTAGAGGTATGGGAACCTACGGGTTCTAGAACTACTGTCTGGTCTCGATTGCGCTAGGGCAAGAGAAAGGGAACATCAGTCGTCAGCGGGAAAGTCTCGATCGCACGGCAGCGAGAGAACAAAGAAGTTAGTTGTTAGTGTGCTTGCTAGGATATCGCATCCTATGCCTACATATTCTCGTCTGGTACGAGAAATCAGAGCAGCTGTAGTTCAGCCAACTACAGCAAAACAGGGAAAAGGGAAAAGGGAGCTTGCTAGGATATCACATCCTATGCCTACGTACTCTCGTCTGGTACGAGAGATCAGAGCAAACGTAGTTCGGCGGGGAAACGAGTCTCGATTGCACAGGGGCAAGAAAAGGGGTCTCAATCGCCTGAATGCGAGGAAAAAAGGGTTTCGATCGCGCGGGGGCGAGAACAAAGAGGAAGTAGGCCTAACGCCTAAACTGGAAGGAACTCGGGACACACACGCAAGAACCTAATACGTAGGAGCGAGTGCGTCGTATATTACCCAGGGGACATATACTAAACACCCTAAACGATCGAGGGGAGACCGCTCGATTGTCATTTCCCACGTATCTAACGCCACGGCTCACAACACTCGACGGTTGCATGAAGACTCGAATAAGAAATAAAATATCGAACGAAGCGGCTCCGCTGGCTCTTGACATGTGCGCAAGCTCCATTCCAATCTTCTCCTCTCTGGATCCTTGATGAGGACGCTCGAATCAGGACCAATGTATCTCTTAGACCGTCATGATTTGACTTATACGATAAATCAAACTCTAAGAGGTAGCGTATTGATATCCGTGTCAAAGACAAGATAGAGAAATGATACTGAAAATCATTCTCCAATTGAATCATGTCACACAGCCAGGCAAAAATAAAATCGGAGATAAAGTCGGATAAGAAAAGAAATGAGGAGAGAAAATAGGAGAGAAATCCAATCACAAAATGGAAATAAAATTCTACTCCTAAAATACGGCAATTAATTTCTACTAGAAAATATTCTAAAGAAAAATAAGGAAATGCATGCAGAAAATAGAATATAAATTCTATCCTAAAACGCTATAATCTATAACTATATATAAAGGGAATACTTTGTTTTGGTGTGGCTTATTTTTCTACCATTTTTACCCTTACTTTATTATATAATTTACTTAATAAATTCCACATAACTTCTTATTATTAACTTCCACATATTGTATTTTTAAAAAAAATTATTTAAACAAAAAATATCGTTTATATTTTCATTCATGCGCATTAAAAAAGTAGACAGACGGGCACACAAGTGCCCGTTTGGGCGCTAGTATTCTATAAGAAAAATAGCAATGAAAATTCCATATGCCATATTAAAAGAAATACTATCTAAGGAAAAAAAAAATAGTAGATTCTATATAAAACTCTATAATATCCTAAAAACAGTAGAATATAAATTCTATATTAAAATCTATAGTAAAAATATGCATAATATTCTAAACTATAAAATATAATCCCTAAAAAAAATAGAAAAATAAAAACTACAATTATTACAATCAACCATCCAATACAAAAGAAATTAAAAAAAAAAGGGAAGGGGGTACATTCTAAAAACAGGGGTGAAGCCTGAAAAAAACCACTGGGCCCAGCCCACAATACAATCAGGAAAAAAAACAACAAAAAAAACAAATGGAACCAAGGGGAACATGGGGGTGCGCGTAGTGAAACGGTGTAAATGGAAAAACGTTTGTTGTTGTTGGGCCCAGCCCATCCGTAACAAAAATAGCAAGAAAAGGGGGTGTGTTAGAGAAAAACGGGGGGATGGATCCAAATTTGAAACAATTGGGCCCAAGGCCCAATCACCCAGTCCAAACAGTCTCCTAAAGTCTCCCTCCCCAACGCTCTCTGAAACCCTAGTCTCTTCTTCCACTCACCTCAGCCTCCGTCGTTCATTCCTCAACCTTTCCGTCTCAATTCTTCTACGTTCCTCTTCTCCCATCAAATCAACCGTAAAACTTGATATCAAACAAAGCTCGATAGATCCGTTACTACGTCCCGAGACTGATGTTGGTCGTTTGGGGAAGAATCTGGAGGTGATGATGAATGTTCTTAGCGGTTGAAGTCGTTTGCATGTTGAAGACGATGATGAAGGATGATGAACACGCGCTTGCAGATCTTGATGAAGATCTTTGGAGATTGATGGATCTTTGAAGCTTCTGGAAGCCTGATGAACACATTGCAAAAATTCGTTGAAGGTTGATGAATATTCTTCATGGAAACAATGATGAACGGTGATATTGAAGATGATCTGGGAATCGCTGACGAATATTCTTGAATGATTGATGAACCTTCGTGAAATCTGGAAACGTATGAAGGTTTAGATGAAATTTGTTGAAGCTTGTTGATGATTTACGAAAGAAAGGCGTTAGAGCTATGAAGATCTGGATGAACACGACGCGATCTTGAAGATAGATGGAAGATTCTGGAACTGATGTTTTCTGGTGATTTGTGGATGAACACAAGTGCAGAACGATGAAGATCATATGAATAGTTTGAGTTTTCTGGTGAAAGTTGCGAACTCCGGTGATGGTTACGGTTGTTTTGATTTTTCCGGCAATGGAGATTCATGAATCTGGAGGATGACTGATGAAAAAACTGGAGGAAGATGAAGGATTTTCCGGCGAGAAAGTGCAGTTTCCGGTGAGTGAAGGCCGTTTCCGGCGATGGTTACGGCTGTTGCATGGCCGGCGGGAGATGGATGAGGGTGGCTACGTGGTAGCGTGCATGGAGAGTGACGGGACGCATGGCAGACTGCGTGGCAGCCATGCAGAGAGTGGAGATGTGAGGTGTCTGCGTGGGAGTGAGGTGGCGTCCGTGTGTGAAACGCGTGTGGCAGCTCTTATATGGACAAGTGGCGTGCACTGGACCTGTGGGCCTCAGAATTGGACACTTAGCCCACCGAAAATGATAATTAACAAACTCAATTAAAATCTGATTAATTGCTTAATGATGATTAAAAAGACCCCATTAATACTAAACGAAAATTAATATCTTCTAGACCTAATTAAAACTAATTAATCTAATTAAAATGAATTAAAACCCTAATTAACATCTAATTAATTCTGACTCTAATTAATTCCCCTAATTAAAATGATTAATATTCTAACTAATATCTAATTAATCCTAAAAATAAATTAAATCCATAAAATTTCTATTAAAAAGAATTACGTCTAGAAATTCACTTAAGATCTATTAAAATCTAAGCAAGCCAATTAATATCTAACAAGAAATTACTCTATTAATTTCTAACCCAATAAAAATAGAAAAAATCTATGAAACCTATTTAAATCTATTTAAAAAATTCTAGAAAAAGAATTATCCTATTAAAACTATTTAAAAAACATATTTAATATCTATTTAAAATCTAGAAAAACAATTAAATCTATTTAAAAATTCTAGAAAATAAGGGGGAAAAATCTAAAAATGCAATAAAGCCAATTAAATCGATTAGAAAAAAGATGCGCGAATACAGCGAAATAAATGGTAAAAATCGGACACCGAAATGTCCTAAAAAACAACAGCGAGAGCTGAAAACACCGGGACGAGCACCAATTCCCAAAACAAATCCTCGTATTCGAACTGGCCTGAAACGCCTGCAACGCCAGGAGAGGCTGTAATCCTGATAAAGTCAATCTGACTGAAAAAATGCAATGTATGCGGTATGCGGATGCAAAATGAAATGTGTCGAAACATAAGCCAAATTGCGAGAAGTGTTTGGTCAAATTTTGGGGTGCAACAAGATGTTAGAATGAACAATTTGGATTGAAGCTTCAGGAAACTGAAAATTCGAATCTCACTTCTCTCTCACTTTTTCCAACTGATTTCTAACTGTTTTTGGCTCCAAATTCTATTGTGAATGATTGTACATGATCAAGAGTTTATATATTTTGGATATGGATGGATAGAAAGCCCAATTATAGTCTGAATAAGCCCAATTGAAAAATCCAATTTCAAGGTTGTGGTGAACTTGACCTATAATCAAAAGTGACCTATAATCCAAGTTTCCCAAAATACCCCTGCCTCGCAAGCTTCATATCTTGAGCTCTACAAATCCTAATGAGGACTTCTAGCACTTTTTGGAAAGTTAAGATCATAAGAAATAACTTTCATGTTTGGGTCAAAGTGAGGAGAGACATCCTTCTAGGTCAAAAATGTCTTAGAAGTTGGTTGACTTTCAATGACCAAAATCACATTCATCTGATGACCTGTAACTTGTCTGCTTCATATCTTGAGTTCTATAAATCCAATGGAAGACTTCTAGTACTCAAAATAAATCTATGAACATGCTCTACAAGTCTCATGTTGGAGTCAAGATGAGATGAAACTTGTATCTTGAGTTATGTGGCCTTGAAGTTGGGCACTAAACAGAGGATTTTACACTGACAAGCTTAGAAACTTCTCACACTCTTGAGTATTGATGAATTGATCTTGAAATGGTATATGACATGTCTCAACACAATATTCCATGATCACAAAGACTTGGAATTTAGTCTTAATCTCCTTCCAATTCACTGTTGACTTGGGGTTAACCAGATGAAAACCCTAGCTGCACCACCTTTGGTTGTGGCCTCTTGTACTGGATATAATGACTTGTATAAGCTCCTTAATAACCCTCAAGGAACTCAATGAGCTCTCATAATACTCCATCCATAACCATGGACTCATAATCCTCTGATGACTTTCACTGACCCCCAAGATAGGAGATGCACCAATCTTAACCATCTGC
Organism: Lathyrus sativus; assembly: GCA_963859935.3. NCBI lineage: Eukaryota > Viridiplantae > Streptophyta > Magnoliopsida > Fabales > Fabaceae > Lathyrus > Lathyrus sativus. Next base: position 16,887,981 of record OZ012735.1, read on the forward strand.
TCCTTTGATGAGCTTTGACATTGCTCTGATGATAATAAGCACTTGATAGCTTGAATACAACCTCTTGATTAGGCTTAGAACCTTTGACAACCTCCTCTTAATGAGCACAACTCCCTCAATCCCCTGCCACATGGACAATGATGTGCAAATGTTAATGTTATATGAAATGCAATGAAACATAAGCTAGGTAAAGAGAAGGTTGGGCAAATTTTGGGGTGCAACACGGTCTTTAAATCCCCTGCCACTGTATATATATATATATATATATATATATATATATATATATATATATATATATATATATATATATATATATATATATATATATATATATATATATATATATATATATATATATATATATATATATATATATATATATATATATATATATATATATATATATATATATATATATATATATATATATATATATATATATATATATATATATATATATATATATATATATATATATATATATATATATATATATATATATATATATATATATATATATATATATATATATATATATATATATATATATATATATATATATATATATATATATATATATATATATATATATATATATATATATATATATATATATATATATAATTGATTCAAATACAAGAAAAATAAATAATAATATTTGATCGTACGTGATCAGAAGAGATTGTTGACCGCCACGCATCGCCGATCTGAAAGCTGCTCACCGGAGGTAGGGAGGAGGAGGGGGGTGTACCTGCAAGACACTCTGATGCTTAAGTGAATAAGGGACCAGAGTAGGAGCAATTACAGAAATCAGGTGTAGAGAATTGAATACCTAACCCTCTAGTGAAAGAGGGTATTTATAGTGAGACCCCAGCGCAGGGACAACGGTCACTTGCGTTGGGCTGGATGGTCAGGCCCAACCTAAGTGACTGCTAGGGCTTACGTGGCGTAGTGAAGATCAGCATGTGGTATTCGCCCTAGTTCAACTGTCTCGTGATCTCCGGAAGGTGGGCTGACCAGCTCTTTCGGAGGTGGGTAGTTGTCTGATGACGTGTCCCCGCGGGGGGAGCACGTGGAGAACGTGTGGAAGACATGTTGTTATGCCCGACAGGGGAGAGTTCCTGCCCGGTGTGTCTAGACTTGTGCCTGACACTGGGGGATTTGGGCCTTCCCTAAATAGCATTGGGTTGGGCCTGCCCGACGAATTGGCAGGTCTGGGCCCACTCCAGAACAGAAGCCCCCCAAGTCGTAGCTCCAAGGTAAATGAACAATGACTTGACGATAACTGTGTCGGGGACGGAGAAGGACGAAGAAGAAACTTGCCGGACTTCCGTGTCGAGGACGCTGGAGCGCGAGGATCTTGGATTTGTCGGGCTATCAGGTCGAGGAGGGGGAAGATCGTCGAGACGTTAGTGGTGGCCACGTGTCTAGCAATCATTGTGCCACTTAGGGTGGCTACCCTAGGGCACTCGAGTGCCTAGGGGCGCTTCGAGTCTCGTGCTACATTTATAAATAGACAGGTGCTTGCCTTTTTACTGGATCTCCGGTACACGCAGTTGCTTATTATTGCCACCGTACCGTCCGTCTCGCATTCTGCCGTCTCTACTATCCCAATAAGTTTTCTACTTCTTTTATTCCGTCTTTTTTAATTTCGGTGCCCTTTTTCGGGGACATGATGAATGTCCCGAGGAGAGCGAGGGTTCTCCGACGAATAAGGCGGTATCCCCTTCACCTGGGATGAAGGCCCCGAGGTTACTTAGGGCTTCAGGATGAATGTCCCGGGGATAGATGACATGATATGAATGGATACCCCGGGGACGTAGGATAGGGTTAGATGAGTGCCCTAGGGAGGAACGCTTGGGTAGAGATGGACGACGCGGGGACACGAGCCGCCACTGAGCTGTGGTCGTCGTCCCCATCGCCTTTTCACTTGATTTGTGGTGGAAGGGCGAATTTGATCTTGAAACGTCGAATTCACCATTTCCTTCTACTTTTCAGGTGATCATGACCTCGTGGGCAACGGGAATCATGGAAGTCGACGTGGAGGCAGAGTCCCTCGTTGTCGAGGGGCAGGCTCGTTCTATCAAGGATTGAGCCGCAGAGGAACCTTTAAACACACCGTCCTGCTTTGTCGATAACGACATCGGCGCTTTCGCGACTATCGAGGACCGCTGCGACGATTCTTCTGTGAGCTGGCAAGCGTACCGGCCATGAGACCATCATCGGATATATTCGAGCTACGGGAAGATGAAGTTTCCCATGTATAAGTTTTGCTTCCGAGAGACGGGTCTTCGGCTGCCCTTCACCGATTTCCAATTGGGCGTCTTCGACTGGCTGAAGTTGGCCCCAATTGGGTTTCCCATATATTATTGATTGTTCTTTACATTTCGTCTTTTATATTTATTACTATTTAAATTTAAATTTATTATTATTCTTAAATTTTTTTCTTTTTTCAACTTTCTATTTTTATTACAATCGATAAACAAATATGCGTCCAAAACCATATCCTACCTAAAAACTACCATGAAAGAAGCAATGTGGTCACACGGTTAGAGCCACAATCTTTTTTTCTTCTTCCATGTTTTATATATGCTGTTCCCTTTAGAAAATGATTTTATTATTACAGTAAAACTTTTCATATTTAATATAAAATTACATAATTGAAAGAAGATTATAATTATGTGGTCAAATAAAGTATTACGAGTCTTAATTTATTTTTCTTTCAAATTGTATAATTAAACATATTTAACAACATTAAGATTAGGAATTTACTTATTCCTTAATCTACTCCAAAAAATTGAAAGAGCAAATTTACTATTGATTAAAAATGTAAAATTGAAATGTCAAATTGTTTAAAAATGATCTTACATTGTAGACTCAAATAATTTTATATACAAAAATAATTTACTATTGATTCAAATCATTTTAAAAATAATGTCAAAACAAAAATAACATTAATATACAAGAAAAAATATATTGTTGATTCAAATATTTTTACATAAGCAAAATATACTATTGCTATAAACGGGAACAACTTTACTACTAATTTAAATAATAACAAAAATGTATCGATCATATTTTTCAAATATATGAAAAAGATTAAGGGAACTTATTAAAAAAGATTGAGTAGATATTTAAAAATTATATTCTCTCTTATAAAATAATGTATTATTTATAAAAAAAAATTAAACGATAATTTATTTAATACAAGTTTCAATAGTTTTTATTTTTAATCATATTATTCTTAATATTTTTATTTAACTTTCATCTTCTACATTTATTACTATTTCAATAGTTTTTATGATAATTTGCAAACAAATGCGCATGTAAAACCATATCTCACTCATAAATGTACCCCATGCGTAGACACGAATTTGTATAAAAATTGATAGTTTTTAATTATAGTATCATATTAAAAAATAAATATTATAAAATTATAAAATAAAAATAGGTAAAGTAATAAATTAAAATAGTTATAACAAAAATATGAAGTTACGGATCAAAATATTAAATAATAAAGAAAACATGTTTATTGTTGATTCAAATATTTTTGTAAATTATTCTAGAACAAAAATTATATATATATATATATATATATATATATATATATATATATATATATATATATATATATATATATATATATATATATATATATATATATATATATATATACACACTATTAATTCAAATATTTTTATATATATAAAAAAATTATAGACACCGATTTATTATCTCTTTTAAAAATAATAAGTTTTTTAATAAACAATTTATTTTATTTTATTTTTATTATATTTTAAAAAACAAATACACATGAAAGTTATATGTCAGTCTAAAAATATTTATTATTTGATCCTATTGTTTTTATAAACAAGGTTATTATTATAAATGATAACAACTTTACTATTGATTCAAATAATTTTATAAATTTTATCAAAGGAAAAATAATATTTATATAAGAGAAAAAATATAATGTTGATTCAGATATTTTTATATACGGGAACAACTTTATTATTGATTCAAATATTTTATAAATAATGTCAAAAAAAATATTTATATTCGGAAAAACAATTATTTATTCAAAAATATTTATATACAAAAAAAATATTATTGTTATAAACGGAAACAACTTTATGTTGATCCAAATATTAAATAATAGAAATTTGTCGACCATTTTTTTATAAATATGTAAAAAAGATTAAGGAAACTTAATAAATAAGATTGAGTAAATATTTTAAAATTGTATTATCTCTTATAAAATAATTGATTTATTAGTAAAATACAAAAACAACTTATTTGTCTAATATAAGTTTAAATAGTTTTTATTTTTAATCATATTATTTATGATATTGTTGTTTATATTTTAATATTTCAACTTAAATTTATTATTATTCTTAAAAAAAAATTTATTTTTTTACTTTTATTTCGGTTTTCAAATAAATACATGTTCAAAATCATATTTCATCCTACACTAATTTTATGAGAGAGAGGTTATAAATTTGGTTATGAATAAACCTAACCGTAGCTATTTATGGCATTATGTTCACTTTTTAGCTATTAAATTTGCTTTAGAATTATTTGTATTTCGGTTATTTTAATTACTAATATATTATTGTTATTAAAAGAAATCTTTAAATTAGTGGAATAAAAGAAAAATAAAATAAAATAAAACCTTTTGCATGGCTAAAAGGATTTTCACATTTGGTAAAGTAAAAGTAACAAATTTTGCGTCTAATTAGATTTAATTTGAATATATATACTAAATTTCCGGCAACAAATTTTACTATAATTTTTGTATAAGATAGAATATATTCAAAACTTTGCTTTACTGGATCTTAGCGTAGAGATAAGATTACAACTGCAAAATCGAAATTATAGGTTACATATAGAAATCGGAATACGAAGTTTCCTAGAACCTCAACTATTATTATTCATTTTTTATTTTATTTCTCTCACTTTCTTACCTTTGAATCTTTCTTTAATTTGTCGCTATTCAATTCAATTACGACCTTTTGTTCTATTCAGATTCAACATTTTTTCCATTTTGGCATTCATCACGGTAATGCGCACTTCTGATTCTATTTTGCATTTTTTTTTTAAATTGTTTAATTTTGTTATATTTTTCTTGATATTTATGTGTTGAGAAGATTTGATCAATTGCAATTTTGATTCAGGGGTTTGATTCATATTCTGCAAAGTTGGGTTTTTTTGGAGATTATAATTGATTTAAGATTGCATGGTATGGTAATGCATGTGAGATTGGGGATTTGAAAATTGAAGTTGGGGTTTTTGGATCAAGTTGATTGTTTGATAGAAATTTTGTGTGTTAGTTAGAAGACTGATTTTGGGGTAGTTACTAGTTAGAGAAGGTTATGGAACTAGCTAGGCGTGGAGTAATGGAGAATGGGGGAGATGAGGAGATGGATGTTGAAACTCCTGTATCGGAGCAACGTTTCTATCCTTCGCATCCGGGTTTGGTGAAGAAGAGAGCTTATATATTTGATGGTTTGGGGAATTTTTATAACAAGGAATGGGATCTGGCGGACCTTTATCAGAAAGAAGAAAAGGAATCGGATGTGGAGGAAGGACGGGGGAATGAGTTTTCTTGGTATCATGTGGAACTTCCGAAAGGGAATCAGAAGTTGGCGCAATCTGCACAGGATTTGATTGGTGTTCTATGTCCGCCTTTGAAGCTACAGGATATTCTTTCGCTTATTAGCAATGGGCCGTTTTGTGCACATGTGGACGGTGCACTTGTGTTTCGGGTTAATTCGCCTGGTCCTCCTTCTAGTGATTTTACATTTAGACTTGCTGCTAGAGTTACTGAGAATTCGGTTATTACAGTGTCGTTAGGGCGTGTTCCTCGGCTAGGTTTCTCGCGTATGGGGGAGTCTTTACTTTCGGAAGTTCCTAGTGTTGAAAGCTCCCCTCAGTTTAATGGTCAGCGGAAGGAAGGAAGTGGGACTGTGATTAAGGAGCATGTTCTTGAATTCTTGTTGACTATGAATCATTCTGAGGAAGCTGACAATCCTGTTCCTAGATCTGTCTCAAATCTCGTTGTGCACATAGTTGATACACATGTCGATCAGCTTCAAGATCTTGTGACAAAGCTTGAGATGGAGTTGGACTCTGTGGAGCTTGATCTTGATAAAGGTAATCATGCACTCATATTCTCTAATGATGACATTCAAAACCACAATTTTATATCCCTGTACCATTCCTAGTTAAATGGCTGCTAGAATCTATAATCATTTTCAACTTTTAGTTCTCTTCATGCTTCAAATCTTACAAATTTAAGCTGCTCTTGTATTGGAAGTTTACCTCAGTTTCTGTTAAGCTGACTTTAAAGGAATTGTGACATGAATTTAGAGGCACATTGATGTCTTTTTATGGTAGGAGTGTTGAAAATTTTGACAGAAGCTTTTACCAAAATATAGCCTTGAACTTGCATCCTTGTGTCTTCTTTTTTTCCTTGAAGTTTTTGGGGTCCTCGGATGCATGCAGGGTGGTGGTAACACATCTGTGCCTTTAACTGCCTTTACCACTAATATGCAACGGGGAGGGACTTATAGTCACAGAGCGTCACATTTGATAGAAAAGAGTCTGTTTGGGCGGTGAATATCCAATTGTTTATCGTTTACATCATTCTTCCCCTGGCTGCAAGCCAAAATTAGGGAGGGAAGAATCCTAGTATGGCTAGTTTATAAAATAATTAGAATGTCCACATGGCATTTGATGTAGTAGTTTAGCCTAAAACTTCAAAGTTTTCTTGCAAGCTTTCTTGTTTATCCTATGGCGTTTGTGTAACTGTCATATTATTTGAACGTCAAAATACAGTTTGCGACGTTCAGTGTTTATCTTCTACAATTTTCACACAATTTCAAAAAATAGATGCAAAAACTTATCTCCTTGATGTGCAGTATTTGAAGAATTGAATTAAGGAAAAACAACTTTGCTTAACTGTAGGTGGTTATACTCTGAAGAAACAAATGCTAGATGATAGAAGATTCCCCAAACTACATATTAATTTGCAGCGGCTCCTGCAGGTGATAGTTTAGTGAGGTTACAGTTACACAAAATTGCTATTGGAAAATGATTCTTTATCTTGTTGAATGGAAAAGTGAACAAGGATTGTGTTGCTGTTTTAATTATATTTGCTCTCGTGTTTATCAAATCAAATTGTATGGACTGAACTTCTTTTTTTTTTGCATTACCTTAATTCTAATTCAGGTTATTGCCCATGGAGAACAAGTGTATCTTCGTGTTAAAGAAAAATCCTCTTCGAAAAGATGGTTTGCGAATGAAGACATTAACTCCCTTGAAGAACTAATTGGAAGGTTGAGAAGGCTAAAGGAGAATGTAGGGTTTATAGTTAATCGTGTCACGGCAATACAGGCTGGTCTTGACAGCTGGCAGTCGGAGCAAATAAACCGTAAACTATACTATCTCTCGTTCCTATCAATAATTTTCCTCCCGCTGTCCATCATAACAGGAGGTTAGAAATCCGGTTCTTCATAATCTTTTATGATTCACATCGTTGTGCAATATTGTATGGTTTTGATTTTTGAACTCTGATTGCAGTTTTTGGCATGAATGTTGGAGGTGTTCCATGGACAGGTCAAAATGCCCCGGAGCTAAAGGATGGTTTCCGCAATGTCATGTTAGTCTGTGTCGCTATGCTTGTTCTTGTACTACTTTGCTTCATTTTCCCGGCTCTTTATATGCGTATAGCTGCTTTTTGGCGAGAGAAGACAACTCTTGGAAGACACTGGTCAATTAACAGGAAGTCATTGCTGAGGAGACCGTTAAGAATAGAAGATGCAGCGAGAGGAGGTTACCTTCGGATTTAATGGTGTTAGAATGTCTGCTTTGCGTCATTCATTTTACTAGTGAGCATTCAAATCATACTGATGCCATTGGTTTCTTCAAATGGCTCTTACTGAAGAAAGTTATAAAATGACCCTTAGTTGTCAAGAAACGAATCACCAGAAGCAATTATGGAATCCTCATGTAGCACATATTCTCTTGCTGATGAAATGAGAGATTGTGATCAAGTCAAGATTTTTGCTTATTCTTTCATTTAATTTCCTTTGGGGAGGAGGGGGTATGTGGGTCTGTCAATATACTTTTTCAAAAAGCAAACTTGTACAGTTTTTCCTGGTTATGAGAAGAGTTTTTGATTTAGTATATATGTATATTATTAGAAAAATGTTAACTAATGTCTTTTTAGTGCACAAATTAAAGAAGCTAGTATGTTCATATATTCTTAAAACTACACCATTATAGCCTTACTAGTGAGGATAGAGAAGGTCAATAAGGTCAGACATATTGTAATTGATTTAGGTTTTGTTGGGGAGTTTAGAGGGGAGGGGGAGGGGAAGGGGAAGGGGGAGCTTTTGAAAATGATTTTTTTTTAAATATAGAAGAATTTTAATTTTAATTTTTGTTTTGTTTAGATTGATAAAATAATGTTTATTATTAATATATTTTTAATTTTTAAAATATTATAACCATAAAAACTATATTTGAACAATTTTTGAAAGTTTTTCAAAACCCTCTTCCAATATAAAATTTGAATTTCACCAAATTAGGAGTTTTGGTGTTATGAATAGAAGGAAACCCTCTAAAACCCTTTCAATTAAAATTCTTATATTCTTTTCACTTAATCCTTCTTATTTTTAAAAGTTCTTCCTACTTTTTCAAACTCCCAAACTAAACCTTAGAAAAAGTTAGAAAATAATACTTTGATACTAAGTTTTTTTTTTTATTACACAAGCAAAAAGGAAAGTAAAGAAGAAAAAAAAGACTATACTAGTTCCCTTATACACACCTAGAGCATATGTTAAAAGAGCAGAAGAAAGATAAGAGAGAGGTTGATGGACAATGACCAAATGATTTAGGCCATTAGCTTCCATTTTTGTTAGAATATTAGCACGTAGATTTTCCTCACGAAGAGTATGACACAGACTAACATTAATAGGAAATGGTGCGAGTATAGAAGAAATATTGTACTTATCATTGACCCAAATATTTATAACTTTAAGTCCCATCTCGGTGTGAGCAATATATGAAACTATAACTTGTAAAGGTAGCATGGCTTGAACCATAGGTTTGTATCACCTTCCCCCACCTTAAAAACAAACTTGTAATACTCCAAATTTTTCCTTTAGATTATTAGGTTCACTTCGCATTTCATCTCATTTTGCATTACATTATAACTAACCGCTAACCAGTTTGTTCAGTCTGTTGGTTTTGCAGGAAAAATCACACTATGCGCAGTTTAATTGGTAAAGGGAAAAATGGTCATTAATTTGCAGCCTGCTGACAATTTATGAAGCTGAGTTATCTTCAGGAATTCCTCAAGTAATTAAGGTTTCCATCTCCAAGTCCTGTGATTTATTTGACTATTAATCGAATTTTACGGCAGTTTTGATGTCAGATTTCTAACAACACAACTCGTGTTATTCCAGAGCAGAGATTTAGTCGTCCGACGGGTTTCAAAAATACTTTTTGAGTAATAAACCATCTAGAGCTGAATGTGCAGAGGTATTAGTGGATTCGGGTTGAACCGGTGCGAGAATTTGCTTTGCGGGATTTATTCTGACAGATACACGTTGTCCTGTTTTCTGCTGGTCAACGGTCGGGTTTTAAAGGAACAGTGGAATTTCGGTGCTCATTGAATTTATAATGAATATCTGTTTGTTTTGGGTCATAACGGTTAGTTGAGCTGATTCAGGTTACCGAGTTAAACTAGTCAAGATGTGTTTTGAATTTTCAATACAAAGGACAGTTCGTTATGCCGTTTAACTGAAATTTCGCTGCTTATTTGTTCAAGACTATATTTACTGACTTTATCATCGGGTACGAATTAATTTGCAAAGGGATTAGTCGAGCTTAGCAGTTACGAAGAATTAAATTGGGCGAGTTGATCAATTTTCAAAATTTGGAGGTTGGAACGTTACAATTTAATCGGACAATTTGCATTGGATAAATTTAATTAACTGAATTTATTTGATGAATTCAATCAGACGAGTTTTAACCAGATGAAGTTAGTCAAAGTGGTTTATTTGGATGAGTTCAACCGGATGAATTTAGTCGGATAAATGAAATCAGATGAATTTATTGGTATGGATGTAATCGGACAAATTTGATTGGACAAGCTTATTCAGTCGGGTTTATTTGGAGAAACTTAATCGATTAAATTTAAGTAAAAAAAGTTAGTCGTTTGAGTTTATTTGGAGTAAGTTAGTCGGGTCAATTTCGTTAAGTGGATTTATTCATTTAAGCTTAAGCGGATGAATTATTCGGTGAATTTAATCTAAAGTCGGATAAATTTAACTAAGTGAATTTGTTCATTTGAGCTTAATCGGGAGAATTATTCGAATGAATTAATTGCGAGAAATTCAAGTTAATAAGAAAGTAGAATTTTATTTATTCCATATTTTTATTATAATATTACAAGAATAATCTCAATTACAAAATAAATTCATAAATGCCTAAAATCTAAAGTTTCTAATTATCCTTCGAGACCGATTTTTCGAGTCCCGACTTTTCACAACCTGCAAAGAAAATCAACAACAGAGCATAATTTTTTAAATGGTTAAAAATGATTTTTTTTTTGTTTCGATACCCTCCGTTAACTATCATCATCGGGTACGTCGGAAGGGTAACGGAATATTCCGCCGCCAGCTCCAGACTCCATTTCCCGACCTCGGTAAATCCGGCAATATCTGTTCAAGAGTTTTTCCGGGAGAGAGAGTAAAAGTGATTTTCGAAAAAAAGTGATTCTGAAAAAAATGCTTTTGGAAAAAGCACTTATTTCCAGAAAAATGATTTTCGTCAAACAAGTCACTAACACATGTCCCAAATTTTTCTGAATGGACCAAATGAGATCCACGCAAGCAAGCCAACATATTCCTGGAAAAGCTCAACCCAACCGTCAAATACGCAAGCCACAAACGCATTTTCCTAAAGTTTCTGAATCAGAGTTTCTGAAATAAGATCCACGCAAGTTCATCCGCAAATCCCTCTATTGGAATAAAATCAAACAAAACCGTGAATCCGCGAACTTCTCAACCATAAAATCATCACAACAAATCGGTCAATTAGGATCACGAAAAAACGCAACAAATTAAATCAAGAACGTAGAGAATCCAGGCCCAAAAGTGTTAAGAAAAATACAAGTGCATCAGTGTTCATCAGGATAAAGAGGAGGAGCAAGCATCAGAAAAAACCCAGAATTTTTAAAGGAAGAACAGGGGGGAAGTTCATCAGCAGATCATCATCGAAGAAAGAACGAAGAACATGGGAGATCCGCGATTTCGAATCGGAAAAAACAGCCGTCACCGTTCATCCTGATATCACGAAAGTTGCGTCCGAAGCCATCCAACTGGACTCAGAGAAGCAAGATCTTCTCATCATCGTCAAGGAGATATTCACCAGACGGAGGCAAAGACGAAAATCATCCAAGCCATCTCGAATCGTAAATCGGAAGCACCACAACCTCGGAATTTTTCGCTCATCACCGGTCGTACCACCGCAAGCAGAGCGTCCTCAAACCCATAAAAGGGTGAGCCACTCTCTTACATGGTTGTTGATTTGTTTCAGGTATCATGCGTAGGGAAGAAATGAATGACTTCGCAGCAAGCACAAGAGGCCATGGTCGCCGCGCCTCAGAGATTGAAGAACGAAAAAGCTCTGAAAAAGCAACAATGGCGCCGCCGCACCAAGGAGAAGAAGAAAGAGTTTCAAAACCCTAAAACAATTTTAGCAACATACACGGACACTCCCCCCTTTTAACTGCTAGTGTTACTTTTTTAATTTTATTTTATTTTTAATAGTTTAGTTGTTTATTAATTTTTGTATAAAAACATCAATTATAGATAAAATTAACTCTAAGTAAAATCTTTTTCCAAATTAAACCACTTTTTTAAAATTAAAACTCTCTTTTAATAAGTTAAAATTAAAACTTTTTTTAATTAAAAACATAAGTTTAAATTAAACTGTTTTCTGTCCTAATTAAACTATTATTTATAGTAAAAATCAATCTTTTTATCAATTAAAACTTTTTTTAAAAAAAATTTATTGTTTACAAACAAAAATTGAAATCAATCCATTTATTAAAATTAAAGTTAGGACCTTTTATTAAAATTACACTAAATCCACTTTTTTTGAAAATTAATCAAAATCTTTTTTAAAAAAACAAAACTTGTATTTAAAAACCATTTTTGTAATAGCTCAAAATTAAACTCATTCTTTTAATATAAAAAATTAGAACCATGCCCATTAATCAAAACCTTTTTTTTAGAAAATTTTTGAATTAGAACCATTTTTATTTTATTCTTCCATTGACTTCAAGTGTTTCTTAAATGCGGCTAACATCTTGATTTCAGCTTGTGAATTAATTTTTGCCCGTTTATTGCCCCGTTAAAGTTGTATAACGCTTGTGTCGTTCTTTCCCTATTTCCCCGTACTTTTCGTCTTTTCATTTTATGGTTGTAATTTACGCGAAGATATCATCGCTTTGCATTTTTTTACCGCTTTCGTACTTTTCTTATATTTCATACTGTCATTTAATTACTTTGCATCATTTACCATAAAACCCTTCTAAAGAAATAGGTCTAGCCGTTTGACCGCCGAGTCAATAGTCCTCTACCTTTGACCATTTCAAAACCCTAATTGCATAGGCGTCCCGCAGTGGACTAAATCACCTTTTACCCTAGCATTAGGATAGGGAGTCGCCGCACTCCGTTTTAGGGTTTCCCGCTGTGGAATACCTCTTCAACCCTAATTTCAATTCAAATTTTCAATGTAGAAATAGGAGTCTCCGGACTCCACGTAAGCGCTTCCATATGAACGCTTATTCCCCATTGAAACTTGACCACAGTCAAGAAGTTTCTAACCTCCCTTTCGAGGGGAACTACGACTACTCTAATTCCATCCCCTACCTCGGATACGTAGGCACAAGATGCGAGTCCTGGCGAGTAAACTTAGGACTAACCCTTAGGTCTTTCTTTTCACTTTTAACCCTTAGCACATATACCCTCAAGCAAATAATAAAGTAAAATAGTAAACTTTAAACAAAAGGTTCCTGTAGAGTACTACAGAAGTTTAGGGTGCTAGTACCTTCCCTAAGCTTAACCAACCCCTTACCTAGATTTCTCCCCGCATTGTTTACGATGCAAAAATTAGGTTTTCCTTCTTTTGACATTTTCCTTCGGATAAATCAAAGATCGGTTGTGAACTAAATATGTGATTCAAATTAATTAATAATTTGATATCCTATTCTCACCGCAACAAAACTCATCTTCAAAGAAAGCCATAATTTTAAGAATAACTTCCCAAGTGGGAAATTCGACCATCAATTTGTCCAAAAATAAATCGAGTGATTTTTTTAAGATGATGAAGCTCTCTCTTCTCTCTAAATTTCTACTTTGTTATATTTACAACAACATAGAGTTATTTACTCCTTATTCCTTTTATTTCTTACCCATAATTCCCATATCTTATTTAGTTTAGGTTTCGCATAATTGTGGTTGGTATTTCAACTAACTGTGTTGTAATGATTTTGCATTTAAATACATGTATTCAAACATATACATTCAAAGACCTGCATTTTATCATCTGAATTGTTCGTTCTTTACTTTTTGGTGTGGCTGTTGTCGGGTTGGTTGCAGTTGTGGTTTGTTCTTGTGAAAGGTCATGGTGGTTAGAAGAAAGTTTCCTCCATCATTTATACCTAATGAGTGTGAGTGGATCACTTTCTTCTTCACTAACTTTGAAGATGATACTCAAGAAGGGAAACTACAAATGTTTGTTCTCGCGATTTGGCTTGGTTGGTGATATTCTTATTTTGGCAAAGCAGGATAAGCGAGGAAACAATTTTGGTTTTGCTCAATTTAAAGATGTGGATACGTGGGGTTGTTGGAAGTCCAAATGGAGAAGTTTTGGTTTGGAGACTTCAAGATCTAGTGAAGATCTTGTCGATATCAGTTTTAGACGTTACATACATTCAAAAAGAATATTCATATTGAAGATTGTTTAACTTTCAACATTATTTTGAATCTCGTGATTATATTAAAGGCTCTCTAAAAATTGTCAAATCATAGTGGAAGACTATGAACTTTCAATAGGAAATCATTAGAGAGTGGAATAGGCATAAAACAAGGACAAATGTGTTGAACCACTATAAATCTACTCTCTCTCTTGTATTTTTTTTAGAATTGTATGCTTATAATTGATCATTTTCTTAGAAATCGCATGATGTTAGGTTTTACTGCCTTCATAACATTTTCTTATATAAAAATTAGGTTTGTGTTAGATCAAGATTATAGACGATCTTACTTGTGATTAAAAATGGAAACTGTAATAATATATTTCTTAATTAATTAAATAACTTCTATTTACACATCTTGTGTAAAACAAATTTAGATTAATTGAGATGTTGATTGCTTTAGTTTTTTTCTTCTTTTGTTCATTTTATTTATGGGTACAAGTGTATATGACACAATCATTCCAATCGCATATATTGTACAAAATTTCAATACATTTAGCGATTTCATAAACCTCTAATTTTGAAAATATTTTTTTTAATTGAATTTTTTGGGAACGGTTTATTCACACCCCCTTCTATATCATCCAAAGCCATACCCCCTAACACTTTGATGGATGGTGCTTTGGAAGGATTTATGGCGAAAAAGAAGGGATGGCGGATCTTTGTGTTTGATGAAGTGGTATGGTGGCAAGACACTTTGTGGTTAGGGAGAGTGTGGCATGGATTAGGATCTATATGTTACCAATCCATTTACGGGAAGAGGATAAAATCTAGAATATTAGGGTTTTGGTTGGGAAGATGATTTGTATTTGTCTTCTTACCCTATCTCAATCCTTCTATGACTGTGGACGTGTGAGGATTTTGGTGGAGAGTTTGATTAAGATGTGGTGAAGGTCAAATTTTTTGCAAACTCAGTGAGGCTTCTGGTGATGTTAATCGAATAAGATGAGGTACTAAAAACTAGAGGTTCAATTATAGGCTCTTTGTGTTCCTCGGTTTCATATTCGTGTTCCTTCAATCTTGGAGGTGATGAAAATGTGTTTATGATGTTAAGAAAAGACTGAAGGTGAGAAAAACACTTAGAAGGGGGGTTGAATAAGGGATTTTCTGAAATATGGCAATAAATAGAACTCAATGTTTTTATCCTGGTTCGTTGAACTAAACTACTCCAGTCCACCTTATCAAAGATGATTTGTCTTTCTCTGCAAGGACTTAATCCACTATTGATCAACTGATTACAATAGAAAGCACTAAGAACAACTATCTTAGTCTTCTCAAGAACTACTGACCACACCTTGGTCTTCTTAAGGAACTTCTTACAATTTAATGTAAACTAACAAGTGTTTGAATGCTTCTAATAAGCTGTATCACAATTGTGATGTTTACACTTAAGATTAAGTACAAAAAAAACTATGTGGTTTTATGAAAGATCAAATGAATAAGATCTTGAGAGATTTTCTCTTTTATGAATTAAGCGTGTATTTCTTTCTGAGTGATCTAGCAATGAGCAAAAGATGAGTAGTGAATTAGCAGCTTCAAAATGTTGAAGTAGTTCTCCTTTTATAGCTTTCTCAAATGTCTTGAGTGATGTGCAGCTGAATATAATATTTGATTGTATGACTTTTCATCACCAAAAGTATGGGCAGAGATATGCTTTTTGCAGAAAGGTATGGTTGTAGAAGCCTTGGGATTTGCACCACGTCACTTCT
Source organism: Lathyrus sativus (assembly GCA_963859935.3). NCBI lineage: Eukaryota > Viridiplantae > Streptophyta > Magnoliopsida > Fabales > Fabaceae > Lathyrus > Lathyrus sativus. The sequence continues at coordinate 16,903,743 of OZ012735.1, forward strand.
TTGGACAAATTAGCCGTTGGTTACTTTGGAAGTAGCACCACGTCTAATCAAGTTTACAGCTTCTTCAACAAGCTTCCTTCAAGATGAAGTCTTCAAAATCTGCACTTCAGAACTTGTAGTAAGCTTAAAAGGTATGGAATGCTTTAATATGATCAGAGCTTAAGATGAATGATAAGTTCAGAGTCTTGATAGATGATCAAATCTTTAATGTATCAGAGTCTCAGTCTTGATCAGAGTCTCCATCAGAGTATGTAGCAGTATGTGCTTTGAGCGTGAATATTAATGATAAGAGTCTGGTTATTAGAGCCTCTGAGTTTGAAGTGAAAAGAACTTCAGAGTCTGGTAAGATCAGAGCTTTCAGCTTTTGTATACTTCTTTCATTAATACTTCAGATCATTTTGTAGCTTCTGCTTCAGATCCTTCTGGAAGCGCTTCAGAATCTTCTGATAGTCCTGCATCTGATGCTTCAGATCTTTGCATAGTTTCTTTGTACTTATATATTTTGCCTCTTTTAAGAGTATTTAATTTATACCTGAAACAATAATACTTGAACAAATTTTAGAGTGTATATTTACTCATTACAAAATTCCATAAAAGTTATCATCAAAACATAGAGATATAAGAAGCACCAATCTGTGTTCTAACAATCTCCCCCTTTTTGATGATGACAAAACATAGATAATTTTGTTTAATAAAGGAAGAAAAGTACAAATACTCCCCCTGATATTAAGAATCTCCCCCTAAAATGAATACTTTAATAGAGAAGAACACTTCCCTTTTTGCTTGAGTATATTTTAGAACCTGGTAGAAATCCTTGATGAGAGAAAAACTCAGCTTGGATGCTTTTCAGAATCAAGCTCTCCAGAATTTGCTTTCAAGGATTAGAGCCTGATTGGATAATTCTCAGGGTAACTTCAGATCATTTTGTTAGATGAGATAATGAGATCTGAAAGTCTTAAGATTCAATGTTAGATTAAAATAATGTCTGAATTTCATTTTTAGCATTTGCTTATGTTGAACAATCAAATTCTCTTTCTCCCCCTTTTTGTCATAATAAAAAAGAACTTTAAAGACAGAAAAGATAACAGAAGAAGAGAGAAAAATATAACACACAAATGAAAGACAAAACAACCAGATTTAATCAGATCAGAATAGCACAACAACATAAGAAGTTCATAGAGCGGATGATAGAGAATAGAACAAATAGAAAACAAGTGCAAAACGAGAATGCAAAGACATGAAAAAGAGAATTAGGGCTGGCGAGAAGCAATCAGTGTCAGAAGATCCGTAATCTTAGCAGTGGACTCTTCTTGCTTGGCCATCCAAGTCTTGATTTCTTCAGTAGTCCGTTCCTGTTTTATCATCCATGTTCTGATTTCCTTGACTTCTTGGACAACATCTGGAATCTCAGTCTTCATCTCAGATGCAGAAGGTTCAGAAGCAGATGCAGCTGCCATTGGATGATCAATCTCCATGTCAGATGCAGGAGTATCTTCTATTGTTGCAGAATTTTCAGCAGGAGCATCTTCTAGCAAAAGCATTGGAGTTGTGATAATGTTCAGCAGAGTTTGTCTGACCATTCCAGCAAACTTAGCCTTTGCATCATCAGCACAGAGCGTTCTGAGGTCTGATGCAGTTGAGTTGAATTTTGATATGAATCTGTTCGAAGAAGCTTCAGATTCAGCAGGATCCAAACTAGTCATGCACTCTTTCTCTACATAAGCAATTCCCATACGTAGTTCCTTCTTAAAATTCTTGAACAAAGTAGAAACATCTGATATAGGTTTTGGGTTGAGAAAGTCTTCTATGGTGATAGGTTGTGATGGTTCAGGAGGTGTTTGAGTTTGTTCAGGAGGTGGATGATCAGATGATGGATGTTCAGATGATTGGGGTATGGATGTTTGTGGTATGGTAAGTTGAGGAATGGAGGTGTCAGTATCGGATGGTGTTGATATAACAAAATCAGATGAGGATGACATAAAATCTGTGAAGTTGAATTTGAAGCGAAAAGGGTTGTCAGATTCAGGTAGATCAGATGAGAGAGGTTTAAAGGGATCAGGAATTTGTAAGCTAGTTGGTGAGGGGACTCCAGATTCATCAGAATCAGATGATTCAGTTGAATGACATGAAGTTGAAGAGAGGACATACAAAGTTGCAAGTGGTGATACATCCAAAATGTTTTCAGATGGTTGTTGGACAGATGGTTCAGGATTTTTGATGGTTGGTGGTGGTTTAGTAGATGACAGTGGTTCAGGTTGTTTTTGTTGTTCTGATTGTTGTTTTGATTCAAAATGGTTTTGTTGAGAGGGTTGATGTTCAAATGATTTCTTTTGAGGGGGTTTAGATGGTAGTTGAACAGAAGATGGTTGAGAATGTTTGTTAGGAGATAAATTGGGTTCAGATGAAAGAGGTACAGATGATTTAGGTTTAGATGGTTTAAAAAGAGATGATGGAGGTGAAGTTGAGGATGAAGGTAAGTAAGGTTTGGGATCAGATGTTAATACCTGGTGAATTGTTTCTCTGATTTCTTCCACAGTAGCTTCTGGAGGATTTTCCTTTTGCTTCTTGTCCTTTTCAGGCTTGTCACTAGCATCAGAGGTTTTCCTCTTGGGTTGTGCAAAAGATCCTTCCTCAGCCTTTCTTTTCCTGTGCCTTTCTCTCATAAGATTTGGCAATACTTCTCCTTCCTTCTGAACTATGTTAGCAGGCAGAGGAATACCATCTCTTAAACATTCAGCAATGAATGTCAGAAAGATGTGCCTAGGTTCATCAGCACTGAACATAGGAAAGTCTGCTAAAGGAATTCTCCTTCTGCTGACGTCTTCAGATTGAAATTTCTTGGGTTTTCCAGCAAGCTCTGAAATAACCTTCATTCTCTTCAGAGTGTTCCCATTTATGACAAATCCTATAACATAGGACAAATCCTCTGTCACCCCAGCATCAAAGAGATGTTTCACAAGACCATTCTTTGTTAGAATGTCTGATATCAGTCTTCCCATAGGGATCCAAGTTCTGATTTTTCCAGCTTTAACCCTAACTTCTTCTCTTGTTTCTTTGATATGGTTCAGAAGATGATTGAATAGAAGATAAGGTAGATCCACCTTCTTTCCTTTCCTCATACAGTACATGAAGTACATTTGTTCTGAATTTACATAATCTGGTGAGTTAGAAGATTTCCTATGAAAGATTGAACTCATGAAGATCTTAGCCCAGATTATGTAAACAGGTTTCAAATCTCTGACCTTGTTAGATGGTTCCCCAGAAACACAAACTTCTTGAAAAATGTCAGCCAAATCCACATGATCAATAGCCATACTTGTGATTCCCTCAGTTTCCTTATACTTAAGTAGTTGTCTGATTAATTTTTCAGTAATGACAATTTCCTTTCCAAGAACAGATGAATGAATAAACTTAGGGCACACTTGAGCGTGTATCCAGAATTCTTTTACCAAAGCTGGATAAATAGGACCCATCATCCTGTCAAAATACTTTTCCCAGTTCTGAGCTTTGATAGTTGAAAGGAGATCAAAACCATTTTCTTTTATGGATTCAAAATCCACAAAGTTCTCACACAGAACCTCAAGTTCTTTGATTGGAGTGAGAAGAGTTCTTACTGGTGCTTTGTACACAACAGCAGATTGGGATGAACCAGCAGCATTAAGAGATGATGCAGCAACAGTTGAAGTTTTCATCTGAGCAGGTGTTGATGAAGGTGAAGCCATTGAAGTTCTTGAGTTGCGTTTGGGTTTACGAGGATTTTTGGATTTTGAAATAAGATGGAAACAATAGAGAAGGCAGAAATGCATATGAGAGATGATAAGTGTAAAGTGTGATTTGTGAAGAATTGTGAGAATTTATAGCAAAATAATTAGAGCATGCAAAAAGACACACACTCTCAAGCGTGCACACATAATCAAATCAAGCAATTAATGCAAGGAATAAAATCATATCAAACATTTAAGATTCTGACAGAAGGGGGGAAAATCAAGAGATTTTGGATTTTCAAAGCAATACCTCAAATGTCACTTCAGTATGGTGCACTCTACCTTTCCAGATTCTGAGTTACACGTGTTTGCTTGCATGTGCCTCTGAAACTCTTTGAGAAATGACACGTTAGGCAACGTTCAAATCCTCTGAGCCTTGTTAGTTCAGATTTACACACAAAGAAATAAACACATAATTCAATCAAAAGAAATACTTCAGAGTTTAGACATTTATCATCTGAAAAAAATTTCATCTGATGAATATTCTATTCTGGACAGAAGTCCATACTAATATTTTTCAGAATAAATTTAAATCTATCTTCAGCAAGGGGTTTTGTAAAAATATCAGCCCACTGATGATCTGTATCTACAAAGTTTAAATTGATAATTCCCTTCTGAACATAGTCTCTGATGAAATGATGTTTAATCTCTATATGCTTAGCTTTAGAGTGTAAAATGGGGTTTTTAGATAAGCATATAGCAGAAGTATTATCACAGAAGATAGAAATGTTACTCTCAAAGATCTGATAATCTTCTAGTTGACTTTTCATCCAGAGCATCTAAGTGCTACATCCAGCAGCAGCAATATATTCTGCCTCTGTTGTTGAAAGTGCAATTGTGGGTTGCTTCTTGATGAACCAAGAGATCAGATGACTTCCAAGAAATTGACAACTTCCAGAAGTACTTTTACATTCTACTCTGTCTCCAGCATAGTCAGCATCATAGAATCCAACTAATTTATACTCATCAGATCTTCTGTAACACAGACCCACATTAGTAGTACCTTTCAGATACCTTAGAATCCTCTTAACAGTTGTTAAGTGTGATTCTCTGGGATCTGATTGGAATCTAGCACACAGACAAACACTGAATAAAATATCAGGTCTTGAAGCAGTCAAATATAAGAGAGATCCAATCATACCTCTGTAAAGTTTTTGATCAACTTTCTTACTCACCTCTTCCCTACCAAGTGTGCTTGTAGGATGCATTGGAGTCTTAGCCAATTTGCTTTCATTCAGATTGAATTTCTTTATAAGCTCTTTGACATATTTAGTCTGGTGAATATATGTGCATTCCGGAGTCTGATTTACTTGGATTCCCAGAAAGAATCTAAGTTCTCCCATCATGCTCATTTCAAATTCAGCCTGCATAGACAAAGCAAACTCCTTTCCCAGCATAATATTGGTAGATCCAAAAATAATATCATCCACATAAATTTGACAAACTAGTAAATCTTTCTTAATTGTTTTACAGAAAAGAGTTGTGTCCACTTTGCCTCTGATAAAGTTCTTTTCCAGAAGAAAATTACTCAATCTTTCATACCAAGCTCTGGGAGCTTGTTTCAGACCATAAAGAGATTTTTTGAGTTTGAAAACATGATCTGGAAATTTATCACTTTCAAAACCAGGAGGTTGATGGACATAAACTTCTTCTTCTATAATACCATTTAAGAAGGCACTTTTAACATCCATCTGATATAGAGTGATGTTATGTTGTGCAGCAAATGAAATAAGAAGGCGTATTGACTCTAACCTTGCCACTGGAGCATAAGTTTCATTGTAATCAATACCTTCTTGTTGACTGTACCCTTGAGCTACCAGCATTGCCTTGTTCCTTACAACTTCTCCTTGCTCATTTAGTTTATTTCTGAATACCCACTTTGTTCCAATAATGTTGAACCCTTTTGGTCTAGGAACCAGATCCCACACATCATTTCTTGTGAATTGGTTTAGCTCATATTGCATTACAAGTATCCAATCATTGTCACTCAGAGCTTCATCCACAGATGTTGGTTCAATAATAGACACCAACCCAAGAAGTGATGTTCTAGATGATCTGATAAACGACCTTGTTCTTATAGGGTCATCTTTCTTTCCAATAATCATTTCTTCTGGATGAGAAGCCTTGATTCTGGATAATCCTTTAACTGTTGGTTCTTCAGAAATATTCATGTTACTCATCTGAGTAGATAATGGAGTTGCATCTGGCATAGCTTCTTCTTGAGCTTTCTCTATTTCTGGTTTCTCAGATTCTATGAGAATAACTTCTCCATCTGTAGAGTTTTCAATCTGCTTTGGCTTTTGATTGCCAAGCTTATCATCAAATCTAACATGTATAGATTCCTCCACAATCTGTGTCTCAATATTGTATACTCTGTAGCCTTTAGATCGTTCAGAATATCCAAGTATGAAACACTTTTGTGCTTTAGAATCAAACTTGTTAAGATTCTCTTTAGTGTTCAGTATAAAACAAATACATCCAAAAGGATGGAAATAAGAAATGTTTGGCTTTCTATTCCTCCACAATTCATAAGGAGTCTTTTCTAGAAGAGGTCTAATTGACACTCTATTCTGAATGTAACATGCTGTGTTAATTGCCTCTGCCCAAAAATGTTTTGCCATGTAAGTCTCATTGATCATGGTTCTGGCCATCTCTTGCAAAGTTCTATTTTTCCTTTCTACAACTCCATTCTGTTGTGGAGTTCTAGGACAGGAGAAATCATGAGCAATGTCATTTTCATTTAAATATTTTTCAAAATGTTTGTTTTCAAATTCACCACCATAATCACTTCTGACTTTAACAATTTTGAAATCTTTTTCAATTTGGACTTGTTTGCAGAAGTCAACGAACACAGAGTGTGACTCATCCTTGTGTTTTAGGAATTTTACCCATGTCCATCTGTTGTAGTCATCAACAATGACTAATCCATATTTCTTGCCTCTGATGGATGCAGTTTTCACTGGTCCAAACAGATTAATGTGAAGTAACTCTAATGGTTTTGAAGTTGAAACAACATTTTTGGATTTAAAAGATGATTTTGAAAATTTTCCTTTCTGACATGCTTCACAAAGAGCATCTGAGTTGAACTTCAGATTAGGAAGTCCTCTGACCAGATTAAGCTTATTAACCTGAGATATACGTCTCATATTAATAGACCCAATCTTCTGTGTCAGACCCATTGCTCCTCATTAACAGACATAAGACATTTAACATTCTGAACCTTAAGTTCTGAAAGACTAATTTTATAAATGTTGTTTTTCCTTTTACCATTAAAGAGGATTGAGTCATCCTTTTGACTAACAACTTTGCAACACTTTTGATTAAAGATAATGTCATAACCATTGTCACTTAATTGACTTATGGACAATAGATTATGAGCTAACCCTTCAACAGGCAAGACATTAGTTATGGAAGGAAGTTTACCATTGCCTATGGTTCCAGAGCCAATTATTTTGCCCTTCTGATTCCCTCCAAACTTGACATCTCCTCTAGATCTAAGCTCTAGACTTTGGAACATAGACCTTTTTCCCGTCATATGTCGTGAGCATCCAGAGTCCAGGTACCATGACTGGAGTCTTGACTTTGCTGCTAAGCTGCTAAGGATGTCTGCAACATAGATTATTTTGTCCTTAGGTATCCAGATTTTCTTGGGTCCTTTTTGGCTAGTTGCCTTAAAGCTTTTTCTGAACTTCTGTCTTTCAACATAAGACTTGTTCTGATTAGCTTTAGATTTATTAAACACAGGTTTGTTCTGATTAGAACTTGTGTGTTTAATATCATTCAAGTGACCAAATGTAAATTGAGAATATAAAGGAGGATACTTGATATCTAGTTTATCTACAGATTTTGGATTTGAATCTTCATAAGAAAAAGATTTATATCCAACACCTTTTCTATAGTTTCTGCTAATACCATAGATCATTGAAGCCATTTTGCTTCTATCTAGGCTTTCAGTTAGAAACTTCCTGAAACTATAGTCATACTCTTGTAAAATATTTTTAGAGCATGATTCAGATTTTGAATCAGAGTTTAATTGAGCAGATTCTAAATTATTTTTCAATTGAAGATTTTCAGCTTTTAGTTCAGTTATTTCTGATTCAAACTTGTTACTCTCAAATTCAATATGCTTTTGAAGCGTTTTGTATTTGAGTTTAACTTTACTATAGTTTTCAAGAATATCAGATAAACTTTCAACAAGTTCCTGTCTAGAAAGTTCAACAAATACCTCCTCAGAATCAGATTCTGATTCTGATCCAGATGATTCAGCACTGTCCTCAATGTCAGCCATGAATGCTACATTTGCACATTCCTCTTCTGACTCTGATGACGAATCAGATGCATCTGAGTCATCCCAGGTAGCCATCAGAACTTTCTTTTTATGATATGACTTTCTTTTTGGGTTCACCTTCTAAAGCTTTAGACAATCACTCTTGTAGTGCTCAGGTTCTTTGCATTCATAGCAAACAACCTCTCTTTTTCCAGATCGTCTGTGTCCAGAGGATTCTCCAGATCTTCTGTATCCAGAATGTTCTCCTGATCTTCTGTGCCCAGAAGATTCTTTGTGTTGATCTGGTTTTCTAAAGTTCTTGAACTTCCTTTGCTTATTCTTCCAGAGTTTATTGATTCTTCTGGATAGCAAGGATAGTTCTTCTTCATCTTTAGAAGCAGACTCTTTAAAGCTTTCTTCTAATACCTGCAATGCTTTAACAACTTTATTAGATTTTAATGCAATTGAATTACCTTTCTTTAGAGGCTCATCTTCCTCTAGTTCAATCTCATGACTCCTTAGAGAACTGATTAGTTCCTCCAGCGTAATCTTGTTCAGATCCTTTGCCAGCTTCAGAGCAGTGACCATGGGTCTCCATTTGGTTGGCAAGCTTCTGATTATTTTCTTGACATGATCTGTTGTAGAGTAACCCTTGTCCAGAACCTTTAGGCCAGCAGTGAGAATCTGGAATCTGGAAAACATTGCTTCAATAGATTCAGATTCTTCCATCTTGAAAGCTTCATACTTCTGGATCAGCGCCAGAGCCTTGGTTTCTTTGACTTGAGAGTTCCCTTCATGAGTCATCTTCAAGGATTCAAATATATCAAAGGCAGTTTCTCTGTTGGTTATTTTCTCATACTCAGTATGAGATATAGCGTTTAGCAATATAGTTCTAGCCTTGTGGTGATTTCTGAATTCCTTCTTTTGTTCCTCAGTCATTGATTTTCTGTCAACTTTCTTGCCATTCCCATCAGTGGGATGAACATATCCATCAATGACTAGGTCTCAAATATTAGCATCAAATCCTAGAAAGAAACTTTCCAGTCTATCTTTCCAATAATCAAACTTCTCTCCATCAAACATGGGAGGTTTTGTGCTGACTCTTTCTTCATATTTGTTGTTGTTGGGTGTTGAAGTTTCAGCAGCCATAATGTATATCAACCAAGAGTATCAAGAGTTTTTCCCACTGGATCTTTTCTGGTCACGGTTAAGTGATAGCACAAACAGAACCGGAGCTCTGATGCCAACTAAAGGTGAGAAAAACACTTAGAAGGGGGTTGAATAAGGGATTTTCTGAAATATGGCAATAAATAGAACTCAATGTTTTTATACGGGTTCGTTGAACTCAACTACTCCAGTCCACCTTATCAAAGATGATTTGCCTTTCTCTACAAGGACTTAATCCACTATTGATCAACTGATTACAATAGAAAGCACTAAGAACAATTGTCTTAGTCTTCTCAAGAACTACTGACCACACCTTGGTCTTCTTAAGGAACTTCTTACAATTTAATGTAAACTAACAAGTGTTTGAATGCTTCTAATAAGCTATATCACAACTGTGATGTTTACACTTAAGATTAAGTACAACAAAAACTATGTGGTTTTATGAAAGATCAAATGAATAAGATCTTGAGAGATTTTCTCTTTTATGAATTAAGCGTGTATTTCTTTCTGAGTGATCTAGCAATGAGCAAAAGATGAGTAGTGAATTAGCAGCTTCAAAATGTTGAAGTAGTTCTCCTTTTATAGCTTTCTCAAATGTCTTGAGTGATGTGCAGCTGAATATAATATTTGATTGTATGACTTTTCATCACCAAAAGTATGGGCAGAGATATGCTTTCTGCAGAAAGGTATGGTTGTAGAAGCCTTGGGATTTGCACCACGTCACTTCTTTGGACAAATTAGTCGTTGGTTACTTTGGAAGTAGCACCACGTCTAATCAAGTTTACAGCTTCTTCAACAAGCTTCCTTCAAGATGAAGTCTTCACAATCTGCACTTCAGAACTTGTAGTAAGCTTAAAAGGTATGGAATGCTTTAATATGATCAGAGCTGAAGATAAATGATAAGTTCAGAGTCTTGATAGATGATCAGATCTTTAATGTATCAGAGTCTCAGTCTTGATCAGAGTCTCCATCAGAGTATGCAGCAGTATGTGCTTTGAGCGTGAATATTAATGATAAGAGTCTGGTTATTAGAGCCTCTGAGTTTGAAGTGAAAAGAACTTCAGAGTCTGATAAGATCAGAGCTTTCAGCTTTTGTATACTTCTTTCATTAATACTTCAGATCATTTTGTAGCTTCTGCTTCAGATCCTTCTGGCAGCGCTTCAGAATCTTCTGGTAGTCCTGCATCTGATGCTTCAGATCTTTGCATAGTTTCTTTGTACTTATATATTTTGCCTCTTTTAAGAGTATTTAATTTATACCTGAAACAATAATACTTGAACAAATTTTAGAGTGTATATTTACTCATTACAAAATTCCATAAAAGTTATCATCAAAACATAGAGATATAAGAAGCACCAATCTGTATTCTAACAAAGACCTCTTATTTTCCCTCCTATGTGAACTCAAAATAGGCTCTAGCGGAAATGTTAAATATAAGCGCAATGACTCAAAAAAAATTTAGTGTGGAAAACCTTCACAATGTGAGCAAGGAAAAAACTACGGGAACCTTAGGCCTCTAAAACTTCCAATATAATGATAATGGGAATGAAATTGCTTCACCATTATATGGATCTTACTAAAATGTATCACTCAGTTTATTAGGAACACTCTCACAAATTTACTCACCATTTCTCTCACAAAGAAACTCCCTATGAGGATCACTTCTCTCTCTTGAGCAAGACTCTCCTTCTCTCTTGTTTCTTGTTGTTCTTCTCTTGTGGTTGTGTTTGGAATACTTGCCCATGGTTCTATTTATAGGAGAATTAAGCCAAAGGTAACTTACATGAATGAAGACACTTGTCATTTTCCTTCCATACAAAACACCAAGCGTCTGTTGCAAAGCATGCACTATAACATGTATTACACATGCACTACACCATGTGTACACCATGCACCTTGCTACGTGTCACCATATGCAACCTTCCATTTTTTTCAAATATATGTTGGCCATGTGGAAATGTTTGAACCCTACGTTTCTCCCCTTCTAGCCTTAGGGGAACGACCTTGATCAGTTTGGGGTTTATGCCAATTCAACAACTTCTTTGCAAAAATATATATTCTCTTTTGGAAGAGTTTTTGTAACCATTTCTTCCTCATTCTTATTAGTGTGAACTTTCTCCAGTTTCAACAGTTTATACTCCAACATATCATAAATCCAGTGATACCTCACGTCAATATGTTTTGACCTTAAATGGTATATCGAGTTTTTGTTGAGATAAATTGCGCTCTGACTATCGCAATAGAGAACATAACATTCTTGATTCTGGCCTAACTCTTGCAGGAACTTATTCATCCACATGATTTCTTAAAGCCTCTCTTTCTTTTTTTAATTAAAAAACACCAAAAATAATTTTGGAGCCTAGCCAATTGATTAAGAAATTGTTCAATTGATTAGAAGACTTTTTGCAACTGTCAAATCAAATAGACATTTGTCCGAATCAATTAGATGATGGATAATTTAGTCTATAATCAATTGTAACAATCTCTTAAATATTGGTAACGACTATGTATCTAAGCCTTTTATTTTGTACATCAATGATCAATTATCAGATGCACCTAGTCGATTAGCCTAATTGATTATGTCATTTATTTGACCCATGGATTGTTTCCAAATTTACACAATTTCTTGGTCTATAAATATAGAGTTTCTCTATCACTTCAAATCATCCAGAAAAATGTGAAAAATATCACTTTTAATTTCTCTCATCATCTTTCTAAACCATTCACATTCTTCTCACATATTTTATCCATAATATTTTGAGTAGGAATGACAAAAAAAATTGTACCCGCAGATAAAATTTGTCACGGATATGGGGCATGTAGCTTAATGGATATCCACGGATAAAATGAATGGATATTTAAATACTCGTTTGTTAATGGATATGGATATAGGTTTAATGATATTCGTGCTCGCAGATATCTATATTTGTTAATAAATTATAAAAATCATTTAAATATCATTTGTTTATTATACCTTATCTTTTCATCTTCTAAAAAAATAGTTTTCTTATATTTCTTTTTTTTTAATTTTAATTTTCTTTGAAGAAAACCTTTTACATTTCATTCAAATTCTATTAGCTATTTCATATTTAAACTCTTCAATACTTCATACCTCACTTCAACAATTTTACCGTCCAACCAACTAGTATCGTCATTTCTTTGTCGAACCAATGTCTTTCTTCCTACTCCTCTATCGTCCGCTATTCCATCATAACTCACAATTACATTATATTTTATTTGTTTGGTTAAAAGTGAAATGTATGGATATTATGTTTGTATCTAATTATGTTTTTGTGAATAAGAAGAAAATTAATGTGCTAAAATTTTATTGTTAAATTAAGAGCAAATTGTATGAACGTTATGTGATAATAAGTTAAAAAAATATATATATTTTTAAATTATGAAGAAAAAATGTTATCCATGGATATTTGTAAATATCCATGGATACCGTAAAACCCGCAGATTATCCGCTTAACGGATACCCGCATGGATATGAGGCGGATATGGATATCATATTTATCCAACTGAATAAATGCAGATATCATAGTATTCGTCCCCGTGGATATCCATTTATATCCCTAGCTTTGAGAGGGTTCTTTTTTTATTGAGGAATTTTGCTCTGGGTAAGGACTTAGTTCTAAATTTACAAAGAGTAGAATTTTCTCTTGAGTAAATAATTATTCCTTAGGAAGTTATTATTTTTGTTAAGAGGTAAACCGTTGAAAAATCTCTTGTTTGTTTTTAGGGGAGTAGTATAAGTCTTTATTTAGTTTGTAAGCTCAACTATTGAAAAATCTCTTTTTTTGGTTTGTGGAAATTAGCAAGTAAAAATATCCACAACTGTTCTTGAGCTCAACTAGGTTAAAATCTTCATTGGTTTGAGATCAACCTAGTGTAAAATCTCTCTAAGTTTTTGTGTCCAATCCAATGTAAAAACTCAGCAGATTCGAGATTAGCCCGGTAAAAATCTCAGTTCGGTTCGTGGTTAGCCCCCCGTGTAAAACCTTGGTTTGGTTTGGAAGATAGTAAGCTTAAAACTTCATCTTGGTTTGAGATCATCCAATACAAAATCTATGTTGGTGCAAAAACTAACCGCTTTAAGCCTAATTATTATTTGAGTTGAAGACTAACCGCTTTAAACTTTGTTCATTGTTTGGTTAGAAGTTATTCTGAAAACTTCAGTTTCTTGTATTAGGGTGTTCATGAGCTTAACCTTCTAAGAGCTCTCAAGCAAAAGTGGATACTTTTAAGATTAATTATTGGTGAGAATATTAGGTCATTTCATTACACCAACCTCTATAAATCACTGATATCATCTCTTTTATTTTCCACTTAATTTCCTTACTTTAAACTTCTGTTGCTTACTTATTTAAATGTTTTTTATATAATATTTTCAAACTTTGTTTCATAAAATGATTTTGTTTTAAATAAACGTTTTTTAATCCTCCACAATTCGCTCGGCCTCTTGTGCATGGAGTCACTTGTTTAACATTGACAACTTATAGCCACATCATTATGTTAATAAATGATTCTCAATTATGGTCAATTGCATAAAGTGGATAATTTAACTCTTTAGTCATGAAAAGGTCTATTGATTATCATACCCTAATTTTTGATCCTAAGATCCCATATGATTTGCATTTTCATCAGCATCATATGTGTGTATATCTTGTATGCATCACTAACCCATTTGTATATACAAAGATTGTTGTTTGTTTCATGTGATTACCAATTAGGGTTTCAAACCTAAAAGGGATCCAGGAAAAGGATCAATCAAGAATGAGCATGATCTTTGACTTACCAAGTCCTTTATTCATCCAATGAGAGTTCATGTGGTACACCAATTAGGGTTTTGGTTTATCAGGATCTCCAAAGTGAAATTTTTATCTGGGCATGATCCAATAACTCAAGATATGTTTCAAGGACCTTAAATACTTCGTATTAATCCATTCATATAATTGGATAAACAATGCAAGGATTCAAATTTGTCTGAATACAAACTAGGGTTTCTGATGAAAAGTCAATTGTATCTTTGACTTTTGACCAAGACATGATTTCGAACCTTGGGAGATAATTCAAGACACTCAAAAACACCCTTAGAAGCCATCCATGATGATCAAATAGGATAAGGGTTATATTTCATAAAGGATCACAAAGTTCAAAATTTATCTGATAACAAAAGTCAATTGTGCCTAAAATCAAGTTTGACTTTTGAAGTTTTTGGTCAACCATGGTTTCTTCAAGTCAAGAATTATGTTAATATGTGATTTGGGTCATGATTGATCAAGAAAAATCAAGAAAAATGAGGTTACTTGTAAAAAGAGCAACCTTTAAGACTTGAAAATTTTCTAATTTATAGAGAAAAATTCTAATTTGATGCAAACTTTGCAAAGGCATGACTTCCAAACTAAGCAACCATTTCCTTTAATCCAAAGACCAAATTGAAGACCTTGTTACATCTACAACTTTATCAATTTGAGTCCATCTCCAAAAAGTGCATAGATTTTGAGATATGAAGCCATGAAGTCAGGGTTTCAAGACTTTTTGAACCTTGACACTTAGAAATTTTTTGGACATAATCTGTTTTGTGTTTTAACCAACTTTGAGGCTATTTTTCTCCATGATCCACAATGATTCAAGATAAACCTCAAACATAAAAGTTGGAGTACAACATCCTAGCTTTCCAAAATGTCAAAGAACACAATCTAATTCCATTTGAGCAAGGAGATATGAATTGCACAATAGGCCTTGATGCAATTGATTTTGCTAGGCAGATTTGGCATTTTCTTGCACCACAAGATTTTGAGTCCAACTTGGAGTGATTACACAAGACTAATGTGCACTCAATTCAATAGAAATCTTTATTAGTCGTGATGAACCTGCAAGATAGAGCCATTTGATCATGAAGATTCTCTTTGAAAGTGGAAGAAAGCATTGAATTCAAGATGCATTTTATGTGGAATAATGCATTGTCAAATAAACCACTCTCACTAGTCAAGATGCACTCTTATACAACAATAAACACTTCTGCAAAATGTGGAATTATTCAAAAGAATAACTAGGCTAGTGGAAGAGATAAGGTACCTTAAGTGGGAAGTAATGATACATTTCCAAAAACCATTGAACCATGAGCTCAACCTTCAACCCTCACTATTCTTCCAAAAAAAACTTGCTCCCCTAAAAATAGAAATCACATTTGATGTTTCAACACATCTCAAATCATCCCTTAAAGGTGTTCAAACCTTTATCTTCACCTCAAAACACCATAATCAAAAATTCAACTACCAAAACCTCGTATTTTGACTTTTCTGCATTTTTAAAGCCATGTCTTGATTCTGTCCATTTCAAAATCATCCAACACTTCAAACACACTCTAAATGACATCCTTAAGTTGTTCCAACAATGGTTTCCTAACTGTAACATCATTTGATGGAGTTTCCATTTTTGCCACTTTTGAAAATTTTATTTTATTTTTTCTAAATAGAATAATTTGTTTATTTTATTTTATTTTATTTTATTTTATTTTTTCTAAATAGAATAATTTATACTATTTGTAAGTGCGTGAGACACTTTTAGTGAGGAGAGAAATAGAGAGAATAAGGAAATAAAGATTCATATTATTGAATGAATTGTTACAAATAATAGTACATAATATGACTATTTATATACAACCCTAATTGGGTTTAGGCTAATACAACTTAGATTATATTAAATTTAATCAAATCTAATATAATATAATCTAATATTTCAACATACCCCATATAATTCAAGTTGTCGAACTTATGTTAATCATAGTCAATATGAATTATTCCTAATTTCTTTCTCAAATTCAGGAATATGTCGATCTTCAATCCTTTGGTGAAAATGTTGGCCAAATGTGTTTCACTTGAGCAGTGTCTAACTTCAAGTTCACCTCGA
The DNA here is from genome assembly GCA_963859935.3 of Lathyrus sativus. Lineage (NCBI taxonomy): Eukaryota > Viridiplantae > Streptophyta > Magnoliopsida > Fabales > Fabaceae > Lathyrus > Lathyrus sativus. The sequence goes on from OZ012735.1 coordinate 16,919,860, forward strand.
TTTACCTTTTCCATTAAGAAGTGAAATCTAGCTTCGATATGCTTACTTCTTCCATGCAAAACTGGATTCTTCGCTAGATTTATGGCTGACTTGTTGTCGATCTGTAGTACCAGAGGTTTCTTCACTTCTACCTCCATTTCTTCAAGCACATATCTGATCTAAATTTCTTGACAAGCAGCATAGGATCCTGCTATATATTCAGGTTCACATGATGATAATGCCATCATAGGTTGCTTTCTCGAGCACCATGAAATTGGGGCACCAAATACTTTAAAGAAATATCCAGTAGTGCTTCTTAGGTCTTCCTTATCTCTGCACCAGTTAGAATCTGAATAACAAGTAATTATAGCTTCTTTGCTTTCAGACTCTCGTCGAAATAAAATTCCACAGTTTGTCGATCCTTTTAAGTATCTCAGGATTCTTCTTGTAGCCTTCATGTGTGACACCCTTGATTCACTCATGTATCTGCTCACTAATCCGACTAAGAAATATATATCAGGTCGATTGTTGCACACATATCTTAGAGATCTGAAAATTTGTTTGAACAAAGTTGCATCAACTTTGTCTTCCTTTTCATGCTTCTCCAACTTTAAATTTGGTTCGATTGGTGAAGATGCATGAGTCGAATAATCTACTCTGAATCTCTTGAGTATCTCTTTGATATACTTTCTTTGATGTAGCACCATGCCTTGCTTCGACATTTAAAACTCCATGCCTAGGAAGTATGACAACTTTCCGAGATTCGACATTTCAAATTCCTTCTTTATTAGCTCTTTGAACTTCGACAAGTTCTTCAGGCTATTTCTAGTTACTAGAAAGTCATCGACATATAAGCAGATTATTGTTATATCTTTTGCCACAACTTGAACATATACACCATACTCATATTTGCATTTTACGAATCCCAATTTAACCAAGTATGAGTCGATCTTCTTGTTCCATGCCCTAGGTGCCTGCTTGAGACCATAGAGTGCTTTGTGCAACTTGTATACTTTACCTGCTTCCTCCTGAATCATAAACCCAGGAGGTTGTGTGACATATACCTCTTCTTCTAAAGGTCCATTCAAAAAATTTGATTTCACATCTAAGTGAAATGTTGACCAGCCTTGCTTGCATGCCAAGGCCACCACTAGTCGAACAATTTCCAATCTTGCGCTAGGTGTAAATCTTCAGATTAGTCGAGTCCTGCTCTCTAGATAAATCCTCGAGCTACCAATCTTGCCTTATGCCTTGCTATCGACCCATCAGCATTGTGCTTCAACTTGAACACCCACTTTACTTCGATAACTTTTGTATGAGCTGACAATTTGACCAACTCCTATGTGTTATTTCTTTGATTGCTTGTAACTCTTCGACCATAACGGACTTCTATTGTTTACCTTTGAAGGCTTCACTATAGTTGATTGGTTCAGCACCTGCAAGTAAAGAAAATGGATTAGTTCCCCATCTATTGTGACTTAATAATCACCAACCACTTCATAGTCTTGAAGTCTTACTGGACGAGCTCTAGTTCTTTGAGGTCTCTGACTTGTGCCAGCCATATCCTCTTTGACTTCGATTGTGTTGAGAATGTCAGCAACTGCTTCGACTTCTTCTTCAACCAGAGTCTCAACAATGTCTTCGACTTCTACATCATTACTTGCTTCTTCGAAATCATAACTCATAAATGGCTTGTCAATTGCATTACTAGAATTCCAATCCCAGACAAAATTTTCATCAATCACAATGTCTCTATCATCACAATCTTCTGATTAATTGGATTGAACAACCTATATGCTCCAGTCTTATGATATCCTACCAGAATCTTAGGTTCACTCTTATAGCAAATAGAGTCAAACACCTTCAGATGACTCACTGATTATCATTTGCCACTCCATACTTCTTCAGGAACCTTGTTCTTCAGCTTCTTGGTATGGCACATGTTCAGAATATAAACAATAATCAAAACAGCTTCACCCCATAAGAATTTTGGCAAATTCTTCTGCTTCAACATGCATCTCGCCATGTCCAATATGATCCTCTTTCTCCTTTCTGCTATCCTATTATGTTGAGGAGTTTAAGGAGCAGTTATCTCATGACCAATACCATGTTCTGGATAGAATGCTTTAAATATCTTGGATGTGTATTCACCACCTCCATCTGTTCGTAGAACTTTAATTTTTTTTCACCCTGGTTTTCAACAAGTATCTTGAATCTCTTAAAGATTTCAAATACTTCATCCTTTCGTTTGATCACATAAATCTAGAGCTTTCGACTGTAGTCATCGATAAATGAGACGAAATACTTGTTTCAACCAATGATATGCTCTTCAAAAGGACCACATACATCTGAATGTACAACTTCGAGTGTACATGATGATCCCATAGGCATAGTCGAAACGAAAGACTTCTTGGACTGCTTCCCGACTAGACAACCTTCATAGAGTTTATCGGGCATCTCAAGACTTGGTATACCAATTACTATATCTTGAGTGATTGGTTGATTTAGCAACCTAAAGTTCAGATGGCCAAACCTTAAAGGACACAACCAATTATTCTTGTGGTTGACAATTGTTTTCAGACGTTGTACCTCAGTCGAACTGATCATAGTCTTAAATGTTCTATTCTTTGACAAAGAAAATTTCAAGACCAAGTTATTCTGGATGTTGAAAAGTTATAAGGCTCCATCTTTCATAACCACTAAGAACCCCTTTTCGACTAGTTGTCTAACACTTAGCAGATTGCACTTCATTCAAGGGACATGGAGTACATCTTTGATCAAGGCGTTTGCTCCATTACTCATTTGAATAACTATTTTGCCAGTACCTTCTGCTGGCAACAAGCTATTATCAGCAAGTTCTACCTTACTATTCTTCGACTCGTCAAAATCTACTAACCATGTTTTTTTACCAGTCATGTGATTCGAACAGCCTGAGTCGAAGAACCAAATCTTGGATTTGACATGGTCATCTGCAACTGTAGCCATAACCATCGTATCATTAGAATCACCGAAATCTTGACATGCAAGAATTGCTCTTTCGTCCTTGCCTTTTGCTGAACCCTTGTCTTTCCTGTACCAACAATGCTTGGCCAAGTGACCATACTTTTTACGATTATAACACTGCACACCTTTTTTCTCTACTATGTCTTTCTGATAGGAATTTCCTTCTCCTCTTTTCGAGGATTCAGAAGTTCTATCATCAATCTTATTCTTGTGAGGATTCGACCAAGACTTCTTGCCTTAAGTCTTGTCGATTTTGCCTTTGAAATTGTTGGAACCACCATTCTTCTTCCACGATTGCGCCTGTAGTGCTTGTATTGAGTCTTGAACTCTTTTCCTTTCGAAAATCCTAATCTCATGCGCTTCCGACGAACCAACCAAATCTTCTAGTTTTAGGGTTTCAAGATTGTTGAATTCTTGAATAACTACGATAATGTGATCAAAGTGAGAGGTCAAAGTACACATTACCTTCTCAACTATCATCTTATCAGTTAGGGTTTTACCACATCCCTTCATGAGATGGACGAGTTTCTGCACCTTCGATACATAGCCTACAACCTTTTCATCTTCTCCCATTGACAATAATTCATATTGTCGTTGTAAAGTTTGCAACTTGACAATCTTAACTTTCTCGCCTCCTTCATAGTACTTGACAAGAATATCCCACGCCTCTTTCGCCGATTTAGCATGAGCGATTCTGTCGAAATTAGTCGCATCAACCGCCGATTGGATGTAGAACGCCACCTTGCAATCCTTCTTCTATGCATCCTTGTGAGCGGTTCTCTAGCTCAGGTTGCATCTTTACCAAGCGCAGAAACGCCATTAATAACCACTTATAGGGTTTCATGAAAGTCAAATAGAGTTTGCATCTGTTTTCTCCATCGAAGTCAATTCTTGTCGTCAAGAGTTAGAAGGGAGTTTGATAAATTTCTATTACCATTCATCTTTGCAGTGATTGATCAACAATAATCCACGATCCTAGAAACATGATCTCTGACGTGTGATTCTTGAAAACACGATCAAGAATCTAACAGAAGCTCTAGATACCAATTCGTTAGTGCGTGAGCCACTTTTAGTGAAGAGAAAAAGAGAGAATAAAAAAAATAAGGATTGATATTATCGAATGAATTGTTACAAATAATAGTACATACTATGACTATTTATATACAACTTTAATTGACCTTGGATTAATACAATTTAAATTATATTAAATCTAATCAAATTTAATTTAATCTAATATTTTAACGCTATTAATAAAAATAATTAATAGTTTTAAATAATGTGAATATTTTTTAATACAACTAACATTATCAATTGTTTTGTCACATCATTGACACTTAAATGAGATGGAAGACAAGAAGAAAAAAACCTATAAAGAGAATATAAATAGAGATTAAAAATCTAATCTAAAAAAAGATTAAATTTTAAATAAAATAAAATTGAGGGATTAACACTGAGTTTAAGACAAAATTATATTTAAAAAGATAAGAGTATTTCCTTTTTACGAGTACAAGAAAGTTTTTAAATTTGTGATGATAATCCATTAGTCTGGCGACACGACACCGTTTAGCATTTAGTAATCGATCTAGAACCTTCTCTAGCTCTGTTTGGTAAGCAGAAGAACTAGAATAATCTGGGCACGTCGTTAAGAACATAACACACTATTCACTTTTCCATTTCTAAATCTCCAAAAACCCTAACTAAACCCTGCTATAAATAAAAACCCCATTTCTCTCCTCTTTTTCACTCCATTTCATTTTTCAATTCAAACAATACACAACATCTTCTGGCCATGGCTGCCGCCACCGCCTTGCTCCGCTCTTTCCGCCGCCGAGATGTCGCTTCTTCTACCTACTCCGCCTTTCGTTCGGTAACGTCTCTTGAACTCTTCTCTGTGCTTGATTTTCACCTTTGATTTTTCCGTGTCAGGTTTGTTTATTATTATACTGTTTTTGAAGGTTTATTATTCGATTCTGTTCAGGACTTTATTTATATCGTAGATCTTTGAATTTTAATCTTTTGAAGCTGGTTCTGTAATAGGATATAAGTATTTTTGTTGTTGATTTTTATTTTAGTTTTTTAATTTTGTATCTGTTGATATTGGATATAATTGAAATATACTCCCAATTTTGTGGTGTAGATCTTTGAATTTGCTTCTTTATGTTAGAAGCTGGTTTTCTATTAGTATTTTTGTGCTAAAGTACTTGCATAAGAAGCTATGTTTGTTTCAGAAATTAGTGTGTTTTTGTGCTAACCGCCTTGGTTGTTGGCCAACTATACAGTCAATGTAAGGCTTTCTATCTTGCAGTATTGGAATTGCCTTTTGCCTGCACATATATACAATTGCGTTTCTAGCCTAAGCTACATAATTTTATTTTATTTTTAATTTGGGGCCTTGATAAAATATGCGAACAATTGTTTGATATTATGGTGTGTGTATGGAATTGTAATTAGTTGATTTGTCCTATGAAGTGTGTTCCTGATTATTCTGAAGGAAGCTTTTTCTTACTATGACCTTGTCTTGCAGTTAACAAACGGCAGCACTAAGCCTGCATATGTAAGTCACAGTTGGTCAAGTTTGTCTCGACCATTCAGGTGATTTTTGTTGTTTTGGTTTGTTTGTAAAGTGTAATTCTCTTAAAGAAGCCACGTTTTCAAACTTATATCAGAATTACTTATCATATCTCTTTTTGTTCTGCAGTTCAAGGCCTGCTGGAAATGATGTCATTGGTATTGATTTGGGTACAACTAATTCGTGTGTTTCTGTTATGGAAGGAAAGGCAAGTCATTATTGCTTTGAGTTTGCTTGTATGTGTTCTGATTTTCTATTGATGAGATTTGTGTTGACTTTGTTTATGTGATTTCAGAATCCAAAAGTCATTGAGAATTCTGAAGGTGCCCGAACTACACCATCCGTGGTTGCCTTCAACCAGAAAGGGGAGCTGCTTGTAGGTACACCTGCCAAGCGTCAGGCTGTAACTAACCCAACAAACACACTATTTGGTATCAAGCGTCTGATTGGTAGGCGCTTCGATGATGCTCAAACACAAAAAGAGATGAAAATGGTTCCATTCAAGATTGTTAAGGCTCCCAATGGAGATGCATGGGTTGAAGCTAACGGGCAACAATATTCCCCTAGCCAAATTGGTGCCTTTGTTCTCACCAAGATGAAGGAAACTGCAGAATCTTATCTTGGAAAGACAGTTTCTAAGGCTGTAGTTACTGTTCCAGCTTACTTCAATGATGCTCAAAGGCAGGCAACAAAAGACGCTGGTAGAATTGCAGGTCTTGATGTGCAAAGAATCATCAACGAGCCCACTGCTGCAGCACTTTCATATGGAATGAACAACAAGGAGGGTCTCATTGCTGTTTTTGACCTTGGTGGTGGTACATTTGATGTTTCCATCTTAGAAATTTCTAATGGTGTTTTTGAGGTATGCCTTTAATTATTCCATCATCTTTTCTTTGCCTGTCAGGAAGTAATAGTATGAGAAGCTTGTTTGTACTGATAACATTTTTCATATCAAGGTGAAAGCAACAAATGGTGACACTTTCTTGGGAGGAGAGGACTTTGATAATGCCTTGCTGGAGTTTTTGGTGAGTGAATTCAAGAGGACTGAGAGTATTGACCTTTCTAAGGACAGGCTTGCGCTGCAAAGGCTTCGCGAAGCTGCTGAGAAAGCAAAGATAGAACTGTCTTCAACATCTCAGACAGAGATAAACCTGCCTTTCATCACTGCTGATGCATCTGGTGCTAAGCATCTGAACATCACATTGACTAGATCTAAGTTTGAGGCTCTAGTAAATAACTTGATTGAAAGGACTAGGGCTCCATGTCAGAGCTGTTTGAAGGATGCAGACATATCTGTCAAGGATATTGACGAGGTTCTTCTTGTTGGAGGGATGACCCGTGTGCCTAAAGTCCAAGAGGTGGTTTCAGCGATATTTGGAAAGCCTCCCAGTAAAGGAGTAAATCCTGATGAGGCAGTTGCAATGGGAGCAGCACTTCAGGGAGGTATCCTACGTGGAGATGTTAAAGAGCTACTACTTTTGGATGTAACACCACTTTCTCTGGGTATTGAGACTTTGGGTGGTATTTTTACAAGGTTAATCAACCGTAACACTACTATTCCTACAAAAAAGAGTCAGGTAATCCTTAAATCTACTGATGATTGTTAAATAGTATTTTCTTTAAAACAGTATTCAGTTTTTCCAAAATAATTGGACAATGAATCTGTATTTTTGTTGTGGTTCCAGGTCTTTTCAACAGCAGCTGATAATCAGACACAAGTAGGTATCAAGGTGTTACAAGGTGAGCGGGAAATGGCTACTGACAACAAAATGCTTGGAGAGTTTGAGCTTGTTGGCATTCCTCCTTCTCCAAGAGGCATGCCTCAGATTGAGGTCACTTTTGACATTGATGCCAACGGTATTGTTACCGTGTCGGCCAAAGACAAGTCCACCGGTAAAGAACAACAAATCACTATTAGGTCGTCTGGTGGACTTTCAGATGATGAGATTGACAAGATGGTGAAAGAAGCAGAGTTACATGCTCAAAAAGATCAAGAAAGAAAGGCTCTTATCGATATTAAAAACAGTGCAGATACTTCCATCTATAGCATTGAGAAGAGCTTAGGTGAATATAGAGAGAAGATTCCTAGTGAAGTGGCCAAAGAAATTGAGGATGCAATTTCAGATTTGAGAAGTGCCATGTCAGGGGAAAACATAGACGAAATTAAGTCTAAGCTTGATGCGGCAAACAAAGCCGTCTCCAAGATTGGAGAGCACATGTCAGGTGGTTCTAGTGGCGGTCCCTCAGCTGGTGGTTCTCAAAGTGGGGATCAAGCACCAGAAGCCGAATATGAAGAGGTGAAGAAATGATATACTCAAAGCGGTTTTTATGGTTCCTTAGATAATTGTTTTAAGATGAGTTGTTTTTTAGTTTAGTAGGAGTATATGGTCGCTTATTTTGGTATGTAATGTTTTTGGAGAATTGGATCACGCTGGTTAAATAATCATATCGAAATTTTTGCGCATTAAGGACTGTAATTGTTTTGGAATTTCTGCTATATAGGGTAGAGTTGCAAATAAACAAGTGTAAATGGTAGTACTAGTTAACATATTGCAGTGCACACGTTCTTGTAATTCATTCTTTTTGACGTGGATATAAGGTTGTATTAGAAAGAGAGCATCCGAAAAATATAGCTATAATTTGAACTCTCTTGTTGAACAAGTTTGTGTCCGATATGCATTTCAGTTTCGAATTTCGAAACGCAATTGATATACATTCAATACAGGTCAGACGCAGACAGAAAAAACAAAAACATGTAATTTTAAAAATTAAATTAACATTCATATAATATAATAAAACAAATATACATAACGCATTACATTTCAATTTCAATATTTTGGTGAATATTTTTTATCAATTTTGAAATAGTCACTTCTAACACGCGGAATTTTTATTTCAAATGTATCGCTTAATCTGCATTTGTTTTTAACTCAAAGTTGTTGAATTCTCGCTTAATCTGCATTTGTTTTTAACTCAAAGTTGTTGAATTCAATCTTTTCTCTGTTGTCAATCGACGATACTCGAGTTTCACAATCTTTCGACTGTCTCTGTAAGTTAGAAAATTATGAATTTTATATTTAATATCTACGAGAGAGGTGTACTCGGTGACCTCATATGATTATGAAAATTGCATATGATATTAAATCATTAATTTTTGTTTGTTAACATTTAATCATGCATCTTAAAGGGACATCAACATTTTTTTTAATTGGTGTTGTCTTTTTTAAAATTTTAGAGATATATTTTCCACTTTTTTTGTACATCATTGTCACAAAAGCGTTTTTTTTATCTGAACTATTATCGGACTTTTTGATAATCACCATAAATTCGAGTTTAGAGATTTTCATACAAATTCGTTGAAGCATTTGGTCAAGAGATTCAAACTCTTGCTCGTTTTTAAATTGATTATCATCTATCGTATTCACAACACCTTTAATATTTAGAGAAACAACTTGTTTGGAAAAAACAATGAAGTGCACCATATCTAATGAAAACAATTTCACATAACAGTAGATAAACACTATTGTTGAAAACAGAACTGGAAAATGAACACAGACTGCTATCGAAAATGCATCTCTGAAAAATTTCATACTCGTTTTGGAGATACATTTCTAGAGAAAAAAAATGCCCCTTTTTAAAAAAATAAATAAATGGAATTAATGTGAGCAATGCAGTGTGAAATAAATGATCTTTATTTGAAACTATAACTTCTTTTGTTACCTTTGATATGAAGAACCGCAAGATTGAAGATTTGGAGTGAAAAGGTGGATTGAGAATGGAAGGGTTTTTGGTGAGGGTTTGTAGAGAAAAACAATGGTTGTGTGATCATGCAAGTGTGTATTTTATCAGATTATTTTAGAGATGCATCTCCGAAAATACCTGACATGCAAAGGTGATAACAAATTTCAAAATTTCATCCAAACTTCCTAAGATGCATCTCAGAAATTTCTATTAAGCTAATCAATTCTGAATACATTTCTTGAAAAAAATTTAAGACGCATCTCTGAAATTAACAAAATTCAACTTATAAGGCACCATTCATAATGGTCTGTGTTGACTGTGTATCGGGTGTGTCTAGAGATGCATCTCCAAAAATTAGAAGATATTTTAATATTTTCGCATAATGCATAAGAAACATATAAGGTGCATTAAAAAATCTCCTTACGAAGGATGTTTCTAAGATGAAGGCCCATAAGTTGTAAAAGGAAAACAAATAAAATAAAATTGAAAATCTGAACATTGATGTTCAGAAATTGAACAGGAGGGAAGCCAAAAGAAGATCATAAACTAGTATGTGTCAAGTTGTAAATATATTTTTTTTAAGAAAATGAAATGTAAGTACCAAGTTGTAACTTTTTTTTAAGAATTTGTCGCACCAAAAAAAGTAAATAAAGAGAAATATTATTAAGGAGACAAAGTTTGACTCGTGAAATCAAAATACATTGCAATTACAATTCTAAAGATAAGAACATCAAAAGTACCAAACAAATTCAAATCCAAAGATATACCATTCACAAATAACCACACAATTTAGTGAATTTGGGTATGAGCGTCAAGCGAATTGTGATGTGAGTTGACTCTAAATTATAAAAATGACGAGTCATCTTGATTGTCAGCATGTAATTAATTCATTACCTAACATCTAACACTTTACTAACGAGCTACAATTAAGGGTGACAAAACTGCATTATATACGAGACATGTTTGTTTTATCTGTACTTTTTATGGGTAAAGTCAAGGTTTTAAACCTACACCTTCTAGTATGTCAGTTCCTTTTGTTTTTTTACAGGCTTTTGCAAGCGCGAACATTAATAAGAATTTATTATTTAACTTTTAGTATCTTTAGGAATGTAAGACTCCCAAGTCCGCCCCACCTTCATTTTTTCGCGAGATGGGTTAAGATTTAGGTATGTACTGTCAATTATGTTTGTTATGTTCTATTTTTTGTGTGGAGGTTTTTACAGGAAAAGACTAACGAGGCAAGCATGCTCGTTTGTCACTTTTAGTTGTAACAAGCAATCACAGCCGTTTCTGACTGGTCAAATTGAGGCGAGAATTTGAGGATGAAGAAACTCATCATACAAAATAATACTAAACGAAGTTATACACTTTAAAAAATAGTCCATTAACAACGCGAGAAACACAACACAAATATGGAAAATGACATAAATACACAATTTAGAAAAGAAATCAAAATGGAAATTGAACTCATATTCAATAGTGTGTGAGAGAAGAATAACACACATCGGCGGTGTTAACGACAAAACAACCAAACCATAGGCTAGAAGATTCATGGTTGTGCGTAGAATCTTAACAATAATGATTTTCGTCGCACCACCACCATTAAAATCTACATTGTGATGTCAGTATTCAAATTAGAGGAATGAGGAGAAAAAATGACTATATTTTTAAAGAGAATATTTTCCTAAAATCTGAGACAGAAAAATGGATTTTTGGGACTAATCCGACAAAATTCAAGTCGTGAGAATAGGGATTCAAATGATTAACTTTAGAACTCCATACAATAGATAGGTATTATTGAAATATAATTTTGGAAAGAATAAATATTTGTTATTAATTTGGTATATTCATTTCATTTATTTATGGTTATATATAAGTAAGTTGGTAACAAGCTCTATCAAATATTACATAGAAATAGGAAAAATAGTAATTAATTTTACTACAATAACAACTAAGTCTTATCCCACTAAATGGGATCGACTACATGGATCAACTTTTGTCATAATGTTCTATCAAACTATTTGAACTATTAATTTCGAGATCTTTTTTAATAACTTTTATGACAGTCCTTCTAGGTATTTCATATCCCTTAATTGTTTGCCTTCTCTCATCTGGTTTACCTTCCTTACTCCAGAATCTATTGGTTTTCTCTCTACATGTTCAAACCACCTAAGTTTATTTTCCACCATCTTCTCCACTATAGACATTACTCTGACACTCTCTCTAATATTTTTATTTCTAATCTTATCTTGTTGAGTCTTACAATACATCCATTGCAACATCATCATCTCTGTTACCTTCACTTTATTCTCGTGCTAATTCTTAACCCTCTACTATTTTATCTTGTACAAAATCATAGGTATTACTGTAGTTCAATAAAACTTTTCCTTCAACTTAAGTGGTACATTTGCATCACATAAACCACCTGATGTCCTTCTCCATTTCAACCACTCAGTTTGAATTTGATGATTTCTGTCCCCTTCTATTTTTCCATAATTTTTTATTATGGATCCAAGATATTTAAACCGTGTGGTTTTAGGGATAATATGGTATTAAACTTTCACATATAGGTCAGAAACACTTCTACTTATGTTGAACTTACATTTCATATACTCTGTCGTACTTTTGTTTAGGCAAAAATAATGTCTTTCTAAAGCTCGTCTCCAAGTTCTCAACCTCATTTAAATCCTTTTTCGACTCTCCAAGAAGGACTATATCATATTTAAAAAGCACGAATCTCAGTGTTAGCTCTTGGTTTTGAAACTTTTTTTGGTCTATGAAAGTATACATAGTTTTAAACTATTTTTTAAAAATGAAGAACATTTTAAAAATGATATTTGATTCTTATAAATCTGATTTTAAAAGTTGGTAATTCATTTTCTGGTGTTTAATTTTTTATATGCACCCTTAGAAACCTCTATTAATAGATGCACAAATTCGAAATAATTCTACAAAGTTTTTCCATTCAAAATAATGATTTTTATATGAAAAGATGCATTATTTCAAGTGGTAATCAATTATCATATGTGGGTAATTAATTATCAAATTTTCATATTGATAATCAATTACATGATGGGTGTAATCAATTACCATTTAGGTCTATTCTAAAAAAAGCGGGAAATTGGATAAAATTTTGTTCTAGTAATATATTACCATTCACGTGTAATCGATTACCACACCACAATTTTTTTTTTGAAAAATTGTTTGTTTTGTCATATTGTAAGGCCATGTACATATAGTAAATCATATTTAAGTAGGTATTATCATGTATAAACATTTGAAAACAAAATGCTAACAAGAAGATGATCAATAAGAAATATAAATCATGTATCACTTTTATCCAAGAAAATGTGATTTTAACCTTACCATTCCATATGATTTCCTTGTATTTTGAACAATAAATCTTTATAATACAATGTTAGATTGGTTCCAAGGATACCTACAAAAGAAAGTTAATAGTTATTTCTAGGTATCTAATATTCTGTGTCCTTTTGGATTAGTTCATTTCTCAATACACACATAGTTACCATTAGGTACACTAAATTTTCTCATATAGCATGTATTATAGGGGTATGTCCCTTACAGTTACAATAAAGTATGAAGATCTATTAAATGACTCATTTCTTTTTGAAGTATAAAACTTATTTCTTCCATATGTTATTTTTTATTGAAAATTATTTTGCACCTTTTTTGGTTGAACATTATTGTGAGCATTGTTAGAATTAACAAAGATAGTCTTTTTGCTTGGACTCGGTTTATCAAATTTTTGGAATATCTTAGTCCACTTCTATCATTTTGTATATCTTTGCTTACTTATAACACTTTTAAACCAAGTCGATCTTTTTTCATACTTGCATATTGTCACAACTGCGAAAAGGGCCGACGGAAACAAACAGAAGAGTCGCCACCGAACGTTATTTATCTCAAAGAGAGGGAAAGGAAATGATCGAAGAAAACCTAAAAGAACGGGAAAGGCAATGCCATCGCAACCAAATCTTGGATTCGGGAGTCGGTTACGCAAGGGGAAGGTATGAACACCCCCACATCCGTTGTACTCAACGAGATCCATGCTTGTTGTCTATCAAATGGGTGAGTTATCTAAAAGCTACTGCTAAATGGGGAAGGGAAAAGGAAAATGAGACTCGATAGGACATCGCCGCCCTATGTCTACGTATTTCCTCGTGCAATGGTAAAGTCAGAGTCAACGTAGTTCGGAAAACTACGGGTGATGGGGGAAAGGTTGTTCGCCAAGACATCAGCGTCTTGTGCCTACGTATCTTCATCTGGTATGAGAAATCAGATTAAACGTAGTTCGGGTAACAAAACCACAGGTTGGTTAAAAAAAATTTATGAGCACCGCTAAGTTCTCATTCTAGCAGTTAGGGTCGATGTCTGTTTGCAGTAGAACGGGAAAGTAACGTACTCTTTTCTAAAAATGAGTTTTGAAACAAATCCCGAAGGATAAAGAAATTTGAATTTGGTTTAAGAGTTTTAGAGAAGTGAGTTGAATTTGTTTGAGATTCACGTTGCACTAAAGACTGACATAGAAGCGAATGCGTCGCATATCGCCCAAGGGGCATACACTAAACACTCTAAACAAGTGAGGAGAAACCCCACACTCATCATTTTTCACATACTTAAGGCTCGTGGCGCACAATGTTCATCATTCTTTATTAAGTGTCTTGAGGTTGTATAAGATGAGAAGAAAAGACACAACGGAAACTGAAAATCCTAATGTTATCATACAAGATAGTCCTAAGGTTAAGATGGAAGAGAATTCTACCTAAATATTATCATACAAAGGATTAAAAGCCTAATGTCTCTCCTACTCCTATCTTAAACAGAGACTATGAATCCTAAGGGATCATGTGAGAAACACAAGTAAACACCATACTAATCAACCACAAACGAAAACGATGTCATGATCTCAACTAAGAAACAAAACTGAGTGACTCCTCGTCCACGACCAAAAGAATGATGTCATGATCTCAACCACAAGACAAAACTGAGTAACTCCTCGTTCACCATAGAATACAACAAAATGGTAAGTTGTCAAAACAGAGTATCAGATGAATTAACACACAAGTTAATCATACAACTAGGAGTGAAGACTCCTCAATCAACAACAAGTTATAATCAGAAATACCAAACCCTAAATGTGCTTCAAATTGTTAGCAACATAGAAAGGAAAGTGTCAAAGCTATACAAGTATAAACTAAACTAGAAATAGCGGCAACAATAGCACTCCAGCACAGCATAGTCGTAAATTTCAGCAAGCAAATAAGAACAACACTTAATGGCTCCTATCTTCAGAATAAAAGTGTATACGTCAGCATCGTTCCCTATATTCAAATAAACTTATGCATAAGAGAAGTTTAGTAACATCAACCAACAAGGTCAAACAAGCACAAATATTTCGAGTCATGAAACTCAAACCAAACAAGGTATGAACAATGATTCACACAAACCGTCAACAAGATTAATCGAGGAATCTATGGCAAAAGAATCAACCAAAAGTCTACTCTAAACTCAATGAATTCGTTCTGCTAAAGAAAATCAACGAAAGTTAACTACATAACTTGATAGAAATTCAACTAGTAATTAGAATCAAATTAATCAAGTTCAAGAATTAAAACCAAATTAGAATATCCAAAACTAAACAAAACTAGGATCAACATCTAATGTAAACAAAGATCGAAACTAAAATCAAAGTTAATATCCAAATCGAATTCAAAAATCAAAACTAACTTCTAATCTACTTAAAAAAAACTAATTAATCCAAATACATTAACTTTTAATCAAAATTTAAGCCCAAATCAAAGTCTAATCAAACATTAAAAATAACTTTAAAAAAAAAGAAGCTAAAAAATAGGGGTGCATCAAATCAAGTCAAAGTGTGAATCATTATGGGTTTTGAGCCCATTCATCACACATGGTCAAAAGAAAACAAACAAAAGCAGCTCAGGCCATGGAAAGTTCTAACAGGGTATCAGACTCGGCTTCATAGCCATATCCAAAAGAAAACACGATGGCGCTCAACATCATCACGTTAGCAACAAAAACAAGCAAATGCGAAATCGACCTTCTCCTCGCACAAGTTTTTCTCCCTCGACCTGCTTTAGGTTTGGTTTCTCCTTAATCTCCCCCGTTCTTATGCTTCGACAACAGTTCAATTGGGTTTTTTGCACAGAAATTAATTGTACACGAAAATGGAACTCGATTCGAAGATATTCAGGTATGGATCCAAACGTTAATCTGCAAGCTCACTCGTTTTTTTCTCCGATTCCGCGACTTCTTCATTTACTTTGCATTCTTGGATTTGCTCTTTTCTGATGTTACTCGCAACCTTCTTCTCTTCCTGCTGTGATCTTGTTTTATTCGCATATGCTTGTTCTGCGGCGCTTGAGGTTTTAACGGCACAGGTTATCGTTGCTCTTGGTTTCGTTTGTGGAGATGAGGTTTATGGTGGTCTGATTATTGATGAAGAATAATGAGAAGCTGAGGTTGATGGAAGTGATGCGGATGGTTTTTGAAGAAGAAAGTGAGGTTTTTTTTTTGTTATTGTGTGGTGTTGTTGGTAGGTTGTTGTTTGTTAGGAAACTCTGATAACTGACTTGATTTATTGAATAATAGAAAAGCTAATATATAGCTGATTACACAAACTGACTATCCTAAAACTTAGCTAGAAAATAGAAACTAATAAAGACTAAATCAAAATGTATCCAAGTGCTGTGCTAACAGCCCTATAAAGTAGGATATTTATTCTAACAAACTAACCAAGTCATAATTAACCCTATCATTTCCTCCCTTAAACTAGACAGTATACTAGTTTAACTTAGGTGCATCACATACTCCAAGTTTCTTCCTAAGATGCTGAAATGTCTTCAACTTGAGAGGCTTAGTGAAAATGTCTGCTATCTGTTGTTCAGTGCCACAAAACTTCAGTTGTACAGCTCCTTCATTCACCATATCACGCAGGAAGTGGAACCTTACATCAATGTGTTTACTCTTTCCGTGCATCACAGGGTTTTTGGATAGCTTAATTGTTGAACTATTGTCGCAAAATATAACGGGACTGCTACTGCCATTATAGCCAAGCTTCTTCAACACTCTTTTCATCCATATCATTTGACATGTGCAAGCTGCAGCAGCTACAAATTCTGCTTCTGTGGTGCTCAGTGCGACAATAGGTTATTTCCTTGAAGACCATGCTACAGCTGCATTGCTCAGAATAAATGCATACCCGGATGTACTTTTTCTGTCCTCCATACTTCCAACATAATCACTGTCGGTGAATCCGATCAGCTCTGTATTTCCTGTCTTCCTATAGAGAATCCCATAGCTAGTGGTTCCTTGTAAATACCTTAATATCCTTTTAGCTGCCATAAGATGAAGCTCAGTTGGATTTGACATGTATCTACTAATAAGGCTAACTGAATACATCACATCAGGTCTTGTAGTTGTCAGATAAATCATGCTTCCAACCAGCTGCTTGTAGACTGAACTATTCACTTTCACACCATCTTCATCTTTGTGAATTTTGAAACCTGGAACCATTGGATTCTGCACAAAATTGCTTGCTTCCATTCCAAATTTCTTCAACATATCTTTCACATACTTCTTTTGGCTGATAAATATCCCTTCATCAAACTGTAATACTTCTATACCAAGAAAGTATTTCATCCTTTCCAAGTCAGACATGTCAAACTCCTTCATTATGGACTGTTTGAACTCTCTCATCATAGCACTATCATTACCAGTATAGATCAAATCATCAACATATAGGCTAACAATTAAGAAGTTACCTTGTTTATTCACTTTAGTAAATAATGTTTGTTCACTTGCATCCTTCTCGAATCCTGTCTGCTTGAAGTATGACTCTATTCGACTGAACCATGCTCGCGGTGCTTGCTTGAGTCCATATAAAGCTTTGTTAAGCTTGTAGACCTTCCTTTCTTCATCCTTCAACTCATAACCCTTAGGCTGTTCAACATAGACCTCTTCCGATAATTCTCCTTGGAGAAAGGCAGATTTCACATCAAGTTGATAAATAATCCAACTTCTTTGAGCTGCAAGAGCAATGATCATACGTATAGTGTCCATACGAGCTACAGGAGCATACACTTCATCATAATCAACCCCTTGTTGCTGAGCATATCCTTTCGCCACTAAGCGAGCTTTATATTTTTCAATTTCTCCCAGCTGATTCAATTTGGTCTTGTATACCCATTTGACTCCTATGGTTTTAGCACCTCTTGGCAAATCAGTTAGCTGCCATGTCCCGTTCTTCTCGATTGTACTTATTTCATCATTCATTGCTTGTCTCCATTTTTCACTTTGCACTGCCTCTTCGAAACTGATTGGATCAGAGCTAGCAAAGAAAGCAAAATGTACTTGACCATCTTCTTCTTCTTCACCAATAACATCTTCACCAATAACATAATCATTCATCCATATTGGTGCTCTTCTAACTCTGATTTCTCTTGCATTAGAAGTTGTAGGATTGGCACTAGGTACAACAGCCTCAATTGCATCACTTGTCATCTCCTTTTCTTCTTCTTCGTTGCTTTGTGTGTCATGATTTTGTTGGATGTTTTCATCATTTTCTTCTCCCACCTCTAGATCAAGTCTAATAAAATCTTGGTAACTTTCATCCCAATTCCACTTCTTTTCTTCCTCAAAGACAACATCCCTACTGATTATGACTTTCTTGTTCAAAGGATCATAGAGTTTATATCCCTTGGATTCTGCACTCACCCCAAACAGAACATAACTGCGACTTTTATCATCCAGTTTAGTTCGTCTAGCATCAGGGACGTGAGCATGAGCTACAGAACCAAACACTTTGAAGTGTTCAACTGAAGGTTTCACCCCACTCCAAGCTTCTTCAGGGGTCATGTCCTTGAGTGATGATGTTGGACATCTATTTAGAACATAGAAGGCCCAATTCACAGCTTCTGGCCAGAAATTTCTCGGCACATCTTTCTCAGCCAGCAGACATCTCACCATATTCATTACAGTTCTGTTTCTTCGTTCTGCAACACCATTTTGCTGAGGTGTGTAAATTGTGGTTAACTGCCTCTTAATGCCATTCTCTCTACAATATTCTTTGAACTCATTTGATGTAAATTCACCTCCACGATCTGTTCTTAAGCATTTAATGGACAAACCAGATGCTTTCTCTACACAGGTTCTGAATTGCTTAAAGACACTAAACGCATCAGACTTATATGTAAGAAAATACACCCAAGCTTTTCTACTAAAATCATCAATGAAACAAATGAGATACCTTTTTTGTCCGTTGGAAGTAGGAGAGATTGGACCACAAATGTCAGAATGAATCAGCTCTAGTTTTTCTGAAGCTCTCCATATCGCCTTCTTTGGAATAGTTTCTCGATGTTGCTTCCCTTTTAAACAGCCAGTGCACACAACATTGGTTTCAGCAAAATGTGGCAGCCCTTTCACCATTTCCTTGTTTTTCAGAGTTTTCAAGCCTGTATAGCTTAGATGACCATATCTACGGTGCCAAAGTTGAGCTAGATCTTGGACATCAGCTTGAAAGCACTCTTCACTCATTTCCTGCTTGCAACAAGGTGTATTTGTGAGCAACACAAACATCCTGTTGGCTGTCATTTTGCTGGTAATGACAAGACCCTTTGTAGGATGGTAGATCCGACATTGATTGTCCTTTATCACAACAGAAAGACCTTTCTCTTGTAGCTATCCAATGCTAAGAAGATTGTTCTTTAAGTATGGCACGTAGAACACATCTTTGACAGTGTGATAAACTCCTTCCAAAACTAACCTCACACTTCCTTTTCCAACAACACTCATTGTTGTATGGTTGCCCAATATGACATTTCTTTTGAATCCATTATCCATATCCATGAATAATGAAGAATCACCGCACATATGGTTGCTGCATCCGGTGTCCAGAAACCACACATCTTGTTGATTAATTCTAGAAGATTCAACATATGCCATAAGCAGCATCTCTTCTGATTCTTCAAGCTCAGCATAGTTTGCTTGCTTCCCTAAATTTGGACACTCGTACTGATAGTGTCCTAGCTGATGGCATGTGTAGCATTCAACGGTCGCCCTGTTGTAACTTTGCCGACCCCTGCCTCTGCCTCTTCCTCCTCTGAAAGTGCTTCTTCCTCGTCCTCTTCCACCATTTCTTTCATCATAGGACACCTTGAGAGCATGTTCTTCGTCTCCATCTTTCTTAAACTTTTGCTCATGGACAAGAAGAGAACTCTGCAAGGCATCAACAGAGAGTTCATCAATGTCCTTTGACTCTTCTATGGAACAAACTATATAGTTCCATTTTTCAGTGAGGGTTCTCAAGATCTTCTCTACAATCTTGATATCAGCCATATCCTCTCCATAATTTCTCATATCATTTGCGATCATCATCACTCGGCTAAAATAAACACTGATTGATTCACCTTGTTTCATAGCTAAGACCTCAAACTCTCTGCGAAGGCGGTTGAGTTGAGCCCTTTGAACTCGAGCATTCCCTTGACATTTCATCTTCATGGAATCCCAAAGTTGCTTGGATGTCTCCTTCTGAGTGATTATTTTAAGAATTGACTTGTCAAGAGATTGAAACAAGTAATTCTTCGCCTTTAGATCTTTGAGTTGAGCTTCCTCCAGTGTCTTCTTTTGTGATGCTGTTAACACTTCATCAGCACCTGGTTGTGAATAGCCAGATTCCACAACACTCCAGTACTCCTTGGATCGGAGTAGATTCTTCATGACCATGCTCTAGTGGTCATAATCACCATCGTATTTCGGAATAGAGGGTTGAGAAAAACCACTATTTCCTTCAGCCATTGCTTACGAACTCTCTCTCCTTTTTTTCTCGATATGAAGCTCTAGATACCAGATTGTTAGGAAACTCTGATAACTGACTTGATTTATTGAATAATAGAAAAGCTAATATATAGCTGATTACACAAACTGACTATCCTAAAACTTAGCTAGAAAATAGAAACTAATAAAGACTAAATCAAAATGTATCCAAGTGCTGTGCTAACAGCCCTATAAAGTAGGATATTTATTCTAACAAACTAACCAAGTCATAATTAACCCTATCATTGTTTTGACTTGTCTAGTAAAATGATGAAGGTTAGTATAAGTTGATGAAAGTGGTGGTGAAGATGTTAGTTGATATAGGTTGAATAATGATGGTTAGTGTTTGAAGGTAAAGGCTATGTGAAAGAGGAGAGTGTAATGGCTGGGCTATGTGTGGAAGGAGGGTTCTGAAGAAAAGGTTAATGAAATTTGAAGTTTTTTCAGAGTCTTTCTGCCAGTTCTCCTGAAGGTCCGTGTCTCTCACTCTTTGAAATCCCTACCTTCTTTTTCTTTTTAAAAACAATAAGACTTGTTAATTAAGTTTTGAATCTGTCTTGGTTTGGTTGAGACATTTTTACTGTGATTTTTGCAGGTTATGTTGAAGGTTGTGGCGCGTGGCTTTGTGATATGGTTTCGGTATTGTACGATTTTGTTCATTTGGAAATGTTTTGTGGTTGGATGTAATTGTTGTAGTGGCAGCGGGTACGAGTTATTATTGTGCTACGTTTGCGCAAGATTGAAGCAAAGGTGGTGTGGTTTGGCATGTGTGGCTGTGATGTGCAGGAGCATTGTACGAAATGTGTGTAGAGGGGGTTGGCATGCTTGTGAACTGTTTCATGGTGAGGGTAGCCAAGTCATAATGGTATGAGGCTTTTCATGAGCTTCCTTTTCTTTTATTTTTTTATATTTTGCAACTCATCTCATAAAACAATATTAACAAATGTATTTGGGCCCTTTATTGTACGAATAAAACAAGGATGATGAGCCTCTTTTGTATTATTATTATTTTTTTATTTTGAATGGGCTTGTAATGAAGACAACTTGCAATGGGTTTCAAATATTATTTGCACCATCCATGAATCATGCTTGCAATCCCTTAATTTTGAACCATAAAGTGAACAAAACAAATTTGGACCTTGACATGAAATATGCCACCCAACAATCACACTTAAAACCAATTCCAATATTTTTGATTTCTTTGTTTGAAACTCAAATCGGTCCTTGAACTAATAACCCCTTGAATCTTGATAAATCAAAAAACTTTACTGTGAGAGAATCATGCCTTGAAATCAGAGGTTATGAACTGAGACATGCATTGCATTGCACAAAACCCTGACTAGAAAATGATCTAAAGCTCTATGATCTTGACACAACCTTAATAACTTGGTAATGAGGTGAACCAAATGTTTGACCAAGATTAGGTCAAACTCGCCTAAATCTCAACCCCTGACCTGATAGCCTAATTAAATCCTTTGGCATACATACTGACTGGATATCCTTCATGCTCGACTTGTTCATACAAAATTCCGAATATCTAATAATAAATCCACAAATGAAAATAACTGAACCTATGACCATGATGAACCTGACTTTTGAATTAAATTTCTCATGAGCCACTGCCTGATAATTTGGTGACTTCCACCACATGACAAATTGACCTTGAACACGCATTGCCTGAGAAATAGCCACTGATGTAGGTAACTTGTGAATGAAGCAGTCTCCTGATGGTTTGACCAAGAATAGGTCAAACTTCTATCTAATCTTGATCGTGACTGAATAGTCACACTTGACTCGAACCCATGCCATCGTCCCTGATAAACCTGATCTCCTATCCATGATGAGAAATAAACCCTTATCCTGAGCCAACTGGATATAAGCTTGCTAACAAATCTAAACCCAAGGATTGAGGAAACCCTAGGCCCTCGACGCCTTTGAGAAAACTTGATATTTGACGATCTTGATGTGAAATTACAACAATAAGAATTCAACCCTCTGCCAAACTTGAATGAAAGTTTCTCAAGGAAAACAGGAAACCCTGACTCAGCGAAACTCCCGATCCCATGTCTTAGACGAACAATGCAAAGTATGATTATGAATTATGGTCTAATGATGATGCAAATGAACGCAAAGGAAAAGCCAGTCAAAGCTAGAAAAAAGATAGGGCAAATTTTTGGGTGCTACACATATCACTTGATTTAATTCAACAATCTTTGATTTTAGAGAGTTACATTTATTACATGATAAACTTGTTTATAATTTCATTTTTTTACTTTCTAGAGATGAAATTATTTTATTTTTGTGTTGTACACTTTCTAGAAAGGTTTAAACATTCAGCATGTAACTCATGAAAGACATATTGTAATTCAACATAAGAAGGTTTATCCCTTGAGTCAAAATGACTAACCTCGTCATCATCATGATCATTGTCATCGGAGTGATGTGAAACCATAAAAGATAGATGTGTTTGTTCTTCATTTTCAAAACTTGTACTCACATCATTGTCTTCCCAATTGATGTATGTTCTTCTTGACTTTATATCCTTCTTCTTGTTGAATTTATTATTATTTTGGAGAAAAGGGAAATCGCTCTTAATATGTCCTTATTTTCTATATTCAAAGCAAGTAACCTTTTATTTTGAATTTGATACTTTATTATCTTTTTTTTTATCATTTTTTCAAGAATTTTTCAAACTTCTTGACTAGTACTTTTATATATTCACTATCTTCTTATTCATTATTAAATTGATATTCTTTTTCTTGATCATGATCATTATTTTTTTTTACTTTAGTCTTTAAAGCAAGATATCTAACTTTATGTTCATGTCCTTCATGCTTTTCCAATCGATCAAGTTCAGTTTCATGTTCTTGTAATTTTCCAAACAATATTGTCGATGTCATTTTGGATAAGCTTTTCTTTTTAAAAATCACCATTACTTTCAATTGCCATGCCATTGTTAACGATTTTAAAACCTTTAAATTTAATTCATTATTGGTGAAGGGTTTTCCAGGAGCGATTAAATGGTTTGTCAAATGTGTGAACCTTTTTTTTTGCAGATATAATATATTTTCTCTTGGTAGAATTCTAAACATCTCATATTTTCGAGAGAGATTGTTTAGTCTATATCACTTTATTTCTTCTGCTCTTTCATGTGTGGTTTCCAAACTTTTCCATATTTCTTTAGCAGTCTTACAATTTGAGACACTAAATAACTCGCCCATCCCTAAGGCAGATTCTATAATGTTTTTTGGCCTTCTTATCATATAAAACTTTCTTGTTATCATCTTCATTCCATGCTTCTTTAGGCTTTGGTTGACTTACACCCTAAGTAGTTTTACTAGGAATGTAGGTACAATTTTGTACAACATTCTAAACTTCTACACCTTGTGACTCAAGGAACACTTGCATTCTTATTTTCCAAAAATATGAACATACATCGGTGAAACTAAGTGGTATATTAGTGCTAGAATTTTCTCCTATAAATGAATTAGTGGAAGTCATTTTCTCCTGATTTAGGAGCAATCTACCCAACTTTTACTAGGATACAAAATGTAAGTACGATATGTAATCTAAGAGGACGAGTGATTTAGGATTGTTGAAATTTTCTCGTTTTTTGCGCTAAGTTTCTTAACTTGGTAAAATATTGGAATCGCTTATATGAATGATACTTAGCATGAAGGTAAAATGCAAAGTTTAAAGAGCATAAAGTAAATAGACACAATGACTTATACTAGTTTCCCTTACCAACTTAAGGGTATATCTAGCCCTTTTATCCCCTTGGAGGATTTTCCACTATTGTTTAGATTCATGTTATCTCACACTGAGACCTCTTTACAATCTTCTAACATATACACAAATACAAAACCCTATGGTGAACTTTGAATCTCTCTGATTCAAATAAGCCTTTCAATAATCACCAACACGTTATGATGATCTTTGTTAAAACTAGAAAGTACACAATTTTCTATTTACAAACACATTTCACCAACACATTATAATAAGAGTATAAATATCCAGACTTGTTGAGAAATAAAGAGTATTGTTGGCTTTATGATAATCAGATCTAAAATATAATATTTTATTCTTATCGATATCAGACTTCAAATATATCTCACTTGATTGCTCATAAAATGATTTAGTTTTGAAAACTTTTCCTGGATTATCAAAGTATACAAAGTTTCAAACCATCTTGAAAAATGAATAACACTCTAAAAATGATATTTGATTCTTGTTGTCCACTTCATTTCTGGATGTTCTAAACCTTCAAACACTTCATATACAAGGTGTTTGTGCTATTCAAACACTCACCACACTTCTGGAAACACATATAAAAGATTTGTCATTGGATCTGTCCATATAACTGCATATAGTAATAGGGATTCTATTATTTTTAATCATTGCAAACACATGTTATCCACTTAATTGGTCATCATCCGATCACAACTGTTTGAATTTTAAGAACATAATCTCAATAGAGATGATACTCCACTCTTCATTTTATTACTTAATAAGACTAATGCAGTTGTTGTTTGAAGGTTTGATTAATTGCGTGAAAATTGCATTAAACATATCCTTAATCTAATGGCAGACTATTCTTTTGTTTTACTTATTTGGATTAGGTTTATATTTATCTTACACATGCAATATGTAATACAAATTAGGCTATAATGAAATACTTACTGACTTAGAAAATTGATAAAAAATTATGCTATTCTTCATTTTGTAGTAGTAAGATTGATAGAAAATTAAAAGAATAAAAGTCCATAATGAAATACTTACTGTCTTAGCGTAGAAGTCCCATATGTGACAGGTTCAGTTGTGCACGATGGGACAACATCAGAATTTGAAATATTCTTGTTTGCGTAGCAAGTAACAACATTTGTAAACTTGGCCAACAAATTAGTTCCTCTACTGTTAATTTTAGAAAATGTGTTGGTATGATGAAAGGTATGTCTGCTTTGGGAAGGTTTTGATCCTAGAATTCTTGCTTCCAACAACATATCGTCCGCAACAACTCTCGTAACAAAATTTTGGTTTAGTTATGAAGGGGTAATGTTAGAAAGCATCATTCTATATGCATAGACATGTGGGGTATGTAGTTGCTGAGTAAATCTTTTGTCAGGATGTCGTGTGTCATGTAAGCGTTTCAAACGTTTTTGTTGAACGACATATTTTCTTCGTGCCCTTGCTCTTTTTGCTGGCTCATTTATGGGTGGATAATCCATCAGATTGAAAATAGATATATATGTCCAAAGACTGCATAATAGAATACATAGCTAACCATCAAATTACACGAGAATTCCATCAATAAGAGAGTTGTTAAAGCAAAGCATCATATTCTATCATTGGCATAAGTTTTTGTAGGGAACAACAATAGATATTAATTGTTATGTGTGGCATATGAATGATATTAGTGTTGGCCCATAATTAAGGCAACATATATATGTAGAAACGAGCCACCTAACAAACAGTGGACATTAATATAGACAGAGCAATTGACATAATTGTGGTGGAAAAGTTGTTGGTGAGAATAAATATAGGTCGATACAAACCGTGTGTATAAATACCAACCTAAACTCCCACAGACATCATGGCAGTAAGGGATTGTGGGAGTAACAATTTTCTCAATATGAAAAGTAGTAACAACAATGAGATTGGGTTGTTATATCCAAAGTTTCACAAAGTGTCTCAAGAATTCAGAAAGTAGTGTAAGGTAAGCCAAATTAAGCATTAGTTTTGTCAGTTCTAACCATGTATATGCATTGAAATAATTTTGTGGTTGGCTGTATCATGTGAAACTGAATGATAAAATGTGTCATGATTTTGTAGTCAATTAAGAAAGTAACTGAAAATAAGAAAGAGTATAAACATGGTTGAACAATTTAAGAGTTGATAGTCACCTTATTGAAAGAGTAGTGCATTTGTTGATAGCAAAAATCGGTCAACCTCCAAGTCTGTCAGCAAGAGCTTCAAATAAAAAAACTGAATATAGATGTAAGAACTTCATGGCCACGGTTAAATTGCTTCTTAGTGGGGATCGTGTGTGTGATTTAAATTTTGTAAGAGGGATTACCTGTGACATAGTTTTTTGGTTTAATAATAAATAACTCATTGTATTTGATCACCTAATTAGAAGTACATTAGGAAATAAATGTTTTGAAGCATAAACATGTTTTAGTTAAGTTTTAGTTAAGTGCCTAATGAATATGTAAGTGAACTATTTGGTTGGTAACTCTAACTTACATGTCTAGCATACTGTGAATGTAAGGTATAGAGAAAAAGTCAGAAAAAAATCTTGAATATGATGTTGAGAAATGTCAAAATCTTGAATATGATGTCCTTGAAATTATGCAGTAGCAACAATATTGTTTGTTGCTATGTCATAGTGAGTCCACTTCAAGTTGACATTAATATAAATAACGAAACAGAGTTCTACCATAATGTAGCCATGATGTAGGCTATTGATGTGAGAAAAGCAAACACGACAAAATTGGTTATGATGGATGCTGGTCTGCATAAAGGTGTAATACCAAGTTTCGTGCAACATGACTCTGCAGAAAGTTAAAGTTGCAGGAGTCTATGCAGTAGCCATTAAATGTTGAGTTGTACAGTTGCTGAAGGTATTCCCAAAAATAAGGAAGTTTGCTAGCTGACTTTATGTATGATAAAGTTAACTGGTTGTAAAACAATACTAATACTATGCACAAGAACCAAGCAAAAAGTACAGCAGGATTTGTAAAAAAGTTTGATTTGATTGAGTGTCATCAAGGAAGAACTAAATGACATGAGTCCATCCAAATACTATGTAATGTAACTTGGTTTGTTTTCCAAAACATGTACTGTAGGAAATGGGAAGAAAAGTAACTATTAAAAGTTGCTGCCATTAGTTGATGGGGGTTGACATTTTAATTGGAATGCATTCAAGGCAATGATGCTGCCATGTTATTGATGCAGGATGCACAAACAAATTGTGATGCAGGTAGGAAAAAAAAACTTCAGGCAAGGTATTGAGAAGTAGACAATGTTAAGGCATAGTAAATGTCGATGTTGCATAAAACAAAGTACTTGTGTTCGCAGACCCTTTAGAACCATATATAATTAATATATGACAAAACAAAGTTGAAAATAGAAGGATTAAGGAAAGTCATATTAAGATGAATTATTAAAAGTTCCAAAAGTTAAAGTTGGTATGATATAGAAAGACATTTGTTTTATTGGTGATTAAAATCATGTAGAAACATTATAATTATCAAGACCTGAAATTCATAAGTCTAAGTAAGATAAGGAGCAGTTATTTGGTTTGTCTCCAAATATACAAAGGCAATTTGTATTGTGTTTCAAATGAACCTGTTCATATGGTCAATTTATCAGTGTAAGTTTCATACCAAAAATGGATAAACCAAATTCAGAATATCATTGTTTGCAAAAGAAACATGCCTGAGTCATATTACATAATACATAGGTTTGTGCATAAGGGAGTACGTAAGATTTAATTCAACAAAAGTAGTTAACACAGTTGTGCAGAAGTTTGGAATGAATCCTTACACAAATGATCTTAACAAAATATTTGAGTCTAACACAAAATGAGGTACTCACTAAAGAGTCACTCCTTCTTGAGGTGCTTCACCTTGGTTGCTGAATTCTTTGGAGTCAAGACACCATCTTGCAAAAAATCATCAGGAAAAGTAAGAATGGCGGCCCTCTTAGCCGATGTGTTGCTAGAGCAAGTGGATGGACTGCAAGTTTGGGTTGCAGAAATTTCTGAATGTGTGTTGTAGTGTTGGCCAGAAGATTGGGTTGACATGACAAAACAAAAGTAAATGGTTAATATTTTATGCCTGTAGTACACAACAATATATTGGAAGTTTTGCAACATGTTAATAAAGAAGACATACAATTGGTTCAAGTTCCATATCCATAGCATGCTCTGTATCTATTTTCAAAAAGGCAGCCTTAGAGGTATGCTGCCAAAACATAAGAGAACAAATTGAAACCAATCAGTTATGTTCAAAACATGATAAATTTGAAAGTTTACGCATTATGACTTCATTTCCACAACCAAATTGTACCTCATCCGGTTTAAGGGCTTCAGATAATGTTTTGTAAACACCAGGATCGTTAAGGATAGTAACAATTGAGAATTGATTGAAAAAAGATTGATATTCGATTCTAAATGCAAATTGTTGATCCAAAAGTTTGTCTAGGTGTATGGGATAAATTTTTGGGTTATCCTCTCCAGCCTTGATGAATAATCACATCAGAAATGTAAAGTTGGTGAGTAACATCATGAATAACAGAAACATAGTAATCAAATGAATAATGTATTTACCTCCTTCGTTACTTGTCTCAATTCCCTAACAGTCATAGTAACATATGGAATAACATCTTTATCCCAAAACACAAAGCATCCAACATGATTATCAAACTCGACTTCTACCTTGATTTTGTATCTATGCCATGAAAACAAAAGAGGTTCAAGTATGTAAAACAGGATGCAAAGTTATAATTGAAGGTATAAAAATCAGAATATAGAAAAATTACTTTGTCACAAGTTTAACACCTTTGACTCCACAAACATATATGAATTTGGTGGCAGTGGACTTGTTTGATGTCTTACAACTGGGGCAAGCCTCAAAATACCAGTCATGCTTTGATGCCTTAAATCTCTTGGTAGTGCCAATGGTTATGGCAAAACAATCCTAGTTTGACATCACAAAGAGTTGGTAGATATTTGAAGGAATAATTAAGGTTGTAACGACAATTTAAAAGTTGACCTTGCCGATTTCACAAATGTGACAGATACTCTTGACCTCATTAGAGTTTGTCCAACTTTTGTTGCCAGACTGCACAAAGGATTCAGAAGTATGGGTTATAGAATGAGTTGGTGCAGCAGTTGAAACTGTGGATCATAGCCTAAAAATTTTATGTAGAAACAAAGATAAAGAATCAAATCAAAGTAAGCCGAGTTCAGCAAAACTTTAGACAAGTATCTAGCTGTTTAATGTAGGAACATACTTGGTTTTAAAATCGAGAACTTAGAGATGCCTCAAGTTGATGTGGAGTCTTTATCCATTCCATGCATTAGATAGGCTAGGCAATCCAGATGCTGCTTGACAAAATTCATACATTAAGTTATTGAATTGATAAACATAGCATGCATATTACATAATGATGTTGTTTGTAAAAACTTGAGACTAAATATTACTACTAACCAAACATGCTAGTACAAAAATGGACATGCTGAACTTGTATTACATGGGATAATTTTGAAAGGATAGGTTGCATTATTATTTGAGACAAGTTCATTGTCACTTTATTATCTAGTTATGTCCTATTAATACATCTAAGTTTGCAGGAGTCATCCATTTCAAAAGTGCACATTGCAATGGATACCAACAAAATGCAGCAAACAGATGTTTCAAGAACACAAAAATCTATAAAATAATTTGTGAATTACAAAAGTCAGAATGGTAAGGGGGAAAGTTTTATGATACATCAGTGGAAAAAAACAATGGACATGCTGCTACATATGTTACTACTAAATGATGGACATGCTGCTACATCAGTAGAATAAAACAATGGACATGCTGCTATATATGTTACTACTAAACAATGGACATGCTGCTACAACAGTGGAAAAAAACAATGGACATGCTACTACGTATGCTTCTAAAAAGCACACTGCAATGCATACCTACACAATGCAGAGTCAGTTATTTGAAGAACAAAAATATCATTTATTGCATATGTATCACAATAACTTTGTTACCTTGATTTTGCTTGCACCATGCGTGTGTTAAGACAATGAGTGTTGGTCAGAGAAACTTGTTGGAGCTATTATAGCTCATGAACTGTTTACCGTAATCATCCCATAACGCAACCTCAATAATATTTCCAGCTCCATCTTTTAGAGTGATGTTGGCACATGATTTCTTACCACCACCTCCCATTTGCGTCTTTGCAACATCTTGTAAAACCCCAACGACATCTGTAATATATGAGAATGAGAAAAAGTGACAATGTTTTCATATGTATCATATGTAGTTAATTCAATATCCATTTAGTATGACAAATATCAATATACACCATATGTATAATATGAATACATCTCACCATATAAGAGATCAGTGATGAAATTTCCAGTGAGAAAGTCGATAATCGGCTTAAACTTGAATTAGTGTTTCGGTATTTCGGGTATTGGCAATTTCAAAACAGTCGTTCCTCCATTGAAGACAAGTTTCAACTTGTTGGGGCAAACTTTGAAAGTGCCATCATTAGTCATTGGCTCTCCATTGTAAAGGCAATAAGTGTCATGTTCAGTTAGCTGTTCAGACCATTCTTTAAACTCACGGTTCCGAGTTGTGACATGGATTTGATCACCTTACAAAATGGGTAAACATTCAAGGAAATGGAAAATAATAATATAGAAACAGAGCAGGTAATGATTACCTGTGAGTCTTGAATCACCAATTCGAAATGTTGCAGTCCACTTTTCTGCTTCACAATCCAAAGATCAACAACTCTAATGAGCATTTTCCAAACCTGTTTCCCTTTCTCCAAGTCCTTGATGAGTATTGGGGGTCTTGACATGGTTGCTTAGAAACATAAAAGAGAAAAAAATTGCTCAGGTGAATGGACATTAATCAATATTCATATACCTTACAACTTCACAACTGATTAAATAATTTATGTGTAAGCAAAAACAATATATTAACAAAAACATGTTTTCATGAAAACAACCTGCATATTTTATAGTGTAAACCAAATAAGAGTTTGTAAAATAACAAAAAATACGATGAAATGAACCAGAAGACCAACATATGTTAGGTTGGAAAACAACATCAACAGATGTTAGCAGAAGTTTGATGTTAGCAGAACAACTTGTCACAGACGAACCAAAACAACTTGGAACAACAATGTCAACTTGCAAAACCCCAAAAAATGTGAAGAAACAAACCAGAAAACTTTGATGTTAGCAGAAGTTTGATGATGTTTGTGGGGAGGAGGGAGCAAAATCGTGTGAGTATAAGAGGTTTTATGGGTAACTCAATGTTCAGATGTTTGTGGGGAGGAGGGAAAGAAAGGTTTGATGCATCCAATACACACTTGAGAGATGACAATAGAAAAGGGAAATGAAAGAGATGATTTTTGTCATTTAGGTGTTTACTATTTTGTCCAATATGTATTGTAATTAATTTTAAAGGAAAGGGCACTGAAATAATTTTGGACAATCTTTTTTTGAAGTAATTTTGGACAATTTTTTTTTTTTTTTAAGTGTTTATAGTTGATATTTAGGAAACATAAAAATAAAAATACATGTATATAAATGGGAAACCCGTTAACCTTTCAGTGTTGGCTTTGAGAGAATCTGAGGTTTAAGCTGAACCCTAAAGCCGCATTCAACACTCTCTCTCCGATTTCACTCTCGCTACTCTTTTTTCCCGAACAACAATCCCCAAATTCCAATGGGTAGTAGCAGCAAGAAGAAAAGGAGCACCACTGTTTCCGAACAACACGAAGAAGAAGAAAACGGCGTAGTTTCTCAAGAGGAACCTCTCAATAAGAAACCTAAAAACACTGAATCTTCCGCCACGCCATCTTCAATGGAAAGCAAGAAGAAACGAAAAGCTTTCCAAAAGGAGAGGCGTAGCGCCAAATCCAAATCCAAATCCGAACTCGCAGATTCGGATTCGAAACCTGCAGTTGTGTTGACGGACTCAGCTAGCGGGAGCGGCGGCGATTCACTACCGGAGTTTCATATTGGTGTGTTTAAGGACTTAGCGGCCGCGGCTGAATCGGTCAGGGAAGCTGCTGCTAAACAATTGGTGACGGAATTGAAGGACGTTCAGAATGCTTATGGTGGAGTTCAGGGGAAGGAGAGTGGTGACGCTGGTTTTAAGCTGGAAGCTGAGAAGAATGATGGATTGGATGAATGTGCACCTTCTGTTAGATATGCTGTTCGTAGGCTTATTCGAGGTGTTTCTTCTTCAAGAGAGGTTTGTTTTTTTGTGTTCTCTTTGGTTCGAATATTGTAGTGTTTATTTTGTTTCCGATTCAACTTCAATTATATCTCAGTTTTAGTTTCAAAGCCAAATTACTTTTGTGATGCTACTTTGTTTTGTCTGGTTATTGATGTTTTAGGAGCATTTCTCTAAATTTTCTGTTGCATTAGTTTTTACTTATCCAATTTCTATACTTATGTGGCATGATATTGTGATGCGTGTGCTTGTTTTTAGCCTTGGTATTTTACTAAGGCTAGTTGTTGCAACTTTTTTTTTCTTCTATTAAGTCTGTATAGTCTATTACTATGAGTGGAAAATGTTTCCGAATCTTTATAATGTATCACTGTCAGTTCCTGAATATTGATAATGTATTATTGTCAGTAAACCCTGTTCATTGTTGTTAATTTTGCTTGCTTAGTTGTTATGTAGATGACATTATCTGTTGTTTTTGCAGTGTGCGCGACAAGGTTTTGCATTAGGTTTAACAGTTTTAGTTGGTGCTATCGACAAAATCAAGGTTGAGTCTTTCCTTAAACTCGTGGTAGATCTGTTGGAAGTAACTTCATCAATGAAGGGTCAGGTATACAATGGTGTTTGCTTAATTATTTTGTGTCGGTTCATTCATCAGCTTGTTGGGTACTAGTGTATTCGCTGTGAAATTGCAGGAAGCGAAAGATTGTTTTCTGGGCCGTTTATTTGCTTATGGTGCTCTGGCTCGATCAGGAAGGCTTATTGAAGAATGGAGCATGGATAAAAATACTCCATACATAAAAGAGTTTGTCGGTATACTTATTGCCCTTGCCACTAAGAAGCGATACTTGCAAGAGCCCGCCGTCTCAATAATTCTATATTTGGTTGAAAAGGTCTGTATATCATAAGTATAAGGAGTTTTATCCTTTACATGTTCATTTCTAAATCTCACGACTGTTTTCCTCTATGGGGTGATTGGCCTTGGATTTTAATGGGTTTCAATGTGGTCACGATCTCTCTTTACCTACATTCCTAAAATTATTTTTCCCTTTTTACTTCCTGGTGAATACACAACTCGCAAAAACTTGTTGATGATAATTATCAACCGCCATTACTTTGCGTTCTACTCCATGTGATCATCTGAAAGACCTTTTTTGACTTATGACTCAAACATTTCATAACTTATGCGTTGTTTATGAGATGTTTTGGTGGATCTCTTGGCTGAATTATAATTACTTTGCTGGATCAGATTGTTTTCCTTTTTATGATGTTATGCTAGTTATCATGCTATTCTCTTACTCTTTTTTGCTATTGGTGATTTCCAAACATTTCCGCCTCCTATCCTTATGTGCATGTGTGCATGCGCACCCTAACAGGCTCATGCAAACAACTGCTTGCACACTCGGAGTTGTCTGTGCTATGAGTAGATCACTTTCTAATATGATCATTGCTGAACTTTGTGACTAATTACACGTTTCCTCGAGCCATATGTTTAACCTATCTAGCCTTATTTTTAACACCAAAAACAGTTATTTCAAGCCCATTATTTATTTTGTTTTCTTTGTTATTTGTAGTTGCCTGCTGAAGCATTAGCGAATCATATTAATGAAGCTCCTGGGCTCGACAAGTGGTTTGAATCTGCTGCCGAAGTAGGAAATCCCGATGCTCTATTCCTTGCTTTAAAAGTTCGAGAGAAAATTTCGACAGACAGCTCCATTTATGGGAAACTACTACCAAATCCGTTTAGCTCTAGCCAGCTTTTCTCTGCTGATCACCTGTCCTTCCTGAGTAATTGTTTAAAGGTATGTTAAATCCTTTCTTCTATTCGTGACAGGTACTACTTCATATGGGGTTATAGAAGACGGTTCTTATGCATTTTCTGAATATTGCAGGAGGCAACCTTCTGTCAGCCCCGTGTTCATAGTATCTGGCCTGTTTTGATAAATATACTTATACCCAATACTGTTCCACAATTGGAAGATGCAGCGACAGCTTCAAATTCTTTAAAGAAACATAAGAAGAGTAGAAAATCTTGCTCTTCTGATGAGGAAATTGCGAAGAATCTCAAGTCTTTTTGTGAAATTATTGTTGAAGAATCCCTTCTCTTCTCATCTCATGACCGTAAGCGCTTAGCTTTCGATGTTATGTTTCTTCTTCTGCAAAAGCTGTCTGCATCTTTAGTTCCAATTGTTCTGTCAAACAAAGTTGTTCAGTGCCTAATGGATATACTGTCAACAAATAACACATGGCTGTATAAAGTTGGACAACATTTTCTTAAACAATTATCAGATTGGGTGGGAGACGATGATGTCAAAAGAGTTGCTGTTATAGTGGCTATACAGAAGCACAGCAATGGAAAATTTGATTCTATCACTAGGACAAAGCATGTTAAAAATTTGATGTCACATTTCAAAACAGAACCTGGATGCATGCTCTTTGTTCAAAACTTGATGAACCTGTTTGTGGATGAAGATAATGTCATGGAGGAACCCTCAGATCAGAGTCAAACAACAGATGAAAATTCTGAAATAGGCTCTGTTGAGGATAAAGATTCTCCTAGGACAAATGGGAATTCAGACTTTTTGAAGAGTTGGGTTATAGAATCCCTTCCTGGTATTTTGAAATTCTTAAAGCTGGACCATGAGGAGAAGTTCCGAGTGCAAAAAGAAATATTGAAATTTATGGCTGTTCAGGGTCTGTTCACGGCATCTCTTGGCTCTGAAGTGACTTCGTTTGAGTTGGACGAGAAATTTAGGTGGCCAAAAACTCCAACATCTAATGCTCTTTGCAAGATGTGTATTGAGCAGCTGCAGTTGTTGTTGGCAAATGCTCAGAAGGGAGATGGCTCCCGAGCTTTGGTTAATAGCCTTGAGCCGAATGATCTGGGTTTGTACTTCATGAAGTTCTTCAGCACCTTATGCAGCATTCCTTCAGTTTCCCTTTTCCGGACTTTAGACGACGAGGATGAAAAAGCTGTAAAAGATTTGCAAGCAATGGAAGCTAAATTATCCAGAGAGGTATTTATGCTTTGGACCTATTATTTTGATACTTAGACATATGCCATACCATGGCCTTTTTCCTGTTTTAAGAAGTTCACAGCCTGGTAATTCAACATTTTAAATAATTGAGTCTCATGTGACTTGTAAAATTCCATCAAGTTTTTTCATTGGCTAGTGTTGTAGTTGGCTGTCTTATTTTGGACTAACTATTGCTATTTTTATACTTAATGTTTTGTGATTTTTTAAAAAATTTGTCACTGAGGTTTTCTTGTTTTAAAAATTATTTGTACTTGTAGTATTTTTTTTCTAATATTCTGTACTTTCAAACTGTCGGCTCCTTGTGTTCACTATTCACTTGACAGTTGAAGAAAACAAGTAGACATTATTATGCTTTTCCTAGGTACTCACGTGGTGTGTGATCCAATTTCTGGACAAAAATGGATGGTTTGTTGTTCTACCTGATCAGCAAAAACATTGAAACAGAATAACCCAGTGGATCATGATGTATCTTTAGATGGTTTGATAACTATTCATGTTGCATTTTCATGTATAAGTTTGTATACAGTCCATGGCCCTGGTATTAGAAGCCTTGGTGTAAGTTTTGACCTCTGTCTACATTACTTTTGACTGTCTGATTTTATTATGATGATTCTCTGTTTAGTAATGTTAAAAATAGAATCCTGTGATTTATATCTTGATTTTAGTTTTCTTTCTTGGTGTATATTTGCATTTATTTATGTCACTAAATTAATCTTCTAGTTATAAATTATGTGAACTGCATTGTAGTTTTATTTATCATTGATACTGATGTTTCATCTCTGATACACCGGTGAGTAGGAAAAGATCCATGACTGCAGTGTTGATGCAGATAGAGACCATGCACTGCGTTACTTGCTTATTCAGTTGCTCTTACAAGTCCTTCTTTGTCCAAGGGAATACTCGGAAGCTGCATCTGAACTCATCATCTGTTGTAAGAAAACATTTTCTACTTCTGATAACCCCGAGTCCTCTGGAGAAGATGATACAGAGGTTGATGATGCACCTGAATTGATGGATGTTCTCGTGGATACATTGCTCTCTCTGCTTCCACAGTCATCAGCTCCTATGCGGTCTGCTATTGATCAGGTTAGATGAAAAGTGTTTGTCTGTAGTTTCATAATTGTAGATCGAGTAGATTACAGTACTGTATTGTTATACCTTATGTCAATATGGCAGGTCTTAGCATCATTTCAATTTGGGGATACGTAAACATTCACCTCTGAGACTGAGACTGCCATGAATCTGGTGTTTAGGGAAAAATGGTGTATAATTCACAGAAACTTTTGCTATCATTTATATAATCACGAGGATTCCTTCTGTTACACAACGATCATAATCAGACACATTAATTGGAATGAGTTTGATATTTTCCTCCTGGAATTTGCCTAATTGAAGATAGTGTTAATTCTCATACAAACGAATTAGTGTTTTGGTTTGCTTAAATTCAAGCAAAATTAGAGATCTTTAGTTTATAAGGTAATTACCTGTCCAGGTTTAACTGAGCTTGCAATGTGCTCTAAATTCTACCTGTTAAATGAACATTTTAAATCACCTTTTTACATAAGGTTTGGCACTGAAATGACATTGTAGTTTACTAATGCATCTTTTTTTCCCTCACTTCAGTTCTAGTCAATGATCCTTGGATAATTTAGGGATCTAAACAACTAGAGATAGAGGAAGACTTGGAAAAACTATTTAGAAAGATCTTGAGATTAAAGAGTTGGATAGAAACTTTGATAGGACACCAATGTAATTTGATACATGCTATGACTATATGTACATGCTATCCAATAGTAAATCAAACCTTAATTGAATGAATGGTATGACTTTGTTTTTGTGATTTACCTGGTTGTTATGAGATAGATTTGAGATTGATTTTTGATTGGCTATATATGACATAGTATATATCATTCTTTGTTGGAAGGCAATAATAATTTAGAAACTTAATCATCTCTGGCCGTATGCATAATTTAAACTTGACTTGTATATCCTGGCTTACAGACTGTATTGCGTTTTCTATTTATCTAAACTTTGTTATCTCTGTATGTATAGGTGTTCAAATATTTTTGCAGTGATATCACCGATGATGGGCTGATGCGGATGTTGCGTGTCATAAAGAAAAATTTAAAACCTGCAAGACATCCCGATGCAGCTAGTGCAGATGAAGATGACGATGATGAAGATGATGACTTATTCAATATTGAAGATGAAGAAATTGATCAAGCTGAGACTGGTGAAACAGGTGAGAGCGATGGGCTGTCTGATGACTCTGAATCTGTGGTTGAGGCAGAGGAAACTGGGCAGGACCATCATGAAGCTTCTGATGACTCAGATAGTGGGATGGATGATGATGCAATGTTCAGGATGGATACATATCTTGCTCAAATTTTCAAAGAGAAGAAAAATCAGGCGGGAAATGAAACTGCTCAATCCCAGCTTTTGTTGTTCAAACTCCGCATCCTTTCATTATTGGAAATTTTCCTTCATGAAAATCCAGGCAAGTTTACCTTACTTCTGCCATTTATCAGTTTTCGGGCTAGCTTTGTGTGTTATGCTTCTATTCTCCAATTGTATGTTAAATATAACTGATCAAGTATATAGACAGATGTTAAATTTTTCCCTAAATAGAAAGTTGACTGCTTCATAAAGTAATAAAATGTTGACACCTTTATGAAACTATTTTATAGATTTAAAAAAGTGATTTTAACTTGATATTTTTGAAAACCATTTTTGTGTACTTAATCAAGAATGAAAAAAATTATTTCAAACTCATTTGTTATATATTAAAAGAGTAATTTTGACATGATTAGTTTAGATATTCATTTGTTAGAGATTTTAACATGATAAAAACCACATATTGTTCAGGATGGGATAGATATTCTTTTAAGTGTTCTTTGAAAAATTATCATCTAAAAAAAGTGAAATTTTATGAAAAGCTATTCAAACCAATTTCTCATTTGAAGTTTTAAAAAAAATTCAATTTTGAGAAGTTATAACCAAAAGCTATAAAACTTTAAAATTCATTAAAAAAAACTGTAACAAATGGATATAGATCCAGACAAGTATACATTACTGATGTCACTTATCAGTTTCTGCACTTGCTTTGTGTTATGATGCTATTTTTCAACTGTGTATAAATCACAAAGCACAAACATAGCTATTCAATATTTCCCTAAACAAGAAGTTGCCACGTTTATATCTAGATCTTTTAACTTTGGCTGATGTTACACAGGTAAGCCTCAGGTTCTTACTGTGTACTCACATTTGGCGCGGGCCTTTGTTAACCCACACACTGCCGAAGTTAGTGAGCAGCTCAGTCAGCGTCTATGTGGAATATTGCAGAAGAAAATATTTAAAGCAAAGGATTATCCAAAGGGTGATGGAGTCCAATTATCCACACTTGAATCTCTGCTAGAGAGAAATTTGAAACTAGCATCAAAACCATTCAGAAAGCAGAAGTCTGGAACCAAGACCTCAAAGCAATCAGCTGAACAACAGAAAAGGATTTCTTCCTTTCCCCAAACTTCAACATTTTGGATATTGAAAATTGTCGATTCAGGTAATTTTGCCGAGTCCGAACTGCAGGGGATTATTCAAATATTCCAGAAAACATTGGTTGATTATTTTGACAGTAAGAAGTCTCAAATCAAAGCTGGATTTTTAAAAGAAATATTTCGAAGAAGACCATGGATTGGCCATGCTGTATTTGGTTTTATTTTGGAGAGATGTGGAAGTGCCAAATCAGACTTTCGGCGAGTCAAAGCACTTGATTTGGTAATGGAAATAATGAAGTCACTAGCAACCCAGAGTGGCGAGGGACTGAATGCATCAAAGAAGATTGTTAAAAACAATTTGGATAAAGTCTCTCATGTTATAAAAGAGTTGGTGACAAATATGCCTAGCAAAGCAGCAAGAAAGACAGAAGTCAAAAAGTTTTGTGTTAAGGTTTCTGTGATCTTGTCTGAGCACAGCCTCACTAAGTATTTTCTTAAAAGTTTGGCACCTGATATTCAAGCTGCCCTTGAGGCACAATTCGGTGACAATTTGTTTTGAACAGCCAAATATAGGATTCCAACTCTGAAAGGGGAACTTTTGTAGAACTTTTATTTGAAATCTGTCAGCAGCATTAGTATAAAATTCTTTTAAAGATACTTGTCAAAAAGTTTCTGGAAGGTGAATTTTGGTAGGACTCTTATATGTACTTGTTTGTTTTTTGTGAACTATTTGTATGTTACATTATATTTCTTGAGGTCATAATCATTATTAGTTTTTGATTGAAATCCTTTTCACCTTAAATATTTACTATATAGCCACAAAAAAAAAGTCTTAATCAATTATGTTCCCCGTGTTTTTAATGTGTACGAGATAAACAGATGCACAAATGGCTTTTTAAAATAAGATGAGTCATCTATTTACTTTTTAATATGTGTACAAGTTAAACTAGAAACAAAAAAACACTAGTCCATTCTATTCCTAATATTTCAGTCTACTTTCTGGCCTACAATTTGTGTTGATTCACTTGCCTTTCATTTTTACATCTACATCACACATGACAACTCCTCGAGCACCATAGTCCAGTCCGCTACTCCCAAACTGAACCAACAAACAATGATCACAACGCCTGAAGATCACCGAGACCTTCAAAA
This sequence comes from Lathyrus sativus, assembly GCA_963859935.3. Lineage (NCBI taxonomy): Eukaryota > Viridiplantae > Streptophyta > Magnoliopsida > Fabales > Fabaceae > Lathyrus > Lathyrus sativus. The sequence continues at coordinate 16,959,662 of OZ012735.1, forward strand.
AACACTCTTCATCTCTTTATCTGCCTACACACTCTTCTGAATTATTATTTTCTAAAGCCCCATCTTGCTATAAGTGCCCATTGTCTGCTTCAGAATCACTCCCAGAGGAACTCCCTGAATCAGAATCTGCAACAGTGATTTAACTTTCAATTTTTTTTCCTCACAGCAAAACTATGTAATCTAAAAACAAAGCCTGTTAGAAGCAGATTAATATATACCACTTGATGAAGAGGAATCACTGCCTGAACTGCTCGAGCTACTCGAACTACTACTTGCGCGGCCTCCAACGACAACATCTTTATCTTTCTCAATCTCCACAGGGGGAAACACACTCATTGGCATATCGTCCCCAATGTCAACATCCTCATCCCCTGCTTCAGCTTTCTTTGGCTTCTTTGCCTCAACAGGTGACACTTCATCAACCTTCTCACTAACAGGTACTTCCTGTCATATCAATCAATCATAACAAGCAGCAAAATGAGCAACTGTAACTTAAACTAACGATATTCACTACACTAAATAAAAAAACGCATTAAGAGATAAGATAACTTACCCCATTGTCAATGTTTGAAGCCACATTGTTATTCACATTGTCCATTAGTGCTTGCCGCTTCATCTTGCTCATCATCTTCTTCCAGTTAGTCACTAATCGATCAAGTTCCCATAGAGTCTCAGTGTCAACAGCTTCAATATCAAGCTCAATCTCATCCCCATCCTGCTCCAAATGCCCATTTCTTTTCCTTATGATCTGTACAACCTGTTCCATTTTATCCGATGGCAAACTCTGCAAGCCAATTCCCAATTTCTGTTTCTCCTCAAGATTCATATCCCTTTTGTTAGGGTCCCTGGCCTTGGGTTTTGGCTGCTTCAAAGGCTTCACTGGGGTGGCTTGCATTGGCGACGGTGTGTGAGTACGCACTGGAGACTGCATCAATGGAGGTTGTTCCACTGGAGGTTTGGAAGAACTTGCAAGGGGCTGAGGTGGCTCTGGATGGTGGTATTCTGCAGGAGGGACTGGATTCGGATTCTCCCTCTTCTTCTTAATCCTTTCTGGTGGCTCAACGTGGTTCCAAGAACTAGCTTGCAATTCCTCTTCAAAATGGTGATCATGATTTAGACATTCTTCATATCTCCGATGTAATGGAACATAAAGTTTTTCAAACCTAGCTAAAAGCTGTTCTGCAGCTGTGTTTACAACGTGTCCTTTAGGGTTATAAGCCAGTGCATTGTTGAATGCTAATCTCACATCAGAAGCAAATTCAGCTGGACTTGCATAAATGTTCTTCAAGAGATTCGACTTCACTGTACCTAGATCCATTGGTCGCTTGATTATATCATAGTAATCGTGAAGACTCATTCCAACAACATCGACCGGAGCATTGAAGTAATATGCCTGTTTGGTTTTCATCAGTTTCTGCAAAATCTGCCCGCAACCCTTCATCAACCCCTCAATCTCCGAACTTGATCTCTTAAAATCCTTCGTCGGATTCAGCTGCACGGGACGCTTGTTACCAGAAACCTTCTTACTCGTAGATTTCCTCTGAGGCTGAAACTCACCGGACTCAATTCGATTCTTAAGATTACGAATCTGCTCGAGCTCTGAAACAAGGCGATGCTTGAGTTCGTTCAGCTCATTCTTCGAGTATGACGCCACGTTGAAGGTTACGTGTTGAGAGTGATTCAAATCATTCGTTCTCCGGTTGATAGAAGAAGCATCATCGGAAGCTGATTGCGTCCTCTTGCTGTTTCCTAATTTAGGTTTGAAGTTAGGGTTAGGGTTAGAGTTAGAGAAAGGTGTTTTCCCCATGAATCCTGCTCCACTGCTTCTATGCTGTGGCCAATTAGGTTCGTTCCGGTTGGATAGAACAGCGGAAGCCATGGAAGTGTAAAATCACGGCCGTCTGATAAGACTCCGGCGAAATTCCGGCATGAATTTCCAAATGCGGCTCGAACAAAGCATAAGTCAGCGGTGCAGTAAAAGCCACGCGCCGATAGTTGATTCACGCGCGGTTGAAAGTTCCACGCGCCGGCGATGAAAACACAGGTCAAGATCGAATGAGAAAAACCCAAAATATGAAAAGGGTAACTTTTAGGGTTTGAAATTTCTCTTACTCGAATCTGAGCGATGAAGAAGAGATGGCTAGAGCCTCTTCTTAAAGGATGAGATCTACCCGTGGTTGTATCGGGAAGCTCTCTACGCAGTTGATTTGATATTGATTTATGATCTAACGGATATTATCCATTTCTAGGTTGCCCAGAAAACTGACCATAAGATCTGGCACGGACGGCTCAGATTTTTACATGCATCCACGTGTCTCAATCTGAGATGGTGAATGAGGAGGTGGTGTTTTAATTTTAATTTGGAATTGGATTTGAAGTAAATTTCGGATGAATGTATCGTTCATTAGGGTTTTAAAGAGGTACGGGCCCACATGGTGACGTGGATGGAGGTAATTTCTGAGATGGAGGTGGAAAGCACGCGCAGCGCTTGGCTACGAGGAAAACCCGTGTCCATAAGAGATTATGAAGGGTAGTATGGTAAATAAAGGTGCTGTTTTGAAGAGGACCTGTTATGGTTCTTCTCCTCCTAGTTTTGCTTTCTTTTTTTTAAGGTTAAATATACATCATTTTCGTAATACGACGGATTTCGATTTATCTTCTATAAAAAAATTTAAAATAATTTTTTAAAATGTTAATATTTTAAGTCTTTTGTTCTTGTATTTTTTTTATTTACCTTCAAATTAATTTAAATTACACGTTTAAGAAGATAAATAAAAAAATTATTATAAAGTGATATTTTAAAAAGAAATAAACTGAAACTCTTATTTATTTAAAGAATATATCATTAGTTATCACATGATAATCAAATTAAATAAAACTCTAGCCAATCTGAAAAAATCTCTAGTCAATAGAATTTTATCAACGATAATTTAAAATTATACCTCTGTTCTTAGATTAATACTTTCTTATAAAGTTTTATTGCCTATTTTTTAAGATTGTCTTCAAATTGTAATATGAATTAATTGTTTTTTTTAAAATAAAAATATTATCAACTGAATGTAAATAATTAAAATACCACCTAATTTTTCTCTCTTGATGATTGAAAGAAAATACATTTTTAACTTTTTTTTACAATATTAATAAATTTATTCAATACTTTTCCTCCAAGGGTGTTAAATAGTAGGACGTTTTTTATGTGAACTTTCAAAGACAAATATAAATATGTAAAGTTTCAAAGCCGAATATAAAGGTATAATCTTCACGCACTTATGCTTAAACAAATGTTAAATTAAATATATAAAACCATTATAGAAATAAAGCTATTGAACACCATTTTAGTCGTCCCATTCTTTACCGTTTCTTCTTCTTAAAACTCATTTGAAATAGAAGTAGATAATAAAAAGGAAAAATCATATTCAACAATACGACCATGTTATTTTGTTGAATACTATTTGTATAAGAGGTTTAATGAACTATGCCATTATTCAAAGAGTTTGTTAGAAGTATATTTACAATCAAAATCACAACGACAACAATTTATAACAATATTATTTTGAGTTGGAACGTTATCATAAAGCATACGATAAATGTGAAAAACATTTAAAATAACTTTTTATAAGATAAATCCAACAATAACAAATATAATAATCAATAAAAAAAATATAACATTTAAATCCATCTTTTATAAGATTTGATGATGGACTTCATACATCACAAAGATTTAAGTCAAAAAAAATGCAATAGACACATAAACACTTTTATTGAAAGACAAAGTAGAAAATTTAGCAAATTTTCAACCTAACAATAAAAAATATCACAACTTTTAATTTTTCTAAACTTTAGTAAATAATAAGTATTTAATCTTGATGCAGAAATATAACCCATACATGCCACAAATAAAAATTACAAGATGATAAATTTAAATAAATGAATAGGAGAAGTTAAGGTTGTAGTGTCAAAAACTCTCATCTCATCCACAACATAAAGTCTCCATATTTACGATATGTTCTAATTAGCCTCATAAATTGTCAATCCTGCACATGATAATGAGTGAAGAAAACATAACGAAGTAACCAAATTATGCAATTGATTAACAAAAGAAAGACTGAATTGAGATTAGAGATATAATAAACATCACAAAGATTTAAATTAGATATGGACACTCATTTGAATATTGCTAATGTCATAAAAGTGCCATCAATAAGTATAATTGACACGAACGATATGAGGTTTAAAGACAATAGTACTTATAATGATATGATATATGATGCGATGCTCTAGTTAATCGGATGAACTAGTAAAAAAAGGACGTTCAGATTTATTTTATTAAACTTAATGATTGCAAATTGAAGCTAGCAGTATTATACCTGAGTGAATCACACACTAAAAAATATAACAGAATCGCCACCAAACTTTATTTAGTCCTAAGGGACAGGGAAAATATCGATAGACCCCAAGGGGAAGAGAAATGGGTAAGAGGGTCGATTATGTGAAAGGAAGGGATTAACACCTCACGCATTCGTCGTACTTGACGAGAACCATTTTACTTACTTCTAGGCTTGGATGAGTTATCTATCTAAAGACTTTTAGCTAAAGAAAGGAGAAGGAAGAAAGAAAATGAAAGTGCTCGCAGAGGATTGGGGCCCTTGTGCCTACGTATCCTCATAGTGCAATGAGAAATTCAGAGCTCCGTAGTTCAGAGAACCAGGAAAGAAGAAGAAGAATGGAAAAAGGACAGAAGAAGGACGGAAGAAGGTAAAAGGTAGCTCGCCAAGATCTCACGATCCCGTGCCTACGTATCCTCACAGTGCAATGAGGAAGTTAGAGCTCCGTAGTTCAGAGAACTAGGACGGAGAAAGAAAAGGAAAATGGTGTTAAAACCAAGAGCGAAAAGAGAAGGAAAGACAAAAGAATGGTGTTAAAATCAAGAAAGAAAGACAAAGGAATGATTTCGAAACCAATAGAATAAAGGAGCAAGGGAATTAAATTGAAACAAGGTAAGATACACTAGGAGTTCAGTATATTGACTGACAGACAGTGGTTAACAGAAGCAATAAAAGAGTATGACTCTGCGGGGAAGAAAAAGGTTGGTGTCAACAGAAGGACTGTGATGAACCAAAAGGAGAGTACTAAACCAAGATAAAGTGTTGACTCTCTAGGGACTCGGTATGTTAACTATTAAATAGTGATTAATCGAAAAGAGAAAGGAATTGGTTTCTAACCGGCAGACGATGATTAACCAAAAAGGAAGGGTGTGGAACCAAGCGAAGGTTGTGACCCAAAAAGGACGAGTGTGGAGTCAAGCAAAGGTTGTGACCCAAAAAGGACGGGTGTGGAACCAAGCGAAGGTTGTGACCCAAAAAAGACAGGTGTGGAACAAAACAAAGGTTGTGGCCCAAAAGGATTCGGTACACTGAATGAACAAGCAGTACTTGACCGAAAAAAGGGTATTTGAACCAAAGGAGATTACTAATCTAGAGACGCGAGTATTTGAACCACAAGAAGGTTACTAACTCACATGGGTATTGGTTTTAACAGAAGGACTATGATCAACCAAGAAGAAATTGTGATTAACTAGGAGACGGTGATTAGCTCAAGAGAAGCTCAGTATGTTAACAGACAAACTATAGTTAACTGAGGAACAAGTGACTAACCAAGATAAAATGATTAACCCAAGGAAGATTGATTTTAACAGGTGGACTGTGATTAACCAAAGAAAAGGGTGATTAACCAAGAGAAGGTGATTAACCCAAGAGGAACTCAGTATGTTAATAGACAGACTGTGATTAATTGAGGAACAAAACATATTGTTGTTTTAACTGACGGGCAGTGGTTAACCAAAAGGATGACAAAGGGAGAGAGAACCAAGAAAGGCTACGAACTCCGATAGGGATTCGGTGTTTAACAGGCAGACTGTGATTAACCGAAGAAAATGATTGAGACTTCGCTGCGGAATAAGAGAATTGGTATTACCCAAAGAATAAGCAATCCAAGAAACAAAGATCTTGAACCAGAGACTTAGTG